>JAHDVF020000751.1:72500-1374099 GCA_022606425.2 Lepidostoma basale | reverse complement strand
ACATTATTGATTTAATAATGTCTACTGTAATATTGAAATACCAAAAATATGTTAAATAGTCAAAAGAGCAAGTCAGTCATGTTAAATGGAGTTCATTGATTTTGAAATTAAATTTAATTGAAAGAAAAGTATAATTTCACTCTTACAAACAATTATTTGAGAAAAAAATTTCATTGCTCTAACGAGCAAAGTTTTTTTTTTTTTCATTTTCAGTATGAAATCTTTAACTGTTGGTTCAAATATCAAACAAGTGAAATAATAAATTCTTAATTTAAAACTTACAGTTTGTATTTTCAAATTTGTGCCAATTTTTATAATTTAATTTGCTTTTCGATCCAATGCAGGTTTACTCGAGTAAAAGGTATCATATATATATATATTTTTAAATAATGTTCTCTTTGAATTCTGTGATTCAAAATAATGTCAAAAATTCAATAAAAGAATATTAAAACACTCAAAGTTCGCTTTTTATTTCTTCATTTATCCATAACATTAGATTGTTTCCTTTTTTGTAAAATAGATGGCACTAGAAAACAAATTATTTCCATATGACAACTGAAATACAAATATTCGATTTACATAAATATTATTCCAGATATTAAAAAATTTCAGTTGTTTGGTGCAATATCTTTTTGGTTATCTGTTCCTCACTTCAAAACAATCACTGCGATTCTTTTTTGTTGTCTTTGATTCATAATTTGAAAAAAATCTATGGAATACAAAAGTTCGAAATTTAGAATAATATTATGATGTTTAATTTTGCCACTATGAAGCATTTGGAATTACAATAACAATCATAAAGTTATGAAATAATTAGAAATGTCTAATAAAACTGAGTATGTTAGCATTCTCTCGAAGATTGTTCAGTTGATATAAATATGATTTTATTGTACTGTGCCACTGTGCTCTCTAGATATATTAATATGCACTAAATAGGTATGTATTATAATATTTAGGATACAAAACATAGATACAAACTAATTCTATATTCCGACATTCCATTTCATTCGTATTTTGTTCTATTTAATAATTATTATATTAATCTGTGTGTTGTATTTATGTCTACATCGAGATATTTGAGTCTAATGACCAAGTTATTTATAATTCAACAAATTTAAATCATTTAAAGTGAAAACAACCAGAATTCAACAGAACTCTATTTGATAAAATGTTTTTCATGTATACAAACAAATCGAAAGTTAATTTGCTTAGTTTATAAAGATATTACATGAAATACTTATTTTTGTATGCTTTGTTTAAAGTTTTTAGAAAAGAAAACAAAAAGGTTTAATATATTTTTTAGTGTAGAACAAGGATAAAAATGGAAAGGATAACTGTTGAATTAATTTATAAAACCAAGAAATGGTTAAACAAAAGGGTTTAAATATTTGATTCGCAGCGGTTGTTATGCTTAAGAAAACATAGATGACCGATTTCATGATGAGAAATATGAAATCTGCTTTATTTGTAATAACAGCGTCGAGTTCTGAAGTCTTGTAATGATTGAACGGAAAAATGCTATCTGTCATAACGAGTTGTTCATAGACAATTTGCAGGTTTTCCAAAGAATCGAATGGGGCCTGGAATGGTGAACGGGACCATAGGCCAAAAAGCGATTTTCTCGTATATATTAATACACATAAAAACTCAAGGCACCTTGGTTACAGTCAAGACTATGAAAAAAAAATTAAATAAAACGTTTTTTTAGCTTTCCGTTTTGCCAATTGGATTATTCCACACAAATACAATGACACTTTAATATTAAGTTATAATCAGTGCAATATACGTACAGTATTCAATTAATTAGATACAGCGAGTCTACTGGCTGGAATTTAAAATAATTATACCGAGGAAACCTTTTTAATATCACACTCAAGTAACTATTATATGAAAACATATCAATTTTGAAGTTATTCTGCTAAGAATTTTGCATGAATACGATGGCCACATTATCGTGATTATAACATAGCAAGCATAATTCTGAAAGTAGAAATAATAGTACATTCATGATTACTCTTCCATTTTAAGTTTGAAATAATTATTTTTGGACAGTTTTAACTACCGATTACTTTTTCTTTACTATCTCATTACGGAAGAAATGATGACGATTTTAAAAAACAATTGACAATTAGGATATAAAATAGAACACAGTGAATGAGTTAAACATAAATAAAATATAATGTTAGTATGCGTGTGCCTTGTAGACTCAAAAACTACTAAACTGATTTTGCTGAAAATTTCAGAGTTCGTTCTTATTAACGCTAGGAGTATTTACGAGTGCTTTGAATATTCTTCTATTTAAATAAATAAAAGGCAGTTAACTGTGAACGTTTTCATCATTAATGATCTACAAGATATTAAAATTATTGTTTAAAGTCAAGTATTGGAATAGATTTCAAATTTATATAAGACTATTTAAACGTGTCTCAAAGGTAGTACACCTCTATCATTGTAATACTGATAGAAATAGTTGGAAACCTTTGAATTTTATTGATTTAAATAAATTCAATTGTACAAAATTGTTTTAATTATAAAAATATCTTAGTTGTGGTACTATTTTATAACTGGTATTAAATGATTGGTTTTTAAACGGGAAAACAAAATATTTTTTAGTAATTTAAAATAAAATAAACATGGCCATCTTGATATAATAAAGCATTTGAATTAAAAAAGTGTGATATAACTTTAGTTCCATCAATATTAATTATTTTAAATTGGTGTTACTCTTCAATTTGGTACCTTCTGAAATGGCATTTCAATGCAAGGAAATATTTTAAACATTGGAAGTAAAAACAAAAAATCACTTACGAGGAGGGATTAATTTAGTACAACGCTGTTCTATCCTCTAAGTCAACATTCACAGTGAAACTGAGCATGTCACAATCGTGTTGCCTTTTCAGTGCGTACCAATTGGATTACACGATTCCATTATTAAAAAAAATATACTTCCAACTATACTAAAAAAAAAACGTTTGTTAGTCTTCAATTTTGTATGAGAATGAATGTATGTTTACAATGAAATCTCTAAGAATTCTAATAATTAAAATTAATTAATTCGATTTTACAGTTAATGGATACAAAAAACGAAATTTAAAATTTTAATATAGTACCTTTGCCAAAGAAACTGCGTTCCTTGACTCGAAATTACGTTAAATATTATAATTTTCCCATCAATAAGTAATTAATTCAATATCTATTTAGGTACTCTTTTTAAATTTTAGAACATTTAATTTCCATAACCAACATTTTTGACTTTCAACGAAAAGCTTAGACAATCGAAATAGATGCGCTCTATGAAACACTTGACTGAAAAATGCTTTTTTCTGTGTTTTTTTTTAATTTTTAATTTTATACTTTTAATGTGGACATTTTAAGACATAAGACTCATTTCCGCATTTACTTTTTCGCTTTACTTAATAATATTTCATAGCACTACCTTCGACGTGGTTCGTAGGATTTCGACCCTAGAGTGTATACGGTTCAAGAAAACTCGCATTGAATGTAAGTGAATTCGTTCAATAGTTAAAAGCGTCCATTTTGTATAAGTCGGTAAGATGGCCGCCACATGCAAACTGTCATTTCAAACAAGGGCAGATTTTAGCTGTCAAGTTGAATGAAATGACTAAAATGTGGAAGTCGACTTGTATAAAATGATTCAACCATCAAAGGAACTTGATTAGTAAAAAATGAAGAGAATTTTCTAGCAAGTTCACGTTAATTCAGATGTTTAATTTTGGGAACAGAGATGTAAAAATGTATATTTCTAGAAGTTAATAATGGATTTCGGGGGTCAATAGTAAAGATAGGGCATAATATCCTAGTGCCAACTGCGTCAAAGTGAAATTCAACTGGAGCTAATGTAAAAAAGAGTTAAATTCAACAGCAATCAGTATAAAAACGGTAAAAACGAACCTTCGAGTCGTACAAAATGTACATTCGACACCAAAGTGAGTATAACTTATATATTAATAACTCGAATAAAATAGTTTAACCCATTTAACGTACGAATCCTATCAAAAAATCTACATCAACAAAACAAAAAACGCTAGAAAAAATATCGACATTTGTTTTTATCTAGTGTCTTTTGTTTTCAAGGCTTCTTTTTAATTTAAACATGTGTATCGGACACGCAATCCCGGAAGAGGATCAAAGGTCACGGGGGATACATCACGTTTCAGTGATCACCATAACATAACCATTCGGTTCACGTAAAAAAAAGAAACAAACGAGCAACGTTAGAAACACATCGATTTTGTTTCGTTGCCGTCTGATTCTTTTTTATTTGAATAATAACAAGATGGCGGCGACGATGATTACGTGTTGAAGTCGTGGGTGTTGTCTATGGAGAAGAGTTCTTTGTAGAGCGCTGGGAACACGTACTGTGGGTGCGACGCTTTGAACTTGGAGAGGGCTTCCATGTGCATTAACGAAAGTTCTCTGAAATATAAATTAATCATGAAAAAAAAATTAGAGAAGTGTTAAGAACTATTTAAATTTTAAATGTATCGATATGTATGTATGAAAGTGAAGCATGAAACTGGCAAAAGAAGGATGAAGGGAGGCAAGAAAGGTGCCTAAATGTATGGTGTTATTATAACACGGTGCCCTGAAAAAAACGGAATCTTCCACCACAATAGCAAGTAAAAAAGCAGATAAATATGATCCTTTTTGCTCCATATTTTAAGCTTTGATACGAAGAAGAAGAAGGATGAAAGTAGAATAAATGCAGTGGAAATGAAATCTTAGAAGTGAATGGAGTGAAAATGAAAAAAGGAATAAGCAGTCTTCCTAAAGTCAAACCATCCCTCATGAGTTCCTGGTATTATGTATTATATTTTACCCTTCTTAATGGATGCCTTAAACCTTAATTTTGTTTGTAATATCTTTTAAGAAAATAAACTGATTTGATTTAATATAACGATAGGATCATCAAGATTGTTTGGACATACGGAAAGAATGAATGAAGAAAGAATGTCTCCTTCTCGACCGACGTTTTGGAGATCGTTGCAGTCTCCATCTTCAGGGTAATGTGGTGGTGGTAATAAATGTGATATGAGTTGTGTCTGCTAAGGTACTTCACTGTTGTACCATGCCGCCGGCAGTGTGTACGTGAGAAATAGAAAGTCCATGCTAGGTTCCCCGAGTTAGCTTAGCACAGGGCCATTCCCAGGCGGTATGTCCCCGGCAGTGTGTTATTCCCTGAATTAGCTTAGCACAAGGGCCCATTCCCGGGCAGTGTGTCACCGAGTGGCGTGCTCAGTCGGGCGGGTTGTGTATTATGTAACAATGGATACCACGCGAGTTTAAGGCGAGAAATCACACGTTGTTACCCAAAATCAAAAAAATTGAACAAAGAATGGTAAAGACGGGGGAATGGTATGTTAATGATATAAACTGAATTGGAATTAGCGGCAGACCTAGGAAAACGCGGCACGATCAAATAAATCAAATATCGAATGACGGCCACACGAGAAGTCGGAGAAATTGACGTGCGTGGATGATACGATGCATGTTATAGTTAGCTAGATTAATTAGACTAACCTGAAGGTGGGTATCTTGGTCAGCAGGGTATCCAGCACCGTGACGTCCCCCTTGATGGGCAGATGGTTCATGTCAATCTCGTGCCTCATAGCCGTAATGGACATGTTGAACAGGCACTGGATTTCTGTGTTGCCTCGAAGTCCGTGACGCTCTGAAGCACATAAATATGTCAATCAATAATCCATAAATGTTTGATTAATCACAAGTTAAAAAAAGAGAGAACATAACTTATATTAATTAATACAAATGAAAACATCTGTTTTCTAGAAGTTTTATTATATTTTATGTGTATGACATGTTTTGCCTGTCTAAGGCATTATCAAATGACATTAGATAATGCCTTAGACATGCGAAACATGTCATATACATAAAATGAAGACTACAGGGGAAAAACAAGGAATGTCAGTAGAAGGTTCATTTGAATAAATTGAGAATAAAGCTAATCAAAGTCTATATATTTCTTAGCAATTAGCAATCGATTATCTGGCCATAGTCGATGACACACATGATTTTTGAATATGAAAATTTTACTGTGGATAGATACGTACAAATGTCGCTAGATGGCATTATTACATTTATTTTGAATTTTAACTGACATTCCTTGTTTTTCCCTTGTAGTCTTCAAATATAATAAAACTTCTAGAAAACAGACGTTTTCATTCATATTAATTATTTAATATGGACTTTTACATCATTGTTCGAGAAACCAAAATAGCCTATATCTTCCCTATAATGTTCTGATTGCGCAGTTTGATTGCTCTCCCCACCAGTACCACCAGAGGCAGACTGGTTCTGCATGTTGGGAGAAAGCAGTATGTGCTGACGCTATTGAAGATAGCTATCCGGGACATAAAGATGGATACCCTTTAAGATGGCGGAGTTCTCAAAAAATCTCCTAATAAGTACGAAGAAATTGAACTCATCTCTCCTTATCTGCAGACTATTGGTCCCCAGCATTCCCAAGAGAAATGTGGTGGGACAAAACCAAAGATAGCTACGAAACTCCCTCATGTAGAGAGTGAAAATTCTTCTTCTTATTCCGTCACACCTCTGTGGTGGATAGGGCCTCAAGGAACCCTCTCCAACCGACTCTATCGCACGCCTGATGCCTAATATCATCCCAAGTGAGACCTGCTGCTTTAACCTCAGCCTGCAGGGTTCTTCTCCAGGTGGCTCTAGGTCTGCTTCACTTTGTATATTAATATAATAATAATAATTAGGCTAATTTATAAAGCTCTGTTTTCATGAATAGCTCACCTCAAGGGAGCTTTGACAGTGTTTTTAGTCATGAGAGCTGCATCACCAGCAATCAGATAACCGTTGTTTACATTTTATGCGATATTTTGAAAAGGTGGGTTTTTAGGTGAGGTTTAAAATCTGTCGGATTGTCAATGCATCTGAGGCGTGCAGGAAGCATATTCCAGGCGGACGGACCTGCCACTGCGAAAGCCCGATCTCCGAAATTTGTCCGGGGGTTGCGCTTTGGCTCAATTAATCTGCCTATTGCCGAGGAGTTTGCTGATCGAAGCGTAGATTGCCGCAAGTTAGGGCTATCCGCAACACAAAGTATTGTGCGATGGTAAGATTTATAAGCACCTGGAGTTTTTCAATAACGTCCGCAGTAGATTTCATAGATTAGAGAGTGAAGATTAGTTTGTAATTATTATAATTATATGACAGGTAGTGTGTCTCACCTGGCCACAGTAGCACCAGACTCTGGTACAGCGCTAGCTCCGTCTCCGTTAGCTTGAGCTGAGCTATAGAGCGCGCCGCGTCGAATATGCACGCCACCAGCTTGGCTTCGCCAGGGTCCGACGTGTACAGAGCTTCCTGTGGCAGCATCACCTCCCCGTACAGCACCGCATTCTGGGACAGGTCTACTAGCCGGGACATGCGCACGATTGCCAGCTCAAAGGACCCTGAAAATAGCGTTTAAGTCTTGATATAATCATGATTGTCTTTACCCTTAATTGGGCGATTGGAAACTGATTATCTTAAATAATATTGTTTTAAAAAAATAATCTGTCAACCTGTCCGGTAGTGAATTGATTGAACTCAACAAAAAAAAAATCAATGCCGAATTATAGAATATGATATTACGATACGTTTTTATTTAGGAACAGGACAGAACATAACTAAAAATATCTTTCTCACACTTGCAAATATAGTAACAGGGAGAATGAGATCTAAAGAGACAGTCTTATATTCTTTACTCTTCAATATGCGACAATGCCACACACTGGTATATCTTTTGGTAACTAACTAATTAACTAACCATCACGCCGTCTCTCCGAAGGGGTAGGCAAAAATAATGGACTGCCACACTTTTCATTCCTGACATATTTCTCTCGCTTCCTCAACATTCATACATCGTGTCATGCATGCGCGTCGATTTCTCTGACTCCTCACATGGCCGACATTCAATATTTGTTTAATTTGATCATGCCACGTTTTCCTCTATTTCTAGTTACATTTACATCGTTAACAAATACTTTTTTTTACCATTCTTTCTTCTTTCATTCTTTTCATATGTCCAAACCATCTTAATGATCCTTTCATTATTTTGTTCATAACACCATCATTCGCACCGCATTCACTTCTTATATTTTCATTCGACACTATCATACACAGAGTATCTACACATTCATCTAAGAGATCTAATTTCTACTGCATTTATTCTACTTTCATCCTTCTTTTGCCAGTTCCATACTTCGCTTTCATACATAAGGGTCGGTACAAGAACATCATCTTTTGGTTGTATTGGTAAATTAACTCCAATTTTCTATAAAACATTTATTCAGTGCACAATAAGTATTTATGTAATAATGAATTGAAGGCTGGTTATTACAAAGGTGCTAAGTGATTTAAATGTAAAACAAACTGTTTATTGTAATATGTGTCATGTAACACAAGCGCCATCTTTAGGGTGAAGTTTGAACTACACTATTTTATTATCAATTTGAACCTTTGCACAGTAATTGGTCTTTATGTTTAACACCAATTGGGATCAAAACTCATTTTTAACATATTTAATACTTGGCACCTTTGTGATAATCAGCCCGCAATAATTTCAATCGATGCGTAAATGTGTAATGAAGGAATATGAAAAATTATTCTTAATTAAACCAGTATTTATTATATTTGTAGAGATATTAAAGTTATTAAAAGCAATGTGTACTAGTTGCACAGAACCAGTAAAGGAAGATTAAACCTGGTATGCAGATTGAAATGGAGAAAAAATCTGTGTTAACCTGTGCATCATACAGGTGTGACAGGACACAGAGAAGAAACAGGACATAATACTGTGATAAAAAAATAAGATGATTTGTTTATTAAAACGAAAAATATTTATTCTTGCGAATCAATTTCATTGTCTTCAAAGTACTCCCCGTCCGATGCAATGCACTTATGCCAACGATTTTTCCAATCCTTTACAGTCAGAGAATGCTTTTTCTGAGATGGCCTTCAATACTTTCTTTGATTCGGCTTTTATCTGCTCAATCGAGTCAAAATGGTGTCCCTAGAGCGGTCTTTTGAATTTGTTGAACAGCCAGAAGTCGTACGGTGCTAAATTAGGCGAATACGGCGGGTGTGGAACAATATTGATCGAGTTTTAGGCAAAATGTTCTAGAAGAACCAATGCATTGCGGGATGGTGCATTGTCAAATGCAAAGGGAGTAGCGTCACGGAAACGACGCATAAAACTCAAATAATATTCCTTGTTAACGTTTAAAAAAAAAATTCATGATTTCATAGTATCCGCGAAGTTTAAATTAAAAATTCACCATATTTTTTTTATCACAGTAGAGTGTAAGGAACTGAAGTGACAGTAATTAATACAAATGAAAACGTCTGTTTTCTAGAAGTTTTAGTATATTTAATGGGAATGACACATTTTATGAAAAGAATAGACCTAAGACCAATATGATGTACTTAGAATCATTAATAAATGAATAAATCATTAACATAATAAAATGTAAATAATTGTTAAAATATGTTTTTCTTAGAAACACTTTAATTTGGCATCACTTAAAAATCCGTTTGATTTACATAACATCATTCTATTCATTACTTTCGTGAATGACAATAAATTGGTGATAAGTCAGCTGCCTATCACATGTCATGAAAATCAATATAATAGCTAAAAAAAACTAATTGTATACAGTAGTTGGGTTCTAACGACCTGTTGTATAAAAAAAGGCTTAGAAACGCGAAACATGACACTGCAATAAAATATAATAAAACTTCTAGAAAACAGATGTTTTCATTCTTATTAATAATTTAATATTAGGCTTTTATATAATTATTAAAAAAAAAAAAAAAAAGAACTGAAGTGAAATTTACAACACATAGCTACACTTGGAATAAATGAATTATTAGGGCAGAACCAGAACCATGGTAGATAATTTAAGATAAGGAAGACGCCCACTACGGGCAGTAGTGTTGGTATACCCACCTGTCTTGAGTAAGAGTATCTGGTCGTCTTGGGAGAGCTTCATGAAGCCTGGGATGAGTTTGGCAAACTCTATGATGTTCTGTATGATGCCCGTCAGCTTCTCAGCGCAGTCCAGCCACATCTCTTCTTGAGACATGTTCTTGAAGTACAGCAATCTGCAAAAGCAAAAAATTACTTATGTAACAACAATGGCTGGTCTATAATATGTCTGCAAATAAAGGCTAATCAAAGAAAATTGTTCTTTAACCTATACGAGGTCTGTCCAATAAATACGTGAACTGATTTATTTTTATTTTTAAATTTCCAAAACTTAGAGTAGATCAATCTTATTCCCTTCAAAATGCTCCCCATTTGTATCAATGCACTTGTCCCACCTCCGTTTCCATTGTTCAAAATATTCCTGGAAGTCTTCAGGAGTCAGGCTCTTCAGCTACTTTGTCATTTCATGTTAAATCGTCTACACTTGTGCCGCCCCCACATGACCTTTCAACATTTCGGGAATAGGGAGGGCGATCAATCACAGAGATCGCATTACGGGTCAGAAACTAGCGGACAATCAGTGATAAATGTGAAGATTGTCATGATTTTCTCAACTTTAAATGTTCTGTTAAAATCGTGTGCACAGACGATATGCAGTTGACTATACTGTAAGTAGTCAACTGTAGTTCGAGACCATTGGGCCGCAGATTGGGGGTTAAAATTGAATTCAAGAAAGTGTCTCTCAAATCATTCAGGAGTTGAATCAGAATTAGAGATTTAAAGGAACCTGGAAAAGATCTCAATAAAAATATTGTTCATAACCTTTTGGCTGCTAAGATGTTTAACAATATACAAGCGATAAATTCATCCGTAATTCTTTTTGAAAAAAAAAAATCATCTCTGTAAAACATTAACTGTAGCTCTCTGAGGAACATTTATGTTGCTGACCATATCGGTTCAAGAAATGCGAAACATTTTGCGATGGAGCCACATTTCAAACGCCTCCATCCGATTCATGATTAAAAAATTTGAAGGTTCATGATTCATTCATTCATTAATTTCTCGGCGCTACATCCCGGTGTGGGACCTGGCCTCCTCCACAACGGTCCTCCACTGACTTCTGTCTCTGGCCATCTCTCTCCATTCCACGTAATCCGCCCATCTTTTCCTCGGTCTGCCTCTTGGTCTCTTTCGCGGGGCAACCATCTGGATATAATTTGTGGTGTTCTACCCTCTGGCATTCTTTCCACATGGCCAGCTCACCGTAGGCGTTGAGACTTACAGAATCTCACTACTCTTTCCTGATCAGTTTTTCAAGTTCAAGGTTTCTTTTAATTCTGTAAGTCATGATTTATATTAAATATTTAATACATTTTATTTACCTCGATATGTCTTGTGGTTTTCTGAACATCTCATGGATATATTCCAATTTGGGATTCGTGTTAGCATGCGCCTCCGCCAAAGTCTTCACGAGGACTTCGCTGATGTGACCTTCGGCTGCAAAATGTAATCAAACATTAAGTAACAGAAAAAAAACCAAGTGATTTGTCTACAAATAAAAAATATATCCTATTCTATTGAGAGATTCAAGGTAAGTTTTCGTTCTTCTGACATTCTTATCATCAATAATAAAATATGGTGTGGAAGCAAGGACAGACACAGTCAGGGCCAAATTAATTTTGAGGACTTCAGAGGAAGACACTAAGGATGATAGCAGGCATAACAGGAATAAGAGATCGCGTAAGGAACGCCAGAATAAGACGGATATGTTAGGCCGAGGATATTCTAAGATGGACAGCGAATGAAATACTGGTACTGTAATGTTTAAAGATGGAAACCACCAGACTCCTTTATATTGGACTATATAACCAGTCTCATAGCACTAATCCTCACGGGAGACCTCCAAAAAGATGGTAGGACAGCTGGGAATTCAAGTCACAGGAGGAGCAAGCCTCTGGAGAACATACCACATAGTTTTTTTTAATACATCTTCAGTATCATAAAGATATAACATTCTTATACGCAACATGATATTTGTAAAAGAATTGAAATATTGTAGATTATAAAAACAATCTACAAGCTAAAAGTCTTTGATAAACTTACATGTAACATTCAAAACAAACAAAAAAAAAATGACAAAACATAACAAAAATATGGCAGAAATGATTCAATAATTGTGCAGTGCAGTAAAATAATATAAATAATAGTTAATAAGTAAATTTATCTTCTAAACATAATCTAAAAAATATGGATGTAACAAAAAGAAATAATTCATGTGTTTACATTTATCCCCACCACCTGTCTATTGAATTACAAAATAAATAAAAACAATTTGGATGCACAATGTTTCATCTATGTGTGGGAGAAAATTATGTTATTTTCTGAATGAATTAATAGACGTTTTTTTATTATTACTATAATGTTCCTTTTCTATATACATACTCGTATGTCAAGATATGTACATCTTAAGAAAATTTGAAAACGTTTAAATATTTCGAAATATATCTTTGTTACTTATTGTTTCTTGCAAAATGATATAAAAATTCCGTATTTAAACATTTTGTTTTTTGAATGTATACAAATACTTGTAGACAAATTGTACCCGTTACGGGTGTATTAATCATTAAGAATTAATTGTATCTCAGATGGCGCTAGTGTAGATTGAACTAAAATATGTGAAATGCTTCTCAATGTGGTAACATATATACAACTTTCAAATAATTGTCAGACGTAGAAGGGCAGAATGGGGAATGTTGTATTACATAAAGCGATCGCTTAATCCAACCAATGACAGGTCATAAGTACTGTAAACGCCGCGACCACCATATTCTGTTTCCAAATAATTTACATCTTCATCTCTATTGAGATACAATTAATTCTGTATTTAAAGTTTGTTATCTGGAAGTTTTATTATATTTTATTGGAATGACGTGTTTTATCTTATTAGAGGATTATTAAATGTTAATTGATAATGTCTTAGCAATGTGAAACATTTCAATTCAATAAAATATAATAAAACTTCTAGAAAACTTATGTTTTCATCAATGTTTAATCTATCTTGGTAATTTTATAAGCTGTATTCAGACAGATGGAATTATTTGACAGCTTATGATGCATTGGATGATACATCATAAGTCTGATGAACTAGTGCAACAGAAGAAAATGTATTGTTTCCAAATGTATTTTTTTGTGTCCCTAGTTTGAATGTGTGTAAAAAAAAGTGTTCTCACATTGCGAAGATGAAACACAGTGAATTTACAAAAATAATATTGAAATAACATCAAAATAAAATAAAAATCACTAAGGGACAAATAAAAAATATAACCACAAATATTAAAAACATATATAATAACACAACAATATGACACTAAGCAATTCTATGATGACCACTCACTCGTCAAATCTTCTGTCAAACTCCCGACCGACCGTCTGTTGTTGATGACTATTTGATTCGACATTCCGACAGGTGACATGTTGACGTTAATATTCAATGGATTCACATTGTGGTGTTGCTGAGATCCTGTCAAATCATCCGGACTTATGCTGCCGAGGGGAACAGTGGAAGATGCAGGGATTAAAACCGGGACTTGTATCGATCCATGATTCAAAACACCCTGGTTTCCGGTCGGTGAATTCAAGAATGTTGTTGAATCCACGTAGCTCGGGACCAGGCTGTCGACGGAATTCATCGAGTTTTCTTGTTTTATGGCGATCATGTTTGTAGACGTTGATCTGTCGGTCTTCTGCGATATTTGATTGGTGAATTTTTCAAAGTCGTTTTGTTGCCGTGACATTCTGATGTCGTTGAGGGTGATGGTTGTCTGTTGGATGTTTGATGATGAAGATTGGATAACATTGGAGGTCCTTTGTTGCTGTTGAGCTTTTTGTTCGGCTGTAGAGTGTACATAACATGTTAAATGCTAAAATTAGTAAGTCCGTTGACCATTTAATTAATTTTATTATCCCTTTGTATTCGAAATATTTTATGATCTTTAGAATTTACATGCATTGTTAGCAGAACACAACGCAGGGCGTGTATAATATTTCACTGTGTCCATGCAGAAACAAGTTGAGTTAAGGAGAAACACACAGTGTACAGAGGCAAGTTGAAACATGCAATTCTTCCATACAAGGACTAATGTCGAATACAAAAGGTTAATTATAATTAGTGTGGTATATTAATTACATATTATATTATTATATCAACATACTTCCATAAACTAATGGTAAAAAGTAACTCAAAAGATTTATCAATCCCATATCGATTAACCCTTATCACTCCATTATTTTTTGATATTGTTTGTCAGCCAACTCTAATTTAAATAATATCAAAATATTAATTTATTGATAGGTAGTTACAAATAAAATTGTACTTTTTAAAACAATCTCCAAGATAGAGACCAGGTTTTCTGGAACAGGTCTCACAAAACCACACTGTTTCCCGTCTTCCCCCTGGAATCTTTCTGTTACTGCACACAGTACAGTCTTTAGAACCTTTGTCCAGTTTCATAATGAAGTGGGGCTTCCCGCCATTTTAGGTTATGTGTAAAACGGAAAACAGCCAAAATCATATTAAACCATGAAATTAATTGTTTTTTTTAACAAATAATCACAAGAAACAACGACACATGTCAAGTTTTGCACGCGAAAATACACCCCGTGCGCAAGTCTTATTTTGTCGGCCGCCAGCCGACAACTGAGTTGTAGCGTACATAAAGCGATGTCGGCTGGCATTCGACAAAGGAGTGGTAAGGGTCAATATACTAAATATTTTAGTTAAAAGAATATCGCCAGATGGGTTTACTTGTGAGCAAATAGGATAAAACTCTTACGTTCTTAGAGAGTTTTGTTTCCTCTTAAAACCTATGAGTTCCAATTAGTATTATTAATATTAGATTAGTATTTCTATTATATTTGATATTTAAATGTGATAACTTGTTAGTAGAGTGGATAATATCAACATTCTCCTTAATAGTTACAAGAAATCTTAGAAAGGTTGATATGTATTCCCATAAAGGATTCCTCATGCTTCCAAAAAGGTTCATGTGTGCTACTAGAAAGGTGTTCACATCTGCTACCATAAAGGTTCATGCAACCTTCCGGAAAGGTTCAAATGTGATATGTAAAAAAATTCACATCCGTCTTAAAAAGATTTGTGCTTTTGGGTTAAGTAGTTTTAAAACTTCTTAGTGTCATGATTTAGTGCTTACCGTGGCCCAGGAAGTCGCCGTCCATGATGCTGGGTGGGCGCGGCTCGAAGGCCGTGGTGCTGTCCACATAGTCAGCGCTGATGTCAGCGTACTGCGGCGGGGGCGGGGCGGCGGGCGCAGGCGCCGGCGCTGATGACAGGTGCGCGCCTGCCATGGGGGCTGCATAAGTGTAAGGGCTTGCCAGTCCAGCGCTGTATGCGTACCTACACATGTAACTTTATTAGTAAAATCTGTTATAACTTGTTTAACCTAACTTTTTGATGTATGATTTCACAGAAGTAGCACAACCCTAGACTTTTCACTTAGTTTAAAATTTTCATATGAAGCATTCTTTGTGTTTAGACATTTTAAATTATTATATTTAATTAACTAACTAACTAACCATCACGCCGTCTCCCCGAAAGGATAGGCAGAAAGAATGGACTGTCACACTTTTACTGATGCGGCACTCCATCCTTCTCTTTTCGCCCCGCGGGAGACGCGGTGTGATGGGTTGCGAACCTCATCGCCACCAATAGGCATCTCCCTATTGCATTATTATATTTTTTTAATAAAATAACACCGTGTATATTAACCATTTGATTAAGCATACTTAACCTCCTAACTTAACCATTATTGACAATCTTTGTGGCACAGTGGCAAGAGCTACGACTGCCACACAGATGGTTCCGTTTCGCCAACCGATGTTGGCATCATCAGGTGTTACATAAGTTTTTTGTAACACCTGATGATGCCAACATTGGTTGGCGAAACAGCTGTCGCGAAACTCTCAGTGAATAAAAATAAATTGTGATATCATAAGAGTGTTATAAATTTTAACAGTAATAATGTTGAAGTATCATAGTGTTTAGGCCAAAACAATGGACTATTTGATTATAGGTTATTGCAAACAGTAATTTGACAAATTATTCAGAGCTGTAAAACGACCAAAGTAGCACTCTTGTGCCATCTTGTGGCCACATTTGTAACTAACTAGATGCAACCAATTTCTATAGGGTTTAAATTTTTAAACAGAATATTGTCAAGATAGAGAAATATTCTCAGGCTTTTAAATTAAAGGTTAATTTAATGGAAACTTGCCATTCTAATCTGCGTAGTAATTTACTATCTAAATGCATTTTGCTTGAGGTCAGAAGCACATATAACTACTGCAGAGTCATCAATAACTTTAATAAAATAATTCAATTTAGCTTTGAAACTAGTTCATACAAATTTCTAAAAACTACACCTTTGACAACTGCTAAAATGTTCCCAATACCACAATCTATATATTTACGTAAATCTGTATTTTTAATTAATTTTTGTTTTGCCCTAATGAAGCTTGGGTTATAAGAGAATCTAGTTGGCGTTATTACAATTTCGTGGTTAATATACACAGCGTTATTCCATTTTATAGATGTAATAATTGAATAGTAAAAGTAATTTACGGTTATCAAATCTTAAATATATGACATAAAATATATGGTAGAGGTAAATAAAATGGTATTAATACGTAATTTGATCACCATTATGATGGATGTGATGGTAGACGCAGTATAGAGACGGATGGAAGAGCATCCTCAGAGCCGTATACATCTTTTAGGTCTAGCAGGACGATAAGAAGTCAAGATGATTGATGACAGATGTGCAAAGCACTGGTAGAAATGATCAATTTTGGTTTGAGTTTTCGCTTCAATTTGGCTATATATTATTCGTTGTGTATATATTTCATAGATGGCGTTAGTATACACAAAATTCTCTATGCAATGTCATGTAAAATTAATTTGTTATATTTATTACTGATTTTATGATCTATTGAAATATTTTGATAAAAATAATTCCCTTATTAGTGTTTGTACTTTGTAACCATGTTATTTAGTAATAAAATGAAGTTGCGAGTGAAATGTTTGTGAAAAATTATTACTACTGAATACATCACAACTGTCATTTGACATTTGATACGCTGAAATAAGAACTGTATATAAAAGATATACGAAAATGATCACTAAACTTTCTGATGTGTCTAGACAAACATAAATGAAAGTGGCAATTGAAGATATCGTTACTTGCAATGATCACTGAATACACTTAATATTATTTTTTAAAAGTGATTTATCGAACTGATGGCTGAGAATAGTGGCACATCGAAATGGCCATTGAACATTACATTGTGATGAGATTATCAATGAACGTAATATCGAAATGATCACCAAAAAGAAGAAATAGTCACTATACGTTACTGTTGCGTCTAAATGTTGAATTAACAGTTAAATTTAAATGATAACTGTGTATTACGATATGCCAAATTATCACTGAATATAACAATGTCGAAATAATAACTGAACCAAATGTTACGTCAAAATGTTCAATTGTCACTTAAGTATGTAGAAATGATAACATAATATTTCTATTTAACAAAATAATCATTAAACTTAATGTATATTGAAAATAAACTTATGTCGAAATGATCGCTAAACATTTTAATATACATATTAATGTGCCTGACAGTAGCGTTGAAATGTTCAATAATCAGAAAGAAAATGCTGAAGTGATCACCGAAATTTACAGTGTGTAGAAGCTATCACGGAACCAAATGTTTAATCAAACTTAATTATGGTCACCTAATAAAAAAATATGTCGAAATGATCACCTAATAGATTTTATGTCGAAATGATCACTTAATTAATTATATGTCGAAACGATCACTTAATAAATGATATGGCAAAATGATCACTTAATAAATAATATGTTCTAATGATCAACAAACATAACGTTAAGTCGAAATGGCAATTGGATGTACAAACCCATTGTAGTGGTGGAACTGGTCGCTGCTGGAAGGTGTCTGCTGGTCAAAGACGCTGCTGTCAGGTGCAGCATCCGTCTGCGCGCGCATCTGTGCCCTGTGGTATCTCACTTCATCTTCCACCTTCTCTCTCTGCTTCTTGGACATGCGCCCGAACTTGACGGCTAGAAACAAAACAAGTACGTGAAATTAAACAGTTGGTACCTTACATTGCATTTTAAATATTATACTTATTAATAATAAATTAAACAAAACAACTGATGCGTTATTTTTATAATTAAAGTGACTCTTCTTAGTTTGAATAAAAATAAAGTAGATAATTATTACAGTAAGAGTCAATTGTTTTGTGCCACTAGTGAAAGTCTAGAATTATACGATAATTGCATTTATATAATATTTCGCAAAAAACCACATACAAAAAAATTGAACATGTTAGAAGTTGAATAAATCGACGAGCGTGCGTGTCACGATGTATAAATATGCAGAGAAAGTATTTATTGTTTCTTGAACAATGATATAAAACTCCATAAATAATGAATATGAATGAAAACGTCTGTTTCCTAGATTTTTATATTTTATGGGGATCGCACGTTTTACTTTGTTGGATATCGGGGCAAGACTTCAGACTTGGAGAGTATTTTGAGCACATAGCTCGGAGAAATCAGGACAACCTTGAATAGCTCATCATCATGGACAAATTAGAGGGAAAGTTACCACAAGGACCAAGCCGCAGTCCGATCAAATCAGACTGGTCTCTCATTAGCTGGAGACTGACGGGTGACAGAAGCGCTTGGCGTGCCATGGTCAATGGTCATTCCAATATAATATATTATAATAAAACTTCTAGAAAACTGACGTTTTAATTTTGTATTAATCACAAGCTGGAAATCAGAGACTCCTGAGAGACATATCAGTATGTCGTGCACATATCGAGAGGATTTGTGAAATTGCACTGAGGATTTTGGGCTTCATAATTCGGACCGGAAGAGTTTTCAGAGATCCCAACGTATTCAGAGTCCTATACAACGCATTGGTTCGGAGTAGACTCGAAAGTGGTTCTGTGATATGGAGTCCTCACGAGGCGAGATATTCCGTTATGCTGGAGAGGAACCAATTCTTTACATCTTCGAAGAGATGGGCATCTCATTACCCATTTATTTAAATTAATCAGGGGATATTTCGAGAACTCGGCCGTGCTAGAGTGTGTTGGTCTTTTTGTCCCTGATAGATTTCTCCGAGAGTACAGATTAACACCTACCGGCCAACAGAACCAATCTGCTTCTGGTGACACCGGTGGGAAGAACAATTATTCTGTTGAACGCGGTCTCCTAGGAGATGGACGTCTTTCATAATAGTGAAGGTACGTTCAGGGGACAAATACTCTTGACTTAAGAAAGTATCTTGTCTTCTTAATGTCGAACCATCTCTAATGTGTTCCTGGTATTATGTTGTATTTTTATAATATTTTATCTGTACTCAATAGATTTTTTTTTTTTCAAGACTAATATCAAGGATTTACATCAATGACATTAGAATTTATTTTACAATCTTCAATGTGAGCAGAAAATAGCTCATTATTATGAAGAAGGAATCTGGTCGTGTCCAGGCTTGAACCCATGTCCCCTGGGTCAGGAGCCAAGCGTTCTATCCCCTAGACCACCACAAGATTATGATGCCTTAAACATTTTGCTGTTTGTAATGTCTTTTGAGTTAATAAACTTATTTGATTTGATTTAATAACAGTGTGAAGGCCCATTCTTAAATGCAGATCGCTTAAGATGGAACAGAATGGAAAATACAAGAGGAAGCCTACGATCAGGATTAGTTTTGCAATGAAAAAACATCTTGATTAGATAAGGTTACGTTATGAGATTCTAATCAAATCATAGAAATGCCATAAACAAAATGTAGATAGTACCTACCTAATTAAAATGTTGTATTAATATTGAAATTGGCGCCACTATCGCGTGATTTGTGCTCGATTTTTAAATAACTATTTATGGAGGGAAATGAAAAAGAAGTTGTTTTTATTAATATTTGAAATGTCATCAAAATCAACTGCTCTTCTTTTCCTGTCTGTGAATGCAGTGCAAATGAGACATTTAATTATTCAATGCCCTTTTGTAGGGAGGGAAAATTTTCTCAAATAAATCATCAGTGTATTTTTCACATTTGCCACTACCATCCAAGTATTACTGTCATCAAATCAAAACTTGTAATAAACAAACTAACTAACCATCACGCCGTCTCCCCGAAGGGGTAGGCAGAAAGAATGGACTGCCACACCTTTCTTTCCTGACATATTTCTCTCGATTCCTCAACATTCATACATCGGTCGATTTCTCTGACTCCTCACATGTCCGACATTCAATATTTGATTTATTTGATCGTGCCACGTTTTCCTCGGTCTTCCTCTATTTCTGGTTCCATTTACATCATTAACATATAATTTTTTTTACCATTCTTTCTTCATTCATTCTTTCCATATGTCCAAACCATATTAATGATCCTTTCATTATTTTGTTCATAACACCATCATTCGCACCGCATTCACTTCTTATATTTTCATTCGACACTCTATCATACACAGAGTATCCACACATTCGTCTAAGAGATCTCATTTCTACTGCATTTATTCTACTTTCATCTTTCTTTTGCCAGTTCAATGCTTTGCTTCCATACATAAGGGTCGGTAGAAGAACACCATTGTGCACTGCCATTCTATCTTTAATAACTTGTAATTATTTCATTAAATCATTTTTTCTCAGTTAAAAATCCAAAATTAGTAATTTTAAGATTTTATAATGTTAATTAATATATCAGTCAATATTCCTGTCCTTTTTTTGTACAAAAAATATATCTTTTTATTTAAAATTCGTATACCTCAAAAAAAACAACCTTATACACATTGTTATATAAAGGGTATTTTTTTTAGAGGAATACCAATTCACAATAATAAAAAAAACACATTTAAATAATGTTAATGTCTATGATATTGGCTTTATTTAATAGATAATTTTATGCCATTATTGTTTAAATATGATTTCGGGCATATGAGCGCCACGGCTAGCTCAAATGAAGCGCAATCGTGAAGTTCAATTTTCGACACCTTTATTGAGCAACTGCGTGAAATGGTAAAACGTACTGACTACAAATCAACTGTCAAATTGATAATCTGTAGAAACAATGTTGCCAGTTTAAAAACCAAACCTCTAAAAAAACAAACTATATAGTCCTACGAACATTGCACTTTACTTGCAGACGAATCGTCAAAATTTAGGCTGTTTTATGTGTTTGGTGTCCCTTCTATCCTCCAAACAAATCGCAAAGTACGTTACTCATACAAAAAGATAATGTTATATGGTGCAAAGCTGTTCGGTATTTCACTAAAAACAATAGAAATCCAAGTTCATTGACCTTTTTTATCTCTACAATTTGGGAACCTGAGCTTATCTAAGCCGCTGGTTCTTAAACGGTTTTCCAGGAGGTCAGATTAAAATTTAAAAAATATAACTAACTAACTAACTAACTAACTAACCATCACGTCGTTTCCTCGGAGGGGTAGGCAGAGAGGATGGATCTCCACATTGTTCTATCCTGACATAACTCTCGCGCCTCTTTTTCATTCACACATCGTGACATGCATCGATTGTTCCTACTTCGAACATGGCCGCCTTTCAGTAATTGATTAATTTGGTCATTCTTCCTTGGCCTTCTTCGACTTCTTTTTCCATTCACACTACTTGTATATATCTTTTTAACCATTCTTCCCTCATCCATTCGTTCCATATGTCCAAACCATCTTAGTGACCGATTCTTGATTTTATTTATCACGCATTCATCCGCATTACATTCCTTTCTTACTTCATCATTAGATATTCTATCATACATTGTTTTTCCGCACATCCTTCTTAGTGACCTCATTTGTACGGCATTTATCCTACTTCACTTCCATATATAAGGGTCGGCACTAGAACTCCATTGAGCACTGCCATCTTTGCCTCAGTGAATATATTTCTATTTGCGGTAATGACTTTGAGTGCACCATTTATTTTGTTTCCAGCTACAAACCTTCTTCCGATATCTTTCTCCATTCTTCCATCTCTTGTAAAAAATATTTATATGGTATATACATGAATAAACTAACTAACCATCACGCCGTCTCTCGAAGGGGTAGGTAGAAATAATGGGCTGCTACACTTTTGATTTCTGGCATACTTCTCTCGGTTCCTCAACATTCGTACATCGTGTCATCCATTCACGTCGATTTCTCCGACTCCTGATGTGCCTAACATTCGATTTTTGATTTATTTGATCGTGCCACGATTTCCTAGGTCTTCCTCTTTTTCTAGTTCCATTTACATCAGTAATTCCCAAAGTGGTCTATATAGACCCCCAGGGGTCCATGACACTTGCAGAGGGTTCACGACAGTTGCAAAAACAAAATTGGGAGTTCACTAGATGTAAATAGGGGTTCACGGGATGGTTTGGAAAATTAGATGAGATCGAAATCGTTAGCGACTTCCGGTTAGTAGGTACTGAATTCGGTGGCGACCTTTTTTTTTTAGCAATTGACTCGAAAAATCGATTAGAAAAGCAGGGGGTCTACACGAGTTAGAAAAAATCGGCTAGGAGTCTACGGGTCAAAAAAGTTTGGGAACCTCTGATTTACATTGTTTTACCATTATGGAAGCGAAGCATAAAACTGGCAAAAGAAGGATGAAAGTAGAATAAACGCAGAAGAAATGAGATCTCTAAGACGAATGTGTGATAAATCTGTATATGATAGAGTGTCAAATGCAAGTATAAGAAGTGAATGCGGTGCGAATGAAAGGGTCGTTAAGATGATTTGGACACATGGAAAGAATCAATGAAGAGAGAATGGTGAAGAAGGTATATGTAAACGACGTGAGCGGAACTAGAAATAGAGGGAGGCCGAGGAAAACGTGGCACGATCAAATCAATCAAATATTGAATGTCGGTCACGTGAGGAGTCGGAAAAATCGACGTGCGTCATGACAATATGTATGAATGTAGAGGAAGCGAGAGAAGTATGTCAGGACAGAACAGTGTGGCGGTCCATTCTTTCTGCCTACCCCTCCGGGGAGACGGCGTGATGGTAAGTTAGTTAATTAATTTGTTTTTTCTGCTTTATGTTTAAATCACTGTAATAACGAGCCTTCATTTGTAAATCGTTCCAAACTCAAATTTGAATTTAGCATTCGAATGTTACATTATTCGTAATGGCACAATCAGCGGTTTGAACAGCTTATCTTTCGAGATAACAAGAATAATAAATGAGATATATTATAGTTTAGAACCACTGGATAGCATAATATATATCCCACACGGTAACATACCAGATAAAAACAATAAACTTTGCCTTACAAAATTTTTAAGTCATTTGAGATTAAGGTAAATTAAAATGTAAGTGAAAGGATTGCTGCGTTGGTTCGGACATATGGAATGCATGGATGGAGAAAGAATGGTTAAGAAAGTATACGTTAATGATGTAAATGGAGTACGGTGTCGAGGCAGACCGAGGAAAACATAACATGACTAAATTATTCAAATTTTAAAGGTTGGTCATGTTAGAAGTCGGAGGATTCGACGTGCGTGTATGACTCATTGTATGAATGTGGAGGAATCTAGAGAGGTTTGCCAGGATAGAGTAGTGAGGCGGTCCATTCTCTCTGCCTACCCCTGCGGGGAAACAGCGTGATGGTTTGTTTGTTTGTAATTGAAGTATTATATATGTACGGGTAGATCAAATTAAATCAAATCAAATCAAATAATTTTTTTCTCAAAAAAATATTACAAACAATTATTAAAGTTTAAGACATCTATTGAGAACAGGTAAAATATAATAAATATATAATACCAGGAACGCATGAGAGATGGTTCGACATAAGGAATACAAGATACTCTCCAAAGTCAAGAGTATTTGTCTTTTGAATGTACTTTCACTAAAATGAAAGACATCGATCTCCGAGGAGACTGCGTTCAGCAGACTAATTCCTCTTCCCAGCCGGTGTCACCAGAGGCAGGTTAGTTCTGGCGGCCGGTAGGTAAAACCATCTGTGTCGCTGTCGGAGATATCTATCAGGAACAAAAAGCCCAACATCCTCCAGCAAGGCCAAGTTCTCGAAATACTCGTATCCCCTGATTAATCTAAAGAAACGGGTTATAAGATGCCCATCTCTCCAAAGCGGCAGAGACTTAGTTCCGAGCTTTCCCAAAAGAAATGGCGTGCGATAGAGTCACGGATAGCTACCATATTATGTAGAGATGTTTTGACAGGTGGGGGTCGACCTCGCAGGAGGCTAATTCCTCTTAAGAAAAGACCACAAGGTTTACATTAAGAAGACGAAGAAGAAAAAGTGGTATTCATATATCGATACATATTTGGCAAAAGGTCCCAACTGCTTTTTTAATGAATTTTACAGGAGAGCAAAAATAAGATTTATTCAATATTTTGATTATTTATGAAAATGTTATTTTTGTTTTTAAAAAAATAGGGGTTGAATGCAATTATACATAAAAAATGCAATAAAAAAAGTACAGCTCTAACGTTTTGTCAAAACATAAAGTGTGCAAAAATAATACTGATGGTATATTTAACGCAATTTCACAAAAAAAAAACGCATCTGGGACCTTTTGCCTAATAAGTACTGATATAATTAAGTCTGTTAACGTTATTTTCATTTCTTTATTCAGGGCATGGCACCAGGCGAATCCAATCGCGAACAATAATAACACGATAAACTATCGTATATATATATATAATATTGTATAAACTATATGGTATATATAAATAAACTATAATACTATGTACAGTAATACTGCAATGTTGGATACACTGACCTAACCTAACCTCTCACAACACAAACTGGCGATAAGGGGGTTCGCACACCATTGCATAACAAGCGAACTGTAAACAAAATTAGAGAGTGACCAATTCGAATTGGCGAATTCTAAAATAGTATAATAAACAGAAACGGAGCACCGTAGTTTAAATAAAAAAAATATCCACTTATATGAATATACAAATGCTAAGATATTTCTTCTTCTTCTTCTTCCTCAGCCTATTCCCGTCCACTCCCGGACAAAGGCCTCCTCTATTCGCTTCCATGTCATTCTGTCCTGTGCAGACTACATCCAGGTTATTCCGACGTGTCAGTTCAGATCATCCTTCTACCGTAGTGGCGGTCGCCCTAGACTTCTCTTTGCCGTCCACGGTCTCCAAGTCAGCAGTCTTGTTGTCCACTTTTCTTCTGAGCTTCTGGCTACGTGACCTGCCCATTGCCATTTTAGAGTCGCCACCCGGTGGATGATGTCAGTGACCTTTGTTTTTTCTCTCACCGTATCGTTTCTGACTCTGTCTCTTAGGCTTATTCCTAACATGGCTCTTTGGGTCACAATGTAACAGTTTCAAGACCATAAGTACCAACTGGCAGAACGCAGGCTTCATAGACTTTAAGATATTTAAGTAAGTGGAAACCACACCTTTTTATATACAAGTACAACATTCGTATCCAGCACTTTTCAACTGATTCGTGGTCGAATACATAACTCTGATATTTTGAATGACTTGACTTTGTTTGACCCCAACAATTATCTGCGACAAAGGCAACATAGATTATTTCACCTGCCACTGTGTAGAACCAATTTACCTAAGGTAATGCCCGTGGGCAGGGCAATAATCTTTCTAAACCGCATCTCTCCGGATGTGGACATCTTCCACGATAGTGAGGCTACCCTCATCTCTTATATAATGTATAAAATTGATATTTGCTTCTCTTGTTCTTTTTACTTAATTGTTCTTAATTTTTTAATTATCTTTTGTTTTCTTGTAATAATGTTGTTTCTTGTAATTATATTGTATTTTTTTAAATTCACAATTGTATATCGTGTTATTTTTTATTTTTTATTCTATAGTCATAAGCGCTTTGGTAATATACTGAGATGTTTATGATTAAAAAAAATAATAATTAAAATAATTATTTTTTAGTAAAAATAAGTTTTCAAAGTATAATAATAAATTTTTGAAGGCTTTAATTGTAACACAGCACTTAATTATTAAATACAAATAAAATTCTAAATTACACATTAACCTAAAGATATTTCGAGACACAAAATCCCTTCATCAATGAAGTTAAAATATTATATATGTTATATATATTTAACCAGAAAGACAAAATGTATGACCTTTTCCAAAACACCCAAAGCATGTAACCAGGTTATAAAAAATCAACCCATAGAACAAGTCAGGACCTTCAAGTATCTAGGCATAGACCTGGTGTGAGGAGCTGATCTGCGGGAAGGAAATACAAGCCCAAGTAAACAAGGCAGCTGCAATTTCTGGCGCTCTAAAATCCATAATATGGAAAAACAAAGACATGGCCATTAAGAGTAAGATGAGAATCTACTCGTATAAAACATGCGTAAGACCAAAAATAACATATGGCGTCGAAACAAGGGCAAACACAATAAGGACCAAACAAGTTTTGAGGACTTCCGAGAAGACACTGAGGATGATAGCAGGCAAGACGCTGAGAGATCACGTGAGGAATACCAGAATAAGGGAGATATGTGAGGTTGAGGATATTATAAGATGGAGCAGACAGCGAAAAAGGGACCGGTACGGGCATGTTTAAAGAATGGACCCCACCAGACTCCCCTATATTGCATTGCATAATCAGCCTCATGGAACTCATCCTCGTGGAAGACCTAATAAAATATGGAAGGACAGCAGGGAGTCTACCTCACAGGAGAAGCAACACCCTGGAGAACATACCACATAGGTCTACAACAAGGAAGTCTTCTTAGGAGAATAATATTTAAACAAATTTTATCACGAATGTGGTCAGTTTTGACAAGAAAAAAATATTTAATGTCGGCCACGTGAGGAGTCGGCGAAATATGACACGATTTATGAATGTTGAGGAAGCGAGAGAAGTATGTCAGGATCGAAAAGTGTGGTAGTCCATTCTTTTTGCGAACCCCTTCGGGGAGACGGCGTGGTGGTCAGTTAGTTAGTTAAACGTATCATATAAATTTAAATCGTTTATATCTATCGTATCTTCTTCTTCTTTTGGTGCCGTGTCAGGTCCCCCCAACGTTGGCGATTACTATAGCAAAAGCATCTCTATTCTGCACCACTTTGAACAAGTTCTAAACTCTTGTTATTCCTGTCCACTCTTTGCTGTTCTGCAGCCAGGACAGCTGCCTTCTACCAACTCCTCGAGGTGCCTCCACTTTACCCATTAATATCAGTTGAAGGAGGTGGTATTTTTCTCCCCTTAGCACATGACCCAAATATGAGACCTTTCTAATTTTCACACTTGACAACAGCTCTCTATTGGCTCTGGCTCTCTGCAGTACGTCTGCATTACTGACCCTATCGATCCATTCGGAGCATTCTGCGGTATATCCACATCTCGAACGCTTCTAACCGGTTCATTACATTTACTTTCAGAGTCCAGGTTTCGCAGCCATATAGTAGAACAGACCATACATAACATTTAAACATTCTAGTCGAAGTTTGAAGTTAAGATTATCGTTGCAAAAGAATGTTCTCATATTTGTATACAACTGGTTTTTTAACCCAATTACTGTATATGACTTTTTTTAAAGCTATTGATTATGATGCCGTCGTTGACCTCTCTGAGGGGTTGCAGACTGTCGCGCTGGGGGTGGGGGTTGCCTGCAAAGCTGGGCCACATCCTTCTCCCTCAAGACGATATTTAATTTATATTAAAAGCTATTATGTTTCTGCTTTCTTAAACCCATCCCGTGTTCTAAATGTAAAAAGCTGACGAAAGACGACGTCCTCCTATAACAGTTTTGGGAAAGCGGTGCGACTCCTCTTAGTCCCTATTATTATATCGATTCTTATGCCATGTGATAGGTAGATAATCTATCGCCATTTGACTATCACGTGAATTTTACACCAGACCAAAGACAGTGTGACAATCACACAGCCATCGCCGGGAATCGAACCCGGAACCTTCTTTGTGGAAGTCATAGCTCTCGCCATTCTGCCACAAAGGTGCACGTCTATCAAATTAAGAGATACAAACACACTGAAATTTAATATTTCTTCTATGTTCGCCCTACTTTGTGTTGTAGATGTTTTATTTGTCTTTTTCTTTTTTTATATTTTTTATATACAACACTAACTTTAAATTTAAAAATAATTAAACATCAGACATGTTTCGGACAACCCGGTCCTTCCTCAGTGATATAGAGATATTTAAAATATTATAAAATTGTTTACAAATATGATCAGTTTAGACAGATGTTATAAAGATTTATTTTGGAACGTTTGGGACCTCAAACTGATCATATTTGTAAACAATTTTATAATATTTCAAATATCTTTATAATATCACTGAGGAAGGACCGGGTTGTCCGAAACATGTCTGATATATTATTGTAGACTTATGTGGTCTGTTCTTCAGAGTGTCGCTCCTCCTGTGAGGTAGATTCCCAGCTGTCCTTTAGGAGGTCTTCCACGAGGACGAGTCCAATGAGGTTGATTTTGCAATGCAATATAGGGGAGTCTGGTGGTGTCCACTCTCTGAATATGATCGTACCAGTCCCCTTTTCACTGTCTGCTCCATCTTATAATATCCTCAACCTCACATATCTCTCATATTCTGGTGTTCCTCACGCGATCCCTCAGTGTCTTGCCTGCTATCGTCCTCAGTGTCTTCATTTCAGAAGTCCTCATAACTTGTTTGGTCCTTACTGTATCTGCCCTTGCTTCGACGCCATATATTATTATTGGTCTTACGCATACTTTATAGATTCTCATCTTACTCTTAACCGCCCTACCTTTGGGTTATTTTGCGAGAACGTGCAAAAAAAGCAGGTTTTTTATTAATGAAATTTAATTATATATTAATTTAATTTTTAAAATGACGAAACATCAAATACTCGGCCGCACACTTCGCCTACCCTTGTAAAACTATCACATTTATGAAGACTTGTACTCGAGTGTTGTTGGCACACGCGCGTATCCCTAACAGTTTGTACATTTTAGGTACATTGCTTTTTCTCAAACGCATACGTGATACGGGATAGCGCAGAATGGTACAGTCACGGTGAACGTATCACGTACGTTCTAATTCGTAGGGTGGTTAATGGCAATATCTTTGTTTTTCCATATTGTGGTTTTTAGGGCCCCAGAGATTATAGCTGCCTTGTTTACTTGGGCTTGTATTTCTGTCTGATATATATATATATATATATATATATATATATATATATATATATATATATATATATATATATATATATATATATATGCTGCTATATATAATAATATATGTATGTTTATGTATATGTATGTGTGGCATGTAATAATGTATGTATGTGTATGCTGTATGTATGTAATGTATGTATGTGTAATATGTAATATGTGTAATGTGGCCAATGGCAATGGCAACTAGCCAATGGCAATAATGTAATAATAATGTGTAATATGTAATATTATGTATTTCTTCTTCAATGTTAATAATATTGACATGGCCAATATTATGTGTATTAATAATATGTATGTAATAATAATATGTGTAATAATATGTAATAATATGTAATATATGTATGTAACAGCCAGCCAGTGATAATATAATATATGTATATATGCTCTTTCTTGCTATGCTTATGCTCATAACATATATGTATATATGTATATATATAACAATATATATAATATATAGCATAACAACAACAACTAACTGCTCATATAACAACCATAATATGTAATAATAATAGCAATAACATAATAATATGTAACAACAACAACATATATATATATATATATATATATATATATATATATATTTATATATTTTTTAAAGTTAGTGTTGTTTATACAAAGTATATAAAAAAGAAAAAGTCGAATAAAACATCTACAACACAAAGTATCGCGAACATAGAAGAAATATATGTAATATTTTACCTTACTCAATAGATGTCTGAAGTATTTATGCTGTTTGTAATGTCTGGTGAGTTAATAGACTGATTTGATTTGACTTTAACGTTAGTCTAAATATAGTTCTCGTGAAGGATAGTTTGGTAAAAGTTTGTACGTTCGTGAATGGGTCACTGAAACTCGCACGCGCCTTCTGACGTATGTCGGAACAAATTAATCACGGGTCAATGAACTAAACATGGGTTCTGCGCACGCGCGCAGATATGCCCACGGAATGATGACTTATCCACATATTCTACACATCTGGCTGCAGGGGAGGCATGTTTGAAAGGCGCCCTTCTCCTGTGAGGATCGACAGAAAGCAAAAAATAGCAGCAAATAATGGAGTTCTCATCCCTGGGATCCTTATTCCTCTATAGATCTCCAGAGATCCTTTGTTCTGTTCGATGTCAATTATCGTTCAATCTTCACATAGTTGCTCTATGTAATAGTTCCATTAAAATGCTTGATTTGTTTTTAGAATGCCAAGATATTTTCAAACACCAGGTACTTCTGGTGTATTATTTTGTTGAATTCCTACAAATGACAGTCGATGTGTCGGATTCCTGAATGCATAGGTGCTAATCATCGCCATTATTGTCACGTAATTCAGACCAAAAGACAATCACACTGCCCTCGCCGGATCGAACCGAACCTTCGGGGTGGCAGTCAATGCACTACCACTGGCCACGAAGGTCGGCTGGTAAGAAGTCGGCTGGAATATAGTTCTTTATTTGGTCACCGCCTGGGAGATATTTCTCTGATGGTGGAGTGCAGAAAAAATTCTGCGCTTTCTTTACTCAGGGAGCCTACCTGTGGCTTTTTCCGACTGAATTCTTGCTAGGTATGCTAAGCTACCAATCATTGGAGAGAAGGATGAACATCCACTTGGGAATTCACTTATTTCAGCTGATTGGCCGTATACAGAACTCGGATGTCCTGAGTGATGTAGGTCTATTTGTCCCTGATAATTACCTTCGTCAAATACAGCATATTGTTTATTTAGAACCAACCTGCCAATGGTTAATGCCTGTAGGGGCAATCTTATTGCTTAACGGATCGCCCTGAGGTCGACATATTTCGTGATAGTGTGAGTTGCCTCAGGGATGCAATATCAATGTTAAGATTCTTTCTTAATCTCTTAATTTAATTTTTTTTGCTTCTCTTTGTTTTATAATGTAATTAAACGACGATCTGGAATTGTATGTCTGTAATGTTTGTAATTTTTATTCAAATAAAAATAATTTGACACAAAATGTTCTTTTGGGATGAAATATTGTCTATTTATTTTATGTTCCAATCGTTTTTTAATAAGAAGTAATTATACACTTAAAACAAACCAACACCAGCAAGAATTAAAATAATATTGAAGAAATTATTCAAATTGTCATTGAAACAAATAAAGTAGCAACTAACTTACTAACCATCACCGTCTCCCCCGAAAGTATGGAAAGAATGGACTGCCACACTTTTCTATCCCTGACATATTTCTCTCGCTTCCTCAACATTCATACATCGTGTCATGTACGCGCGTCGATTTCTCTGACTCCTCACATGGCCGACATTCAATATTTGATTTATTTGATCGTGCCACGTTTTCCTCGGTCTTCCTCTATTTCTGGTTCCATTTACATCATTAACATATAATTTTTTTACCATTCTTCCTTCATTCATTCTTTCCATATTTCCAAACGATCCTTTCATTATTTTGTTCATGACACCATCATTCGCATCGCATACTCTTCTTATATTTTTTACAAATAAAGTATTAACTGTTTAATTAAAACACTGTTATAAAACATAACAAATGATTGAAATTAACAATTAATTATTATTAATATTAATAATAAATTATTATTATTAATAATTAATAAACAATTAAAACAAATTAATTATTGAATATGAATAGGCTCTTTTTCGTATATATTTTTACACCCTTTGATCCACCAAGGATTATTAAACATATTCTAACGTAAAAAACACAATACTGTGCTCCTGAAAGTGTGGGTCGCCTAAATGTGCACTACACATCTTTATCCTGACATGCAGTTATCTTTTCCTTTATCATTCATAGATTTTCTGATGAATCATAACCGTCTAACGTGTACATTGACTCATTAAAAAGAACGTGATTAAAATCACGTACAAATAACTAATTGTTTATATAAATAAATTAAAAATTTAAAAAAAATGTTTATATACATGTTGACACGGGTTTGAAGTTTGCTTATCGTTGAGTATATAACTAACTACAAGCAAATGGCGACAGATACATAATAACTAACGAAAGAGGATAAACGTTTACATTTTTTCATCATAACATTAGAACACCTTTTTCAATGCGATACCGTACCGCCAGCATTATGTTCTTTCAAGAACTAGAACGGGGAACCGCGTGTCTTGCATCCTGAGATGACCTGACGCATTGCTGGCGGTATGGTATCACCCCCAGGCAGCTAAGAACACATTACTGACTTAGACACTACCCCTCAACTCACACACAAAAACTTCGAATTCTGCAAAATAAGGTTATCTGGCTCGCGCTGGGCGCTCACTTTTAGAGCAGTTTTACACACTTTCACCTAAACGCCGGAATCCCGATCCTAGAAGAACACACCTGAACAATGGCCGAACGATTCTTTCAGGGGGTCACCTCACACACTATCCTCACTATACAAGAAACCTCTAAATATACCCCTGACACTCACTCTTTCAAATCAAATCAAATTAGTTTATTTACTCAAAAGACATTACAAACAGCATAAATGTTTAAGGCATCTATTGAGTACAGGTAAGATATTATACACATACAACATAATACCAGGAACGCTTTAGTGACGGTTCGACATTAGGAAGAGAGGATACTTTCCAAGGTCAAGAGTATTTGTCCCCTGAACGTACTTTCACTAACATGAAAGACGTCGATCTCTGAGGAGACCGCGTTCAGCAGACTAATTGCTCTTCCCGCCGGTGTCACCAGAGGCAGATTGGTTCTGGCGGCCGGTTGGTAAAACAATCTGTGCTGTCGCTGTCGGAAATATCTATCGGGGACAAAAAGACCAACATCCTCCAGTACGGCCGAGTTCTCGAAGTATTCCCTAATTAATCTGAAGAAATGGGTTATTAGATGTCCATCTCTTCGAAGCTGTATCAAGCGGCCAAAAAACATTATCCTCCAGAGGAACACCACGGGCCACACTATTCAATCCATACCCTCACTCACACAAACAACTAATAAACTACCCCATCTGCAAGCCCAACCCTAAAAACGATTAATGAACCACCCCATCAGCAAGCCCAATCGGTCTTTAAGGCGTTGCATGAAATGGCACAGTGTTAATTCCTTATCTTTCAATAAGTTAAACATATGTTAGATATAAAGGTGGGTTCGGACTTACCATCTCTGCTCATTCCCAGCTTGAGGCATTTCTGTAGGCGGCAGTACTGACATCGGTTCCTGTTCACCCGGTCCACTATACACTGCTTGTTCCGGGGACACTGGTAGTTCACTACTGCGGAAAGATAACATGGCTATAGTTACTCCGAAAATAATAAACATAGTTCCAATACAATCTCTTGGCGGTAGCCATCTTGAAATATGCAATATGCTGAATAATGTAAGCGGGTTAGATGATTTGAGTAATGATTAAATTATTAACAATGTATAAAATTAATTGAATATCCTGTTTTATAATAAGAAGTAAAACACTGTTTCTTTATACTTTTTCATATTCGAGATATATATTTAAAAAACGTACGTTTTCTAGACATTTTATTGTGTTTTAACATAGTGACATGTCTTGCCTTTATGGTACTATTCAATATCACTAACACTTCTAGAAAAAGTACAAGTTCATATATTTCAATGATGAAATATGAAGTTTTACTTCATTATTCAAACAATAAACAATAACAATCATATTTATTGTTTCTTGAACAATGATGTAAAACTCTAGATAAAATAATTTATACGAATGAAAACGTCTGTTTTCTAGAAGTTCTATTACATAATAATTTAAGTGAGTTGCATGTAACGCCTGTCTAAGGCATTATCAAATTACATTTGGTAACTCACTAACTAACCATCACGCCGTCTCCTCGGAGGGGTAGGCAGAAACAATGGAACGCCACACTGTTCTGTCCTAACATACTTCTCTCGCTTCCTCTACATTCATACATCTTGTCATGCACGCACGTCGATTTCTCCGACTCCTCACGTGTCCGACATTCAATATTTGATTGATTTGGTAATTTTCATTTACATTAAAAATATAAAAAACTTCTATAAAACAGACGTTTTCATTCGTATTATTATAATTATTATAAAAACAATCATATTTGATTTATTTGTATTTACTTTGTGGTCAAACATTATAATTACGCATTTATTTAAACCTTTTGAAATTTATTTGAAACATTGCCCATGTTGGGTTTGTTTTATGCTAGAGCTAGATTTGTGGCAAGGAATAGGGCGAAGGGAGTAAATTAGGGTCTATGTTAAAGTTCTCGCCAAAAAGGATGCTGGTGAGGCACCCAGGTGACCGATTGGTTGACCATGGGAGGATGAAGTCCGGAGAGATGCAGCGAAATGTCTTCGAAAGTCAAGTTGGAGGGTCGCAGCAGAGGACAGGAGGAGTTGAAAGAGTTGAAGGCGAATACTAATGGAGACCAATGATCGATATGAGCTGTAGGACTTTCGAAGAATAAGAAGTTAAAGTCATACTTTTATCTCATCTAGCCGCATATATCCTCATACACCAAGCAAGGATTGCGTCCAACAATACAGAGCCGATACCAATAGAACTAAGAACCTACTTAGAGTAGCAGATAGAACAATGTGGCGAGCAGGATGGTTCGCCACATTGTTCTATCCTGACAAGCACACTCGTCGATTGTTCACACTTCGAACATGTTCGAATTTGGTCATGCCATGTCTTCCTTGGCCTTCCTCGACTTCTTTTTGCATTCACACTACTTGTTTCTTAACCATTCTCCCTTCATCCATTTATTCTATGTGTCCAATCTATCCTAGTGACCCTTTCTTAATTTTATTTATCACGCATTCATCTGGAATAGAGGTCAGAGCCGATACCAATAGAACTAAGAACCTACTTAGAGTAGCAGAAATGCGAACCCTACGCTCCATCGCAGGCAAAACCCTCAGAGATCGGATCAGAAATGAAACGATAAGGTCTGTCTATTATGTTGAAGACATAGTGAGATGGGGATGGAGCAGAAGGCGCTTTTGGAGAGACCACGTGGACCGCATGGAGAATACAAGAATTGCAAAAATTATTAAAGATGAAAACCCAAGCAGCAAGAGATTACCAGGAAGGCCGCCGAAGAGATGGAGAGATGGCTGGACATCATCATCCCACCGTCACAAATAGGTCATGGACCGAAACTAAGAGGAAAGAAGAAAAAGAAGAAGAATACATCTAAGATTTTCGATTCAAATAGATAGATCTGATTGTAGTGGCTACCCTCTCGTAGACCTTAGTAACTCCCGAACACCAGTCAGTTAATAAACCAACCTCCAATAGTAAACACGTCTTTCATTGACTCACAAAGAGTAACACTCTGGGCCACACAAATCATGCTCCGCACAAACCTCAAATCACCTTACAACAATGTTCCCATCAAGACGTAAAAGGAATAGCCACAAGAGCTGAACCTCTGTAAGCCAGAAGATCCAAGTTCAATTATATTTTTGGACTTACGGAGGTTCAGCTCTTGTGGCTATTCCTTTTCCGTTTGATTGAAATATTTTAGAAAGGTGATTTATTAGATTGTTAGTTTATGCTTGGTTTTTGTAGTTCCTCTGAAGGAGGGTTGATTTTAGGCGCTTGTGCGGCTGGGAATGAAATCTATTTCTAGTGAAGGTATGCTTGATTTTTTTTTATCTTTATTAATTATTTCGCTTTAATAATGCATACATAATATTTTATTTTTTGCATAATATTTGGCAATGCGGCCCAAGATATCAAATGCCAGAATCCAGATAAGATAACATATTACGTCAGGGTTCAACGAAATTATTTGAAATCCGATGTACAAACTTTTTTAATATGATAATAGTAAAATATATGAAGGTGCACATATAATACCCAAAGAGTGCAAGGTTGCTTTTATCTTGTAACTAACTAACTAACTAACCATCACGCCGTCTCCCCGAAGGGGTAGGCAGAAAGAATGGACTGCCACACCTTTCTTTCCTGACATATTTCTCTCGCTTCCTCAACATTCATACATCGTGTCATGCACGCGCGTCGATTTCTCTGACTCCTCACATGGCCGACATTCAATATTTGATTTATTTGATCGTGCCACGTTTTCCTTGGTCTTCCTCTATTTCTGGTACCATTTACATCATTAAATATAATTTTTTTACCATTCTTTCTTCATTCATTCTTTCCATATGTCCAAACCATCTTAATGATCCTTTCATTATTTTGTTCATGACACCATCATTCGCACCGCATTCACTTCTTATATTTTCATTCGACACTCTATCATACACAGAATATCCACACATTCGTCTAAGAGATCTCATTTCTACTGCATTTATTCTACTTTCATCCTTCCTTTGCCAGTTCCATGCTTCGCTTCCATACATAAGGGTCGGTAGAAGAACACCATTTTATCTTGTATCCATTATATAACTTACTAACTAACCAACACGTCAGCTCCCCGGAGGGGTAGGCGGAAATAATGGACCGCCACATTATTCTGTCTTGACATACTTCTGTTGCTTCCTCTACGTTCATACATCCTGTCATGCACGCACGTCCATTTCTCCGACTCCTTACGTGACCAACATTTATTATAATATTTTATTGATTTGATCGTGTCATGTTTCAAATCAAATCAAATCAAATCAAATATTTGTGAAATGTATACTTATATCTGTATACGAATCCTGGATTTTCACCTGTGGGTGGTTAATTTAAATTTTTAATTAAATTAATTAGTACAATCAAATCTACATAGATGGCTAACTGGAACTGCCACGTGAAAATAAGTATGGATTTGGAGTATATATACAACTTCCAAAAATGTATCATACATGATCATAACAATGGTGGAATGGGGAATGTTGTAATTACATAAAAGCGTACGCTTAACCCAACCAATGACAGGTCATAAGTCCTGTAAACACCTTGATCATCCATAGTCAGTTTCCAGTTTGTTTCTTCGTCTCTATTGAGATATAATTAAAAATTCAAATCAAATCAGTTTATTTTCTCAAAAGACATTACAAACATTTTTTATAGATCTCAGGGAACGATCTCCCTCTATTTTTTGTCCTATTTACATCGTTTACATATATATTCCTTGTCATTCTTTCTTCATTCATTATTTCCATGTGTCGAAACCATCTTAATGAAATATCTAAGAGTTTGTTCATAATATAATAAATATTTGATTGATTTGATTGTGCAATTCGTGATCTGTTTACTCTGATGAATCTCCACTTGGGGCGAAACCGGTTGATTGTGTTATAAACAAAATATTTGTGGTGTTAAACTATAGTTATTATAGTAGTTTGATTTATGTCTATATATTAAGAGAATTTGGAGCAGGTGAGTGAATTTGTGTATTTAGGTAGCATGTTCACAGCGGATGGCCGAACGGATAGTAACGTCGAAAGAAGGGTTGGTGCAGGTAACAAAGTGAATGGAGCTTTAAAAATAGTTATAGGAAACAAAAATTTATCAATGAGAGCGAAAACGGCCGTTCACAATGGAGTTCAGGTCCCAACCCTAATGTATGGAAGCGAAGCATGGAACTGGCAGAAGAAGGATGAGAGCAGAATAAATGCGGTAGAGATGAGGTGAGATGAGGAGATATACGACAGAATCTCAAATGTTGATATAAGAAAGGAATGTAGAGCGAAATAAGGTATTATGAACAAAATTATGAAAGGATCGCTGCTTTGGTTCGGACATATGGAGCGCATGGATGGAGAAAGAATGGTTAAGAAAGTATACGTTAATGGTGTAAATGGAGTACGGAGTCGAGGCAGACCGAGGAAAACATGGCATGACCAAATCAATCAAAATTTAATGGTTGGTCACGTTAGAAGTCGGAAGAATCGACGTGCGTGTATGACTTGATGTATGAATGTAGAGGAATCTAGAGAGATGTGCCAGGATAGAGTAGTGTGGCGGTCCATTCTTACTGCCTACCCCTACGGGTGATGGTTTGTTGTTGTTGTTGATTTATGTCCAGAATTCTTATGTTTGAATTGCTGTTTTCAATGGTAGATGCTGACAAGAGGTCTGGTATACAAGTTTTTGGTCGGCCAGCGTGCCATGGAAAGAGCCATTCTTGGAATAGTCTTGAGGGACAGATTTAGAAACGAATTTATTCGACAACAAACTAAGGTGACTGATGTGGCTGGCTGGCCATATTTGTTGGAGAACAGACAGCCAGATGGAAGAGTTGCGTTCTGGAGTGGAGACCGCCCACAGGATTTTGTAGAGTTGGACGTCCCCCTGCCCACTGGAGTGATGATATTACAAGGATTGCTGAATGAATGAGAGTGGCGATGGATAGAGACAGTGGCATTCTTTGGGAGCGGCTTAGGTTTAGCTTCTTCTCAGTCGCATTCCTAATGATTGAGGATCGTGTCCATCCTGTAAACCATTGACCATGGCACACCATGCGCTTCTGTCACCCGACACTCTTCAGGTTGCAGCTAATGAAAGACGAGTCAGCTCCCTGATTTGATCGGACCAGCGGCTTGGTGGTTGTCCTTGTGGTCGCCTTCCCTCCACTTTGCCCATGATGGTGAGCTTTTCAAGGTTGTTCGGATATCTCTTATACACTTTATAAGAGCACATCCAAGAGAGTCTTGCCCTGATACCAAGCTGGTCAATGATTGACTGGTTTGTTATTCTTGACGTCCAGGGTATGTATTGTAGGTTTAGCTGTAGGAGGCTGCCATTATTCAGAAACAACTGCGCTAGGCTGGTCACTTCGTCAGAATGCCTGAGATAAGACTCCCAAGGAAGATTATGTACTCTCAGCTTACCCAAGGGAAACGCTCACACGGTGGCCAGAGGAAACGATTTAAGGACTCCCTTAAAGGAAACCTACAAAAGACTGGCATCGACTGTGATTGCTGGGAAAAGACTGCAGAAGACAAACCTAAGTGGAGAACAGCAGTACATAAAGACACACAATACTTTGAAGCACAGCGCAGAGACGACGTCGCAGAGAGGAGGAGGATGAGAAAGGAGAGACCACTGGGAGACGGTGACGGCTCTATTACAAGCGCCTTCCCCTGCCCCAGATGCCACAGAATATGTGGGTCCAGGATCGGGCTCTTCAGTCACATGCAGACCCACAACCGTGAAGGGTAGTCTTCCTCGGACACGAGTGACAGCCGATGTTGATGATGATACTGATGTAGGTTCAGCAATGGAAACAGAAGGTAGGCTGTTAATGTGTTTAAAACAATCGATGTTGGCGCAAATTGGCATTCTTGAAAGCACACAGCATCCCGCAGTAGAGTGCAGTGAAGTGGTTGTCGTGTGGTCGCACTTCCGCGTAGTACACCTGGGTTCTCGGGCTCAATGCCCGATAAGCCTTATCTCCAAGTATAACAATCATATTATTGTACACAAGAAATGCTATTTTTAATCTGTCTATGCGTATTTACACTGATGCCAATTTTATTTTATTTTAATCTACGCGTTTTGCACATTTTTTCATATGCGGAAATCGTAAATTATAATACCCATTTGCCTGTTAAATGTTTGTATACGTCAATTATTTATTTATTTAAGAGGTGATATGAACACAAAATTTCATACAAAAACAGAAACATCTTTTCGGAAATGGCGAATCATTGTGTGAATTTTGACCATCATTTCGAAACCAAAAACACGTTTTTTTGCATATAGCAAATAATTCCCAAAAATTAGAGAAATTTGAAATTTTTTAAATTTTAAAAGCAAAGAACTGTAAATTACAGTTTATTCCTCATTAGTATATAGTACATTAAAAACTTTTCCTTTATACAATCTAGCTAAAAAATAATAATACTCCCTTCAACTTTTGTCACTTTTCTTATTAATGTAATCTACTTCCTTTTATTGTTTATCGTCTTTAATTTATTATGTTTCATCGTTTTTAAAAAAAAACTGATGTCAACATAGGTTGACGAAACAGCTGTCGCGTAAAATAAAAATACAATTCTGATACATAAAACAATTTTAATTTAACAGTTTATAATGTTAAAGTATCATAGTGTTTCGGCCAAAACAATAGACTACGAGTATTTAAAAATAATTTATATATAAAATATTAATGTTGTGTTTTGAAATTTCTTGGTACGAGTTCATTGTAAATAATGAAAATGTATATATTATTAATTAAACATTCCTTTAAAGTTATTGAAATTTAGTGTATTTGATTAATATATACTTTCCTTGGTCTTCCACGACTTCTTTTTCCACTCACACTGCTTGTATACAACATTTTAACCATTCTCGTTCTCTTCATCTCAGGGATCATTTTTTAGTGTTACTTATGATGCAATCATCTGCCTTACATTTCTTCCTTATTTCGTCGTTTGGAATTTTATCATTTATCGTTTTCCTGCACATTCTTCTTGTGTATTTTATTATGTTTTAACACCACTTTTTTATCGAATCAATCAGTTTTGCTTTCGCCTGAGCATCGTCAAGGTTACAAAAACAAACAGTATTTTATTTCTATTTTTCAAAATAAATATTTTATTCTGTTCATTATAACGTAATGATTGTAAATAAAATACAAAGTTTTTATTTTGATTAATGGATTAAAGAAGAAGATGAGAATCTTTAAAGCACGCGTAAGACCAATAATAACATATGGCGTCGAAGCAAGGGCAGACACAGTAAGGACCAAACAAGTTTTGAGGACTTCCGATATGAAGACACTGAGATGAAGACCTCCTAAAAGATGGAAGGACAGCTGGGAGTCTATCTCACAGGAGGAGCAACACTCTTGAGAACAGACCACAAAGGTCTACAACAAGGAAGAAGAAGGTTAAATAACGCGTAGTTATAACGTGTGACCACAAATTCTTTTAATTAAATATGTTTAAAAAAGAAATAAAATAATGAAATAAAAAGTTTAATAAGGATATTAACCGTACTGACCGCTACTCTGTGACCTCCTGAAAAATCCCTTGCAGCCTTCGCAGGTGATGACGCCGTAGTGGACTCCGGAGGACTTGTCGCCGCACACCTTGCACGGGATAATCTCTATCTGGGCTGGAAGAGGAGAGAGAAAACATCACATTAGAACAAGGGTACATTAACCTTATGAATGAAAAAGAGTTAAATTTATCACAATTTATAATAAAAAACCGATAATAAAACAATGAAACGTCGAAAATCAAATGCGCGCGCGACGCAGGACAAACGAATATTTATATAATGGCGGCCGATGGGATACTTCACAGATGTGATTAACCGACAGTAATTATGACGAAGTAAAACACATTAAGTTTATTATCTTTACAGATTTCTGTAAAGGATAGATGTAGGTATGTACTTAAGTCATTTGTGGTTGAAAATTAGTACAATATATGTCACTACGAGTACTGTAAAGTCGCAAATCGATATATCACTGCTACCGATGTCAACGGTTAGGAAGTATTACACGTGATATGACGGCTACCGATGCGAATAGGTTAAAGATTCGTTTGCATGTGCGGGATTCGTAGAATAAAGCGATTTGTACAAATAAGTAAGTTGTAAAAAATACTCGTACATAGTATCGCAAAGACTAAATATGGCTATATCAGTCAGTCAGTCATTCTGGCCCTAAACCTCTGTAATTGGAGAGCACTGCCTTCTCGATCTCTGTAAACTGACAACTCCTTAGTATTTGTTCTGTACTCATTGAAGGTGGTCCATTTTAGATCGCAATGTTTCACAAACGTAAATTATATGAGCACGAAACTAAAACTAATCCGAGAATTTGACGACGGTAAATCTCGCGAAGAGTTGTGCAACAGCGTGTGAAACAGGCCTATATAACTGTTTTTTTCAAGTCACAATAATTAAATTTATTGTTTGCAAGGGGTTCAGAAGGGTAGTAGGGCTACGATGGGGTATGTTTTGCTGGAAAATATGCCTCTACAAAATGTCGTAAGGCGCCATGTTGCATTTACAACAGCAACACTACAAATAAGTCCAACCCTCTAGCGTCCACGAGAGGTCTTTTTAAAGACCCCGCGAACCTTGGGCAATGTGGCACATATTACTTAGTGCCATAGCAGATAGAGAGAGGCCGAATGGCGAGCTTCCAGCGCCATAAAACTGGATACACCCAGCTTAGGGAAGGTAACCCCGACAGAAAATCCTCCAGAGAAGGCAAGGGGATACCACTCTGAATATTTTTCCCCAGGTCATCACCATGAGGCCTACTCAAGGGTGATAGTCAACGTTAGGGAGATCTGACAAGACACAGAAAGAATAAGAAGTTTGCAATTTACAACAATTACAATTTATTTGTTAAACTTTTATTGATTGCTATACGAGTATGCATCAATCGAATAATTATTTTTATTGCTTTTCTGTTTATGTGGTTACAAAACCTGGTTAAAAAAACCAAAGCATAATCTGGACCTGGATAAATGAAAAACTGGATAATTGGAAAACCTGGTTAATTGACCATCGTAGGTCTGGTTCCTTGGAATGCCAATTATCCAGGTTCCACTGTATATAGTATTTCGGCAACCAAATATTTAAAGGTCCAAGTGGTATCCTTCTATAAACTGGCTGCGAACCAATCCCAAGTATTGAAACTTTAAAAATTAAATAGTAACATCAATCAGATTTATTGTTAGAACGTATGTTTACTGATGAAAATAGAGACACCTTCTCTTTGTCATACAAATACCTACTAAGTTATGTAACAATTGTCAGCTGTTTAATTGTCAAACAATATATGTACTTGGATCGTTTTGTATAAAACATATGTCCCTCCGTATCTATAATACATTATTTTGTTATAAATTTTCATTTTCATTTATTTGAATAAAAATCACAAACATTTCATACTTCCCACCTTGTAAGATTCATACTGCTTCATAATAATGCACGACGACTTAGCCGACATTTTAATTTTTTTTTATTGTTTCTTGAACAATGATGTAAAACTCCATATTAAATAATTTTCTCTAAGTTTAATTATTTTTTATGGATTTTAATAAATTAAGTTTTATTATATTATATGGATTCTACGATTTGATGATGAATGTGAATAAGTCCAAGGTAATTTCGAAAAAGAAGAAAACATGACAGTCTGTAATATAAGTGTGTATGGTGAAAATCTGGAACAAGTGGATGTCTAATCAATTTGTGTATTTAGGAAGTATGTTTACAAAGGATGGGAGAGTGGAGAAGGATATTGAAAGGAGGGTTGGGGCAGACAACAGAGTAAATGGTGCACTTAAAGTTGTCATCGCAAACAAAAGCTTATCCAAAAAATCTAAGATGGCAGTGCATACAGGTGTTCTTATGCCGACCCTTATGTATGGAAGTGAAGCATGGAACTGGCAAAATAAGGATGAAAGTAGAATAAATGCAGTGGAAATGAGATCTCTAAGACGAATGTGTGGTAAATCTGTATATGAGTGTCAAATGCAAATATAAGAAGTAAATGCGGTGCGAATGAAAGTGTTACGAACAAAATAATGAAAGGGTCGTAAAGATGGTGTGGACACATGGAAAGAATGAGTGAAGAGAGAATGTTGAAGAAGGTATATGTAAACGATGTGAACGGATCTAGAAATAGAGGAAGGCCGAGGAAAACGTGGCACGATCAAATCAATTAAATATTGAATGTCGGTCAGTATGAATGTAGAGGAAGCGAGAGAAGTATGCCAGGACCGAAAAGTGTGGCGGTCCATTCTTTCTGCCAACCCTCCGGGGAGATGGCGTGATGAATGACAAGGCACATTATTTTAATGCCTTTGAAATATGGCCAACATTTTATATTTGATTAAATTGATCTTGCCACGTTTTCCTCAGACTTTCTGTATTTCTAGATTTATGTACATCCCTAACATATATTTTTTTATCATTCTTTCTTCATTCATTCTTTCCATATGTGCAAACCATATTAATGTTAAATTAAAGGGATTGATTGAAATAAAATTAAAATATCTCTGGTTTATGAGAGCCTAAAGAATGTTGAAATAAATTATAAGTAATTGAAGAGTTTTCTTAGAATTTTTAAAGGCAGGAAACATTTTATTACATTCTTGGAAGATAATCTATAGTTTTTTCCTTGTAAAGGATAATGCACTCAGCGAAAATGCAGGGGTATGTTATTAAATTTAGAAAATGATACGTAATGATGGCTGATGAGGGTTGGGAGGGAACAAGGGAAGATCAAAGAAGTGGCCTCTTTTCAAGAAATCTGGACTGCGATGTTTTTAGGCCATAACTGCTACTGACTACATTACCAGCTCAGACAGATAGTACAAGTTCATTATAATATTATTAATTAAGATAAAAAAGTAAGCAGTTTATCGAAAAAATGTTTATTAATTATTAAAGTAAATAATTTGAGGATTTATTTCTTAAAAACAATATCGTCCAAATGTTAACCCTCGCGTTCGCGGCACTTAATTTATCGAACAGTCAAATTTCTTATGGCGGCTCGGCAGGTAGAAGTCGGTTTATTAGCGTAAATTTTAGATTTGAGATAACCCCACAGGAAATGCATAGGTATTAAATCAACGTATAAGGGAAGAATGGTAAAAAAGATATATGTAGAAGTAGTTTGAATGAAAAAATAAGTTAATGAAGGCCAAGGAAGATGTGGTATGACCAAATTAATCATAATTAAATAAAACGATGATTTTTTATAACTACTTCCACATTTGTTTTTATTTCATGGTGTGTAAATGTGGAGGAGATGGAAACGATTGGCGGTCCATCCTCTCATTCTACCCTTCCAGGGAAACGGCGTGATGGTTTATTAGTTACATCATTGTTAAAGAAGCAATGAGTAAATACGAGTAGTAATTTTTTTCGTAACTATTCTAATAAAATGGTATTTGTGTATGTGTACTGTCAACACATATATACAAGTGTAAACGCGTAATTCAGCTGCGTGTATTGTAACATTAGGTTATTTTATTCGTAGGTCGTTCGTTGAACCATCTTACAACGGTTCATTGTCCCCACCAACACCAGCGCGCGTTGTGCACACACACACACATTCGTTTTATTTACCAAGCAAACGCTTACTCACGCTTAGGCAGGGTACGGCTTGTAACAGCCACCCCGAAGACAATTCCAGTTATCTGACGGACCAGGTGAGTTTCTGATATTATACTTCACAGGTGAAACCTTCCATTTCCTTTAATACGGCAGGTCATCAGAAATAAATGAATAACCAAATATCCAAACCTCAAGCAAACACATAAAAATAACCACCATAGCTATCCGTGGCTCTATCCCACGGCATTTCTTTTGGGAATGCTTCTTTTGTGATCGCCTTTTAGTAATTGGTTAATTTGGTCATGCCATGTTTTCCTCGGTCGTCCTCGGCTTCTTTTTCCACTCACGCTGCTTGTGTACAACTTTTTAACCATTCTACTCTCATCCATTCGTTTCATATGTCCAAACCATCTCAGGGATCTTTTTTAAATTTTATCCGTGATGCAATAATCTGCCTTACATTTCTTTCTTATTTCGTCGTTCGGTATTCTATCAAACAACGTTTTCCCGCACATTCTTCTTAGTGATCTCATTTCTACGGCATTCATCCTGCTTTCATCCTTCTTTTGCCAGCTCCAAGCTTCACTTGCTCACTCCAAGCGCACAACTGCAGCTTCGAAGAGATGGGCATCTCATAACCCATTTCTTTAGATTACTTGGGGGATATTTCGAGAACTCGGCCGTGCTGGGGGGTGTTCGGCTATTTGTCCCTGATAGATATCTCCGACAGCGACAGCATAGATTGTTTTACCTACCGGCCGCCAGAACCAACCTGCCTCTGGCTACACCGGTGGGAAGAGCAATTAATCTGCTGAACGCGGTCTCCTCGGAGATCGGGGTTTTTCACATTAGTGCATGTACATTTAGAAGGCAAATACTGTTGATATTTCAAATGTGGAACCATCTCTCATACGTTTTGGTAGTATACTATATACAATATATTATTTTACCTGTTCTCAATAGATGCCCTTAACCTTAACTTTGTAATGTCTTTTAATGAAATAAGCTGATTTGATTTGATTTGAATAACATAACTAATTAACCATTACGCCGTCTCTCCGAAGGCGTAGGCAGATATAATGGACCGCCACACTGTTCAGGTGATGCCGGTGGGCAGAGCAATCAAACTGCTGAACATGACCGCTTCGGAGATCGACGTCTTGAAAGATTAGTGAAAGTACATTAAAAAAACAAATACTCTTGATTTTAGAGAGTATCTTGTCTTCCTAAAGTTGAATCATCTCTCATGCGTTCCTGGTATTATATTGTACATTATAATGTATATAACCAAGGAAAGCATGGCATGACCAAATTAATCAAATACTAAAAGGCGGCCACATTCGAAGTGGGAAAAATCGACGAGCGTGCATGTTACGATATATAAATGTGGAGGAATCTAGAGAGATGTATTAGGACAGAACGGTATGGCGGTCCATCCTCTCTGCCTACCCCTCCGGGAAAACGGCGTGAATATTGATTAGTATATTAGTTAGTTCAATGGATGTCTAAATTTATTTTTATATATATTTTTTATTTTTTTTATTGTATACGACAGGTCTTTAGAACCCAATTACTGTATACATTTTATATTTACAAAAATAACACAGGCATACATGTTAAAATAAAACATATATATGAGCAATTGTGGTATGTACCTATATGATTCTTAAAGGACGCGTAGGTCATTTGGAGAATGTCCACATCGACTGACACCTCATTATATGACATATGTAATATCTTTTGAGAAATAAACTGATTTGATTTAATTTCATCGGATTATTTCCTGACATATATTACCTTTTCCGCTTCCTGCACATTCATACATCGTGTCATGCACGCACATCTACGACTCCTCACGTGGCCGACATTTAATATTTGATTGATTTGATTCTGCCGCGTTTTCCTGAGTTTTCTTCTATTCATTGTTCCGTTTACATCGATGACATAAGCTTTTGTTACCATTCTTCCTTCATTCATTCATCCCATATGTCCAAACCATCTCTATCACCCTTTTTTTATTTTGTTCATAACACTTTCAAGCACACTGCATTCTCTTTTTATATTTACATTTGACACTATAATAAACAGATCTAACACACATCATCTCTTCAATTCTCACAGAAATATGTCAGTTATATCTTTCTTGCTCTTATAATTAGGGGTAAAATTACTATTGCTATATCTAAAGAAATCTATCTGGAATGACATCGCGTTTAGAATATGAATCACCTTCAGCATAGAAGATCTTCGAAGCGCTTCTGTACGGTAATTCAAGGCATATAATATTACCCATAGTTAGAGAAGAACTGAAAAACCGGAAAATACCGATCAACTTGAAAATAAAAGTTTACGAAGCGTGTGTTCTGCCAGTTGCTACTTATGGCCTCGCTATAACATTGTCCAAACAAAGTGCGGAGGAACTAAGAGTGACCCAAAGAGCCATGGAAAGAGCCATGTTAGGAATACGCCTAAGAGACAGAGTTATAAAAAATAAGGTGAGAGAAAAAACAAAGGTCATTGACATCATCCACTGCAAGTGGCAATGGGCAGATCACGTACCCAGAAGCTCGGACAAAAAATGGACAAGAAGACTGCTGACTTGGAGACCGTGGACGGCAAAGAGAAGTACAAGACGATCGCAACTATGGTGGAAGGATGACCTGAACAGACATGTCGGAATAACCTAGATGGAGTCTGCACAAGACAGAGTGACGTGGAAGCAAATTGAGGAGGCCTTTGTCCAGGAGTGGACAGGAATTTCATTTCATTTATTTATTTATAAAGATAACAAACATTACAGATGCGACCAAGTCGTCTGCAACCTCAAAATTACATAATAAGATATACATATTTTCAAAGTAACATTTAAAAATAAAAAAAATGCATAAATACTACGGCATCAGAGATAACAATCACAACATTGATATTGCATCCCCGAGGCAACTCACACTATCACGAAATATGTCGACCTCCGAGGCGACCCGATTAAGCATTAATATTGCCCTATCCACAGGCATAACCAATGATAGGCTGAAGAAGATGAAAAATAATCTGTACCCCCTTAGTTTGCTACAAGTATGCTGAGGACAATTCAAATGAGAAAACTACGTGCAATAGCACGTAGTATTCATGACTAACTAACTAACTAACCATCAAACCGTCTCATCGAAGGGGTAGGCAAAAATAATGGACTGCCACACTTTTCTTTCCTGACACATGGTGAAAATTTTATGATAAAAAATACACATCCGCGTCGGTTTTAAAGTGAGGCTTATCTCGGATAATCTTGAGGAGAACTTGAGAATTATTAAATAATACAAACTTCTAAAATTTGTTCTTATTAACAAAAAAATATTTATTTAACTCGTTGAAAGCTAGGGCATTAACACTGTGGAATGCCATAGTAATACACTTAGGAAATTGAAAATAAAAAACAATACATGTTTCGGAGGATACCTCCATCTTCAGGTGTAAATATATATTATAATAAAAACTAAACATAGAAAGACTCATATAACAAAACGCATTTAAAATTAGACACAATAATTTAAATTCAAACATTAACCTGGGCTAATTGTTATAAGTACTAATAATTAATTTTATCAGTAAAAACTTATAAACAATATTAAACAATAATATTATTATACATTATGATAATATAAAAATATAAATTTGTAATTTAGAAAAAATATAAATTTGAAAAAACATATTTTATATAGAAATTAATAAACGATGAATTTGCATATGGTTAGGAATGGGAGCTTGGGAGAATAAAGGAAAAAGTATTTAAGGAGAAAGGAGTAAAATGAGTATATTTACACCTCCTGAAGATGGAGGTATCCTCCGAAACATGACGTGTTTTTTTAAATATTTTATAGATAATAAACAAAGTTATTTTCAATTTATTATATTTTATGAGAGCAACATTTCTCGCCTTACTAGGGCATTGTATCTAAAATGCATTCTTCTTCTTCTTCCTCAGCCTATTCCCGTTCACACCTTGACAAAGGCCTCCTCCATTCGCTTCCATGTCACTCTGTCATGTGCAGACTGCATCCAGGTTATTCCGACATGTCTGTTCAGGTCATCCTTCCACCGTAGTTGCGGTCGCCCTGCACTTCTCTTTGCCGTCCACGGTTTCCAAGACATCAGTCTTCTTGTCCACTTTTCATCTGAGCTTCTGACTACGTGACCTGCTCATTCCCATTTTAGAGTCGCCACCCGGTGGATGATGTCAGTGACCTTTGTTTTTTCTCTCACCGTATCGTTTCTGACTCTGTCTCTTAGGTTTATTCCTAACATGGCTCCTTCCATGGCTCTTTGGGTCACTCGTAGTTTCTCGGCACTTTGTTTGGACAATGTAACAGTTTCAAGACCATAAGTACCAACTGGCAGAACGCAGGCATGTGCAAATTCATAATGCATTAAAATAAATATAATTTTTTTATCTTCTTCTTATTATTCTTCTTCTGCCTTCTTCCCTTCACTGCCGGATAAAGGTCTCTTCCATTTTCTTTCACTCGTCCCTGTCTTGTCCCTTCCGCATCCAGTTCGTTCCAGCTATTCGGGCAATGTCAGTCCATCTTTAAGGTGGCTTCCCGACACTCTTATTCTTTCATTGAGTAATATGCGCAGATAAAAAAATATTAAAAACGTTTGTATTTATAAAAAATGTGCATTATGGATTTTTTTTATTTTAATTTTTTTATTCGACACTTTATCATAGACAGAGTATTCACACATTCGTCTAAGAGATCTCATCATCATGAAAATATAAGGAGTGAATGCGGTGCGAATGATGGTGTTACGAACAAAATAATGAAAGGATCATTAAGATGGTTTGGACACATGGAAAGAATGAATGAAGAAAGAATGGTAAAAAACAAGTATATGTTAACGATGTAAATGGAACTAGAAATAGAGGAAGACCCAGGAAAACGCGGCACGATCAAATAATGAGATGTGACCACGATGTTACATGATATTATAATACTCGTACATATATTATTCTTTTTAAATTTATCTTTATTTTTTATTTTCAGTACTATAATTATTTTCACTAAAATATTATGTTCTCGTATACCTCTTTTTGTCTTCATTTAACTTCAATCTCGTTTCACACTATCATTTTTTAATTGAAAACTATTATTTTATATTTTTGGTAGCATGTAATTGGCCTTAATTTAATTATTCTAAATATTTTATTACATACATAATATCTCAATAAATATATAAATAAATAAAATCAAATATTGAATGTCGGCCACGTGACTAGTCAGAGAAATCGACGCGCGTGCATGACACGATGTATGAATGTCGAGGAAGCGATAGAAATATGTCAGGATAGAAAAGTGTGGCAGTTCATTTTTTTCTGCCTACCCCTTCGGAGAGACGGCGTGATGGTTGGTTAGTTAGTTATATATATTTTTGTAGGAATGGAATGCTTATGAAAGATTTTCATTTAAAAATGAGGCTTGTGAGGTTTTTCCGAAACAGAACTGGGGGTAACGACTTACGGAACAACGACCCGCGCTCGGATCGATAGCGGTTTAAATATGGAACGCGATAACTCCGCCGGTAGTGTAGGCGCCTGCCGCTACAGTCGCCGCTCTGTTGTGATTGGCTGCTGACGCGAGCGTGACGTCATCCTCGTCACCAAACGTCACGCTGACAGTTCTCACACACACATCTTACGTAATGCCCACACACATACACACACAAACACGGAAATAGCTTGACTCAACAGCATGAAATAATACTTTTAACATCTTCTTCAACTAACTATCCAAAGAAACAAACACAAACAAACAAACCATCACGCCGTTTCCCTGCAGGGGTAGGCAGAAAGAATGGACCGCCACACTCCTCTATCCTGGCAAACCTCTCTAGCTTCCTCCACATTCATACAACGAGTCATACACGCACGACGATTCTTCCGACTTCTAACATGGCCAACCTTTAAAATTTGATTAATTTGGTCATGCCATGTTTTCCTCGGTCTGCCTCGACTCCGTACCCCATTTACACCATTAACTTATACTTTCTTAACCATTCTTTCTCAATCCATGCGTTCCATATGTCCGAACCAACGCAGCAATCCTTTCATAATTTTGTTCATAATACCTTCTTCCGCTCTATATTCCTTTCTTATATCAGCATTTGAGATTCTGTCGTATATCGTTCTAATACATACGTCTTAGGGACCTCATCTCTACCGCATTTATTCTGCTTTTATCCTTCTCCTGCCAGTTCCATGCTTCGCTTCCATACATTAGGGATGGGACCAGAACTCCATTGTGAATAGCCGTTTTCGTTTCATTGATAAAACTAACTATCCAAAAAAGCTAAAATGGCAGTCAAAATGGTGTTCTTGTACCGACCCTTATGTATGGAAGCAAAGCATGCAGCTGACAAAAGAAGGATGAAAGTAGAATAAATGCAGTAGAAATGAGATCTCTTAGACGAATGTGTTGATACTCTGAGTATGAGAGAGTGTCGAATGAAAATATAAGAAAATGAATGCAATGCGAATGATGGTGTTATGATCACAATATAGAAAGGATCATTAAGACGGTTTGAACACTTGAAAATAATGAAATGGTAAAAAAAGTATATGTTAACGATGTAAATGGAACTAGAAATAGAGGAAGACCGAGGAAAACGAGGCACGATCAAAGAAATCAAATATTGAATGTCAGCCACGAGAGGAGTCAGGGAAATCGACGCGCATGCATGACACGATGTATGAATGTTGAGGAAGCGAGAAAAATATGAAACTAACTAACTAACTTATCATCACGTCGTTTCATCGGAGGGGTAGGCAGAGAGCATGGTTCGCCACATTGTTCTATCTTAAAATAACACTCGCGCACCTTCTACATTCACACATCATGACAAGCACGCTCATCGATTGTTCACATTTCGAACATGTTCTCGACTTATTTTTCCATTCACACTACTTATATTTATCTTCTTAACCATTCTCCCCTCATCCATTCATTCTATATGTCCAAACCATCCTAGTGACCCTCTCTTAATTTTATTTATCACGCATGCATCCGGAATAGATGTCAGAGCCGATCCCAATTGAACTTCTTAGAGTAACAGAAATGCGAACCCTACGCTACATTGCAGTCAAAGCCTTCAGAGATCGGATCAGAAATGAAACGATAAGATCTGTCTGTGGTGTTGAAGACATAGTGAGATGGGGAAGAAGCAGAAGGCGCTTTTGGAGAGACTACGTGGACCGCATGGAGAATACAAGAATTGCAAAAATTGTTAAGGAAGAAAATCCAAGCAGCAAGAGATTACCAGGAAGGCCGCCAAAGAGATGGAGAAATGTCTGGACATCATCATCCAAGGACAGCCCACCGTCACAAACAGGTCATACGACCTAAATCCTCGGTTCTCATATTGGGCGATAACGCCCCCTTCTGGGCGGTTGAGACTTTCAGGGGGCAGTAGAAGACCCAGAAAAAGTAGAAAGCGTGGACAGATAAAAAATATGCATGTTCTGTCACGGGTCTGCTCTCTATTCAATCCACGTTTCTTGAGAGTGTCCTTTATAGAGGACCCCTATATTGCCAAAAGCCGCCCTCTACCCCTCTGGACCGTTGGGATTCGAAGGGTAGATATTATAATGTGATCGTCTTCTCGGCGCACGACATAGACAAACCTTCTCAAACTGACTTCTTCAACCTCATATATTATAGGGGTGACCTTAAAACTGCCCTAGCTAGCTCGTTGGGGACTTTATCCAGCCCATTTAACATACATATAATAAAATATAATACTATGATAATCACGAAAAAAATACATATTTTTGTATAAAACATAATTCCCGTGTATGCCAACCTTAACTGCTCTACCATTCCCTGACCGAGGAAAATGTAGGACGTTAGCATACACCCCAAATCCTCCCTCGCCCTCTTTCATAGGAGCACTTTGGCCACACGTCTAACCCTCGCATAAAACAACCATAAATTCTCATTTCCAACAATGTTTCCAACAGACGTAAGAGCAAAAGCCATTAGATCTAAACTCTATAAGCCAGAAGATTAAAGTTCAATTCTATGTTAGGACATCCAGAATTTTTGCAATGGAACTTAGATCAGTGAGTAACCACGTAGTGGTTTACTAAAAAAAAAAACATATTATCCCATTTCCAACAATGTTTCTAACAGACGTAAGAGGAATAGCCTCGAGTGTCCACAAATGACTCCACCCCAATCTTGCTCTACGGTGTCCCCTTTGTGACCACGACCAGCTTTTGCTACCTCAGTAGTATGATAGCAGGCTCGGGAGGAACGGAGGAAGATGTAGCCAGCAGACTCAACAAAGCAAGAGGAGCTTTCGCTCTGCTTCGCCCTGTATGGCGTTCCAGTATCATTTCGAGAAAGCTCAAGCTCCAAATATTGGACACTAGACGCAAATGGCAGTGGATCGGTCACACTCCGAGACGGAACCCAGCCTGCATCGCTCAGGGCGCACTAGATTGATTAAAGAGCCCTGCAGGACGAGGTTAAAGCAGCAGGCCTCACTTGGGATGATGTTAGGCATCAGGTAGGCGACAGAGTCGGGTGGAGAAGGTTCCTTGAGGCCCTATGCACCACGGAGGTGTGACAGGACAACATAAAGAAGAAGAGGGCCTAAGAGCCGAATCTCTGTAAACCAGAAGATCTAAGTCCAAGTGGAGACATTATGATTTTTTGCACTGGAACCGACATAACATAAGTAAGTAACCAGATAGTGGTCTATGAAACAGAAGGCTTGACTTTTGATTCAGGCAATTTGGAATCATTCCTTAACACACCCGGTTATTTGTTTAAAGAATGAGCTTTTTTTCTGCTCATTTTGAAGATTGTAAAAAAAATCAAATACAGTCGACTAAATCCTCGGTTTAAGTCTTTGAAATGTAGCTTCACTGCAAAAGCATGGTCAGCAACATAAATGTTCTTCAGAGAGCCAGAGCTGATACGGAATTGCTGGTCATTATTAAATACCGTAAGGTGTCATAATAAGGTCACGTGATAAGGGAAGAAAAATATGATTTGCTGCACCTGATCAGGAAGAAATATAGCGTAGACGAGGTGTTGGCAAGACGTGAATCTGGTGGCTCCAAAACATAAAGGACTTGACTGACTTGAGAAGCATTGAGGAGCTGTTTCAATCTGCCAGCGACGAAGACACCCACTCTCAAGTGATAGTCAATGTTGGGGGGAACTCACATGCCATCGAAAGAAGAACAAGTATTTTTGTATAATAAAATTAAATCAATAAATGTGATAGCCGGATGAGATGGACACTTCAATAATTCTGTCAATTTTGCCTCAAATACCTCTAATGGAATTCAGCCCCTTCTTGTCCTGGTACATCCCCGCCCCTGGCGAGGGGTACGGGTGGTCGCTGGGCGGGGGTGTGGTGCTGTCGGCCGCGGCCTCCCGCTTCTGCACCGCCTGCCCCGGCGGGCAGTCGGGGGGCCATTGCGGGCCGAACAGCTGCTCGTGGTACTGATTCGGGTCCATCCGTGTCAGGCCGAGCGGCCCGGCGGCGGGGGCCCTAGGGCCGGCCTCATCATGGGGTCCACTGCTTTAATCCACTCCGAGTTGGGGGGTTTGCCACTTAAATTCACAAGAATCTTGTGATACGCCACTTAAATCCACCCGAATATTTTGATACGCCACTTAAATCCACTCGAATCGTGTGATACGCCACTTAAATCCACTCGAATCTTGTGATATGCGACTTAAATCCACTCGAATCTTGTGATACGCCACTTAAATCCACTCGAATCTTGTGATACACCACTTAAATCCACCAGAAACTAGTGATACGCCACTATATCCACCCGAGACGAGTGACACGCCACTTAAATCCACTCGAATCTTGATATACGCCACTCAAATCCACCCAAATCTTGTGATGCGGCACGACACAAAAACAACTCAAAATTGAGGTATCCACAACAAATGACAACGCCACTTTAGTCCACCGAAGATGGCGTATTACAGGTTGAATCGGCTTTAAACTTTTGTTTCGTTAACAGATATCCACTAGAAAATTGTAGTGCGCCACTTAAACCCTCTTGTAAAATGGATCAATTTTATACAAAACCAGAACCAGTTATGATCCAATTATTTGTTACAATGAGAATCTATTGTCAAAACACGTAATTTTAGTGGGGTTTATTTTGTGATTAAACCGTAAGCAGAGATGTTTCATATGAAAAAATGTGCTTAACACTTTTATTTGTGAATCCACTTGAGAAAAACGTATATTTCTCAATCAAACCTCTTGAAGATTTTTATACAGACGAGTTCGTTATAAACACAAATGTACGCCTGTTTTTACTGCTGTTTTATATTATAACATACAAATGAATTTGTTTATAAACTATATACTTTTTAGTTTTAACACCTTTCTAGTATATATCCTTTCTGGATGAACTTTTTACGTATATTTTTGTATAAATCAGAAAATTCTCTCAACAAATGTATAAATAATGTTCTACTGGTATACTAAGGCATATAACAATTAGGTCTCCTACGTGTTTTATATGGCACTTTCAACTGAATATTTCCATATATTCTGTATATGAAACCGATGTATAAATATTTGTGCAGAATCGTATATATTTTGAACACGGGCGATCACAATTCAAAAGTCTTTTTGTACAGAAATCTGTTTTATCACTGTAGCTGCTAGATTCAAGATGGATGCCAGATTTACAAAATGGCGACTTCAAAATGGTGGCTGATGTGAGTGATGGGTAACGTTCTGGAATTCTTGATGTCTTGATGTCACTGCTTATTATTTTAATTTAAAAAAGCGGGCTTGTCGCGATACGATGACAACTAAAATAAAGACCCAAAAAACACAGTATTTACGATGTAAAAAAACTATGTTTTGTGTTAAAAGTTTTAGATTTAAATTTTTTTTTGTGAAAGTCGTAAAGGGAAAATATGTTCGAAATTTGAAATTTTATATTCGTTTCTAAGATGGTTTTAATTAATATAATTGAATTACAATATTATAAAATTATAATTAACTGAAGTATGTGACAATTAAAGAAGTGTATTTTTTCTGATCTGATAACTGTGAGATTTTATGACAGTTGGTTCTCACCTTCTGGTGACATAATATTATAAATAAATATATTAATATTAATAATAAATGTAATGTGAAAAGCAATAGGAAACTATCACAAGAACCAGCAAAGATTTAATATTGAAACATTTTTTAAATATTTCAGTGATATAAAATTTCAAAATCAAATTTCGAATTCAGTTTTTTTTATTTATATATTTTAAATATAGAATTAAAGTTTAATAAAATTTTGAAAAATCAGTCATATTTACGCAAACAATGAGATTTTGAAACTTGTTTCACTTTACAACTTTCTTTTGTTTTTAAATTATGTAAATATTATCAAACTCAACTTAGTAGAATCAATGATATTATAATGAATATATGTTTAAAATATTTTTAAATAAAACAAAATGTAATAAACTGAAATATTAGAAAATCACGCCCTGATAAGTTCGTTGGGGACGTCTTAGCACTGGTTTTTATATATATCTTAAATCGTTCTTTTTTCAAAATTTTCACAGTTTTAAAAGGCACTTTGTCACTAATCCTGAAATAATAAATTCCAACGAAAACTTTAAAATTATATAAATTATATATTTTTTATTAAATATAATATTAATACGTTTTTAAACCACTTTATTTTATAACAACCAACCGGTTTCGCTCCCGCTGGAGCTTCGTCAGGGTACAAAAGACACGTATATTTTGTAACGGGCGGGAGTGAAACCGGTTGGTTGTTATGAATTAAGAAGTGGTGATTTTAAAAAAAATGTTTTAATATTATATTTAATAATGCTAAACCACAAATGAAGTGCTTCATACGAAAGCATATATTTTTTTATTGTTAAAAGATGTGTTTTTCTCTAAATTAAATAATCCAAATTTTTGGTGAAAACACTATACACTTCACATTTTTGAGTGTTTAATTTGGAATACTGTAAAAATAGCACAATTTATTTAATTTCTATGATATAGTCGCGACAGATTTTTCGGCAACCAATATTGAGATCATCAGGTGTTACAACCAAATAACTTTAAATTGATTCTAATATCTGATAATGCCAATATTAATGAATTATATTGCTAACTAACTACCCATCGTCTACATTCACACATAGTGATAAGCACGCTTGTCGATTGTTCCTACTTCGAACATGGCCGCCTTTCAGTAATTGATTAATTTGGTCATGCCATGACTTCCTTGGCCTTCCTCGGCTTCTTTTTCCATTAACACTGTAACATTATAAACTATTAAATTAAAAAAACTTTGTTTTATGTATCACAATAGTATTTTTATTTTTCGTGACAGCAGTTTCGTCAACCTATGTTGACATCATCAGGTGTTACAATAATATATAAAATGTCAAATTTTAGTGATTTTTCGAACCTTTGTTGGACATATGGAAAGAATGAATGAAGAAAGAATGGTAAAAAATTATATGTTAACGATGTAAATGGAACCAGAAATAGAGAAAGACCAAGGAAAACGTGGCACGATGCGAGGAGTCAGAGAAATCGACGCGCGTGCATGACACGATGTATAAATGTTGAGGAATCGAGAGAAATATGTGAGGAAAGAAAAGTGTGGCAGTCCATTCTTTCTGACGGCGTGATGGTTAGTTAGTTAGTTATGTTTAATAAATGTCTCTAATAAATATTTTGTCTAATAAATTAATCTCTCTTATAATATTTGTCTCTTTCTTATAAATTTTCAGTCCGACTTTAATATCTTTGTCTAGTAAATGTCTACCACTAATAAATTTTCTGTCTCTCTCTTTTTTATATTTTTTTTTGTCTAATAAATTCGTATCTATAATAAATGTATTATTAAACGTTTGCAGAGGTGTGCAGTCAGCTAAGTTCGCGTGGCGCTGTATCCTCCGCGCGCGGCAAGACGTAGGGAGGGTGTGTCATCCCAAAGGTCGCGGCTGGTCGTTCACCCATCAGCTGTTGTTGTGTAGCACGTGGTCTCTCCGCCCGACGGGCTCTTCCGCATCGCGCGCGAGGGCGGCCTACTCGAGACGATGTGCGCCTGTTGGGGAACGCCGACACGAATGACGTCACGTGAATAATTACCTAACTATCTTAAAAACATTTTTCATACATAAAAAAAACACTATTTATTTGACGTATAAATTTAAACTAACTAATTAACCACTTCTAGTTTATAAATATGTGAGGGTATTATTTGCAAACCCGGCAAACTCCACCAACAATCAAAAGTGAGATATGAATTGGGTCTTATTCATAATACATTTGCACACAATTTTTATTGATTTTCAGTTTCAAATTTGGCTTCATTCTGAAGAATTTTGTTATTAAAATATAGGGTTTGTTGCAAACATGGCAACCTCCACTTGAGTGTTGCAAAGCTGGCAAACTCCAAAATGAAATTCATTATTTTACTTTAATTATCAACATAATGATGATTATTTCATGGCTGATTACTTTTAAAATACTAACTGGTTAAGATGAAAAAAATAAATATCGTAAAAAAGCGCATTTTATTAGCGTATCATTTTTTTTTCAGCGATTTACTCAAAACATCTAATGATGGAGTTTGCCAGGTTTGCAACTAATACCCTCATGAATGAAAAAAAAACGATAGTTTTCAAGGTCGTCATTATTATAAGAGTTTTATTATAATATTGACGACCTTTGTGGCAGAGTGGTAAGAGCTCTGACTTCCATACAGAAGGTCCCGGGTTCGATTCCCGGCGATGGCAGTGTGATTGTCACACTGTCTTTGGTCTGGTGTAGAATTCACGTGACAATAAAATGGCGATAGATTGGCTACATATCACATGTCCCAATAATCAATATAATAGCTAAAAAATAAAATTGTATACAGTAATTGGGTTCAAACGACCTGTTGTGTACGTAAAAAAAAAATATATTATATATATTTATGTACGAGTATGACATGTTTCGCCCTTCTAAGACATTATCAAATGTGACGAAACTTCAACTCGTTGCAGTTTATATACACTAGTAAATGGAGCAGAATATGGTGATTAACGCAAATTGATGTGACTTTTTACATTTTTAACAAATAATTATTTGGGTAGGTCCAGAAATATTGGACAGTGTTTCTTGGAACTCTTTTACACTCAGAAATATTGGAAAGTGTTTCTTGGAACATTCACACAACGTGACATGCACGTTCGTCGATTTTTCACACTTCTTCAGTTATAGATTAATTTGGTCTTGCCGTGTCTTCCTTGGTCTTCCTCGACTTCTTTTTCCATACACACTACTTGTGTATATTTTTTTAACCATTCTTCCCTCATCCATTCGTTCTATATGTCCTACCATCTGAGTGACCCTTTTTCATTTTATTTATCCCGCATTCATCCGCCTTACATTCCATTCTTATTTCATCATTAGATATTCTATCATACATTGTTTTTCCGTACATTCTTCTTAATGACCTCACGCACATTATAAAACTCTAACTAACTAATTAACCAACTAACCAACCAACCATCACGCCGTCTCCCCGAAGGGGTAGGCAGAAATAATGGACTGCCACACTTTTCTTTCTTAACATATTTCTCTCGCTTCCTCAACTTTCACTGACTCCTCATGTGGCCGACATTCAATATTTGATTTATTTGATAGTGCCACGTTTCCTCGGTTTTCCTCTATCTCTAGTTCCATTTACATCGTTAACATATAATTTTTTATATCATTCTTTCTTCATTCATTCTTTCCAAGTGACCAAACCATCATAATTATATTTTCATTATTTTGGTCATAACACTATCATTCGCACCACATTCACCTCTTATATTTTCATTCGACGCTCTCTCATACACAGATAATTATAAATTTAAATCACTGTTATTTCTATTTGTACATCAAAAGTTGGAAAAACAGTGTTTTAATTCACAATTGAAATTAATGGCAGTGTGATTGTCAGACTGTCTCTGGTCTGGTGTAGAATTCACGTGACAATAAAATGGCGTTGAATTAGCTAAAAACAAATTGTACACAGTAATTGGGTTTAAACGACCTGTTGTATGAATTAAACTGGGTTAAATGGGGCCTAGAGACCCATTTGCCTTATGCTTTTTTTATGTTGCTTTCCCCAATTAACGTACCATAAGTCCCGCATGGACCGGGGACGGGCCTAGGGATTAAACGGTGGGTAACCTTCACACTTTGAGACGGAACCCAGCCTGCATCGCTCAGGGCGCACTAGACTGGTCCCCTATGGGAGGAAAGAGGAAGCGAGGCAGACCTAGAGCCACCTGGAGAAGAGCCCTGCAGGACGATGTTAAGGTAGCAGGCCTCACTTGGGATGATGTTAGGCATCAGGCATTCGATAGAGTCGGGTGGAGAAGGTTCCTTGAGGCCCTATGCACTACGGAGGTGTGACAGGACAAAAAGAAGAAAGAAGAACCTTCTATGTTGTATATAGAAAAAAAAGGAAAAACACTCAAAGATCGTGTCCATAACGTTGAAATAAGAAAAGAAAAAAAGTGAAATAGAGGATATTGTTCAGTGGAGTAGATCCAGATGAAGATACTGGAAGGATCATATAACCAGAAAGGAAATATACCTGCTTATATATCAGCTTAAGAAATCCCTCTGGACACTGTTCACCTATAAGACCATCCACAGATTGTAGGATCTATTAACAGAAGAAGAAGCGGTATTTTTCTTTGGCGGTAAGACGAAGATTAACAGATTTACCGCTCGTTCGGGATAGAGGACATTGTTCGGTGTAGTAGATCCAGAAGAAGATACTAAAAGGACCATATAACCAGAATGGGGATGATTTCTATGTCACAGATTGTAGGATCTATTAACAGACGAAGAAGCGGTATTTTTATTTGGCGGTAAGACGAAAATGAACAGATTTACCGCTCGTTCGGGAAAGAGGACATTGTTCGGTGTGGTAGATCCAGAAGAATATACTAGAAGGACCATATAACCAGAATGGAGAGATGATTTCTGCGTCACAAATCTTAGGATCGATCAAAATAAGAAGAATCGGTATTTTTATTTGGCGGTAAGAAAAAGATTAATAGATTTCCCGCTCGTTCGGGAGAGCGCTTGGAATAGAGGATATTGTTCGGTGGAGTAGATCCAGAAGAAGATATTAACCCTCCCTTCCGTATGATGGGTATCTTCTACACGTTGCTTCTAAAAACCATCAATATCTCTATAAATATAATAAATACAAGGTTAAGATTTTAGGTATTCCTCCATAATAAATTTACGCATTGATTTAAAAAATAATATTAATAATAATCAGAATTTATCGGGTAAATCGGAGGTATTTTGTAAAAATCGAAAACGAATTCGCGCATAAACAGCGATTTGAGTGCGTCACACTATATTCGCATCTCACTCTTGCATATGTTCTAGCTCAATGTTCTCACTCTCGCCGTCCCGCCGCGCCGGCAGTTCCTTTCGGGCTTGCAACCAGAGCGGACCTATGCCCGTTCCGTGAGCGTTGCCAGATGGTTTTTAGCAATCTCAATTATTATAATTTTTGACTTCAATTATAATTATATAAGGGGATTAGCTATGAATGTTCCTGTTTTTCCGATTTAAAATCGCTAATTTTTTAACGCGTACTGACTACCCTACACCGGAACGCACGTTTTTATTTTAGCACCGTAAGGGAAAGTGGATGAATTTGTTTATTTAGGAAGTATGTTTACAAAGGATGGGAGGGTGGAGAAGGATATTGAAAGAAGGGTTGGGGCAGGCAACAGAATAAATGGTGCACTTAAAGTTGTCATCGCAAACAAAAGCCTATCCAAAAAAGCTAAGATGGCAGTGCACAATGGTGTTCTTGTGCCGACCCTTATGTATGGAAGTAAAGCATGGAACTGGCAAAAGAAGGATGAAAGTAGAATAAATGCAGTAGAAATGAGATCTCTAAGACGAATGTGTGGCAAATCTGTATATAATAGAGTGACAAATGCAAGTATAAGAAGTGAATGTGGTGCGAATGAAAGTGTTATGAACAAAATAAGGAAAGGGTCATTAAGATGGTTTGGACACATGGAAAGAATGAGTGAAGACAGAATGGTAAAGAAGGTATATATAAACGGCGTGAACGGAGCTAGAAATAGAGGAAGGCCGAGGAAAACGTGGCACGATCAAATCAATCAAATATTGAATGTCGGACACGTGAGGAGTCGGAGAAATCGACGTGCGTGCATGACAAGATGTATGAATGTTGAGGAAGCGAGAGAAATATGTCAGGACAGAACAGTGTGGCGTTCCATTCTTTCTGCCTACCGCTTCGGGGAGACGGCGTGATGGTTAGTTAGTTTGTTTATTACAAGTTTTGATTTGATGACAGTAATTAAGTAATTAAGTCATTAAGATGGTTTGGACACATGGAATGAATGAGTGAAGACAGAATGGTAAAGAAGGTATATGTAAACGGCGTGAACGGAGCTAGAAATAGAGGAAGGCCGAGGAAAACGTGGCACGATGGCGTGTGGCGTTCAATTCTTTCTGCCTACCCCTCCGGGGAGACGGCGTGATGGTTAGTTAGTTAGTTAGTTAGGGAAAGGTTAAAAGGACCATATGGAGAGATGATTTCTGTGTCACAGATCGTAGGATCAATCAAAAGAAGAAGAAGCGGTATTTTTATTTGGCGGCAAGACGAAGTTGAACAGATTTACCGCTCGCTCGGGAGAACGCTGGGATCAGGAGAACAGAGCTGTGGCGCGGTGTGTTATGCGGTACGTACTCGTATACTCGCCAATATTGTCGGGTCAATGCCCGGCCGGCGGGTCGGTGACCGGCCCACTGGCTTCGGCCTTACAGACCTAGCTGCGCCGCCGCTTCCCAAACTGAGGCGGCGCGCCCACCCGAATATCAAACGCTCCAAAATAAAATATTAAAAATTACAATAAAAACTAACGATTGGATAATAATCTACGTTCGATTCTAAGATAATTTTATTCTTTGCAAATTTTTAATTACATTGATTTTAAGCCTGATAAATCTATCTGAAAATTATCAAAAAACTAACTAACTAACGTACTAACATGTCATGCACGCGTGTCGATTTCTCTGACTCCTCACATGGCGAACAATTAATATTTGATTTATTTGATCGTGCCACATTACCCCGGTCTTCCTCTATTTCTGGTTCCATTTACATCATTAACAAATATTTTTTTAACCATTATTTCTTCATTCATTCTTCCCATATGTCCAAACCATCTTAATGATCCTATCATTATTTTGTTCATTACACCATCATTCGCACCGCATTCACTTCTTATATTTTCATTCGACACTCTATCATACACAGAATATCCACACATTCGTCTAAGAGATCTCATTTCTACTGCATTTATTCTACTTTCATCCTTCCTTTGCCAGTTCCATGCTTTGCTTCCATACATAAGGGTCGGTAGAAGAACACCATTGTGCACTGCCATTCTAGCTTTTTTGGATAGGTTTTGTTTGCGATGACAACTTTAAGTGCACCATTCACTTTGTTGCCTGCCCCAACCCTTCTTTCAATATCCCTCTCCACTCGCCCATCTCTTGTAAACATACTACCTAAATACACGAACTCAACTACTTGCTCCAAATTTTCACCATTCACGCCAATGTTGCAGACTGTCGTGGTTTCTTCCTTTTCAAAAATCATTACCTTGGACTTATTAACATTCATCATCAGATCATTTCGCATGCATACCTCATACATACAATTCACCAGGACTTGTAGTTCATGCTCGTTGTCAGCAAGTAGGACAGCGTCATCCGCATACAAGAGACAGCTTACTGACATTTTCTAAAAAATTAAATATACAAAAAAAATCTAAATTTAATTATAAGATACGTCTATCTTGTGAACATTATTGATTACTTAATTAACCACCCTACCTACAGGTAATTTTCCGAGAAACGTGCAAAAAAGCAGGTTTTTAATTAATTAAATTTAATTATATATTAATTTTATTTTTTTAAATTACAAAATGTCAAAGACTTGACCACACACTTCGCCTGCCCCTAATAAAATTAATATATTTGTGAAGGCTTGTACTCAAGTGTTGTTGGCACACGCGCGTATCCCTAACAGTTTGTAAATTTTAGGTACATTATATTTTTCAAGCGCGTACGTGATTCAACATAGTGCAGAATGGTACAGTCAAAGTGAACGTATCACGTACGTTCAAATACCTAAGGTGGTTAATGCGGTTGAAAACGTCTGTTTTTTAGAAGTTTTATTAGAGTTTTTGGGAATTACATGTTTCGCCTTTCTAAAACATTATAAAATGGCACATTTTATAATACTCATAAGGCGAAACATGTCATTCCTAAAAAACATATTAAAACTTCTAGAAAACAGGCGTTTTCATTTGTATTAATTATTTAATGTCGAGTTATAAATCATTTTTGTAGAAACAATAAATATTTTTGATTACATTTGTTTTAAGCTAGATAAATCAGTCCTAAAATGTAAGTAATGTGATACACGAACAACAACAAGAACAAAAAGTTCTCACCTGATAGTTAAAATGAAATTATTATCTGTATGTTAATTATGGTGATCACTGGAATCTTAACCAACTAACTAACTAACCATCACACCGTCTCCCCGGAGGGGTAGGCAGAAAGAATGGAATGCCACACTGTTCTGTCCTGACATATTTCTCTCGCTTCCTCAGGTTTCTTCCTTCCGAGGTTTTTTGTTATTAATTGCTTCCACTTATTATCTTTATTTCGACAGCGACAGGTTTCGCCAGGCTAGCTGGCATCGACCAGTCTAGCGGACCTGGAAGGTTATCCATAAATGACAGAATCTGGGAATGGATCTGCTCAGTCAAAATGATCGTGTCAGCGAAATAATGGGACAAGTCAACAAAGCTTTGGCGGTATCAGATTGTCTCAAGGAGACCATATGGAAAAATAAGTATATGAGAACTGACAGTATAGTCAGAATATACAAAACCTGCGTAAGGCCTATACTGACATATAGCATTGAGACCAAAATGGATACCACAAGAACGAAGGTAAAGGGCGGGTGGCAGAGATGTTGACACTGAGAACAACACCAGGAAAGACTCTGTGAGATGGAGTGAGGAAAATGCCATCCGCGAAATCTGCAAGGTTGAAGATATCGTAAGATGGGACAGACAAGATACTGGAATGCAGACGTGCAGAAGATGGATCCTTCCAGAATCCAACACGTTATGGTGCATCAGATTCCTGTTGTCTACTGTCCCCCCAGAGAGCCGCCAAAGAGATGGAGAGATAACTGGGAGTCAACTTCCCAAGAGAAGACAGCCTGAAATCAGGAACAAACTAAATGTCTTGAAGGAGAAGTAGAGAAGTTAATAAAAAAACGTTGTTTTATTTAATGGTTTTTAAAATGAACTTCCATCGATTAGTCATCATATTTCTATATCTAATTGTAAATAATATTCGATTTGATGAAGCTGTATTTTCTTCGTTCTCACAAAATCTGAATGCGTATATATTCAAACCCAGATAACCTGAACTGAATGTCAACTGTAATAAATTCAAATTTAATATTCCACTTCGGAGTTTAAATCTTTTGAAATTATTTAAAGAATGTGTTTATTTATAAATGTATTGGAATTTTATTTACCAGATTACAATGACTGAAACGACATTTAAAATGTTCTTTTTTGTGCTGCTAACGAAACACAGTTGAAGAAATTTAGAATCATAATACACAATGCAGAAGAACACTTATGTCAAAATTATCACTAGTGTCATGTTATTACACTGACATAGCAGGTATGACACAGTGTTACTATCGCACTATTCCATACTAGGAGTTATGTGCCTTATATCTCGCGCTTGACAGACGGTTCTATAGTCCTTAGTAACTCACGCATATTCTAACTAACTAACTAACTAATCATCGCCGAAGGGGTAGGCAGGAAAACGGACTGCCATAATTTTCTTTCCTGACATATTTCTCTCGCTTCCTCAACATTAATACATCGTGTCATGCACGTGCGCCGATTTCTATTTTCTTGTAAATTCAGGAGTGCCACAAGGTTCAAACCTAGGCCCACTCCTCTTTACCATCTCCATAAATTGAATATTTCACAACTAGAACCCGGTTGTACAATTAATTTACGCACGTATATAAAAGTACGACCTTCGTGGCAGAGTGGTAAGGGCTCCGACTTCCATACCGAAGGTTCCGGGTTCGATTCCCGGCGATGGCAGTGTGATTGTCACACTGTCTTTGGTCTGGTGTAGAATTCACGTGACAATAAATACGAGAATCAATATAATAGCAAAAAAATAAATTGTATACAGTAATTAGGTTCAAACGACCTGTTGTATACATTAACAAAATAATAATATTAAAAAAAAAATGTTGCACATATAAATATTTCACGATTGACGATACATTAGTTTCACCCAGAGATCCTCATCGACCGATTCAAGATTGGGGTTGCGCTCAGCCCTTACTTAAATTAATAACTAACTTACTAACTAACCATCACGCCGTATCCCTGAAGGAGTAGACAAAAAATGGACTGCCACACTTTTCTTTCCTGACATATTTCTCTCGCTTCCTCGACATTCATACATCGTGTCATGCACGCGCGTCGATTTCTCTGACTCCTCAAGTGGCCGACATTATAAATTTGATTTATTTTATCGTGCCACGTTTTCCTCGGTCTTCTTCTATTTCTAGTTCCATTTACATCGTTAACATATATTTTTTTACCATTATTTCTTTATTCCTTCTTTCCGTGTGTCCAAAGAATAAGAAGAAAACTTCTGATTTTTAGAAGTTTTATTATATTTTATAGGAATGGCATGTTTCGCCTTACTAATATTATTTTAATTTGATGATGCCTTAGTAAGGCGAAACATGTCATTTCCATAAAATATAATAAAACTTCTAAAAATCAGACGTTTTCATTCGTATAAACTACTTCCAATTTTGTCTTTATTTCGACAGCGACAGGTTTTGCCAGCTTGCTGACATTGACAGATTGATCTTTTATCAAATGTCTTATTTTTTCAATTTAATAATGTGTCCCTGTATCCAAACCAACTTTTTTTAAAACTATTATATTGATTCTCATGACATGTGATAGGTAGCTTATCTATGGCCATTATTTATTGTCACGGGAATTCTACACCAGACCAAAGACAGTGTGACAATCACACTGCCATCACCTGGAACGGGACCTTCGGTGTTGCAGTCACAACTCTTGCCCTTCTGTCTCGAAGGTCGTCGATTATTCATAACACTTCAATTCGCACTGTATTCACTTTTACTACAATATATTTGCATTTGATCATCTACACATACAATGGTGTTCTTGCTCCGACCCTTATCACGGAACTGGCAAAAGAGGGTTAAAGGAAGAATAAATGCGGTAGAAATGAGATCTCTTAGACGAATGTGTAAAAATCTGTGTATGATAAAGTGTGGAATTGATATATTATATAAGAAGTGAATACAGTGCGAATGAATGTGTTATGACCAAATAATGAAAGGAACATTAAGATGGTTTGGACACATGGAAAGAAAGAATGGTAAAAAAATTATATGTTAACGATTTAAATGGAACTAGTAATATAGGAAGACCCGGGAAAACGTGGGACGATCAAATAAATAAATTATTCAACTTATTGAAAGCTTAATTGAATTCCATAATAACACTTAGGAAATTGAAAATAACTTTGTTTATTATCCACAAAATATTTAAAAAAATGTTCAGGTATAAATATAAAATGTATAATAAATAAATTCAATATATAAATTATTGGATGTAGGCCACGCGAGGAGTCGGAGAAATTGACGTGCGTGCATGACGCGATGTAGGAATGTTGAGGAAGCGATAGAAACATGTCAAGAAAGAAAAATGTGGCAGTCCATTATTTATGCCTACACCTCCGGGAAACGGCGTGATAGTTAGTTAGAAAGTTTCAATCCTGGGATTGGTTCCTGACAAGGTCCTGAGCAGGTGCCTTCTTCCTTCGATTCTTTGAAGAACCTCCTTATTCGTGATAGTTAGTTAGTTATTTAGTTTATAGACAGATTTATCATATATTCGTCTAAGAGATTTCATTTCTACTCCATTTATTCTACAATATGTTACTTTCATCCTTTTTTGTCAGTTCCATGCTTCACTTCCATACTTAAGGTGTTGTTTTATTCTAGTAATGTGCATGTTTATATCGTTTTAAAATTAATAATGTACGGTAAAAAAATATTTGACCTACATTCTATATTTCATTGTTAAAATTACCATATCATTTTTAATTATAATCGTTATCTTAGGAAATTATAATTTAAATTAATTTAATTCGTTTAATAATTATAATTCAAAATTTTATCTAAATAAAATAATCTCACGTTCACGGTTTCAAATGGTTTTTAATTCAGTATTTCATTTAAAATAGTTTCGCATTATTAGAGCATTATCAAAATAACATTTGAATGTTTTCATCTTGGCATCAAGGCAAGATTTGTGAAGTATTATGTCTGATCTACACAGTTATAGACTATTTCATTTCAATTAATTTTTTTATTTTTTATAATCTGAGTCGGAAGAATCGACGTGCGTGTATGACTCGCTGTATGAATGTGTAGGAAGCTAGAGAGGTATGTCAGGATAGAGTAGTGTGGCGGTTCATTCTCTCTGCCTTCCCCTGCGGGAAAACGGCGTGATGGTTTGTTGTTGTTGTTGCTTAAATCTGAAGAAAAAGGTCAATATTCTTTACCTAAATAACTAACCATCACGCACTTCGCTGGAGAGGTAGGCGGAGAGAACAGACCTCCACACCGTTCTATCCTGACACAACCTTCGCGAATCTTCTACATTCATACACCCGACTTCAAACATGACCGTCTTTCATTAATGATTAATTTGGTCATACAATGTCTTTCTTCAGTAATAGACGAGCGTGCATTTTAAGATGTATGAATGTAGCTTTAGAGGAGACATACCAGGACAGCAGAGCGGTCTATGGTAGTCCATCCTCCTTGCCTACCCCTCTGGAAAACCCTCGTAATGGTTAATTAGTTAGTTAGTAAGTAAATCACATTTTAAATATTCCATGACGTTATCATTTTCCAGTTGCATGTCAACCTTTTAATGTCAAGCTGCTATTTATGTGTAATTTCCTATGAAATATAATTATTTTATTTCCTATAAAATATAAAGTCAAAGTAAAATTTTTGGAATACACCATAATGTATACGTAATAAATTGTATTTGAAACGAATCTTAATAGCACATATAAAACATTTTTTATCGCTTTAATCTAAGTATTGTAGAATAATAAAAATAATGATTTCCGTGGTCACAAAACCTTCGATATGTAATCCCTTTTCTTACGTTATTTGGGTCACAAAGGAGCGAGAATATAATATACGCCCTGTTAGCACGTGTGTACAGGGTCCCGCGCACACCTGTGCACGTGGGGTACCACGTGTGACGCAAGAGTAACGAAGTTTAGTGACCCCCTGTACATTATCGAGTATTACTCATATTGTTCGGGCGAACAAATGAATTTTATGTACCCAGTAACTGCGGTCACATTGGATTTCAATTGCAAATACAATTAAATGATGCACTATAAAAATACCAAAGAATTCATTTATACAAACATGTTTTTTGGTATGTTGGCATTTGAATACTTTGGGCGCTATATGAGATACAAAGAAACGAGGATTCATGATCAAACAAGTAATGAGGACTACTGAGATGAAAACACTGAAAACGACAGCAGGCAAGACGCTGAGAGACAGCGTGAGGAACACCAGAATCAGAGATATATGCGAGGTTGAGGATATAATAAGATGGAGTAGACGGCGAAGGAGGGACTGGTACGATCATGTCCAAAGAATGGACACTACCAGACTCCCCTGTATTGCACTACATAATCAGCCTTTTCGGGACTCGTGAAAGACCTCCTTAAAGATGCTAGGACAGCTGGGAATCCACCTTACAGAAGAAGCAACCCTCTGGAGTACAGACCACATAGGTCTACAACAAGGAAGAAGAAGGTGAAGAAGATAAATTCTACTGAAACTCCGAGTGACCCAGCGGGAAATGGAGAGGATCAGAGAAAGGACCAAAGTTACTGATGTAGCTTGCAAAAAGTGGCAACCGAGACCAAGAACCAGCCATGGAAACCCGGGCAGACCACAAGCAAGATGGTCTGATGACATCAAAAGAGTGGCAGGATGTCAATGGCACAGAGTGGCAAGGAATAGAGAGTTGTGGAAGTCTGTAAAGGAAACTTATGTCCAACTCTGAACGACTAATGTTTGATTGAAAGGTTTTTCAAAATTAAATAATGATAATGTATTAAAAAACGTAATTGTATTTTGGACTATGTTAACGGAAGTGTTAAGAATAGCAGGGAAAACTTTGTCTATTAATCTCAATAGAAAAAAGTAAGTTCAAAGCGTATATCGTATTATGAGATATGACATTTCAAATTCTGCTGGAAACGAAGAGGCGTTGGATCGTAAAGGAAATCCTGGATCCGTGATTATTAACAGAGATTCAACCTTCAAAGAAACTCTTTGACCCTGCTGAAGCGCTCGAACTTTTAAAAGAAATCAAACAACCTGTGTATGTGATATTTCTATAATTATAAATGTTAAAGGGCATTCAATGTCATTATGTATGGAATATAATTTCGGCCATAATGGTCGCCGTGGCTTTGCTGCAGATGGTGCATCCTGGTGGTCAAAGGGTTTTTCAATAAGAACGCTTGAACTTTGACAGCGTATAGCCGCCATTTTAGCAAAGCGATAGATGTTAAATTTGTCAGGAATACTTATTTAGCCTTGACATTCTACGATAGGCTTGACATTCTGCAAAGTTAGAATTTATAAAACATGCATCAGGCCCATAATGACATATGGAATCGAAGCAAGAGCAGACCCTGTCAGAACCAAACATCTTATAAAATTAGCAGAAATGATCAAATCAAATCAAATAAAATCAGTTTATTTTCTCAAAAGACATTACAAACATTTTTTATAGATTAAGGCATCTATTGAGAACAGGTAAAACATAATAAATATATAATACCAGGAACGCATGAGAGATGGTTCGACATTAGGAATACAAGATACTCTCCAAAGTCAAGAGTATTTGTCTTCTGAATGTACTTTCACGAATATGAAAGACATCGTTTTTCGAAGCGATCATGTTCAGTAGTTTGATTGCTCTCCCCACCGGCATCACCAGAGGCAGGTTGATAAGTCCCTGATAAGTCTGAAGAAATGATAACATTGCGACCTATTGTGGGGAGAACCCTTAGAGATAAGATACCCAATGAAGTAATTCGCGAATCCTGCATAATTGAAGACATAGTGAGATGGAGTAGGCAGAGAAGACGATTCTGGAGGGACCACATCAGGAGAATAGATCCAGCAAGAATTCCTAATTTCGTGTTGCACGAGACTCCAGAGGGCCGTCGACCATCAGGACAGACCACCAAATAGATGGAGAGAAGGCTGGTCGTCTTCATCACAGGAAGAAAGTTGATATCCTGCATAAACAGATCGCAAGATCTACAATCAGAAGAACAAGAAGAAGAAGATTCTACAATAGAACTGAAATTGTTAAAATTTATTATCAAAATCAGTGTTCTGTTCGCCAAATATTTTGTCAACGTACAATTAATGCATAAATTTGAGACAACCGTATCGGTGGTTGATGAAGTACGTCAAAGCAAGATTAAAAAAAAGGTAATATCACTTCTTCTTTTTCCTCAGCCTATTCCCGTCCACTCCTGGACAAAGGCCTCCTCCATTCGCTTCCATGTCACTTTGTCTTGTGCATACTGTATCCAGGTTATTCCGACATGTCTGTTCAGATCATCCTTCCACCGTAGTTGCAGTCGCCCTGTACTTCTCTTTGCCGTCCACGGTCACCATGTCGCCCATTGCCATTTTAGAGTCGCCACCCTGTAGATGATGACCTTTGTTTTTTCTCTCACCGTAACGGTTCTGACTCTGTCTCTTAGGCTTATTCTTAACATGGCTCTTTCCATGGCTCTTTGGGTCAATCGTAGTTTCTCGGCACTTTGTTTGGACAATATTACAGTTTCAAGACCATAAGTTCCAACTGGCAGAACACAGGCTTCATAGACTTTTCGTTTCAGGTTGATCGTTATTTTCCGGTTTTTAAGGATGTGACCCATGTTTCCGAAAGCTGCCCAGCTTAGTCCAATTCTTCTCTTGAGCTCTGTGGTTCGGTTATCTCGGCCCAATCGAATATGACTTAGACAGGTTGTTTTATTTCATTTTAAAGTTCTAGCGCTCTTAATGAAAAACCCTTTATAAATGTCAGGAAAGAAGAGTGTAGCAGTCCATTATTTCTGCATACCTCTCCGAGGAGACGGCGTGGTGGTTAGTAAGATGGCTATATAGCATATATACATTTTCCAAAAATTTATCAGACGTGGTGGCCGTAAGAAGGGCGGAATGGGGAATGTTGTTAACATAAAGCGATCGCTTAACCCAACCAATGACAGGTCATAAGTTCTGTAAGCGCCTCGACCAACATATTCTGTTCCCAGAAAACAATTTACATCTTCGTCTCTATTGAGATACAATTTATCCTTAAAAATGATTTACCCGCAATGGGTAAAATCCAATATTTGTCTACAATTCAATTCAATTCAATTCAATTTATTTTAAATCATAAACATTACAGTATTAAACCAAGGCGCTTATGACTATACAGGTAGGTAAAAAAATAGTTATTTTAAACAGTAAATACAATAAAGAAATTTAAAAATAGACAAAAACACAAAAAACACCAGATAATTAAAAAATAAAGACCAAATAAATAATTAGAAACAATAAGAAGAACAACACATTATTTAAGAGATAGATGTTTTCTGAGGGAAGCCTCACTATCGTGAAAGATGTCCACATCCGAAGAGATGCGGTTTAGAAGGATTATTGCCCTGCCCACGGGCATAACTTTAGGTAAATTGGTTCTACACAGTGGCAGGTGAAATAATCTATGTTGCCTTTGTCGCAGATAATTGTCAGGGACAAACAAAGTCAAGTCATTCAAAATATCCGAGTTATGTATTCGACCACGAATCAGTTGAAAAAAATGAACACCCAAATGGATAGTTCGTCTAATTTCTAATGATTGGTAGTCCAGCATACCCAGCAAGAAATCAGTTGGGTACAGCCAGGGGTAATAACCGTTATCTTTGAGGTACAAAAAACGTAAGAACTTTTTTTGTACCTTTTCAATCAACAGGCAATATTTATTTTCATGTGGTGCCCACACCAGTGTACCAAATTCCAACCGACTTCTTACCAAAGAGTTATACAATAACTTCAGAACTTTTGAATTGGTAAAATCTTTCCCATTCCTAAGAACAAATCCCAAAATCTTATGGGAGCTATTACTTACTGAAGTAATATGAAGACTGAAAGATAATTTAGGATCGAATGTAACTCCCAAATCTTTCGAAGACGTAGTCCTATCCAGTGATATACCATCCATTGTATAGCTGTGATAGATCGTCGTGCGAGCCCTAGTATAGGACATGATGAAACACTTCGATATATTAAAATACAATTTGTTTCTTTTACTCCATTCCAAGACGCTGTGAATGTCTTTTTGGAGTTTAAAACAATCGTCGACAGATTTAATTTCTCGAAATATTTTTAAATCGTCGGCAAACAAGAGGCTATTGGAATATTTGATATTTTTAGTAATATCATTTATAAAAATTGTAAATAACAACGGCCCTAGGATGGAACCCTGAGGAACTCCAGAAGGTGTGGAGAACTGATTGGATTGGAAGAGTCCATAAGCTACGAATTGTTGTCTATTGGAGAGGTAACTATTGAAAAATTGGACTAAGGTATCACTTAGACCAATTTTACGAAGTTTAGTTAAAAGAATTGAATGATCAACTTTGTCAAAAGCTTTTGAGAAATCACTGTATGCACAGTCAACTTGAAAACCTTTATCCAGGGATTTCGAGACGAAATTTGTGAATACCATAAGATTCGTATTGGTAGAACGTGCCGGTCTGAAACCATGTTGCTCATTGACCACGAAGGGTTCAATTTTTGGATTAATAACTGAATGGATCAATGATTCGAATGCCTTAGCAGGGGCTGACAATATTGCAACCGGTCTATAGTTTTCGACACACGATTGTATACATTCAAAATAAGATAGTTAGAAATATTTTTATTTCTACTGTATTTGATCACTTTTCTGTATGTGTTATGGAAATCGCTGTTTTTTTTTTAAAACGAACTTTTAGGTACTACCTAGTATTTTTCTTGCTAAATGGAAGCTATATCGCCCTGAAAAAGTATCACGGAAGGGGTCAGTAACCCGATTTCGCAAATAAAGACCAACGCCCACACTTCTCTTACACACGGAGTGATGATATACTGGAATAGATTGATGCGACATTCTTGCGAAATGCCATGCGAAAATTAAAAAAATAATCTACCAAACTCTCTTAATTCTATAGCATGATTTCTAAGATCTTGGGTATATCGATGTAGCTTGTCTTTCATGAACAGACGTTTTGGAGATCGTTGCAGACTTCATCTTTTTTATCTTCTTATATATAATACAGGCTTTCGCTACGCTATATCCCCAGACCCGGTGTTGCAGCGGGAACTTGGAAGCATAGGACTAACCAAGAGATCCGTACGATGACCCAGCAGCCCCTTATAACGAGCACCGTGAGAGACGGTCGCCTAGTGGTGGTGGTAGATGGTGGATCCCTCCAGAATTCCAAGTGGTGCATCATATTCTTGATGGCTACCGTCCCCCCGGAAGACCGCAAGACCAAACAGATGGATGGACTACAGAAACAGACCAAAGCTCTCAAAAAAGAAGAAAATATTTTTCCGCAAGGGTTCACTGTTCAAATGACGAACATCTTTCACCCAAGCATCGGGTTTCACTAATTATATGCATCGTCAGTTTGGCGGTGACCGGAAATTTCGCCATAGCGATGCAATAATGACGTCATCAGTTGACGTAGATCAGTAAGAAATAACGGATGTCTAAAAATAAAGTATACTTCTCAAATGGTACAGGGCGTTCAAGAAAAACCTTTCCTATATAATTTGATTGAATGAAATCTTCGTGTTCTGCTGATGGAATGAAACATCAACAAAATAATAAATAAAATTGATAAAAAAAATCAAATAAATTTAACTTTAAGTCTAATAATTGATTCTGTTGCAAGATTAATATCTAGACCCCAATAAGAATATATATATATTTTTTTCTTGAACAATGATTTAAAACTCCATATTAAATAATTAATACGAATGAAAACGTCAGTTTTCTAGAAGATTTATTATATTTTATGGTATTGACATGTTTCGCCCTTCTAAGGCATTATCAAATGTCACTTTAAATTTTAAAAATGAAATTTTAGATTTATTCAAAATATTTGTAATAACAAATGCATAAACGTTCTAAAAATATATATTTTCATATCTGTCAAAACTGACCACATTCATAAAATTTGTCTAAAAATATTAATCACATTGGTGAAGGGCTTCTGTGTTTGAAACATATTTCTTTTTTTTTCTAATTAATTTTTTTAAATATAGTTCGTGATGAACACAAAGTTTAAAAAAGATCATTGTTCAACGAATCCGTAACACAAAGTTATAACGAATATATTATTATATATTATAGAATATATAAGTTGGTACATTTGACATTTTTTTTTATTCCTTCTAGTTAAAAAATATACGTCAATGACCTCTGAACCAACGTGACCAGATGACGAAATGCCAGCTGCCACATTCGAAATACGAATTATTTAAAAAAAAGTCTAATAATAGCAACATGTGTTTTACAAATCTGAATTTAATAAACATTCCTATTGTCAAATGTTATATAACGCCATTTTGATATTGGTAAGTTTTAAAAATTGATGTAAGTATTCAACCGACATTAATTATAATAAAAATATTAAGTCAAGTCTAATGAATGATGAAAACATCAATTTGAAACTTCGACAGAAAATTTATGTTTTAATTAAGTAAACACTGTCACAACCACACATTTCCTAAAAAGTAGCAGAAATGAAAACATTGCGACCTATCGTATAACCCTTAGAGATAGGATATCCAACGAAGATATTCGCAGATTCTACCAAATTAATGATAATGTGAGATGGAGTAGACAGAGAAGACGATTCTGAAGAGACCACACTGAGAGGATGGATCTAGTGACGATTTCTAAGATCGTGATGCAAGATGCTCAGGACCGTCGATCAACTGGACGACCACCAAAAAGATGGAGAGAATGTTTGACGTCTTCATCACAGGAAGAAATTTAATATCCTGTATAAACAGATCGCAAGATCTACAATAATGAGAAGAAGATAAAGTTGACACATAATCAAAGAGGTCAGGGGTGTTTGCCCAGGACAGAGACGTCTACTCTCTAGTGGTAGTCAACATCGTGGGGACCTGACACGACACCAGGAAGGAGAAGAAGAAGATAATTCCCTAGCAAGATGAAACATGTATAACACAATAAAACTTCTAGGAAACAAACGTTTTCACTAGATTTTAAATTATTTGTTATTTGTTTCTTAAAAAAATATGTAAAACTTCATATTAAATAAATAATACGAATTAAAACATCTGTTTTATATAATTTTTATTATGTTTTATGAAAATATACGTTTCGCTTTGCTAAGGCATTATCAAATGATATTTGATAATGACTTAGAAAGGCGTAACATGTCTTTCCCATTATATATATTGTAATAAAACTTCTAGAAGACAGACGTTTTCATTTGTATGAATTAGCAATGCATTTGATTCTTGCTAAATTTGATAATGCCTTAGCTTGCCGACAAACGCCATTCTCATAAAATATAATAAACCTTCTAGAAAACAAAACGTTTTCGTTCGTATTAATTAGGAACTTATTTGATTCTCGTAACACTTGACAATGCCTTACTATGACGAAAAATGTCATTCCGGTAACATATAATAAAACTTCTTGAAAATAAACGTTTGCATTCGTATCAATTAGGAACTTATTTGATTCTCGCTACACTTAACAATGCCTAAGTAAGACGAAAAATATCATTTCCATAAAATATAGTAAAACTTCTAGAAAACATACGTTTTCATTCGTATTAATTAGCACTGCATTTGATTCTCGATATACTTGACAATGCCTTAGCATGGTGAAAAATGTCATTTCCATAAAACATAGTAAAACTTGGTTACTGTTTCTTGAACAATTATGTAAAACTCCATATTAAATTAATACGCATGAAAACGTCAGTTTTCTAGAAGTTTTGTTATATTTTATGGGAATGACATGTTTCGCCCTTTTGCATTATCAAATGTTTAAAAAGTAGTACATTTGATAATGCCTTAGTATGGCGAAACATGTCATTCCCATAACAAGTAATAAATATTCTAGAAAACTGACGTTTTTATTATTAATTACATAGTAAAACTTCTAGAAAACAGTATTTGTCCTAAGGCATTATCAAATGTTTAAAAAGTAATACATTTGATAATGCCTTAGAAAGGCGAAACATGTCATTCCTATAAAATATAATAAAATTTCTAGAAAACTTACGTTTTCATTCGTATTAATTACATAGTAAAACTTCTAGAAAACATACGTTTTCATTCGTATCAATTAGGAACTTGTTTGATTCTCGTTACACTTGACAATGACATAGTATGACGAAAAAAGTCATTCCGGCAACATAATATAATAAAAATTCTTGAAAAGAAACGTTTGCATTCGTATCAATTAGGAACATATTTGATTCTCGCTACACTTAACAATGCCTAAGTAAGACGAAAAATATCATTTCCATAAAATATAGTTTGTGCGGGAAAACGTTATATGATAGAATACCGAACGATGAAATAAGAAAGAAATGTAAGGCAGATGACTGCATCATGAATAAAATTTAAAAAAGGATCCCTGAGATGGTTTGGACATATGGAACGGATGGATGAGAGTAGAATGGTTAAAAAGTTGTACACAAGCAGCGTGAGTGGGAAAAGAAGGCGAGGACGACCGAGGAAAACATGGCATGACCAAATTAATCAATTACTCAAAGGCGGCCACATTCGAAGTCGGAATAATCGACGTGCGTGCATGGTACGATGTATGAATGTAGAGGAAGCCCGAAAGGTATGCCAGGACAGGCTATTTTGGCGATCTATCCTCTCTGCCTATCACTCCGGGGAAATGGCGTGATGGTTAGTTAGTTAGTTAAACTTCTAGAAAACATACGTTTTCATTCGTATTAATTAGTCGGTTTTTATTTACGGTTGAAGATCTTGTGTTTACAAGTACGTAATATATACCGATGCGTATGGAGCATTTCACAATGGATGGGCGAAACGTCTACCTGCCGCTAGCCCGATACGTACACGTATGTTACCGTTGCGCCGAGACTGAAAAAAATCTGGTCGCCCGAGTCGGGATTTTCACCCCGCGGGGTCAACGCCCGGGCGGTGACGTTTGCCGGTGTATTTCGTTGGTCTCTCGCCCGGTGACGATTATTTGCACCGCTCCAACGAGAGCGGAGGAACTCCGTGTTATCAATTCTCGAGTTACGTACTCGTACTTAACCCTCGCCACGCCGGTCACGAGTGTGACTCGGCATAATATTTCTTACAACAACGACCTAGACTCGATAATTAAAAAAACTAACTAACTAACTAACCATCACGCAGAGAGGATGGAACACCACACTACTTTATCTTGGCACACCTCTCTAGCTTCCTCCACATTCATACAACGAGTCATACACGCACGTCGATTCTTCCAACTTCTAACGTGACCAACCTTAAAAATTGTTATCAATTTTCGAGTAACGTACTTAACCCTTACGTCACGAGTGTGATTCGAAATAATATTTCTAACACCGAAAAAATATATTTTTTGTAAAAAATCTTTTTAAAACAAACAAACTAAGCATCATGGGGTTTTCCCGCAGGGGTAGGCAGAGAGAATGGACCGTCACACTACTCTATCCTGGCAAACCTTTCTAATTTCTCCCACATTCATACAACGAGTCATACACGCACATAGATTCTTCCGACTTATTACACGAGAAACCTTTAAATTTGATTAATTTGTTTATCATGTCATGTTTTCCTCGGTTTTGATAATTAAATCATGCCATGTTTTCCTCGGTCTGCCTTGACTCCGTACTCCATAATGAAATTATACTTTCTTAACCATTCTTTCTCCATCCATGCGCTCCATATATCCGAACCAACGCAGCGATCCTTTCATAGTTTTATGGTTTTTCATAAGGGTCGTTAAGATGGTTAAGACACATGGAAATAATGAATGAAGACAGAATGGTATGTGTAAGGCATTTTTATCGAACCAACCGGTTTCGCTCTCTTGGTTACAAAAACCAAATTCCCAGTTATCTCTGTTAAGTATTATATCACACCATCTTTCCATACATTCTTGACAAAGTTGGTGTCAAATAATAGAATATTATTGTTTTAAACTTATAAGGAGGTTGTAAGAACTTGTAAGGAGTTATTATACTGCCCTGATGAAGCTTGGGTCCAAGCGAAACTAGTTATATTATATCAATAATTATAATAACCATACCCTGGTCAAATACAAAGTGAAATATTTTTTTTATGAATTAAAACATGGTTATTTCCAATTATGAGTTTATTTATTTTTTTCGACATGTTTCGAACACAACACAGTTTATATCGTTCTCCCGATGATGAAGGTGTAAAGCCTTCGAAACATGCCGAGGAAAATAAACTCAAAAGTGGAAAAAACAGTGCATAAATTCATAAAAAAAATCATCATTATGAAATTCCATGGTTTAAGTTTATCTAAAAATTTATATTTTATAGGTATAAGTTTAAAATGTCTAACTACAAAGTGAGTACTTCATATGAAAATATTACTTTCGTATAAAGCACTTTATTTGTGGTGCGACATTATTAAATATAGTATTATAATATTTTTCTTTTTCTTTTTTATATACTTTGTATATACAACCCTAACATAAAATTAAATATCAGACATGTTTCGGACAACCCGGTCCTTCCTCAGTGATATTATAAAGTTTTTTAAAATATTATAAAATTGTTTACAAAAATGATCAATTTTGACAGATGTTATAAATATTTGTTTTGGAACGTTTATGCTCTTTTTATAACAAATACTACGAATCAATTAAAAATAAAAATTTAAAGTTCATTTTAGGGTTCAGGTAATTACTTACAACAAAGGAAATAAATCAAAGATTGGACTTGACGTTAAATTTATTTGATTATTTATAATATTTTCTTTATTTTTAATTGCTTTAAGAAGAAATAATATTATAAACTTGTAAATTTGTATTTAAACCACTTTATTCTTTACAATAACCAACCGGTTTCGCTCTCGCCGGAGCATCGTCAGGGTTACAAAAGACACTGAGTCAGGAATGTGAGGAGCGAAACCGGTTGGTTGTTGTAAAGAATAAAGAATAAAGTGGTGTACGAGTATATACACATTTTTTTAAATTATTTTTTTATGAAATATGAATAAAACCTTATGTATGGGGAAGCGAAGCATAGAACTGGCAAAAGAAGGATGAAAGTATAATAAATGCAGTAGAAATGAGATCTCTTAGACGAATGTGTGGATACTCTGTGTATGATAGAGTGTCGAATGAAAATATAAGAAGTGAATGCGGTGCGAATGATGGTGTCATGAACAAAATAATGAAAGGATCATTAAGATGGTTTGACATATGGAAAGAATGAATGAAGAAAGAATGGTAAAAAAATTATATGTTAATGATGTAAATGGAACCAGAAATAGAGGAAGACCGAGGAAAACGTGGCACGATCAAATAAATCAAATATTGAATGTCGGCCATGTGAGGATTCAGAGAAATCGACGCGCGTGCATGACACGATGTATGAATGTTGAGGAATCGAGAGAAATATGTCAGGAAAGAAAAGTGTGGCAGTCCATTCTTTCTGCCTACCCATTCGAGGAGACGACGTGATGGTTAGTTAGTTAGTTAGTTATTATTTTTTTAAATATTTATTTGAAGACAATTGACAAACGTCATATTTAAATTTGGAAAACTTTTCTAAAGCAACCAGGATGTAATAATTAATGTCATCTTAACAGAATGAGAGTGATAGATTTGGTCTTGATATTAGAATACTTTCACCCCGATAATGCGGGATCCATTTGCATATTTTCTCCCACATCCGCTCATCGGTCACACACTCATAGATTATCATTTTGCCGATTCCACGACTCATTTCCTTTCTCAAAAATAATTCGTATCAGAATTCCGGACAAACTGTTTGAAAATCCTAACCTAAATCCTAACAAAACCACTGAATGCCCTAATTACAATATATTTTTTAATATACCACAATGTCAATTGACCTAAAACACAATTTGCAACTAACCATCACGCCGTTTTACCGGAGGGATAGACAGAGAGGATGGACCGCCATATTTCTATGTCCTGACATATCTCTAGATTCCTCTACATTCATAAACGTACCATGAACCCTCGTCGTATTTTCCGACTTCGAATGTGTGTATTTGAATGATAATTATACTCGTATAACTAAGTTTTTTTAACTACTTCCACTTAGTCATTTCGAGAGCGAACCGGTTTCGTCAGGCTCCCTGTCATCGACAGACTGGGCCAGTCTGTCGATGCCAGCGAGCCCGGCGAAACCGGTCGCTGTCGAAATAAAGACAATAAGTGGAATTTGTTAATAAAATAAAAACATTGTTTTATTTTATTATTATTTATATATGGAGCGAATGAATGGAGAAAGAATGGTTAAGAAAGTATACGTTAATGATGTAAATAGGATACGGAGTCGAGGCAGACCGAGCAAAACATGGCATGACCAAATTAAACAAATTTTAAAGGTTGTTCATGTTAGAAGTAGGAAGAATCGACGTGCGTGTATGAATGTGGAGGAAGCTAGACAGGTGTGCCAGGATAGAGTAGTGTGGCGGTCCATTCGCTCTGTTATTGTTGTTGTATTATTTAAAATGAACTTCCATGAATATATTTCAGTAAAATCATTGGATTTTTTTAGTATAAGATTAATTTGGTCATGCCATTAGAAATTAAAACAAAATTTCTAACTAGCTAAACTAACCAACCATCACGCCGTTTCCCCGGAGGAATAGGCAGAGAGAATGGACCACCATACTGCTTTGTCCTGACATATCTCCCTAGATTCCTCTACATTGATACATCGTAACATGCGCGCTCGTCGATTTTTCCGATTTTTTTAATTAATATAAAATAAACCCGTATAAAACATTGCAACAGCCTAACTGACTTAACAGTTTACCATCACGCCGTATCCCCAAAGGGGTAGGCAGAAAAAATGTCCCTCCACAATATTCTTTCCTGACACACTTCTCTCGTTTCCTTTAGATTCACACATCGTGTCATGCAACATATTTTTTGTAAACAAATAATTATTTCAACCTCATTACTATTTACAACTGTTTAGCTATTGATGCTCATGACATGTTATAGACAGCTTGTCTATTGCCATTTTTATTAATTTTCATTTCATTTAATTTATTTGTATAAAAATCACAAATATTACAGACCTTCCAGATTACATTATAAGAATTTATAAGAGAAGCATAAAAAAACATTAAGATTAAGAATTAGAAAGAATCATAACATGTGAATTCTACCAGACCAAAAACAGTGTGATTTCTTTCACACTCTCATCGCCGGGAATCGAACCCAGGACCTTCAGCGTGGCAGTCGTAGCTGTTGCCGCTCTGTCACGAAGGCCTCTATGTTTTTTCCTGACATGTTTCTCGCTTCCTCAACATTCATACATCGTATGATGCACGCACGTCGATTTCTCCTGACTTACGTGGAATAAGCATAAAACTGATCACCGCAATTACGTCTTTGTACACGGAAAGCACTGCTAGTATCAGAGTAAATGGGGATCTTACAGCCTGGTTTGATATCAATAAAGGTATCAAGCGGGGTTGCGTAATATCCCCGTGGTTGTTTAATCAATATATGGAAAATTGTATGTAAGATATGAAAGGGTTGGATGCAGGTGCTAGAATGAGCGAAGTGTCACTAAGCTGCCTATTGTATGTGGATGACGCTGTCCTACTTGTAACAACCTAAAAACCGAATTATGAACTTACAATTACGCAACGCAAAATTGCGTTAAATATATTTGAACTACAGTTTGAAATAAACGCATCGATGCGTGCGGAAATAATTTTGAAGTAATGAGAAAGAACACGCATGTGCGTCGGTGTCTCTTTATACGAAATAAATGTTACATTAATATTACATTATACTTTAATTATTTTTTGCTAGATCCATGCTTCACTTCCATACATAATTTATTATTTTATATTATTTTTATGTCAATACAAATATATTTGCTTTGGACATTCTATCATTTGCAGATTTACCACACATTCGTTAAGATATTTCATTTATTCTACTGTTATCCTTCTTTTGCCAGTTCCATGCTTCACTTCCATACATAAGAGTCGGTACAATAACACCATTGTGTACTGACACTACTTACAATAACACTATCTTAAATATAAGTAGTGAATGAAAGTGTTATGAACAAAATAATGAAAGGGTCATTAAGATAGTGTAAAAACGTAAAAACGCGCGTATTCAAATGCAACGTTGTATCCAAAATTCAAAGCAATCGGTAAATAACAAAATTTAAAAAAGAGATCGGTTTTGTTTGCGATGACAACTTTAAGTGCACCATTCACATTGTTGCTAGCCCCAACCCTTCTTTCAATATCCCTCCCCACTCGCCCATCTCTTGTAAACATACTACCTAAATACACAAACTCGTCTACTTGCTCCAAATTTTCACCATTGAATGTCGGCCATGTGAGGAGCCAGAGAAATCGACGCGCGTGCATGACACGATGTATGAATGTTAAGGAATCGAGAGAAATATGCCAGGAAAGAAAAGTGTGGCAGTCCATTCTTTCTGCCTACCCCTTCTGAGAGACGGCGTGATGGTTAGTTAGTTAGTTTAGTTAGAGATCGTTTTTTTCAAAAGAAGAAGAATATGATTAGATTTCATTCAAACTATTAAATTTTCAGCGAAATCGGTTTAGTAATTTTCGAGAAAATCAGAGACAAACACACAGACAGCCAAATATTTTTATATATATTATATAGATAGATTTTAACATCACGTGGATCGAACACGTCACGTGGTGAAGTCAAAAGCCATTCTCGATACTTGTTAAGTTTACTTAAATAACTACCTACTCAAAATTTCACGAGGCAATAATTGCATATGGCTGCGTCACAATTCGTATACGAATTTATTTCGGGACAAATCATTGGCCGAACCCAGCGTGCGGAATCTGTCAAATAGAACGTTATTTTGAATTCAAATGGCGTCCGGTTCCATTGCGAAACGTCAAAAAGAATGGCGGCAAAATTTTCAAAATGCCTCCTATAAAACAATCGACGGTCGGAAGTTGCAGAATTTGTGGGAGACACGACAATTAAAGTTTTTTTTAAATGTTATAATCAATTAGTTTTGGTTATTTGGTAATTTATTGAAAATATTACACGCCGTGTGTGAGTAGTAAAGACAACATCGCAATTTCCGATAGGGGTAGATTGTGGTTGAAACGGAGGATAGAAAGACAACGCCAACCTAAACGTCTAACACACACAAATCCGCTTTGTCACCATAGTAATTCTACCTTAAATTCAATGATATTTTCACAGTGTTAAATAAAATGATATATCTCTGGCGGAGTTTCAAGTTTACGTTATCATTGCAGAATAGTGATTTCATTTTATTAAACGTAGCTCTTGCTGCCTCAATTGTGCATTTTATCTCTACATTAAACAACTATCAAATCACATTCCAACAATGTTTCCTACAGACGTAAGAGGAATAGCCATTAGAGCTGAACCTTTGTAAGTCAGAAGATCCAAGTCCAAGAGATTATTAAAGATTTTAGGGTACATGTGACATTCTTTCCATAATTACAAACACGCACATATTACACAATGCAAATAAACACGTGTCATATATATTCTAAACATAAAAACACATCTTTTAACAATATTTAAAAAAAAATGTTTTTGCATGGCAACACTAAAATATATCACATTTTTTTGTGCGGTTTAAATTAAATGCGTATTTAAAATAAAACATTTTTGAAGCACGTTTTAAAAAACTTTTTAAAATTGGAATCGATTGCACGTTATTAAAAACTTTTTAAATTTGGAATTGATTTGAATTGAATTAAGAATTAAGAACGTATTTCGAATAAGGAACGGTTAAAAAATGGGTTGCAACACGGGTTTCCAGCACTATTCTTGAAGAACTTCACTCCGGCGTACCCGGCGCGCAGAGCCAGGAAGAGCGTATCCCGCGGCGCGTTTTGTTATAAAAGAGCTATCGCCGTTCAAGTTAGATCACTGTTACGTCACAAGTTGAATGACACTCACATCGCCTGGTATCCGCGGCGGCCCCAAGCTCGGGTTCAGACCCGCACACGACCGTCGGCTGCTCGCGATAGACTGGATGGACGAGGGCCGCATCCTCGCGGCGCGCGGAGAATGTTATGTTTATGCCAAGACTTTCACGGGTTATATAAATATTTCGGATGGTGGGCACGCGACTCTGCGAACCAGCGGACAAAACATTACCGAACCGGCGACCGCCATCTTTATCGCGGCTGTCACTTTTCGAACGAAATTTGAATGATTCGATCAGGTCGGGTTTTTCAATTCTTGTCTAGGTACGCGACTGTCACTTACTAATTCTTCTTAGACGCTGTGACGGGCCTCGTTTCTATCCTTCTCAGCCATTATAATAATTAATGCAGTGATTTTTATTTAACCGCCCTACCTTTGGGTTATTTACCGACAAACGTGCAAAAAATTAATGAAATTTAATTATATATTAATTTTCTTTTTTTAAATCACGAAACGCTAAATAATCGGCCTCACACTTCGCCTGCCCCTTGTAAAAATATCATATTTATAAAGACTTACTCGATTGTTGTTGGCACACGCGCGTATCCCTAACAGTTTGTACATTAAGCGAGTACGTGATTTAATTTCAAGTTTATTTATTTATTTATTTATTTATACATTTACAAATGAGACATAACAAACGATAAAACATTTAGGCGACTCATTTGGACACAAAACGGTACTATAAAGATAAAAAAACAAAACAACATGAGACCAAAAAATCATACATATCAGAAGGAATCCAAATATGTCGACGTCAGTGAGGCAGTACTCTTTCCAGAATTTGCAATATTTTTTTTTATGAATACTGCCTCACTGACACTGAAAATGTCCAAATCCGAGATGATTAGATTCAGCGTCCGAATTGCTCTTCCTACTGGCATCACCAAAGGCAGGTTGGTTCTGCGTGACGGAGTAAAGAACAATTGATGTCGGCGCTGTCGCAGGTAGTTATCAGGAACAAAAAGACCTATTTGCTCCAGAACATAGGGGTTCTCAATAGAGCCCCGAATCATTTTGTAAAAATGTGCTGTTAATAATCCTTCCCTCCTTAGTTCGAGGGAGTTATACCCCAGCATACCCAAGAGAAATGCCGTTGGATAGAGCCAAGGATATACCCCGTACTCTCTCATGTAGAGGGCTCTCAAGAATTTCTTTTGAACCCTCTCCAACATGAGAGAATACTGAGCCTCATGAGTACTCCATATCACGGCACTTCCCTCGAGTCTGCTTCTGACTAAGGAGTTATACAGAGTTCTTAGGACCCGGGTATCTCTGAAAACCCTAACAGTTGGAAGAACAAAACCCAGCATCTTTAACGAAACGTCACATACCTTCTCGATCTGAGCACGAAATGTCAATCGACTTTCGTAAATTATCCCAAGATCTCTGACAGTAGATACACGTTTGAGGCTCTCATTACTCATGGAATATCGATGATATGTAATGTAGTGATACGGGATAGCGCAGAATGGCACAGTCACAGTAGGGTGGTCAATATTATGAAATACTTCCTAAACCTCGTCCTTTGTCCTATATGTAAAAAACTGTACTCCACAATTTTTCCCATCCCGCATTTGTCTCCTCTGCCTCTCCTGTGCTTCCCGTTGTATGTACCTGTGGTGTATTTTTCTTTTAATCTTTTATATAATGTTTCTGAAAAAGAGGAAGGCCGAGGAAAACGTGGCACGATCAAATCAATCGAATATTAAATGTCGGTCACGTGAGGAGTCGGAGAAATCGACGTGCGTGCATGACAAGATGTATGAATATAGAGGAACCGAGAGAAGTATGTCAGGACAGAACAGTGTGGCGTTCCATTCTTCCTGCCTGAGATGGCGTGATGGTTAGTTAGTTAGTTAGTTCATGTATTATTTGCTTATTTACTCAATAAGGTATAGCGGAACATAGAAGTAAGAAAGGGTAGATTAAATGTGGTCTGGCACCCCTCTGTTGTTGCCGTTTTTAAATGTAAGTCCCGGGTGGACCGGGGACAGGCCCAGGGAGTCAACGAACGAGGCTGACCAAAGGGCACCGCTACGCCCTATAACAACCTCGGGTATATGGTGGGAACTTCTATGTTGCTTAAAAAAAGTTATTCTTCGAACTGACCGTGATCCAGCCTTCTCTTTTCCAGGGAGTGACACACGAATTCCCTCCAGTAGTATATGTCATCCTCTAAGGTAGCAGAGGAGGTCGACATCCTCGTATGGCTGTCAGAGACGTCTGGAGTCTATGTTGCTAGGTCACTTATCAGGTACAACCATTATAGATTTGAGAAGGAGGATAACTACGACAGTTCAGAGAACCTTGTGATGCTACCCGGCTGTGAGTCAGAATGCTACTCTTCCGACTATCTTCTGGATAAGACTATGACAATTCTGATCTTCTTCGAGCTTTCCTTTCTTTCATTTCCTGCTGTGGGTGTTCATGAGTCTGTTTTCCACATAGTCCCGTGCTCTTTTTTATACCTTGTTAAGCATATTTATAGTTTCTTAAGAGGCCAATTCCTCTTAAGAAACAGGCCACAAGGCCTACACTAAAAGGAAGAAGACGAAGAATATTTAAAGTATTCCATTTGAACGAACGAAACTTCAAAAAAACGTTAGGAGCAACCTTCCGGCGTGGATGAGACCATAATGTTACATGGTATTATACTATGTTACTTTTATTTGTACTTTTAATTTTGTTCTTATGTCTACTACTATTATTATGTTTAACTCTCAATCATTTTGTTTGACCGCATTTTTTCTTAGCTTAAATTCAATAAACTGTTTATTGTATTTGTGGTAGCATGTAATTGGCTTAATTTATTATTTTTCTTAATTAATATATTGATAACGCTGTATGCTGCCCTAACTGAATAAATAAATAAATAAATAAAGTATAAGTATGTACTTTGTCATACAGGAAAATAGGAGTAATAATAATAATGTAATAAATTGGATAATTTATAAAGCGCCATTTTTATGAATTGCTCATCTCATGGGCGCTGTAGAAGATGCTCCGTTTTAGCAACTAGATAATAATAATAATAATAATGTTAAAAAATATATATAAACATATTTAGTATGAGGGCTGCACCTGACGAAATCGATCGGCCCTTCCTGTCAGGAATTGATAATTTCAAAAGGTGCGTTTTGAGTCTCGATCTAAACTCTGATTGATTCTCAATGCACTTAAGGTCTGCTGGAAGACTGTTCCAGGCTGAAGGGCCGGCTACCGCGAAGGCTCGTTTATATAATGGCACCAGCTTATATATCTGAACTCTGCATTAACGAGAACCTGAATGCTAGACAGTCTACATTGCGATCAGCTTAGTCTTCTGCGTTCGGTAGATTGACTGTGCCAAAACGCTGTCCAAGCACAAACTTTTGCCAAACCAAGCCAAAGTTTGTGCTTGGACAGCGTTTTGGCACAGTCAATCTACCGAACGCAGAAGACTAAGCTGATCGCAATGTAGACTGTCTAGCATTCAGGTTCTCGTTAATGCAGAGTTCAGATATATAAGCTGGTGCCATTCCATGCAACGCCTTATAGACCGTCCAGCAGAGCTTGTATTGTATCTTTTCTGGACATTTCAGCCAGTGGAGCTCCTTAAGATGCTGTGTTATGTGACAACTCTTCGGCACACCCCTTATCAGTCTTGCTGCTGCATTGAATGCAGACTGGAGTTTATTTATTTGCTGTTTGGGGATGTTGGCGTAGACACCATTGCAGTAATCTAGTCGGGATACGACGAAGGAATTGATCAATGTTTTAAAACTGTCAATGGGAATATTTATTTTTATGGATCTTAATTGCCTTAGATGAAAGAAGCAATTGCTGACTGTTTTATTGATTTGAGTTTTCAATGAAAGATCAGTCTCTAGATGGACGCCAAGAAGTTTTATTGCTTTTTAGGAGAGATATCTGTGTCGGATGTAGATACTGGGGAGCGATCAATTAAGTTTTGGCGCTTCGTAGAAGCAGTCCAAAGAAATTCTGTTTTTGATGGGTTTAGTTTGAGTTTGTTCGAAGCCATCCAATTTGATACCGAACCCTTTTGACTTCTAATATACCCACCTATAATTTTTCTTACGTAAGTCCCTCGTGGACGAAGGACGGGCCTAGGGATTGAATGAGCAAAGCTGACGAAAGTTCGCCTATAACAGTTTTAGCTACATATCACACGTCATAAAAATCAGTAGTTAAAGGTTATATACAGTAATTGGGTTCAAATAACCTGCTAAAGCAACGATAAACTTCCACATGAAAAAGGTCCAAAGTGGCATCTCATGAATTAGAAAAAAATACACTTTGCTGTTATTAATTTCTGATATATTAAATACTCCGTGTTTATAAATAAGTGCCTTCGCTCAATATTCAAGATCTATTGGCCGGTAAGCAGATATATTTCTAATAATTAAATATGGCAGTGCACAATGGTGTTCGTGTGCCGACCCTTATGTATGGAAGCGATGCATGGAACTGGAAAAAAGGATGAAATAGATTTCTAAGACGAATGTGTGGTAAATCTTTATATGATGGAGTGACAAATGCAAATATAAGCAGTGAATGGTTTGGACACATGGAAAGAAAGAGTGAATACAGAATGGTAAAGAAGGTATATGTAAACGACGTGAACGTAGCTAGAAATAGAGGAAGGCCGAGGAAAACGTTGCACGATTGAAATCAATCAAATATTAAATGTCGGTCATGTGAGGAGTCAGAGAAGTCGACGTGGGTGCATGACACGATATATGAATGTAGAGGAATCGAGAGTAGTATGTCAGGACAGAACAGTGTGGTGGTCTATTCTTTTTACCTACCCCTCCGGGGACACGGCGTGATGGTTAGTTAGTTAGTTAATAATGCCAATTATATTATTTACGATAAATTGTTTTTGTATTAAATAATTCAGAAATAAAAAAATACTAAAGTTTAACTAAATATGAAAAATGTAATTCGAAGTGAAAAACCGTCCCCGGAGAATCCCGTATCCATTTGAAGTCCGAACTCCGCGTCGAGCGCAGCCGAGAGGAGCCGAAGGCTTCTCCGGACTTTCCCGAGCGCTCCCGAGCGCCGCGTGTCCGAACGAGACGTCCGAGCGCGATTAGTACCGTTGTTTGGTTTTTGGCGGTTCATTGAACCCTCGCGCGCGCCGGCTTTAAAAAATATCCGAAGAAAATTTGGCAACTGCGGCGGGGTACGACTTTAAAATAAAAATATATTTTTTTAAATCTTTTATTAAAAAATACTTTTAAAACAGATTTAAAATTATGTGTATTATTTAGTTTCTTATGTCAAATTAATACAAATAAGCAGTACAATATTAACAATGTTTCGATTGAATTTTTTTAAATGTATCGTAATTTTATCTTTTTTTATTTTTACATTCCATTCTATAAATGTCCATAAATAAGCACACATAGAAGAAACCTTCAGCTTTGACAAAAACTAATTAAAAAATTTGCCAATACATTTATTCTTTTGTTTTAATTCCTGACGTATAAATATTAGTGTGAAATAAATACATTTAATATGAAGTATTAATATTATTATTTATTCGTCTAACTTGAGCATCATAAGGTATTACAGGATATGATTATTTTAATGTATATATTATTTTAAATATACAATATATTTTTTAAATTAAGAATCTTTTTTTAAGCATTTAAAATTACTGTGTCCATAGACAAGGTCTCTTTACTTATGATAACACAAAAAATATAAAAAAATATTTTTTTAATGTTTTTTTTTATCAGAATAAATAATACAAAATGTATATTTTTTGAATTATGGATGGAACATTTTCGTTTTCAATTTCTTTTTCACTCGAAAAAAGCTCATTTTCAATTGCATTCCCGCTTTTCAGACGAAAACTAACGTTCATATACCTGTCTCTCAGCAATCAAAGGAAAAGTGTATATCCGTCACCCTCTTACATTACCTGTAAATAAAAAGCGCACACGTAATATCTTCCGTCTCTTTTCAACGCGTGGGATTTTATTCTCGTAACTATCTGCATTTCACTCTACAAGGTCTTCGCTTGGCGCGGAGCATCGAGCGTATTGCCGTCCTTTTTCATTGCCTTATCAACTCGCGTGTTATTATAGCGGCATCTCTTTTTTCTCTCGGTGCAACCGGCGTTACAAAAATCGCAGCAAGCGTTTTGCGGTCTTGCAGAGTGGTATCGACCAAAGTTCAGAGTTTTTCCGTGTAAAGTAACAACTACACATCGATTTTAAAATGTGCTGATAAATATTTTTTTGTGATTATACTCTGCCGTAGTGTTTTGCCGCGTTTTTTTATAATCTTCCACGCTGGTGTAGAGCAATGAACCCTCATATAAATACGATTACGACATATCTTTGGATGTGTGTGTAATATTCGCGTGCATAAAGTTGGGTTCATAATAGCTAATTAAAACACGAAACATTTTTTGTTTTAAAAACAACCTTCGATAATAAATATATGTTTTAATGGAAATAACAATTTTTTAATAATATTTTTTAGAACTAAATAAACAATTAAATATAACAGCATTTGTGGAAGGGTTAAAACATTTAATGACGGAAGATAATTTCTATTTTAATACAAATAACAAATTCACCAACCATCACTTCCTCTTACAACATGATAGGCCCTATGTTATTTTCTGTCATACTTCTCTCGATTCCTCAACATGTATTCATCGTGTCATGCACGCCGTCGATTTTTACGACTCTTCACATGGCCGATATTTAAAATTTGATTGATTTCACCGTGCCACATTTTCCTTGGTTCCACTTTTTGCTTCATTCACATAGATAACAAGAATTTACATTGACACGAAAATATTAGTGTAATGACTAAAACTCTTTTATATAATTCTCGATGATTTATATTGTACTATTTTAATTTATAAAATATATTTTTAAGTATTGTTTAATGCTATTTATCTATCTGGGAAGCATGTTCACAAGAAACAGAAAAAAAGAAGTTGAATATTGAAAGAAGGTTTGGTGCTGGAAATAAAATAAACGGTGTACTCAAAATCATCACTGCAAATAGAAACATATCGACTGAACCAAAGATAGTAATACACAGTGGTGTTCTAGTTCTGACCCTTATCTAAAGAAGTGAAGCTTGGAGTTGACAGAAGACGAATGAAAATAATATAGAAATTAAAATTGATTAATTATTTTCTTATTTTGCTGTAGAAATAAGTTTATAAGATACATAAAAGTAGTGTAAATGGCAAAATAATGGAAGGCCAATAACGATTTTACCATGAAATTAATCAATTATTTAAAATCGGTCATGTTCGAAGTCGGAAAAGTCGACGAGCGTGCGTGTCACGGTGTGTGAATTTAAAGAGGCACAATAAGTATGTAAGAATAGAACAGTGTGGCGGTCCATCTTCTCTGGCTATCTCACCGGAGTAACGGTGTGATGGTTAGTTATTTTTATTTATCGATGGTTATGGTTCGCTTTTTGTAAAACTCCATTATAAAAAAAAATAATGAAAACGCGATGTCTCTATCGGTTTTACCGTGATTTTTTTATTTATACATATATAAAAAATATATAAATAACAGTTACGAATTGAGTTTGCGAATGCCCTATATTTTATAAAGGTGAAATACATTTGTAACTAGTAATTACATATTTTTAAAACTAACTAACTAACCATCACGCCGTCTCGCCGAAGGGGTAGGCAGAAAGACTGGACTGCCAAACTTTTCTTTCCTGACATATTTCTTTCGATTCCTCAACATTCATACATCGTGTCATGCACGCGCGTCGATTTCGCTGATTCCTCACGTGGCCGGCATTCAATATTAAATTTATTTGATGGTGCCACGTTTTCTTCGGTCTTCCTCTATTTCTTGTTCCGTTTACATCGTTAACATATATTTTTTGTACCATTCTTTCTTCAGTTGATTCCGTCTATGTCATGTCCTTTCACTATTTTATTCATAACACTATCATTCTCACCGCATTCACTTCTTATATTTTCATTCGACACTCTTATCATATACAGAGTATCCACACATTCGTCTAAGAGATCTAATTTCTACTGCATTTATTATACTTTCAGCCTTCTTTTGCCAGTTCCACACATCAAACATAAGAGTCGGTACAAGAACACACATTGTGCACTGCCATTTTAGATTTTTTATGCATATTTTCATATATAATATAAATAAAAAATCACAATAAAACAGATAAAGCAGTTTTTAAGTCAGTTTGACGTGACCATTTTTATATTAACTTCAATATGCGACGTCCTTACATATGGACGTACGCATGTAAGCCCGGCCTTACAAAATATGTACGCGTCGCCGATGTAGTGGTGAGCACGTAACAATAAGGAGAACTTACTGACCCAGATTCCGACTTCGGGTGTTTCCGTCGCAGACATATGTTCGCTCGGCAATGTTCGACCGGCTCTTATATGTGCTCACAGGGTGCATTGCATTTTTATCCATTGAAAGGATCAAAATATCTATGGATACAAATTATTTTAAATACACATTATTAATAATGCGTTAACATTAATAAAATACGTTTTCAAAGCGATATTTAATTATTAAATAATAACTACATTAAAAAATAACATAATATCGAAATAATTTTTCTATGTATCTTTAAATTAAAACAAATATTTGATTGTTCTTTTCATTTTTAGAAGCGAATTCCCAGATTAAATCAAATATTGTCCAAGAATTATATAAATATGGATATTTTAATCCTTAAATAAAATAAAAAAGTTCCATATGCATAAATAAATAAAAATAAATAAACTCTAATATTTAAACTGAATCGTTAAATAATAAAAATATATAATAGGTAATTTTTTTGTAGGCAGAAAGAATGGACTGCCATACTTTTTTTCGTGACATATTTCTCTTGCTTCATCAACATTCATACATCGTGTCATGCACGCACGTCGATTTCTCTGACTCCTCACGTGGCCGACATTCAATATTTGATTTATTTGATCGTGTCACGTATACATGTATACAATATAAAATAAATATAATACATATTTTTATATTTTTTTAATTTGAAATGAAATGAAAATATAAGAAGTGGATGAAACTTTTTTGTACAAAATAAAGAAATAGTATTTAAGATGGTTTGGACACCTGAAAAGAATGAATGTAAATATATATAATTAACGATGTAAATGCAACAAGAAATAGATGAAGATCAAGTCAAATATGACACGATCAAATATCAAATGTCGGCCACGTAAGGAGTCGGAGAAATCGACGTGCGTGCATGACACGGTGTGTGAATGTTGAGGAACGAAAGAAGTATGTCAGGATGGAACAGTGTGGCAGTCCATTCTTACTGCTTATCCTTTCGAAGAAGCAAGTTGATAGTTAGATAGTTAGTTATTTTTAGAATATAATCATCATTATCATCATCAGCCCTTAGTCGTCCAGTGTTGAACAAAAGCCTCCCTTCCCGACTTCCACAACTCTCTATCTCTCACCGCTTTGTGCCATTGACCTCCTACCACTCTCTTGATGTCATCAGACCATCTGGCTTGTGGTCTACCAGGATTTCTGTGGCCAGTTCTCGGTCACCATTCCAGGGTGCGTCTTGACCACCGATCATCCCTTGTCCTCGCTATATGGTCATTCTAAATCCACTTCAACGAGGCCATTTTTAACGCTACGTCCGCAACTTCGGTCCTTTCTCTGATCCATTCATTTCGCTTCCTGTCTCGCAGACTGATGCTAGAATATTAACTAACTAACTAACCATCACGCCGTCTCCCCGGAGGGATAGACAGAAAGAATCGAACGCCACACTGTTCTGTCCTGACATACTTCCCTCGATTCATCTACATTCATATATCTTGTCATGCACGCACGTCGATTTTTCCGACTCCGCACGCGACCGAAATTTAATATTTGATTGATTCGATCGTGCCACGTTTTCCTCGGCCTTTCTCTATTTCTAGCTCCGTTCGCGCCGTTTACATATACCTTCTTCACCATTCTGTCTTCACTCATTCTTTCCATGTGTATAAACCATCTAAATGACCCCTTATACTTGCATTTGACACTCTATCGTATACAGATTTACACACACTCGTATTAGAGATCTCATTTCTACTGCATTTATCATACTTTCATTCTTCTTTTGCCAGTTATATGCTTCACTTCCAAACATAAGGATCGGCACAAGAACACCATTACCTATGCTAGAATATAATATATATTCAATATTATCTAGCAATCTAATTATTGATTTAACTGTATCTCAATAGAGACGAAGATGCAAATTGGAAACTGAATATGGTTGATCAAGGTGTTCACAGAACTTATGACCTGTCATTGGTTGGGTTAAGCGCACGTTTTATGTAATTACAACATTCCCCATTCCACCTTTCTTTATGACCATGTCTGACAAATTTTTGGAAGTTGTCTAATTTCGGAAGTTATCTAATTATTAACCGACGCTTGTATTGTCATAATGAAATTGATTCCAGTAACATTGTTTGTAAAATTGAAATGTTTTCTTAACCGTCGCGTTGCCATGTGGTCAATTGAGTTTCCACTGCCAATTTGAAGTTGATTTTCTTAAAACCTATGGACCCTAATATTATAAAAAAAAATTGTAATCCTCCATTGAAGTGTTCTCAATATTTCGTATTAAAAAAAAGCAAAAAATTACTTCCTTCTTCCCAAAAAAAATATTTTTTTAAGACTGACCTCACCTTCATTCGTGTTAAGGTAGAATTTGTTTTGCAAATTTTTACAACTTTATCAAAAGTGACAAATACTTACTCGCTGTTTTGAACGTATTATAAATTATATGTTTGGCCTTTTCTCATACGTAATAATACCGATTGTGGACGGAAACGCAGCACGCAACTTAATAATATCAGAACTGTGAAAATATTAACACTTTACCAAAAGGGACAAATATTAATACGTACTCGTTGTCTTGAACGTAATATACATTTTGCCTAGGTGCCTTTATCATACGTAAAATTAAAGCGGCGCGGCGGGGCGAGACTAGTTCATACTTGCTGTCAGTTGTTCATATGCTGTCTCGTCATTCTATATCAGAAATCGCATGGTTCCAGAAAAAAATTAATAATGATATGTTTTTCAAATAATCCATGTATGTTATAGATATCGATCTATTTCTAATGAAATTCCCTACAAGATGACATAAATTAAATTTTGATTCATCGAGTCATATGCTTGATATTTATAGATAAAGTTAGCGGTAAACTGAATTGACCACATGGGAGCGAGCATTTTGTTTTGAACACAGTACGTTAAGGGTTAAAATGCATACATAATTGAGAGAAAATGGTTGATTTAAAAACATGAGATTTAAAACGAGTTACTACATAAATATCCTGCTTTACAATTTCACGTGTTTAATGTAGATTTGAATTTAGCTCTGCATAGTGTTTGGCACATTTTCTTCTAAATGAACGCATTAGGATTCCAGTTTATTTACGTAACGGAATTGATACAAGCAAAGCTAAATATGGCTATATCAGTCAGCAAAGCAAAAAGTCTCACAATATTCAAGTAATGACAATTTAACCACAAAAAAACATCACGTAGTTTCCCCGCAAGGGTTGCCAGAGAGAATATTGTGTTGCTGATAGCCCTAATTTGCGGCAATCTACACTTCGATCAGCAAACTCCTCGGCAATAGGCAGATTAGTTGAGCCAAAGCGCAACCCCTGGACAAATTTCGGAGATCGGGCTTTCACAGTGGCAGATGCATTGAAATCCGACAGACTTTAAATCTCAGCTAAAAACCCACCTTTTCCAAATATCCCATAAAATGTAAGCAACGGTTATCTGATTGCTGGTGTCACATGCAGCTCTCATGACTAAAAACATTGTCAAAGCGCCCTTGAGGTGAGCTATTCACGAAAACGGCGCTATACAAATTAGCCTAATTATTATTATTATTATATAATGGACCGCCACACAACTTTATCCTGACACACCTCATCAATATTGCAAGATCGGCGAATCTCTACGTCGGGTTTCCTATCTCTAAGGGTTTTACCCACGAGAGATCGCAATGTTTTCATTTCTGTTACTCTTATGGATGTTTGGTTCTGACAGTGTCTGCTCTTGCTTCGATTGAATGGACCGCCACGCTACTCTATCCTGACACACTTCCTCCACATTCATACAATGAATCATATACGCACGTCGATTCTTCAGCCTTCTCACACGACCAAACTTTTAAAATTTGATTAATTCGGTCATGCCACGTTTTCCTCGGTCTATTTCTAGTTCCATTTACATCGTTAACATATACTTTTTTTACCATTCTTTCTTCATTCATTTTTTCCACGTGTCCAAACCATCTTAATGATCCTTTTATTATTTTGTTCATAACATCATCATTCGCACAAATATTGAATGTCGGCCATGTGAGGAGTCAGAGAAAACGACGCGCGTGCATGACGCGATGTATGAATGTTGAGGAAGCGAGAGAAATATGTCAGCAAAGAAAAGTGTGGCAGTCTATTATTTCTGCCTACCCATTCGGAGAGACGGTGTGATGGTTGGTTATTTTTTTTAAAATTACTCAACAATTTAAGTATCGGCCTATCTTATTTATAACACTATAAGTAAGTATTAAAAATAAGTTCACTAAATTTTTTGTTTTTTTATATAATTTAAAAAATGTGAATTTCAGGGGGGCCTTTTTATTTTAGTATCTGAAAGGGGGGCCATGGGTCAAATAAGTCTGGGCAACACTGATCTAGGCATTATCAAATAACGTTTGATAATGCCTTGGAGAGGCGAAACTTGTAAATCACATTCATTTTTAAAATGTTTTGGATCCCTGATTTAACAGTAAATTTATTTTAAGATAAACTTTGATTAAATGCGATTTTAAATTCAAATTTTCATCTTGTTTCAATCTTATAAATATTTATTCGTGAAATCGTCGGAAAAAACTATTTCAATTGTTTATTTTTATTATAAAAGTATGAATATGTATGTATAGTTATGAATTTGTTTGCTAAAAATATCGTTCAGTTTAAATCATTTTCGCTGGTAGTTTTTTTATGCAAAGTACTATTATTTTAATTATTGTTTATTTGAATAACTGACTGCACCCTGCATTTCAAATTAAGAATTTATTCATAGAACATCGTACTTGCAACTGCATACAGCCAAAACACGACGCCGTCCCTTTCGCAAGCCCGCCGAAAGGCATTCAGGCTCACAAAGGACTAACATTCTGGCTCCCTCGCACTCAAGGGCGGAAGGTGGAAATGCATGGAGGAAAGCGAAAAAAAAAACAAACACACTCTCTCCTTCTTGCTCTCGTTGAAATGAGGGTATGACTTTCTCGCTTGCGCTCATTGGTGTGTTTTCTCGCCGGATGAAACAGCGAGATGACTTTTCCGCTGATGAAAGAGAAATTTAGGACATGCCTCTATTGAAAAAAAGCACAAAAAATATTTTTATTTAAAGGTTTGTGTTTGTTTATAATTTTTAAAACTTTTTTTTGTACGACATGTTTCGCCTTGATAAGGCATTATCAAATGCCTTAGAAAATCGAAACAAGCAATTATCAATAAATATAATAAAATTTCTAGAAAATGTCGTTTTCATTTATTATATAGATTTTGTAAGGCGTTAACTCTGAAATTCCATAAAGTATATTTTATATGAATTAAAACAGTGTTTTTTTTAACGACTTTCGGGTTTTTTTGTCGTCATGTTTCGAATTTTTTGCACCTTCTTCGTCGAAGGAGAACGATATTAACAGGACATATCGATTTTTTTATTGATTAATACACTGTTTTTTCCACTTTTGAGTTTATTTTTCTCGACATGTTTCGAAAGCTTACACCTTCATCATCGGGAGAACGAACCGTCTATGATATTGGCTTTATTCAATGGATAATTTTATGCCATTATTGTTTAAATATAATATCGGACATATGAAATCCACGGCTAGCTCGAATGAAGCGCAATTGTGAAGTTCAATTTTTGACACCTTTATTGAGCAACTGGGTAAAATGGCAAAATGTACTGACTACAAATCAACTATTAACTGTCAAATTGACAGTCTGTAGAAACAATGTTGCCAGTTTAAAAACCAAACCTCTAAAAAAAACAACCTATACAAACATGGAGGCTATTCCACGCCAACGGACCCGCAACGCTGAAAGCACGATCATAGATCATTGATTTATTGGCTCTGACTGGCCATTCTTTCTGCCCACCCCTTCGGAGAGACGGTGTGATGGTAAGTTAGTTAGTAAGTTATTATTTTCACTTCAAAATTATTGGCAAAATTATTAAACGTGGCACGATCAAATAAATCAAATATTGAATGTCGGCCATGTGAGGAGTCAGAGAAATCGACGCGCGTGCATGACACGATGTATGAATGTTGAGGAAGCGGGTAAATATGTCAGGAAAGAAAAGTGTGGCAGTCCATTCTTTCTGCCTACCCCTTCGGGGATACGGCGTGATGGTTAGTTAGTTAGTTAGTAAGTTATTATTTTCATTTCAAATTTATTTTTATCTTGACACGGTGTCTTGGGTGCAATATATAGTTTTTTTAAATATATTTTTTCATTCAGAACTAACTAACTAACTAACCATCACGCCATTTCCCCGGAGGGGTAGGCAGAGAGGATGGAACGCCACAACGGCCTGTCCTGGCATACCTCTCGGGCCTCCTCCACATTCATACATCGTACCATGCACGCACGTCGATTATTCCGGCTTCGAATGTGGCCGCCTTTGATTAATTTGGTCATGCCATGTTTTTCTCGGTCATCCTGGGCTTCTTTTCCCACTCACGCTGCTTTTTAACCATTCTACTCTCATCCATTCGTTCCATATGTCCAAACCATCTCAGGGATCCTTTTTTAATTTTATTCATGATGCAGTCATCTACCTTACATTTCTTTCTTAGTGATCTCATTTCTACGACTTTATCCTGCTTTCATCCTTCTTTAGCCAGCTCCAAGCTTCACTTCCATACATGAGGGTTGGCACTAGAACTCCATTGTGTACTGCCATCTTTGCTTCTGTGGATATATTTCTATTTGCAGTAACGACTTTGAGTGCGCCATTTATTTTATTCCCAGCACCAACCCTTCTTTCGATGTCTTTCTCCATTTTTCCGTCTCTTGTAAACATGCTTCCCAGATACGTAAATTCAGTAACTTGCTCCAATTTCTCGCCCAACGCACTTATATCACAAATCGTCATACATTATTCTTTCTCGAAAACCATCACCTTAGATTGATTCAGGGTTTAATTAATAAAAATATAAGTCATTTCCTTGACGCTTTTCTACCACCGAAGTTTCCTTTACTTTCTCTCTCTAGCGCGCTGGTTATTATGGGAGCTATATTTTCGAAGAATTTGTTTTTGAATATAAATAAAAAGTGACTCTTGCATTCATCCTCTGGCGGGTCGTCTCGGGAGGGTAGACACAGAGGATTGAATGCCAAATTGCATTAGTTTCGTAGGATGTGTCACGGGAAGAGCGAAATTGGGTTAAATGCTACCGACCGAGATGACATCATTTGAATGTCTTTTAAGTTCATTACGAATTCGATTCTGGAAGTTCTCTATACAAACACAAGTATAATAAAATAATAATAAATATGAATGAAAACGTCTGTTTTCTAGGAGTTTTATTATATTTTAGATAGAATGACACGTTTCACCCTTCTAAGACTTTATTTCATAATGCTTTAGAAGGGTGAAAAATGTCATTCCACCACCAACACACCAACACGCCATTTCCCCGCAGGGGTAGGCAGAGAGAATGGACCGTCACACAACTCTATCCTGACACACTTCTCTAGGTTCCTCCACATTCATACAACGAGTCTTACACGCACGTCGATTCTTGGGACTTCTTTCATGACCAACCTTTAAAAATTGATTGATTTACATCGTTAACGTATACTTTTTTAACCATTCTTTCTCCATCCATGCGCTCCATATGTCCGAGTCAACGCAGCTATCCTTTTATAATTTATTCATAATACCTTTTCCTCCCTACATTCCATTATATCAGCATTTGAAATTCTGTCGTACATCGTTCTACCGCACGTACGTCTTAGGGACCTCATCTCTACGCCGTTTATTTTTCTCTCATCCTTCTTCTGTCAGTTCCATGCTTTGCTGTCATATATAAGGGTTGGGACCAGAACTCCATGTCATTCTATCTAAAATATAATAAAACTTCTAGAACACAGACGTTTTCATTAATATTTATCAAATATGGAGTATTACATCATTGTTCAAGAAACAATAAATAAAAAGATAAATTTTTAATGACAACTTTTTAAAATAGTTTTTTTCGTTTTATTTAAAATTTAATTTATCGAATTTCAATACATTGTATCTTTAAAATACATTATTTTTGTGTACAACAGTCGTTTGAACCCAATTACTGTACATAAATTGTTTTAGCTATAATATTGATTCTCTTGACATGTGATAGATTGCTAATCTATTGCCATTTTATTGTGACATGAATTCTATGCCAGATCAAAGACAGTGTTACAGTCACACTGCCATCGCCCAGAATCGAACCCGGGACTTTTGGTATGACAGACGGAGCTCTTACCACTCTGTCACGAAGGTCATCAAAAAGGTCGTTCATTAAAGTTTATGGGTTCATATATTATAAAATATTATATAATAACGTTTGATAATGCTTAAATGCTTCTTCTTCTTCTTCAGCCTATTCCCGTCCACTCCTGGATGAAGGCCTCCTCCATTCGCTTCCACGCCACTCTGTCTTCTGCAGACTGCATCCAGGTTATTCCGACATTTGTTCAGGTCATCCTTCCACCGTAGTTGCGGTCGCCCTGCACTTCCACGCTCTCCAAGTCAGCAGTCTTCTTGTCCATTTTTCGTCCGAGCTTTTGGCTACGTGACCTGCCCATTTCCACTTTAGAGTCACTACCCGGTGGATGATGTCAGTGACTTTTGTTTTTTCTCTCACCTTATCGTTTCTGACTCTGTATCTTAGGCTTATTCCTAACATGGCTCTTTCCATGGCTCTTTGGGTCACTCGTAGTTTCTCGACACTTTGTTTGGATAATGCCTATGAAAGGCGAAACATGTGATTCCCATAAACTCTAACGCTTCTCGTGGGAGAACAATCAAACTACTGAACATGATCGCTTCGGAGATCGACGTCTTTCATATTCGTGAAAGTACGTTCAGAAGACAAATACTCTTGACTTTGGAGAGTATCTTGTATTCCTAATGTCGAACCATCTCTCATGCGTTCCTGGTATTATATATTTTTTTATGTTTTACCTGTTCTCAATTAAACTATAATTGTTGTTTGTAATATAACTAACTAACTAACTAACCATCACGCCGTCTCCCCGAAAGGGTAGGCAGATAAAATGGACTGCCACACCTTTCATTCCTGACATATTTCTCTCGCTTCCTCAACATTCATACATCGTCTCATGCACGCGCGTCGATTTCTCTGACTCCTCACATGGCCGACATTCAATATTTGATTTATTTGATCGTGCCACGTTTTCCTCGGTCTTCCTCTATTTTTGGTTCCATTTACATCGTTAGCATATAATTTTTTTACCATTCTTTCTTCATTCATTCTTTCCATATGTGCAAACCATCTTAATGATCCTTTCATTATTTTGTTCATGACACCATCATTTGCACTGCATTCACTTCTTATATTTTCATTCGACACTCTATCATACACAGAGATCTCATTTCTACTGCATTTATTTTACTTTCATCCTTCTTTTGCCAGTTCCATGCTTCGCTTCCATACATAAGGGTCGGTATAAGAACACCGTTGTGCACTGCCATTCTAGCTTTTTTGGATAGATTTTGTAATATCTTTTGAGAAAATAAAGTGATTTGATTTGATTTGATTTGATTCTAGAACAGACGTTTTCATTCGTATTCATTTATTTAGTTACTTTTTGCGACGGTCGACGTGATGTTTATAATCTCATGCGGGTTTGTAAAGGATCGAACTATGCACCATTTGATTAGAAAACAAGCGTTTTAACCAGGTCTATTTTGATCACATCTGTAGCTCACGTCACACCCGATATTATATAACCTTCTAAATACGTTTTTACTTAATATTTTTTGTAGGTACGACTCGAACAAAGTTTTCTATCACGACGAAGGGCGTTTTCGAAATCGCACCCGTAACCTTCAGGTGTTTTGCAACGTTTTTACCACTGTACCATGGATCAAATCGGTGTAGCGATTTTATTATGCCACGTTCGATAAGGTTCACAACCCATCACCAATGATTTGATTATGTGGCAAAGGAGTCGGTTAGATATATAATTTAATGATTGTTTAATATAAAATAACAATGAACTAACATTAAAATTTTCTTTTTATTTTGAATGTACTCGTATACAAATACATGTAGACAAATACTGGATTTTCCATTAAAATCCAGTTTAAAAAAGATTAAAATCCAGTTTAAAAAAGATTAAAATCCAGTATTTGTCTACGAGTATTTGTATACATTCAAAAACAAATTGTATAAAAAACTGGTCCAAGTTAAAAGCATAAAAATTGGAGATTGGATCTCCAGGCGTTGTCTAGCAGTGTGATAATTGCGTAAGCCTTTCATATTGCATTAATAAAGATTTTCTGCTTAATGCTTACAAATATTCTTAATAGATGGCGCTAATGTAGATTGAACAAAAAATGTGAAGTGTTTTAACATTGTAGCATATATACATTTTCCAAAAAAAATTGTCAGACGTGGTGGTCGTAAGAAGGGCGGAATGGGGAATGTTGTTAACATAAAGTGATCGCTTAACCCAACCAATGACAGGTCATAAGTCCTGTAAACGCCTCGACCACCATATTCTGTTTCCAAATAATTTACATCTTCGTCTCTATTGAGATACAATTAATCCTTAAAATTTTCTTTTTAACCACCCTACGTATTTGAGCGTACGTGATACGTTCACTTTGACTGTACCATTCTGCGCTATCCCGTATCATGTACGCGCTTGAGAAAAAGTAATGTACCTAAAATGTACATATGATAGTTTTACAAGGGGCAGGCGAAGTGTGCGGTCGAGTATTTGACGTTTCGTCATTAAAAAAAAATATATTATATATATTTAATTAAATTTCATTAATTAAAAACCTGCTTTTTGTGCACGTTTCTAGGAAAATTACCTGAAGGTAGTGAGGTTAAATCAGTTAGATAGGATGGAATGATGAATTTGTATATGAACTTATATAAAAACTCTTACCTTTCAATTTAAAACAATGATGAACATTTTTACGATGTATGCAATTCGCTTACCTGAAACAAAAAGAGAATATAAAAATTAGTAATCACAATACATAGTTAATTGTTAAATAATAAAACCGTGATTTTCGCGTAGTCTATTCAGGGTTCTTGTGCCGACCCTTATGTATGGAAGTGAAGCATGAAACTTGCAAATTAAGGATGAAAGTAGAATAATTGCAGTAGAAATGAGATCTCCAAGACAAATATGTGCTAAATCTGTATAATAATAATAATAATAATAATATGCTAACTTTTAAAGCGCCATTTTTGTGATGTAATCACCTCAAGGGCGACTTAAGACGTGTTTTAAATCTAAAAATCTAAATGTGAACGCTGAATTTAACGAATCTGATTTTCGCGATCGGTTCGAAAGTATAGTAGAACAAAACATAAATGTTTAAATTGGGTATGAAATATGAAAAAGATGGGTTTTCAGTTTAGATCTGAAATCTGTCGGATCTTTTATGCATCTGATGTGTGAAGGGAGATTTTTCCAAGCTGATGGACCGGCTACCGCGAACGCTCGATCCCCGAAATTTGTACTGTATGTGATAGAGTGTCAAATGCAGAAGTTAATGCGGGCCGAACGAAAGTGTTATGAACAAAATAATGAAAGATGATGTCGGTGACCTTTGTTTTATCTCTCACCATATCGTTTCTTACTCTGTCTCTTAGTCTTATTTCTAACATGGCTCTTTCCATGGCTAATTGTTAAGTTAAGTTAAGAAACAATAAATTCAGGAAAAATTTTAGTTACATCGAAAGTTTGCACACCAATCCTCTAATATCTGATACATTAAGATGAAATACTTAAATATTCCTAAAAGTCTGTCTCATATCCGTCATATAAAATGAATACTTGGACTTGGATCTTCTGGCTTACAGAGGTTCAGCTCTAATGGCTATTCCTCTTACGTCTGTAGGAAGCATTGATGGAATGTGATTTGGTAGTTTTATGATGGGGCTAAATGTATGGTCCGGAGTGTCCCTCTGTAAGAGGGCGAGGGGGGATTTAGGGTTTATGATAAAGTATTACATTATTGTCAAGGAATGGAAGACCAGTTAGGGTTGGGATTGTATTTAAAAAAAAGTCTATTACCGAGGGGAAGATAAGAGGAGCAGTGCCATGGAGTTGTGGTAGGAGATAGCATCTTGCGTGAAACCATTTTGTTTGGCGGAGTACGTAGTGGGCTATCGGGGAGGATTTTTTTATCCGCATTGATTGCGGGAGGGGTAAAGGACTGAATGATGGTGAACTTGGTGGTAAAGGGGCATTATTGATAAGGAAGATGGTAATAATTGAGGTCGTGGTCTGGAAAGAAAGAGATGAAGTTGGAGTAGTGCAAGGAATAATAGAGCTGGAGTCGCAGTATTCTGATGTACCAAAGGAGTGTGGTAACGGTGGGCTGTCATCGGGCAAGGACGCTAACATTACTCATTAAATTATAAAACGTCTAATTTCTAAGATTTTTATAAGATCAAAGTTTTGCAGTTATAACCCATGATATAAACATTTTTTTTACATAATTCATTACAAAATATCGTTTCCAATATTAGCTTTAGCCTTTATGGTCGATAAGATACGTAAAATGTACAAAGTAAAAAACAAACAAGGTCAGTGATCTACGAAAATGCATCGCAATAACTATTCAGTTATATACAAGGTCGGGCGCGCCGTTGAAGGGATAATGCGATGGTTTTGCCATATACGTGATAAGTCAGAACGTCTAGTGCCGTGTTAGGTCACCCCGACGTTGGCGATCATCATCAGCCGTCTGTCATTCACTGCTGAACGTAGGCCTCTCCCAAAGCCCGCCACCACCCCCTGTCCATTGCCGCTCCCATCCATCCATGTTCAGCAATCCTCTTCAGATCTCGTCTGTTTTCTAGAAGTTTTATTATACTTTATGTGAATGACATGTTTCGCCTGTCTAAGGCATCATCAATTTTTTTTTGCAGAGAGACATCTGAGAATGCCTTAGACAGGCGAAACATGTCATTCACATAAAATATAATAAATATTCTAGAAAATAGACGTTTACACGAAACGAAACGATAAATATATTATTATTATTATTATGATTATTATTATTATTATTATTATTAATTAACTAACTAACTAACCATCACGCCGTCTCCTCGAAGGGATAGGCAGAAGGAATGGACTGCCACACTTTTCTTTCCTGACTTATTTCTCTCGCTTCCTCAACATTCATACATCTTGGCATGCACGCGCGTCGATTTCTCTGACTCCTCACATTGCCGACATTCAACATTTGATTTATTTGATCATGCCAACTTTTCCTCGGTCTTTCTCTATTTCTGGTTCCATTTACATATAATTTATCGTTTACATATAATTTATTATTAATATTATTATTTTGAACCCTTCTTCTTCTTCTCCGGCGCTACAACCCTTGGTGGGTCTTGGCCTCCTCCAAGAAACGTCTCCATCCTGGCCGCCACCTCCCAGTCTTGCTGCTCCAGGACCCGGCAGTCTGCCACGGCACCATCCAGCCATCGCAGTCTCGGCCTACCGATGCTTCTTCGCCCTGCTGGATTGTCATACAACACTCTTTTGGGGGGCTCCAGATCTCCCATGCGGTGCAAGAGCCCTAGCCAGCGCAGTCTGTTAATCTTTATAAACTTGACCACGCTGAAGTCCTGGTATAGATCGTAGAGCTCTGTGTTGTATCTCCTTCTCCATGTCTGACCATCCTTAATTTTGAACCCTATTATTATTAAGCTAAGATGGCAGTGCACAATGGTGTTCTTGTGCCGACCCTTATGTATGGAAGTGAAGCATGGAACTGGCAAAAGAAGGATGAAAGTAGAATAAATGCAGTAGAAATGAGATCTCTAAGACGAATGTGTGGCAAATCTGTTTATGATTGGGTGACAAATGCAAGTATAAGAAGTGAATGTGGTGCGAATGAAAGTGTTATGAACAAAATAAGGAAAGGGTCATTAAGGGTCATTGGATGCAATTATGGCGAATTCGTAAATGCCCTTATGATAAAGGCAGCAAGCAGATAACTGGCTTTTCCTATTCATACGGTTCTATGTATATTTCCTTTGATATTCTTTTATTTCACCCTTTACATCGATTTGGCTTGCGCTGTAATGATGTAAGGAGTTTTATCAACAAAATAATAATAATAATAATAATAATAATAATTAAGATGGTTTGGACACATGGAAAGAATGAGTGAAGACAGAATGGTAAAGAAGGTATATGTAAACGGCGTGAACGGAGCTAGACATAGAGGAAGGCCGAGGAAAACGTGGCACGATCAAATCAATCAAATATTGAATGTCGGTCACGTGAGGAGTCGGAAAAATCGACGTGCGTGCATGACAAGATGTATGAATGTAGAGGAAGCGAGAGACGTATGTCAGGACAGAACAGTGTGGCGTTCCATTCTTTCTGCCTACCCCTCCGGGGAGACGGCGTGATCGTAAGTTAGTTAGTTTAGTTAATTATTATTAATATTATAATTAATGTTTGTAACACCTGATGATGTAAGCAAAAGTTGTCGAAAATGCTGTCACGACTAACTCGTTTTAATAAATCGTGTTATGTAATAACAGTGTTCTAAATTTACACATTTTATGTTATTATTATTATCAATAATAATAATAATTTCCCTGGATGTGGATGGATCCTCCAGGATAGATGGATGCATCATCAAGAAGGCACGTCGCAAGAGCTGTGCGGCCTTTGGGTTCCAAGTATTCACAGCTACAATTGTCACCGGTACACGTTTTATTCACTTTGTGATTTCGCAATTTATATCGAAAACAGCATTGTCAAACAATTATGTATATCTGACAATGGTCTTGCGAAAAATTCGATTCGATGAAGCGAGTTTGTTTTGAATCGATACCTTGCCTTCGGTACAAAAAAGTCTATTAAAAACAACAAAGGCGAGCATTATAAATAATAATTTTTTTTACCGACTTCATTCATACTAAAAAATTTACGCTCTGATCCAATGAAATGGACAGTCAAGTCCGTGGAAGAGTACGTGGATGATGTGAATGGAACACGAATTCGAAGAAGACCAAAAAACTCGTCACGAAATCAATCTACCATCAAAACATGTTTAATAAAATTAATAATAATTTATTTCTTCTATATTCACCACAACTTTGTGTTACAGATTCAATTTAACAATATTTATTTATAGATTTATTTGATCGTGCCACGTTTTCCTCGGTCTTCCTCTATTTCTGGTTCCATTTACATCGTTAACATATACTTTTTTTACCATTCTTTCTTCATTCATTCTTTCCATGTGTCCAAACCATCTTAATGATCCTTTCATTATTTTGTTCATAACACCATCATTCGCACAAATATTGAATGTCGGCCATGTGAGGAGTCAGAGAAATTTGTCATTATTTCTGCCTACCCCTACGGAGAGTCGCCATGATGGTTATTCAGTTAGTTAGTTTTTACAATACATCGATAAAGAGCTTCTGTGTCCGAAACACGTTGTGTTAATTTAATTTAAAATACGTTATTTACACGAATGGAAAGTCTACTTTATAGAAAATTTTATATATTTTAAAATAAATAATGGAATAGAAAGTATATGTAAACAATGTGAATGGAACTAAAAATAGAGGAAGACCGATGTAATCATGGTACAATAAAAAAAATCAAATATTGAAAGTCGGCCACGTGAGGAGTTGAAAAAAAAATCGATATTGGTGTATGACACGTGTATGAATGTTGAGAAAAGGAGAGAAGTGTGTCAGGAAATAATAGTAGATGGTAAGTTAGTTAGCGAGTGTTTTTAAAATTTAAAATTTAGAATTCACGTATTTCACTGTTTAAACTTCTTATTCTTCTTATTTCTTGTTGTAGACCTATGTGGTCTGTTCTCCAGAGAGTTGCTTCTCCTGTGAGGTAGACTACCAGCTGTCCTTCCATCTTATTTCAATTTTCAATTTCAATTTCAATTTATTCAAAAAATTATAAACATTACAGAATAACACATCCAAATCGTTTATAATCACAAAAATAAAATTAACAATAAAAAAAAACATATTTACAAATAATATAACAAGAAAACAAATGAGAGTAAGTCAGAAAAAAGAAAAACAGAAGACAATTTAAAAAATATATATTCGAGAACAGTTTGGTAAAGATTAACATTTTTGTACAATAAGTAGAGAAGCAAATAGTAATTTAATACATAAGAGATAGATGCTTTCTGAGGGTAGCCTCACTATCATGAAAAATGTCCACATCCGAAGAGATGCGGTTTAATAGTATTATTGCCCTGCCCACGGGCATTACCTTAGGTAGATTGGTTCTACACAGTGGCAGGTGAAATAATCTATGTTGCCTTTGTCGCAGATAATTGTCGGGGACAAACAAAGTCAAGTCATTCAAAATATCAGAGTTATGTATTCGACAGTGAACACCCAGGTGGATGGTTCGTCTAATTTCCAATGATTGGTAGTCCAGCATACCCAGCAAGAAATCAGTTGGGTACAGCCAGGGATAGTAACCGTTCTCAAAGGAGGTCTTCCACGAGGACGAGTCCCAAGAGGCTGATTATACAATGCAATATAGGGGTGTCTGGTGGTGTCCATTCTTTGAACATGTCCGTACCAGTCCCCTTTTCGCTGTCTGCTCCATCTTATCATATCCTCAACCTCACACATCTCTCTTATTCAAGTGTTCTCTCTCTCTCAGTGTCTTGCCTGCTATCGTCTTCAGTGTCTTCTTGTTTAAACAACAATAAAAATGACAGGTCATAAGTCCTGTAAGCGCCTCGGCCACCATATTCTGTTCCCAGAAAACAATTTACATCTTCGTCTCTATTGAGATACAATTATTCCTTATAAAATAATAATTTATCCGCAATGGGTAAAATCCAGTATTTGTCTACAAGAATTTGTATACATTCAAAATGTCATGTTAATGGAGTTTAAAATAAACAAATCCTTCGTGTACATAAATTGTAGTAATTAAACAATTAAATACAATTGAAATCGAGAGTGCAATCCGTATTTTGTTATTGTCCGCTTCCTATACATGCACGCATCGTTAAATGTGCGATAACAGCAAACAAAAACAAGCAACAAAACGCAGAATAGTTGGAGCCAAATATTTCATAATTTTTCGTAGTGCGCATCTCCGCGCGCAGTTATATCTCCGGTGACTATAGTTTGAAGTGTATTATTGTGTAGTTGGTAGTGTAGTGTAGTATGCGCCGTCAGATAATGCACTTTGCCGGTTTGAGCCGAAAGGGGAAAGCAACCCGTATTTTTAGTGCGAAAAAAATACTTAAAAAAACTTTATATAATATATATTATTATTTAACTTATTGAATGCTAAGGCTCGCGGAATTCCACAGTAATATACTTAGGAAATTGAGAATAATTTTGTTTAATCCACTATTAATAAAAATAACAAACACAACATGTTTCGGAGGATACCTCCATCTTCATCATCAGCCGTCTGCCATCCCCTGCTGAATATAGGCCTCTCCCAAAGCCCGCAACCGCCTCCTGTCCATTGCCGTTCCCATCCATCTATATCCAGCAATCCTCTTCAGATCGTCGGTCCAACGGGGAGCACTCCTCACGTGGCCGACATTCAATATATTAATTATTCGATCGTGACACGTTTTCCTCGGTCTTCCTTTATTTCTGGTTCCATTTACATCGTTAACATATAATTTTTTTACCATTCTTTCCATATGTCCAAACCATCTTAATGATCCTTTCATTATTTTGTTCATAACAACATCATTCGCACCGCATTCACTTCTTATATTTTCATTCGACACTATACACAGTGTATCCACACATTCGTCTAAGAGATTTATTATATTTATATTATAATATTATATTTAATGACATAATAATATAAAATTTTTATTATTTTTAATGATAATTGCTTGTTTCGATTTTCTAAGGCATTTGATAATGCCTTATCAAGGCGAAACATGTCATACAAAAAAAAGGTTTTAAATTTTCATTCGACACTATACACAGTGTATCCACACATTCGTCTAAGAGATTTATTATATTTATATTATAATATTATATTAAATGATATAATAATATAAGAATTTTATTATTTTTAATGATAATTGCTTGTTTCGATTTTCTAAGGCATTTGATAATGCCTTATCAAGGCGAAACATGTCATACAAAAAAAAGGTTTTAAATTTTCATTCGACACTATACACAGTGTATCCACACATTCGTCTAAGAGATTTATTATATTTATATTATAATATTATATTAAATGATATAATAATATAAGAATTTTATTATTTTTAATGATAATTGCTTGTTTCGATTTTCTAAGGCATTTGATAATGCCTTATCAAGGCGAAACATGTCATACAAAAAAAAGGTTTTAAAATTATAAACAATCACAAACCTTCAAATAAAATAAAAAATTGTGCTTTTTTTTCAATCGAGGTATGTCCTAAATTTCTCTTCCATCATCGGAATAGTCATCACGCTGTTTCATCCGGCGAGAAAACACACCAACATTCGTCCAAGAGATCTCATTTCTACTGCATTTATTCTACTTTCATCCTTCTTTTGCCAGTTCCATGCTTCGCTTCCATACATAAGGGTCTGTACAAGAACACCATTGTGCACTGCCATTTTAACTATTTTGGATTTATTATTCGAACGTGCCAAGTTAATTTTTTTTGGATAGGCTTTTTTTTGCGATGACAACTTTAAATGTACTATTTAGTTTGTTGCTTACCCCAACCCTTATTTCAATATCCCTCTCCACTCCCCCATCCTTTGTAAACATATAGTTTGTAAAGATGTATATTTTGATTTACGCTTCCGAGAATAATGGTTGGCGACCACCCAACTAGACACCGCTGTGTGTGTGTGTGTGTGCGGTGTGCGGCCGGCGCCTGTGTGTGTGCCGTAACTGGGTCAGAAGGTGAATAGCACCGGCAAGGACGGTGGGGGCAGGCAGTGAGCAGATACCGGCGGCCGACACACGCCCCGACGGTTGTCCCGCCAGCAGCGGTCTACGCGATACTGCATTTAATGCGTACCAACATTACACAGACACTTTGTATTACATTGATTCATACATCAACAGATAAACACAACAAAATATATATTACAATATTTATAACTAACAAACTAACTCTCGTCTCTCCGAAGGGTTTGGCAGAAAGAATGGACTGCCACACTTTTCTTTCCTGACATATTTCTCTCGCTTCCTCAACATTCATACATCGTGTCATGCACGCGCGTCGATTTCTCTGACTCCTCACACGGCCGACATTCAGTATTTGATATATTTGATCGTGCCACGTTTTCCTCGGTCTTCCTCTATTTCTGATTCCATTTACATCATTAACATATCATTTTTTTATCATTCTTTCTTCATTCATTCCTTCCATATGTCCAAACCATCTTAATGATCCTTTCATTATTTTGTTCATGACACCATCATTCGCACCGCATTCACGTCTTATATTTTCATTCGACACTCTATCATACACAGAGTATCCACACAATCGTCTAAGAGATCTCATTTCTACTGCATTTATTCTACTTTCATCCTTCTTTTGCCAGTTCCATGCTTCGCTTCCATACATAAAGGTCGGTAGAAGAACATCATTGTGCACTGCCATTCTAGCTTTTTTGGATATACTCGTATTTTAATATTTATAACTAACAAACTAACCATCACGCCGTCTCTCCGAAGGGGTAGGCAGAAAGAATGGACTGCCACACATTCTTTCCTGACATATTTCTCTTGCTTCCTCAACATTCCAGTGTCGGTACTTCCATACAAGCCTAAAAGCCGGGCTTTCTAAAAAAATCTATAATAAAACGAACTTCTTTCTTTCTTTCTTTACGAATATTTATTTTTAATTCGTGATTCGGTGTTCACAAATTTAATATTATTGTCTATTCACAGCTTATTTCTTATTAATTATATTTCTTCTTGTATTTGTAAATACATTATTATATTATACAAGAACATGAGTTTGATGACGCAGAAAATATTTTTTGTATAGATTTAAAATGCGCCTAAAATGGGGTTGATATTCAATTAATTCATGAAATTAATTCAGAAAGATAAAACTCTTTTAATCCGGAAAAATACATTACCGTGACCCTCTACTAATATCATAACACAAATAAGTCGGACGGACTTGCCTTACTGGTTGACCCTAGGCACGCCACTGAAACATTCATACATCTTGTCATGCACGCGCGTCGATTTCTCCGACTCCTCACGTGACCGTCATTCAATATTTGATTTATTTGATCGTGCCACGTTTTCCTCGGTCTTCCTCTGTTTCTGATTCCATTTACATCGTTAACATATAATTTTTTTTACCATTCTTTCTTCATTCATTCTTTCCATATGTCCAAACCATCTTAATGATCCTTTCATTATTTTGTTCATAACACCATCATTCGCATCGCATTCACTTATTATATTTTCATTCGACACTCTATCATATACAGAGTATCCACACATTTGTCTAAGAGGTCGATCTAAGAGATCGCTGATCGTTGGTTCGGACATATGGAGCGCATGAATGGAGAAAGAATGGTTAAGAATGTATACGTTAATTATGTTTATGGAGTACGGAGTCGAGGCAGACCGAGGAAAACATGGTATGTATAAATTAATCAAATTTTAAAGGTTGGTCATGTTAGAAGTCCAAATGAACCAACGTGACTCGCTGTATGAATGTGGAGAAAGATAGATAGGTATGCCAGGATAGAGTGGTGTGGCGTTTCATTCTCTCTGCCTACCCCTATGGGAAACGGCGTGATAGTTTGTTGTTGTTGTTGAAGTTCGGTTTGTTTTTTGATGAGTTTGGCGACCACTGAATTGGGTTGATATTGGATTGTTTAGAATTCATTTTAAAAATCCTTCAAATCAAACAGACACGCAATCTTCTGATAATCATGATTTGTTTATAGATATCTAAGGTTGGAATATATCAAGTTAAAGCACTAGACACGCAATAAAAAAGCTCCATCCTAGCGAGTTACCACCATTCGGGGAATATTAATTTGATTCTTTGAATATTTTAAAGATTTTTTATTATATTTATAAAAAAATCAGAAACTAAACTAAACCGTTTGTATAATAAAGATTCAATGCGCACGCATCTAAATAAATTATTTTAAGATACATAGTAAAAACTAGGAAAAAGGGAATAAAATAAATGGCGCACTTAAAGTCATTACTGCAAATAGAAATATATCCACAGAAGCAAAGATGGCAGTTCACAATGGAGTTCTAGTGCCAACCCTCATGTATGGAAGTGAAGCTTGGAGCTGGCAAGAGATGGATGAAAGCAGGATAAACGCCGCGCCGTAGAAATGAGATCACTAAGAAGAATGCGCGGGAAAACGTTGTATGATGCAAGCAGATGACTGCATCATGAATAAAATTAAAAAAGGATCCCTGAGATGGTTCGGACATATGGAACGAATGGATGAGAGTAGAATGGTTAAAAAATTGTACACAAGCAGCGTGAGTAGGAAAAGAAACCGAGGACGACCGCGGAAAACATGGCATGACCAAATTAATCAATTACTAAAAGGCGGCCACAATCGAAGTCGGAATAATCGACGTGCGTGCATGGTACGATGTATGAATGTAGAGGAAGCCCGAGAGGTATGCCAGGACAGGCCATTGTGGCGATCCATCCTCTCTGCCTACCCCTCCGGGGAAATGGCGTGATGGTTAGTTAGTTAGTTAGTTAGTAAAAACTTTAAACTGTGCTACCAGCTAGACACATAATGGTATCCTTTCATTACAATGATTTAACATTACTTAGGAATAACTTTTTGGAAACATTGTATTTTCACAACACTTTTTTGCTCTTTTCACAAACATGTTTCCAGACACAAAATTCTGTTCTTCAGTGTATGAATTTTTACCAAACACTGATTTAAATAAGAAGGGATGTTTGTGTCCCAAAACATGTTTGTGAAAAGTGTTGTAAAATTACAGACGTTCAGAGGTTCAGTTCTAATAGCTATTATATGTTAGGAATAAGCCTTAGAGACAGAGTCAGAAACGATACGGTGAGAGAAAAATCAAAGGTCACTGACATCTTCCACCGGGTGGCGACTCTAAAATGGCAATGGGCAGGTCACGTAGCCAAAAGCTCAGATGAAAAATGGACAAGAAGACTGCTGACTTGGAGACCGTGGACGGCAAACAGAAGTGCAGGGCGACCGCAACTACGGTGGAAGGATGATCTGAACAGACACGTCGGATTAACCTGGATGCAGTCTGCATAAGACAGAGTGACATGGAAGCGAATGAAGGAGGCCTTTGTCCAGGAGTGGACGAGAATAGGCTGAGGAAGAAGTTGAAGAATATGAATATTAATAATCTTTAAATGTGTAGCAGTGCATAAACTTCTTCTTCGATGGCCCTACAGCCCATATCGAGCCTTAGCCTCCAGTATTCTTTGCCTCCAACTCCTCCTGTCCACCGCTTCGACCCTCCAATCCGACACTTGTAACAATTTCGCCCCATCTCTCCCAACTTCATCCTCCCATCGCAGCCTTGGTCGTCCAATTGGTATTCTACCACCTGGGTGCCACTCCAGCAATCTTTTTGGGGTTCGCGAAGACGGTATCCTCTGCACGTGACCGGCCCATCTCAGTCTATTCAGTCTGACCTGTGTGGAGAGACTGGGACCTTTGTAAATATGGTACAGCTCGTCATTATGCCGCACTCTCCAGCCTTCACCGTCATTCACAGGTCCCAGAATTCTGCGCAGCACCCTTCTCTCAAAAGTATCCAGTCGCTCTGCGGATTTCGCTGTCATTGTCCACACCTCACATCCATAGAGCACTACTGTTCGGATGATTGTTTTATACAGGATAATGATGATGCAGTGTATAAAAGGTTTCTAAATTGTCGCGGAACCTATTCTGGTTCAGCAGAACTTATTATAGTTTGAGAAATTCTTGTCTAATATATACATAATCTGTTCTTCATTCGTCCTTGCCACAAAAAAAAAGTTTTCCAACTACGCGTATATAATTATATCATGTTATTTGTTCGTACGTGTTTTTCTATTAAATAACATCACCGCAGGCTAAATTTATTTGCTCTTAGTGCATTGGGGGACAAAAATGAATGTATAAACCTTGAATGACCCGTGATGCTGTGGCCGTAGCAACACATGCACATGACGAATTATGTGTCAGTGTGTATCATATACAACTCCCATGTAATACACCACTACATACGTAAGTGTTGTGTGCTTTTCATATTGCATACGAATGGTTTATAGGGTTTTTCAATAGGGACGCTTAAATTTTGATAGCGAAAGCCATCAAATTTGACAAGAATACTTATTTAGTCTTGACATTCTATCATCGAACGCTACACGCTTCAACAACGCGTTAAAAATGTTAAAATTAATTATCAAAATCAGTGCTCAGTTCGCCAAACGTTTCGTGCGTTGCGTTCAATTTATGGCATTCATGGCCGTCTTGCAAAATCCACAAAACATCGTTTAATGCATATATTTGAGATAACTGGATCAGTGGTCGATGAAGCAGTGCTTGTACGCCAAAGAAACCCAAGATCGTTGAAGAATATGGTTGCCGTTCGGGATTGTGTGCCAGAAAACCCCAGACAGTCCATTCCGCGTCGTGCGCAAGAGCTGGGTCTTTCTGCGACATTGACTTGGCGGATTTTGCTTCGAGACTTGGGTTTTCATCTAACAAAGTTCAATTAACTCAAGAGCTAAAGCCCAACGACCACATACAGCGCCGATTTAAAAGTTCGAGCGCTCTTAATGAAAAACCCTTTACAATAAAAAAAAATATGAAAACACAAATATATCAATGAAACCAAAAATGTCAATTCACAATTAAATTCTGGTTCCAACCCTTATGCGTGGAAACGAAGCATGAATCTGGCAGGAAAAGGATGAGAACAGAAAAATGCAGTAGAGATCTAGCATCTATTACACGTATGTGAGATAAAACGAAGTAAGACATAATCTCAAAAAGTATTAGAACAGAAGGAAGAAATTGAACTCGTAATTGTTGACCTTCAGTTTTACCAAAAAAATAATTTTGTTATTTGTAATTTCATCATAAAAGTTTATTGTAAATTATGATTTTTTTTTGTTATATTTCTTTCATTACCAGAAGATGCCAGCGAGCTGCCAAAACCGGTCGAAACAATAACCTTAGATGGAATATAATTAAATATGATGAATATGACAATTATATTTTATTTGCTTTATTTCAGGTTTAGCGACAGAATCACACCTATTTCGCATTTTCACACCTCATAATTTTTTTTACAAACCATCACGCCGTCTTCCCGAAGGAGTAGGCAGAAAGAATGGACTGCCACACTTTTATTTCCTAACATATTTCTCCTTCCTCAACATTCATACATCGTGTCATGCATTTTTTTAATTTTATTATGAAGTTTTAGCGACTGTCTCTTTTGTGTATTTACATCTGTTTCGCTTTTACTCACCTCATTAAAATAATAGATATTTTTTTAAATTTCATAATATTGAAAAAAAAATTCAAAAATATTTTAAAAATGTAACTAACTAACTAACTAAACATCACGCCCTCTTACCCGAAAGGGTAGGCAGAAAGAATGGACTGCCACACATTAACCGATGCGGCACTCCATCCTTCTCTTTCCCCCCCCGCGAGAGACGCGGTGTGATGGGTTGCGAACCTCATCGCCACAAATTGTAAGATGGTAAGATGATAGCGAGCTGCCAAATCTGGTCGAAGACACCGATATTAGTGGATTTTAGCTAAAAACACATTTAAAAAATATTTTCAAATTAATTTTTCTATTCATTATTTAGCATACAATGAACTTCTACCACGAAATTTCAAATAGAAAAATATAAAAACTAACTAACTAACTAACCATCACGCCGTACCCCGAAGGGGTAGGCAGAAAGAATGGACTGCCACAACTTTCTTTCCTGGCATATTTCTCTCGCTTCCTCAACATTAATACATCGTGTCATGCACGCGCGTCGATTTCTCTGACTCCTCACATGGCCGACATTCAATATTTGATTTATTTGATCGTGCCACGTTTTCCTCGGTCTTCCTCTATTTCTGGTTCCATTTACATCATTAACATATAATTTTTTACCATTCTTTCTTCATTCATTCTTTCCATATGTCCAAACCATCTTAATGATCCTTTCATTATTTTGTTCATGACACCATCATTCGCACCGCATTCACTTCTTATATTTTCATTCGACACTCTATCATACACAGAATATCCACACATTTGTCTAAGAGATCTCATTTCTACTGCATTTATTCTACTTTCATCCTTCCTTTGCCAGTTCCATGCTTCGCTTCTATACATAAGGGTCGGTAGAAGAACACCATTGTGCATTGCCATTCTAGCTTTTTTGGATAGGTTTTTGTTTGCGATGACAACTTTAAGTGCACCATTCACTTTGTTGCCTGCCCCAACCCTTAAAATATAATTAAAGAAAAATATAATTTTCATTATTTCAGTTTTAGCGACAGAATCACGCCTATTTCGCTTTTGCACACCTCTAGGAATAGAGGTTTTGTTGGCGTCTTTGTGTAGAATGTTTGAGGCGGTGATTATTGATTATTATTATTTGTTTAATGATTCAAATAGCGCTGATACGCAAATGGTCGCAGCATTGCTTATGCAAGAGTCTGTTTATATAAGTCCAAAGCGTTGCCCAATGGAGTCATTGATCTGTGAAATTATTGTAAAAAAATAACGTGAATCACAGACAGTGCCCACGGCCCGAGTAAGACTCTGTATACTGACGGAAATCTCACAGGTAAAGTGACATAAGTAAAAAAAAAGTTTAATTGTATCTCAATAGAGACGAAGACGCAAACTGGAAACTGAATATGGATGATCAAGGTGTTTACAGGACTTATGACCTGTCATTGGTTGGGCTAAGCGCACGCTTTATGTAATTACAAGATTCCCCATTCCACCTTTGTTATTATGATCATGCATGACTAATTTTTGGAAGATGTATACGAGTATATACTTCAAATCCATATCTATCTTCACGTGTCAGTTTTAATTGTCCATCTATGTAGATTTGGTTGCACTTGTGAATCTTTTCAAGATTAACTTATACAACCGACCCACTAACGCCATCTATGGAGAATGATTCTAGGAGAATGATCTCTATTGAGATACAATTAAATTTGAATTAACCACCCTTTGGTGAAAATCCAGGATTTCGTATACAAGTATAAGTATACATTCACAAATATAAAAAAAAAGTTATAAATACGAAGTTTTATTATAATTTATGGGAACGACTCTGAAATAAGAAAGATCTGCAATGTGATGTCGTGCGATGGGGAAGACTGAGAAGACGCTACTGGAAAGATCATGTGGAAAGAGCATGTTCTTAAATAGTGATCAATATAGCCGCAAATAAAGTATCAACAGGAAATCGACCTGCAAGAAGACCACCTAAAAGATGGCGAGACAGTTGGATATCTGTATCCCAGGAACAGGCTCCGAGAAATAACAGGACGCAGTCCTAAATAAAGCAGAAGAAGAAGAAGAAGGAACGACTTATTTCGCCTACGGCATTTGTCCGTACAGACCCCCAGGGGTCCCTGGGATCATTCAGGGGGTCTGTGAAAATTTTAAATTGATTGAGGGGTCCCTGAACAACGTCAGGGGGTCCGCGCAAAGTTAAATATAAATTAAATAAATTGTGACACATTTTTATTACTACGGAAGTTATAATGATTGGCGACTTTTTTTTACCTCATTCGTGAAAATCGAAAACGATCAACATCTAATTTTAGATTATTTCTTCAATTGGTTTAATTTTGCTTTGTATCAGCTTCAAAAACTCATTTTATAATGTATATAATATCAATATGTGAATATGTAAAATAAAAATATTATTATTAAAGTAGGGGGTCTGCACAAAATAAAAGAAATCAGCAGGGGGTCTACGGGACAAAAAAGTTTGGGAACCACTTACCTAAGGCATTATCAAATGTGACAAATTATATTTGATAATGTCTTATGTATAATAAATATGATTTTCCATGTTTCCTTAACTTTCATACATTGTGTCATGCACGCACGTCAATTTCTCCGACTCATCCGTGGTCGACATTTAATAATCATAAATAATATTAAGAAATATAATATTATATAAAACGATAAAAATGATGTATTAGGTAATAAATTTGATTTTAATTCGTTATTTGTATAAATCTATTGTTTAAAATACTTTGGGTATGCATTATGCGATTAAGAGCAAAAAATATCATTTTCTAAACTATTTTTAATTCTTGCTATTTCAGACTTATGCGTTTTTGCCTCTAAGCCGCGATACAGCTATAAATTATAAAAAAAACTTGACCAGCCAGTTAACGGACCACGTCCAACGTCGTTGTCTATCTCCAGCGGGTTATGCAGATAATTATCACGTTACATGGCTGTGAATACCTGCAATGATTTCTGAAGACACAGCATGTATACCGTTCTGGATGACGATCGAAGGTATAATACCTTCTAAATCTAACCGATGAGGATGGTACAATACCTTATACATCTGACAGATGACGAAGGTATAATACCTTCTAAATCTGACAGATGACGAAGGTATAATACCTTCTAAACGTGTCGAAGAATATAAAAAATAAACTCAAAACTGGAAAAAAAAATTATGCTTTAAAAATCATACATAGAGATGGTTTGGACACATGGAAAGAATGAATGAAGAATGAATGGTTAAAAAAAGTTTATGATGTAAATGGAACCAGAAATAGAGGAAGACCGAGGAAAACGTGGCACGATCAATGTCGGTCATGTGAGGAGTCAGAGAAATCGACGCGCGTGCATGACACGATGTATGAATGATGAGGAATCGAGAGAAATATGTTAGGTAAGTAAAGTGTGTCAAAAATATAACAATGTGTATAAGGGTGTTTTTTTTAGAGGTACGAGTCGTATACAAATTCAAAATGAAAAAAAAAACACATTAAAATAATGTTAACGTTTATAATATTAGCTTTATTTAATAGATAATTTTATGCCATTATTGGTTAAATATGATTTCGGGCATATGAGCGCCACGGCTAGCTCGAATGAAGCGCAATCGTTAAGTCCAATTTTTGACACCTTTATTGAGCAACTGGGTGAAATGGCAAAACATACTGACTACAATCATCTGTCAACTGTCAAATTGACAGTCTGTAGAAACAATGTTGCCAGATTAAAAACCAAACCTCTAAAAAAAAACATCCTAATAATAACAACAACAACAACAACAACAAACCATCACGCCGTTTCCCCGCAGGGGTAGGCAGAGAGAATGGACCGCCACACTACTCTATCCTGGCAAACTTCTCTAGCTTCCTCCACATTCATACAACGAGTCATACACGCACGTCGATTCCTCCGACTTCTAACATGACCAACCTTTAAAATTTGATTAATTTGGTCATGCCATTTTTTCCTCGGTCTGCCTCGACTTCGTACCCCATTTACATAATTAACGTATACTTTCTTAACCATTCTTTCTCCATCCATACGTTCCATATGTCCGAACCAACGCAGCGATCCTTACATAATTTTGTTCATTATACCTTCTTCCGCTCTACATTCCTTTCTTATATCAGCATTTGAGATTCTGTCGTATATCGTTCTACCACACATACGTCTTAGGGACCTCATCTCTACCGCATTATTTCTACTCTCATCCTTCTTCTGCCAGTTCCATGCTTCGCTTCCATACATTAGGGTTGGGACCAGAACTCCATTGTGAACGGCCGTTTTCGCTTTCATTTCGATCCTAATAATAAAGCGTTAATAATTACGTTCCTTTTTGATATATAAATAATCTAACAGACATGAGAAAATAAATGCTCTTACTTCACGATTTTTTAGCCATCTTCCGCACACCTGTCGGGACATTTGATATGTTTCATTATCCTTCGCGTCGTACAATGGAGCAATACGCATCCTTTTTATTCAATTCTAAACAAACTCGATATCCTTTTAGAGAGTTTTATTGTAAACGGGATATTTTCCCGTTATTTCGTGTGAATAATATAAAAGAATATGCATTGGGAAGCCTAGCATTCTTTCTGTGTGGAAAGACATTTAAAATATAAGTAATAGAGTGCATTTTGTAAGAACACCGCACGCTACAGAAAACCTGACATTCATTCCGAATGGAAAGATATATCTACAAACAAGTCTAATAATATAATATATACGAACATTTAACGTTTTAACAATTGGCCGACTTGGCCGACACAAATTAAATATTATTTAATATCGTTCATGAGTTTGTTTGTTACGGACTATGTAAACGTAACTGTTTTTTATTATTATTTATTATGAAAACGCCACACTGTTTTATTCCACTTTTGAGTTTATTTTTTTCTACATGTTTCTAAGACTTACAATGATGAAGGTGTAAGCCTTCGAAACATGTTGAGAAAAATAATCTCAAAAGTGGAAAAAATGTTTTAATTAAAAAAAAAAAGATTTTTTTTAAAAATCATGTAAAATTTCATTATAATTAAATAAAACGATGTTTTTTTTTAACTACTTCCACTTTTGTCTTTATTTCAACAGCGACCGGTTTCGCCAGGCTCGCTGGCATCGACAGACTGGTGACACTATTGCAAACCGAGTTCTTTATAATATACATTCAGATCATTTGATTATCTTAAAATTCCATTTTAAACAATTACTTCGAATTGAAATATCTGTTTTCTAGAAGTTTTATTATAATTTTATAGGAATAATATGTTTCGCTTATCTAAGGCATTATCAAATGTTTGATAATAATCTGAGAAGGCCAAACATGTCATTCCCATTAATAATACAATAATAAAATTAAAAAAAAATTAAGTATTAATGATTTAATATGGAATTTTACATCATTATTCAAAGAAATAATATATGGTAACGTATGGTAACGTAACAAAATTCCTATCGCCTATGGATCCCTTTTTAAGACCCATAAGAAGGGATAAGTACCTGCTCTCACAAGTACATTTAATCTCCATTATGTAGTTTTGTACAATACAATAGATCAAAGTTTTGAGATATCTTAGAAGAATGTGTGGGAACACATTGATTATTATTACTTAACCATTTATATTCTGCATCACGAATAAATGAAATATATAAATAGCATAAAAAAATGGAACGCCAAACTGTTCTTTCCTGTTATCTTCAACATTCATACATCGTGTAATTCACGCACGTCGATTTCTCAGATTCCTTACGTGGCCGACATTTAATATTTGATTGATTTGACCTGCCGCGTTTTCCTCGGCTTTCAATTATTTGTTGTATCGTTTTTGCGTTTACATATACTTTCTTTACCATTATTTATTCATTCACTCATTACATATGTCCAAACCATCTAAAAGATCCTTTCGTTATTTTAGCATTAACTTCTTATGAGTGAATTTGATTCTCTATCATAACACATATTTATCAATACGAATGAAAATGTCTGTTTATTTATAATTTATTTGAGTGACACGTTTCGCCTGTTTAAGGAATTATCTAATATTTGTAAAAAAACACATTTGATGACACCATAGACAAGTGAAACATGTCATTCCATAAATTATAATAAAACTTCCAAAAAACAGATGTTTTAATTCGAATTAATTATTTAATATGGAATTTTACATAATTTTAAATATGTTATGTAGTAAAAATAAACATAAAATCAGTAATAATAAAAACCAAACTACCACTTTTCAAACGTTGTATATAAATATGTCAGCTATAATAACATTTAAAATCCATTGTATTGAATATGAATCTTCTCGAATACCTGTAATACCAATATTTAAATTCAGTAAATTTTACATAAATATTTGAAGATTATTTTTGTATAGAACCATGTTTACCACCCCTGATCTGTATGTATATAATGGACTCGGTTTGCAATAGTGTCACCAGTCTGTCGATGCCAGCGAGCATGGCGAAACCAGTCGCTGTCGAAATAAAGACAAAAGTAGAAGTAGTTTAAAAACATTGTTTTATTTAATTATTATACTCAGTTATATAAATTAAACGTCTGTTTTGATGACATGTTTCGCCCTTCTAAGGCATTATCAAATGTCAACGTTTTATTTTTCTTCTTCTGCTTTATTTAGGACTGCGTCCTGTTATTTCTCGGGACTTGTTCCTGGGATCTAGATGTCCAACTGTCTCGCCATCTTTTGGGTGGTCTTCCTGGAGGTCGATTTCCTGTTGGTACTTTATTTGCCGCTATATTTATCACTCTTTCAGAACATGCTCTTTCCACATGATCTCTCCAGTAGCGTCTTCTCAGTCTTCCCCATCGCACGACATCTTCCACATTGCAGATCTTTCTTATTTTAGAATTTCTTACTCTGTCTCGGAGTGTCGTTCCCGCAACGGATCGGAGAGTCTTCATATCTGTGGTTCTTAGGAGACTTTTTGTTCTGGTGGTGTCAGCTCTCGCTTCTATTCCATATGTCATTATGGAGTAAACGTAACAAATTACTACAACGTCTCCAAGTGCTTTGTTATGTCATACACACAAGCATCGAAAACATTATACTTTCGCTATCTTATGGATGGGGTATAACTTGAAATAGCTTCTATATCCAAAGATCTCGGTGTTCTGTTCGATGCTCAATTATCGTTCAATCTTCACATAGTTGCTCTATGTAATAGTTCCATTAAAATGCTTGGATTTGTTTTTAGGAATGCCAAGATATTTTCAAACACTCAGGTACTTCGGGTATTGTATAATTCCCTGGTAAGAAGTCGGCTGGAATATAGTTCTATTATTTGGTCACCGCCTGGGATCCGATATTCTCTGATGGTGGAGCGAGTGCAGAAAAAAATTCTGCGCATTCTTTACCTCAGGGAGCGCGGTTATTACCCGTGGCTCTTTCCGACTGAATTCTTGCTAGGTATGCTAAGCTACCAATCATTGTAGAGAAGGAGGAATATCCACTTGGGAGTTCACTTCTTTCAGCTGATTGGCGGCCGTATACAGAACTCGGATGTTCTGAGTGATGTAGGTCTATTTGTCCCTGATAATTACCTTCGTCAAAGACAGCACAGATTGTTTTATTTGCCGCGCTGCAGAACCAACCTGCCAATGGTTATGCCTGTGGGTAGGGCAATCTTATTGCTGAATCGGGTCGCCTCGGAGGAAGAAATACTCGTATTTCGTGATAGTGTGAGTTGCCTCAGGGATGCAATATCAATGTAATGATACGAGGTGTCCTTGTGCCGACCCTTATGTATGGAAGTGAAGCATGGAACTGGCAAAAGAAGGATGAAAGTAGAATAAATAAAGTAGAAATGGGATCTCTAAGACGAATGTGTGACAAATCTGTAAATGATAGAGTGACAAATGCAAGTATAGGAAGTGAATGTGGTGCGAATGAAAGTGTTATGAACAAAATAAGGAAAGGGTCATTAAGATGGTTTGGACACATGGAAAGAATGAGTGAAGACAGAATGGTAAAGAAGGTATATGTAAACGGCGTGAATGGAGCTAGAAATAGAGGAAGGCCGAGGAAAACGTGGCACGATCAAATCAAATAAATATTGAATGTCGGTTACCTGAGGAGTCGGAGAAATCGACGTGCGTGCATGACAAGATGTTTGAATGTAGAGGAAGCGAGAGAAGTACGTCAGGACAGAACAGTGTGGCCCTCCGGGGAGACGACGTGGTAGTTAGTTATTTAGTTTGTATAGTTATGATTCTTTCTTCTTCTTAAGCTTTATTTTTTTTATACTTCTCTTCTTATAATGTAATTGCAAACGATCTGGAATTATTATGTCCGTAATGTTTGTGATTTTCATCAAAATAAATTAAATGAAAAATTATAGGACGTACGCATGTCTTGTAGATTTGTATGTTATCTATCGTATATATCGATAGACGTTTTCATTTACGAGTACATTCATTATTTAATATGGAGTTTTACATCAATGTTAATTTTTTTTCATCCAGTAATTTATTTAACCGATTTTATTTTCGATCACCCTATATATAAGAGAATATTCTGTGTCCGGTGTATGTAAGTATATGCTAATATCTTGATTCTAGTCGCCCCTTTCTTAATCCAAACCGTTATAATAATCTGTTGGTATCCGAGTTAGCGCGTAATGATTAATTCAACATCCACCATACTTGCTTTATGTGGCGACTTACATAATCGTAGGTACTGGCAACTGGAATTATCATCTGGTATTGGGGACAGGTTTTTCAAATACAGTTTTAAAATACATCGTAACTTATATGATAGATAATTAATATAAATGAAAACGTCTGTTTTCTAGAAGTTTAAATATAGTTTATGGGATCACAAGTTTTCCCTTTCTAAGGCACAACAAATTTCCTACCATGTAATCTTTACATAGAATATCTAATGACGAAGTAAGAAAGTAGTGTAAGACAAATGAATGCTAACTAACTAACTAACTAACCATCACGCCGTCTCCCCGGAGGGGTAGGCAGAAAGAATGGAACGCCACACTGTTCTGTCTTGACATACTTCTCTCGCTTCCTCTACATTCATACATCTTGTCATGCACGCACGTCGATTTCTCCGACTCCTCACACTCCCACACCTGTCCGACATTCAATATTTGATTGATTTGATCGTGCCACGTTTTCCTCGGCCTTCCTCTATTTCTAGCTCCGTTCACGCCGTTTACATATACCTTCTTTACCATTCTGTCTTCACTCATTCTTTCCATGTGTCCAAACCATCTTAATGACCCTTTCCTTATTTTGTTCATAACACTTTCATTCGCACCACATTCACTTCTTATACTTGCATTTGTCACTCTATCGAATACAGATTTGCCACACATTCGTCTGAGAGATCTCATTTCTACTGCATTTATTCTACTTTCATCCTTCTTTTGCCAGTTCCATGCTTCACTTCCATACATAAGGGTAGGCACAAGAACACCATTGTGCACTGCCATCTTGGCTTTTTTGGATAGGCTTTTGTTTGCGATGACAACTTTAAGTGCACCATTTATTCTGTTGCTTGCCCCAACCCTTCTTTCAATATCCTTCTCCACCCTCCCATCCTTTGTAAACATACTTCCTAAATAAACAAATTCATCCACTTGTTCCAGATTTTCACCGTTTACACTAATGTTGCAGACTGTCATGCTTCCTTCTTTTTCGAAAATCATTACCTTAGACTTAGAAATGAATGCGTCCTAAATAAAATTAAGAAAGGGTCACTAAGATGGTTTATACATATGGAACGAATGGATGAGGAACTCTTTGTCTTGCATATGGAGATTTTCATGTGGAATCTTTGAGATGGTATGTGGAATTTTATTTGATATTAAGGAATATTTGACAAGAAATCATTACGATTAACCGTAGCGTGTGAACAATACTCACTCTTTCGATTTATTGTAATAATAAATCGTAACGATAAATTGTTACGATTTATCGTTGCGTGTAAACTGGCCTTTAAGATTATAACTTTAACCCTCCCTTCCCTATGATGGGTATCTTCTACACGTTGCTTCTAATAACCATCAATATCTTTATAAATATAATAAATACAAGGTTAAGATTTTAGGTATTCCTCCATAATTGATTTAAAAAACGCATTGATTTAAAAAATTATATTAATAATAATCAGAATTTATCGGGTACATCGGAGGTATTTTGTGAACATCGGAAACAAATTGGCGTAAAAACTGTGTGCGCGAGCCCGCGACACTATATTCGCATCTCACTTTTGCATACTTCACTGTGGAAGCGAAACAGCTCAATGTTCTCACTGCAGCCGGCAGTAGCTCTCGGGCTTGCAACCAGAGTGGACCTATGCCCGTGCCGTGAGCGTTGCCAGACGTTTTTTAATGTTTTCAGCAAATAAATCTCAATTATTATAATTGTTAGCTTCAATTATAATTAATTAAGGGGATTAGCTATGAATGTTATTATTTTTACGATTTAAAAACGTTAATTTTTTATTGGGTACTGACTACCCAACACAGAAACGCGCGTTTTTATTTTAGCACCGTGAGGGAAAGGTTAAAAAGGCTCGTATTGATAAACCCGCCCCCACACACGAGGCTCGATCAGAATTATTGCATAAACTTTTCCTGCCTAGTCTTTGGTGAATTTGGAAAGTGGTTACACAGGCACATTCGGCAGTGGCTGTTCTGTTCTCGGCTTTGGGCATGACAGTGTTACCTTAAAAAATATATCTTGGTGCCTATAAAACAAGTTGCCTACCTACAAATTTGTGTTATTGTTCCTACTTATGTTACCTTCCCTAGTCCACATATAAAATAAATTTTCTTATTTCCCCCATCCTGCATTTTGTTTCCTCCCACCCTCCTGTGCCTCCCGCTGTTCATTATTTATTTTTTATTCTTTCTCTGACATATGTTATTTATGTATCAATTGTGTATTTTCTTTTGCTGTTGTATTGATATGTGTGTACGGTGGGACATCGAGGGAGTTTAGCGTAGCTTAAATGTGGTCTGGGTGCCCCTTGGTTGCAAATATATATATATTATTATTATTTAACGTAAGTCCCGCATGGACGGGGAACGGGCCTAGTACGTATACCTTTCCCTCATGTAGAGATACCTCAGAATTTTTTTCTGAATTTTATCCAGCATAACGGAATATTTCGCCTCGTGAGGACTCCATATCACAGAACCACTTTCGAGTCTGCTCCGAACAAACGCGATGTATAGGACTCTGAGCACATTGGGATTTCTGAAAACTCTTCCGGTCCGAATGATGAAGCACACCATCCTCAGTGCAATGTCACAAATCCTCTCGATATGTGCACGAAAAGTCAGCCTACTCTCATATATGATCCCGAGATCCTTCATCGTAGATACGTGTGTTAGTTGAGCGAAGGCACCTATTTATAAACACCCGGAGTTTACCAATAACGTCCGTGGTAGATTTACAAGCTTCAATTTAGCTGTAAGATCTATGATATCGGCAATCAAAAGAATCACCATGTATAATTTTGTTAGTGCCTATTCAACATATATTATAAATGTATTTTTTTAAGCACATAAAATTTCCTGCGACTGTTACAAGTAACTTTCTACAGAATATAATGTATCATAAAAAAACCAGCCGTTATATGCCTCAGGCCAAGATTACATTATATACAAGTAGGTATATAATAATAAGCGTGCTCAAGTCGCTATATAAGTTCGTTGTAACCATTAGATCGTCTCTCCGAGTAGTTATGCAGAATCCGTGATTATTATTTCACGAAGTGTAAATTTATTGCAGAAAGAGATTGTTTGCGTATCATTATAGTAACTAACTAACTAACCATCAACATCAACAACCAACAATACGCCGTTTCCCCGAAGGGGTCTTCTTCTTATTTTGGTCCTGTCACACCTCCGTGGTGCATAGGGCCACAAGGAATCTTCTCCACCCGACTCTATCGCATGCCTGATGCCTAACATCATCCCAAGTGAGGCCTGCTGCCTTAACCTCGTCTTGCAGGGTTCTTCTCCAGATGGCTCTAGGTCTGCCTCGCTTTCTCTTTCCCCCCATAGGGGACCAGTCTAGTGCACCCTGAGCGATGCAGGCTGGGTTCGGTCGCAGAGTGTAACCGATCCACCCCAAAAACCACACCCACAAACCACATAACTCGTCAATGGGAAGGAGAGTCTCACTCCAACAAATCACAGATCCAAGTCAACTGATCCACTACCATTTGCGTCTAGCGACTTGTTCTCTAATTGGCTTTTCGCCTGCCATGGTCTAGATAACAGCATTTGACACTGTTTGGGGCCAATGGATTTTGAATATTGAGCGAAGGCACCTATTTACAAACACCTGGAGTTTACCAATCACGTCCGCGGTAGACTTCCAAGTCTCACATCCGTAGGGGTAGGCAGAAATAATGGACCGCCACATTTTTCTGTCCTGTTTTTTTTTAGAGGTTTTTAAACTGCCAACATTGTTTTTACAGAATATCAATTTGACATTTGACAGTTGATTTGCATTCAATATGTTTTGCCATTTTACTGTGAATGACGCCATAACAACGCTTGCAAATTGTGAAAAAATGTTTTGAAAATCATGGTTCGGTTCGCCAAACTAATCGTATGTGTGGTAAAACGATGTAAGGCAGAATCTCAAATGCTGATATAAGAAAGGAATGTAGAGCGAAAGAAGGTATTATGAACAAAATTATGAAAGGATCGTTGCGTTGGTTCGGACACATGGCGCGCATGGGTGAAGAAAGAATGTAAATGGAGTAAGGAGTCGAGGCAGACCGAGGAAAACATGGCATGACCAAATTAATCAAATATTAAGGGTTGGTCATGTCAGAAGCCGGAAGAATCGACGTGCGTGTATGACGCGATGTATGAATGTGGAGGAAGCTAGAGAGGTATGTCAGGATAGAGTAGTGAGGAGGTCCATTCTCTCTGCCTACCCCTGCGGGGAAACGGCGTGATGGTTTGTTGTTGTTGTTGTGTTACCAAGTTTTGATAGTCATACCCTAAATGTTCCACTTGAGGTTTTCCATGGTTTCCTCAGGATCATATATAAATAGCCCATGGACCCCAGAGCTTGACTGAGTCAGCTCTGTAGAATTGAAAGTAAACTCAAAATATAATTTTTTTTTAAAACGGACGGAAACATCGAAAGAAGGGTTGGTGCTGGGGATAAAATAAATGGCGCACTCAAAGTCATTACTGCAAATAGAAATATATCCACCGAAGCAAAGATGGCAGTACACAATGGAGTTCTAGTGCCAACCCTCATGTATGGAAGTGAAGCTTGGAGCTGGCAAAAGAAGGATGAAAGCAGGATAAATGACGTGGAAATGAGATCACTAAGAAGAATGTGCGGGAAAACGTTGTATGATAGAATACCGAACGATGAAATAAGGAGGAAATGTAAGGCAGATGACTGCATCTTGAATTAAATTAAAAAAGGATCCCTGGGATGGTTTGGACATATGGAACGAATGGTTAGAAAGTTGTACACAAGACCGAGGACGAAAAGAAACCGAGGACGACCGAGGAATACATGGCATGACCAAATGAATCAATTACTAAAAGGCGGTCACATTCGAAGTCGGAATAATCGACGTGCGTGCATGGTACGATATATGAATGTAGAGGAACCCGAGAGGTATGCCAAGACAGGCCATTGTGGAGATCCATCCTCTCTGCCTACCCCTCCGGGGAAATGGCGTGATGGTTAGTTAGTTAGTTAGTTATATAGAAAAAAAAATTTGGTCCATCTGTACATCTGTAAAACAATTTGTTTACCTTTAATGCTGCCTCCGGACGTGTGTGGCTGTTGGTTTTGCTGCATATTGGATTGCGTCTGCTGTTCCAATTTCGAACTCACGCTGTTCCACATTTCAAACATTGTTGACGAATTCATTTTGAATGCGTTCGAATGCAGTTTAAAAATAAAACAAATGAACACAAAACTGTCTAAAACACAACTGACGTAAAACGTTCGATTTCAAATTTAAATAAACAGTTTAAAAATAACGTTCTCGAGTCTTGCCGAAATTCACAAAATATATTTTTGTAATTATCATAATATCTTTGATTACTGGTAACCCTTGTTTATATTTTAATTTTTATTTAATGAGATCATTTCTACCACATCGCGATTAAAGCCCTAGTTTTTTTGTATTTCACTATTTAATACTTAATTCACAATAAAATATTCTACATTTAAAAACGGTGTAAATATTTTTGTATTAAACTAATTTCATTATTTTTTAATTTATTTATTTTGTAAAAGAATAAATATATTGAAACTTTTAACTTGTTTGTATTGTCGGAAATATAAAATTTATAAACTTTTTTTAATTTTCTATTTACAAAATTTGTATTTTGGTTTTCACAGGTATATTTGTCATTTGTTTTACAATGTTTTAATTTTGTTTACAAATTGTTTTATTTATTTGTTTATTTTTTCACTGTTTTTATTTACGTATTAAGTGCTTTACCCAATTTATTTCTTGATCTATGTTTAAAACAAATCGAATCCCGTCGTTTTTTCTTCATAACTAATTATTTTCGAAATATATTCCAGTGTCTTTTGTTTTTTTATTTGGTTTCAATTGTTTCAGCCGCGTTTGTTACACTCACTTGTTTTATTGTTTAGTTTGTTGTTTGATTCTATATTTAAATTCACTTATTTATAAAAAGTTGTGGCACATTTTTTGTCAAAATTTTGTTTTGGTTCTTAAGATATTTGTACGTTCAATTTTATCTAAAAATAATTTTAAAATATACAAATAAATACATTTTTAAATGTATAACTCATGCTGAATATGTGGTTTTAAATACTCGTATATTAAATAATAAATTTGAATTCTGACGCGTATATCTAAATAACATATATTTTGATAATATAATAAGAATCATTTATACATCTTTTGGTTTCCAAAATCTTAAAACATTTGATTCTTAAGATGCACACCAGGTGAGACAGAGTTTAATGGTAAAAACATGTATTTATAAAAATGTCCTATTTAACCTTGTATTTTACATATATATTTTAAATTATAACTTAATTCCATAATTTCATCACATATTAATCTATAGCAAATAAAATTCTAGCGTTAAAACTATGGTTTGATTTTTATGCGTCTTATCTATAAGCGAAAAATCCTACCCTTTCATAAAACAAAGAAACCATTTTTTCATAAGATACTCATGTGACACAAAAACAACACTGAATAGAACACAAATTTGAATGCAATTGAACGGAACATACATAACTACCAATCTACACTTCGTAATTTCTATGGTTTTGTGCGTTTGAGTTTCGGAAACGTTCCATTTGACATTAGTGGATGACGTATGCGAAATATAGTTATGAGAGGATTGTATCATGTCTGTGTGTAGTGATGTTGGGTTGTCGCGAAGTACTGGGATGGTTTGGATGCTTTGTCACAACGCGCATGCTCGCATCGATCCGGGAACTGCATATACGAATGCACACTGCACTACCCAAATCTGGGACCGAGGAAAACGGTGGCCAATCGAAATGCTTTAATTATTAATATTTTTATATAATCGTTAATTTAAAAATGTTCAAATCATTCTCAGATTACCAATCTGCCCTAATATTTCATTCCTTGGACTCTCTCGAAAATAGACGTACGCTCAATGATATGATGCTGCTTCACAAAATCATTCACTACAAAATTGATAACTCTGAACTCCTTTGTAAATTGACACTCAATACCCCTACATCTCGCACAAGACACACCGCAAGCCAAGTATTCCATCTCCCTGTTTATCGCACTAACTACGCTCAAAGCGCGGCAATGTACAGGATTTGTGACAACAACAAGTATTTTGGAGACATCGATGTTTTCCACTTGAACGAACGAAACTTCAAAAAAACGATAGGAGCAACCTTTCGGCGTGGATGAGACCATAACGTTAAATGATATTATAATATGTTACTTTTATTTTTACTTTTAATTTTGTTCTTATTTCTACTACAATTATTATATTTAACTTTCAATCATTTTGTTTGGCCGTATTTTGCCTTAGCTTAAATTCAATTAACTGTTTATTGTATTTGTGGTACATTTACACTCTGAGACGGAACCCAGCCTGCATCGCTCAGGGTGCACTAGACTGGTCCCCTATGGGGGGAAAGAGAAAGCGAGGCAGACCTAGAGCCACCTGGAGAAGAACCCTGCAGGACGAAGTTAAGGCAGCAGGTCTCACTTGGGACGATGTTAAGCATCAGGCATGCGATAGAGTCGGGTGGAGAAGATTCCTTGAGGCCCTATGCACCACGGAGGTGTGACAGGACAAAAAGAAGAAGAAGTATTTGTGGTGGCATGTAATTGGCTTTATTTATTATTTTTCTTAATGTTTCTTAATTAATATATTGATATCGCTGTATGCTGCCCTTACTGAATGAATAAATGAATAAATAAATAAATAAACTTTAAGAGTGAGAAATACAGAAATAAAGAATGATGTAATACTGAAGACATCGTGAGATGGAGCAGAACGTGAAGACGAATCTGGCGAGACCATGTAAATACATAGACATTCAAAGAATCGTATACACTACTGAAAATGGATATCCGTAGACCAACGACTACGTGGACTAACCAAAAGATGGAGGGATAGCTAGTCTTTCGCATCGCAAGAGGAAGCAAATCTAGACAATACTCGTACATCACCCGATATCATTCTGGATATCATTCCTCAGGACAGCTCTATGAACAGGAATCAGTGATAGACAATGTCATGGGGTCTGACATGATACCGAGAGAAGAAGAAATAAAAGTATTTATTGTTTCTTGAACAATGATGTAAAACTCCATATTAAATAATTAATATGAATTAAAACGTCCGTTTTCGTCGTTTTCGCCGTCTAAGGCATTATCAAATGACAAAAAAAATTTAATGCTCAAGACAGGCGAAACATGTCATACACACTAAATATAGGTAATAAAACTTCTAAAAAACATAATAATTAAATAAAACGATGTTTTTTATAACTAATTCCACATTTGTTTTTATTTCCACAGCGACCGGTTTCGCCAGGATGGCTGTCGAAATAAAGACAAATATGCTAGTAGTTATAAAAAACATCGTTTTATTTTATTATTATTTAAAATGAACTTCCATCAAGAGATTTCAGTTAAATTATTTGATTGTCTTCTAAAAAATATACGTTTTCATTCGTATTAATTAAGAAAAAAAAAATATTTTTGTTCAAAAGCCAATTTGCCAATGGTAATATACGAGTATATAATATAATATTTAATACTTTTTATAAATAAAAAATGTCAGAAAAAAACTTCTTGGAAATGATACATAGTTTCCAGATGACGAAAGTATAACACATACTTCGAGAAAAATAATCACAAAAGTTAAAAAAAAAAACATTTATTAATTTAATTTAAAAAAACTTTATTATAAATATCACAAGTTATTATATTTTGTCGCGACAGCTGTTTCGCTAACCGATGTTAGCATCGTCAGGTCTTACAATCAACAATTTTTTTAGTAGATTGTAAGACCTGACGATGCCAACATCGGTTATCGCAACAGCTGTCGCGACAAAATATAATCAATAATATTTATAACAAAGTTTCTTTTTTTTGTTGGGATGTATACTTATACTTGTACACGAATCCTGGATTTTCACCCATGGTGGGAATTGAAACTGACATGTGAAGATAAGTATAGATTTGGAGCATATATACAACTTCCAAAAATTTGTCATGCATGATCATAAACAAAGGTGGAATGGGGAATGTTGTAATTACATAAAGCATGCGCTTAACCCAACCAATGACAGGTCATAAGTCCTGTAAACACCTTGATCATCCATATTCAGTTTCCAGTTTGCATCTTCGTCTCTATTGAGATACCATTTAAGTTTTTTTTATCTAAACTGTGAAATATCAATTTTGAAATATCAAAGTGTTTCCGCCAAAACAATGGATTATCTTTATTAATTTATATTTTTTTAAATAGTCATATATATACTTGACGACCTTTGTGGTCGAGTGATAAGTGCATTGACTGCCACCCCGAAGGTTCCAGGTTCGATTCCCTGCGAGGGCAGTGTGATTGTCACACTGTCTTTGGTCTGGCGTAGAATTTACGTGACAGTAAAATGGCGATAGATTAGCTATCTATCACATGTCACGAGAATCACTATGATAGCTATAATACCCTTTACATCGATTTGGCTCATGGTGTCATGATGTAAGGGGCGATTCAACAAAAAAAAATATTAGTGTTATTCTGGTAATTAACGTATAAAATAAAAACTCCCGAAATTAATTCCAGACTAACCAATTTACTAACCATCACGCCGTCTCTATAAATGGGTAGTTAAAAAAGAATAGACTGCCACACTGTTCTTTCCTGACATACTTTTTTGATTACTCTACATTCATACATCGTGTCATGCACGCAGTCGATTTCTCCGACTCCCCACCTGGTCGACATTTAATATTTGATTGATTTGATCGTTCCGCGTTTTCAAGTGCGGCGTTTCATTAAATTTAAAAAACAATTTTCGTCAATGTTCGTATTTTTTTAACTTATGCTCCTTTGCCTTTTCACCGCGTATAAAACGTGCTACTTATATCATCTTGGTGGAATGAAAGTGGTATGAAGCAGTGCTTCTCAATAGTTGTAATCACTAATTAATACGAATGAAAACGCCTGTTTTATAGAACTTTGGTAGTATGGCAAACATATGTTATGATGAAGTTTTATATCATTATTATCACGAAAGTTGTATTGACTGGCATCAACAGACTGGCATGGCGAAACCGGTCGCTGTAGAAGCAAAACAAAAAGGAAACAATTATAATAAAGTTTGTTTTAATTATGGTGTTATGAACAAAATAATGAAAAGAGCATTTAGATGGTTTGGACATATGGAAAGAATGAGTGAAGAAAGAATGATAAAAAAATATATGTTAACGATGTAAATGGAACCAGAAATAGAGGAAGACCGAGGAAAACGTGGCACGATCAAATAAATCAAGTATTGAATGTCGGCCATGTGCAATATATGCAGCATCTAAAAAGAACATTTTGTTTTAAATTTTATGAAATTGTATTTTATATTATTTGTTTTAGATTTATTTTGTGGATGTTGGACGATCGAAGTGTGCGCGGGAGATGCTTATTGGTGGCGATGAGGTTCGCAACCCATCACACCGCGTCTCCTACGGGGCGAAAAGAGAAGGATGGAGTGCCTCATCGGTTAAAGTGTGACAGTCAATTCTTTCTGCCTACGCTTTCGGGGAGACGACGTGATGGTTAGTTAGTTAGTTTTTTGTTTTAATTAATTATTATTATTTTGATGATCTAAAATATTAATGAATGCAATCAAGGTTGCGAACGTATGATATTTTATTAATTTGAATATGTGATTTCTGTGCAATAAAATTAGATTATCTAATGGAGAGTAATAGTAAAAAAGGCACGCAGGACTTTGAAGCACATCAGAGAAGAGGACGAGAAAATATAAGAGACCATCGGGAGACGGTGGCAGTTCCACTGTAGTGTCGTCTCCTGCTCTAGATGTCATAGAGTGTGTGGGTCCATGATTAGTAACTTCATTCAAATACTGAAATGTCGGTACATACAGCCCCATAAATTTCCATTTTCGAAATATTGTTTATGGTACTTTCGGCCTGATAAATACTTTGGGCTAGTTCCTACTTTAGGAAGCGTGTTTCATAGTTTGAGTACCGCTGTGTCGGCCGCACTCACACCAGCGCACGCCTAGTGAATAACTACACCGCACACACAGGGACATACAGTGTAGCCCAGTCTATGTCGCAACATTCGCATACAATAATTATATTACGTAAAACTTTCTTATAACGAGAATGGTTATGCTAACTCCGAAATACGTTATATTTCGTAACCACGCATATGGATAAAAAGCTGAGGTTTTAAGCTGTAAATTTGTACTTATAAAAAATCAGTGATAATGATGAATACACTCCTTTTGTTTGAAACGAACGCCCGGAAAATTTTAGCCTTATATATCCAACCAAATTAATAATTAATAATACGAATGAAAACGTCTGTTTTCTAAAATATTTCTGGTTTCTTGTACAATGGTGTAGAACTCCATATTAAATAATAAATATGAATGAAAACGCCTGTTTTCTAGAATATTTAAAATTTATTTTAAAATGATGTAAAACTTATATTAAATAGTAACTATGAACTAAAACGCCCGTTTTCTGGAATATTTAATGTTTCCTTAATAATAATATAAAACAGCATATAACATAATCAATATTAATGATAACGTACATTTTCTAGAATATTTAATGTTTCATAAACAATGATGTAAAACTCCGTATTAAATAATAAATATGAATGAAAACGCCTGTTTTCAAGAATATTTAATTTTTCTTTGACAATCATATAAAACACCATAATAAATAATCAATATAAATGAAAACGTACGTTTTATAGAATATTCATTGTTTCTCGTACAATGATGCAAAACTCCATATTAAATAATTAATGCGAATGAAAACGTGGGTTTTCTAGGAGTTTAATTGTTTGTGATGATTTTTATGGGAATGATAACTTAATTATTCTGTGACCTATGTAACCTGCACTTTTTTTGCTTGTATTTGGAAGAAAAAACTATAATTTTTTTATTGAATATAATAAAAAGATTAATCATTTAAATTAATTGAAAAACGTTTACCTACAACTAATGTTGTAAATATAATGAATGCATAACCAAGCTTGAAAAGTGTTATCAAATTATATATTGAATACGTAAAGAATGTAATTTATATAATGAAACTATAATAAAACACGTGTTTTATTATCACTAATATATAATGGTTTTATATTTATTATTAAAATGGTTCAAAATATAAATTTAATAATTATTTATAATATTATTTTATGCTTTTTTAATTTAACTAAATGCTTCCAGAACACAAATCATTCAATAGTTTTTAAGAATACTTCAAGTGATTTTGTATTTAAGAATACTTCAACTTTGTAATGCTCTGGAATACTGATATATGGCACAATCATAAAATATAATAATACAACGTTAAACTTACGTTTTCATTAATAATAATCAAATAATATTATAACAACAGAATTACAAATATTTTGCCCTAATAGCTGAAACGATGCAATCTAGATGTGGAAGGGAGAAGACAGGGACGAGTGGAGGAAAATAGAAGAGACCTATATCTAGCAGTGAAAGAAAGAAGGCTGAAGAAGAAGAAGAAGACATGTACAATTGATAGTATGATTTATGAGCAATCAGTCCGCTGAATATGATCACCTCGGAGATCGACGTCTTTTACATTAGTGAAAGGAGGTACGTTCAGAATCCAAATATTCTTGATTTTAGAGAGTATCTTGTCTTCTTAATGTCCAATCATCTTACATGCGTTCCTGGTATTTTTTTCCGTCCCTTTCCAAATATATGCTTGTTTAATTTTTTGAGACAATATACTGATTTTGTTTGTTTGAAAATAAAAATAAACATTTGGATATTATAACTATTATGTATATACTCGTATAATACTAGCAAAAATAGTCGTTCGCAAAAGAGTTTTAGTACCATCCCTGAAGTATGGAAGTCTAGCATGCAATTAGCAGAATAAGCATGAGAGCAGAATGAATGCGGTAGAGATGAAATCCATAAAAGGTAAGTGTGGTAAAACGATGTACGACAGAATTTCAAATGCTGATAAGAAAGAAATGTAGAGCGGAAGAAGGTATTGTGAACAAAATTATGAAACGATCGCTGCATTGGTTCGGACATATGGAGCGCATGGATGGAGAAATAATGGTTAAGAAAGTATACGTTAACGGTGTGAATGGAAACAGAGTCGTGGGAGACCGAGGAAAGCTGGGCATGCCCAGATTAATCACATTTTAAAGTTCGGCCATGCTAGAAGTCGGAAGAATCGATGTGCGTGCCTGACTCGCTGTACGAATGTGGAGGAAGCTCAAGACGTGTGTCAGGATTGAGTAGTGTGTCAGTCCATTCCCTCTACCTACCCCTTCGGGGAAACGGCGTGATGGTTTGTTATTGTTTTTGTTAATACTTTTAAAAAATAATCTTTTCAAGGGGTTCTTCGAGACACACATATCAAGTCAACAATCAAATCAACAATCCAATCAAAATATAAGCTAACATCAGTTTCCCATGAAGGGGGGATGGGCCTAGAAAGTGCAATAGCCAAACTGACGAAAGGGCGCAGCTACGTCCTATAAAATTTTCCGGTGTGGCGCGCCTCTTATATAAATAAACAATTCACCAAATCTCATTTCCAACAAAGTTAACAATATATGCAAAAGGAATAGCTAGTTTAGCTGAACCTTCGTATGTCGATCCAAGTCCAAATGCATTAATGGAAACAATGAAAATGTTTGTTTTCTAGAAGTTTCTAGAAGCAATGCGACACTTTTTATTTCCAAAAATATAATTAAAATAATTTCTACGAATGAAAACGTATGTTTTCTAGAATTTTATTATATTTATGTGAATGACATGTTTCGCCTGTCTAAGGCATTATCAAATGTTTTCTTTTGCAGAGAGGCATTTGTGAATCCCTTAGACAGGCGAAACATGTCACTGTCATAAAATATAATAAAACTTCTAGAAAACAGACGTTTTGATTCTTATTAATAATTTTATATGGAGTTTTATATTATTTTTCAAGAAACGATAAATAATAATATTTTTTTATGGAAATGACATGTTTCATCTTGCATTTGTACATTTGATAATGTCTTAGCTAGGTTACATGCCATTTCTATAAAATATAATAAAATTTCTATAAAACTAGGTTTTAACTATGGAATTTTACAATATTGTTCAAGAAACAAAAACAATTATTGAATTATCGAAGTTTTTTATTGTATCTCAATAGAGACGAATATGTCAATTATTTGGAAACAGAATACGGTAGTCGAAGCGTTTACAGGACTTATGACCTGTCATTGGTTGGGTTAAGCGATCGCTTTTTGTTTAACAACATTCTCCATTTCGCCCTTCTTACGACCACCACGTCTGACAATTTTTTTAAAGATGTATATATGCTACTTATGTTAAGAACACTTCACATTTTTATGGTCAATCTACACTAGCTAAAAATGATTAACCCGCAATGGGTAAAATCCAGTATTTGTCTACAAGTATTTGTATACATTCAAAAAACAAATCGAAGTGTTTGTATGAAAATTGATGTAAACGTTGAAACCGGTAGATATTAAATAACTGTTAAACATCCACTGTATCCTCAAAGGGGTAGTTTAGGGTGTAAATTATTATACACTTTATTTTGATATAATTTATCAACTTGCAGGGGATGTCAAGTATTCTTTATATTGGATGCATCGAGAATATTCCCGAAGAGTCGTATTTATATTTTATAATTCTTGAATTGAACATTCAACAAGTGTTAAACGTACCAACAGTCGCTCGTATTTCAAAGTAGAAATTTACTTGCATACATATGTTATGGTTGTATGTAGGCACATTATATTAATAGGAGCGCCTGGTAGAAATAGGTCGCGAAGAAATGGGACTAGTTTGAAAAGAGAACGCGTAACGAACGTTTAGGAACATGTACGAAAATTCAGTTTGAATTCGGAACATGAAATCTTGGAATAAATCTAACCTGCATGGTTTAATAAAATATATTTATTTTTGATTTATTTCTTTGTTTGTTATAGACGGAATTAATTCTAATACATTATTTTTTAATATAAATCTAAGATTATTTTAAGAGTAACGGTAAAAATTGAGCCAAGACTGTTATCTAAAGATGGATATTACTAAAATTAAGAATACAATATATATTATTAATGCCTAAATATGCTTTTGACTTTTATGTGGCACAACCTATCTTTATGTTTAAATAAAAAAAATATTAAATACTATATTTTTTATAAAATATTTCTTGAATTATGATGTAAAACTTTATTTGAAATATTAATAAAAAATGCCGTTTTCTCATTAAATATGAATATAAGCGTCTCTTTTTTAAAGGTTTTATTATATATTTTGCAAATAACGTGATTCGTTTTGTCGATAATTGATAATATTCTAGCAAAGCAAATCATGTCATTGCCATAATATGATAAAACTTATAGAAACATTCATATTAAATATGAATGTAACGGTTTGTTTTAGAATTGTATTATTAACATTTGTTAATGCCCTAGCAAGGCTTAACATGTCATTCCCATAATATATAATATAAAACTTATAAAAAAATAGATGTTTTTTATTCGTATGGAATATAAATGAAATAGTGAAATAGATTTCTATAAGATTTATTATATTATATATTACGGGGATGACATAATTCGTACTGCGGATTTTTGATAATGGACAAGCAAGGCTAAACATGTCATTCCCACAAAATATAATAAAACTTACAAAAAAACGGATGTTTACATGCATATTCAATATATAATAAATCTTTTTGAAAACCAACGCTCATATATAGAATTTTACATCATTGTTTAAGAAACAATACATATATTTTAAAGAATTATTTTTTCGTTTTCAAGATTAAATTAAAAACGTACTACAAAATACTAATATATTTTCATCTACATTCATACTGCATGCATTCATCAATTATTATAATTTTTATTAATTTAATAATGTCGTATTTTTCAAGGTCTACCGTGGACTCCATTCACATAAAAACTTGCATAATTCTCATTACCAATATTTATTTGTTAATTTAAAAAAAATGCAAACCATCGTAGCTATCGCTTCATTTTCTCAATTGTTTAATAATTTGTATTTAATTTATAATTATTTAGTACCATATATTTTAATTACATTATTACATACATATATTGCCGAACAAAAGCATTTTTTTCTATCTATTTCGAAATATAAACTTTTATTGATGTGTTCGCGATTTATTAACGTGGCGTGTCATTCACTTTGTCGCTTGTGCTAAATCTTAATTGAATGGGCCTTTCGCTATGTCTATCACGTGTAAACATACTTCCTAATTAAGTAAAAAATATGTATATTTCATGTTCAGTTTTTGAAGAGTTTTTTGAGATAAATTATTTTTTTGTAAACAATTTTTTTTTATATATGTCGGAAGAATCGACGTGCGTGTGTAACTCGCTGTATATATGTGAAGGAAGCTAGAAAGGTGTGTCAGGATAGAGTAGTGTGGAGATCCATTATCTCTGCCTTCCCTTCCGGGGAAACGGCGTGGTAGTAATTTTTTATGTTTTTTTTATATACGTAGAGATAGGTAATTCATAAAATATATATTTTTTCTTTTTAAATAAATGTATTTCCTAAATTATATTTATTTATTATGAAAATCTATAAAATAATTAATCTCAATGAAAACATCAGTTTTCTTGATGTTTTATTACATTTTATAATAGTGACGTGTTTCGCCTTGTAAGGCATTATCTAATATTATAAGTTACGTTCGATAATGCCTTTGCAGGGTGAAACCGGTCATTCATATATTTTTTTTAGAAAACAAACGTTTTCATTAATATAAATCGTTTATTAAAATTTCACCTTGTTATATTTTAATTAGATTATAAAATATGTGTAAGTATTAAACGAATAAGTCATGTGTCTACTAGTTACGTCTAGGGTTTGAAAGTAGTCACATCAAATGCCTCATTCAAAGCAAACGGTTATTTCAAATTCGTTTTAAGTAAAAAAACAAAATCAAACACTATTAATTTCATTTGTTTCTTAATTATGGAAAAAAAATTATACTTGTTTTTGTGAAGTGTATTTTTCTGCGGTGCGAATGATAGTGTGATGAACAAAATAATGAAAGGATCATTAAGATGGCTTGGACATATGGAAAGAATGAATGAAGAAATAATGGTAAAAAAATTATATGTTAAAGATGTAAATGGAACCAGAAATAGAGTAAGACCGTGGAAAACGTGGCACGATCAAATAAATCAAATATTGAATGTCGGCCGTGTGAGGAGTCAGAGAAATCGACGCGCGTGCAATACACGATGTATGAATGTTGAGGAAGCGAGAGAAATATGTCAGGAAAGAAAAGTGTGACAGTCTATTCTTTCTGCCTACTCCTTCGGGGAGGCGGCGTGATAGTTAGTTAGTTAGTATTTTTCTATACGCTTTTATAATTTTATTAAATATATGAAAATTTTCATTTTTAAAATAAATTCGTTTCAAAATAAAAGTGAACTGAAAGTAAAAGTATGTATTTTTTTTACGATTTTTTTATGAATTTAATTAAATTTTTTTCCACTTTTGAGTTTATTTTTCTCGACATGTTTCGAAGGATTTACACCTTCATCATCGGGAGAATTATATAAAACTGTTTTTTATCGTTCTCCCGATGATGAAAGTATTAAACGACTCTGAAACGTGTCGAGAAAAATAAACTCAAAAGTGAAAAAAAAACATTTGTTTTAATTCATAAAAAAGTCGTGATAATGAAATTCCGCATCTTAAGTTTATTTTTAGTATCATAGTAGCGATAGAGAATATTGAATACGAATCAAAACAGGCGACTTGTCCAGGATAAAACCAATGTCATATGTAAAATGAGTCAAGTATTATATCCTTCGACCACAACCCAAATAATTAAGTGAAATTAAATACAAATTAATTACATTTCAAATTTAAAAACACTGCAATCCAAAAAAATCAAAACTATCACTCGAGAGTAAAACACTGTAACTCCGTTTTATGAACCACAGTTATTTTTTTGAAATCAGTTTTCCACCACTTGATTTCCCGTTTAGGATTTTCGCACAGCACCGTGCGCTGACGGAGTTTGCCGGAGTTTGACGGAAACACCCGAAGCGCGGCGCGTCGACATTGTCCCGACAGCGAGAAGTAACTGAGTGCGGGTAAAGTTGAGTTACTGCGTTATGCAAGAGCGGCAACCATTCTTCAACTATCTCGCAACTGCTACACGGTGTTCAAAAACTTGCTCAAAAGTATTTAAAAAAAATAAAAAATAAGAAATCACTGCAAAACCGAAAAAGAAATCACGTTTTCAGTACATATTTTATAATGGCAGTGACCGATGGTGTTCTTGTACCGACCCTTATGCATGAAAAACGAATCATAAAACTAGCAAAAGAAGGATGAAACTGGAATAAATGCAGTAGAAATTATGTATTTGATGATATATTTGATGATATCTTTAATGATATTTTTAATATCTCAAGATAAATGATATCTTGACGACCTTCGTGGCCGAGTGGTAAGTGCATCGACTGCCACCCCGAAGGTTCCGGGTTCGATTCCCGGCGAGGGCAGAGTGATTGTCACACTGTCTTTGATCTGGTGTAGAATTTACGTGACAATAAAATGGCGATAGATTAGCAATCTATCGAATCACTATGAGAGCTATAATACCCTACACATTTTTTTACGTTTATAATACCCTCTAGCCTTTATACCCTTTACATTTATAATACTCTTTACACGAGAATCACTATGATAGCTATAATACCCTTTACATCGATTTGGCTAATGCTGTCATTTATGTAAAGAGCGATTCAACAAAATAATAATAATAATAATAATATCTCTTAATCGAATGTGGAGATACTCTGCATATGTTATAGAATTGAATGAAAATGTAAGAAGTGAATGCGGTGCAAATGAAAGGGTTTAAATAAAATACGTTAAAATGGAATGAACACATTAAAAATATATAAAAATGTACATAAAAAAAATATATTAACAATAACGAATCTAGAAAAATAAGAAAACCTAAGAAATCGCGGCACGATAAAATAAATCGAATATTAAATGTCGGCTATGTAAGTAGTCGGAGAAATCGACGTGCGTGCAAGACAAGATGTATTAATGTTGAGGAATCAAGAGAAGTATGTCAGGAAAGAAAAGTGTGGCAGTCCATTCTTTATGCCTACCCTTTCGGAGAGATGGCGTGATGGTTAGTCAGTTAGTAAGTTTAAAAAAGTCTAGTAACCTTATCGATTGTCTAAATAATTAACTTATTAACTAACCATTTAACCGTTCCTCTGGAAGACAGGCAGAGAGGATGAAATGAAGTAATTAATACGAATGAAGACATCTGTTTCATATCAGCTTTATTACAATTTGTTATTTTATAATTGAATATGTTTAATAAATTAATAAATATATAAACATTTGATAGTGTCTTAAACAGGCGAAACATGCCATTCCATATAAATATAATGAAACTAGTATAAAACAGACGTTTTCATTTGAATTAATTATTTTATATGTAGATTCACAATAAATAATAAATTACGTTGTTATACGAATTAATATAGATTAATAACAAATTTTATAATATGTTATGAGATGATATATTTCGACTTGCGAAGGTGTTTCTGAATCTCCATTAAATTTCTTAGAAAATCGAAATATGTCAATACCATACAATTAACGACCTTTGTGGCAGAGTGGCGATTGCTATTACTGCCATTCCGAAGGTCCCGTTTTCGATTCCCGGCATGACACTGAAAAAATCCCGCTGTCTTGATCTAGTAAAATTGTGACAATAAAAATTTTGATATTATTTTAACCTATCACGATGAGAATTAATAGCTAGAAAATTTTATGCAGCAATTGTGTTCAATTAACCTGTTTTATAATAAAAAAATCATTACGTTGTTTTTAAACACCCGGTATAGGACGTAACACACCTTTTAATTGAGTTACATTGGGTTTTTTTCTTCTACTAGCATCGAGTACATAGTATCCATATATTATAGCTATACTGCAGTAGTTACAGAGGTAAACCGCCATTCAACGTGTAATATCCTATGTAAACTTACTAACTAACTAACCATCACGCAGTCTCCCTGAAGGAATAGACAGTTCTTTATATTCCGGATGGTTATATTCGACAACGTCGGAATCAGTGGCGGTACTCCCGTAGAAGCCCAGAAGTCTGGCTTGCGTAAGAAATTTTGAATCAAAACCCCCAAAAACTAAATAATTATGCCCCCGCATATTCCAGCAACCCACAAAATCACCTTTCAACAATGTTCCCATCAGATGTAAGAGGAATAGCCACAAGAGCTGAACCTCTGTAAGCCAAAAGAGGTTTAGATTCAAAATTTATTACGCAAGCCGGCTTCTGGGCTTCTTTGGGAGTACCTCCACTGATTAGCATAGACTGTTTTATCTCTCAACATGCAGAACTAAACTGTCTCTTGTAATGCCGGTGGGGAGAGCAATCAAACTGCTGAACAAGATTGCTTTATTAATCGACGTCTTTCATTTTAGTGAAAGTACATACAGAAGACAAGTACTCAATATACGATTTAAACTATATTTTTTGTTTGTATTGTAATATCTTTTGAGAAAATAAACTGATTTTATTTGAAAGAACGGTCCGCCATATTTTCCAATTCTGACATACTTCTTTCGATTCTTATACATTCATATATTGTGTCATGCACGCACTTCTCCAACTGGCCGACGTATAATATTTGATTGTGCCACGTCTCTCGGGCTATGAAAATAAGCCAATAATTTTTTTTTGTGTCATGAATAATGGTGTTGAACTCCATATTAAATAATTAATACCAATGAAAACTTCTGTTTTCTAGACGTTTTATTATATTTTGTGGGAATGACATGTTTCGCCATGTTATAGCATTATCAAATGTGCCTTTTTACATGCTGTTATTGTGTCTTGAGCAATGGTATAAAACTCCATATTAAATAAAAATTCCTTTAAAAGGCGAAACATGCCATTCCCATGAATTATATTATAAGAAATTTCTAGAAAACAGACGTTTTCGTTCGCCTTTATTATTTTATTTGGAGTTTCACTTAATTCTTAAAGAAACAATTAAAACAGATTTATCATAAATTGAACAGTCTATTTTCAATCATTCGTATCATATGTCCAAACCAACTTGTAAATACAATAAACATTTGAATTATTTTATTCATAATGCTTTTATATGTTGAATCCCTAATTTAAATTCGACTTCTATTTAGATACTATTATATTTAGACATTCTGTTTTCAGAGATACTATTTCTACCGCATTTATTCTACTATAATTCCACTTTCATCCCACTTTTATTACACTTTTATCCCACTTTCATTACACTTTTACCCCACTTGCATTACACATTCATCCCACTTTCATTACACTTTCATCACATTTTCATAATTGATTCACCATTCTTTTATAGTAGTTTTAAAATACTTTTAATATTATTTTTTTTTACTTTCAACATTCTTTCATTCCATTTTCATCCCACTTTCGTCGCATTTTTACAATTTTCCCGCCATTATTTTTTATATATTTTTTTCTTTCAATTTTTTTTTTTTTTTTTAAAAGACTAACATCAAGGATTTATGTAAATGATATTAGAATTTATTTTACAATCTTCAATGTGAGCAGAAAATAGCTCATTATTATGAAGAAGGAATCTGGTCGTGTCCAGGCTTGAACCCATGTCCCATGGATCAGGAGCCAAGCGTTCTATCCCCTAGACCTTTTAATATACTTTCATTCTAATTTCATCCAACTTTTGTCCCTTTTTTATAAATCTTTCACCATTATATTATGCTATTTTCTTTCTTATTTCATGCTACTTCTAATTTACTTTTAACATACATTCAATATGCTTTCATTCTACTTTCAAAATTATTATATTTTCATCCTACTTTCATTCAACTTTCATCTCTCATTGTTTTAACTTTCATCCGTCGTTCATCCTATTTTCAATCAAAATTCACCATACTTTCATCATGCTTCAAACACAGACATAGATTGGAACATCATTACATGCTAGTAATTAGTTTATGATTACAAAATTTATCGTAAAAATATATGAACATAATACGAATTAACTTTTTTAAATACAATAATAATTATTGTGAATAATCTGTATTCAGTTAATTTGTAATTAAAATCTTAAATATGTCATAAAATATTTTTAGTGTTGTTCAGTTATCAATTTGTTTATTAAATAAATAATACGAATTGAAGTTTAAATTTGGAATTTGCAAGAATTAAAACTTTTCTTACCTTGTGTCGTATCGGATTTAATAATAAAACGACGGCAGAGACATCTGTTGAGAATTTGTTGAAGCTTCAAACTCGAAGAACGTAAATTTTATGTTGGCTTACCTGAAAAAAGCAAATAATATGCAATTAGATACATTAAAATATTTTATAATATTATTTGGAATATATAATTGGATCAACCGTTTCTTATAAAAAGAAAAATGGCATACCTATATTTTAAAATATATAAAACAATCTTTATTATGATAAAAATTAAAAATTAATTATGAATCTAATTATGCTGTTCACATAGAGGATAAAACGCCAAAACAATATTAAATTCATATATACTTATCTAAACTTCTCAATATTTAAATAGCGTGATATGATAAAAAATACTTAAATTAAAGAGTTTAAATGTTTTCATTTGATTCATTCATTCATTTATTTCATTATAATTTAACAAAAATATTTAAATTAAACAAATAGAAAAAATATGGGTATATATTTTAATATTGACTCATTTCTGATTGTTTTGGTTCAATAAGTATTTATTTCATTAAATGTAAAATAAATAAATTAACATAAATATCTTCTGATTTAAAAAAAACATATAAATAATATTATAATTTTTAAATGTTATAAAAATAAATATTAAAAAACGGTGTTCGTTTATCACATTATTTAATTAACAATTAGATAATCATATTATTAATAACTTCTTTATTTATTTCTTCATTTATTTAAATTATCATGTAATTAAGTATCATGTAATTATTCTTATTAAATTTAAATGATATTTCTGTATTTTTATAACATTTTTTTTCCTTTGTATGTAAATACTATTTTTATATAAACAAATTAAATTAATTTAAATTACAAACATCTTTCGGAACACAGAAACCCTTCATCAGTGTAGTTAAAAATATACAAAACAAATGTTATCATGAATTTGGTCAGTTTTGACAGATTGTCAACATCTGTCAAAACTGACCACAATCGTAATAAAAATTGTTTAAATATTTGTTTTGTATATTTTTAATAACACTAATGAAGGGTTCTATGTCCCGAAACATGTTTTTGTAAATTTATTTAATTTTATTTGTATAAAAAAACGTTATTACAAAAAAGAAAAATATACAAAATTATGAGACCGCTACAAAAAGTATTTGTAAATACAGAAGAAATAAATAAAGAAGTTATTTTCGGTTGACATGAAAAAAAACAGTTAGCTATTTTACAAGCAATGTACATTAGAAATAATGAAAATGACGTCAGCATTGGTCTTGTTTTAGCGAAATTTTTAATATTTCAAATTCTTATTACAGATTTATGACCTCATTTTAAAAAAAATTTAATAAAAATATTTGCTATGAATTTATTCTATGTATGTTTATTTTAATACATGTGCAGTTATAGAATCTGTATGTGTGAGAATTCGGTTTGGTAGTGTGTGTGGGAAGCTTAAGTATGGGTGTGCAGACTCCATGCGCGGCGCTGGATAGAGACGGAATATCGGTTATAGTGCGAGCGAGATGGAATATAGGTAAAACGTTGAACCCTCCAATAGGCGATCCGTGCGTGTGTTGGTGCAAGTACAAAATACACACACAATCGAAACCTTTGTTTGACAAGTTAAACACCTTAAATTGCTGTTTAAAATTACGCCGATGATGGTGAAAATTTTATGTAGTAACTAACTAACTAATGGGGTTCGATTCCCGGCGATGGCAGTGTGATTATCACACTGTCTTTGATCTGGTGTAGAATTCTCGTGACAATAAAATATTATTAATATTTTCGATTTACATAACAAATAAACCACCACCACAATATTCTGTTTCCAATTGGCATCTTCATCTCTATTGAGGAACAATTAATCCTTAAAAATGATAACCCGCAATGGGTAAAATCCAGTATTCATCTACAAGTATTTGTATACATTCAAAATGTTGTAAAAAAATGGTCCAAGTTAAAATGCATAAAAATTGGAGAGACATCTCCAGGCGTTATCTAGCAATGTATGTTAATGACGGTAGCCTTTCACATTGCATTAATAAAGATCTTCTGCTTAATGACACAATCTTAATAGATGGCGCTAGTGTAGATTTAACTAAAAAATGTGAAGTGTGTCCCTACATTGTAGCATATATACATCTTCCAATTTTTTTTCAGATGTGGTAGTCGTTAGAACGGCGGAATGGGGAATGTTGTATTACATAAAGCGTGCGCTTAACCCAACCAATGACAGAGTCCAGTAAACGCCTCGACCATCATATTCTGTTTCCAATTTGCATCTTCGTCTCTATTAAGTGCAATTAATCCTTAATAATAATAATTAGTGTAAACGGTGAAAATCTGGAACAAGTGGGTGAATTTGTTTATTTAGGAAGTATGTTTACAAAATATGGGATGGTGGAGAAGGATATTGAAAGAAGGGTTGGGGCAGGCAACAGAGTAAATGGTGCACCTAAAGTTGCCATCGCAAATAATAGCCTATCCAAAAAAGCTAAGATGGCAGTGCATAATTGTGTTCTTGTGCCGACCCTTATGTATGAGAGTGAAGCATGGAACTGGCAAAAGAAGGATGAAAGTATAATTAATGCAGTAGAAATGAGATCTCTAATACGAATGTGTGGCAAATCTGTATACGATAGAGTGTCAAATGCAAATTTAAGATGTGAATGTTGTGCGAATGAAAGTGTTATGAACAAAATAATGAAAGCAGGCAAGACACTGAGAGATCGCCTGAGGAACACCATAATAAGAGAGATATGTGAGGTTGAGGATATTATAAGATGGAGAAGACAGCGAAAAAATGACTGGTACGGTCATGTTCAAAGAATGGACACCACCAGACTCCCCTTTATTGCATTGCATAATCAGCCTCATGGGACTCGTCCTCGTGGAATACCTCCCAAAAGATAGAAGGACAGCTGGAAATCTACCTCACAGGAGGTGCAACACTCTGGAAAACAGACCACAAAGGTCTACAACAAGGAAGAAGAAGAAGAAGAAGACATTGTATTGTTCATAAGAAATGAAAAGAATGAATGAAGATAATGGTAAAGAAAGTATACGTAAACGGAACTTGAAATAGAGGAAAGTCGAGGAAAACGTTGTGCGATCAAATGGATCAAATATTAAATATCGGTCACGTGACGACTCGGAGAAATTGTCGTGCGTGCATGACAAGATGTATGAATGTAGAGGAAGCGAGAGAAGTATGTCGGGACAGAATAGTGTGGCATTCCATTCTTACTGCATCCCCTCCGGGGAGACGGCGTGATGGTTAGTTAGTTAGTTAGTTATAAAATAAATCACATCTCATGTAAATCACTAGCTAAACTGTGTTATACAGTAATTGGGTTCAAATAGCCTGCTGTATATAAATGGGTCCAGGGTATGATGAGAGATCCATTACCACATAAAGTCGGCCAGCGCAGCCTTCAAGCGGATGAGAAAGAAAACATTTGACAAACTTGACCTCAGAAAGGACACCAAAGTACTTATTTACAAGTCCGTTATCCTGCCAACACTCCTGTATGCCTCGGAAACATGGAACCCGTACAGAAGACACTTAAAAGCCCTAGAGCGATATCACCAACGCTGTCTACGTAGGATCATAAATGTGAAATGACAGGACAAACGGACAAATGACAGCATACTTGCTGAGGTCAATATGACATGTATTGAGGCTGCCATTATTCAAAGTCAACTGCGCTGGGTTGGCCACGTCATCAGAATACCTGAAGACTCCCAAGAAAGATTATGTACTCTCAGCTTACTCAAGGGAAATGCTCACACGGTGGTCAGAGGAAACGCTTTAAGGACTCCCTTAAACCTACAAAAGACTAACATCGACTGTGATTGCTGGGAAAAGACTGCAGAAGACAGACCTGTTTCCTGACACACTTCTCTAGATTCCTCCGCAATCATACACTCACGTCGATTCTTCCGACTTTTGACAAAGTCGATTTTTTTAAATTTGATTAAATCGGTCATGCCATGTTTTCCTCGGTCTACCTCGACTCCGTTCATCGCTTAAGAATACTTTCTAAATCATTCTTTCTCCATCCATGCGCTTCATATGTCCGAACCATCACAGTGATCTTTTCATAATTTTGTTCATAATATTTTTTTCCGCTCTACATTCCTTCCTTATATCCGCATATAAAACTGCACACAGATGTCAGGAACCTCATCTCTACTGCTTCGATAATTTTATGAACAAATAAATAAAATAAGTATTAAAATTAAATTAAATTATAGTCTTTTTCTTTTTTTATATACTTTGTATATAAAACACTGTTAAAATTACAAATCAGACATGTTTCGGACAACCAGTCCTTCTTCAGTGATAGGTACTTATTTAAAATTATTTACAAATATGCCTTTATGAATGGCAGAGGATGTATGGATCAAATTTTTGGACTTCGTACATTGACAGAGAAGTTTCTGGCCAAAAATCGCAAACTTTTCTGTGCATTTGTCGACTTACAAAAAGCATATGATTACGTTAATAGAAGAAAAGTTGTGGAAAATATTGTCTGAATATGGAATAAGTACAAAACTGATCACGGCCATTAAGTCGCTATACACGGAAAGCACTGCTAGTGTCAGAGTAAATGGTGATCTTACAGCCTGGTTTGATATCAATAAAGGTGTCAAACAAGGTTGCGTAATGTCCCCGTGGTTATTTAATCTGTATATGGACAATTGTATGAGAGAGCTGAAAGGGTTGGATGTAGGTGCCAAAATGAGCGGAGTGTCAGTAAGCTGTCTCTTGTATGCGGATGACGCTGTCCTACTTGCTGACAACGAGCATGAACTACAAGTCCTGGTGAATTGTATGTATGAGGTATGCATGCGAAATGATCTGATGATGAATGTTAATAAGTCCAAGGTAATGATTTTTGAAAAGGAAGAAACCACGACAGTTTGTAACATTAGCGTGAATGGTGAAAACTTGGAGCAAGTAGTTGAGTTTGTGTATTTAGGTAGTATGTTTACAAGAGATGGGAGAGTGGAGAGGGATATTGAAAGAAGGGTTGGGGCAGGCAACAAAGTGAATGGTGCACTTAAAGTTGTCATCGCAAACAAAAACCTATCCAAAAAAGCTAGAATGGCAGTGCACAATGGTGTTCTTCTACCGACCCTTATGTATGGAAGCGAAGCATGGAACTGGCAAAAGAAGGATGAAAGTAGAATAAATGCAGTAGAAATGAGATCTCTTAGACGAATGTGTGATACTCTGTGTATGATAGAGTGTCGAATGAAAATATAAAGTGAATGCGGTGCGAATGATGGTGTCATGAACAAAATAATGAAAGGATCATTAAGATGGTTTGGACATATGGAAAGAATGAATGAAGAAAGAATGGTAAAAAAATTATATGTTAATGATGTAAATGGTACCAGAAATAGAGGAAGACCAAGGAAAACGTGGCACGATCAAATAAATCAAATATTGAATGTCGGCCATGTGAGGAGTCAGAGAAATCGACGCGTGCATGACACGATGTATGAATGTTGAGGAAGCGAGAGAAATATGTCAGGAAAGAAAGGTGTGGCAGTCCATTCTTTCTGCCTACCCCTTCGGGGAGACGGCGTGATGGTTAGTTAGTTAGTTAGTTTACAAATATGATCAATTTTGATGGATGTAATAAAGATTTATTTTATAATATATTAAATATGTATCTTTATAATATGTATCACTGAAGAATGACTGGTTGTCCGAAACATGTCTGATATGTAATTTTAATAGTGTTGAATATACAAAATATATAAAAAAAAGAAAAAGACATATGAGTAGAAGAAAATTAATTATCGTAATTTATTTTACACAAAAATTACAAAAAAAATCAAAGTATTAAAAAAGGTTAAATATGACTAGAAAATTTTATATATTGTTTAAACAAAATTTACGTAAATATGTATAAAATCTTTTCTAAACGTGTAAAATATTATACTATTTTTTTTTAATAGTGATAATGTGTCATAATTTCTAATAATGGCTAATTTATTAATAAAAAAATTCTTTACTGCTTTAAAATAACCATTCAACCTTCATACTCTACAATTAAACGCAATTCAATACTCTACAATTCAACGCTTTAACGAGGGAATTTTCCGGTTTGCGTCTTAGCTAACGTTGCGTGAAAATGTCCACAGATGGCAGTAGCTATCAAAACAAATAATTATTATTAAAATTTTCGTTGTGGTTATGCTGGTATCATCAGTTTGTTTGTAACACCTGATGATGCCAACATCGTTTGGCGATACAGCTCAAAAAGTGTACATAAAAATGTGATATTATAACAGTATTGTAAATTTAATAGGTAATGAATTAATTTTGTTATTTTACTAACTAAGTAACTAACCATCACGCCGTCTCCCCGAAGCGATAGGCAGAAAGAATGGATTGCCACACATTCCTATCCTGACATATTTCTCTCGCTTCCTCAACATTCATACATCGTGTCATGCACGCGCGTCGATTTCTCTGACTCCTCACATGGCCGACATTCGATATTTGATTTATTTGATCGTGCCACGTTTTCCTCGGTCTTCCTCTATTTCTGGTTCCATTTACATCGTTAACATATAATTTTTTTACCATTCTATCTTCATTCATTCTTTCCGTATGTCCAAACCATCTTAATGATCCTTTCATTATTTTGTTCATAACACCATCATTCGCACCGCATTCACTTATTATATTTTCATTCGACACTATATCATACACAGAGTATCCACACATTCGTCGAAGAGATCTCATTTCTACTGCATTTATTCTACTTTCATCCTTCTTTTTTCAGTTCCATGCTTTGCTTCCATACATAAGGGACGGTAGAAGAATTACGGTACAGGTTCGGACAGATATATCCTGCCGGCGACACGGTACAGCTCGGATATATTTAAGCTTACTTTACCCACATAAACTAACGTTGACTATTAAAGGAAACTACAATGAACTAACTAGTCATAACGCTATTTTTCCGGTGTGTTAATCAGAGTGGATTATTATCACTCAAACTACCTTCAAAATAAAAAAATTATGACATGGGCTGCACCAAGGCAAGGAGCAAAATAACATGGGACGGTCGGTCTAAGAGCGAGGTCGACAGCCGTATACATCAGGCTAAGCTTGCATTTAATAAAAGGTCGAAAATAATAGAATCGAATAATATAGACCTAAAACTGAGAATACTCCTCATCAAGACCTATGTATGGAATATCTTGATGTACGGCTGCGAGACATGGTGCCTATCCGAAAGAGATAAACGGAGACTTGAGGCTTTTGAGATGTGGTCCTATAGAATACTATTAGAAATTTCCTGGAGAGACCACATCAAAAATGAGGAGGTTCTCCAAATAATCTAAGGAGGAAGGCATCTGCTCAGGACCTTGTCCGAAAGGCGTGCAAGATGGATCGGCCATGTAATACGACAAGAAGGCCTCTTGCATGCCATAATGGAGGGTATGACTGAGGGGACAAACTCTAGAGGACGCCCACGCCGAGAGTACCTGCAGGACCTGTTGGTGGACGTGCACTCCTCATCATATGCAGATTTCAAAAGAGCCCCACAAGACAGGGAAGAATGGAAGAGAAGAATAGAGGAAATTGCTGCAAACCAATCCAAGGATTTCTTTTATTTTGTGTAGACTCCCTGCTTTCCTATATTTGATTTTTTTTCGGGCCAAAAAAAAATCCGAAATAAAAAAGCCTGAATTCGCTGTCGACCTTTTTTGTTAGATAATTTGGGAAAATTTGCCGGTCGAAACGTTTTGCGACATTTTTTTTAGCTCATTTGGGAAAATCCAATGTCCGATCTTGTTGGTCGCCGAAGATTTCGATAGTCCGATTTTCTCAAACAATCTAGATATATTCGTTTTGCGTTTCAATATTCAGCTTCAATTTAGTTGAACCATCTCATGGATCCCCAATTTTTTTCACAATTGTCGTAGACCCCTTGCAAGTTGTCGTAGACCCCTGGGAGTCTATACAGACCACTTTGGGAATCACGGGTTATAAGAAGCGTAAAAGACGCCCACATAGTGAAAAAGGCTAGGGAACGTTGTCTGTGATGGTACGGCCATATGAGCAGGAGGAACGAAGAATACATCGTCTACAAGGCACAATGAGAGGAGAGAACCACTGCAACGTGGATGTCCACACTTAGGAACGACCTGAGGGCGCTCTGACTGGACAGATGACCCAGGATCGCGGAGCCATATTAAAACAGCCGAACCCAAACATGGGGAAAAGGCTTGGCGAAGAAAAATAAGTGTACGTGGTTGGATATCGAGAAGAACCACAGGATTGACATACTTACAAGAAAATAAAATCGTGAGACGCGTATTAATCTTGAAACTAATATTCAAATATCGCATAATTCAGTGTTAAGCACATTATTTTAATAAGCCTGTGTTCTGCCAGTTGGTACTTATGGTCTTGAAACTTTATCATTGTCCAAACAAAGTGCCGAGAAACTACGAGTGATCCAAAGAGCCATTGAAAGAGTCATGTTAGGAATAAGCCTAAGAGACAGAGTCAGAAACGATACGGTATGCAAAAAAACAAAGGTCACTGACATCATCCACCGGGTGGCAACTCTAAAATGGCAATGGGCAGGTCACGTAGCCAGAAGCTCAGATGAAAAGTGGACAAGAAGACTGCTGGCTTGGAGACCGTGGACGGCTAAGAAAAGTGCAGGGCGACCGTAACTACGGTGGAAGGATGATCTGAACAGACACGTCGGAATAACCTGGATGCAGTATGCACAAGACAGAGTAACATGGAAGCGAATGGAGGAAGCCTTTGTCCAGGAGTAGACAGGAATAGGCTGAGGAAGAAGAAGAAGAAGCACATTGTTTTTTCAATGCATGATACTATGATCGAATTTGTCATTTTTTTTAAGTTTGAAAAATATTTTTTCTCAGTTATTTATCGTATTAATTTAATAATTGGTCATATTGTTTAATTTCAATTAATACTTTCCGATTTGTACACCATTTCACCTTTATTTTACGGTTTCCAAGCGACCGTTTTCTATCTAGAATTTTTTTCCTTTATTTAAAAAAAATATGGATGTTTGGGAATCGAATAGATGAAAAGATTAGCAAGCCAATAAGTAGCCCTTTCGTTTTTTTTTACTTTAAAAAAAAAAAAAAATTAAATGTTAAATTTGATTTGGATATTGTGGTTTATGCTTTTTGCCTTCTCTGGAGGAACAAAGTCTTAAACTACATAGGAATATAAAAAAAAATATGCATAAAGCAATTTAAAATAGCCATGGATATGGGACGGTCCCAGAGATTACACGAGCGTAGCTAACGAAAAGGTGCCGCTGCGTCCTATAACAACTTCGGGTAAGCGGTGGGGATTCCTCTCTCCTAAATAAAAAAGCCTCTTTGAATATGCTAAGAAACTAGACTAATCAACGGAGATGAAAGACCTCTAAAAAAATGTATGTCACTTACATGGATCAAACAGATAAGACAGGGTTTAAAGTTGTAGGTCATTGTAGGATTTAGATTTTTATCTGATATTCAGAGGGTCACATTTCTACTGGCTATTCCTCTTACGTCTGATGGGAATCTTTGGAAAGGTTATTTGTTGGATGCTAGGGTATGCTATATTTAGTCTGTAGAGTCTGTATGGCCTAGAGTGTTTCTTTACTGGAGGTCGTTGTGTGCTAGTGTCGGGTTGTAATTTAGCAGGTTTTAAAATTGGGTTATTAAATTCATACAAAAACACCGCTGGTTGAGTGATACCGCTCTATTTAACTCTAACAGCAAAGACAATCACAACTATTCTTAAGTTTGTTGTGAAGTACCTGATGCGGTTGTGGAAGAAGAAGCCGACGTCGAAGAAGACGTTGAAGCATTGCTGTTTTCTCCTGTATTGGTACCGATGGATTGCGATGAAGAATTGTTGGTCAATTCCGCGATCCGTTCAGCCACCACCCTCCCTGCTGTAGTCTGGGTGTGGTTGTTGAGCATATCCTGACACGGGGAGGTGATCACAGATGGGTTGCTGTTCTCATTCTGCACAACGACTGTCGTCAGCGTCTCCAGTTCGATGTTGTTGGAGTCGTCCATATGGGATATGATGTGCTGGTTTGATGTGTTGTCTATCAGGACTGACCTAGCTGCCAATGTTTCCATCACTGACTCCGTAAGCGCTCTAGTTGACATTTCGTCCATTTCAATGTCCTGTTTTATGTCTATAATTATTTGATGATGCTTTTGTCCCAAAGCACCAGAAGATGTCTGCACTTGTATATGCGTTTCTGGGATATTCACGTTGCTTGGAAGAGGCATGATTGTGTATCCTTGCGGCACGCTTGATATTAAAATTCAATATTTTATTTTTATGTTACTATTATTTAATATTAATTTAACGATATTTTAACAATTATTTTTAACACTTTTGTGCACTATTTTATTATTTAACAATTCGAAAAAACGATGCTTAATGCCTAACGATATTTTAGTGAATATTATACACGAAGCTTATTAGAATTACTTATAAAATGAACACAATATTTTCTTTTAATATTTTTTTTATACGTTTATCTTTCAATCATAATAATATTGCTTTTAGAACAATTGAACAAAATAATTCCCGCGTGTATTTAGGGTTATTCTCTTTTCAAACCATTCCTTAGACGTTTTGATCATTCAAAAATGCAATTTAGTTCAACTGTCATGTGAAATTTTATCTTTTACTTTTCCGATATGCTTTCATTGCAAAGTCACAGATTAAATCGTGTTTGTGCCTTTCCATTGTCAGAAACATACTTAATATCGTTCAAAAAACACTTATATCACAATTATATTATTTCAGATTATACTGAATTCAGTTTTACACAATAGAACTACGCATATACTGTTTTTTTACGTATGAGGAACACAACAACGTATATTTTAAAGACTCGCTGTTTTAAATATAGAAACAGTTCGCTTTTCCTTTTTTTTGAATAACTTATTAATATTTTACGTTTCGCAATAGATTTTGAGAGATAAATTATCACGTAAATACGTGTGCATGCTGCAGTTTAGACGCAAGGAAATTCGTTATGTTGCAAGAAAATGCAAAGGTCTGCACGAATACCAACGAATTTAATCGATAAACGAACACATTTATAACTATTCGGCGCAGATATACCAGCTAAGCGATATATATAAATAAGATAAACTATTTTAACATCGATTTTTTATTATTTTAATTATTTTATTCGCTTTACAGCTAAGATGACTTAAAAGTTACTTTAGTGAACACAGATGTGGTACCGATATTTGCCTTTATGGTACATATTACGACAATTAATTATTAATAACTCGATTAAAATAGTACATTAATAACATCGAACATAACATAAAAGCAAAGTCATTGAAATTAAGAGTCACTTTATATATAAAATAATATATTAAACACGTAATTAAACAGTTATATTTATGATTAAATAAGAAGTATTATGTTTTTATACATATTTTTTACACTTTTTTTACAATTATATTGCGCGATAATGTTTTTTTAATATATTTTTTATTACACATAAACAAACTTTGTTTTAATCTATTCGAAATTGAAAGTGTTTGATAGTTTTTTTAACATGATCATTTCATTGTTTTTGTTGTACACAAATTTAGCATTGTTTTTCACTTGTTTTATTATTTTTTCACGACTTTTATCACACAGATGGGAGTATTTTTTAATTTTGTAAATCGAACGTTGATTCTTAAAATTGAAGCGCAGTTGGTATAAGAGGCGTGGTGGGTATTTTTAGTTGGTTTTCAGGCAGAACGACGTTTCAGGCTTTCCGGGCGATGGTTGGTAGACTAATGCAGCATGAAAAGTGGGTCAAAGGTCGTCAGGTGCAATACAGAGAACATATGTTGAATTTCAGCTAAGCTCTGTGCACTTACACGCAGAAATGAAAGCTCTGTTGTGATTAAGCACCGAATCAAATTAGATTTTGGACCTTCAATGCGTCAAAATCTTCCATTCATTTTAAATAATATTTTTCTATGATTGTTTTCCATTAAAATTCTGTTTTTAACGCGTATATTATTAACCCTTTTTTCGCATGTTTTAAATATAAATTTTCGTATCCTTTCAAATTGGTTCTTTTATTGTTTTCGATTTTCCCGTTGTAACTCACTCCATGCAATTCAATACAATTGATGTTTACGAGCGTTACAAAAATCAGTCGAATTCAGTCTGAGAATGATTTTTGAATTTGCTTAGTCAATGTCAGCCTTTGTCGTTCATACCAGTTCCATTCTTATTTCGAATCAATTCCTTTTTCAAATTCAAATCCTGTTCCAAAAAATACGAAAATCATATTTATAGACACGCGAAATGAAACGCAATTTTGTCAACAGTCTGCGCAGTATGTGATAACGTTGTAAATAAACATTTGTTTTAATGTTTTGCACGCAAATTATATTTTAAAATTGTTATTTAATTTAAAACACAATCATATTAGGGTTGCGATGCTTTAAAATATACGTATTTCAAGCGATTTTCATTGTGGAAAAGTGAGGTTAAAGGGTTTGTTTGTGTACATTTAATTCACTGTTCGCGGTTTTAAATCATTTTCACAATGTTTTTCACTGTTTATTTGTGTTAATTTGCCACAACACCTGTCGCAGAAAGCTTTTGCGATGTCCTTAGAGTCCACAACACGATATTAGGGTCACAGAAAACCCACTGACCGACATTTTGTGTTTATGTTCTTCCTCGTAGCGTATAGCGTGTCTGGTATCGATTTTCTTGGTTTTCCGTATTTTCGGAGTTTAATAACCCCTAGAACGAAAATCACAATAAGCTGGAATCTTCAAATTGACTTGACACATTTTTTTAAAACACGGTTCCAAATTCAAGTGTATAACTGGCGAATATCGGGGTTTCTGAGGATGAACAAAATATATAAACATAAAAATAGTAGGATCGCATTACTTTCATTATTTAGTATTTCTCCTGTATCCAAACCAATTTTTTTCGTATACAAATTCATTAAAACAAGTGAAATTTACTGAATTCTATTTTTAAAAACAACGCTTATTATTTTAAATTGAGTTAAAAATGATAATAAAAACTTTTATAGTGCAAATATATATAACAAGATTTTTTATAGATTTTATTTATTTATTTGTATGAAGCAAATGTATTTTTATTGATTTAAATTTGTGAGTTAATTTTAAATTTTTAATAACGAATTGAAATTTGAAATCACATGTTTTAAAATGGATTTTTAACGGTTTTTAACAACTTAATACCGCGGGCATTTCGCCGGCCGATTCGGCAATATTTCCCGGCTTTTCACAGCAGCCATCGGACATTGTAAATTCGGCGCTGACGATTCGCGGTGTCGATGGGCTATTTCGGTGCGTAGGCTGTTGTAGCGGAGGGTGAGTAGCGCCAGACTGAAGAGGGAAGAGGGATGAGGGAAGAGAGGGACGGGGGCGGGGCGGGCGGAGTAGGGATAGCCGAAATGCTACGATGGGACTACGCTGCTACGTTCCATGCATAAAGCTACGCTTACACTACGTGCCACTGTTCGTATGTGTGATGTCATTACTCGCGTGTTGTTTGACAACCTTTTAACACGTATCACATCATGGCAGTCATATGTGACTTACAACGGTTGAATTAATAATAATAAAATTGCTATAATTTATCATTCCTATATACAAATAAATTATATACAATCAACTTTGAATGGCGGCACAGTGGATCTATTTAAAAAAAATATGGATGGCATTATAAGTGTTTATTTCAGTAAAAGCCGTGCCACACTTTTTTAAACAAGCTCTCCACATCGGTCTCCACCGGCGGTTTAAAACTGTGTAGACACTTGTTTGAAACCAAAATTCATTTGACCTTCAACAAACTTTGTGGACGGACGCGCATAGTATGCGTGTGGATCCACCGTTAAAACACGCATTCCACATGTGGAGAGCTTGTTTGCAACAGTATGTGGACGCTACACCAACCGTGGGATCCACAGCTCTCCACCAAGGTCACCCCTGTGGAGAGCTTGTTTCAAACAGTGTGGCACGGCCTTAATTGATCAATTTGGTCATACCATGTCTTTCTTGGCCTTCCTCGACTACTTTTCCCATTCACACTACTTGTATATATCTTTTTAACCATTCTTCCCTCATCTATTCGTCCCATATGTCCAAAACATCTTAGTGACCCTTTCTTAATTTTATTTATCACACAATTATCCGCCCTACATTCCTTTCCTACTTTATCATTAGATATTCTATCATGCATTGTTTTACCGCATATTCTTGTGACCTCATCTCTACGGCATTTATCCTACTTTCATCCTTCTTCTGCCAACTCCAAGCTTCACTTCCATACCGAAGGTCCCGGGTTCAATTCTCGGCGATGGCAGTGTGATCGTCACACTGTCTTTGGTCTGTTGTAGAATTAACGTGACAATTAATAAAATGGCGATAGACTAGCTACCTATCACATGTCACGAGAATCAATACAATAGCTAAAAAATAAAATTGTATGCAGTAATTAGGTTCAAATGACCTGTTGTACTCGTATCTAGTTCCTAAGTAAAAATGAATTGTTATTTCGTATTCTTAGATTTGGCAATGAATTCTTAATATTTGGTAAAAAATATATATGTTTACGATGTAAATGGAACCAGAAATAGAGGAAGACCGAGAAAAACGTAGCACGATCAAATAAATCAAATATTGAATGTCGGCCATGTGAGGAGTCAGAGAAATCGACGCGCGTGCATGACACGATGTATGAATGTTGATGAAGCGAGGGAAATATGTCAGGAAAGAAAAGTGTGGCAGTCCATTCTTTCTGCCTACCCCTTCGGAGAGATGGCGTGATGGTTAGTTAGTTAGTTAGCTCTTAATATTTTGTTGAGTTTAAAAAAAATCACTACCGGAAGAGTTATCGTGTTTTTAACTGGATCCAATATTTTGGGTAAGGGATGATTTAGCAAAGAAAGGCGAGATATAATGCAGGGATGCGATGTAAACTATCTTTACCGAGTGAATCCCACGTGTCGGGCATGCGCCTCCCCCCCACACCCCGGGTCGATGGCTCGCTCGGGGAAGTCACCCCCACTCCCGGCCCGCACCCCCGCCGTATCCCTCTTTCATCCCCTCCACTACCACCTCACTTCCGAGTTCCTGGTTCAAATAGGCAGGTATCTCACTCTATTATTTGAGACGACGATATTACTGTATTTGCCTAAATTGCATTAAATATTTGATCGATCGAATGCATTAAATTTTAGCTGAAATATTTTTTGGAATGTTGGCATCAACGCTAGTAAACCATCACCCCGTTTCTGTAGGGATAAGCAGAGAGACACTACAAAATCCTGACAAACCTTTAGTAACTCTCTTCTTCTTCTTCTTCCTCAACCTATTCCCGTCCACTCTTGGACAAAGGCCTCCTCCATTCGCTTCCACGTCACTCTGTTCTGTGCAGACTGCATCCAGGTTATTCCGACATGTCTGTTCAGATCATCCTCCCACCGTAGTTGCGGTCGCCCTGCACTTCTCTTTGCCGTCCACGGTCTCCAAGTCAGCAGTCTTCTTGTCCATTTTTCATCTGAGCTTCTAACTACGTGACCTGACAATTGCTATTTTATAGTCGCCACCCGGTGGATGATATCTGTGACCTTTGTTTTTCTCTCACCGTATCGTTTCTGACTCTGTCTCTTAGGCTTATTCCTAACATGGCTCTTTCCATGGCTCTTTGGGTCACTCGTAGTTTCTCGGCACTTTGTTTGGACAATGTTATAGTTTCAAGTACCAACTGGCAGAACGCAGGCTTCATAGACTTTTCGTTTCAGGTTGATTTGTATTTTTCGGTTTTTAAGGATGTAACCCATGTTTCCGAAAGCTGCCCAGCTTAGTCCAATTCTCTTAATCACTAAACATTAACTCACTAACTAAAAATCACGCATAATACAATGGTGTTCCTGTACCGACCCTTATGCATGGAAGCGAAGCATGGAACTGGCAAAAGAAGGATGATAGTAGAATAAATGCAGCAGAAATGAGATCTCTTAGACGAATGTGTGGATACTCTGTGTATGATTAGAGTGTCGAATGAAAATATAAGAAGTAAATGCGGTGCAAATGATGGTGTTATGAACAAAATAATGAAAGGATCATTAAGATGGTTTGGACATATGGAAAGAATGAATGATGAAAGAATGGTAAAAAAATATATGTTAACGATGTAAATGGAACTAGAAATAGAGGAATACTGATTAAAACGTGGCACGATCAAATAAATCAAATATTGAATGTCGACCACGTAGGAATCAGAGAAATCAACGCGCGTGCATGACACGATGTATGAATTTTAAGGAATCGAGAGAAATGTGTCAGGATAGAAAAGTGTGGCAGTCCATTCTTTCTGCCTACCCCTTCGGGGAGACTGCGTGATGGTTAGTTAGTTACAAATATAAATTTCTTATTGAAAATTTTGATATCTTATACATTTTCATTACTCAAACATTGTTTTGGCCGAAACACTATGATACTTCAACATTATTAACTGTTAAATTATAAAAAATTGTTTTCTTGTATCACAATTTTATTGTTATTTTTGTTTCGTCAACCAATTTTGACATCATCAGGTGTCACAATTATATTTTGTGTCAACATAGGTTGACGAAACAGCTGTCGCGAAGATTAGAAATGAAAATGTGATACGTAAAAACAAAGTTTTATAATTTAGCATTTTTTCTGCTCTAATCCTTCTTCTGCTAATTTCACGCTTCACTTCTAAACATCAGGGTTGGTACTAAAACTCCATCGTGAACGGTCATTTTTACTTTCATCAGCATTCAATGTTTTGTAGTTTATCTTTTATCAGTATTTAAAATTCTGTAGTAAATAAATATAATATTAATATTTCATCGAAAACATTCAAATATTTCATTTCTAACGAACTATTGTACACATTAAAAACGAAGTCCGTGTATGACACGATGTATGAATATAAAGGAAATCGAGCAGTATGTCAGGACAGAACGATGTGGAGGTCCATTCTTTCTGCCTACCCCTCTAGAGAGACGGTGTGAAGGTTTGTTATTTAGTTAGTTAATACACAATAATTGTGTGTTATAAAGAATTTAGAAAAGCCAATTAGAGGACAAGACGCTAGACGCAAATGGATCGGTCACACTCTGAGACGGAACCCAGCCTGCATCGCTCAGGGCGCACTAGACTGGTCCCCTATGGGGGGAAAGAGGAAGCGAGGCAGACCTAGAGCCACCTGGAGAAGAGCCCTGCAGGACGAGGTTAAAGCAGCAGGCCTCACTTGGGATTATGTTTGGCATCAGGCATGCGACAGAGTCGGGTAGAGAAGGTCCTTGAGGCCCTATGCACCACGGAGGTGTGATAGGACAAAAAAGAAAAATTATAAAGAATTAAAGATCAAACAAAGAGAGAAAAAAGTTTGCAATAGACTGCCGTCCACCCCTAGCGGGGATTGGTGGAATGAGAAGAATGGAAATAGAACACAACAATCATGGCGGCCGTGGAACAGCTGAGCGCCAAATGTCAAACTGACATTTCAGGAACCGGAAACAATCAACAGAACAAACATTGTTGTATTGATCTGTTTATAAGAAGACGAAATGATGTCGTCTTTTTTAACTCGTCAGATGTGACAATAACAATTAAGTATTTAAATTAGTTTCCTAATTACATTCGTTTACTATTTGTTTATTTGAAATACAATTTAATCCAAAGTAAACGTATGTGTGTACGTTTCAAAGTTTCCATATCTTTAATTTCAAACCTATTAAATAAAAAAAATTAAGTATATAAATCTTCATGACGCCTCACATGAAATTATAAATAAAAATTATTTCCGCTCACTGGTACCATCTATGGAAGAAAATTGAAAGTAAACAGTCAGTAACAAAGATAATTTCCCTTGCAACGATTTTAGCACGGACTCAAACCACAACTGCATTTTTTTTTATATTAAATAGGAAATATTTTTATAAGATTGTTAAATGATTTAAAGTAATATATTCTGGCGTTCAGTAAATCGTAAAAAATACTTAAAACAAATCGTTTGTACGCAATATCAACGAAAATAATAGAAAAAGAAAAAAAAAATGATTTGAAAAACCTTTCAACTTATAAAAAATATTATTGTGAATTTCTCGTTGTAAGCTGTGAAAACTAATTTTAAAGTTAAATTAATTAAAAGACAGGCAGAGGATCTGCGAGGTAAAATCGTTTTGAGAACCTGCTATAAACTAATTATAATTATTTCTATATTGGAAGGCAAAGGAGAAGATGCTGGTATGCACACGTGAGAAGGGTGGATCCATACAAATTCCCCCTCATTTGTTGCATGGCCAACCCCATGGTAGACGACCCCCTAGCAGACCACCAAAGAGATGGATTGGCAGCTGGGAGTCGATCTCGAAGGAGGCCAATTCCTCTTAAGAAGAGTCTCCAAGATAAGCAGAAATAAGCTCATGAAGAAGGAATCGGATCGTATCCAGACTTGAACCCAAGTCCACCAGTGTCAGGAGCCAAGCGTTCTGTACCAGATTTAGTAAACAATCGTTAATATAAAGTGGGATGGGATGGAAACTGTGACCCTCACCAAGAGAAATGTAGAAAGATTGAGAGTCACGCAGCGTTCCATGGAAAGACATTTGCTCGGCGTCAGTCTCCGAGATAGAATCAGAAATGAGGAGATTAGACGCCGAACAAAAATAACGGACATCATGGAACGACTAGCGAGACTGAAGTGGCAATGGGCGGGTCATGTGGCGAGACAGAGTGAGGATAGATGGACCCAGAAAATAATAAGGTGGAGACCATGGGAGAATAGGAGAAGCGTCAGCAGGCCGCAAAAAAGGTGGGCCGACGACATTGCAGCCGTGGGGGGGAAATGTGGCTACGACTGGCAGGAGATAGAGACGAGTGGAAGTGAAGGGAGGAGGCCTATGTCCAGCAGTGGACCGATAAGGGCTGACGAAGAAGAAGAAGAAGAAGAATATAAAGCCATTTCAAATTATAAGAATTTCTTCTTTCCCAGAAAATGTGTACTTCGGGTTTGTATGAACATTAAAAGATTACAGTTAAAGAATTATGCGGTATAACTCCGTATAATTATTATGCGGTAACGGTGAATCGAGAAACCGGTATAATAAATTAATTTATAAACTTACAATGAACACTTTGGTATGAGATTTCTTCTCTTTCTTCCACGCCTCATAATTTACGCATTTATATTGCCCAAGAGTAATAAAACAATAACGAAGCGCCGCGAGAATGGTCAATGTGATTGCCAACCTGATTTTGGTGATGCCGATAACGAGAGCAATTAAACTGATGAATTTAACTCTTCTGCTACCATTGACTTTAGTCAGATTAATCAAATCAAATCAAACTAGTTTATTATCTCAACAGACACTACAAAAAACAATTTAAATATTTAAGGTTAATTGAGTACAGATATGTGAGGTTGAGGATATTATAAGATGGAGCAGACAGCGAACAAGGGACTGGTACGGGCATGTTCAAAGAATGGACACCACCAGACTCCCCTATATTGCACGACATAATCAACCCCATGGGATGTAATATGGATGATGATACAATGGATTAATACAATGGATCCATTGTATTAAATACGAACCTCCAAGAATACCTGTAATACCAATATTTAAATTCAGAAAATTTTACATAGATATTTGAAGGTTATTTTTGTATAGAATCATGTTTACCACCCCTGATCTGTATGTATATAAAGGACTAAGTTTATAATAGTGTCACCAGTCTGTCGATGCCAGCGAGCCTGGCGAAACCGGTCGCTGTCTAAATAAAGACAAAAGTGGAAGTAGTTAAAAAAACATCGTTTTATTTAATAATTATTTAAAATGAACTTCCATCAAGAGATTTCAGTAAAATCATTTGATTATCTTAAAATTATGCGTTATTTTACCTATGTAAAAAGAGGATCAATCATTGCATTTTTATTTGTAAACTACCAGTTGGATAAGTTTATCTTGTCTGTCTTTATGATTTATTAATAATTTAACTATCTTTATTAATTACGAGGATTTTATATTATTGTACAAATTAAACCGTTAATATTGAAGTATCATAATGTTTCGGGCAAAACAATGGATTGTATAATTTTCTGTTAATTTATTTTTATATTTTAAATGTCTTAAAATTATTTTAATATCACTTGCGTCTAAGGGTTGAAGTCGTAGGTTCAACGTGCGCCAGTTTCCGGAGTGTAGTTTTTTGACCTATTCGCACATGGGGTAGGCTGTACTCCCCGTTTTTTGACCCCATGGGGAACACGGGGTAGTCTATACCCGGGGTCATTGCTTGACCCTTACGCGGCTCCTTTCACAGTTCATTCTTAGTCTCGTTAGTGTATACTATTTGCATAATATGAAAAGGGCCTTTTTAAAGGCGAAAGTAGGAGAGAGAAAACTCTTTAAAATCTAGTCCATTTTGTGACATAGACAGCAACAATTTATATTCTGTCTATATTATAGTTTCCCTAAAGGGGCGATAATGCCCCCAGTGGGCACTGGAGCTTTCCACGGGGGCGGGAGTCGGTCCAGGGGTAAATATGACGCGTTAGGGTAGTCAAAGGGGACGATCGCGGGGTACGTATTTTAATACATAGGTAAAATGTAATGTATATATTTTTTTAAATTAAAACAATCTTTTGTTTAATATTTGTTTCCATAAATTGAGTTAATGCCGTTCTCCTGATGATGTAAGTATAAAACCTTCTAAACATTTAGAGAAAAGTAAACTCAATAGTAAAAAAAAAACAGTGTTTTTATACTAGAAAAAACAGTGTTGTGTTAACGAAGGATGAAAGTAGAATAAATGCAGTAGAAATGAGATCTCTTAGACGAATGTGTGGATATTCTGTGTATGATAGAGTGTCGAATGAAAATATAAGAAGTGAATGCAGTGCGAATGATGGTGTCAGGAACAAAATAATGAAAGGATCATTAAGATGGTTCGGGCATATGGAAAGAATGAATGAAGAAAGAATGGTAAAAAAAATATATGTTAATGATGTAAATGGTACCAGAAATAGAGGAAGACCGAGGAAAACGTGACACGATCAAATAAATCAAATATTGAATGTCGGCCATGTGAGGAGTCAGAGAAATCGACGCGCGTGCATGACACGATGTATGAATGTTGAGGAAGCGAGAGAAATATGTCAGGAAAGAAAGGTGTGGCAGTCCATTCTTTCTGCCTACCCCTTCGGGGAGACGGCGTGGTGGTTAGTTAGTTAGTTAGTGTTAACGCCTTAGTTTTAAAAATTAAAAATTAATTATTTTGAAAATACTGTTTTCATTAATTATAATTTAAAAAACTATATAAATTCAAATTTTTCTGAAACATTTGATAAAAAATAATGCAATTATTTTTTTTTGGAAAAAATATTTTTAAATTTTTATATTTAAAAAGTCCATTGTTTTGTTCGGCCTCTTAGTGAATAAAAATAAATTGCGACATAATAACAGTGTTATAAATTTTAACAGATAATGTATATTTAGTTTAAATCCACTAATGTTTGTGTCTTTTGTGGTGGCAGCAAGCTACCGAAACCGGTTGAAGACCAACGTAACCACATATACATTTTTAAGATTTTTTACATTTTTATTGTCATTGTTTACAGTGAACCATGAAATTATTTTTATTTGATATTTTTAATTTCAAATTTCCTCTTCTTCTTCCTTATTGTAGACCTATGTGGTCTGTTCTAGACCTATGTGAGTGTTGCTCCTCCTGTGAGGTAGATTCCTAGCTGTTCTTCTATTTTTTAGGAGGTCTTCCACGGGGACGAGTCCCATGAGGTTGATTATACAATCCAATAAAGGGGAGTCTGGTGGTGTCCACTCTTTGAACATGACCGTACCAGTCTCCCTTTCGCTGTCTGCTCCATCTTATAATATCCTCAACCTCAAATATCTCAAATTTTAATTGTATCTCAATAGAGACGAAGACGTAAACTGGAAACTGAACATGGATGATCAAGGTGTTTACAGGACTTATGACCTGTCATTGGTTGGGTTAAGCGCACGCTTTATGTAATTACAACATTCCCCATTCCACCTTTGTTATTGTGATCATGCATGACAAATTTTTGGAAGATGTATTTTTGGAAGATGTACGAGTATTTCGTATACAGGTATAGGTATACATTCACAAATATTTGTTCTCAAATATCTCTCTTTTATTCTGGTGTTCCTCACGCGATCCCTCAGTGTCTTGCCTGCTATCGTTTGTAATTTGAGATTATAAATATATAATATATAATATAATTTTTTTTTTCTGTTGGTTGGCTGTCGGTTGGCGAAACATCTGTCGCTGAATGATACGATTACAGCGTTTTGAATTTTAACAGTTAATAATTATTTGTTCACCTAATAATGTTAGATTTACATTTCGTTAAGTTTTAAATAGTAAATTTATGACTATCAAATATAACATATATTTAATTTTATATTTCTTTTCTACAGTTAAGTCTATCCAAGTAAGGAAGATCTTCAAAATCACATTTATAGTTATAGATGAATTTGTAAAAAAAAATCAATATAAGGATAAAAGGAGGTCTACATAAAATAAAAACAATCCTCCAGGGGTCTACGGGACAATTTTTTTTAGAAACCTATGGTGAAACGATAAAAAAGACATATTATGACACAAGAAACATTTCATCCCATAAAATAAAATAAAACTTCAAGAAAATACACATTTTGGTTCATAGTAATTATTAAAACATTGTAGGTGTTCTGATATATTGTCGACCTTTGTGGCAGAGTGGTGAGAGCTCTGACTTCCATACCGAAGGTCCCGGGTTCGATTCCCGACGATGGCAGTGTGATTGTCACACTGTCTTTGGTCTGATGTAGAATTCACGTGACAATAAAATGGCGATAGATTATCTACGTATCACATGTCACGAGAATCACTATGATAGCTATAATACCCTTTACATCGATTTGATTGATCGTCATGATGTAAACAGCGATTTAACAAAATAATAATAATGATAATATCTAAACATTTTAATAACGCTTATTTTTTTAATTGCGGTTATTTTTAATAACGGTTATTTTATAATAACGATTATTTTGATATAAAGAGCTTTTTCCCTTCCCAACACGTAGATAGTAGTGGCCGGTGTACAACCGCCCCCCTAGCATGCGCCCCCACGCCCTTCCCACCAAAGGTCATTGTCTCGGCGGTCAGTAGTACCAAAAATAATCGATTCATTCACAAACCTTTCGTTTTCACTAACTTCCTTCCCAACCACGCTTTTAAAAGTAACCGATTGACGTGAAAACTTATACGTTATCATTCAACACGTAATTACTACTGATTCTTTATTTAAAAATATTGCAAAGATCATGGTAAACATTTGTAATATTGATGAAACCATACGTTTTCTAGAAGTGTTATTACAAGTGACATAATTGTTGCGAATGAAAACGTTTGTTTTCTAGAAGCTTGATTACAAGTTACAATTGAAGTGAATGGAAACGTTTGCTTCACAGAAGATTTATTACAAGTTTTTTAATAAATTATATGAATAAAATGTTTATTTATTTCTCTTTTTATTTTTTATATACTTTGTATATAAATATTCGATATTTATTTTGTTATTTTATTTTATATCATTGTATTTTATATTATTTGTTTTAGATTTATTTTGTGGGTGTTAGACCATCGAAGTGCGCGCGGGAGATGCCTATTGGTGGCGATGAGATTCGCAACCCATCACACAGCGTCTCCCGCGGGGCGAAAAGAAAAGAGAAGGATGAAGTGCCGCATCAGTAAAAGTGTGACAGTTCATTCTTTCTGCCTACCCTTTCGGGGAGACGGCGTGATGGTTAGTTAGTTAGTTTTGTATATAAAACACTTCTATTAAAAAATAAAATAACATAGACATGTTTCGGACAACCAATCCTTCTTCAGTGATACATATTATAAAGATGCATTTTAAAAATATTATAAAATTGTTTACATGATCTGTAAGATCATGTAAACAATTTCGTAATATTTTCAAAATGTATCTTTATAATACTCGTATGTTTCACTGAAGAAGAACTGGTTGTTCGAAACATGCCTATGTAATTTTATTTTTTTAATATAAGTATTGTATATACCAAGTATATAAAAAATAAAAAAATAAATAAAGCATCATATCAACACAAAGTATATAGAAGAAAATGTTTATTTTTTATATTTTATTGAATTATGTGGAAATTGTTTCGTCTTGGTAGGGTTTTACAAAATGTCCCTTACCAACAAAAGTTTGTACCGAACATTTTATAAACTCTAAATTATAAAAAGATTTTTTTTTAAAGTAAAACTTATTTATTATTCATGAACAATGACGTGAAACTCCACAATAAATCATTAAAACCAATAAAAACGTATATTTTCTAGAAATTTTATATATTTTATGGAAATGCCATGTTTTGCTTATTAAAGCAATAGGTACATCTATATTTATTTCATATAAATGAAGACGTCTGTCTTCTAGGAGTTTTATTAAATTATATATGAAATGACATGATTCCCCCTTCTTAGGCATTATCAAATGACTTTTGATAATGCCCTAGAAGACCGACTTTTTCATTTATTTTTTCTTAAAAAAAAAGGCTAAGAACAAAGATTTAAATCAATGATTATATAATTTCTTTGACAATCATTACATGAGCAGAAAATGTTCATTATTATAAACAAGGAATCTGGTCGTGTCCAGGCTCGAACCCAAGTCCTCTGGATCAGGAACCAAGCATCATTTAATATGGAGTTTTACATCATTGTTCAATAAACAATAAATACAATAAAACAATAAAAAGTATATTTAATAATGCTTTATCAAGGTAAAGTAAGAATTCCACAGTAATGCCTTAAATTTAATAAAAAATTTTTTTAGTGTTTTCGTTTTTGTTTTTATTTATTTTCAATACATATTTTGCTTTATATGTCTATATAAGGATATTCAAAATAATTATATAATATCCATTGGAGAGGGATATTTGAAATAAGGGTTGGGGAGGGCAACTTTAAGTGAATGGTGCACTTAAAGTTGTCATCGTAAACAAAAACCTATCCAAAAAAGCTTGAATGGCAGTGCACAATGGTGTTCTTCTACCGACCCTTAATGTAACTGGCAAAATAAGGATAAAGTAGAATAAATGCAGTAAAAATGAGATCTCTTAGATGAATGTGCGGATACTCTGTGTATGATAGAGTGTCGAATGAAAATATAAGAAGTAAATGCGTTGCGAATGATGGTGTTATGAACAAAAAAATTAAAGGATCATTAAGATGGTTTGGACATATGGAAAGAATGAATGAAGAAAGAATGGTAAAAAAGTATATGTTAACGATGTAAATGGAAATAGAAATAGAGGAAGACCGAGGAAAACGTGGCACGATCAAATAAATCAAATATTGAATGTCGGCCATGTGAGGAGTCAGAGAAATCGACGCGCGTGCATGATACGATGTATGAATGTTGAGGAAGCGAGAGAAATATGTCAGGAAAGAAAAGTGTGGCAGTCCATTCTTTCTGCCTACCACTTCGGGGAAACGGCGTGATGGTTAGTTAGTTAGTTAGTGATTCACGTTTATTGTCACGTGAATTTTACACCAGACCAAAGACAGTGTGACAATCACACTGCCCTCGCCGGGAATCGAGCCCGGAACCTTCGGGGTGGCAGTCAATGCACTTACCACTCGGCCACGAAGATATTAGAATGATCATTTTTGTGATTTTTTAAAATAATATTTTAATTTTTATATTTTTAATAAAGTTAGTGTGGTATAATAAGTATTTAAAAAAAGAAACATTAATTTTTAATTATTTAATGTGTAAATTTTGAAACCCTGTTATTATACGTATCGGCATTTATTTATATTTTTATGAGTTTTTTTTAGCTGTTTAGCGTACCTATGTTGGCATCATCAGGTATAGGTCATAAAAATATGTTGTACACGATGACGCCAACTCAAAAAATATCGAATTCGCACTAAACTCGTAAGAAGAGTATCTTGTATTCCTAATATCGAACCATCTCTCATGCGTTCGTGGTATTATATATTAATTATGTTTTACCTGTTCTCAATAGATGTCTTAAACTATAAAAAATGTTTGTAATATTTTTTGAGAAAATAAACTGATTTGATTTGATTTGAAGAGAGGTGTTGTGGTCAAAACTAGATCAAATTTCCCTCAGTTAGTAACTTTGCTATTGTTAAAGATGGATTCTCTAGTACTTTTCTAAATCATAAAAATAAGCCAGCCCTAAATATTAGTATCTTTACTTTAAAACGCGATTTCACAAAAATCAAAAATTTTGAGTTGTGACAGTCTAGCACTGAAGTGTATATGTAGGCGAAACAGCTGTCGCAAAATCTCATAAAAATAAATTATGATACGTACAATAACAGTGTTTCAAAATTAAAACTTTTAACGAAATAATTATGAATGTTCCTTGTAGGTTAGATGTACCAAAGTATTTTTAGAACGCAAGGAAAAGTTAAGTTTTTTCTCTTTGCCTTTGGATCGATATGACGAAACGATTTTGTGTGTGTGTATAGAGCGGCGTCATAGGGTTCAAATGTCAGTTACAAAATTCTCTCCTAATTCAAGTGTCGTTGATCTGCGGGGTTGAATGAATTGTTGTTGCCACCCTCCACCCCCAAAATAGTTTTTAAACCTTCTCAAAAATAGTTCTATTAGACAGAGATTATTCCACTACATAACAGGTTTTCCAATATGATATAAATCAAACTTCTGAAAGAACGGGTGAAAAGATGGACCGTTATACTTTTTTCGTTTGAACGTTCTCCATAATTATTCCCTAATGATCATAACTCACCGTTCTAACATCCTATTTGTCCTCGTGCACACTTTTTTTTTCCTCTTTCTCCCTTCCTTTATTATATATATTTTTTTAGTATATTCTGTTTCTAAAAAAATATATATATTTAAAACATTTATTTATTTATATATGTTTCTCTTACTCTCCTTACAAAGAAAATGTCTTGTGTAAAGGACAGGAGAATCTTGAATGTCAACTAGATGACACAAAAAATAATTTATGTCACTGAAAAGTCACAATTCACTACATTTTGAAGTTTTTGATTGAAAGTTTATATTTACTGTAGGAGACCTGGTTTCTGAGTTCTTCTGGGAGGGCATTAAACCATTTTTATCCATTAAATTGAAAATGATGCTGGGGTTTTGGTTGTATTTACTTTTTTTTTTTAACATAATGCATCCCTTGCTCTTGTTAGTACTAGACTCTTAAAATAGTACTAGACTACGCCTGGAGATGTCTCTCCAATTTTATGCTTTATGTTTTTAGTTTAAAAATCTTCAGCAGTACATTTTTCTTATAATGTTCACTAATCCTCCACATGCCGAATTGTTTGAACAATTCGGCTGAGGAGGAGTCTATCGGTTTTCTGAGAATAATTTATAAAAGCTTTCTCTGAGCAACTTCTAAAGACATCATGTGGGTCTTAAAAGCTCTCCCCAGCCAACCATTCCATACTGTAAAACTGATTGCCCAAGCGCAAAGTTAATTATTCTTAAAACGTTTTTAGAAACCGTATTTCGATGACTGATGAAAATATAAAATAGTTTTCTAATTCTTCTAGAAACTTCGTCAATCTGCTCCTTCCATTTCATCTCCTGGTCAATTGTTATTCCCAGATATTTGATCGACTTTATACGTATATTTTTTTTAAAGGAACATAGAAGTTCCCGCCACATACCCGAGGCTGTTATAGGGCGTAGCGGCGCCCTTTTATCAGCCTCGCTCGTACACTCCCTGGGCCTGTCCCCAGTCCATCCGGGACTTACATTTAAAGACGGCAACAACAAGGGGGTGCCAGACCACATTTAATCAACTACATCCTACTTCTATGCTACGCTAATAAACATAATATATAAACTAACTAACCAACACGCCGTCTCCCCGAAGGGGTAGGCAGAAAGAATGGACTGCCACACTTTTCTTTCCTGACATATTTCTCTCGCTTCTTCAACATTCATACATCGTGTAATGCACGTGCGTCGATTTCTCTGACTCCTCACATGGCCGACATTCAATATTTGATTTATTTGATCGTGCCACGTTTTCCTCGGTCTTCCTCTATTTCTGGTTCCATTTACATCATTAACATATAATTTTTTTACCATTCTTTCTTCATTCATTCTTTCCATATGTCCAAACCATCTTAATGATCCTTTCATTCTTTTGTTCATGACACCATCATTCGCACCGCATTCACTTCTTATATTTTCATTCGACACTCTATCATACACAGAGTATCCACACATTCGTCTAAGAGATCTCATTTCTACTGCATTTATTCTACTTTCATCCTTCTTTTGCCAGTTCCATGCTTCGCTTCCGTGCGGGATGGGAAAAAAATGTGGAGTACAGTTTTTGGCATGTAGGACAAAGGACGAGGTTTAGGAAGCATTTCATAACATTAAATAAATAAATAAAACCACTGCACAAATTATTATAATGGCCAAGAGGGAGAGGAACGATCGACTTTATATTACTATGTTGTCTAGGCAATCATTGTTAACACATTTTATGCGTGAAGGGTAATAATACCCATTTATCGGACTGTCGCTAGCCGGTGGGAAGGGTAAAAAAATACCGTTTTTGTGTCTCTTCTAAAAATTGTTCTTTTTATCACAATTCAAGTACTACATACGGTTTAATATTACCATTGTGTTTGCAACGAGCGGTAATTAGCGCTCAAAACTACACCGGACAATGTTTTAATTACACTATAAACTGGTTATGAATCAACATTTTAAGATATGTATTTAAGCATGTGCACAGTGGATGGCCGAGTGGACAGTGGCGTTGAGGAAAGGGTTGGTATAGGTAACAAAGTGAATGGAAAAACAGGAATTTATTAATGACAACAATAATCGTGGCAGAATGGCAAGAGCTAATGGCGTAGTAAGGCGAAAGAGGTCATTATCATGAAATATAATATAACACATTAAAAATGACGAATTTTTATGAATTAAAACACCGTTTTTTCCACTTTTGAGTTTATTTTTCTCGACGTGTTTCGAAGGCTTACACCTTCATCATCGGAAGAACGATATAAACTTTTTAACGAGTTTATATCGTTCTCCCGATGATGAATGTTTATAGATTTATTTATTTTTGCAGTGATAACTTTGAGAATCGATGCGGCACTCCATCTTTCTGTTTTCGACACGGTGTGATGGGTTGCGAACCTCATCGCCACCAATAGGCATTTCCCGCGCACACTTCGATCGTTCAACGTCTACATAATAAATCTAAAACAAATTATATAAAATACAATGATATAAAATAAAATAACAAACAAAAATAATTTAACACAAAATGTTATTTTAGATGGAGTGCCGCATCGATGAAAGTGTGGCAGTCCATTCTTTCTGCCTACCCTTTTGGGGAGACGGCGTGATGGTTAGTCAGTTAGTTAACTTTGAGAATTATTTTACTAGTGTTTCGATTCATAAGACATCGTCATTTAGGATTTGAAAGCTGTAAAACGAACTTATCATACAACAAATGAGAGTGTTCGTTAAAATAGTAAGCTCGTACAAGTTTTTGAAGAGTCATCCCCTAGGCGCCCATATCGTCACTTCCGCGTAAATTTCGCGCCCTTTCCCGCTTCCGGTGGCGACGACCCCAGATCCGGAAGCGAGCGTCATTGACCCCCCAAGGACGTCCGCAAGGGTGACCGACCCATGGATAACATACACCATAGATGAGCTTTCGAAGCGTATCCTTAGTAAAAATACGTATATTGATACACACGTGCCGTTTTAAATCTTTAAGATTATTTAATCACTTTAAGATTAAGTTTTAATCGCAAACTAAAGACTAATAAAAAAATCTAAAATGGCAGTGTACAATGGTGTTTTTGTACTGACCCTTATGTAGGTAAGCGAAGCACTAAACTGGCAAAAGAAGGATAAAAGTTGAATACATGCCGTATAAATGAGATCTCTTAGACGAATGTGTGGAAATCTCTCAAATGAGCTCAAATAGGATACCACACATACCTCTCCATGGAAGGCCAAACGGACAACGCCGACCAGGAAGACCCCCGAAACGATGGAGAGAAAGCTGGAGTTCAGCGTCTCAAGAGAACCCGCCTGAAATAACAGACTCCTGAGTCTACCAAATGTGAAGAAGAAGAAGATGTATAATAATAACAAATGACTTCTGGAAAATAGACGTTTTCATTCGTATTAATTAAGTGTAGTGTTATTTACTATATGTTTGCATTGTCAATTGGGAAAAATAAAGAATTTGAAATGTTTAATATTTCTCGCATTTTCCCGCGAATCTCGTCTGTCCGGTGGTACTTTCTCGGTACAGTAAGAGCATAGACGGTGCATAACAGTATATTGGGATGAGCCGAGATGTAGTGGCTGCCCGTACCGTTGGCTAGTACCGTTATCCCAGCACTAGGCCACCGTGGTAACGGTTACTTCTTGCTTACTCAAATCTGCTTGAGGAGCCCTTACCAACGAACATTTCCCATCCCGCGGTACGTGTCGTATATAGCTACCTGTATATATACACGATGAAGATGCGTTTATTGTTTCTTGATGAATAATGATGCAAAAATCCTTATTATTTAAACATTAGTCATCTAGAACTTTGATTGCATAATGTTTTAGGATGTTTAAAGTTTTGACGAGTATAATTTGCATCGTCATCAATGTTTACAAGAGACGGAAAAATGGAGAAAGACATCGAAAGAAGGGTTGGTGCTGGGAATAAAATAATTGGCGCACTCAAAGTCATTACTGCAAATAGAAATATATCCACAGAAGCAAAGATGGCAGTACACAGTGGAGTCCTAGTGCCAACCCTAATGTATGTCAGTGGAGCTTGGAGCTGGCAAAATAAGGATGAAAGCGGGATAAACGCCGTAGAAATGAGATCACTAAGTAGAATGTGCGGGAAAACGTTGAATGATAGAATACCGAACGATGAAATAAGAAAGAAATGTAAGGCAGATGACTGAATCATGGATAAAATTAAAAAAGGATCCCTGAGATGGTTTGGACATATGGAACGAATGGATGAGAGTAGAATGGTTAAAAAGTTGTACACAAGCAGCGTGAGTGGAAAAAGTAGCCGAGGACGACCCAGGAAAACGCAAACTTTGCAAACTTTGAACTAACAGAAAATATTATGTAAAAAGACTACTCAATATGATGAAAACGTCTGATTTCGGGAATGACATGAACGCCTTTCCAAGGTATTGTCAAATATCTACATAAACTTTAATATAATAAAATTTGGGAGACGCCTATTGGTGGCGATGAGGTTCGCAATCCACACACTGTTGTAAACAAGCTCTCCACACGTGGAATGCGTGTTTAAACGCGCGTCCGTCCACAAAGTTTGTTGAAGGTCAAACGAATTTTGGTTTCAAACAATTGTCTACACAGTTTTAAACCGCCGGTGGAGACCGATATGGAGAACAAACTCTGACATTCCAAACTTTGCAAGGCAACTTCTTAATATGAAAATAATCGTCTGTTTTCTAGATGTATTATTATAGTTTATGGAAATGACATATTTCGCCTTTCTAAGGAATTATCTTCTTCTTCTTCCTTATTGACCTATGTGGTTTGTTTGTTCTCCAGAGAGTTGCTCCTCCTGTGAGATAGATTCCCAGCTGTCCTTCCATCTTTTAGAAGGTCTTCCACGAGGACGAGTCCCATGAGGTTTATTATGCAATGTAATATAGGGGAGTCTGGTAGAGTCCATTCTTTGAACATGACCGTACCAGTCCCTTTTCGCTATCTGCTCCATCTTATAATATCCTCAAATGTCTAAATAAAATAAAATTAAACTTTTGGAAAATATACGTTTTTATTAATATTATATATTACATATGTAGTTACAAGTCAAAACATTGTAAGACGATTTTTTTTTACTCACATAGAGTATTTATTATGTGCTAAAACTTTCTTATATGAATGAAAATGTCTGTTTTATAGAAGATTTTTATATTTATGGGAATGGCATGTTTCGCCTTTCTACGGCATTATCAAATGTAATCTGTCGCTGGTGACACCGGTGGGAAGAGCAATTAGTCTGCCGAACGCGGTCTCCTCGGAGATCGACGTCTTTTATATTAGTGAAGGTACGTTCAGGGGACAAATACTCTTGACTTTGGAAAGTATCTTGTCTTCCTAATGTCATCTCTTATGCGTTCCTGGTACTTTGTTGTATTTTTATAATATTTTACTTAGACTCAATAGATGCCTTAAACATTTTTATGTTTGTAATGTCTTTTGAGTTCATAAACTATTTTGATATGATTTGAAAATGTCTACATAAAATATAATAAAGCACATAGAAAATATACATTTTAATTAGTATTTTAAAAAGTATTATCACACTATGACACTGCAAACTTTGCATGTCGAAAGTTAAAATTCTCATAAAGTATTATGTAATAAACATCATAGGCTCTCAAACCTTTTCTGGCTACTGCCCCTTTTACAAGAAAAAAAAATGATAATATAAAAATCTGCTTACCTCTTATAGTACTCGGCATTTTTGAAGGTTATCCAAAATTGTGGGAAAATCCAAAGATCACCTTTTTATCCAAGAGAGGCAACTAGTGTTAACTTGTTCACTTTTCATTTATAAAACTTTGTAAAAAACACTCTTTTTCGTATAAATATATAAAATATTACAATTTTTCGTTAACACCGTATATTTGTACTTAAATTATTAATTATATTTTGAAATAATTTCTTGAGAAGGCACCTGTTTTCTTTTGTTTCCAATATAATAGAATTATTTTGAATTTTTTATTTTATGACGTACTGATTTTATAAAAATAAAATGCTTCTTTCTGTTTCTCTCCATGGACGGTCTATTTCTGAAAAACAAAAATATTAAATTAATATAAGTGTGATTAATTAAAAAAGGATCTCTGAGATGGTTTGGACATATGGAACGAATAAATGAGAGTAGAATGGTGAAAAAGTTGTACACAAGCAGCGTGAGTGGAAAAAGAAGCCGAGGACGACCGAGGAAAACATGTCTTGTTGTGTCTTGTTTCAATATTTGATAATGCCTTAGAAGGGCGAAACATGTCATTCCCATAAAATAAAATAAAACTTCTAGAAAACTGACTTTTTATTCGTCTTAATTATTTTACTCATTAATTTAATAAAACGACGTTTTTTTTTATTACTACATTCACTTTTTGTCTTTATTTCGATAGCGACCGGTTTCGACAGGCTAGCTGGCATCAACCGGCTGGTATTAAATTATTATTTAAAATATAGCATGACCAAGTTAATAAAATTTTAAAGGTTGGTCATGTTAGAAGTCGGAGGAATCGACGTGCGTGAATGACTCGTTGTATGAATGTGGAGGAAGCTAGAGAGGTTTGCCAGGATAGAGTAGTGTGGCGTTCCATTCTCTCTGCCTACCTCTGCCTACTCTGTTTGTTTGTTTGTTTAAAATATAATTTAATAAAGAGATTTTAGATTTAAACAAATTAAATCACAATTCGAACGTTGAGATCTTAATTTGAATATTCGAATTTGAAGCTTAATGGTGGGAGTTAATTGAGTATCCCGCTTGCACCGTGTTGCATTAGCAATGGAGACTCCCCCTCCCCTCTGCCTACCCCCGCGTGACCTTCCGGCAAGGGTACCGGTTGCGCCAGCCAATGGGACTGCCGTTAGTGTTTTGTTTCTGCAAAAAGCGCGGGAAAGCAAGTATTCCCGCGCACGCGCATAGCGGACCGGTCTTGGATTACCGTAACATCGTCTTGACCCGTTCCGAACGGTAGGAGAAGTCTGTTGGTGGGTGCAAGTTCTTTTATTGGTTGGCAGATATATTATTATTGTGAAGTTTACTTATTTTGTCGTGCCACGTTTTCCTCGGTCTTCCTCTAATTTCTAGTTCAATTTACATCGTTACGTATCGCACCGTGAGTGTAAAACCGAAACAAGTGCAAATATACAGTTTGGAGATATGGGAGTTTAAAGACTTCATATTGCTTAGAATAACTGTTTTTTTTAAATAAACCAATGATTTTCGGTTTATAGGTATATTACTTTAAACTGAAAATCATTGGTTTATTTAAAAAAAAAACAGTTTTTCCAAGCAATATGAAGTCTTTAAACTCCCATATCTCCAAACTGTATATTTGCACTTGTTTCGGTTTTACACTCACGGTGCGATATTATTTATCACTGTTAAATTTTTTAACTGAGTTTATTGTAACACCTGAAGATGCCAACATCGGTTGGCGAAACAGCAGTCGCGACACTCTCAGTGAATAAAAATAAATTATGATATTATAACATTGTTATAATTTTTTACAGTAATAATGTTTAAGTATCGTAGTGTTTTGGACAAAACAATGGATTATATTATTTATCGTTAACATACTTAAGACAGTATCTACAACACGAAGCTACCGCGAATATATCAGAAAAAAACTAACTAACTAACCATCACGCCGTCTCCCAGGGGTAGGAAGAAAAGATGGACCGCCACACTGTTCTTTCCTGATACTTCTCTCATTCATCATCGTGTATTGAACGCACGTCGATTTCTCCGACTTCTTACGTGGCCAGCATTCAATATTTGATTTATTTATTGCTTCTTGAATTATGATGTAAATCCCCATATAAAATAATTAATACGAATGTAAACGTCTGTTTTCTAGAAGTTTTATTACAGTTTATGTAAATGGCATGTTTGCCAGTTCATATTCACATAAAATATAACAAAACTTCTAGAAAATAATCATTTTCCTTCGTTTTCGTTAATATTTAATAATTTTTTCTAGGTCTTACTCTATTTCTTGTTCCATTTACATCGTTAACGTTTACTTTCTTTCTTCATTCATTCTTTTCATGTGTTCAATCCATTCATCCATTATTTAATTTGAAGTTTTACATAATTGTTCAAGAAACAATAAATAAGCTCTAACTGTCAATATTTTCGTATGAAGTACTCGTACATAATTTGTGGTGTGACATTATTAAATATAATATCAATAAACTTGTATAATTGAAAACGTCAGTTTTCTAGAAGTTTTAATATATTTTATGGGAATGACATGTTTCGCCCTTCTAAGGCACTATCAAATGTTGAAACATAATAAAATTAACTAACTAACCATCACGCCATTTCCCCGAAGGGGTAGGCAGAGAGGATGGATCGCCGCAATGTTCTGCCTTACATTTCTCTCTTATTTCATCGTTCAGTATTCTATGATACAACGTTTTCCGCACATTATTCTTAGTGATCTAATTTCTATCGCGTTTATCCTGCTTTCATCCTTCTTTTGCCAGCTCCAAGCTTCACTTCCATACATGAGGGTTGGCACTAGAACTCCATTGTGTACTGCCATATTTGCTTCTATGGATATATAATATTTCTATTTGCAGTAATGACTTTGAATATAATAAAACTTCTAGAAAACTGACGTTTTCTGTCGTATTAACTATTTAATATGGAGTTTTACATCATTGTTCAAGAAAAAATAAATATTGTATATTTGTACTTAAAACACTTCATTTTTTTACAATAACCAACCGGTTTCGCTCCCGCCGAAGGTAAGTGTTACAAAAGACACTAAACTATAAACTGCCTTTCGTAACCCTGAGTTGTTGTAAAGAACAAAGCGGTTAAAACACCATTTTACACGTTTATTAATATTATATCTAGCTGTCAAATTTGAATTTTGCGTTCTGATTCGAAATTTACAAATAAAATCGAAAATGGAATTTCGCGTTCGGAATTCAAACTTGGTCGCCGAGAGTGTTGGGTCTACCGCTATGGCACATACGTGTAGCGGAGTGACGCGCGGTGGGCAGACAGGTGCGCGGTTAACGGTGCGGTGACGTCACTAACGGTAACCCTGTCGCTGGTTCTGCCTGTGAGAAGAACAGTTAGCGCCGGGAGCGAGATGAGATCTATAGCCAGAGATGCGAGTCATTTCATAGGCAGCAGGAGCGAACTTGATATTAGTTTTAATTTTAAATTTTCGTACGAAGCATTCACATTGTACTAAGACATTTAAACATTTTATTATCATTTATATTTAAAATATAATAGAAATAAAAACACTGCACTTGGTTTTTCACCACTATGCGGCTATTTGCATTGCCGTTAAATACCGTTTTACGAAGCCCTGAGGAAGCTTGGGTACAAGCAAAACTAGTCGGCAATTTTGAATGAGCTTTTATTTTATATGAAGAACATGATATTGAACTGAAGCGAAGCATGGAACTGGCAGAAGAAAGATGAGGGCAGAATAAATGCGGTAGAGATGAGGTCCCTAAGACGAATGTATGGTAGAACGATGTATGATAGAATCTCAAATGCTGATATTAGAAAGGAATGTAGAGCGAAAGACGGATTATTATGAACAAAATTATGAAAGGATCGGTGCGTTGGTTCGGATATATGGAGCACATGGGTGAAGAAAAAATGGTAAAAAAGTATTTGTTAACAATGTAAATGGAGTACGGAGTCGCGGTAGACCGAGGAAAACATGGCATGACCAAATTAATCAAATTTTAGGTTGGTCATATCAGAAGCCGGAAGAATCGACGTGCGTGTATGAATGGGGGGGAAGCTAGAGAGGTGTGTCAGGAAAGAAGAGTGTGGCGGTCCATCCTCTCTGCCTACCCCTGCGGGGAAACGGCGTGATGGTTTGTTGTTGATATTTCGTTTAATGCACATGTTAAAAAAATTGCATGTGAAAGTGTAGTTTATTTAACAGAACTTATAAATCAAATGCTTCTTAAGAAAATGTATAAGTGTGCATAGTTCGTGAATGACCTTATTTTTTTATATTGAGGCAATGCCCACTCGAATTTCTGAAGCGCCCCCTAAATGCTAAAAATTTAAAAACACCCCGCCAGACCTCCAAAACACCCACAAAGGGGCGCTGGCACCTCGGTTAAGAATCACTGCTCTAAAGGGCCGTCTACCATCAGAACGACCACCAAAGATATGCAGAGAAGGCTTGTCGTCTTCGTCACAAGAAGAAAGTTGATATCCTGCATGAACAGATCGCAAGATCTTCAATAAGAAGAAGAGAAAGGATTGGCATATTTCGCCTAACTAAGGCATTATCAATTTGATATTGCAAAGTTTAAAAAATATATGCTAAGATGGCAGTGCATAATGGTGTTCTTGTGCCGACACTTATGTATGGAAATGAAGCATGGAACTGGCAAAAGAAGGATGAAAGTAGAATAAATGCAGTAGAAATGAGATCTCTAAGACGAATGTGTGGCAAATCTGTGTATGATAGAGTGACAAATGCAAGTATAAGAAGTGAATGTGGTACGAATGAAAGTGTTATGAACAAAATAATGAAAGGATCATTAAGATGATTTAGACATATGGAAAGAATGAATGAAGAATAAATAGCAAAAAAATTATATGTTAACGATGTAAATGGAACCAGAAATAGTGGAAGACCGAGGAAAACGTGGCACGATCAACTAAATGAAATATTGAATGTCGGCCATGTGAGGAGTCAGAGACATGACACGATGTATGAATGTAGAGGAATCGAGAGAAGTATGTCAGGATAGAACAGTGTGGCGTTCCATTCTTTCTGCCTATCCCTCCAGGGAGACGGCGTGATGGTGAGTTAGTTAGTTAGTAAAAAATATATTCAAATGTTAGGGTTATTGGTTCTTGAACTTATTACTTCTAGGAAGTTGTAGTGGAGGTTATTACCGATGAATTATATCAAGTAAGTCACCAAGCAAAAGTGAATCATTTATGAGAGAAGTTTTTTTTAATTTTTCGAGGTCAGGTGTTTTAAAAATTAAGAAAAAAACTGTTAACTGTTTAAATAAAAATTGTTTTAAATATCACAATAGATTATATTTTGTCGCGACAGCTGTTTCACTAACCGATGTTAGCATCGTCAGGCCTTACAATCAACTGTTGTTGTAAACAGTTAATAATGTTGAAATATCAAAGTGTTCTCGCCAAAACAATGGATTAACTTATATATCTGTTTCTTATATACAAACTTGTATTCTTTTCTTACTTAAATGACATCACAGGCATTCATTATCAACAACATAACTAGAACTGTCTGTTCATATTAAGAAAAACCAGACGGAAACATTCTAGGTCATTTTTCTCGTCATGTTTTCCATTTTCGAGTACCTTTTCGACGTCATGTTTTCCACTTTCGAGTTCATTCTTCTCGTCATGTTTTCCACTTTCGAGTTCATTTTTCTCGTCATGTTTTCCACTTTCGAGTTCATTTTTCTCATCGTGTTTTCCACTTTCGAGTTCATTTTTCTCGTCATGTTTTTCACATTCGAGTTAATTTTTCTCGACATGTTTTCCACTTTCGAGTTCATTTTTCTCGTCATGTTTTCCACTTTCGAGTTAATTTTTCTGGTCATGTTTTTCACATTTGAGTTCATTTTTCACGACATGTTTTCCACATTCGAGAACAATTTCTCGTCATGTTTTCCACTTTCGAGTTCATTTTTCTCGTCATGTTTTTCACATTCGAGTTTATTTTTCCCGACATGTTTTCCACTTTCGAGTTTATTTATTATTTTATTATTGATTATTATATGAGAATATGTTTAAATCATGCTTGCGATGATAAAGGTGTAAAAATTAAAAAAAAACATGTCAGGAAAAATAAACTCAAAAAGAAAATAAGAGTTTTTTAATTAATTAAAATTCGATCTTTTTAATTTGTTGAAATAAAATATAAACGTATCTTATGGTTGTCTTGTGCAGTAAAAAATAATACGTTAAATCTATGCAGTCATGTGACACGTGTCAAGCAGTATAGCCTCGTGAATTCAAATAGGCCGGCTATTAGTCAAAATGTTTTCAAGTTCATTGCATTCTATTGCTTTATCCTGTAAGAGTTGTCTATAATTGAACTTATGAACCATAAATGCGCAGTTATCTTCAGTTAGGTGAAATTTAAACTGTAAAGATTTAACAGTTCTTCTCAATAGCGGGAGATGCAGCGAATATGCTGTGAATATGTTGTACGTATATAAATAAGATTTTACGGTAGACAAGCAAACAAACAAACCATCACGCCGTTTCCCCTCAAGGCAGTGAGAATAGACCCTCACAGTACTCTATCCTGGCAAACCTCTCTAGCATTCTCCACATTCATACAACGAGTCATACACGCACGTCGATTCCTCCGACTTCTAACATGACCAACTCTTAAAACCTGATTAATTTGGTCATGCCATGTTTTCCTCGGTCTGCCTCGACTCCGTACCCCATTTACATCATTAACGAATACTTTCTTAACCATTCTTTCTCCATCCATGCGTTCCATATGTCCGAACCAACGCAGCGATCCTTTCATAATTTTGTTCATAATACCTTCTTCCGCTCTACATTCCTTTCTTATATCAGCATTTGAGGTTCTGTCGTATATCGTTCTACCTCACATAAGTCTTAGGGACCTCATCTCTACCGCATTTATTCTGCTTTCATCCTTCTTCTGCCAGTTCCATGCTTCGCTTCCATACATTAGTGATGGGACCAGAACTCCACTGTGAACGGCCGTTTTCGCTTTCAAACGTGCCTACGGTAGATGAAAAATAGAATATTTTTCGATTATCAGCTTCAATGTTTTCGTAGATAATTAAAATGAATGAAAATGTCTGTTTTCCAGAACTTTGTTGTGTAGCCCTCTGGTGAGAGGTCGGTTGGAATTAAGTTCCATTATCTGGGCGCCGCATGAGGTTCGATATTCCCTGATGATGGAGAGGGTGCAGAAGAAATGTCTGTGTTACCTCTATCTTAGAGAGTATAGGTATTACCCGCGGCTCTTTCCGACCGATTTCTTGCTAGGGATGCTAGGCTACCAGTCACTCGAGAGTCACCCATTGTTCAATATCCTTGATTAGTCTTTGCTGTATATTTGTAGTTGCTGTATGTTGTCTCTTCCAGATAGCAAAAGAAGGATGAAAGTAGGATAATTGCCGAGGAAATGAGATCACTAAGATACATGTGCGGGAAAACGATGTATAATAGAATATAGAACGACCAAATAAGGAAGAAATAAAATGCTTGATCACTAAGATGGTTCGGACAAATGGAACAAATGAAAGAAAGAAGAATGGTTATAAATTGTATATAAGCAGTATGAATGAACATGGCACGAAAAAAAATGATCATAAAATCAGGCGGTCCGAAAATTCGACGAGCGTACGTGATACGATGCATGAATGTAGAGGAATCTTGAGAGGCATGTCACGATAAAGAAGTGTGGTGGTCCACCCTATCTGCCTACCCCTTCTGAGAAACGGTGTGATGATGAATTAATTTGATAGTTTTGCTTAGGCATTCACTGTCTGCAATTAGCACAGCGTCGTCCACATACAGCAAACAACTTAGCTTTGACATCAGTTTTGTATTTGTTCCATATTAAGATAAGAGGCCCCTGCCCGCTGGACCGACGATCTGAAGAGGGTTGCTGGACATGGATGGATGGGAGCGGCAATGGATAGGGGGCGGTGGCGGGCTTTGGGAGAGGCCTACATTCAGCAGTGGATGACAGACGGCTGATGATGATGAAGATAAGAGGAAAAATCTAAATTCCACAGTATGGAAAATATAAAAAACATGGCCAGTAAGAGTAGATGAGAATTTATAAAGCATGCATAAGACCAATAATAACACATTGAGTTGAAGCAAGAGAAGACATAATCAGGACCAAACAAATTTTGAGGACTTCCTAGATGAAGACACTGAAGATGAAAGCAGGCACGACAGTAAGAGATCTAGGAACATCAGAATAAGATAGATATGTGAGGCTGAAGATATTATAAGATGGAGTAGACAGCGAAGAAGAGACTGGTCAGGTCATGACCAAAGAATGGACACAACCAAACATCCCTATATTGCATTATATAATCACCTTCACCTTCAAAGAATTGTTGTCCAATATAGACTAAAAAGAGGGCATATTTGAGACACATTCTCCATAACGTGAAATACGGTCTGCTGCATTTCATCATGAAAGGGAAGATTGAAGGTAGGCGCGGTGTTTGAAGACCTTAGATGTCCTGGCTGGAAAAGTTCGGAGGGTGACGGAGTTGTTTCGGCTAGCATAGGATAGAGAGCCCTACGCCAGAGTGTTAGTCGACGTCGAGGGAACCTGAAATAGCACTTTGAAGGGAAGAATCACCTTCACAGGACTCATCCTCGTAGATGACCTTCTAAAAGGTGAAGGAAGAGTTGGAAATCCACCGCAAACGAGGAGCAACCCATTGAAAAACAGACCGCATATTTTTAATGATGATGTAAAATATTTGAAAACGTTCGATTTTAAAAAGGGAGAATGTAATGGGATGGTCAGAAACAGGAGCTGTTAGGGGAGTGTTGTGAAGGAGGTCAAATTTCACAACCAGATGTATCACCGAAAAGAGATTTTTATATTTTGCTCTTATCATAAGGGTGTTAACAAAATCACTATAGTCACATTTGAAGAAGTCTATTTAATAAAAAAAATCCACCCAAGTTGAATCACCATTGGAATATGGAGTAAAACTACACGAAAAAGATAATTATATTTTTCTATATTCATTTATTATTTCTTTAACAGTGATATAATTCTCCATATTAAATAATTTAAAAAAATGTATTGCCTTGCTAAGATATTATTAAATATAATATAGACATATGATAATGTCTAAGCAAGGCGAATAATTTAATTTCAATAAAATATAATCAAACTTCCAGAAAACAGATAGAATTATAATTGTACAATATTTTATGAAAATAATATGTTTTGCCTTCCTAAGATGTTATAAAATATTATGTAGACATTTGATAATATCTTAGCAAGGCGAAACATGTCATTCCAATAAAAATATAATAAAACTTCTAGACGCTTTCATTCATACTGATTATAATTTATATAAATTTTACTTAAATCTATTTATGAACAACTAACTAACCATCACGCCGTCTCTCTGAAGGGGTAGGCAGAAATAATAGACCGCAACACTTTTCTTTCCTGACATATTTCTCTCGCTTCCTCAACATTCATAATATAACAATTTCTCCGACTCCTCACGTGGCCGACATTCAATATTTGATTTAATAGATCATGCTACGTTTTCTTTGGTCTTCATTAATTTCTAGTTCCATTTACATAATTAACATATATATTTTTTTATCATTATGGAGTGTAATAATAATATAATACAATAAAATACCTTGAACATTGTTGCTTGTATTCCAAATTTGAGTTAAATTTGTTTTGAAAATCACAGAGTTATTTGACAAAGAAGACACCATTTAATCAATTCACATAAAACTAAATAACAAAGTATAATTAACACAATAAAAATTAACAAACAATTAAAAATATATATTGTTAAAAATAATCACAACAAACACTGTTTTTAAAAATACAAAATTGTGCAAAAAGAATTTAATTCAATTTAATTATAATGTTTTTTTGAGTATTTTCTAATTGAAACTTTGCAGATGTGATGTTACGGTGGATTCGCGTGTCCGAGCGACCGGTTTCGTCAAATCGAACGGAATTTGGTTGAAATACAGTTATGTTATCGATGTATTGTACGCGGCACTTGGCTCTCGGTACGCGTCCTCTCGCCGCAAAGTTAAGAATCGTACTGTTCTTTTGACGGATAACTGTATTCAGGATTCGAAATTCAAGTTTAAACTCTGGCGAGAAAACTTATAACCAGCAAAGTTCAAGAATTTACAGAAAGGCATCACGTATAAGATGCATTGAATCACCTTTACAACTAATTAATAATGAAAAAATACAATATTTACAATACAATATTTTATGGGAATAATACAAGTATATTTTGCCTTCCTAAGATGTTATTAAATATTATGTAGACATTTGATAATATCTAAGCAAGGCGAAACATGTCATTCCAATAAAAATATAATAAAACTTCTATCGTTAACATATTTTCTTTTCCATCACACCGTCTCTCCGAAGGAGTAGGCAGAAAGAATGGACTACCACACTTTTCTGACATATTTCTCTCGCTTCCTCAAAATTCATACATCGTGTCATGCACGCGCGTCGATTTCTCTGACTCCTCACATGGCCGACATTTAATATTTGATTTATTTTACCGTGTCACGTTTTCCTCGGTCTTCCTATATTTCTGGTTCCATTTACATCGTAAACATATAAATTTTTTACCATTCTTTCTTCATTCATTCTTTCCATATGTCCAAACCATCTTAATGATCCTCTTATTATTTTGTTTATAACACCATCATTCGCGCAACATTCACTTGTTATTTTTTCATTCGACACTCTATCATAAACAGAGTATCCACACATTCGTCTAAGAGATCTCATTTCTACTGCATTTATTCTACTTTTATCCTTCTTTTGCCAGTTCCATGCTTCGCTTCCATACACAAGGGTCGGTAGAAGAACACCATTGTGCACTGCCATTTTAGCCTTTTTGGATAGATTTTTGTTTGCGATGACAACTTTAAGTGCACCCTTCACTTTGTTGCCTGCCCCAACCCTTCTTTCAATATCCCTCCCCACTCGCCCATATTTTGTTAACAGTGCTTGCTCCAAATTTTTACTATTCACGCTAATGTTACACTCTATAATTTGAGAATTGATTCTTCTTCATAATATCCGGACTGGAATCCCCATGCTTTTTTTAGATCTCTATTTGATAAGAGGGTATCTCATATTCTTCTTTCATCTTTAACAGCCGTTGTCGTCCACTGCTGGACATAGGCCTCCCCCATACTTCTCCATGTATGAAATGTCACACGGGGGGTGGTTGGCGTTACAACGCCACGCTTGCCAGACGGGTTGGCGAGGTGTCCTTCCACGTTAGCCTATGCATCAATAGTATGCACCGAGGTTATTCACACTCGATCTCTAACACTGCGCATAGTTTCCAGGGGAGACCAAAGTCGAGGAGGTGTGGATAGGTACTTGGGATCAGATCAATCCTCTAGCGTACCATGGCCATCACCACGGTGATGGACATGCACCGCTCAAATAGGATCCCCCTTACTCCCCCTGCATGGAAGCAATATAAGATCATTAAACTTAGGATAATGCGTAAGATGAAGATCGACATGGACCAACAGAAAGCAAACGTCATGGCTGCGAAACATAAAAAAAACTGGACTGGAATAAGAAGCGTGGAGGAGTTATTACAAAAAAGCCTTTGCAAAAGTGTTTTTTTTCGTTTTTCTTCTTCCTTCGTCGTTTCCTAGTTACTGAGGGTCGTGATCCATGGAGCTGCCCGTGGCTAAAACAAAACACCTCCAATCCTCCCTCTGCCCAGCAGCCCGCACCGCAGAGTAGAGGTCTCCCCCAGTCATCTCCTTAATCTGATCATACCACCGCGCAGAAGATCTGCCTCTCCTTATTTTGGAACATTTCCTGTGATAATCCTTTCTTCAGGTTACCAAGCTTTCTACTGGCAATGTGACCAAAGAAACTCAATACTCACCAGCTGCATATTATACATAGTCTTCATGTGATTTTGAGCTCTTTAAACCATCAGCCAATTCTAAACCACTTGAAATGGCAAAAGAAAATTTGTTTTTAAAAGGGCATTAATGATTTTTCCTTATTTTTATAGCTCGAAAACCTTAAAATATGAGAGACCTGTCAGACAGAAGACATTGTGAAATGGGGCAGGAAAAAACGGTACCGGAGAGATCATGTGAATAGAATGGGCGATGCAAGAATTCCTCATGTCTTATTCTTATTTTCAACTGTATGTCGTCAACTGCTGAACGTATGCCTTTCTCAAAGCACGTCACTGCCCCCTATTTATTCAAAACCTCTTCTGTCTTACAGAGGTTCAGCTCTTGTGGCTATTCCTCTTACGTCTGATGGAAACATTGTTGGGAAGTGATTTGGTGGGTTGATGGTTTATGCGGGGGCATGGTTACCTAGATTTGGGGGTTTTGATTCAAAATTTCTTTAGCAAACCGGGCTTTTGGGCTTCTATGGGAGTACCGCTACTGTTATAGACACTCTTATCTATCCACGTCTAGAAATATTTTTAGTATCGTCGGTTCAGCGGGCAGGGGGACGTCCAACTCTACGGAATCCTGTGCGTGGTCTTCACTCCAGAACCCGTCTTTTCCATCGGCTGTCGGTTCTCCGACTAAGAGCCAGCCTACCGCCACTTCAGCCCGTCTATCCTCAAAGCCACCTCAGCCACCTTAGTTTGCTATCGTTTTTTCATGTGGCTGCACACAATATACCAGTAGTTAATTGTCTGCCAGGCAGACCGTCAGCTATATGGAAGATAACTGGTATTCCACCAGCCAAGAAGATGACCCCGTTCAGCAATAGACCAATGATCTATTAGATGAAGAAAAATAAGAAATTATCTCGGATGCGATTCTTTTGTAAAATTTTATCAAAATATCAGTTCGTTGAGCGAAAATTTGCATAACAAACCTGTTTAAGAACCCCATAAAATGCTATGAATAGAGCGAAGAGTATTGAAGTTCGTACAAAAGAAATCTATTTGTTAGTTTTTTACCAAATCGGTGTTCTCTTATACTTATTATACTTTTGTAGGGTAAAACCAGTTTAAATGAGAAGAAAATGTATTAGAATATGTAAAAGATTGTGAAACATTTGTAAATAAGAAACCTAGGATTCAAATATACAAAGATAGACGAAATTAAAAGTATACAGAAATAAGGTAATGGGGAATTAATATGGGCAGAATGAAACATGAGAAATATTCTTGACAAAAGGTCCTACAATTAATAAGCACTATTATCTTGAAGCATTATGAAGTTACGTGAGAATATCCGTCATAAGAGACCAGAATTGTGGACCAACAACTCTTGGTTTTTGGATCACACTAATGTATTGGTTCCAGGTTCGATTCCCAGCGATGGCAGTGTGATTGTAACACTGTATTTGGTCTGGTGAATAATTCATGTGACAATAAAATCACGATAGGTAAGCTACCTATCACATGTCATGAGAATCAATAGCTTAACAATTGTATACAGTGATGCATTCAAATAACCAATAGAATGGACACCACCAGACTCCCCTATATTGCACTACGTAAACAGCCTCACTGGACTCGTCCTCGTGGAAGACTTTCTAAATGTTTGAAGGACAGCTGAGAATCCACCTTACAGGAGAAACAAAATAAAATGAAAGGATAACGTTTTGACTCTTAACATAACCACAGGTGCAGAAAAATGCCAAATCAAAAACCAAGTTCTTAAGGTGTTTGGAAAAATGAAAAAAAAAACGCTTGTATAAATGTATTACATCTAACGGGAGCTGTTAATGACACTATAGTGACAAAGAATCTCGCTTCTTTTCATCTACCGCATCTTCTTATTCTTCTTCTTCTATCATCTAGCCAAAGGTGACATATGGTTATGAGTCATGGACCATGGCTCTTAAAGAAAAATAAACAATCTATTTAGTTCTTCTTCTTCTTCTTCGTCAGCCTTTATCGGTCCACTGCTGGACATAGGCCTCTTCCCTTCCCTTCCACTCGTCTCTATCTCCTGCCAGCCGCAGACACATTTCCCCCCCACGGCAGCAATGTCGTCGGCCCACCTTTTTTGCGGCCTGCTGGCGCTTCTCCTATTCTCCCATGGTCTCCACCTTATTATTTTCTGGGTCCATCTATTCTCACTCTGTCTCGCCACATGACCCGCCCATTGCCACTTCAGTCTCGTTAGTCGTTCCATGATGTCCGTTATTTTTGTTCGGCGTCTAATCTCCTCATTTCTGATTACATCTAGGAGACTGACGCCGAGCATATGTCTTTCCATGGAACGTTGCGTGATTCTTAATCTCTCTACATTTCTCTTGGTGAGGGTCATCTACTTAGATACAAGTTTTAAATACTAACATGATGACTGTACAATTCTTGAGAGTTTTAGACTCTTTGATGATGTTATTCCAAGCTCCTCGATCCTGCGGCTTTTGTTCCCAGCAGTCCCTTTCGCCCAACCTAGCCAGATCATCCAGAACATTATCCAGGCGCTACCTAGGTCTTCCTATAGGTCTTATTCTTGCAGGTCTTGACGTGTATAGGGTCTTGATTGCTTTGGTCTCTCTGACTCGGCATATGTGGCCAATCCATGGTAGGCGACCGGCTCTCACGGTGCTCGTTATTAAGGGCTGCTGGGTCATTGTGTTGATCTCTCCTTTGCTCTTATGCCTCCAATAACCCACTGCAACACTAAATCTGGGTCATAGAATCATTTTTAGAATCCTATTCTTGAGAACCAGTCACTGCAACATTAAACTAAACTATGGAACTGGCAAAAAAGGATGAGAGCAGAATTAGTGCCTTAGGGATAAGATCGCTTAGACGTATGTGTGGTAAAATGATGTACCTATGCCAAAATTTCAAATGCAGATGTCAGGAATGAATGCAGTGTGGAAGAAAGTATTATAAACAAAATAATGAAAGGATCACTGTGTTGGTTTTGATATATGGAACGCATGGATGATTAAAGAATGGTTAAAAATGTATACGTTAACGATGTGAATGAATTACGGAATCGAGGAAGACCGAGGGAAACTTGGCATCTTCTTTTCTTCTTCAAGTGTCCTGTCGGGTCCCCCCAACGTTGGCGATCATCTCGGCGAATCTGTCCCTGTCCTGCGCCGCTCGGAACAGCTCCTCCACACTTCGGATGCCGGTCCACTCCCTCAAATTTTTGACAGACATTTGTCTCCTACCGGGCTCTCGGCGTCCAATCTCAGTTGTCAATCTCCAATATCAGTTGGAGAAGGTGGTATTTTTCCCCACGTAGTATATGACCCTGGTGTAAAATCTTCCGAACCTTGATAGTTGATAACAGTTCCCTGTCAACTCTAGCTCGCCTCAGGACTTCGGTATTGGAAACCATGTCTGTCCAGTGAATTCAGAGCATTCGGCGATGGAGCCACATTTCAAATGCTTCCAGTCTGTTCATTAGAAGAATAAGAAGATGTAAGATGTCGGAAGAATCGACGAGCGGCATGACTTGCTGTATGAATGTGAAGGTATCTAGAGAGGCGTGTTAGGGGTTATGGTTTATTTGTTTATTAGTATCGTTTACTAGAATCATGCTGAAAGTTGATTGGAAATAACAGGTGTCTCGGGAATTAAATGGTAAAGTTAATTATTCTATAATAGAAATACTTTGATTTTTACGTGTTTTTTTAAGAATAGTTTTGAGTAAAAATAAAAACATATTACAAATTATTTTTTATTAAAAAATATATAAAATCTTGGTGGTGTTTCGTCATGTAAGAAACTCTTACCATCTCGTTGAAGTACGAATAAAGGTGTAATATCTTGTATGTATCCATGCACGCGGAATAACGGTAAGGGGAAGAAGGAGGGGTGCTGTCAAAATTTGAATATAGAATCTATGGAAAGGTAATATTCCTCGTGGGATTGTGCGCCGATGAAAGAAAAAATTTTAAAAAATTTTTATATCGCGATTTTTTTTATATCAAATACTCGTATAAAAACATTTTAATGTATTTTTAAACCGATAGTTTCATATATTTAAGGGGTAATCGGCAGTGTGAGGTATAAAATAACAAGTATTTAAATAAATATAAAATTGACAGTAATTTAATTTATTTTATAAAACCAACAATAAAAAAATATTAAATTATATTTTAACGTGATTTGACCCAAATTTGAAAAAAATATATAAAATATATATGAAGTTATCGCCATATTTGTTGGACCCTGTTCCATAAGTGGTGCTTTGCGGTGACCATTAGAACTTCTTACAGGTTCATCTAAAATCATTCAAATAAAACATTTGTTTTATTTTAATACTTAATCTAGTGCCTGATAAAAGCTTTTTTTAGTTGAAGATATTTTTTTTTCATATTTGGGTTAAATCAAGTTAACCGCCCTACCTTTGGGCTATTTTCCGAGAAAGGAAGGTTTTTTATTAATGAAATTCAATTGTATAATACATTAATTAATTTTTTTTTAATTACGAAACGTCAAATACTCGGCTGCACACTTCGTCTGCCCCTTGTAAAACTATCATATTTATGAAGACTTGTACTCGAGTGTTGTTGGCACACGCGCGTATCCCTAACAGTTTGTACATTTTAGGTACATTACTTTTTCTCAAGCGCGTACGTGATACGGGATAGCGCAGAATGGTAGTCACAGTGAACGTATCACGTACTTTCAAATACGTAGGGTGGTTAAAACATAATATAATAATTTAATATGATTGGTTCTATAAAATAAATTAAACTATTGAAAAATAAAAATAAAATACTTTTTTTCAGTCTTCTGACTGCTCCTAACCTCTTAAAGGGGTTAATTTTTAAATAAATAAATAAATGTAGAGGAAGCTAGAGAGGTTTGCCAGGATAGAGTAGTGTGGTCCATTCTCTCTGCCTACCCCTGCGGGGAAACAACGTAATGGTTTGTTTTGTTTCGTTTGTTTTTATAAATAAATAAAAATGTGAGACATGCCTATTTAATTTCATGTATGTATAATTGTTTTAAAACACGAAATTTTCACAATCATTTATTACTCTCTTTTACAACCATGTTTCGAGCTGCAGACACCTTTGCTCAGTGTATTTTTTTATTATATATATTTGTTATATAAATGTGAATCCATAACACAAAGTGGTATACGAATACAGAAACAAAACAATTTCATATTTCATTTTAAAATATTAATGTTGCATTTTGAAATTTCTTGGTAGAAGTTCATTGTTAATACTGTTTTAAAATAATATTTTACTCAATAAGTAAAAATACTAAATAAACTAATTAACTAACCATCACTCCGTTTCTCCAGAAAAGTAAGCAGAGAGGATGGACCGCCAAACAGTTCTATTCTGACATACCGTTTGAGCTTCCTCTATGTATTATTTCAAATATACTAGAAACAGGCACTACTTACTAACTAACTAACTAACAAAGCAGTTAGCATAAAAAATGAACTATCACATTGTCAATTACTCCGACTCCTCGCGTGGCCGACATAAAATATTTAATCGTGAACGTTTTCCTCGGTCTTAATTCATTATTTCGATATGCTCAAACCAACTCCATTACCCTTTCAATATTTTGTTAATGACATTTTCACTCACTTCTTACATTTGATTAGTTACCTATCACATGTCACGAGAATCACTAACTAACTAATTAACCATCACGCCATTTCCCGGGAGGGGTAGGCAGAGCGGATGGATCGCCACAATGCTCTGTCCTGGCACACCTCTCAGGATTCCTCTACATTCATACATCGTACCATGCACGCACGTCGATTATTCCGACTTCGAATGTGACCGCCTTTTAGTAATTGATTAATTTGGTCATGCCATGTTTTCCTCGGTCGTCCTCGACTTATTTTTCCACTCACGCTGCTTGTGTACAACTTTTTAAACATTCTACTCTCATCCATTCGTTCCATGTGTTCAAACCATCTCAGGGATCCTTTTTTAATTTTATCCATGATGCAGTCATCTGCCTTACATTTCTTTCTTATTTCATCGTTCGGTATTCTATCATACATTGTTTTTCCGCACATTCTTCTTAGTGATCTCATTTCAACGGCATTTATCCTGCTTTCATCCTTCTTTTGTCAGCTCCAAGCTTCACTTCCATGCATGAGGGTTGGCATTAGAACTCTAACATCGATTTAATACTCTTTACATCGATTTGGCTCATGGTGTCATGATGTAAAGAGCGATTCAACAAAATAATAATAATAATACTAATTTGCATTTGACACTCTATCATATTACTGAATTTATTCTACTTTCATCCATCTTTACTAAGCCCACGATAATTTCAAGAAAAACTATTTATTGTGTTCCTAATTTGAATTTGAATTTAAAACTGTCGCGTCGGCGCAGTGTTCCCAAATTCCACCGCTGACTGGTCCAAAATGTCAATGACCGCAACAAAACTGTAAAACGTCCTTTGCTCAACATTCCGAACGGAACCTGTCGACGTGCTGCCATCTCTCTCTTCCCAACAGTCTGCACCCCTCTCACAATCACCCGTCTCACATTACCGTTATAATACAAATCGCGCTAAAATAATGAGACATCGTTTGTCACTGTCGCCCCAACGAAAATGCATATACCAGTCTCTTTCACCACCTCGAACGTGACGTAGACCTTTCGTCGCATTCACTCTTGACGATAACGTATATTGTTGTCTCTCATAGCGTGATGCCTCATATTACGCCATCTGACGTAAGAAATTTCCTGTTATTCATTTTTCTCTTTCTGTACAATTTGAGTTTGTATAAGTCTATCTCAATAGTTTTCTGAACAAAGCACCGACAAACGTTGCATACTGTATAACTGTTATATGTAATGTATGAGAATGAAACAAATCATTCAAATTCACAAAGAACGTACGTCAACAATTAAAATATAATTTTATGATTGAGAGAGGAATTTTAAGACGCTAAAAATTTGTATTTATTTATTGAATTTTGTGTAATGTAGTGTATTGCACTGTACACTTTACAGAATTTGTGTAATAAATTATTAAAATTAATTTCTGAAAACATCACTGCTACACTACTGCCATCTAGTGAGGAATCTAAAAATATAAACAAAAGCTTTCTGAAATATACGTAAGATGGCATTCAAAAATATAAAATATACGAATCTGACATTTGTTGCCTTCAGTTGTTCTAAGTTATACAAAACATAAAATTATTTCTACTTATATAGTCTAACAAATTTTAAATATTCATATAAAATCAAATATTCATCTGAGCTAGCTACGTGTTATTTATTTGTTTATTGATTTCAATATTAAACGAACCGAACAATATTAAATTATAAAGGAAAGACAATTTTCTACAAAATTATTAATACGACTATGATACTCGAATTATTGATTGCACATCTACAGGGTGCTTTATATGTATTGTTATTATTGTCCGATAAAAACGATCGGTTCTTGTTGCCCCGACATTTCGTATTTCATCAATTTTACTTTGGATGTTATTATCGTTTCTCATAGCGTTTCTCATAGTTGTTATCGTTTCAGTTTATAAGTATTCCAGTTTCATGCACTTTAGAGTCATGATAATTTATTTTTCCTTTTTAATTCGGTATCCAGTAGAGTCAATTATATGCTATCACATTTATAAAATAAAAATATTTATAAATAATAATAAAAACAATAATAACACATCTGTATAAATTTCGTCTTTTCAAATGTATGTTTTTTCTAAATTACAATTTTTTATACATTATTTTTTATTTTATTTATTTATTTATTTATACACAAATGAGACATTACAAACGATGAAACATTTAGGCGACTCATTTGGACACAAAACGGCATTACAAAGACAAAATAAAACAAAACAACATGAGACCAAAAAAATCATACTTATTAGAAGGAATCCAAATATGTCGACGTCAGTGAGGCAGTAATCTTTCCAGAATTTGCAATATTTTTTTTATGAATACTGCCTCATTGACACTGAAAAGATTAGATTCAGCGTCCAAATTGCTCTTCCTACTGGCATCACCAAAGGAAGGTTGGTTTTGCGTGACGGAGTAACGCAGGTAGTTATCAGGAACAAAAAGATCTATTTGCTCCAGAACATAGGGGTTCTCAATAGAGCCCCGAATCAGTTTGAAAAAATCGGTGGACAGTAATCCTTCCCTCCTCAGTTCGAGGGAGTTATACCCCAGCATACCCAAGAGAAATCATGTATAATTATTATTTAATATTATTTATTAGTTCTTACTGATAACAAAAAAATATTAGTACTTATAGCCTAGGTTAAATTTTAAATTTGAATTATTGTATCGAATTTTAAATGCGTTTTTATACTAGTCTTTCATTGTTTAGTTTTTATTATATTTTTACACCTGAAGATGGAGCGTATCCTCCGAAATATGTCGTGTTTTTTAATTTTTATATATTTTTTTTATATTTTGTGGATTAAAACTAACTAACTAACTACTAACTAACCATCACGCCGTCTCCCCGAAAGGGTAGGCAGAAAGAATGGATTGCCACACTTTAATCGATGCGGCACTCCATCCTTCTCTTTTCGCCATCGCAAGAGACGCGGTGTGATGGGTTGCGAACCTCATCGCCACCAAAAGGCATCTCCCGCGCACACTTCGATCGTTCAACGTCTACATAATTAATCTGAAATACAATGACATAAAATAAAATAACAAAAAAAAATAATTGAACACATATTGTTCTTTTAGATGGTGCACTTGTCGTCAGTTGGACGATCCGGACATTTGTGTTTATTTAATTTTTATTCCACGTTATCCACTGTTTTTTTGTGGATTAAACAAAGTTATTTTTATTTTCCTAAGTATTATATATATTTATTTTTACAGTGATAGCTTTGAGAATTATTTTACAGGTGTTTTAAGTCATAATAATTCGTCATTTAGGATTTGAGAGCTGTAAAACAAAAGTGTGAATAATCTCGGTGGATAATATTGATGCATAGGCTAACGTGGAAGGACACCTCGCTAACCCGTCTGGCAAGCGTGGCGTTGTAATGCCAACCACCCCCGTATGACATGTCATACATGGAGAAGCATGGGGGAGGCCTATATCCAGCAGCGGATAACAACGGCTGTTAAAGAAGAGAAGAAGAAAACAAACCTATCATGCAACAAATGAGAGTGTTCGTTAAAATAGTACGCTCGTATAAGTTTTTTTTTGCGTGTATACAAGATTTTAACCACTATTTTCTCGTCCATTCTTGTGTACGTAAGCGACGTGAATAAACACCCTGTATCTCGCTGAGTACTCGAGTAATTTACGGAGCCACCCGTCATCGATTATTTATACACACCCTGTACGTGGGCTGTGGACAGTGTGTGGGAATATCATCAGTGACAAACGTCCCGCTCCTAAGGCCTTCACAACTGGTCCGCGGTCATTAGGACAGATCAATAATTCAAGCGATATTGAACCGTAGTGTCGTGGGAATAGAGTCTATTTTGGGACGGACAATTCTAGTGCTTATTCCAACTTTGCCGGCGACTGGCGTAATTTTCATTTGTTTCGTATAGAACGCGTATTCGAAATTTGAAATTTTTGATTTCATTACAATTTTAACAGTAAGTACCATTTTTATGTATTAAACTAAAATGTATTTTTTATATTAGAATTATTTTTATTTTGTTATTTTATTTTATAAACATGCACAATGGTGTTTTTGTGCCGACCCTTATGTATGGAAGTGAAGCATGGAACTGGCAAAAGAAGGATGAAAGTAGAATAAATGCAGTAGAAATGAGATTTCTAAGACGAATGTGTGTCAAATCTGTATATGATAGAGTGACAAATGCAAGTATAAGAAGTGAATGTGGTGCGAATGAAAGTGTTATTTACAAAATATGAAAAAGGCCATTAAGATGGTTTGGACACGTAAAAAGAATGAGTGAAGACAGAATGGTAAAGAAGGTATATGCAAACGGCGTGAACGGAGCTAGAAATAGAGGAAGGCCGAGGAAAACGTGGCACGATCAAATCAATCAAATATTGAATGTCGGTCACGTGAGCAGTCGGAGAAATCGACGTGCGTGCATGACAAGATGTATGAATGTACAGGAATCGAGAGAAGTATGTTAGGACAGAACAGTGTGGCGTTCCATTATTTCTGTCTACCCCTCCGGGGAGACGGCGTGATGGTAAGTTTTTTATTATTTTTATATATTTTATTTTATATAATTTGTTTTAGATTTATTTTGTGGACGTTGGACGATCGAAGTGTGCGCGGGAGATGCCTATTGGTGGCGATGAGGTTCGCAACCCATCACACCGCGTCTCTCGCGGGGGCGAAAAGAGAAGGATGGAGTGCCGCATAGGTTAAAGTGTGGCAGTCCATTCTTTCTGCCTACCCTTTCGGGAGACGGCGTGATGGTTAGTTAGTTAGTTTTTTAAAGTTTTTTTTAGTATTTTGTTGATTAGAATGTGTGAGGTATGCAAGTCAAATGATTTAATGATGAATATCGGCAAGTCAAAGGTTTTTGAAAGGGATGACAGTTTGTAACTTAAGTGTGAATGAAGAGAACTTGGAGCAGGAGAGTGAATTTGTATATTTAGATAGCATGTTCACAGCGGATTGCCGAACGGATAGTGACGTCGAAAGAAGGGTTGGTGCGGGTAACAAAGTGAATGGAGCTTTAAAAATAGTTATTGGAAACAAGAATTTATCAATGAAAGCAAAAACGGCCGGTATGGAAGCGAAGCATGGAGCTGGCAGAAGAAGGATGAAAGCAAAATGAATGCGGTAGATATGAGGTCCCTAAGACTTATGTGTGTAAAACTATATACGACAGAATCTCAAATGCTGATATAAGAAAGAAATGTAGAGCAGAAGAAGGTATTACAATATTATCAAAATTATGAAAGGATCGCTGCGTTGGTTCGGACATATGGAGCGCATGGATGGAGAAAGAATGGTTAAGAAGTATACGTCAATATTGTAAATGGAATACGGAGTCGAGGCAGATGGAGGAAAACATGGCATGACTAAATAAATCAAATTTTAAAGGTTGGTCATGTTAAAAGTCGGAAGAATCGACGTGCGTGCTTGACTCGCTGTATGAATGTGGAGGAAGCTAGAGAAGTGTGCCAGGATAGAGTAGTGTGGCGGTCTATTCTCTCTGCCTACTCCTGCGGAGAAAATGCGTGACGGTTTTTTGTTGTTGTCGTTGTATTTTGTTTTAACAGTCTATTCGTCCTTCCACCCACTTTCTTTTCCCCCCACTCTTTCTCCCCTCCACATAATATTTATTTCTTCATAGGTTATTCTCTGATTTTATATTTACTTTACTTTCTCACCCTGACGAAGCTCCGGCGGGAGCGAAACCAAATAAAGTGGTGTAAATACAAATTACTTAAAGTGTATTATTATTTTATTTAATAATGTCACCACAAATTAAGTGCTTCATAAGAAAGTTTTTTAAAAATAAAAATTCTAAATCTTTTAATTATTCGTTCAGTACCTAAATAAAAATGTAAAAAAAAGATAAATCTTGAATTAAATAAATAAATAAATTTGAATTAACCACCCACCATGGGTGAAAAACCAGGATTCGTATACAAGTATAAGTATACATTCACAAAAAATATTTGTAATCATTCTGGTCAATTCTTTGGCATATAGATAGGAGTGATATCTCCAGGCGGCTTCTAAACAATGCGCTAATAGGCTGATAACCTTCGCATTGTGTTAATAAAGTAGTTTGCTAAAATGCTAAAAATCATTCTCCATAGATGGCGTTAGTGGGTGGATTGTATAGGTTAATCTTAAAAAGATTGACTAGTGTATAATCAAATCTACATAGATGGCCAATTAAAACTGACACGTAAAGATAGGTATGGATTTGGAGTATATATACAACTACAAAAATTTATCATGCATGATCATAATAACAATGGTGGAATGGGGAATGTTGTAATTACATGAAGCGTGCGCTTAACCCAACCAATGACAGGTCATAAGTCCTGTAAACACCTTGATCATCCATATTCAGTTTCCAGTTTGCGTCTTCGTCTCTATTGAGATACAATTAAATAAAAAAAAGAGCATTTCAAAAACCGAAATGACCTTTTCTCTCACATTTCTCAAAACACTCAGTAATCCTAACGATTTCCTAATCCGAACGACCGACTTCACGATTTACCTTCGGATTAGCGAACTGGCACTGTATTTAATTATTATATAATATCACTAAACAGTCAATTTTAATGGATGTAATGGTGATTCGTTAACCCTTACGTACCGTGTTCAAAACAAAACGCTCGCTCCCATGTGGTAAATTCAGTTTACCGCTAACTTTATCTAAATATCAAGCATATGACTCGATGAATCAAAATTTAATTTATGTCATCTTGTAGGGAATTTCATTAGGAATAGATCGATATCTATAACATACATGGATTATTTGAAAAACATATCATTATTAATTTTATTCTGGAACCATGCGATTTCTGATATGGAATGCGTCACAGCATACGAGCAACTGGCACCAAGTATAAACTTGTCTCGCTCCGCTGCGCCGCGCCGCGGCCGGCGGGGCGAGACTTTACGAGATTTTACGTATGATAAAGGCACCTAGGCAAAATGTATAGTACGTTCAAGACAACGAGTACGTATTAATATTTGTCCCTTTTGGTAAAGTGTTAATATTTTCACAGTTCTGATATTATTAAGTTGCGTGCTGCGTTTCCGTCCACAGTCGGTATTATTACGTACCTATGAAAAGGCCAAAGATATAATTTATAATACGTTCAAAACAGCGAGTAAGTATTTGTCACTTTTGATAAAGTTGTAAATATTAGCAAAACAAATTCTACCTTAACACGAATGAAGGTGAGGGTAGTCTTAGAAAATATTTTTTTTTGGGATGAAGGAAGTATTTTATTTTTATTTTTTTTATTAAGAAATATTGAAAACACTTCAATGGAGGATTACATTTTTTTTTTATAATATTAGGGTCTATAGGTTTTAAGAAAATCAAATTTAAATTGGCAGTGGAAACTCAATTGACCACATGGCAACGCGACGGTTAATGGCTTAAAGATTGTCTTCGTTCCATATACGGCAATTTTGCTTATTGAAGAAGCCATTTAACCAGAAATGAGCTTCATCACTAAACATAATTCTTCGGACACTTGCCCCTTTGAGGGGGTGCCGATTACCTTGCTGGGGGGAGGGGACACTGATCCGCAATGCCGGACCTCGTCCTCCCCCTTAGTTCAATTGCATAATTTTTTCTTCTCTTAAATGTATATAGAATAAACTTCCTATTTAACCCCACACATTAAATAAATTTCCTTATTTCCCCCATCCTGCATTTGGTCTCCTCCCTCCCTCCTGTGCCTCCTGCTGTGCATTATTTCTTTTTTATTCTTTCTCTAATATATGTTATTTATGTATCAATTGTGTATTTTTTTGTTGTTGTTGTATTGCTATGTGTGTACGGCGGGACATCGAGGGAGAGTAGCGTAGTTTAAATGTGGTCTGGGTCCCCCTTGGTTGCAAATATATATATTATTATTATTATTATTTTTTAACGTAAGTCCCGCATGGACGGGGGACGGCCCTAGGGAGTGCACGAGTGAAGCTGACGAAAGGCGCCGTTGCGCCTATAACAGCTTCGGGTAAGCGAAGGGAGCCCTCTATGGCTCGGCCATATATAAAAAAAATTCTTCGGTAAAAATGCTCATCTTCGGCCAGTTTCAAATTAGCCCAATCAGCAAAAATGCGACGTAAACGATGGTCATTTGGCTTTAATTCTTGCACGAGCTGTATTTTATAGGCACGCAAGCCAAGATCCACGAACTTGGCGAATAGATTTATTTTTTTCCAAGTATATTTCCACAATTTGGAAGCGTTGTTCTGGCGTTAAACAATTCATGATGAATTGCCAAACCTTATTGAACAGAAATGTCAACACAATTTGACATTATCAACTGTCAAACCATAGACAACAACCATCGAAACTTCTCATGCAGCTAAAAAAACAACCTTTATAACTGATTTGAAACTGCTGTTTTAAAGTGTGTATTGAATACACAGCACCGTAATATTTTTAGCCCGGTACTTACCGATTAATTGAAGTTAATCTTTCCCTTACGGTGCTAAAATAAAAACGTGCGTTTCGGTGTAGGGTAGTCAGTACGCGTTCAAAAATTAGCGATTTTAAATCGGAAAAATAGGAACATTCATAGCTAATCCCCTTATATAATTATAATTGAACTAAAAAGTTATAATAATTGAGATTTAATTCCAAAAACATTAAAAAAACATCTGGCAACGCTCACGGAACGGGCATAGATTCTGGTTGCAAGCCCGAAAACGACTGCCGCTGCCGGCGGGCGGGACGGCGAGAGGAAGAACATATGCAAGAGTAAGATGCGAATATAGTGTATCGCGTATAAAGCGCTGTTTATACGCGACATTGTTTTCGATTTTCACAAAATACCTCCGATGTACCCGATAAATTCTGATTATTATTAATATTATTTTTTAAATCGATGCGTAAATATTTTATGGAGGAATACCTAAAATCTTAACCTTGTATTTATTATATTTATAGAGATATTGATGGTTTTTAGAAGCAACGTGTAGAAGATACCCATCATAGGGAAGGGAGGGTTAATAATCATTGGTGCCATCTTAACGATTTTTCTACAGGCAACTGCTAGAATGTGCAGCAAAGTGGAGTGTCTTCAAGTCCTCAAATCTCACACTAATGATGTTACTTGCTGCGACTTCTCTCTGGACTGTCTTCTGGCCACAGGATCAGGGTGTGAAAATTTTAATTACTAAACATTCTATTGTTTATTTAGGAAGTATGTTTACAGAGGATGGGAGAGTGGACCATGAACTACAACTCCTGGTGAATAGTACCTACGTATGAGGTATGCATGCGAAATGATCTGATGATGAATGTGAATAAGTCAAAATTAATGATTTTTGAAAAAGAAGAAATCATGACAGTCTGCAACATTAGCGTGAATGGTGAAAATTGGGGCAAGTAGATGAGTTCGTGTATTTAGGTAGTATGTTTACAAAGGATGGGAGAGTGTATAATGATATTGAAAGAAGGGTTGAGGCAGGCAACAGAATAAATGGTGCACTTAACACAAAGTTGTCATCGCACACAAAAGCCTATCCAAAAAGCTAAGATGGCAGTGCGCAATGGTGTTCTTGTTCCGATCTTTATGTTTAAAAGTGGATCATGGAACTAGCAAAAGAAGGATGAAAGTAGAATAAATGCATTAGAAATGAGATCTCTCAGACGAATACGTGGTAAATCTGCATTTTCTTCTTCTTTCGGTGGCGTGTCAGGTCCCCCCAACGTTGGCGATCACTGCAGCAAAGGTATCTCTATCCGGCGCCACTTGGAACAAGTTCTGAACTCTTGTTATTCCTGTCCACTCTTTGATGTTCCGCAGCCAGGACATATGAGTCTAAAATAAAATATTAGAAGTGAGTGCGGTGTGAATGAAAGTGATTTGAATAAAATAAAGAGGGGGTCGTTAAGATGGTTTGCGCACATGGAATAAATCAATGAGGACAGAATGGTGAAGAAGGTATATATGTAAACGACGTGAATGGAGCTAGAAATAGAGGAAGACCGAGGAAAACGTGGCACGATCAAATCAATCAAATCGCACCGTGAGTGTAAAACCGAAACAAGTGCAAATATACAGTTATTAGTTTAAACTGAAAATCATTGGTTTATTAAAAAAAAAACAGTTTTTCCAAGCAATATGAAGTCTTTAAACTCCCATATCTCCAAACTGTATTATTGCACTTGTTTCGGTTTTACACTCACGGTGCGAAATATTAAATCTTGGTTACGTGAGGAGTCTAAGAAATCAACGTTCGTGCATGACATGATGTATGAATGTAGAGAAATCGAGAGAAGTATGTTAGGACAAAACAGTGTGGCGGTCCATTATTTCTGCCAACCCTTTGGGGACACGGCGTGATGGTTACTTAGTTAGTTTTTTTGTTATACTAGTATATTTTAGAATATTAAAAAACATCATGGACTAAAAGAGTCTCGAACGATTAAGTATTGCAATAAATGAAAAAAATATATAAATTATCATGACTATATCAGATAAAAATACTATAGAACAATATGTTATTTAACATACCTACTTTAATTAATTTTCCATGTCCAGAGATAAAACAGTCCGCGTTTTTGGATGGAAATCAGGACTAGGGTATGTGGAGAATGGATTCTCTCCACTCAAAGGGCACAAGTATGGCGTCACCAGCATCAGCTTCTCTCCACAGGTATGTTCTGATTTCATCATCATCATCAGCCGTCTGTCATCCACTGCTGAATGTAGGCCTCTCCCAAAGCACACCACCGCCCCCTATCCATTGCCGTTCCCATCCATCCATGTCCGGCAATCCTCTTCCGATCGTCGTCGGTCCAGCGGGCAGAAGGACGTCCAACTCTGCGGAATCCTGTACGCGATCTCCACTCCAGAACCCATCTCCCCCATCGGCCGTCGGTTCTCCGACAGATATGGCCAGCCCATCGCCACTTTAGCCCGCCCATCCTCAGAGCCACCTCAGTCACCTTGGTTGGACGTCCCCCTGCCCGCTGGTCTTTTTTTGTTGATAACTCTATTTATTGTATTTTTGGCTACAGTATCTCAATAGAGACGAAGATGCAAATTGGAAACAGAATATGGTTGATCAAGGTGTTTACAGGACTTACGACCTGTCATTGGTTGGGTTAAGCGGATGCTTTATGTAATACAACATTCCCCATTCTACCTTTCTTCTTATGATCACCATGTCTAACAAACTTTTTTGGAAGTTGTATATAACTCTAAGACTACTCTTTACGTGGAAGTTTATACAATCTACATACTTACGCCATCTATGAAGATTTGTGTTTATTAAGCATTAAGCAGAAAATCTTTTTAACACAATGTGAAAGGCTACCGCCATTCGCGCATTGTTAGAAGCCGCCTGGAGATGTCACTCCATCTATATGCCAAATGGCTCTATTGAGATACAATTAATTCTTGAATTGATAACCCGCAATGGGTGAAATCCAGTATTCATGTACAAGTATTTGTATACATTAAAAAAAAAGTTTTATATGTGTTTTTCAGGGTACAATGTTGGCTTCATCTAGTATAGATGGGAACACAATCTTATGGAGTGCCCGAACTGGTAAACAAATATACAAGTTCTCTCAAGTCAACGGAGATCCAGTCAGAATATGCAGGTATGTCGTCTGTCTTTTAACCGTCGCGTTGCCATGTGGTCAATTGAGTTTCCACTGCCAATTTAAAGTTGATTTTCTTAAAACCTATGGACCCTAATATTATAAAAAAAATTGTAATCCTCCATTGAAATGTTCTCAATATTTCGTAATAAAAAAAAAAGCAAAAAATTACTTCCTTCATCCCAAAAAAAAATATTTTCTAAGACTGCCCTCACCTTCATTCGTGTTAAGGTAGAATTTGTTTTGCTAATATTTACAACTTTATCAAAAGTGACAAATACTTACTCGCTGTTTTGAACGTATTATAAATTATATCTTTGACCTTTTCAATAGGTACGTAATAATACCGACTGGATGAAAACGCAGCACGTAACTTAATAATATCAGAACTGTGAAAATATTAACACTTTACCAAAAGGGACAAATATTAATACGTACTCGTTGTCTTGAACGTACTATACATTTTGCCTAGGTGCCTTTATCCTCGCCCCGCCGGCCGCGGCGCGCAGACAAGTTTATACCCGATGTCCAGTCGCCCGTATGCTGTGACGCATTCCATATCAGAAATCGCATGGTTCCAGAAAAAAATTAATAATGATATGTTTTTCAAATAATCCATGTATGTTATAGATATCGATCTATTCCTAATGAAATTCCCTACAAGATGACATAAATTAAATTTTGATTCATCTAGTCATATGCTTGATATTTAGATAAAGTTAGCGGTAAACTGAACTTACCACATGGGAGCGAGCGTTTTGTTTTGAACACGGTACGTTAAGGGTTAAAGTCTGACACGTTATTTGTTAGTTCACGCGAATTTTACAGATTTCTTATCATCTTCTTCAGCCCTTTCCCATCCACTCTTGGTCAAAGGTCTCGTTCATTTGCTTCCACGCCTGGTGTGGGCACCGCATGAAACAAAATATTGTCTGTTAATCGAGAAGGTACAGAAAAAGTTCTTACGATTTCTATACCTCAAAGAAAACGGTTACTACCCCTGGCTGTACCCAAATGATTTCTTGCTGGGTATGCTGGACTACCAATCATTGGAAATTAGACGATCTATCCATTTGGGTGTTCATTTTTTCCAACTGATTCGTGGTCGAATACATAATTCTGATATTTTGAATGACTTGACTTGTTTCCGACAATTATCTGCGACAAAAGCAACATAGATTATTTCACCTGCCACTGTGTAGAACCGATCTACCTAAGGTAATGCCCGTGGGCAGGGCAATAATTCTATTGAACCGCATCTCTTCGGATGTGGACATCTTCCACGATAGTGAGGCTTCCCTCAGAAAACGTTGTTCTTCTTATTGTTTCTAATTACTTTATTGGTCTTAATTATTTTTAATTATCTCGTGTTTTTTTTTAAATATTTTTGTATATTGCTTATATTGTAATTTTAAAATGTCAAAATTGTATATTTTGTTTAAAATTGTTTTTTTGTTGTTTTTGTATTCTACCTGTATGGTCATAAGCGCTTTGGTTATATACTGTAAATTGAAATAGAAATTAATTCTGTATCTTGCATACTGCATCCAAGATATGCCGATGTGTCGGTTCAGGTCATATTTCCACCGTAGTTGCGGTCGCTATACACTTTTCTTTGCGGTCTATGGTCTTCAAGTCAAGTCTTTTCGTCAATTTTTCGTCCAAACTTCTGGCTGCATGAACTGCCCATAGCCAGCTTAGAGTCAGTACCCGGTGGATGATATCTTCTTCGTTCTATTCTTAGTGTAGGCCTAGTGGCCTGTTTCTTAAGAGGAATTGGCCTCCTGCGAAGTCAACTCTCAGCTGTCGATCCATCTCTTTGGTGGTTTGCCCGGGGGTCGTCTACCATGGGGCTGGCCGTATAACGCAATGAAGGGGAGTCTGGATGGATCCATTCTCCTCACGTGTACATACCAGCATCTTTCCCTTTGCCTTCCCCACCTAACGACATCTTCGACCTCGCATATCTCCCTTAACCGTGTATTCCTCATCCTCTCTTTGTAGTGTCTTCACATATATATTTCTGAGCGTCTTCATTTCTGACACTCTGAGCGCGTTTTTTTGTAATTGTGATTTGTGATTGATATCAATTCTTGTTTTTTCTCTTACCGTTTCATAGCTGACTCTGTCTCTAAAGTTTATTCCTAAGGTTGGCTCTTTGGGTCACTTTCAGTATCATAAAGAAATATTGGCACTGTGGCAATTTTTGTGAAATTTTAAAAATATCGTTTTAATTATTATTATTATTATTATTATTATATTTTTTATTTTATTATTATTATTATTTTTTTTTTTTAAAGACTAATACCAAGGATTTTAATCAATGATATTAGAATTTATGTTACAATCTTCAATGTGAGCAGAAAATAGCTCATTATTATGAAGAAGGAATCTGGTCGTGTCCAGGCTTGAACCCATGTCCCCTGGATCAGGAGCCAAGCGTTCTATCCCCTAGACCACCACCCGGTTTTTATGGGAAAAGATGGGAGATTTAAAAATTTTGTTACAAGTGAAATGGTGAATTCTTAGTGAGTTGAAAATTAAAAATATATGTATTTTTATTTTTTTATTTTTGCTTAGGTTCAATAAGGATAGCTGTACTTTGGCGTCCGGCGGAGACAATGGAGTTGTGTGTCTATGGGATCTCGTAAATCGTTCACTAATAAGGTATAACAAATATGCTTCCAAGGAAGATTATGTACTCTCAGCTTACCCAAGGGAAACGCTCACACGGTGGCCATAAGAAACCATTTAAGGACTCCCTTAAAGGAAACCTACAAAAGACTGGCATCGACTGTGGTTGCTGGGAAAAGGCTGCAGAGGACAGACCTAGGTGGAGAACAGCAGTACATAAAGGCACACAATACTTTGAAGCACAGCGCAGAGACGACGTCGCAGAGAGGAGGAGGAGAAAGGAGAGACCACTGGGAGACGGTGATGGCTCCATTACAAGCGCCTTCCCCTGCCCCAGATGCCCCAGAATTTGTGGGTCCAGGATCGGGCTCTTCAGTCACATGCAAACCCACAATAGTGAAGGACAGTCTTCCTCGGACACGAGGGACAGCCGATGATGATGATGATGATGATAACAAATATATATATTTATCTTAATATTGCACATGAAATTCCATATCAGAAAATACTTAAAAACTGATTTTGTTTTTGTATCGTAAAGACATCGTCCAGCAGTCTGATGATGGAACTTTTTACTTCTCAGAACTATCCAGCAACATGAGGATGCTGTCTTCAGCCTGGCTTTCTCTCCGGACACCTGCTATTTTCTGACCACATGCAATCAAGGCATCATCAAATTATACAGTTTCTCTGGTAAAGTTAAATTACATTATTACGATTATTGATATCAAAGTGTAGGCAGAATTGTTGGACATATTTAAAAACAAACGTTTTTATTTATTTATTTATTTTTCTTGTATACAACAGGTTGTTTGAACCCAATTACTGTATACATATTAATTTTTAGCTATTATTAAGCATTAATATGAAATAGTTTTGAAATGCTATCGTGTGAAAATTTGGAGCATCAAATAATTTATCACACTTTGTTCTATTGCAGTTGTAGAGAATGTAGGAATATTGAAAAAAAGTAAACATGCATAGTATTCGGATATTTTATAGCTCAAAAATATTCAAAAATATAATAAATTTCTTGTATTTAAACGTTTATTTCAGATATTCGAGACACCACCCTAGATGATGTGGTCCCTCTGGTATCAGTTGACGATACTCACGACTTGGGTGTTCTAAGTTGTGATTTTTCAAGTATAATTCTGTCTGACGGTAAGATTAAATTTTAGTCTTAAAATTTACTTAAAAAAAGTATTTAATTATACTTAAAACTATATACTCGTATAAACACCCATTAAAAAAGAGAAATAATCTTATTCAGTGTTAAAAAGACAGTGGATATAAATTGTGGCTTTTCAATTTATATTCGTTGACCCAACAGACACTTATATTTTCTCTGTTTTTAGAGGAGGATCCAAATTGCTCCATCTACTCGCTGGTGACAAGTGGCAACGATCAATGCTTGAAGCAATGGAGAGTTAGGTGTTCTTCAGGTGGTAAACATGGGAACTTCAGTGGAGAGCTGGGTCAAGTCAACAACAATGCCCACTCCAGTGCCATTACATGCGTGAGGTATACTTCTAGAGATGCTGTCTCTCTCTCTTGTAGTCATAACCTTCGACAATCATCCATCATTTCTTTAACGAGTTCTTGGATGCTTGCAAATCGAGAGGTAGCCATTGGATGACCGGTCACTTACCTTACTTATGTAGGGTGTTTTTTTAGAGGTTTGGTTTTTAAATTAGCAACATTGTTTCTACAGACTCTTAATTTGACAGTTGATAGATGATTTGTAGTCAGTACGTTTTGCCATTTTATTCAATTGCTCGATAAAGTTGTCGAAAATTGGACTTCACGATTGCGCTTCATTCGAGCTAGCCGTGGCGCTCATATACCCGAAATCATATTTAAACAATAATGGCATAAAATTATCTATTAAATAAAGCCAATATCATTTACATTATTTTAATGTGTTTTTTGTTTTATTTTGAATTTGTATACCTCTAAAAAAACACCCTTATACACATCGTTACATAAAGGGTTAGGTCCAATTTTTGACACCTTTATTGAGCAACTGGGTAAAATGGCAAAACTTACTGACTGCAAATCAAATGTCAGCTGTCAAATTGACAGTCTGTAGAAACAATGTTGCCAGTTTAAAAACCAAACCTCTGAAAAAAATCTTTATATACAACCGATGTAGTCCACTACTGGACACTGCTTTTGACACAGAATGGAAAATATTAAATTTGAATAATTTGTTTAAAATAACCCAAAATTCAGATTCAACAATACGGGAGAACTGATATGCAGCTCTTCGTTGGACAAGACAGTGAAAATCTGGAGTTCATCAGGGGACTGTCTTTTGACCTTGGATGCCCATAACAGATACGTTAACTGTGTCTGTTTCTCCAGAAACGGAGACATGTTGTGTTCAGGTATTTTCTTTTGTATATCTGAGTACTCATAAAAAATATTTTATTCTGTATTCGCCTGCACTTTATCGTCTGCATTACTGACTCTATCGGTCCACGGTATACGGAGCATTCTGCGTTATATCCACATCTCGAACGCTTCCAACCGGTTCATTGCATTCACTTTCAGAGTCCAGGTTTCGAAGCCATATAGTAGAACAGACCATATATAGCATTTAATCATTCTTTGTCGGAGTTTCAAGTTAAGATTATCGTTGCAAAATAATGTTCTCATTTTATTAAAAGCAAGTTCAATTCTGCATTTTATTTCAATGTCCGGGTCAAGCGCTTTTGTGATAATGTTGCCAAGGTATTTAAATTGGTCGACCATTTCAACATTTGAAATTCTGACGTACATCGTTTTACCACATATACGTCTTACTGAACTCATCTCAACCAAATTCATTATTCTCTCATCCTTCTTCTGCCAGTTCCATGCTTAGCTTCCATTTAGAACTAGAACTCCATTGTGTTTTAAATCTCAATAATCGTTAAGTTTGTTAGTAATAACTTATGTATTTTCATAAAGCAATAACATGGTGGTTTAACATATTTAAATTTAAAATTAAACACTTTATCATTTAGTATAAACAATTTTATTTGAAAGTGTGGGGCTAACTGGTTTAAGTCTGCCATATAGTAGAACAGACCATATATAATATTTTATCATCCTTTGTCGGAGTTTCAAGTTAAGATTATCGTTGCAAAATAATGTTCTCATTTTATGTATTTGTTTTTAATTTTTTTTTTCTTTTCATTATTATACTAGGGTCTAACGATAAAACAGTTCGTATCTGGGACATGACAGAACATTTATCCCTGGACACGGAGTTGGTGAAACCATGTTCATTGCTCTGCCATTTTGGTCGTGGCGATTTGAAGGTTAGTATAACTGTATTTAATGACCGCCGATATTTCAGCGCCCTTTTGTCGAAAATGTATTTCCCGCTCACTTGCACATTCGTAGAACTATTATAATGCTGACATCTACAAGAATTTCTCAAAAATAAAATTGTATTTCATAAAAAAAACATCGATAATCAAGTGCGCGTCTTCGCGCCTTCGAGTGCCATAGTTTACAATTTTGTCACTGGATGGCGTTAGTACTAATTAGCTATCTGCGCGCGCCGAGTAAATGTTAGTGAATGGTTGCAGTAAAATAGGCACTTAGTACCAAAAAATACAATAAAAACTAAGTATGCAGTTTAGTTCTATATGTAATATAGAACAAAACTGCATACTTAATTATTTTTTTTTGGTACTTAGTGCCTATTTTACTGCAATGTAATATTTCGAACACACACGCTGAGTGAATGGCGCGACCACATTCGAAAGATACGGTATATTTTTGTATGAAATTTTATGTTTTTTGTTTTTATAAACATCTAAGAGTGTTGACACACGAGGATTTGTTTTCATATTGTAGAGAATAATCTGTTCTGTCTATATAGTGCAATAAATCATGCCATAATGCTATAATTTGTCATTTAATTGCGTACATAGGTATTTGAAAATATGTACCACGTAGGGGTATAGATAAATGGGAGCAAATTAACGCGTGGAAAGGGTTAAAGCTTTCTGTACGTATAGCTTACTGTAGCTAATACACGCCGCTTCTAATATCTTTAATATCCGTATTAATATAATATATTATGGATTTAAACTATCTGCTTTTTACCAATTCTTCTTGTTCCTTTCCTGTCGGGGGTTGGACAACATCATGTCTATTTCTACCCTTGATACAGCAGCTCTAAACAGGGATGTTGTGGTGCAACTGAACCATTAACTAAGTATTTATTGTTTCTTGAACAATGATGTAAAACTCCATATTAAATAATGAATACGCATGAAAACGTCGGTTTTCTAGAAGTTTTATTATATTTTATTGGAATGACATGTTTCGCTCTTCTAAGGCATTATCAAATGCCATTGACATTTGTTAATGCCTTAGAAGAGCGAAATGTCATTGACAAATCTTTTATACGGGCGTATGTATTTGAACTTCCCCTAAACGGCTGGAACGTTTTTGATGATTTTTTTTGTGTGTATTTGAGTAGGTCCCTAGATGGCTTAGATTCACAATTGGACCACGTGGCGCTGTGTTATGGTTCTAGGAAGAAGAAATTAGAATTTATTTTACAATCTTCAATGTGAGCAGAAAATAGCTCATTATTATGAAGAAGGAATCTGGTCGTGTCCAGGCTTGAACCCATGTCCCCTGGATCTGGAGCCAAGCGTTCTATCCTCTGGACCACCACTCGATTTATGGTTAAAATTTAAACACAGAAGAAGGATAGGAACCATCCGAAACATATCTGTGAAGAGCAATACTTAAAATTATCTTAAAAATTCATTGTTTTTAAAGGTTATTCAAATGAATATATAAATATCGTTAAACATGTGTTTCTTTCTATTGCTAAGGATACGGAAAATATTTGCAGGGAATAAATATGATTGCAGAAGATGATATCGTATTGTTAAAGGGAGAAGAGTATGAAAATGAAGTTTCTCTTCTTCAAACTGATGATGGCCACAAAGCAGCCATTAACAGCTTAGAGTTTAACAAAAATGGTTACCTAGCAACTGCCAGCGGGTAAGAGTTTTCTTTTATTAGTCTAAATACATTTGTAGTAGTTCAGGAAAGCGTGGAAAAACCAACTGGAATACCAGAGTCTAAAATGATGTTAGGTTAGGTTAGGTTTCATCTTGTTATTATTCTGGTTGGAGGCCGCAAGGGCCTATTTGTGCAGAGCTTACTGCGTCTTGCGATGTGGACACCCAGCTGTCTTTCCATCTCTTTAGGGGTCTTTCAGGCATTCCCTCTGGTTTCCCATGTAGGGCAAGCTGTAATTATCTTTGAGTGTCCATTCATTACACATCAAATCAAATCAAATCAGTTTATTTTCTCAAAAGATATTACAAACAACAATTCTTCTTATTTTTGTCTTGTCACACCTTCATGGTGCATATGGCCTCAAGAAACCTTCTCCACCCGACTCTATCGCAGGTCTGCTGCCTTAACTTCGTACTCTTCTCCAGGAGGCTCTAGGTCTGCCTCGCTTCCTCTTTCCCCCCATAGGAAACCAGTCTAGTGCGCCCTGAGCGATGTAGGCTGGGTTCCGTCTCAGAGTGTGACCGATCCACTGCCATTTGCGTATAGCGACTTTTTCTCTAATTGGCTTTCGCCTACCATGGTCCAGAGAACGACATTTGACACTGTTTGGGGCCAATAGATCTTGAATATTGAACGAATAAGAATCAGTGAAAAGTTTAAAAGCATATTTCCAGAATTTGACTGATTATAGCGATTTTTTACTCGATTTACTCGATTTTTACTCGATCGTAGGGGATACTACAATCTTGTAAAATCCCATCCCGAAGTCAATTTCCTATGTCGTGCCCTGACCTTGTTAGTATCTAAGATCCCAGGAGTTTCTTCAAAAGTACTTTTTTAAAATTCGACAGGGACAAGACTATTAGAATATTCAAACTGGACGAAGAACAAGAACAATTGCACGAGGCTCTAAGTTCGAATTTCGAAAGCCATCGCTATCAGGTGAATACCGTTACATTTGTGAAGGAAGATCTTCTGGCTTCTGGATCCCTGGACGGGAGCATCATATTCTGGAAGCCATTTGAGGTATGTATGTATATATATGTGCATGACACGATGTATGAATGTTGAGGAAGCGAGAGAAATATGTCAGGAGAGAAAGGTGTGGAAGTCCATTCTTTCTGCCTACCCCTTCGGGGAGACGGCGTGATGGTTAGTTAGTTAGTAAGTTATGTATATATTTTTTTAAAACACACCGTCTCCCCGAAGGGGTAGACAGAAAGAATGGGGTGCCAAACTTTTCTTTCCTCACATATATCTCTGGCTACCTCAACATACATACATCGTGTCATGCATGCACGTCGATTTCTCCTACTCCTCACGTGGCCTAAATTCAATATTTGATTAATTTGATCATCCCACGTTTTCCTCTGTATTCCTCTATTTCTGCTTCCATTTACATCGTTAACATATACCTACGTGATCTATTCTCCAGAGGGTTGCTCCTCCTGTGATGTGGATTCCCAGCTATCCTTCCATCTTTAAGGAGGTCTTCCACGAGGACGAGTCTCGTGAGGTTGATTATGTAGTGCAATATTGGGGAGTCTGGTGGTGTCCATTCTTTGAACATGACCGTACCAGTCCCTCTTTTGCTGTCTACTCGATCTTATAATTTCCTAAACCTCACATATCTCTCTTATTCTGTTGTTCCTCACGCTTCCTTGTTTCGACGCCATATGTCATTATTGGTCTTACGCATGCTTTATAGATTCTCATCTTACTCTTGATGGCCATGTCTTTGTTTTTCCATATTGTGGATTTTAGAACCCCAAAGATTGCAGCTGCCTTGTTTACTTGGGCTTGTATATCTTCCCGCAGATCAGCTCCCCCACCAGGTCTATGCCTAGATACTTGAAGGTCCTGACCTGTTCTATGGGTTGATTTTCTACAACCAGGTTACATGTTTTGTAGGTCATTTTTGTTTTCAGCTATGATTATAGCATCGTCTGCATAACATACCACATTGACAATTTGCTCTCCCATCCTATATCCCAGTTGTAACGATTGGGTCTCCTCTATAAGTTTGTCCATTATCAGATTGAACAGAAAAGGGCTTGGGCTATCTCTTTGTTGTATACCTGTCAGTACGGGGATTGTTTTACTTAGTTCATAATCGTATCTAATTCTGCAAACTACAATCATTAAAAAAAATACATGCATATTATCTTTATCAGGAAACACGACCAGTTCTATCTCTGATCTCTCACCAAATGGCTGGTGTCCGTTGTGTGAGGATAGTAAGAGATAGCAAGCTGTTGTTAGCGGCATATGACGATGGAACCGCAGCCATCTGGTGCCTGGAGCCCTTGAGTGGTGCACCAATCGTGTAAGTACCAATCAACCATAGGTAGAGTTCATTCACAAATTGAAGATCTCGTATCGATGTATGAGTGCGGTGATAGTTTTTGCAATTTGATTGGTTGCCGAGTCAAAGGAGCCGCGCGGCGTCAGTACGTTCCGAGACATGGAGGGAACCGCACGTATTTGGCATTCTTTGGCATCTCACATGTCACATGTCACATGTCACATAATGTATATTCCCATGTCACATGTCATATAATATATTCCCATGTCACATGGTACATAACTTTCAACCCATATCACATGTCACAATATTACATGTAAATAATTTGAAGAGCGCTTCTTCATTTTACTGTAAAATTTGTTTGTATTTGGATAGAATTTATCCAGAGCACGCCGACGCCACAACTTGCTGTGCCAGTTCTCTGGATGGAAAAATAGTTTCCTCTGGCTCCCACAATGGAGACTTTAGGATGTACACGATTCCTGATGATGGACAGAACTTCAGGAGTGAACCAGTCTTCATCCAGGACTACGCTCATGACTTGGGTAACTTTAGCGATTTTTGAATCCACGTACCCGACTCTGTTATGTGGCCTAACGGTACCCATTCGTCGGTTTCGCCCTTGTTCTTCCTAGGCCTGTCCTTCGTCCATGCGGGATTAATGCAAACTTATATTTACATATGAATTGAGTAACGCAGGCCACATTTAATATATTGACTATAAAAATAAAACTGCATGTTGTTATTAATTCGTCTTTTCACGAATCTTCGTGGTACAGAGGCAAGATGTCTGACTGCCATATCGAAGGTCCTGGGTTCAATTCCTGGCGAAAGTAGTGTGATCCCAATGTGCTCAGAGTCCTATACAACGCATTGGTTCGGAGCAGGCTCGAAAGTGGTTCTGTGATATGGAGTCCTCACGAGGCGAGATATTCCGTTATGCTGGAGAGGGTTCAGAAAAAATTTCTGAGGTATCTCTACATGAGGGATTGTGGTAGTTATCCGTGGCTCTATCCCACGGCATTTCTTCTGGGAATGCTCGGAACCAATTCTTTACAGCTTCGAAGAGATGGACATCTAATAACCCATTTCTTCAGATTAATTAGGGGATACTTCGAGAACTCGGCCGTACTGGAGGATGTTGGTCTTTTTGTCCCCGATAGATATCTCCGACAGCGACAGCACAGATTGTTTTACCTACCGGCCGCCAGAACCAATCTGCCTCTGGTGACACCGGTGGGAAGAGCAATTAGTCTGCTGAACGCGGTCTCCTCGGAGATCGACGTCTTTCATGTTAGTGAAAGTACGTTCAGGGGGAAAATACTATTGACTTTAGAAAGTATCTTGTCTTCCTAATGTCGAACCATCTCTAATGCGTTCCTGGTACATTGTTGTAATATATTTATGATATTTTACCTGTACTTAATAGATGCCTTAAACATTTTCCTGTTTGTAATGTCTATTGAGTTAATAAACTGATTTGCTTGATTGATTCATTGTCACACTAACTTTGGTCTGGTGTAAAATTCACGTGACAATAAAATGGTGTTAGATTAGTCACCTACCATAGAATATTTAATGACAATCAATATATTGAACGCTAAGGCATCAACACTGTGGACTTTCATAGTAATAAGATGGAGGTATTCTCCGATACATGTCGTGTTTTTAAATAATTTTTAATATTTTGTGGATTAAACAAAGTTATTTTAAATTTTCTAAATATGCAATCAGTACCTATGCAATGATTATTTTCGACACTTGATCAAACGAAATGTGCGAATATGTGACGAAAATTATCGATGAAAATGCGTTTTTTTTTTGTAAAATTTACCCATTTAAGAAATAGGGGAGTTTTATTTTTTTTAATGAAAAAACTGATTGTTTATTTTTTTCTCTTCAAGTAAGCGGCATATTTTCTTCGAAGTAGTCTCATTTGAAAGCTACAAAGTCTACCTAGCTAAGAAAATAAATAAAATTAACAATATCAAACAGAAACTTATAAAAAAATAAAAATAAAAATAATTTTAGATCGGTAACTATAACAAAGGTAAAGTAACTATAATTTTTTTTTTATAAGTTGTATTATATTTCATGATTTAATCTACAAATTCTCATAAATAACTACGGGTATCTATCTCTTTTCGTTGTTATGATATTTTTAGTTAGTTTTTTTTTAATAAGACTCTGTTCGATATAGTTTTTTTTAGCTAGGTTGATTTTCAAATGAGACTACTTCGAAGAAAATGCGCCGATTAATTGAATAGAAAAAAAAATAAACAAAATATGAATTTTTCAATTTTTTAAAAAGTAAAGCACCCCTATTGGTAGGTAACTTTTAAAAAAAATTACATTTTCAATCTGGTCATGCCAAGTTTTCCTCGGTCTCCCACGACTCCGTACTCCATTTACACAGTTAACGTATAAATTCATCAATGTGTTCCATATATCCAAACCCACGAAGTGATACTTTCATAATGCTTTCTTTCGCTCTACAATCATCTCTACCGTATTTATTTTGCTCTCATCCAGCTTCTGCCAATTCCATGCTTCTGTTCCATACATAAGGGCTGGTACTAAAACTCCATTGTGAACGGCCATTTTTACTTTCATTCATATGTAAATTATTATTATAAAATACTTCTTATTCAAGCTTATTGATTCACTTTTTTTCATAAGGTTGGCATCATTCTTTCGGGGATTAACATGTGTCGTTATGTTTTAGTAGTATTGACAAACTGTTTATTTGATTTTTTAGTTGTTTGTTTAATATTATTATATCAACATTTGACAGGAATCCAGGGTATGGATTTTGCTCCATCAGCCAAAGAATTGCCTCTTCAGATACCAGAGGATTCTCAGTGCTATTTGTTAGCAACATGCGGAAACGACTGCGTGGCCAAAATTTGGAAGATCCTCATTTCTATGGTAACTATTATGGTATCAAATTTTAAATTTCACATGTCTATATTTGTTCGTATCTCGTATGTCACATGTAACATGCCACATGTCGCATGTCACATGTCGCATGTCACATGTCACTTGTCACATGTCACGTGCCACTAGTAACATGTCACATGTCGCATGTCACGTGCCACTAGTCACATGTCACATGTCACACGTCAAACGTCACATGCCGCATGTTATGTCATGCACATGTTGAATGTGTAGTCCGGCATTCATCATTCTCCACTCTCACTATCCGCTATTACACTGGTGATAATGTCAGTACCTAGTTAATGTAACTGTAACAGACAATGTGTCTGGGGTTCCCGGGGCCAAAATACCACTTGTAGCCGCTAGTAAAAAAGACTTGTTGGTATAGTTGCTGATGTGACACAGATTGTTTTTTTGTGATATTCTGTAAAAAATATACCTTCCAGCAAGACATACCCCATCATTCTTTACCAACTATCAGAATCACTTTGTGTATTATATTTTACAAAATTCATACAATTATGGATTAGTTTTTAAATGAATGAATTTTATGAATTAACATTTGCTACAGTCAGCAGATTGTCCAAGTGTCAGCTGCACCGAGTGGAGGATATTGGCTGGCCATGGCAGTAGTGTAACCAGTGTCAAATTTCCCACCAGCAGGTCCGACCTCATCTGTACCACATCCACTGATAAACAAGCTAGGTATGTAGGCTGTCTCTTGCGCTCCTGGTATTTTATCTTTTCTCAAACATATGCCTTAAACTTTCTACCCAATGTTAGCTAGAAACAGTAAACTAAGCACCGACAATAAACTCCTGATATACAAAACGGCCATAAGGCCGATCTTCACTTACGCAGCCCCAATCTGGGGCTATGCAGCTTCGAATCACATACAAAAACTTCAAATGCTGCAAAATTAGGCTGTTTGTTTATCGCTTGGTGCGCCTTCATGGACCAGGATCATACAACTGCACCTAGAATCGGGAATCCCGATGATAAATGAATTCATTTTGAAACTTGTCGAACGTTTTTACAAAGGACTCCCTTGACACTCTAACCTCACAATAAAAGACCTCTCAAATAACGACTCAAACACCTCCAGCCGCTACAATAGCCCAAAATCGAGCCTCCTTCAGAAGAACACTCCGGGCCACACAAATCATGCCCCCGCATAAACTAAAACCCACCAAATCACCTTCCAACAATGTTCCCATCAGACGTAAGAGGAATAACCACATGAGCTGAACCTCTGTAAGCCAGAATATCCAACTCCAAGTCCAAGTTTAAATGTGTTTGTACATTTTAATGTCTTTTGAGAAAATAAGCTGAATTAATTATTAAAATAAAAACTGTTTCTTTAGGATTTGGTCTGTATATCCAGCGCAATGTCTATACGTGATGGAACATGGATCCCTGGTAGCCAGTTCATCCTTCTGTCCACGTGGAGCGTTCTTGGCTACTGGATGTCTCTCTGGACAGCTCTGTCTTTGGAAACTACCAAGAAACTTGGTATACACTCGCTTGTATTTATTTTACTTATTAATTCATGATCTTCTTCTTCTTTTTATAATGTCATGACATCCCTATACATTGATGATGCAAAATAAAATTAATAAAATTTTGAAGGTCGGTCATGTTAGAGGTATGAATAATCTACAAAGAATGAGGAGAAAGCTAGAGAAGTGTGATAGAATATAGTACTAGTGTGGTAGTCAATTCTCTCTGCGTACCCTTCCCGAGAAACGGTGTTATGTTTTTTTTTATTATTGCTTTATATTTCATTTCTTTATGCTTTATATTTCAGTCCTTTTGAATTGAATTTTAATCTAATAATTTTGATTATATCAAATCATTGAATGATTTATTCAGGTTTTTGAAGAGAATCCGGGGGAGCTAATCATGTCATCAACTGGAAGGATCTCAGAATGGACAGGAGTTGAGCTGGTCGGGTGGCTTAGGGAGCTGTATCCTTTAGTGATTATTCTTATTTTTTTATAATTATTTCTTAATGAGAGACATGAGACATGAGACATGAGACATGAGACACGAGACACGAGACACGAGACACGAGACATGAGACATGCGACATGAGACATGCGACATGAGACATGAGACATGAGACATGAGATGAGACATGAGACATGAGACATGAGAAATAGAAATATGTCTCATGTCTCACGAGACACGAGACACGAGACATGAGACATGCGACATGAGACATGCGACATGAGACATGAGACATGAGACACGAGACATGAGACATGAGACATGAGACATGAGACATGAGACATGAGACATGAGACATGAGACATGAGACATGAGACATATTTCTAAAAAATAGAAATATGTCTCATGTCTCACGAGACACGAGACATGAGACATGAGACATGAGACATGAGAAATGATACATGAGACATGAGACATGAGCCATGAGACATGAGACATGAGACATGAGACATGAGACATGAGACATGAGAAATGATACATGAGACATGAGACATGAGCCATGAGACATGAAACATGAGACATGAGACATGAGACATGAGACATGAGACATATTTCTAAAAATTTATAGTAATTTGTTTTTTTAGGAACAGAATGATGTTGAAGCTCTTTTGAGGGAATTGAACGTGAAGCTGATTGCCAGGGGACTGAAGGGAAAAGAGAACATCTCTGCAGCAGAAGAAATATTACAAGAGATTTTAGAAACAGGTAAACCTAAGGATTTTGCTTCAAATATAGAAAATTGGACTAATTGTTGGGATTTAACTTTCCTATAAGTTACCGTAATTCATATTTATGTCAGTATATGTCACCGTGACGTCCAGCCATCTCTCTATCTCTTTAATGTTCGTCTTGGTGGTCGACGGCCCTCTCTAGTGCATCACGTTCTTTGGAATCCTCGCTGGATCCATTCTCTTGATGTGTTCCCTCTAGAATCGTCTGCTCTGCCTACTCCTATATCACATCATCTATGCCACATCACTTATGTTTGGTAGCTATCCGTGGCTTTATCCCACTGCGTTCATCTTGGGCATGCTGGGGACCAATAGTTTACAGATAAGAAGGGATGGGTGCACACTTACCCACTTCTTCAGACTTATCAGGAGATTCTTTGAGAATTCCGTCATCTTGGAGGCTATCCATCTTTATGGTCCGGATGGTTATCTTCGACAGCGTCAGCACAGACTGTTTTATCTCCCAGCATGCAGAACCAACCTGCCTTTGGTGATGCCGGCGGGGAGAGCAATAAAACTGCTGAACATGATCGCTTCGGAGATCGATGTCTTTCATATTCGTGAAAGTACGTTCAGAAGACAAATACTCTTAACATTGGAGAGTATCTTGTACTCCTAATGTCGAACCATCTCTCATGCGTTCCTGGTATTACATATTTATTACATTTTACCTCTCAATAGATGTCTTAAACTATGAAAATTGTTTGTAATATCTTTTGAGAAAATAAATTGATTTGATTTGATTTGATTTAATCATCAATGTCATCAATCTAAGAGGATATGCGAATCTCTTCGTTGGGTAACCTACCTCTATGGGTTCTACCCACGATAGGTCCTAATGTTTTCATTTCTGCTGTTCTTAGAAGATGCTTGGTTCTGACTGCTTTTGTTCATGTTTTTATTCGTCTAAATGATATAATTTTGGTTGTGTATTTTAGTTCCAGAACCGTCTATTTTCGTGGAGAGTTTGGTCAAAGAGCTTCGCTGGTTACGCCTCAGTACTGCACTCCGGTCGCCTGGCAGCCAAGCGACGACTCGTGATCCTCCACACCACATGCTCTGCCCCATCACCCATTGTCTCATGCTGGAGCCGGTCAAGTGTGCCGATGGCTTCACTTACGAGAAGAACGCTATTCAGGAGTGGTTCTTGAGCGGAGGTAAGAGACACGGACATTATAAAGGTGCCAAGTTTAAAAATAGCCTAAAATGAGCTTTTGATCTCAATTGGTGTTAAACATAGGCCAATTGTGCAAAGGCGTAAAGTGATTGAAGAATCTAATGCTGTTCAAACGTCACCCTAAATATGCCGACCATGGTTATAACATTTGTAACAATAACAATTTTTTCTTTGTTTTATATTTAAACCACTTTAAGCACCTTTGCCATAGTCAGCCTTAAACTTTTGGGATCTGTTCCCACTGATATTTTTTAATAAAAGGCTTTCTTGTCTTGTGAAGCCAAACTTTTTTACACGTTCCCTATTCTAGTCCAATATTTGATGTTGAGCAGCCAAGACCTTTACCTTCGACCAGGACTACGTCGTCCCTCAATTTTGGCCATTAACAATAGTTTTGAATCATTACAAACCATATTTTTAATGTCATCATTTATAGAACTTCAGCATCACTCTAATCCTGGTGTAGCTACTTCTCCATTATTTTGTTCTCACTGCTTTATTTTAAAGATGTTTTAATAAACATTATGATTTTTTTTAGGAAACTACGTATCGCCGATGACAAATCAGCCTCTCCTTAATAACATCGTGACACCGAATAGAGAACTCAGAAGGGAGATAATGGATTATTTGTTTGAAGAAAAAACATCTTAAAACATGTGCACATCACTTGGCAATCTCACGGAAATCCACGAAAGCCGGCGTACGAAAACGAAGCACAACAGCCCAAGAATACGTGGAATATAATATTATATCACATATTTTTTATTTATTTATATTTCAATCCTAGAAATTGGTTTGCTTACTTAATTACTTCCAATGGCCATACAAGTCTTGAGTTTTAGCCTCCTTGATGATTCTATTCCAGACTCCTCGATCCTGCGCTTTCTGCTCCTAGCAGTGCGTTTCGCCCAACGTAAACAGATCAGTCAGAACACAATTCATTAAGTGCTGTCAAGGCGTTCCTAGAAGTTTTATTCCGATCAGTCTCGACGCGTACAGAGTCTTGATTGCTCTGGTCTCTTCGCATAATCCACGCTAGGCGACCAGCTCTCACGGTGTTCGTTATAAGCGGCAGCTAGCAGAGTACGGATATGTTGGTCAATCATATGCCTCTAGTTCTTGCTGCAACACCAGGTTTGGATCCCAGGATCATTCTCAGTATCCTATTTTCAAAATTGTAGCTCTTTTGTTGTTCTTTAAGGGTTATTATCCATGACTCAGAACCATTCGATTGGATTGGAGCTTGGATTTTAGGAAGGTTTTCAAAGTAGCCGCAGCATGTAGGCCTTTTTGAACTCTGTGTTCCAACTCCGCGTGCACATCATTGGCTTCCGTCTTGACCGTACCGAATGGTTTGCAGCGAAGATTATTGACGTCTTCTGGTTCTTGAGAGGCACTTGGGCCGTTTATGGTTGTTTCATTTATGGTTAGTTATTTGGAAATTTTCGAATGTGGCAACCACCATCGCCTTATTTAACAAAGCAAGATAAATTTTTGATAAATCTTAAGGCATACTGGAATTACATAATGCCGATTTTTTTTATGGTCGCCCAATGTGCCATGGAAAGAGCCATGCTTGGAATAACCTTGAGGGACAGATTTAGAAACGAATTTATTCGACAACAAACCATTGTAACTGAGGTGGCTCTGAGGATGGGCGGGCTGAAGTGGCGATGGGCTGGCCATGTCTGTCGGAGAACCGACGGCCGATGGGGGAGACGGGTTCTGGATTGAAGACCGCGTACAGAATTCCGCAGAGTTGGACGTCCCCCTGCACGCTGGACCGACGATCTGAAGAGGATTGTTGGGCATAGGTGGATGGAAGCGGCAATGGATAGGGGGCGGTAGCGTGCTTTGGGAGAGGCCTAAATTTAGCAGTGGATGGCTGATAATGACGATGATTTATTTTATCTATAAAAACACAATTTTTTCCACATTTTAGCTTTATTTTCGACGTGATTCGAAACTGGGAGAACGTTCTAATTTTTATATTTAATGATGAAGGTGTAAAACCCTCGAAACATGTTGAGAAAAATATGTTCAAATTGAAAAAAAAAACAACGGTGTTTTAATTCACATAAACAAGTAAAATCAGTATCGATGGAAAAAGCTTGTCGATATGATGGACCGTGTTGCCAAGCTGAAGTGGAAATGGGCAAGGACATGACAGAGAACAGAGAGATGGAAATCCAGAGTATTGACGTGGAGACCGTTGGAGGAAAAAAGGAACTTTGGTCGACCCCAAAAAAGATGGGCTGACGACCTAATACCAGTCGGAGAAGAAGATGGAAGAGAGTCGTACATGATAGAAAAAAATATAAAACGTGGAAGAGGCCTCTACACCCAGCAGTGGACAGACGACTAATGAAGAAGAAGATAATGGTTAAAAATAATTTTAAGACGGCGAAAAAAATGCAATAAAACACTTATTAAATAGAACAGTAAATTTATTTATATATCATAACATTACACATATATAAATGATTTTTTTTTGGACTTTGACCAAATATTGGCCGTACAGGTCATATTTCGCTAAGAACACAAAATATTCTATTTCCTAACCGACCAACCAATGCACTGCCCCATAGGGCGAACCATATTTTCGAGGATGACCAATGTGGGACCTCATTCAACTATTCTTTAGATGTACAAATATCATATTACACTTTGTAGAAGCAATAGAAGTAAAATAAATAAAAAATGAAAAATGGACTCAGCGAGTTTTTGTATTCACACCTTCAAATCAAAATGTTTTGATTTGTTAAAATATAAGATTTAAGAAATGTTTTTATGGTCACCCAAGAATTAAAACAGTTTTATTATCAGCTAAACGACAAATACGGCAAGTTCATTTTTAATAATAATGTCTATAAGTAGTTAAAAGCGTTTTGAATATATATTCCATTAAACAATATGACTAACCTTTAGACATTTATTATCGATATAACACAGGCACTAAGCGTCTAAGGCTAAAAATGACGGATTTACATATCAAGTCTTTGAAAGCAATTGAAACGCGGTATCGAAAAACAGCTCACGTCCAAAAAAAAATTTTTTTTTTTATGAATCTAAAATATTATTATATTACACGCAATGTATATATTTTAAGACTTGACGCAATTTTTTCATAAGCAAATAAACAGTAATAAATATTACATTTTAAAAATGATTTTTTTTGCTGTTTTCAAACACCACGTTGCAATATATTATTTATTTATACATCAAAATTACTGGCAACATTTTCTAGAAATCTTCGATTATTGTTACAACTCTGATAAAAATAATTTGTATTTTTTTTATATTAAACGGGATTAAAATGTATTTAAATTATTATTTACATTAAAAATAAATAATACGAATGTGTAATGGGACGATTTATAAATCATGAACACGCACAAGCATTTTTTTCTTTTCTTATTTTAAGAAATGCAGAAAAATACATTTTTAATACAATTGATAACCATAAATGCATTTGGATTGAAATAAATAAATAAAAATTTAACGCGTTTTTGGCATAATTAAAATTCCTACTAATTTAAAATTTAGATACTATTATACTAGAAAATTATATAGTCTTTCGTAATTATCTATACTAAAATTTTATAATGGCCGGCGTTTTCACAATACATATAATTTATATCTCTATATAATAAAAAAAATTATTCAATTTGGTATTATAAATTAGGCTATCCATTTATTATATTATATATATAAATATTTCTTCATACATTCACAAATGGCACAGTTATTAGAATTATTTATTTATTTTTAAATAAGTATTTTGTCTTTATGTTCTAGTAATTATATTAAATTAATATAAACTGGTTGCTTTAGAAAATATCAAAAATAATTTATAAAATTTAACTTGCATTGATATTGTGAAATTCCATAATTTTTTTAATCAATTAAAATACTGTTTTGTTTCAATTATAAACTAACAAACTAACTAACCATCACGCCGTCTCCCCGAAGGGGTAGGCAGAAATAATGGACTGCCACACTTTTCTTTACTGACATATTTCTCTCGCTTATTCAACAATCATACATCGTGTCATGCACGCGCGTCGATTTCTCTGACTCTTCACGTGGTCGACATTCAATATTTGATTTATTTGATCGTGCCACGTTTTCCTCGGTCTTCCTCTATTTCTGGTTCCATTTACATCGTTAACATATAATTTTTTTACCATTCTTTCTTCAATCATTCTTTCCATATGTCCAAACAATCTTAATGATCCTTTCATTATTTTGTTCATAACACCATCATTCGCACCGCATTCACTTATTATATTTTCATTCGACACTCTATCATACACAGAGTATCCGCACATTCGTCTAAGAGATTTCATTTCTACTGCATTTATTCTACTTTCATCTTTCTTTTGCCAGTTCCATGCTTCGCTTCCATACATAAGGGTCGGTAGAAGAACACCATTGTGCACTATTATATAACTTATTTAAATTAATTATTATGAAACCATATTCATTTGTTAAAGGATAAATTATACATAAAGTATTTTTTTGTTTATTTATTTTATTCATAAATTGAATTCAAAACTATGGTGTTGTACTTTTAAAAGTTAAAAAAAAAAAATGCATGTTATGTTAATAAATGTATAATAAACTTATAGATATAAGGATTAATTGTATCTCAATAGAGACGAAGAACCAAACTGGAAACTGAATATGGTGATCGAGGTGTTTACAGGACTTATGACCTGTCCTTGGTTGGGTTAAGCGCACGCTTTATGTAATTACAACATTCCCCATTCCACCTTTCTTATGACCACCATGTCTGACAATTTTTTGGAAGTTGTATATATGTTAATATGTAACACCACACTTCACATGTTAGTTTAAATCTACACACTAGCGCCATCTATGAAGATTGGAATTTTAGCATTAAGCAGAAGATCTTTTTAGTAACGCAATGTGAAAGGCTACCGCCATTTACATTTTGCTAGATAACGCCTGTAGATATAAATTAATAAAACACTTTGTATATAACAACGGCATTGTTATTATAATTGGTGCACATGTCGATGATAATAAATATTTTTATAGAAAAATACAGTGTTATTATTAATAAAAATTCGTTCTCCTGACGATGAAGCTATTAAAACTTCGTAACACGTGAAAAATAAACATAAATATTAAAACAGTATTTTAATCGATAAAAAATTACAATTTTATTATGGAATTTCACAGTGTTAATACTATTTAAAATTAATTATATTTTAATGGAACGAATTCGTATAAATATTTGACACAAAACAATGAATAAAAATAAAAATTGTAATATTCTTAAATTCGATATTTATATTTTAAGCTATAGTGTTTGAAATATCCTTAAGATTAATAAATAAATTAGTAAAGCATACATTTATTACGTTTTTTTTCGATTATGAAATAAAAAATAATTAAATCTAAGATATGTACACTATTTTGAAAATTCATCTATCGTCTATAATGTATATATATAATTGATTTTCTATTGATAAATAAAACGTATTTAACATAATTATCGAAAAATTAATCGTGCCAACTTCAAGCTAATTGATTTAATTAAATGAAAACAGTTTTTTTTATTATTTGCTTTTGATTTCGTTTTTATTTAAAAAATACATACTAGTTACCCAAAAAAGGTACGATTTTCGATTTGATTGTTAAAATTGAGTTTATTTATATTTATGTTTGGTATCCTAATTGTAGCTACAATAAATTAAAACTTTTAAATAATACTAATTTGGAAATATATGTTTGATCAGTAACAGTTAATATATATATTTTTTTATCGAAGAGTTAGTTTGACTGGTAAACTCAAACTGCGACATCGAAATTAGAGTTTGATAAAACAATAATACAACTGTTAATGAAAAAACTTTGTTTTTGTATCACAATTGTATTTTATTTTACGACAATCATCAACCAATGTTGACATCATCAGGTGTTACAATGATGATGTCAACATTGGTTGATGAAACAGCTGTCGTAAAATAAAATACAATTGTGATACAAAAACAAAGTTTATTCATTAACAGTTATCATTATAATATATCATTATAATATTATCATTATAATAAATATATCAATCAAAGAATAAAATTTTAAATAATTTGTTTATCGAAATGTGATTATTTTTGTTAAAATAAATGGAAAAATTATATAATCCAATGTTTTCGCGAAACACTTTGATATTTTGACATTATTAACTGGTTTATTAAAACCCTGTTATAGTCGCCCCTATACCCTGTCGCGACAGCTGTTTCGCTAATCAATGTAAGCAACATCAGGTATTGGAATGAACTAAATAAAATAAAATAAATTAAAATCAATTGAGATAATTTATAAGCGTTTTAATTAAGGGGTAGGGGCAGTCAGAAGTATGAAAAAACAAGTATTTAAAAAAAAAATTGTCAGTAATTTCATTTATTTAAAAAAAACAACATTATTAATTTGACTAAAAATTTAAGAAAAAAATATGTAAATTATATATGAAGTTATCGCCATATTTTTTGGACCCTGTTCCATAATTGGTGCCTTGCGTTGACCACTATTCCTACTTACAGGTTCGTATTAAATCATTTAAATAAAAATAAAAATATTATTTGAACAGTTAATCTAGTGCCTGATCGAAGCTCTTTATCTTTTTTTGAAAATAGACAAAATGTCGGCCTTTGATAATTACTTACGGATTTTCGAGAAAAAATGCAACAGTTAATTGTTTTTTTAAAAATATAAGTTTTTAAAAGGAAAAAAAAAATCATTTCATCAGGCATTAGATTAACTTTTAAAGTAATGTTTTTTTTTATTTGAATTTTTTAAGATGAACCTGTAAGAAGTTATAATGGTCACCGCATTATGGAACAGGGTCCAACAGGAATGGCGATAACCTCGTATATAAATTATATATTGCTTCAAATTTGGGTTAAATCAAGTTAAAACATAATAAAATAATTTTGTTCTGTTGGTTTTATAAAATAAATGAAATTACTGTCAATTTTTATTTATTTAATATATTAGTTTTTTTCATACCTCTGACAGCCCCTAACCCCTTAAACAGTTGATTCAGTCAAACAAATATACATTTTATGTTACTTTTAAGGGTTGTAATTGATTGAAATTCGTTACATACGATTGACAGTTAAATTCAGGTTTTTAATTCAAGTAAATAAATAATTATATTATTTGAAAAATGCAACAAATTTAAATTACGATGTAAATCGAAAAATACGTTTGATTGAAAAATAATTCAGTTATATTAAATAATCAAGTGTATATGCGATTTGAAACCCAAAAAGGGATATTTCCCCATAAAATCGTACATCGAAAAATGGGTTCGTTACCCAAAAAGGTTAAACGAATAGTGAAGTAAAATTGGTTAGTTGTTAAAAAATTTGTAGAGGTATTTTCAATCTGACGATATGTTGAATTGACTGTTTACCCAATAAGGTATTGTGATTTGACTAATCGCAGATGTGGAATTTTTAATTTTCCTTAACCTCTCGAGTATTGTGCAATATTAACCCCAATTATGCCGCTGACTTCATTTGCAGTAAAAAAATTGTCTCGAACTGATCTTAGGTACACTTACAACACAGACTAGCTAACTAACTAACTAACCATCACGCCGTTTCTCCAGAGGTAGGCAGATATAATGAATCGCAACATTTTTCTATCCTGACATAACATTCGCGTCTCTTCTACTCGTACATTCACACATCGTGACATGCACGCTCGTCGATTGTTCCTACTTCGAACATGGCCGCCTTTCAGTAATTGTTTAATTTGGTCATGCCATATCTTCCTTAGCCTTCGTCGACTTATTATTCCATTCACAATACTCGTGTATATATTTTTAACCATTTTTCACTCGTCCATTCGTTCTATGTGTCGAAACCATCTTAGTGACCCTTTCTTAATTTTAATTATCACGAATTCATCCGTCTTACTTACTTACTCATTTGTTACTTCATCATTAGATATTCTACATACAATACAGACGATAGTTCTAATTCATCATAGTATTGCGTACAATTTCTTCTTCTTCTTCTTCCTCAGCCTATTCCCGTCCACTCCTGGACAGAGGCCTCCTTCCACCGTAGTTGCGGTTTGCCGTCCGCGGTCTCCAAGTCAACAGCTATTTGTCCACTTTTCAACTGAACTTCTGGCTACGTGACTTGCCCATTGCCATTTTAGAGTCGCCATCCGGCGGATGATGTCAGTGACCTTTGTTTTTTCTCTCACCGTAACGTTTCTGACTCTGTCTCTTGGGCTTATTCCTAACATGGCTCTTTCCATGACTCTTTGGGTCACTCGTAGTTTCTCGGCACTTTGTTTGGACAATGTTACAGTTTCAAGACCATAAGTACCGACTGGCAGAATGCAGGCTTCATAGACTTTTCGTTTCAGGTTGATCGGTATTTTACGGTTTTTAAGGGTGTAACTCATGTTTCCGAAAGCTGCCCAGCTTAGTCCAACTCTTCTTTTTAGCTCTGCGGTTTGGTTATCTTTTAGCGTACAATTTAGTGGTAGAGAACTATATAAAAAGGTTTATAAGATACATTCAAATATGAACTATAAATGGAGTTTGAAACCAATTTTTTGGACTGCAAATGAAGTCATCTGCACAATACGAATTAATAAAAACGTAGAATATATTTTTTCCGTTGGTAACACACGATTATAACTATCTAATAATGACTTAGTTAAGTGATATCATCAATAGATGTCGTTGGTTGTTGAAATCTTGACGTAATCTTGGAATATTCGAGAAATACTTCACTGCGCCCCAAGCATGGGGCCATTTGCTATTTGACTCAGAATTTGAGAGGTTAAAGTTATATCGTGGGTTCATCGAAAAGTGGGTTTTATCGGTAATTCGAAAAGGTTTCTAGTAATAAGAATATCAAGATAAATAATAGTCTTCTATCTTCTATCTTCGATCTAAACTAGTGTTTAAGAATCTATGGTGTCTTTGATTGAATCTTATCTATGGTTAGATCGATCTTGTTCTAAGCATAAGAACGCAATGTTCACGTGGCAGTATCATAACATTTTTACAGTTGGCACTAAAACTCAATTTTTATTTTATTATTTTATCAAATTATTTATTAAAATTTGGCAAAATAATTACAAAAATTATAATCAAGTTGACTATTAAAATATTAAAAACAAATTTGAATAATAGAATTAAAAAAATAATTAATTCAATGGTTGATTCAATCAGATAGAATTTAAATTTTTAATATTTTATTAAATAAAAATATTATTTACGAAATCGAAATCTGTGATACTTTTCATTCGATTTTTAAAATTCATTGTGTTAATTTTTGTTATTGACATTTTTTCGTGAAATTTTTTAATGTTTTCAACAAGCAAATTAAATGAAACGATGTTTTTTCCAAAACATGTAACCTGGTTATAGAAAATCAACCCATAGAACAGGTCAGGACCTTCAAGTATCTTGGTATAGACCTGGTGGGGGGAGCTGATCTGCGGGAAGAAATACAAGTAAGATGAGAATCTATACAGCATGCGTAAGACCAATAATAGCATATTGCGTCGAAGCAAGGGCAGACACAGTAAGGACCAAACAAGTTTTGAGGACTTCCGAAATGAAGACACTGAGGACGATAGCAGGCAAGACACTGAGGGATCGCGTGAGGAACACCAGAATAAGAGAGAAATGTGAGGTTGAGGATATTGTAAGATAAAGCAGGTAGCAAAAAAGGGACTGGTACGGTCATGTTCAAAGAATAGACACCACCAGACTCCCCTATATTGCACTACATAACCAGCCTCATGGGACTCGTCCTCGTAGAAGATCTCCTAAAAGATGGAAGGACAGCTGGGAATCTACCTCACAGGAGGAGCAACACTCTGGAGAATAGACCACATAGGTCTACAATCTGGAAGAAGAAGAAGAAGAAGATGTTTTTTCACTACTTCCGCTTTTGTATTTATTTCGACAACGACCGGTTTCACCAGTCTCGTTGGCATCTACAGACTGGTTTGAAAAAACATCGATTTATTTAATTATTATTTAAAATGAATATCCATCAAGATATTTGAGTAAAATCATTTGATTGTATTAAAAAAAAAAAATTTAATTTTAATTCACGTTTTCTCCTGTTAGACACAGCCGGTTTCGGCAGTTCTGTCGAGAGGAGTGCTGAAACGGTGGCATTGGTGCTTATTTATAAGTGTTATAAAACTTAAAACATTTTTACACAGGCTTTTAATATTATTATATTTCTAAAGCAATTCACAATAAAACTTAGTATTTTTTTATTAAATAAATCAAACGAATATTATAAATAAATAAAAAAATAATACAAAAAAAAATAATAATAATAAATGCTCTTTCTTGCTAAATCAGCAAAATATTATTCAATCAAATTTTCTTCACAATCAATCAAACCAATTAATGATATTCTTAAGGCGTTAACACTGTTGAATTCCTCGATGACGAAGTTTTTATGAATTGAAACACTATATTTCTGCTTATAAGTATATTTTTCTTGAAATGTTTAGAAAGTAACAAACCTTCATAATCGCATAACTTTCGATAAATTGCGGAATTTCATAATAACAATTTATAAGCGGGAAAAAACAGTGTTTAAGGTGTTATAATAACACAGTGGAATTCCATAATGACGCTTTCTTTGAAACAAAACACTGTTTTTTTCCCAATGAAAATAAATTCGTTGTGTTTAAATAAAAAATATTCGAAAATAACTGTATAAATTAATAAAAAATATCAATTTAATCAAAATTAAATGCACTAACGATTCAAAAATCGATTATTTTTTAAGTTATACTTCTTTTGGGGCGTGTAAAAGAGGTTGAAATTGAGAGCTGTGCGCGCACCCTGTTATGGAAGTGCGACATAACGAAGTTAGCCATCAATGATAAATAACGGCCGGACATTTCACGCGTGCCAAATCACGAACTGCAAAAACATGTCATGAAACGAGACATGGATGAAGTTGTAAAGTGTAAAATAGTACCAAAGAACTGTAACACTTTAGTGGGTAATTTCGAATATGTTGCACAATATAATTTGAAAACACTTTTGAAAAATAAAAAATAACCCGTAACAAATATCATCATCAGCCGTCTATCATCCACTGCTGAATGTAGGCTTCTCCCAAAGCACGCCACCGCCCCCTATCCGCTCCCATCCATCCATGTCCAGCAATCCTCTTCAGATCGTCGGTCCAGCGGGCAGGGGGACGTCCAACTCTGCGGAATTTTGTACGCGGTCTCCACTCCAGAACCCGTCTCCCACATCAGCCGACGGTTCTCCGACAGACATGGCCAGCCCATCGCACCACAACCCGCCCATCCTCAGAGCCTACTCAGTCACCTTGGTTTGTTGACGAATAAAATCGTTTCTAAATCTGTCCCTCAAAGTTATTCCAAGCATGGCTCTTTCCATGGCGCGTTGGGCGATCTTGAATCTGTAGACTAGACCTTTTGTCAGTGTCAACGTCTCGGTTCCGTACGTCATGACTGGCAAGACGCACTGGTTGAAGACTAGTCTTGAGGCATTGTGGTATTTTAGAGGTGAGAACATGGCGTAATTTTCCAAAGGTCGTCCAACCCAACTGAATTCTTCCGTCGGCTTCTTTATCGAAATTGTTTCTACCTAATTGAATGATTTGGCCAAGATGTGTGTACTCTTGTACCACTTCGAGAGCCGACCCATCGACGGTTACTGATTTCGGGATAATATGTTCATTATACATGACTTTCGTCTTGTCTAAATTCATCCCGAGACCCACTCGTCTGGATGCAGTGTTCAGTTCATTTAGAGTAACAAATATAATAATATAAAAATATCATTCTTTGTCGAATTGACCAAAGACGAAATGTAAAAAGAGCTATGGAAAAATGGGAATCAGCACAGGAACACCACTATTAGAGTCAGAACTCATCGGAAGAAGGGTAGCTCTTAAATGGCGCTGGGCAGACCATGTCGCTCGCAGCTCTGACTATGGACAAAACGCCTTCTTTGCTGATGTCGTAGAACTGCGACCCGAAACCCAGGACGTCCACAATTTCGTTGGAGATATTAAAGAGACCGCCGACATGCATACGTGATGCCCAGGATCGACAGATATGAAAGCAGATGGAGGAGGCCTACGTCCAGAAGTGGACAGATGATGAAAGTCATGATTCTGTTATTTTATCGTCCTTTCTACTAACGTAGGGTTTAGTCACACGGGATTTGAAATAAAATGTTATTTTTATTTTGTTTCGCCAAAAAAGTACAACTTCTTTCGTGCAAACACGTTTTTAAAATTATATTATATAACAAAACATATTAGTGTTGTTACGCCGTTGGTAAAAGGCTACGTTTGCCGACGATTCGGAGAACGGGACAGTCTCCAGAGGGTGGCTAATCCACCCTCCCCTACATAGTCTAATTAAAATATTAAAGCATTTTAACATTTATCGATTTACACATATAATATAGTATATAATATACCTAGCTTAAGTATATATAAATTTTTCTAACTACACACGCATCGACGCTTGACAGTGGTGGCAATAGAAGTGTTTACTTTATGTATCATTGAAAAATAAAATATGCTACATAACTATTGCTCTAGTTCTACCCGACCGTACATATGTTAATTAGAAGGGTTAAATTGAGAGGTGCTTCTTCACCCACCATATTCACCAGACATTGCCTCTTCCGATCACCATTTGTTCCGGTTGATGCAATAAGTTCTCACTGGTACTCGCTTCACTTAGAGCATACTATTAATGAAATCAATTTGTATCTTCATATTCAAATAAAGACGAATTTTTTTCTCAAAAAACGGCCAAGACTTCTTCAAGTACTACATACGAGTACATATTCACCTACTCTTTCAGACTAGGAGATGAGTTTGATTGGACTTCTTCTTCTTATAGGTCTGATGACCTGTTATTGGTTGCAACTTCGTCCTCCTGGGAAGTGTATCGCCATATTTTCGTTGGTCGGCCACGTCGTCAGAACCCTCTGGTAGACTGTTGCGAGCTATCTTTGGAATCCTGTTTCTTGCATACGGGATATATGCTCGTTCCAGTATTTTCTCCTTTGGCCTCGCATATTTCCCTTATCCTTGAATTCCTAATTCTATCGTGGAGTGTCTTGCTAGATATGTTTCTGAACGTCATCATTTTTGAACCACTTGGTGCGTTTTTTATGATTGTAGTGTCAGCGCAGAACCCAAATGGCTAAAACTACCATGACAAAACTCATCAAGATATGGCAAGACAATTGTTTTTCTATAGAACTAAGATCCTTCTTAGAGTAGCAGAAATGCGAACCCTACGCAGGCAAAACCCTCAGAGATCGGATCAGAAATGAAACATTGAGGTCTGTTTATGCTGTTGAGAACATAGCGAGATGGGGATGAAGCAGAAGGCGCTTTCGGAGAGACCACGTGGACCGCATGGAGGATAAAAGAATTGCAAAAAATATTAAAGATGAAAACCCAAGCAGCAAGAGATTACCAGGAAAGCCGCCAAAGAGATGCAGAAATGGCTGGACATCATCATCCCAGAATAGCACACCGTCACAAACAGGTCATACGTCAACTCACTATGTCCTCAACACCACAGACATACCTTATCGTTTTATTTTTGATCCGATCTCTGAGGGTTTTGCCTGCGATGGAGCGTAGGGTTCGCATTTCTGCTACTCTAAGAAGGTTCTTAGTTCTATTGGTATCGGCTCTGACCTCTATTCCATACGTCATGTTGCCTTGTATATCTTGACTTTACTTTCGGTTAGCATGTATTTGTTCCTCCATATGGTCTCGTGCAAGCAGCCAGCCACGGCTGTCGCTTTGTTGGTATGTGCTCGCACCTCGTCATATAGGTCACTGTAGCTACCAATCTCTATGCCTAGGTAAGTGAATCGCATGACTTGCTCAATAAGTGTGTTATCGATGATCAGTTTACATCTGAGAGGTTCTTTTGATATCGTTAAGCATAGCATTCTTAACCTCTGACCATAATCTATCGTAGTTAAAATAAAAAAATATCCATAAACCTTCTGATTTTACCACCACCGAAGCCGAATGCATTTCGAATCATTAAAATGTTGTTTGAACATTGTCCAACATTTTTCAACAGTTAAAAAACATTTTTTCTCATATGATGTTAATAAAATTCGTTAAGTTCAGACACCTTCTCCTATTTAGAACGCTTTTGTTCAGTTTTGAAATATTAATAGTCTTTCAACGACATTTTGATAGTTTTGTCTGGTGCCAGAATAATTTTTTGTCTTTTGTTTGTCTTCTGGAAACCGGAGTGTCCAAATGATTACTTGTTGAGTTGAGTTACCTATATAAAGTTACCCATATTGTCCATGTCTTCATTATTTCAACAGTGACTGACCTTCCTTCACCCTTTTGGTTTATTAATAATCGATGATTTCTTGTAATTAAATATATAAAAACATATTAAAATTTTTACTAATTACATATATAAAATACAACACTTTGAACCACGGAATAGTAATTACGCCAATTAGTTTTGATTGTATCCAAGCTTCATCAGCGCCATTCTTCTTCTTCTTTCACTGCAGCAAAGGCATCTCTATCCTGCGCCATTTGGAACAGGTTATCTTGTTATTCCTCTCCACTCTTTGATGTTCTGCAGTCAGGACAGCTGCCTTCTACCAACTCCCCGACGTCCCTCCACTTTACCCATTAATATCAGGCGAAGGAGGTGGTATTTTTCTCCCCTTAGCACATGACACAAATATGAGACCTTTCTAATTTTCACACTTGACAACAGCTCTCTATTGGCTCTGGCTCTCTGCAGTACGTCTGCATTACTGACCCTATCGGTCCACGCTATACGGAGCATTCTGCGGTATATCCACATCTCGAACGCTTCCAACCGGTTCATTACATTCACTTTCAGAGTCCAGGTTTCGCAGCCATATAGTAAAAATAGACCATATATAACATTTTTAATCATTCTTTGTCGGAGTTTCAAGTTAAGATTGTCGTTGCAAAAGAAAATCAGGGCCATATTAAAACTAAATAAATATATCGATTTACATAATAAATGAGGTGTGCAAGTGAACATTTTAGCAGCTGTGAAGATGCTCTTTGACTTTGATGCTGACAACTCGTTTTTATTTAGTTTTTATATTGGTCTGATGAAGCTTGGGTACAAGCGAAACTAGTTTGATTAAAATATAAAAACCATTCCGTAATTAATATACAAAGTATATTTTTATTATTTTTTTTACATGTTTACGAATTTAAATTCGAATTTTAAATAACTGAAAACACTAAATTAAAATGCTTTAAATCGGATATTATATAGATCATAGGTTCCCAATTTTTTCTCGTCCACCGCCCCCCTAACACGAAAAAAATTCTAACGCCTCTTCAAATATTAAAATATGGCGAATTTTTTTTAGAATTAAAACACCGTTTTAAAGCTATTTAAAAACACATTTTTTTATAAAGTGATAAAAATAAATAAAAAATCGTCACTATAGAATAAAATATGTTTTATTTCACTTTTCCTTTTTTATATACTTTGTATATACAACACTTATATTAAAAAAAATTACATAGACATGTTTCGGACAACCAGTCCTTGTTCGTGATACATATTATAAAGATACATTAACAAAATATCATAAAATTGTTTACATGTATAAATCTTCATAACATCTGTCAGATCATGTGAACAATTTTTTAAAATGTATCTTTATAAAATGTATCACTGAAGAAAGACTGGTCCTCCGAAACATGTCTATGTAATTTTATTTTTTTAATATAAGTGTGTTGTATATTCAAAGTATAATATATAAAAAAGAAAAGGTGAAATAAAACATCATAACACAATAGAAGAAATAAAATGTGTTTATATATTATATTAGCTATTTTGATTAATATATAATATGGAACTCATTGAAATTATGTTTAATATTTCCAAATTATTATTGCAATAATACGAACACCGAGCCCGATCATTGAATGACTCGATGCCCCCCGTTTAGCTCTGGATCCGCTACCGCCCCCTTTTAAAGCTGCAGTGCCTATTGGGGGGCGGTATCGCCCCCATTGGGAATCTATGATTTAGATGTTGCGTGTTTCATACTATTCAATTCCTTTTAACAATCGTTTTAATAACCAAATATTTAGTTTCCAGTATTATATTACCTGTTTGTTTAATATTGGGAAGGTTGTAATTCGTGGTGTTATATTCGAAAGAGTGAGGGATTACCCTGTTGAAATACTTTCAGAAGATCCTGATACTTGCTAACAGTGAGGAAGGAAACGCAGAAGTCCTTTACTTCTCTCTTGAGGGGGTGCCATTAGCATTGGTACTTGGTTTCGATGGGTAATGTTTATCTGAAATAAAAATAAAAGAAACATTGTTATTTCTTCTATATTCGCCATACTTTGTGTTGTAGATGCTTTATTTATCTTATAATTTTTTATATACTTTGTTTAAACAACACTTACATTAAAAATAAAGAAACTATTATAAATAATCAAATAAATTTAACGTCAAGGACAAAAGAAATAAATCAATCATCTTTGATTTATTTCCTTTGTAACTACCCCAATAAGAACTTTAAATTTTAAATTGAATCATAATATTTGTTATAACAAAAGCATAAACGTTCCAAAATAAATCTTTGTAACATCATGTAAACAATTTTATAATATTTTTAATGTACGAGAATGAAGAAGGACTGGTTGTCCGAAACGTGTCTCTGTAATTTTGTTTTTTTAAACGTAAGTGTTGTTTAAACAAAGTATATAAAAAAGAAAAAGAGAAATAAAAAATTGTAAACTTGTAGATAAAGAAGAATTAGACAACCAATATTTAATCACCGTATGATTATTAAATTTGATGCCAACTAGTCGCTTGGAACTTCAAGCTTCATCAAGACAACATAATAATTAAATAAAAACACAAATAATAATGACTTTTCTGAATTCACAAACCATCTCAGTGAAAAATATCATTCATTCAATAAAGATAAAAGCATTCAAATTTTACATGTTATAAATAGAAATATAACTATGAATAATCCCGAAATTTTAGAAATTAAAAAAAAACAATTAAAAATAAATAAACTATTTCAAATAATCAAATCAAAAACACAGGAGCTGAGCCTCCGTAAGCCAGATGATCCAAGAACAACTTGAATTCATATTAAATTACTACCAGGTTGAAACTTAACAAGATTGAGACAGGGGAAAGTCTCCGAACCATGACAGGGACAAGTGGAGAAAAATGAAAGAGAGGCCAAAGAAGAAGAAGTGAAGAAGGAGAAAGCGAAATGTGGGGATTGGGGAAGGAATAAACTGGTGTATAGAGTAAGAAGGGAAAATAATTGGAACATATCACATTATAAAATAAATACAAACAACAGAAAGTAAATAATATTTGAATATATTTGAAGAGGTACTCGGTTATACCTGACAAGGAGACTGCATCCAAGGTTCTCCGTCTATCTGCATGGGAAGTGTCTTTCTGGTCACTATAGTGACTGCCCTGCACTGAGCCAGCCTCTGCCCTGATGCTCGAAGACCTTTTAAGTTATATGCAGACGATTAGACATTTATATACAGAACTGTTTAAGTTAAAATAGAAACTAATCCATTAATTAAATAAACTATTGCCGAAATCAGACTGCTGAGCTTCAGAGGAGAATCGGTCTTGGGTGGGTGGCATATGGCAATCTGAAGAAGTTCTTTAATAGTAAGATTCCCCAGTGTCTGAAACGCAAAATGTATGATCAATGCGTACTTCCAGTACTGACATATGGAGCAGAAACGCTAACCCTCACCAAGTCGACCATAAGGAGACTCCGTGTAGCACAGATGAAACACGAAAGAGCCATGCTGCACGTAAGTAAGACTCTCAGACCGGATAAGAAATACTGAAATACGTAGAAGGTCGGGAGTAACAGATGTCGTCGCAAGGGTAGCAAAGCTTAAATGGTCATTTGCGGGACATATTGCCAGATTGATAGACGGATAGGAGTAGGCAAAGAAGACGATTCTGGACGGACCACATCGAGAGAATGGATCCAGTAAGAATTCCTAATATCGTGATGCACGAGACTCCAGAGGGCCGTCGACCACCAGGACGACCACCAAAGAGATGGAGAGAAGGCTGGTCGTCTTCAGCACAGGAAGAATCCTGCATAAACTGATCGCAAGATCTACAATCAGAAAAAGAAGAAGAAGAAGATAGACGATAGATGGACCAGAAGGGTGGTAGAGTGGAGACCCCCCACACGATGGTCCGATGACATTAGAAGAATTGCTGGCGATTGGATGCAAAAGGCAGAAGACAGGGATACGTGGAGAAGTATGGGGGAGGCCTATATCCAGCAGTGGACGACAACGGCTGTCTAAGTAAAGTAAGTTGACGACCTTCGTGGCAGAGTGGTTACGAGCTCTGACTTCCATGTTGAAGGTCCTGGGTTCGATTCCCGGCGATGGCAGTGTGATTGTTACACTGTCTGGTCTGGTGTAGAATTCACGTGACAATAAAATGGCGATAGATTGGCTACCTATCACATGTCACGAGAATCAATATAATAGCTAAAAAATAAAAATTGTACACAGTAATTGGGTCCAAACGACCTGTTGTGTACATAAAAAAAAAAAAAAAGTTTTTATGCATATCACAATTTTTTTTTGGGATTGTCGCTTCACCTATGTTGGCATCATCAGGTGTTGCAAAATATTTTTCAATTATTTGTAACACCTAATAAGTTAGCATTACCTGTTCTCACTTGTCCCATGTGCAGGCAGTTCTCCAAGCCAATTACTTCGATGAGTTTATCTCCAATGTCTGTAAAACAAAAATCAATACAGTGATTACCAAATGTGGGGTCGGGATTAACTAATAAGGCCTTCTTATCAGCGGACAGGCTAATTATAGGCCTTGCCGCGGGTAATCGCGGCTGGCGGTTACTATAGAAACATAACCACTGTAGACTGCCTACAGGCTATTATTAAATTAATTTTCTTTTAGAGGGATGATTTTTTTTTTAATTTAGAAGAAATATAGTAGATCTTTGGGGGGTGGAGAGGGTTGAAAGACGGTGGATATTTCAACGTTTATTCTCAATCGAAAGTTATTATACATTAATAGCATTATTTATTTAGGTAGTATGTTTACAAGAGATGGGCGAGTGGAGAGGGATATTGAAAGAAGCGTTGGGGCAGGCAACAAAGTAAATGGTGCACTTAAAGTTGTCATCGCAAACAAAAACCTATCCAAAAAAGCTAGAATGGCAGTGCCTAATGGTGTTCTTCTACCGACCCTTATGTATGGAAGCGAAGCATGGAACTGGCAAAAGAAGGATGAAAGTAGAATAAATGTAGTAGAAATGAGATATTTTAGACGAATGTGTGGATACTCTGTGTATGATAGAGTGTCGAATGAAAATATAAGAATTGAATGCGGTGCGAATGATGGTGTCATGAACAAAATAATGAAAGGATCATTAAGATGGTTTGGACATATGGAAAGAATGAATGAAGAAAGAATGGTAAAAAAATTATAAGTTAATGATGTAAATGGAACCAGAAATAGAGGAAGACCGAGGAAAACGTGGCACGATCAAATAAATCAAATATTGAATTTCGGCCATGTGAGGAGTCAGAGAAATCGACGCGCGTGCATGACACGATGTATGAATGTTGAGGGAGCGAGAGAAATATGTCAGGAAAGAAAAGTGTGGCAGTCCATTCTTTCTGCCTACCCCTTCGGGGAGACGACGTGATGGTTATTTAGTTAGTTAGTATTATGTACTCGTCATGGAGCGTGGATGGTGTCGATAGCAGCGGGGCGGAGTCCGGGCGCTGAGCAGCTGATGACGATGTTACGCTGTGCGGTAGCTTCAGTCAACTGAAACGAAGACTCGCCAGAAGCTACGTGACGTAGTACAGTGGCTTCTTAGATCAGCGGGAAAGAGTCCAAGATCCCTCGTGACGTAGACTTGATAACGTAGACTCGTGTCGGTTAGAAGTCGTTGTTCCTAACCTCTAGTAACCTTTGTGTATGAACCCGGGCCCTGATTCATCATTTTTTTGCACAATATCCCCTTCGTAAGGCTGAGAATCTATTGTGTCAGGTGTTTTGATTGTCCATGCAATGTATTTCACCATTGCAATATGCTGGTACAGCAGTCTGAGTCCATTGTCTCCACTCGTGTGGTCTCGTGTTTTTGGACTTTGTCCAGCATGGTTTGTTAACCCCACAGATTCATATTAACGCAGAATGTACGATCAATCCGTACATCCAGTACTGACATGAGGAGACTCCGTGTAGCGTAGAGGAAACACGAAAGTACACGAGGAAGCTATAGAGGTGTGTCAGGATATAACAGTGTAATATTTATCTCTGCCTACCCTTCTGGAGAAACAGCGTGATGATTTTGTTTCTTTCTACCTAGCCTATTCGTGATGAATAGATGGTTAGTTAGTTGAAAGAAATGGTCCTAAGTCTCAAGGCTCCAAGAACCTTAAGACGGTTCATCTATAAGTGTGTTGTATACCTTGTACAGCCAGGGCCAGGGTGATGGGTGATGGTGGGGGTCTCCGTCTACCCCTGCGGGGTGGAGGCTCTCCCCACAGATTAGAACCCCCATGAGCGTAAGGGATGTTCAAAAGCGCTACCCCTTGAAGTCTTGAGCCCTTCGAGAGATCGAGCGGCACTCCGTCACACTAAAAAAAACATGATCTTAAGTAACGAAAATTAAAAAAAATGTAAAATGTCTTAAGTTAAAATCCGCTAATTTTTGTGCCTTCGACCAGTTTCTGGTGTTCAGCGAGGTGCCGAAACCGGTCAAAGGCACAAATATTAGTAGATTTTAATTAAATATACTTTTTTTTAAAAATATTTTGGACATTTTTATTTTATTTTCATTATTTATAATGAAGCCAGCCTGATTACAGGAACATACCAAAGTAGTCTAATATAAGTAGAAGAAGAAGATTTATAATGAACTTCTACAATGAAATTTTAAATAACAAAAAATATTTTTTAAAACATGATCTTGTTCAATTCGTTTATATTGACGATTGTCATTTTTTTATTATTATTATTTATTTTTTCTATTTTTTTTAATGTATACAATAGGTCGTTCGAACCCTATTACTGTATACAATTTATTTTTTAGCTATTATATTGATTCTCGTGAAATGTGATAGGTAGCCAATCTATCGCCATTTTATTGTCTCGTGAATTCTACACCAGGCCAAAAGCATTGTGACAATCGCACTGCCATCGCCGGGAATCAAACCCGGGACCTTTGGTATGTCAGAGCTTTTACCACTCTGCCACGAAGGTCATCAATATTCGTCGTTGATAGTTTGAAAATAATATTATTACAGCCTGATTACAGGAAGAGACCAAATGTCTAAAAGAATAAGAAGAAGAAGATGTATAATGAACTTCTACTATGAAATTTCAAATAACATAATTGTTCAATTCGTTTCTATTGATGATTTGCATGTTTTTGTTTGTTTGAAAACAATATGGCAATCACTGGCGGTACTCCCATAGAATCCCAGAAGCCTGGCTTGTGTAAATTTGAATCAAAACCTCTTCTGGCTTACAGAGGTTCAGCTTTTGTGGCTCATCCAGCAATGGAGAGCATGTAAAGACTTTTGTTTACCTGGGGAGCACTATTAGATGGGATGGTCGATCCGAGAAAGACGTTGATAGTCGTATCCACCAGCCTAAGCTTGCCTTCAACAAAAAGTCTAAAATATTCGAGTCCAACAATATAGACCTGAACCTCCGAAAACAACTTTTAAAAACATTGGTGTGGAGAGTTTTACTGTACAGCTGCGAGACTCGGTGCTTGGGCGAAAGAGAGCGTAAAAGGCTGGAGGCATTTGAGATGTGGACCTACCAACAAGTTGCCCATGTTTCATGGAGGGACTACATTACAAACGAAGAAGTTCTCAGCAGAGTTGGAGAGAGTAGGCACGTGTTGAACACCATAGCGGAGAGGCGCGCAAGATGGATTGGTCATGTGTTGCGACACGAATGTTTCCTGCATAATGTGTTGAAGGGAATGGTTGAGGGATCGATTGGCAGAGGACGACCTCGCCAGGAGTACCTAGACCAGATTTACCGAGATATGGGCTGCACCTCCTATGCGGAGTTGAAGAGAGTTGCCGAGGATCGAGCGGAGTGGAAGAGGAGATGCGTCGCCTTGCTGCAGACCAATCGCTAGATTGAGACCGGAGAGAGAGATGGGAACATTGTTGGAAGGTGATTTGGTGGGTTGTTGGTTTATGCGGGGGCATGATTACTTAGATTTGGGGGTTTTGATTCAAAATTTCTTACGCAAACTGGGCTTCTAGGCTTCTATGGGAGTACCGCCATTGATGCCAAAGGCACGTTACATGGCAAACAATGAGAGACATTGATGACAGTACTTACCACGATGTCGATATGCTCCTGAAGATTCTTACAGGAGGCGGCGAATTGCTCGGTGGTGGCGTATTCAAAGTACCACAGTTTGTTTTTCATCCTCGAGCTAAATTTTTCCGGGTTCTTTTCCCTCTCCACGTGAAATTTTACACAAATCGCCGCATCCTAGAGAAAAAAATATTATTAACTACAAATTATAAATGCAGTAGAACCTAGATACATAATTGGAACCTGTTTTTTTTTTTTTTTTTTTTAATAAAAAGACTTACATCAAAGATTTATATCAATGATATTTGAATTTATTTTACAATCTTCAATGTGAGCAGAAAATAGCTCATTATTATGAAGAAGGAATCTGGTCGTGTCCAGGCTTGAACCCATGTCCCCTGGATCAGGAGCCAAGCGTTCTATCCCCTAGACCACCACCCGAATTTGCGAAACTCTATAATTGACAGAAAAGTTCTGGTCCCACCCCCTTGGAGCACTAAAACCTCTTTAGAGCACTAAAACCTGTTGAAAAAAAATGGAAAGAGCTGAAAGGGTTGGATGTAGGTGCCAAAATGAGCGGAGTATCAGTAAGCTGTCTCTAGTATGCGGATGACGCTATCCTACTTGCAGACAACGAGCATGAACTACAAGTCCTTGTGAATAGTATGTATGAGGTATGCATGCGAAATGATCTGATGATGAATGTTAATAAGTCCAAGGTAATGATTTTTGAAAAAGAAGAAATCATGACAGTCTGTAACATTAGCGTGAATGGTGACAATTTGGAGCAAGTAGATGATAGAGGGATATTGAAAGAAGGGTTGGGGCAGGCAACAAAGTGAATGGTGACTTAAAGTTGTCATCGCTAACAAAAACCTATCCAAAAAAGCTAGAATGGCAGTGCACAATGGTGTTCTTCTACCCAACCTTATGTATGAAAGCGAAGCATAGAACTGGCAAAAGAAGGATGAAAGTAGAATAAATGCAGTAGAAATGAGATCTCTTAGATGAATGTGTGGATACTCTGTGTATGATAGAGTTCTCTGACTCCTCACGTGGCCGACATTCAATATTTGATTTATTTTGATCGTGCCACGTTTTCCTCGGTCTTCCTCTATTTCTAGTTCCATTTACATCGTTAACATATACTTTTTTTACCAATCTTTCTTCATTCATTCTATCCACGTGTCCAAACCAGCTTAATGATCCTTTCATTATTTTGTTCATAACACCACCATTCGCACCGCATTCACTTCTTATATTTCATTCGACACTCTATCATACACAGAGTATACACACGTTAGTCTAAGAATCACATTTTTTCGATCGACATATTTCGTGAAAGTGTGAGTTGCCCCAGGGATGCAATATCAATGTTATGATTCTATCTAATTCTTAATCTTAAGTTTTTTTTATGCTTCTCTTATAAACTCTTATAATGACGATCTGGAATTACATGTCTGTAATGTTTGTGATTTTTATACAACATTTTGAATGTATACAAATACTTTGTAGACGAATACTGGATTTTATTTACCCATTGCGGGTTATCAATTCAAGGATTAATTGTATCTCAATAGAGACGAAGATGCAAACTGGAAACTGAATATGGTGATCGAGGCGTTTACAGGACTTATGACCTGTCATTGGTTGGGTTAAGCGCACGCTTTATGTAATACAACATTCCCCATTCCACCTTTCTTATGACCATCATGTAGACAAATTTTTGGAAGTTTTATATATGTTAATATGCAACACCACAATTCACGTGTCAGTTTCAATTTACAGACCAGCGCCATCTATGAAGAAATTAAATAAATTAAATGAAATAAAATTAGTTTTCAACTGCATTTATTCTACTTTCATTATATTATATAATACTACCATAGAGTTATTATTACGATATTGTTCTTACCACCCCAATAGAGAAATAGTTGTTGATGATATTATACGGTGCTATGGATGGCGCCCTTCTTGCGCATGTTTCTGATGGAGTTGTTGGTATATCAGTCTGAAACATGATTTTGATCATTTTGAATACATAAAAAATAATTCGTACTAATAGATATAATAAAGAAGAGAATATGAGAAGAGACCTACAGGACGAGTTCAAAGCAGAAGGCAACTTGTTGACTTCGTGGCAGAGTGGTAAGAGCTCTGACTTTCATATCGAAGGTTCCGGGTTCATTTCCGGCAATAGCAGTTAAATTGACTCACTGTCTTTGGACTGGTAAATAAAATGGTGATAGATTGGCTACCTATCACATGTCATGAGAATCAATATCGACGACCTTCGTGGCAGAGTGGTAAAAGCTGTGACTTCCATACCGAAGGTCCTGGATTCGATTCCCGGCATTGGCAGTGTGATTGTCACACTGTCTTTGGTCTGGTGTAAAATTCACGCGACAATAAAATGGCGATAGATTGGCTACCTTACACAATCATGTCATGAGAATCAGTATAATAGCTATAAATAAATTGTATACAGTAATTGAGTTCAAACGACCTGTTGTATACAAGGAAAAAAATAGGGATAATGTTAGGCATAAGGCATGCGATAGAGTCAGTGGAGAAGTTTCCTTGAGGCCCTATGCACCACGGAGGTGTGACAGGACAAAAAGATGATTCATTGTTCAATAAACAATAAATAAATAATTATTTAATATGTAACCACCCTGCGTATTTGAACGTACGTGATACGTTTACTGTGACTGTACCATTCTGCGCTATACCGTATCACGTACGCGCGTGAGAAAAAGTAATGTAGGTACCTAAAATGTAGAAACTGTTAGGGATACGCGCGTGTGCCAACAACACTCGAGTACAAGTCTTTATAAATACGATAGTTTTACAAGGGGCACTCGAAGTGTGCGGCCGAGTATTTGACGTTTCGTAATTTAAAAAAATAAAATTAATGCATAATTAAATTTCATTAATAACAAAACCTGCTTGTTTTTTTTGTTGTTCGGAAAATAACCCAAAGGTAGGGCGGTTAATATGAAGTCTTACGCCATTGTATAGGAAACAATAAATACTTACAGATTCCGCTGGGATGACTTCTATCTGCCAGCGGTCCATCATCACAGTACTCGACTTTTCTACCCTGTCCAAGATTTTGTGGAGAGATTCTCTTTCATATCTGTAATTAAAAAAAAATAGATATACAAAAGCGACGTTAAATGAACTATGTGAGGGTACTATTTGCAAACCCGGCAAACTCCACCAACAATCAAAAGTGAGATATGAATTGGATCTTATTCATAATACATTTGCACACAATTTTTATTGATTTTCAGTTTCAAATTCGGCTTTATTCTGAAGAATTTTGCTATTAAAATATAGGGTTTGTTGCAAACATGTCAACCTCCACTTGAGTGTTGCAAAGCTGGCAAACTCCTAAAACTAACTAACTGACCATCACGCCGTCTCCCCGGAGGGGTAGGCAGAATGAATCCAAAAATGAAATTCATTATTTTACTTTAATTATCAACATAATGATGATTATTTCATGGCTGATTACTTTTAAAATACTAACTGGTTGAGATGAAAAAAAAATATTGTAAAAAGCGCATTTTATTAGCGTTTCAGTTTTTTGCGATTTACTCAAAACATCTAATGATGGAGTTTTCCAGGTTTGCAAATAATACCCTCATGTATGCCTTAGAATTAAAGATTTCTTAGAACTCAACATTAGTTCAAAGAAAAACCTTTTAAATGTTTTATTTAACAATTCAAAAATTTGCATTATACTCGTATACTTTCTCCCCCACCCTTAAGATTTCTAAATTCAATATAAGGACACACTGTTTGGCGATAAGGTTCAGTTTGAGAATGCCCTCACAAGGCGAAAAAAAGTTGTCACAATTTGTATATACAACATTTTTAATGTATACAAATACTTGTAGACGAATACTGGATTTTATTTACCCATTGCGGGTTATCAATTCAAGGATTGATAACCCGCAATGGGTAAATAAAATCCAGTATTCGTCTACAAGTATTTGTATACATAAAAAATGTTGTATAAAAACAAAAACTGGTCCAAGTTAGCATATAAATTGGAGTGACATTTCCAGGCGTTATCTAGCAGTGCGTTAATGGCGGCAGCCTTTCACATTGCATTATAAAAAGATCTTCTGCTTAATGCTTAAATCTAATCTTCATAGATGGCGCTGGTCTGTAAGTTGAAACTGACATGTGAATTCACAACATCCAAAAATTTGTCAGACATGGTGGTCATAAGAAAGGTGGAATGGGGAATGATGTATTACATAAAGCGTGCGCTTAACCCAACCAATGACAGGTTATAAGTCCTGTTAACACCTCGATCACCATATTCAGTTTCCGATTTGCATCTTCGTCTCTATTGAGATAAAATTAATCCTGCATTTTGTATAATTTATATAAATTAAATCCAAGTAAAACCACTGATACGAAACAAGAAAGAAAAGTAAACTAAGGCTCCCATTCAGAAAAAAACATATCTCAGAATTCTCTTAAGTATAAAGCATTTAAAATTTATGAAGATATACCGGAGGATGTCAGAAGTGTGCAGAGCATATAATTTTTTTAGAATAGAATTAAATAAATATGTAAACAAAATGTAACCTTATATTGTAACCTTATTATTATAATTGAATGTTAAATTGTTTTTATTTGAACATGTACTGTGTACATGTGTATTTCAAATAAATAAATTAAATTAAATAAATAAATCGTGCTTACTATTATACGAGCTTATTATCGTGCTTATTATTATTACTCGTATATTAAAAAAAAAACATTAAACAATATTTATTTCTATCTGTAAATAATATAATAATAATAGAGTCAAATAATATAGACCTAAAACTGAGAATATTCCTCATCAAGACATGTATGGAGTGTCTTGATGTACGGCTGCGAGACATGGTGCCTATCCGAAAGGGATAAGCGGAGACTAGAGGCTTTTGAGATGTGGTCCTATAGAAGACTCTTTGGAATTTCCTGGAGAGACCACATCACGAATGAGGAAGTTCTTCAAGGAATCGAAGGAGGAAGGCACCTGCTCAGGACCTTGTCCGAAAGGCGTGCAAGATGGATCGGCCATGTAATACGTCAAGAAGGTCTCTTGCATGCCATAATGGAGGGTATGATCGAGGGGACAAACTCTAGGGGACGCCCACGCCGAGAGTACCTGGAGGACCTGTTGGTGGACGTACGCTGCTCATCATATGCAGATCTCAAAAGAGCCACACAAGACAGGGAAAAATGGAAGAGAATAATGGAGGAAATTGCTGCAAACCAATCCCAGGATTGAAACCAGAGAAGAAGAATTTAAAAAAAATTAGATTATCACAAAATTGTTTCTGACACAGAAACCCTTCATCAGTGTTGTTAATTATTGTTTATACTAAATAAATATTCAAACAAAGTTTTCACGAATTTGATAAATTTTTTTGAAGAAAAACATATATTTTCTAGAAGGAAAACGTTTTTTTTATAGAGAAACAAATGGTTTTCCTTTGTAAAGGCATTGCAAAGTACTTAAATAAAATATTAAAATATCACTGTCCACTATACTTGTATGGTTAAATAAAACGTCGAAATATTATTGATAAACGAAATGTTAAAATATCAAAATCTTCAAAATGACGCACATTGTATAATTTCAAAAGGGAAATAGAGATTAATACTATATAAAAGTTTATTTGTAGTTTAACATAATTAAAAAAGTAAATTATATTAAAGAATTAATTGTATCTCAATAGAGACGAAGAAGTTTTTTTCGGAAACAGAATATGGTAGTCGAGGCGTTTATAGGACCTATGACCTGTCATTGGTTGGGTTAAGCGATCAATTTATGTTAAAAACATTCCCCATTCCTCCCTTCTTACGACACCACGTCTGACAAATTTTTGGAACTTGTATATATGCTACTATTTTTAATAACTTCACATTTTGTAGGTCAATCTATACTAGCGCCATCTATTAAGATAATTTGTAATCTGTTTCCAAAAAAATATTTACATCTTCTTCTCTATTGAGATACAATTAATCCTTAAAAATGATTAACCCGCAATGGGTAAGAATCCAGTATTTATCTACAAGTATTTGTATACATTCAAAAATAAATAATTTTAAATAATTTTGATATTTTAAAATTATTTTTTCGATTTTTTTTCACTTCGTTACAGAAATTACGGGAACAGAAAAAATATAAGCTTGTGGCAAAGCAAAGGAAGGGTGTAAAATATACTAACCCTCCACCCCATCGCAAACACCTTGCAAGGTCGTTTCCGGTTCCTAGCGGAATTACCCCCACGGCTGGCTGGACCTCGAACGGAACTTTATCTAGAACAAAAATATATTTTATTTGTAGCTGGATCTTCTTAGGGTTCTTTGTTCCTTGATACCGTGTGAAAAAAATTCTGCAATATTTAGGTATAAAAATATTTTGTTTTTAATTAATCATAATGAAACGTCTGTTTTTCTAGAAGTTTAAATTAGTAAGATTGACAAGACGCGCATTGTTAAGGCATTATCAAATGTCTTATTCATCATCATCTTTTTCTTCTTATTCCCCTCATTGTAGATCTTGCGATATGTTTTTACAAAATATAAAATTTTGTTATCAAATTTTTATAATTTTAGAACATTATGAAAAACAATTTACACACATTTCATAATGCCTTAGCAAGGCGAAACGTGTCGTTTCCATAAAATATATTAAAACTTATAGACAATGTACGTTTTCATTCGTATTAATGACTATTTGGAGCTTTTCTTGCGCAAAACAGTCTTCAATTAGTCTTTTGGCTTTTTTATTGACTCTCATTACTTGTAATAGGTAGTCAATCTAGCGCCATTTAATTATCACGTGAATTCTACACCAGACCAAAGACAGTGTGACAATCACACTGGCATCGCTGGGAATCCATCCCGAGACCTTCGGTGTGTCAGTCATAGCTCTTGCCACTCTGCCACCAAGGTCATCATTATTAATTCCTTAAGAAGAATCATAAACATGATTGGTATCAAAAAACTAAGTAACGATATTACAAATAGTATGCTTAATTTATAAATGGACCCAAATGTATTCCTTGCGGCACATCTGAATAGATTTTCAAATAGTGTGGCAATTTAAAATCTAAAAACACTTTAAATGTATTATTATAAATAATTTAACGATAAGCGAATCAGAATAAATTGATTTTAAAACAAAGAGAAGTATATTCTTACCCATTGTCTCAAGAACCCAGCCAACTGTTCCATCCCCGCCACAACATATCACCTTGAAGTTCTGTACGTCTTTGAACATTGCAAGACCTGTGAGTTTAATAAAAACATTGTAATATATAGTAACATTTCTAAGCTTATTTGGCAGAAGATCCCAAACGCATATTGTATTTAGAACCTTTCACCAAACAAGTAACAATTTAAAATACATTTCAAAATCGACCATTGAAATACCCCAAACTGATATGGAAGAACGACATTAGAGAGACTGCCGGTACGACATGGATGTGTGTTACCCAAGATCAACAGACACGGAAGCAGATGAAGAAGGCCTACCTCCAAAATTGGATAGTTGCAGACTAATGACGGATGTTTGCTTTTTTCTCTTGGTCTAGTAGATTGTTTTATTGATGTTAAAGTTGGACTATGAGTTCCCTGCAAAGCTTCCAAGACACCAATAAACGAAATGGAATTACTGACGACTAACGATGGATACATTTTTTCACATTTGATGGTGTATGTTGAGAAAACATGCTGATAAACTGCGAGTAACCCAAAGATTCGTGGAAAGGGCCATGTTAGGAATAAGCCTTAGAGACAGAGTCAGAAACGATATGGTGAGAAAAAAAACAAAGGTTATTGACATCATCCTCCGCGTAGCGACTCCTAAATAACAACGGGAGCCATTTTTGGACAAGACGAAAGTCATGTATAATGAATATATTATCTCGAAATCGGAAACTCTCGATGGGTCTGCTCTCGAAGTGGTACAAGAATACACATATCTTGGCCAAATCATACAATGAGGTAGAAACAATTTCGAGCAAGAAGCCGACCGAAGAATTCAGTTTGAATGGGCGGCCTTTGGAAAATTACGTCATGTTCTCACTTATAAAATACCACAATGCCTCAAGACTAAAGTCTTCAACCAGTGAATCTTGCCAGTCATGACGTACGGAGTCGAGAAGTAGACACTGACAAAAGGTCTAGTCTACAGATTCTAGGTCGCCCAACGCGCTATGGAAAGAGCCATGCTTGGAATAACCTTGAGTTACAGATTTAGAAACGAATTTATTCGACAGCAAACCAAGGTGGCTGAGATGGCTCTGAGGATGGGCGGGCTGAAGTGGCGATGGGCTAGTCATATCTGTCGGAGAACCGATGGCCGATGGGGGAGACGGGTTCTGGAGTGGAGACATGACATAAGAATTAGTAGTTGGATTGTTGATCTCACCATTCCCAGGGCCCCCTTTGCTCAAATCGTGCACCTGCCTCGGGTTGAGGAGGTACTGGAACTTGCGCATGATCCGCGCCCCCTGGCGGCCCCCGCTCTTGGGGTTGACGAACACGAGCAGCGGGCAGCCAGGGGGGCGCGAGCAGGCCACGAAGGCGGAGGGCGCCGGACGACCCCCTGCGCCAGCCGGAGTGATGGGCATAGACTGGGACGTCGTCATACTTAGACCAGGAGAAGGGCATATCTGAAAATATGACAATATTATTAATGTTTTAACAAAATGGGTGTTCTGTTCGGGCAACGTTCCGTGCGCTTCGCCCATAATACCTTCTTCCGCTCTACATTCCTTTAGTATATCAGCATTTGAGATTCTGTTGTACATCGTTCTACCACACATACGTCTTAGGGACCACATTTATTCTACTCTCATCCTTCTTCTGCCAGTTCCATATATAATGGTTGGGACCAGAACTCTATTGTGAACGGCTGTTTTCGCTTTTATTGATATTTTTAGTTATTTGTTTTAAATTTGAAACAAAATAAATAAAACAGTTTTTGCGAAATTTACGAATTTAAATATTTTGATCATTTTTCACCCCCTCTGTGGCACGTGTTGTAATTGTACAAAAATTACAACAACAAAAATACTAGTTACTAACTGGCCCAAAAGGAAAATATTTGGGGGGTGAGACTTATAAATATTATATATTTTTTAAATTGCCTATATTATATAAATTGCCTATATTGCACAATGGTGTTCTTGTGCCGAGCCTTATGTATGGAAGTGAAGCGTGGAACTGGCAAAAGAAGGATGAAAGTAGAATAAATGCAGTAGAAATGAGATCTCTAAGACGAATGTGTGGCAAATCTGCATATGATAGAGTGACAAATGCAAGTATAAGAAGTGAATGTGGTGCGAATGAAAGTGTTATTAACAAAATAAGGAAAGGGTCATTAAGATGGTTTGGACACATGGAAAGAATGAGTGAAGACAGAATGGTAAAGAAGGTATATGTAAACGGCGTGAACGGAGCTAGAAATAGAGGAAGGCCGAGGAAAACGTGGCAGGATCAAATCAATCAAATATTGAATGTCGGACACATGACAAGATGTATGAATGTAGAGTCGAGAGAAGTATGTCAGGACAGAACAGTGTGGAGTTCCATTCTTTCTGCCTACCCCTCCGGGGAGACGGCGTGATGGTTAGTTAGTAAAAATTGCCTATATCCTTAGGGGCACCCTAGTGAAACAGTTTACCTCTTTTTTTTTTTTTTTTAAAGGAACATATAAGTTCTCGCCACATACCCGAGGCTGTTATAGGGCGTAGCGGCGCCCTTTTATCAGCCTCGCTCGTACACTCCCTGGGCCTGTCCCCGGTCCATTCGGGACTTACATTTAAATACGGCAACAACAAGGGGGTGCCAGACCACATTTAATCTACTCAATCTCACTTCTATGCTCCGCTGTACTTTATTGAATAAATAAATAAGCATAATATATAATACATGAACATTTGAGGAACATTATATAAAAGATAAAATATACACCACAGGAATATACAGCGGGAAGAAAAGGAGAGGCAGAGGAGACAAATGCGGGATGGGAAAAAAAAAATAATAATAACGTAGAGTACAGGTTTTGGCATGTAGGACAAAGGACGAGGTTTAGGAAGCATTTCATAATATTAAATAAATAAAGAAAACCACTGCATAAATTATTATTATGGCCAACAGGGAGAGGAACGAGACCCGTCACAGAGGGGCAACCTCCCTCTCCCAGCTGGAAAACAGCGCACCCTCAGAGGGCAAGAAACAGCACAGTTTACCTCTGATGGAGTGGGGGGTGGCAGGCTTCTCTGCCTATCCAGGACACGTGGGAACAGGGCTCCGGGTGGTAACACGTGCACTGCATGTGGGCCGAGACTGCATTCCACCTTTATTCCTCCACTACATCTATTATGGACCTGCAGAGAGAAAACATTATTTATAATAATATATTTTTTTATTTAAAAAAAACTTAACTAACTAACCATCACGCCGTCTCCCCGAAGGAGCAGGCAGAATGAATGGACTGCCACACTTTTCTTTCATGACACATTTCTCTCGGTTCCTCAACATTCACACATCGTGTCATGCCCGCACGTCGATTTCTCTGACTCCTCACACGGCCGATATTCAATATTTGATTTATTTGATCTTGCCACGTTTTCCTCGGTCTTCCTCTATTTCCGGTTCCATTTACATCGTTAACATATAATTTTTTTAACCATTCTTTCTTCATTAATTCTTTCCATATGTCCAAACCATCTTAATGATCCTTTCATTATTTTGTTCATGACACCATCATTCACTTCTTATATTTTCATTCGACACTCCATCATACACAGAGTATCACACATTCGTCTAGGACATCTCATTTCTACTGTATTTATTCTACTTTCATCCTTCTTTTGTCAGTTCCATGCTTCCATACATAAGGGTCGGCAGAAGAGCACCATTGCCATTCTAGCTTTTTTGGATAGATTTTTGTTTGCGATGACAACTTTAAGAGCACCGTTCACTTTGGTGCCTGCCCCAATCCTTCTTTCAATATCCCTCTTCACTCGCCCATCTCTTGTAAACATACTACCTAAATACACGAACTCAACTATTTGCTCTAAATTTTCACAATTCACGCTTATGTTACAGACTGACATGATTTCTTATTTTGCAAAAATCATTACCTTGGACATATTCACATTCATCATCAGATCATTTCGAATGCATACCTCATACATCCAATTCACCAGGACTTGAAGTTCATGCTCGTTGTCTGCAAGTAGGACAGCGTCATCCGCGTACAAGAGACAGCTTACTGACACTCCGTTCTTTTTGGCACCTACATCCAACCCTTTCAGCTCTTTCGTACACTTGTCTATATATAAATTAAATAACCATGGGGACATTACGCAACCCTGTTTGACACCTTTATTGATATTAGAAAAACTTATGGCGTTAATATTGTGGAATTCCATAATGAAGATTTTTTATGAATTAAAAACCCTGTTTTTTCCACTATTGAGTTTGTGAAATCAATCTCAACCTTTTCAAAATTTAACCCATTGATCTCGTAATGTTATGTCTCTGGTACTCCGCGTAAGTTAACTAACACGTGTTATGTATGATTCTAGGTTCTTGTGTTTAGTTTGTACCTATTTAGTTTAATTCTTGAATAATTTTGGTTAGTTTATATCGTTCTCTCGATGATCAAAAGTGGAAAAAAACCTTTGTTAATCTCATCTCATCACATTTCATCAGAATTCATCTCATCAGATCTCATCTCATCAGATCTCATCTGTTCAGATCTCATCTCATCAGATCTCATCTGTTCAGATCTCATCTCATCAGATCTCATCTCATCAGATCTCATCTCATCAAATCTCATATCATCAGATCTCATCTCATCACACCAGAGCTCATCTTATCAGATCTTATTCATGTTTATCGCACAAATTACGCTCTGAGCGCGGCACTGTATCGAATCTGTGATATCTACAACAAACATTTTGGAGACATTGACGTCTTTCATTTGAGCGAGCGAAATTTTAAAAAAGAGATCGGAGCAACATTTCGGCGCGGATGTGACCACGATGTAACATGATATCATAATACTTGTATATTACTTTTTATTTTATTTTATCTTAATTTAATTTTTATTTCCAGTACTATAAGTATTTTAACTCTTAAATATTATGTATACCTTATTTTGTCTTAGTTTAACTTCAATGTTTCTCACTATAATTTGTTGATTGTTAACTATTATTTTTAATCTGTGGTAGCATGTAATTGGCCTTATTTTAATTATTCTGAATGTTTCTTTTATATATATATATGTTATTGATATCGCTGTATGTTACCCTAAATAAATAAATAAATAAAATAAATAAATTTCATCTCATCACATCTCATCTCATCAGATCTCATCTCATCTTATCAGATCTCATCTCATCGGATCTCATCTCATCAGATCTCGTCTTATCTCATCTCATCTCATCAGATCTCATCTCAGTAGATCACATCTCATCAGATCTCATCTCATCAGATCTTATCTCATAAGATCTCATCTCATCAGATCTCATCTCATCAGATCTCATCTCAGCAGATCTCATCTCTACAGTTCTCATTTTATCAGATCTCATCTCATCAGATCTCATCTCATCAGATCTCATCTCATCAGATCTCATCTCATCAGATCTCATCTCATCAGATCTCATCTCATCAGATCTCATCTCATCAGATCTCATATCAACAGATCTCAATTCATTAGATCTTATCTTATCAGATCTCATCTCATCAGATCTCATCTCATCAGATCTCATCTCATATGATCTCTCTCATCTCATCATATCTCATCTCATCGGATCTCATCTCATCATATCATCTCATCAGATCTCATCTCATCTCATCTCATCTCACTAGATATAACCTCATCACATCTCATCCTCAACAGACCTCTCTCATCAGATCTCATCTCATTAGATTTCATCTCATCAGATCTTATCTCATCTGATATCATCTCATAAGATCTTATCTTATCTGATATCATCTCATCAGATCTAATCTCATCTAATCTCATCTCATCTCATGTCATCTCATCTCATCTCATCTCATCTCATCTCATCTCATCTCATCTCATCTCATATCATCTCATCTCACTCATCTCATCTCATCTCATCTCATCTCATCTCATCTCATCTCATCTCATCTCATCTCATCTCATCTCATCAGATCTCAAATCATCTAATCTCATCTCATCAGATCTCATCACATCAGATCTCATCTCATCAGATCTAATCTCATCTCATCCTATCTCATCTCATCTTATCTCATCTCATCTCATCTCATCAGATCTCATCTCATCTCATCTCATCTCATTTCATCAGATCTAATCTCATCTCATCTCATCACATCTCATCTCATCTTATCTCATCTCATCTCATCTCATCAGATATCAATCTCATCTCATCTCATCTCATTTCGTTTCGTTTCGTTTCATTTCAGAAGTAAGGGGAGATATTCTACCAGGGTCTGATGATGAACTTCTATGAGAAAGTTCTAAGAGTAGTAACACTTACCAGGAAATAGCTGTGGCGAGAGCATTCGTCACCGTGATCGCCAACAAGTGGACCTGACAAGGAACTATAAGATGAGGAAGATAATAGAGTGTTGAGGGTTGCTCACCAGAGTCTGGCACCAGCGGCATCGCACGCCGCCCACGCCCCCCTGAAGCGGCGCCCTGCAGCGCGTGCAGCGCCCCCGGCAGTTCCCGCCCACCCAATGATGCCGCGGCCCGGCGCGCGATTCTCCGCCCCTTGACACGCCGGCGTGCGTCTGTATGCAGTTGGAAGGCGCCCGCTGTACGCAGCGTTCGTGCACGGTATACTTGCAGACTAAAAGAAAAGACCCTTAAGTTTTCAAAATTAAATAAAACCACAGGTTGGGTAATTTCACATACTGTGTTAACGTTTTCTGGAATTTTAAATTAATGAATATTAAGATACTTCGGCGTGGGAGTCACACCTTTTTTTTTTATTAAAAATGTATTTGTTATAGGTATTTCGCCTCACTAGGGAATTTTGCAAAAAAATGGAACTAAGCTGGGCAGCTTTCGGAAACATGGGTTACATCCTTAAAAACCATAAAATACCGATCAACCTGAAACAAAAAGTCTTTGAAGCCCGTGTTCTGCCAGTTGGTACTTATGGTCTTGAAACTGACCCATTGTCCAAAGTGCAAAAAAACTACGAGTGACCCAAAGAGCCATGTTAGGAATAAGCCTAAGAGACAGAGTCAGAAACGATACGGTGAGTGAAAAAACAAAGGTCGCTGACATCATCCACAGGGTGGCGACTCTAAAATGGCAATGGGCAGGTCACGTAGCCAAAAGCTCAGATGAAAAATGGACGGCAAAGATAAGTGCAGGGCGACCGCAACTACGGTGGAAGGATGATCTGAACAGACACGTCGGAATAACCTGGATGCATTCTGCACAAGACAGAGTGACATGGAAGCGAATGAAGGAGGCCTTTGTCCAGGAGTGAACGGGAATAGGCTGAAGAAGAAGAAGATGAAGGGAATTTTGCAAATAATTTGCTCATTCTCTGGAATTTCGCTCAGCCTCTGCCAGGGATACAATGATGTCTCATTTTAGGTCATTCTACAGAAATGGTCATCTACTCACAGATACAGCAGAGTCCCTTCTTCCCGAGGCCAACCAGTCTTGTGAGGCAGAGGTTGCAGTAGGCCGGCCTGTTGAAGTGCTTCAGCCTCCAGGCGTGCTCTCCATCTCCCGTGAGGCTCGTGTCCAGCCCAAGTAGCACCAAGAGGGGAATGGTGGTCAACCTGGAATCAAATTATTTTTCTTCTATTATATATTCGCCATCACTTTGTATTTTCACAACACTTTTTTGCATTTTTCACACACATGTTTCGGGACACAGGCGCCCTTCCTCAGTGTACAATAATGAAACTCAATAATGAAACAAAATCGTTACTTATATTCTAATTGAAAAAATTAACCCTTTATAGGTCATAAGCTAAAATGGGATAGTTTTGAGACCGGCAACATCAAGGTCTATATTTCTATAATTTTTCAAATTATAAACACCCTAATGGGTTTTAATCATTCTCAGATAACATACAGAGGTCTTGAATCTAACCAACCGCCCTGAAGTTCGCACATATCGAGTAGATTACAAATAATGCGTCAGATAACTCAGATAACTGATTTTTTCATACATTTTAATAATATCAATATGTGAAAAAATGGATACTACAAATATCCTTTTTTTCGAGTTTATTTATCTAGCCCAGAATACCCCATTAAGTGGGTTAATTGTAATTTACGAGTTGTTCGGATATTGGGAGAGGAGAATAAATTAAATATCGGTCTTGAGCGGACTTGAAGTTAATTTTATTGGGTTGTTTATAATATAATTTCTAAAATTTCCAGGTTATTCAAGGTAATCTTTAAATTTTAGAAAATAAAAATGAAAATGATATAATCATCTTCATTTTTATTTTCTAAAATTTAAAGATTATCTTGAATAACCTGGAAAATTTAGAAATTAAAAAAGTAAAGCCTGCTTATTACATCGTGGTGGGAATGTTTAACCGCAGAGGACTCCAAGAGAGGCCTATATAAGAGAAGGGACCAAGTGATTAGATATATACGCTGTGGCAGCTACATAGAGATAAAATACTGTCTGGAGACAGGAAGAGTGAAGGGAACGAGTGAGTCCTGTTGTATACCGATCCTCAGGATTGTAAGCATGTAGAAGAACCATTGTCAGAATCTTTTAATTTCTCTTTGCAATTTCCTACTTTAACCCTTAACGTACCGTGTTCAAAACAAAACGCTCGCTCCCATGTGGTAAATTCAGTTTACCGCTAACTTTATTTAAATATCAAGCATATGACTCGATGAATCAAAATTTAATTTATGTCATCTTGTAGGGAATTTCATTAGGAATAGATCGATATCTATAACATACATGGATTATTTGAAAAACATATCATTATTAATTTTTTTCTGGAACCATGCGATTTCTGATATGGAATGCGTCACAGCATACGAGCAACTGGACACCAAGTATAAACTTGTCCCCGCGCCGCAGCCGGCGGGCGAGACTTTACGAGATTTTACGTATGATAAAGGCACCTAGGCAAAATGTATACTACGTTCAAGACAACGAGTACGTATTAATATTTGTCCCTTTTGGTAAAGTGTTAATATTTTCACAGTTCTGATATTATTAAGTTGCGTGCTGCGTTTCCATCCAGTCGGTATTATTACGTACCTATTGAAAAGGCCAAACATATAATTTATAATACGTTCAAAACAGCGAGTAAGTATTTGTCACTTTTGATAAAGTTGTAAATATTAGCAAAACAAATTCATCAAGTATTTGTCACTTTTGATAAAGTTGTAAATATTAGCAAAACAAATTCTACCTTAACACGAATGAAGGTGAGGGCAGTCTTAGAAAATATTTTTTTTTGGGATCAAGGAAGTAATTTTTTGCTTTTTTTTTATTACGAAATATTGAGAACACTTCAATGGAGGATTACAATTTTTTTTATAATATTAAGGTCCATAGGTTTTAAGAAAATCAACTTTAAATTGGCAGTGGAAACTCAATTGACCACAGTTAAATGTAGTCGGCCTCACTAACGCGAATTCTTCAGGACGCTTTGCTTAAGGACAGCTCACCGTTGAGTTCACATTTCTTGAGACGACCCCATGTCGACAAAGACCGTCCTACACCCTTCTGGACTTTTGGGATTCGAAGGGCAACTTTATAATGTGGTCATCATACCGTTATCCTAATACACATTTTAATTCTATTAAATCAATTTATACGTTTACGATAGAAGTTATAAATAAACAAGTTTTTAGAAACATACCCTCCTCTTTTCCATTCTTCTAAGGAAACAGTTCCATCAGCATCATAGTCTATTTCCACCATCATCTCTTGCAGGATCTATAAATAATCAAAAAAATGATTCAATCATCATCCAATAATGCTTATAACTTTAAATGTTACATTTTGGTCTAGTGTTAAATTTAGTAGGAATATGCTGTGATACTTTAAAAAAACATACATCACGCATATTTCACTATTTCTTACGGTTAGACATTATTGAAAAATATTATTAAAAAGTTTTTTAAACTGTTTAATACTCAGATAACTAAATCTACATTCCTTACATCGAAACAGAGCAAGGGGACATACTGTATATTCAAATTTATTCTTTTTTTATAAACTTAACGCGTAAACACTGTGGAAATTCATAATGATTTTTTTAAAATTATAGCTTTGATTTTTCCATTTGAGATTATTTTTCTCGACATGTTTATATTGTTCTCCCGATGATGAAGGTGAAAAACCTTTGAAACGTGCCGGGAAAAATAAACTCAAATGTGGAAAAAATCAATAAAACATTATTATTGCAATTTGATATTTTTTGGTAGAAGTTAATTTTTAGTAATAATATAAAAAAATGTGTAGAAAAAAAATTATAGTATTTATTAGGTCCTTACATATGAAATTGGCGTTTTGTATGGGAGGAACATAAAGTTGATTTTTTTTAAATATTATATATTTATTTTATCAAAGTATGTACCATTGCTATCTATGCACTTTTGCCATCTCATAGGTAGTTCATCGATCCCTTTACTAAAAAAAACCATTCGGACGGGAATCAATAAAATCTTTGAAGTCGGTTTGGACTGCCCCATCGGAGTTGAATTTTTTCCCTTGCAAGAAGTTATCCAAATTTCGAAAAAAATAGTAACCTGTTGGGGCAAGGTCCGGAGAGTACGGTGGATGTCTTAGTCATTCCAATTGAAGCTCTTCTAATTTGGTAGCCGTCTGTTGTGCAGTGTGTGGTCTAGCGTTATCATGAAGCAGCAGTGGCCTAGAGCGATTAACCAGCCTCGGTTGTTTAGCAGCTAGCTTTTCCATCATGGTTTGCAGTTGCTGACAATAGACATCTGCCGTAATCGTCTGGCCAGATTTAAGAAAGCTGTAGTGAACGACACCAGCACTAGTCCACCAAACGCTCACAATTAACTTTTTTGGAGTCAATTTTCGCTTGGGGCATGGTTTGGCTGGTTCGGCAGGGTTCAGCCATTGCGATGAGCGCTTCCGATTATCATACAGGATCCACTTTTCATCACAGGTAATGATTCGATTCAAAATCCCTTCATTATTGTGCCGGTTGAGTAATGCAACGCAGCAGTCAACGCGCGTTTGTTGATTTGCTTCACTCAATTCGTGAGGTACCCACCTTTCAAGCTTTTTCACCTTCCCAATTTGCTTCAAGTGGGTTAAAACAGTTTTATCACTAACACCGCAGCCTGCAGCTAACTCGGACGTGGTTTGCGATGGATCCGCTTTCACAATAGCCTTCAATTCTTCATTATCAACTTTGGTCTCCGGCCGTCCACGGGGCTTGTTCTGCAGGTCAAATTTTCCAGAACGAAAACGTTGGAACCAAAAACGCACTGTGTTTTATTTTGCGGCACCGTCGCCATACACATCATTAATTCTTCGAGCCGTTTCTGCAGCACTGGTGCCAGGGTGGAACTCGTACTCGTAAATAACGCGATATTTCAAGTTTTCCATTTTGTGAACTGAGTGACGCAAAGAAAAAAAAATTGAGGAAAAAACAAATGAATTATAATTTTTAAAACACAAATACTTGAGTAAATAGCTGTATAAATTTGAATTTGGAATTCCTATCCAAAGAGAAGATATTTGAGATCAAAGTTGCCAGTACGGCAAAACGCCAATTTCATATGTAAGGACCTAATATTAACTTTTATTCCAAAGGTTATTTTAGACTAACTAACTAACTAAGTAACCATCATGACGTCTCCCCGAAGGGTTAGGCAAAAAGAATGGACTGCCACACTTTTCTTTCCTGACATATTTCTCTCGCTTCCTCAACATTCATACTTCGTGTCATGCACGCGCGTCGATTTCTCTGACTCCTCACATGGCCGACATTTAATATTTGATTAATTTGATCGTACCACGTTTTCCTCGGTCTTCCTCTATTTCTGGTTCCATTTACATCATTAACATATTTTTTTTTTCATTCTTTCTTCATTCATTCTATTCATATGTCTAAACCATCCTAATGATGAATAATGGTTATTTGAGATATAACCAATTTCGATAGATTGCTGCCATCTCTTAGTATTGGATTATATGTTTCGCCTGAACAATGCACAATTGGTTATGCCTTAGCATGGCGAATCATGCCATCCCCAAAAAATAATTTAATATGAAGAAGATACAATCAATAATGCCTGAAGAAACAGATAATGATCAAATGTTACGTCTAGTTTATACTTTTGTATGGTATTCAAACTTCTTTCTTCTTCTTCTTCTTCCCTTTTGGTAGACTCAGGAGTCTGTTATTTCAGGTGGGTCCTCTTGAGACGCTGTATTCCAGCTTTCTCTCCACCGTTTCGGGGGTCGTCCTGGTCGGCGTTGTCCGTTTGGCGTTCCATTGAGAGCTATGTGTGGTATTATATTTGAGCTCATCCTTTCTACGTGTTGATGCCAGTATCGCCGTCTTTGACGTCCCCATCTGACTACATCTTCGACCTCGCAGATTTCTCGGATTGCTGTATTCCTAGATCGCGGTATTCAAACGTGGATTAAAATAGCTTTATTATTAGTTTTTATAAAAATTGGTAAAAATATCTATTTCTTATTTAGAATCAGAAATAAAAGGGATATAAATAGTAGAAAGCTGGTCTATAATGCTTTAATATTGCCTCACCTTAATTATTGTTCTTCTGTATTGTTTTTAGCAAATACAGGAGATATTAATAAACTACAGATTTTACAGAATAAAAGAATGAGGGCTATACTTCATTGGGGTAGATATAGTAGGATTTCAACAATGTTAAGCAAATTTAAAAAAAAATATTCAAGAATTTTTTTGTTTATAAAATTAAGGGTAATATGGTGCCTGCATATCTAACTAAAAATTTAGCATATGGTTATGAATGATTATTTGACGAGAGGTCGCGATAGATTCCGACTCCGGAGACCCAGACTTGAAAGTATAGAGAAAGTTGGTTTTTATAGAGGATTTAAAATTATATAACGAATTGTCGAATGGGTCTCTAGGGGACCTGCTAAGACAACGGCAGAAGATGAAGAGAAGTACATACTATCTGCCTTCCTCTTCAGTGACACGTCGTGATAGTTTTGATAGATAAAATGTTTTATTTTTAACAAAAATGTTTATCTTTAACAAAATGTTTATTATAACTAAATGTTTATTTTGACAAAATGTTTATTTTAAGCAAAAATGTTTATTTTCAACTGTATGTTTATTCTTAACAAAACGTTCATTTAATTTTTTTTAAATACAATATTTTTAACAAAACGTTTATTTTTAACAACATGTTTATTTTTAAGAAAATCTTTATTTTTAACAAATTGTTTATTTTTAACAAAATCTATATTCTGAACCAAAATTTTCACATTAACTAAAATATTTATCTTCAACTAGTTAATAAAATGGAGCTACAGCGCCCTTGAGATGATAAATTCATAAAAATGGCGCTCTATATATCATCCAATTTATTATTATTATTGATTCTTACAGGTCTAAGTTCCGAGACATCCCATCCAAGGTATTCGGCCACGTTCATCATCTGGTTGACGATACAGTCCATTTCATTGGTGTCCAGGACTCCGTTGCCGTCTGTGTCGTATAGACGAAACATGACTGAAAACAGAGAAAACAAGATGAAAAAAAATTCGTCATAACCTTCCAATATAGGAACGATAAACTCAGATGCTGCACATGATTGTATAATGAAGTGGGGACCAAGGCGCAAGATCGTAAAGCTTGGTGGAATCAGCAAAGAGGCCAAAACTCTTCAAGAGTTGTATGGTCATAGGAAGTAAGTAAGTATTGATTCTCATGACATTTGAAAGGTAGCTAATCTATCGCCATTTTATTGTCTTGTGAATTCTACACCAGATCAAAGACAATGTGACAATGCCATTGCCGGGAATCGAACCCGGGACCTTATAGTAGTAAGAGATAATTTAAAATATATAATCTGTTAAATTAAAAAAAACTTTGTTTTATGTATCACAATTGTATTTATATTTTACGCGAAAGCTGTTTCATCAACCTATGTTGACATCATCAGGTGTTACAATAATATATCAAATGTCAAATTGTTGTGATTTTTCAAACCTTATGTAATTGTTTTTGTGTCAATTTGAATTTTTTTTTTTATATAATTTTGAATTTTGTGTTGGAGTTGAGTAAGGTACCTAATTATTTTAAATAAAATAACGGTTAGTAACTGTTTATAGGAGAAAATATTGAAGGTGGAAAATATAATCAAAAAAATAATCATAATAATAATAAAAACAGTATTTAGAAGGAACAATTACATATAATATGGAGTCAAAAACGATGAAACCTAATAAATTAAAGACGATAAACAACAAAAGAAAGAAGATTACATTAATAAGAAAGGTGACAAAAGTAATATAATTCTTTCTTATGTATCTTTCAGTTGATTGTAAGACCTGACGATGCTAACATCTGTTAGTGAAACAGCTGTCGCGACTTATTATATTCAAGATTATTTGTATCTCAATAGAGACGAAGATGTCAATTATTTGGAAACAGAATATGGTGGTCGAGGCGTTTACAGGACTTTTGACCTGTCATTGGTTGGGTTAAACGATCGCTTTAATGTAATACAACATTTATGTCTACAAAAAAAATGGATTATCTAATAAGAAGACTTACATTCCAGTTTATCTTCTGGACGTCCAGCTTCCAGAAGAGATAAGTAGCATACGATATCCTTCAGTGACACCTTCACAGTATGCACATCAAGGGCGGAAGACTTTCTCACGAGGTTTTTGATATCTGGAAAAGAGATATACCATACAACAGACGTACACAAAAGTTTTGTTTCGATTCTAAATATATCCGAACCAATGAAATCATTATTTCATCGCGATAATGTATATTTAATGCTAATTATTTGTTTGGACACTTCGTTAAAACTCGGGATATGTTTATTATGGTTTTGAATTGTTTGGTTTGATTAACAAATTTATCGTTTCTGCGAATAAAATATTTATATTGCCAGAACAAAATTCATTGTTTGATGTTAGCTGTGTGAAACGAATGGTTTAATGAACGATCTAATATTAACTTACTAACCATCACGCCGTCTACCCGAAGGGGTATGAAGAAATAACGGACCGCCACACTGTTCTTTCCTGACACCTCTCTCACTTCTTAAACATCCATACATAGTGTCATGCAATCATGTCGATTCTTCTTCTTTGCTAGCCTTCTTCCCTCCACTCTTTTAGTGACTGCCCCCTTTGTATCCAAGATTTTCCAACCCTTTTGACAATATCATCGGTCCATCGGTGGCCTTCCGACACTTCACCTATTTGCCCATGGTCTCTGATCACTGATCACGTCGATTATTCCATCTCATTAGGTGGCCGACATTTAATATTTGATTGATTTGATCGTGCCACGTCTTCTTCAGTCTCCCTATATTTCTAATTCTTTAAGTTTTTAAAAAGAAAAAAATCCTTCGATCTGGCACTAGATTAACTATTAAACAAACAAACAACCTATCACGCCGTTCCTCCGCAGAGGAAGGCAGAGAGAATGGACCGCCACACTACTCTATCCTGGCATACCTCTCTAGCTTCCTCCACATTCATACAGCGAGTCATACACGCACGTCGATTCTTCCGACTTCTAACATGAAATTAAGTATTACATTTTTATTTATTTGAATGATTTCAAATGAACCTGTAAGAAGTTATAATGGTCACCGCATTGTGGAACAGCGTCCAACAAATATGTCGATAACTTCATATGTAATTTATATATATATATTTTAAATTTGGGTCAAATCAAGTTCAAACATAATATAATAATTTAATATTGTTGGGTATTAAATAAATTAAATTACTGAAAAAAAAATTAAACACTTGTATTTTATACCTCTGACTGCCCCTAACCCCTTAAAAAAGATTAAAATTGTAAATTTTAAAATAGTTAACATTTTATCAAGACAACATTGTACGGTCATGTCCAAAGAATAGATACCATTCCTTACCTATATTACATTACATAATTAGTCTCATAAGACTCGTCCTCGTGGATGACCACCTTAAAGGTGGAAGGATAGCTGGGTATCTACCTCACAGAAGGAGTAACCTTCTGCAAAACAGACTACATAAGTCTACAGCGAAAAAGAAGAAGAGGAACATTTTACCTTGATACTTTCCGTTGTTGACTAATAGGGAGTTGTTGGACTTCCGGGATGAATTTCTGGACATTTGGCTGTGATTAGGGCTGCTCTCCGCCGGCCTTTTGTCGACCCCATCTTGACAGGAGTAACTGCTTTGCATTAATTGTTGGACAACAGGGTGAACGCTCCCTAAGAAATGGGATATTATATAATACAATTGGGAATGCGGCACATTACTTGCTTCAGTTTCAGGGATGACAGAAAATTATTTGTAACTTGTACAAAGTAAAATTACGTAGATGATTTTGATCTTATACAAAGTATAAAATGTTTGAACTTATATAACGTAGATGACTTTGAACTTACACAAAGTATATAATGTTTGAACTTATATAACGTAGATGACTTTGAACTTATAAAAAGTAGATAAAGTTCGAACTTAGACTTTGAACTTATAAAAATTAGATTATTTTAGAATTTATATAAAGTAGATGGCTTTGAACTTATACAAAACAGAACACATTTGAACTCAAGAAAATTAGACGATATGGACGACGTAGGAACTATTTGTACTTACATTATGAAAATGAAGATTGAACATACCTATACATTAAAAAAAATCTTTAAATCTATATCAAATCAGATTTGAATTTAATTCATTTACATGACTTATGAACTTAAATACTGTGGATGTCATTTGACTTAAACATGGTAGCATGTAATTGGCCTTATTTTAATTATTCTGAATGTTTCTTTGATATATATGTTATTGATATCGCTGTATGTTACCCTAAATAAATAAATAAATAAATAAACAACGTGGATGACGCTCTTACTTAAATAATATGTCAGCTTTTTGAACTTAAATAATGTGGATGACGTTTGAACTTAAATAATGTAATGGCCTGTGAACTTAAATTATGTGGATGATCTATGAACTTATAATAGATAATGTCGATGACGTTTGAACTTAAATAATGTAATGACCTGTGAACTTAAATAATGTGGTTGGCGTTGGAACTTAAAAAGTGTGGGTTAAATTTGAACTTATATTATTTGGATGACTTTTGAACTTAAGTTACGTAGATGACCTGTGAACTTAAAGATTCCTACCCGTTCTAGATCTAGTCTCCTCGGGTCGCGGGTGATGGTGGAGTGAGCCCAGGTGCAGCCGTTCCGTGAGACCGTGGAGGCGGCTTACCAGCCCGGAGCCCCCAGCGCTGGTCGTCGAGGGGGCCGGCTCCGGCTCAGGGGGCGCAGAGCCAGGAGGGCGGCGTACGAACGAAAGGAAGAGGTGTCTGCAATATGAACAACGCAGTTTTTTAAAAACCAAAAAATGCAATAATACACTTTCTTATGTACCCTTCTTTCGTAAATAACCCCTGTAGCATATTGCACATTTATATTATAATATTATAGGTATATAACGAGTCAAAAACGAGCACCAATTTTTCCGACTTATGTGAGTATCCTGTACAACGCGTAGGTTCGGAGAAGACTCGAAAGTGGTTCTGTGATATGGAGTCCTCACGAGGCGAGTTATTCCGTTGTGCTGGAGAGGGTTAAAGAAAAAATTTTGATGAATATCTACATGAAGGAGTATAGTAGCTTTCCGTGTTTCTATCCCACGGCATTTCTTTTAGGAATGCTCGGAAACAATTCTTACAGCTTCAGGACGGAGACAAATCCAGCAAATCAAAGATCTTCAAAATTGGTCCAGCCGTTCTCGAGTTATAAATGGTGTAACTAACACGACTTTTGACTTTGTTTTATATATACGAGTATATAGATTATGTATTACTAATTACTGTGTATCTCTAACTTGTATCTTTAGTGTATTGGAAAACAAATTATGTAATGCTTTAGATATGTTCAAAATAAATAAATGAAATGAAATAAAATGAAATGATTTATGCGAATTTAAACATACATTTTAAACTGGATTCACAGAGTACAGCATCGCGGGTAAAGGATGATATTTAGCACCGTAAAGCGAGTGTTAATGCCCTGAAAACGTAATGAGCCATGGTCCAGCGGCCTCGATTGGCCATAAACTCCTCGAATGGGCTATAAACCGCATTACAAAAATGCACATTTCATTATATTATGGCTGCGGAAAGCTTTATAGCCGATATTATTCTTTATGGGGATACCCGGGTCACTATCCACGTCATAATTAATTCATCGGCAGGCATCGGAATTGATAAACTAGTGAACTTTGCCCTTTTCGATGCGGCCTCTACATAGTCACGTAGATATATCCAAAGGTCATAGGTAATAGAGAATAATGTAAGCGTTGATCAACTGCGTCAGGTGCAGCCCTTGTACTAAATATGGTTATTCTAACTAAATTTGTTATTTGAAATTTTATGGTAGAGGTTTATTAAAAATAATAAAAATAATAAAAATTGTAAAAAATCTTTTTAAACTGTATAATTTTTGTATTTGAATGTATACAAATACTTGTTGACAAATACTGGATTTTACCCATTGCGGGTTAATCTTTTTAAGGATTAATTGTATCTGTGTTACATCTGATCTTAAGGGTAAGATTGAGGGTCGACGAGGTGTTGGGAGAAGGCAGGTTTCCTGGCTGAGGAACATCCGAGAGTGGACAGGGCTGAGGACCGTGGAGGAGCTGTTTCGAGCTGTCCAGGACAGGGAGGCCTACTCAAGCGTGATAGTCAACGTTGGGGAGACCTGGCAGGACACAGAGAGAAGAAGAAGAAAAAAGAGTGACATGGAAGCGAATGGAGGAGGCATTTGTCCAGGAGTGAACGGAAATAGGCTGAAGAAGTAGGAGAAAAGGTTAATGCACACCACGGTTAAGTTAAAGTCAATTATCCCGATGAGTTCCAGAATCCCAATCAGGTGAGATGGGAGACGAGCCCACGAGGCGAGATCAGTTTACTAGTGCGGCTGAAGTGTCCCATTGCAAACCATCCATCAGACCAGACCCAATCCTCTCGAGTCTCATTTGTTTGACATGAAATATAGTGGTATATCATCTTTCATGGCTCACCCTAATAGAGGCACAAGACTATATTCGTTTAAAATATATTTATTGTTATTATTTAATAGTGTTCTTCTTCTTCTTCTTCTTCTTTTCCTTGTAGACCTTTGGTGTGTTCCTGAAATGATGCTGGCCTCTCTTGGGAGGTTGACTCCCAGCTATCTTTCCATCTCTTCGGCGGTCTTCCGAGGGGACGGCAGCCGGCAGAATTCTGATGCGCCACAGCGTGTGGGATTCTGGTGGGGTCCATCCTCTGCACGTGCGCATTCCAGTATCTTCTGCGTTGTCTGCCCCATCTCACGACATCCTCTACCTTGCAGATCTCGCGGATGTCCGTGTTCCTCACCCTATCGCGAATAGTCCTTCCTGCTATCATCCTCAGCGTCCTCATCTCTGCCACCCGTACTTTAGCCTTCGTTCTTGTGGTATCCGCTCTGGTCTCAATGCTATATGTCAGTATAGGCCTTACGCAGGTTTTTATAATATTCTGACCTTACTGTCAGATCTCATATACTTGTTTTTCCATACATATATACATATATCCTTTAGACAACCTGATACCGCCGAAGCCTTGTTGACTTGTTCTTTTGTTTCACTGACAAGATCATTTTGACTGAGCAGATCCACTCCCAGATATCTAAACTTTGCAACCTGTTCCAGCATTCTGTCATGTAAGGATAACCAGCATCCTTAGGGTTCTTTTGAAAATGTCATGGTTTTTGTTTTTTCAACTGAGATCATCATATTGAAGTTGGCGTACGCGGCATAATAGTCCATTAAATAAAAACTGTTTAATTAAAAAACTTTGTTTTATGTATCACAAATGTATTTTATTTTACGCGACAGCTGTTTCGTCAACCTATGTTGATATCATCAGGTGTAACAATAATATATCAAATTTTCGTGATTATTCGAACCTTTATGTGTTTTCCTATTCCTATGTCAATTTGAATAATTTATTTGATATAATTTTGAAGTTCTTGCTGAAGTTAAATTGGGTACCTAATTATTTTCATTTAAAGAACGGTTAGTAATTATTTATTGAAGAAAATATTAAAGGTGGAAGATATAATAATAAAAACCGATATTAGAAGGAACAATAATATAGAGTCAAAAACGAAACAAACTTTCCCCCTGTACAATCTAGCAAAAAAATAATACTACTATCTTCAACTTTCGTCACTTTTCTTATTAATGTAATCTACTTCCTTTTATTGTTTATCGTCTTTAATAAATAATGTTTTATCGTTTATTATGGGTTGACGAAACAGCTGTCGCGTAAAATAAAATACAATCGTGATACATAAAACAAAGTTTTTTAATTTAACAGTTTATAATTATTGTTAAAGACTCCATATTAAATAATGAATACGAACGAAAACGTCTAAAAAACCAAATAATGAAAGAATCATTAAGATGGTTTGAACACGTGGAAAGAATAGTGAAAAAAGTATATATTGTATATTAAAATTTTGCGCTAAATTATTTTTATTTTGTTATTTTATTTTATATTGTTGTATTTTATATTCTTTTTTTAAGGATGTTGGACGATCGAAGTGTGCGCGGGAGATTATTGGTGGCGATGAGGTTCGCAACCCATCACACCGCGTCTCCCGCGGGGCGAAAAGAGAAGGATGGAGTGCCGTATCGGTTAAAATGTGGCAGTCCATTCTTTCTGCCTACCCTTTCGGGAGACGGCGTGATGGTAAGTTAGTTAGTTTTGTATATTAACGATGTAAACGGAACTAGAAAAGAGGAGGACCGAGGAAAACGTGGTACGATCAAATTAATCATATATCGTGAGGAGTTGGTGAAATCGACGTGCGTGCATGACAAGATGTATAATTGTCGAGAAAGCGAGAGAAGTATGTCAGGAAAGAACACTGTGGCGGTCCATTTTTTCTGCCTACCCGCCTGGAAGACGGCGTGATGTTTAGTTAGTTTATGAAAACGTCTGTTTGCAGCGTGTTGGTAAGCTAGTTTTTTTTATTTTATATATGAGCTGTAGTCTGAAGTAATATATTTGATTAAGCCGCTCAATAGGGGTTAACCATTTCCTTTTTTCTTCTTCTTTAAATTCAATAATGTTTTTACATTTCAATAAATATAATTATACTTTATATTACAACACTTTTTGAACTCAGACATGTTTTGGTTACAAGTAACCTTTATCAATGTATACAATTTTAACAATCAAATAAAACAGAGCGGTCACTTATATACAACATGGAGATCGAGTTATGTATAAAAGTGGAAGGGGTATAATTAGGATTGAGGAGAGGGGAGAAGTAACGGGAACATATCGAGCATGGGAATTGAATTTAAATTTAGTAGGCTATTTATTGTATTTTTATTATTAAAAAAAATAATAATAATAAAATTATAATAAAAAAATTATAAAAAAAATAAAAAGTTAAGTTTAAGTTCAGTAAAAATAAAAAGTGTTGTAATACAAATTATAATTATAATTATTCAAATATGAATCCACAACACACAGTGAAGGCGTACATAGAAGATAAAATGTTTTTACAGTTTGACTTATGCCAGTACAATTGTGAGTCGGATAAAAATAGAAGAACGAAAAGTACATAAGCCAGTCATTTATAAAGGCCGATGGGGAGAGGGAGGGATGAGAGTGGTGGGGGGATTTTGGGTGGTGGGGGGTGGCAAAACGGAAATGATATCCTGTATAATGCCAATACGCATCGCAATCACTCTATCAAATTTGTAAAAACAATTTCAAATAAACTCGCATGCATCAAATGTTTCAAGGTATCGAGCGCTTAACACTGTTACAGTTAGTCCATTTTTTTACTTTAACACTTTGCTGGCCGGTGAATATTTATTTAATCACAATATGGAAGTGAATCAAATCAAATCAGTTTATTTTCTCAAAAGATAAACAATTTTTATATAATAGTTTAAGACATCTATTGAGAACAGGTAAAATATAATAAATATATAATACCAGCTAAAAAATAAAATAAAAATCCACTTAAAAGCTAGAATGGCAGTGCACAATGGTGTTCTTCTTCCGACCCTTATGTATGGAAGCGAAGCATGGAACTGGCAAAAGAAGGATGAAAGTAGAATAAATGCAGTAGAAATGAGATCTCTTAGACGAATGTGTGGATACTCTGTGTATGATAGAGTGACGAATGAAAATATAAAAAAGTGAATGCAGTGCGAATGATGGTGTCATGAACAAAATAATGAAAGGATCATTAAGATGGTTTGGACATATGGAAAGAATGAATGAAGAAAGAATGGTAAAAAAATTATATGTTAATGATGTAAATGGAACCAGAAATAGAGGAAGACCGGGGAAAACGTGGCACGATCAAATAAATCAAATATTGAATGTCGGCCATGTGAGGAGTCAGAGAAATCGACGCGCGTGCATGACACGATGTATGAATGTTGAGGAATCGAGAGAAATATTTAAGGAAAGAAAGGTGTGGCAGTCCATTCTTTCTGCCTACCCCTTTGGGGAGACGGCATGATGGTTAGTTAGTTAGTTAGTTTATAATACCAGGAACGCATGAGAGATGGATCGACATTAGGAATACAAGATACTCTCTAAAGTCAAGAGTATTTTTCTTATGAACGTACTTTCGGTACTTATTTGGCAAAAGGTCCCAGATGTGTTTTGTTGTGAAATTGAGTTAAATATACCATCAGTATTATTTTTACACACTTTATGTTTTGACAAAACGTTAGAGCTGTACTTTTTTTTACATTTTTTTATGTATTTTATTTTATGCATAATTGCATTCAACCCCTATTTTTAATATATAAATATATTTTTTAAATTTAGTTTTGATATATCTTGTAGGTATCCTTATGCATCGAAAATTAACATTTGAAATAAACAATTTGGAACAAAAATAACATTTTTATAAATAATCAAAATAATGTAAAAATCTTATGTTTGCTCTCCTGTAAAATTCATAAAAAAGCAGTTGGGACTTTTTACCAAATAAATAACGCTTTCACGAATATGAAAGACATCGATCTCCGAAGCGATCATATTCAGCAGTTTGATTGCTCTCCCCACCGGCATGGAATCATGGATCTTACAAAATGAAGCATGGATCTTACAAAACTAGGATAATACAATTGAAAATAGATCTCTTAGAAGTACACACCACAAGTAAGGATTTTCCCCACACGGGGAAAATCCTTACTTGGTTGTGTAAATCAATGGTTCCCAAAGTTGTCTATATCTACTACCAGGGGTCGATTTCGACTTGCAAGGGGTCTACGACAGTTGAAAAAAAAATTGGGGGTGCATGAGATGAATATGGGGGTCCATAGATGGTTCAACTAAATTGAAGGGGCACATTGAAATTTTGATATCATAGCATTAGGCTCATCTCTTCTATTAGAACATTGATATGTTTGTGTTTTTATTTTTTGTAAAAATGTTGGATTTGCATTTGGTTTCGTTTTAATTAATAATTGTATGTTTAAATAGTCCATTGTTTTGGCCGAAACATTGTGATACTTCAACATTATTAACAGTTAAATTTAAAATATTTTAATAACGTGTAAATTTTTTATTTTATGCTTTTTGAGAATGTAGCGACAGCTGTTTCATCAGCTGATAAAAACATCGGCTGGCGAAATAGCTGTCGCGACATTCTCAAAGTGTGTACAACACAACATTGTGATGTATATTAAAACAGTTAATATAAAACTTAATACATATTTTATTTTAAAGATTTCTTTTCTACAGTAAATCCTATTAAAGTGAGTAGCTCTGTGTCAGCTTCAAAAACTAATTTTATAGTTTTAAATAATTTTGAAAAAAAAATCTATATTAGGAAAACAGGGGGTCTACATAAAATAGAAGAAATCGGCAAGGGGTCTAAGGGATAAAAAAGTTTGGGAACCTCTGGCGTAAATTAACATTTTTACTTTAACACTTTGCATACCGGTGAGAATGTGTTTGTTTTACAGCATATCTTTATTGTTAAGAGATATCATAAGAATTAAAAAATAAATACCTTGATAATTCATCTGGTGTTTCCACGTCCAGAAATGTGTCCAGAAATCTTCTGAAGCCCTCATATTCAATGTCCTGAAAAAAATGTTTATTTTAAACAAATGCAAATATAAAATAGTTTAAATTACATCGTTGACTTATACTTTCTTAACAATTCTTACTCTGTTCATGCGATACATATGTACAAGCCAACGTAGTGATCCTTTCATTATATTTTCTTAAAAAAGTATTAATATTTTCTATTGAATTTTCTTAGAAAAAATTCATTGTAAATAATAAAACAAAAATGATTAGAAACTCGTAAATATGAATGAAAACGTCTGTTTTCTAGAAGTTTTAATATATTTTATGTGAATGACATGTTTCGTCTGTCAAAGCCTTTATCAATTGAACAGCATTTCATTCACATAAAATATAATAAAAATTCAAGAAAACAGCAGTTTTCATTCGTATTAATTTTTAAATATGGAATTTTATATCATTGGTCATGAAACAATAAATGAGATTGAAAACTCAATTAATTTGTAATATAAGTTTAGTTAAAAATCTACATGGTTTTTAAACTTCGACCGGTTTTTGCAGCTCGTTAACTTCTTCTGGGCCGAAACCGGTGAAAGCTATAAAACCCAATGGAATTAAACTAAATCCAGTGGAATTAGGAATTTTTAATTTTTATTTGAAATCATTAAATACTTTCTACCGCTCTACATTCCTTCAAATCAAGTATTTAACATACTGCCATACATCGTTTAACCGCACATAATTCTAAGGGATTTTATCACTATATAGAAACTACTTCCTCGTTTGTCTTAATTAGTTATAAAAAAAACAGCGTTTTATTTCATTATTATTATTAAATAGTCCACTGATTTGGCCAAAACACTATGATACATTAACATTTAAAACTGTTAAATTATATAACTTTGTTTTTTTGTAGCACATATTGTATTTCATTTCACGCGACAGCTGTTTCGTCAACCTTACACCTGATGATGTCAACATAGGTTGATGAAACAGCGTAAAATAAAATACAATTGTGAAACAAAAACAAAGTTATTTAATTTAACAGTTTAAAATTATTATTATGTATATATTTTTTTTTATCTAACTAACTAACCGCCGTCTCGCCGAAGGGATAGGCAGAAATAATAGACTGCCACACTGCTCTTTCCTGACATACTTCTGTCGATTCCTCAACATTCACACATCGTCTAATGCACGCACGTCGATTTCTCCGACTCCTCGCGTTGCCGAAATTCAATATTTGATTTTTATGATCATGCTACATTTTCCCCAGTCGTCCTATATTTCTAGTTCGATTAACATCATAAAAATATACTTTTTTACCAGCATTTCTTCATTCATTCATTCCATATGTCCATTTCATTTCATTTTATATATTATTAATTTGACACCATACACAGATTTTCCACACATGCGTCAAAGAGATTACTAATGCATTTATTCAAATTCATCCTTCTTACATGCATATTGTTTTTTACGTGTAATATACTTCATACTGCATACTGAAACGTTATTTAATTAAAAGTCCTTCAGGATTTTGCAAAATAATTATCTTGGGGATAACTCAAAACTCCCTTAGCTATGAAAGGGATTTAAGTGTAAGAAGGCTTTAACGAATGAATGGAATAAAGCAATATTATAAAAGCAAAATATATTTCCTTACCTAAATTATCAAGCAAGAAAAGATTAGAGACTTATATAAGACTATTGACTTAAGCAAGTATTAAGATTTAATAGGTTGAAATAAGATAATAGGTTGAATTTTTTTTGCAACTTTTTGAGTAGATTACAGACGATTTAATTAACTAGTTAAATTTTAATTGTATCTCAATAGAGACGAAGACGTTAACTGGAAACTGAACATGGATGATCAAGGTGTTTACAGGACTTATGACCTGTCATAACTAGATAACACTCGATTTACGTTAACTAGTTAACACTCGATTTACGGTGGTAAATTCATCATTTATCTACGATGCCGGATTCTGAGTATTAAGTTAAAATTTCTGTTTTTAATTGTAGAACAACATATTCAACTGTTAATATTTGTCTGTTTTCTAGAAGTTTTATTATATTTTATGTGAATGACATGTTTCGCTTGTCGAAAACGAATCTGATAATGCCTTTTTGAGAAGATTACGGGCGATTTAATTAACTTGTTAACACTCGATTTACGGTGGTAAATTTACCATTTACTTGCGATACCAGATTCTGAGTATTAAGAAAAAATGTTTTTAATTGAAGGACGACCTTCGTGACAGAGTACCAAGAGTTATGACTGCTACGCCGAAGGTCCCGGGTTCGATTCCTGGCGAAGGCAGTGTGATTATCATACTGTCTTTGGTGTGGTGTAGAATTCACTAGACAGTAAAATGGTGATAGATTAGATACTTAGCGATTCCAAGATTGTAAAAAGCGATTCAACATAACAATGATAATGATGATAATAAAAATAATTATAATAATAATAATAATAATCATAATAACAAAAATAATAAATATAATTATAATAATAAAAATAACTAGTATAAAAATTGTAATCATTATAATAATTATAATCGTTATGTTAATTGTAATAACAATAACAATAATAATAATAATAATGACAATAATAATATTAAAAATAATAGTAACAATAAAAATAAAAAATTAACTTACTAACTAACCATCACGCCGTCTCCCCGAATGGGTAGGCAGAAAGAATGAACTGCCACACTTTTCTTTACTCGCTTCCTCAACATTCATACATCGTGTCATGCACGCGCGTCGATTTCTCTGACTCCTCACATGGCCGACATTCCATATTTAATTGATTTGATCGTGCCACGTTTTCCATAAACGAAATAATTATATTAATAATAATAATAAAAATAATAACAACAATAATAATAATCGTCATCATAATAATCAGAATAGAAATAATAATAACAATAATTATTATAATAATAATATAATAATTATTATTATTATTACAGTAATAATAATAAATAAATACAATAATAAAAGTAATAATAATAATAATAATACAATCATAATTATCTGTTTGTTTTCTAGATATCTTTTTATATTCTATATGAATGACGTGTATCGCCTGTTTAAGTTTTTTATTATTTTTATTACGTATACAACAGGTCGTTTGAACCCAATTACTGTATACAATTTTATTTTATAGCTATTATATTGATTCTCGTGACATGTGATAGGTAAATCAAATCAAATCAAATCAAATCTATCGCCATTTTATTGTCACGTGAATTCTACACCAGACCAAAGATAGTGTGACAATCACACTGCCATCGCCGGGAATCGAACCCGGGACCTTCTGTATGGAAGTCAGAGCTCTTACCACTCTGCCACGAAGGTCGTCAATCGTATTATAAAATGTACTAAAACAAATAATATACATAAAAAAAGACAGTATATCTTCTCTGCGTATCCCTGCAGTAAAGCGGCACGTTTGTTAATTTTGTATTCTGGTGCAAAATAATTTTTCCACGCTCCGTTTAATTTACGAGTTCATTAAATACTTCTATGTGTCCCGTTGACGCTGCACTGTCGGTTCGGGGGGCGGGCGCCCCCGCCGTAACCGGGGGTCTGTCGCCATGGAGACGGCGCCGTATTAGCCTAGCAACGGCGGCGACGCTCAATCCGACGCCTACGGCTAACGGAACGCCGAACCTAGACCAGGGTATCGAGCACAGTTGACGTATCACGAAATACGAAATAATTTCCCTTTCATTATTGCGTTCTAATTTCAAATATTCGCTTCGACGTTTGATTGAAATACTTAACATTTTTACGGTACCAAACGCAATCATAAACCGTACAGATATTTGATAATATCCAACTAGCGGGAAAAATATATATATATTTTCTTCACTTGAAAGATAAGACTAACGCCTGTAATTACATTGTTGATTTGGAAGCGGAATATAACTAACTTACTAACTAACTATTAAGCCGTCTCACCGAAGGGGTAGGCAGAAATAATGGACTACTTCGGGAAGACGACATGATGATTAGTTTTTTTTTTTTTTAATTGTATCTCAATAGAGACGAAGACGTAAACTGGAAACTGAACATGGATGATCAAGGCGTTTACAGGACTTATGACCTGTCAATGGTTGGGTTAAGCGCACGCTAGATGGCGTTAGTGGGTCGGTTGTATAGGTTAATCTTGAAAAATTCACAAGTGCAATCAAATCTACATAGATGGCTAATTGAAACTGACACGTGAAGATAGATATGGATTTGAAGTATATATACATCTTCCAAAAAAATTGTCATGCATGATCATAATAACAAAGGTGGAATGGGGAATGTTGTAATTACATAAAGCGTGCGCTTAACCCAACCAATGACAGGTCATAAGTCCTGTAAACGCCTTGATCATCCATGTTCAGTTTCCAGTTTGCGTCTTCGTCTCTATTGAGATACAATTAAATTTGAATTAACCACCCTTTGGTGAAAATCCAGGATTTCGTATACAGGTATAAGTATACATTCACAACTATTTGATGATTAGTTGTTAGATAAACTATATACTAAATGACATTTGACATTCAGTTTGAATTTTAAATCTATGCCGCGCTACAACGCAAGTGATTTGCGCATTCTTGAATACACAATTCGACATCAGCGCCATCTATGGTTAACAAATATAACTATGAATTATTCTAAAACGTCAATTATTCATGAACTTCCCAGAAAGTTTTGACGGTCGCCTTCTAAGTCCAATTGTGAATCTAAACCATCCAGGGACCCACTCAAACACACACAAAAAATTTATCAAAATCGGTCCAGCCGTTTTGGAGGAGTTCAACTACATACGCCCGTACAGAAGAATTATATAAATATAAAGATAATACATATTATCCACAACATGTTTCATCGGTGACCTCCTCATGTATGAATGTTGAGGAAGTGAGAGAGGTATATCGGGAAAGAACAGTTCGGCGGTAGAACCCTTAGACATAAAACACCAACGAAGAGACTCGCAAATCCTCCAAAATAGATGACATAGTGAGATGGAGTAGGCAGAGAAGACGATTCTAGAAAGACCATATCAAGAGGATGGATCCAGCGAGGATTCCTAAGATCGTGATGCACGAAATTGCAGAGGGCCGTCGACCACGGTGAACGTCTTCGTCCTTGGAGGGAGGAAGTATTTTGATATCCTGTATATAAAATACGCAAGATCTTCACTAAGTGGAAGAAGAAAAAGACGAAGAAGACTCTTCGTATTTGGGCCCAGAAGTTTTTTTCGTATTTGGGCCCATCTTCCTCGCACGTCCTCGTCTTCTTTTTCCATTTACACTGCTTATAACTGTATATATAATATATAATTTTTCTGTACGGGCGTTTGTAGTTGAACTCCTCCTAAACGGCTGGACTGATTTTGATGATTTTTTTAAAATGTGTTTGAGTGGGTTCCTGGATGGTTCAGATTCTCAATTAGACCCGATAGGTGACAGTTAAAACCTTTTGGAAAGTTTATGAAAAATTGACCATCTGAGAATAATTCATAGTTTACCATAGATGGCGCTGATTTCTAATTCTGTATTAGAGCATGCTAAAATCACTTGCGTTGTAGCGTGGCGTAGATTTAAAATCAAACTCAATGTCATATGTCATTTAGTATATAGTTTATCGAAAATACAAATATCAAAAAACGTTTGCTGAACCAGCTAATAGGGACAGGAAAACATCTGTTGGGTCCGCCGGACAGATGTTTTTCTGTCCGAACATCAATTGGACCCGGTAAGTGACCGTTAAAACTTTCTGGGGAGTTCATTTGACCTTTGAGAATAATTCATACTTGTTTTTGTTTACCATAGATGGCGTTGATGTCAAATTCTGTGTTTGAGCAAGCGCCACTTTAAATCTACGCCACGCTAAACTTCCGTTGTAGCGTGGCGTAGATTTAAAATTCTGTTCGCTGTGTTCACAATGGGGTTCAAAATGGTAGTAGGGCTACGATGGGGTATATTTTGCTGGAAAGCATGCCTCTACAAAAAGTCGTAAGGCGCCATGTTGCATTTACAACAGCAACACTACTATCAAGTCCAACTCTCTAGCATCCACGAGAGGTCTTTAAGACCCCGCGAACCCAGGGCAATGTGGCACATATTACTGAGTGCCATAGCAGATAGAGAGAGCACGAATGGCGAGCTTCCAGCGCCATAAAACTGGATACACCCAGCTAAGGGTAGGTAACCCCGACAGAAAATCCTCCAGAAAAGGCAAGAGGATACCACTCTGGATATTTTTCCCCAGGTCATCACTATGAAAGGTGATAGTCAACGTTAGGGAGACCTGACAGGACACAGAAAGAAGAAGAATGTTTATCAATTCATCGACAAAACATATTGCTGATAGCAAGCAAGCCAATTTTTGGACAGGATAGCGTCTGTCGGGTCCGTTAGTAATATTTGTATAACTTTTAAACCATTTTTCAGAATCAACCTACTGAAAGGTATTGCGCCCTATTAACTGGCTAACCCTAGTCCCTTCGCAAGACCCTCCAGTCCAATGGTCCCTACTGCGCTGGTTAACTTTAACAAACGAAACCCATAAAACTCCAGACTTTATTTCTGTACTAAAAATCTTCCTAGGCACAGTTTTTCTCCATCGTGTACAATAAACTATTTTAGAAAATCCATTTGTTAATCATTATCCAAAAAAGCCTAGATGGCAGTGCACAATGGCGTTCTTGTGCCGACCCTTATGTACGGAAGAGAAGCATGGAACTGGCAAAAGGAGGATGAAAGTAGAATAAATGCAGTAGAAATGAGATCTCTAAGACGAATGTGTGACAAATCTGTATATGATAGAGTGACAAATGCAAGTATAAGAAGTGAATGTGGTGCGGATGAAAGTGTTATGAACAAAATAAGGAAAGGGTCATTAAGATGGTTTGGACACATGGAAAGAATGAGTGAAGACAGAATGGTAAAGAAGGTATATGTAAACGGCGTGAACGGAGCTAGAAATAGAGGAAGGCCGAGGAAAACGTGGCACGATCAAATCAATCAAATATTGAATGTCGTTCACGTGAGGAGTCGGAGAAACCGACGTGCGTGCATGACAAGATGTATGAATGTAGAGGAAGCGAGAGAAGTATGTCAGGACAGAACAGTGTGGCGTTCCATTCTTTCTGCCTACCCCTCCGGGGAGACGGCGTGATAGTTAGTTAGTTAGTTAGAATATCCATTTTTTGGCTAAAACACTGTGTTACTTCAAAATTATTAAATGTTTAATTTGAAAAACTGTCATAATATGTATCTTCATTTAACAAATCACTAAAACTAAGGTAATGACCGTGGGTAGAGATGAGCGCCAAATGAATATAGAGATTTTATAAGGATTAATTTTATCTCAATAGAGACGAAGATGTAAATTGCTTTCTGGGAACAGAATGTGGTGGCCGAGGCGCTTACAGGACTTATGACCTGTCATTGGTTAGGTTGAGCAATCGCTTTATGTTTTAACAACATTCCCCATTTCGCCTTCTTTTCTTATGACTTGTATATATCTCAAAGAATTTCACTGGCTTAAAAGTCCAGAAAGAATCCAGTATAAACTCTGCTGGACAGTCTTCAAAGCGCTACATGGAATGGCACCAAGTTATATATCTGAACTCTGTATAACGGACAGCCTAAATTCAAGGAAATCCACACTTCGCTCGGCGAACTCCTCAGCAATAGGAAGATAAGTTGAGCCGAAGCGTTGCCCCCAGTACAAATTTCGGGGATCGAGCGTAGCCGGTCCATCAGCTTGGAACAATCTCCCTTCACACCTCAGATGCATAAATGATCAAACAGATTTCAGATCTAAATTGAAAACCCATCTTTTTCATATTTCATGCCCAATTTAAACATTTATACTTTGTTCTACTATACTTTTTAACCGATCGCTTTTTAAGCGGTCACATTTAGATTTTTTAGATTTAAAACACGTCTTAATGCGCCCTTGAGGTGATTACATCACAAAAACGGCGCTTTAAAAGTTAGCATATTATTGTGATTATTATTATATGGTAGGATTCCACGCCTATCTCTACATATTTAAGTTCACTCTACACTAGCTTCATCCATTAAGATGCGCCTCGGCCACCACATTCTGTTCCCAGAAAACAATTTACATCTTCGTCTCTATTGAGATACAATTAATCCTTATAAAATAAAAATAATTTATCCGCAATAGGTAAAATCCAGTATTTGTCTACAAGAATTTGTATACATTCAAAATTAAATATAGAGATGGCTGGAACTGCGATCAAAAACGTAAAGATTTTTGTTTACCTGGGGACCAGCATTACATGTGATGGTCGATCAAAGAAAGACTTCGATAGTCATATCCAACAAGCTAAACTTGCCTTCAACAAGAAAGCTAAAATATTCGAATCCAATAAAATCGACCTGAACCTCCGAAAACAACTGATAAAAACATTGGTGTGAAGTGATTTACTATACGGTTGCAAGACTTGGTACCTGGTCGAAAAAAAGCGCAAAAGGCTGGAGGGGTTTGAAATGTGGACCTACCGACGAATCGCCCATGTTTCATGAAGAGGTTCTCAGCAGAGTTGATGATAATAATAGGCACATGTTGAACACCATAGCGGAGAGGTGCGCGAGATGGATTGGTCATGTGTTGCGACACGAAGGTTTCCTGCATGATGTATTGGAGGGAATGGTCGAGGGAACGATTGGCAGAGGACGACCTCACCAGGAGTACCTAGACCAGATTTTCCGAGATATGGGCTGCACCTCTTATGCGGAGCTGAAGAGAGTTGCCGAGGATCGAGCGAAGTGGAAGAGGAGATGCGTCGCCTTGTTGCAGACCAATCTTTAGATTGATACCGGAGAAGAAGAATTTGAAAAACTGTCATATCTTTATTTAAAACGTCACTCAAAAAGTCCCCAGTCTAACTAAGAAACACGTATATTTTTAAAATAAAATTCGACTTTATTCGTCATCATGGTTCCTTTCAAGAGTGATAAATCCATGTCAACGTTCCTTAAAATTTTCGATGCTTTTATAATAGAACTATTTATCTTTGCTCTTGTTTCGGCAATCACTCGTTCATATGAGCCAAATTTCTTTCCCTGGAGGATCTTTCTATTATCTTTAAAAATCCGGTAGTCGCTGGGGGCTAAATCTGGAGAATACGGTGGGTGAAAAAGCAATTCGAAGCGTAATTCATTCAATTTAACCCTCGTTTTAATCGACTTGGGACACGGGCCGTTCTCTTGGTGGATCAGCACTTTCTTTTGAATGTGAGAGAGTTTTTTTTATTTATTTCTACACTCCATTTGCTAATATTCGCTTTTGATAGATTTACCTTTCTCAAGATAGTCGCTTTGGACGACTTAATCGGCTATTGTCCACTCAGAAATACATTTTTGGAATTTTCTCCTTAAGAAGTAAGCCGTGTATGACAGAGTGTCGAATGGGAATATAAGAAGTGAATGCGGGACCTTCCGTTGCTACTCTGGCAGTAAACTTTCGCAGTCTTCTGCTTCTTCTTCCTTGTGGCCTGTTCTCCAGAGTGTTGCTCCTCCTGTGAGATAGACCTCCAGCTGTCTTTTCATCTTTTAATAGGTCTTCCACGAGGACAAGTCCCATGAGGCTGATTATATAATGTAATATAAGGGAGTCTGGTGGTATCCATTCTTTGAACACGACCGTACCAGTCCCTTTTTCGCTGTCTGCTCCATCTTATAATATCCCCAACCTCACATATCTATCTTATTCTGGTGTTCCTCACGCGATCTCTCAGTGTCTTGTCTGCTATCGTCCTCGGTGTCTTCATCTCGGAAGTCCTCAAAATTTGCTTGGTCTTTACTGTGTCTGCCCTTGCTTCGACGCCATATATTATTTTTGGTCTTTCGCATGCTTCATAGATTCTCATCTTACTCTTAATGGCCATGTCTTTGTTTTTCCATATTGTGGATTTTACAACACCAGAGATTGCATTCAATGTTCATAAAAGATTTTTATTAATACAATTATATAAGGAGTACACAACAAATTAATAATTATAATAATAATAATGTCGAAAAACTAAAACGGAAAAACATGACCCGGGATTTGTTTGCTGGGGAGACAATAATTCCCTTTTAAAACTGGGTAACTTGAAAGGATTGTAATTTGGTTCTTTTTAAATGTATTTTTAGACCACTATTGAATTTATTTTCGTTCTTTCTCCAAGGAAAATAAACTTATTTCCGTAAATGAAGATAAACGTAGAAACCACAAAACAGTTGTACCAACAAAAGAAAAAGGCGAGGTTTCAACATGAGCGGTGTTCCGAAATTTGCACCACTATATTTTGGGGAAAATCTTCCATTGCCGGTGCTGTATAACTGGTACACATTGTTTCTAATAACTCGATACCTCTGTATATAAAGTAATCACCGTATGAATATTTACTTTATTACTGTTCGCGGGGTCTTTAAAAAGACGTCTCGTGGACGCTATAGAGTTGGACTTGATAGTAGCGTTGCTGTTGTAAATGCAACATGGTGCCTTACGACATTTTGTAGAGGCATACTTTCCAGTAAAGCATACCCCATCGTAGCCCTTCTATTCTTTTGAACCACCTTCTCTACTACTAGTGCTCAAATCAAGAAACGTACACAGAAAAACCAAAATAACCATGTATCAGACAATCATTCAAACAGTGGTGACCTATGGGTGTGAGGCGTGGACAATGACAGCAAAATCCGCAGAGCCACTGGATACTTTTGAGAGAAGGGTGTTGCGCAGGGGACTATTCTGGGACCTGTGAATGGCGGGGAAGGCTGGAGAGTGCGGCATAAAGACGAGCTGTACCATATTTACAAAGCTTCTAGGCTCCCAGAGACAAGAAAACAATAGGTAAAGTTCTTCTTTCTTTTCAGCCAATTTTACTCCACCGCTGAACTTAAAAGTTGGTATCACGAAATAGCTGAGGGCGTTTGAAATATGGCTGCACCATAAAATGTTGCACATTTTTTGAACCGATATGGTCACCACAGTATTGAGAATGTCCAAGAATATACATACCTGGTACACAATATTCGATTGGGCCGAGATAACCAAACCGTAGAACTAAAAAGAAGAATTGGACTAAGCTGGGCAGCTTTCGAAAATATGAGTTACATCCTTAAAAACCGGAAAATACTGATCAACCTGAAACGAAAAGTCTATGAAGCCTGCGTTCTGCCTATTGGTACTTATGGTCTTGAAACTGTTACACTGTCCAAACAAAGTGCAGAGAAACTACAAGTAAGAGCCATGTTAGGAATAAGCCTAAGAGACAGAACGATACGCTGAGAGAAAAAACAAAGGTCACTGACATCATCCACCGGGTCATCATCATCATCATCATCAGCCGTCTGTCATCCACTGCTGAATGTAGGCCTCTCCCAAAGCCCTCCACCGCCCCCTATCCATTGCCGCTCCCATCCATCCATGTCCAGCAATCCTCTTCAGATCGTCGGTCCAGCGGGCAGGGGGACGTCCAACTCTACGGAATCCTGTACGCGGTCTCCACTCCAGAACCCGTCTTCCCCATCGGCTGTCGGTTCTCCGACAGATATGGCCAGCCCACCGCCACTTCAGCCCGCCTATCCGTAGAGCCACCTCAGTCACCTTGGTTTGTTGTCGAATAAATTCGTTTCTAAATCTATCCCTCAAGGTTATTCCAAGCATGGCTCTTTCCATGGCGCGCTGGGCAACCTTGAATCTGTAGACTAGACCTTTTGTCAATGTCCACGTCTCGGCTCCGTATGTTATGACTGGCAAAACGCACTGGTTGAAGACTTTAGTCTTGAGGCATTGTGGTATTTTGGAAGTGAAAACATGACGTAATTTCCCAAAGGCTGCCCAACCCAACTGAATTCTTCGGTTGGCTTCTTTCTCGAAATTGTTTCGTCCTAATTGTATGATTTGGCCAAGATATGGGTATTATTGTACCACTTCGAGAGCCGACCCATCGACGGTTACTGATCCCGGGATAATATGTTCATTATTCATGACTTTCGTCTTGTCCAAATTCATCCCGAGACCCACTCGTCTGGATGCAGTGTTCAGTTCATCTAGCATGCCTTCTAGATGCCCAGCAGATTCCGTCAGAATAACAATGTCATCCGCAAAACGAAGGTGAGATATGTATTCGCCATTTATGTTGAGGCCACGTTCAGACCAGTCCAAAGTTTTAAATATATCTTCCAAAGCACAAGTGAACAGCTTCGGAGATATCACATCCCCTTGTCTGACTCCCCGTTGCAGCTCAATCGGTTTGGTCTTCTGGTTTTGGATTTGAACGGACATTGTGGCGTTATTATAGAGGCATTTCAACACCTGTACGTAATTCCAATCAATCTGGTTTCGCTGCAGAGACTCCAGAACAGCCCAGGTCTCGACAGAGTCGAAGGCCTTCTCATAGTCCACAAAGGCAAGGCATAGGGGTCGATTATATTCTTCTGTTTTCTGGATAATCTGCCTAACTGTATGGATGTGGTCTATGGTGCTGAAGTTTGCTCTGAACCCAGCCTGCTCCGGAGGCTGAAAATTCTTCTGAATTCTACACCAGATCAAAGACAATGTGACAATCACACTGCCCTCACAGGGAATCGAACCCGAAACCTTCGGGGTGGCAGTCAATGCACTTACCACTCGGCCACGAAGGTCGTGATGGAGGGAATGGTCGAGGGATCGATTGGCAGAGGACGACCTCGCCAGGAGTACCTAGACCAGATTTGCCGAGATATGGCCTGCACTCATTGGCGGTACTCCTTTAGAAGCCCAAAATCCCGGCATGCTTAGGAAATTTTGAATCTAAACGCTCAAATCTAAGTAATCATGTCCCCACATAAATCAAAAACCCACAAAATCACCTTCCAACAATGTTCTTATTAGACGTAAGAGGAATAGCCACAAGAACTGAACCTGTGTAAGCCAGAAGAGGTTTCGATTCAAAATATCTTACGCAAGCCGGGCTTCTGGGCTTCTATGGTAGTACCGCCACTGGCTGCACTTCTAATGCGGAGTTGAAGAGAGTTGCCGAGGACCGAGCGGAGTGGAAGAGGAGAGTAAACACCTTGATCAACCATATTCAGTTTCCAATTTGCATCTTCGTCTCTATTGAGATACAATTAAATCATGAATTGATAACCCGCTATGGTTAAAGTTCACCCCTCGCTTCTGTAATCTACCGAGGCGTGTAACACTACTCGTGAGGATATTAGAGAAATTAGATAGTGACCAGCGAGATAAGCATTGGGGGATAATGTATACGTCTCTGGCACAATGGTCGCCCCGGATCGAGATTGCGATGCGTCATCATTGCTTACCCCCTCCAGTGGCCGTGGGTAGGTACCCAAAATAAGGAATACCCAATTCGGTACCTAAGTAGGTACCTCGCTCTCAATACGTTTGACCTTTGACATTTACTCCCTATCGGTCCCTTTTTTCAATCGCTGTTTAAGATAATTTAAAACGAGGATTAATTTTATCTTAATAGAGACGAAGATGCAAACTGGAAACTGAATATGGTGATCGAGGTGTTTACAGGACTTATGACCTGTCATTGGTTGGATTAAGCGCACGCTTTATGTAATTACAACATTCCCCATTCCACATTTCTTATGACCACCATGTCTGACAATTTTTTTGGAACTTGTATATATGTTAATCTCCAACACCACCCTTTACATGGTAGTATATTCAATCTACACACTGACGCCATCTATGAAGATTGTATTTTAAGCATTAAGCAGAAGATCTTTTTAACGCAATGTGAAAGGCTACCGCCATTTACCGCATTGCTAGAAACAGTTTAAGATATAATAATACAAACAAATACATTATCTTAATAGATGGCGCTAGTGTAGATGGACCTACCAACAGTGAAGTTATTTAAAAAATATTAACATATACATGTGCTAAATTAAAAAACGGTGGATTCGTGGAACATAAATTAAATAGACAAAATGTGCACCATCTAAAAAGAACATTTTGTGTTAAATTATTTTTATTTTGTTATTTTATTTTATATCATTGTATTTTATATTATTTGTTTTTTGATTTATTTTATGGGTGTTGGACGATCGAAGTGTGCGCGGGAGATGCCTATTGGTGGCGATGAGGTTCGCAACCCATCACACCGTGTCTCCCGCGGAGCGAAAAGAGAAGGATGGAGTGCCGCATCAGCAAAAGTGTGACAGTCCATTATTTCTGCCTACCCTTTCGGGGAGACGGCGTGATGGTTAGTTAGTTAGTTTTGTTTTGGCCGAAACACTATGATATTTTAAATTTTTATAACTGTTAATTTATTTATTGTTTTATATAACAATTGTATTTTTTTTACTTTACGACAGCTGTTTCATCAACCAATGTTGACATCATCAGGTGTTACAAAAATATTTATCCTAAATATAAATATTTTTGTAACACCCGATGATGTCAACATTGGTTGATGAAACAGCTGTCGTAAAGTAAAATAAATACAATTGTGATATAAAACAAAGTTTTTGAATTAACAGTTACAAATAAATTATCTTAATAGATGGCGCTAGTGTAGATGGACCTACCAAAAGTGAAGTTTGAGTGGACGGCAACAGAATAGAGAATGTCCAAGAATATACATACCTGGGACATAATATTCGTTTGGGCCGAGATAACCAAACCGCACAGCTAAAAAAGAAGAATTGGAATATGCTGGACAGCTTTCGGAAACATGAGTTACATCCTTAAAAATGGGAAAATACCGATCAATCTGAAACGAAAAGTCTATGAAGCCTGCGTTCTGCCAGTTGGTACTTATGGTCTTGAAACTGTTACAACAAAAAAAAAAAACAAACAAACAAAACCATCACGCCGTTTCCCCGCAGGGGTAGGCAGAGAGAATGGACCGCCACACTACTCTATCCTGGCACACCTCTCTAGCTTCCTCCACATTCATACATCGAGTCATACACGCACGTCGATTCTTCCGGCTTCTGACATGACCAACTTTTAATATTTGATTAATTTGGTCATGCCATGTTTTCCTCGGTCTACCTCGACTCCTTACTCCATTTACATTGTTAACGTATACTTTTTTAACCATTCTTTCTTCACCCATGCGCTCCATATGTCCGAACCAACGAAGCGAACCTTTCATAATTTTGTTCATAATACCTTCTTTCGCTCTACACTCTTTCCTAATATCAGCATTTGAGATTCTGTCGTACATCGTTCTACCGCACATACGTCTTAGGGACCTCATCTCTACCGCATTTATTCTGCTCTCATCTTTCTTCTGCCAGTTCCATGCTTCGCTTCCATACATAAGGGTTGGAACCAGAACTCCATTGTGAACGGCCATTTTCGCTTTCATTGATAAATTCTTGTTTCCAATAACTACTTTTAAAGCTCCATTCACTTTGTTACCCGCACCAACCCTTCTTTCAATATCACTGTCCGTTCGGCCATCCGCTGTGAACATGCTACCTAAATACACAAATTCGCTCACCTGTTCCAAGTTCTCTTCATTTACACTTATATTACAAACTGTCATTTGCTCTTCCCTTTCAAAAACTAACACCTTTGACTTTCCGACATTCATCATTAAATCGTTCGACTTGCATACCTCATACATTCTCGACACCAAGACTTGTAATTCGTCCGCACTATCCGCAACGAGAACGGCGTCGTCCGCGTAAAGCAGACAGTTTACAGACAGATCACTCATCTTAGCACCAGCATTTATACCTTTAAGTTCTTTCATACACTTGTCCATATACAGATTGAACAACCAAGGGGACATCACGCAGCCCTGTTTAACACCCTTCGTGATATCAAACCAGGGCGTGATGTCCCCATTTACCCTAACACTGGCAGTGCTCCCTTCGTAGAGAGAAGCAACCGCCCGTATCAGTTTTGTGCTCACTCCGTATTCGGACAAGATTGACCACAGTTTTTCTCTGTTCACTCGATCATAGGCTTTTTGCAAATCGACAAACGCACAGAAAAGCTTTTTTTTGCAGCAAACGGTTTTTGGCCATAAACTTCTCCGCAAGCGTTCGAAGTGCAAAAATCTGATCCATACAACCTCTTCCGGTCATAAAAGCGCCTTGCACATCCCATACTCTTTCAGTCGTCGTCTTTTTTACTCTTTCTATTAAAATTCGACCGTAGAGTTTACCAACGGCGCTTAATAGACTTATTGCCCGGTGATTTCCACAGTCCATACGAGACCCCTTTCCCTTATAAAGAGGCATGATAACAGCCCTCCTCCAGTCGAGCGGCGTATATCCCTCCTCTAAACACTGGTTAAAGAGTCTATATAACCATGCTGAAACCACCGGCCCACCGTTTTTGATAAACTCTAAGGCTACACAGTCATATCCGACAGCTTTTCCACCTTTCATACATTTTACAGCACTTACTATCTCGTTCAAATTTATTTCAGTAATTTCACTTCCGCTGTTCGTGCAACTCTCATTTGTAAAGCTCATTCTTATTGAATCTTCAGTCATTTCACTGCCATACATATCTTTAAAGTACTCCATCCATCTTCCTTGTATACTTTTGAAATCAGTAATTATTCTTCCCTCACTACTTAAAATTGCTTTCGCACAACCACTTTCGGGAGGATTTCGGGCTTTTTTGACTTCCTTCCAGAACATTTTTATGTTGCTCTGGAAGTGATTTGTCATCTTAAGTCCGTCATCCTCCTTCATTTTATCCTTTTTCGCTCTCACTTTCAACTTGACGTTCATCTTGCAAACTTTGTACGCTTCTTTCGCTCTTTGATATTTCACACAATCACTTTTATCCACAGACAACATATTTAACCATGCATCCTTCTTTTCTTTAACAAGATTTTTTATACAGTCATCCCACCAAGCATCTCCATTTCTCCTCCCTTGCACACATGTACCACATACCTCTTTCGCTGCTTCACATAGACTTTCTTTCAGTTTCTTCCAGGTCTCATCTATGCTTATACATTCCGATTCTCGATCACTAAGCCTATCATTCACTTTCATCATAAAACTCTCTTTTACGCCATCGTTTTGTAGTTTTTCAACTTTTACTCTAGACGGGGCGGTCACTGTCTTGTTCCTCTTGGTGCGCCAGCCTCGGAACAAATTTACCTTTGTTACCACCAAAAAGTGGTCTGTTCCGAGTTCGGCCCCTCTGAACACTCTGGTATCTACAGTGTCCGCCCGTAATCTAGAGTCCACGATGACGTAATCGATCGTCGTCCTTTCATTTCCTCTCTCCCATGTATATTGGTGGATCCTCTTATGGTCAAACATCGTGTTTGACACAAAGAGGCTCCACTCCAGGCACACACCAAGCAATCTCTTTCCATTATCATTCGTTCTACTATCACCATACTTTCCGAGACATTCTTCATAACCAGCCCTTTGAATTCCTACCCATCCATTCAAATCTCCTGCTATAATAATTCTTTCGTTCGCATTTTTACTCGCTGCTATCTCGTTTACTCTATCCCAGAACTCATCTTTCACAGCTTCATCTTCGCTATTAACAGGAGCATACCCAATTATGAGTAGTACTCTTGTCAATCCAATTTTGAAGCGGATCCACATTAGTCTAGGATTCACACATTCGTATCCTTTCATGCATTCTATCATCCTAGGAGCTAAAATTGCTGCCACGCCCTGGCCTCCTCTTTTATCTTGTGGTACCCCTGACCACAAGACGACCTTATCCCCATGCTCTCTGGATCCACACTCTTTAACCATGCATTCAGTCACACACAGAATATCTAAACATTTATTCTCAAATTCATCGCACATCTCATTTAACGTCCCTTCCATACCTCCTCTTATGTTCCAAGTACCGATACGGCACTCCACTCTCCTCTGTTCGCCCCCGCGGGAAAAGCGACGTGATGGGTGGCGGACCTCATCGCCGTCTCCAGGCATTTACCCGCATCAACTTACAAACTACCTTAAAATTAGTTACATTATATTATTAATACACATTTTAACATTTCAAATATCCTATACAAAATAAAACAATATATACATATTTTTCCTCCGGATTATCCTTAATTTACAGTATAAACACAAACTTCTCTAAGAAATAAATACTAATTGTGGGTTTTACCAAAATAAAATTAAAATTACAATTAAAATTACAGTTCTTTGAACGCACAAAATTCTTGGAATTATAATAAACAAATTTGGTCAGGAGACGGTGGCTTTAGCAAACATCCTCGGCGCATGAGGAGGTGTGCTTGATGATGATGAAGGTGATGGATGCCGAAGATGATTGGTTGTAGCACGTACTAAACGCTGTTGAAGATGGCGACGGGAAATCCAAGAGCGGTATTGACGTTTTCAAGGCCATCACGCTTCCTCGGAGTGGATTGAGCCGGCATGAGCTTCTTGGGTGGCGTTGTGTAGGCATACGATGAAGTAATAGAACTACGGATACGAGTACGTAGAATACTGTAGACGGAGAACAGCCTAAAGGTGTACCGGGCGAAATACACGTGGCGGCATTTGCACGCCGTGATTTGCACACGTGATGTGACGGCGCATGGCGAGGTAGGTCCACGTGGAGGCACTTCAAACAGCGGCAAAAACACAAACATACGAAGAAGATACACTGATGATCAAAGATGAGTGGCACAAACAGGAAGCAGAAAAAAAAAAACAGAAAGATTCTGAAGCGATCACAAGATGCGAAATAAACAGAAAAAATTCAGGAGCGATCACAAAATGCGACCGCTCGCCACGGCGGCCGGGCTAAGACTGAAACTGTTACACTGTCCAAACAAAGTGCCGAGAAACTTCGATTGACCCAAAGCCATGGAAAGAGCCATGTTAGGAATGAACCTAAGAGACAGAGTCAGAAACGATACGGTGAGAGAAAAAACAAGGATCACTGACATCATCCACCGGGTGGCGACTCTAAAATGGCAATGGGCAGGTCACGTAGCCAGAAACTCAGATGAAAAGTGGACAAGAAGACTGTTAACTTGGAGACTGTGGACGGCAAAGAGAAGTGCAGGGCGACCGCAACTACGGTGGAAGGATGATCTGAACAGACACGTCGGAATAACCTGGATGCAGTCTGCACAGGACAGAGTGACATGGAAGCGAATGGAGGAGGCCTTTGTCCAGGAGTGGACGGGAATAGGCTGAGGAAAAAGAATAATAAGAAGTTGTATTATTACTATTGATGGAGTCAATGTTTAATATAAGCTGTAGAACCATCGAACAGAAATAATTTTTAGAGATAAGTATGTTTTGAAAAACCACCCTCAACATTGCGATAGCAGTTAAGTTTTATGGCGGGGGTAATATTATGTGAGCGGGCGGCGGGCGGGGGGACCGTGACGTCACTGGCGACCTCAGGGGTGGTTGGGAACGGTTGGGGGGTGTGGAGAAGAGCACGTGGTGCGATCTATATTTGGAAGTGGTGGAAATAATATCATCCGTATACTAGCAGGGATTATACGGTAGATTGGATCCCTTTTCGGCGATGCAACGGTAGTAAAAATATATTTTCGTATCAAAACACATTGTAATAAGAAACGAAGGAAATAATATGTTCCGTACATTAGCAGAGAATATATGGTACATAAGAATTTCGGTGCCGTGCTGGTCTTATTCTCTTCTTTCGGTGCCGTATCAGGTCCCCCCAACGTTAGCGATCACTGCAGCAAAGGCATCTCTATCCTGCGTCACTTGGAACAGGTTCTGAACTCTTGTTATTCCCCGTCCACTATTTGATGTTAATACTTACTATTACAGACCGTCTGTGAGTCTTCACATCACTATGAATGACCTGAACTAACCATTTCACTACTCAAAGGTAAAAAAAGCCCTCTTATATCAGCATGTAGATTTGTTTTGAGACAAATTTCTTTACAAATAACTTGTATATGGAAGTCTGTAAAAAATCTTTCTAGGTGATGAGATGATTATCCAAAATGTGTTTCTGTGGCTATTAAGAAGAGGGGAAGATAAAACCTCAAACTTAATTAGTAATTGTTTCATTCTATTTCGTTATTTATTCTTTTTAATTATTAAAACTATGGCAATTGGGAAATTTGGTGTGTGGTTAAAAAAAATATACACAAAAATTAATACAAATTTTGATGTATGACTTAATACTATGCAGTACCCATATGCAGAGGATGGATCCCACCAGAATCCCACACGTTGTAGTGCACCAGATTTCTGTTGGCTTCCGTCCCCCAGGAAGACCGCCAAAAATATGAAGGGATAGCTAGGACCCAACTTCCCAAGAAAGGCCAGCATAACTACAGGAACAGACCAAAGGTCTAAAAGGAGAAGAAGAAGAAGACTTATAATCATACATTAAAACTAAAATATGTAATAAATACACATTTTTTTGTTGATGGCTTTTTCATGTCAAAACGCCGGATTTCTAGAAGTTTTGAATTCTTTGGGAAGATATGTTTCGTTATAATTTAAGAAAAAGGCCTTTTAAAAACAGATTTTGTATTTTGTATTTACTTTCGAAAAATGGTAAAACTTTTCATAAAAATTGGGAAACCGCATTTTAAAATATGCAAACCCAGTTCACGGCATTTTCAAGGGGAACGCGATAGGACCCGCTCACGCTTAAAATTTGGTCTCCACATAACGAGGCAGCCTCGCGAGGCTACGCAACCAGAGGCAGGTTAGTTCTGCATTTTGGGAGATAAAACAGTCTGTGCTTACGCTGTCGAAGATAACCATCCAGGACACAAAGATGGATACTCTCCAGGATGACAGAATTCTCAAAGAATCCCATAAAGTCTGAAGAAATGGGTAAGTGTGAACCCATTCCTCCTTCCCTGTAGAATTTTGGTATCCAGCAGAAATAAACGCTGATTACGTGACATGATGTAACAAATGCGTCTCCACAATGAGGGGCTGCCTCGCGAGACAACCTCATAACGTAATACCGGGCTTTACAAAATTTCAAATATCCTCATTTGTTTCGAACAATAATGGCACAACATTCAAAATATTGCCGGCAATCAATTTCACGAAGTAAGCAAGTACTTTATCATAAATAATGGGGTACATTTTGTAGACATTTAAATTTCGCTCGCAAACAAGTGTTTAAAATCGCAGGTCATTTTTCGTTACAAGTATCCGCTTCTAGTCCTTTTATTCTTGAGTAAGGCTTTATTATCCTTTTCAGGTATTTGAAAGGGAAGAAAATGCGGTGGTCTGACATTAATGATAATCTTGAAAATGAGGGGCAAGTTACCAAATTCGTCTTCACAATGAAGTTCAAGATTTGATTTGATTGTTTAACATTGAACCATAATTACATTTAAAGATGTAAACTGATCATCGATAACACACCTTTTGAGCAAGTCATGCGATTCACTTACCTAGGCATAGAGATCGGTAGCTACAATGACCTATATGACGAGTGCGAGCACAAACCAACAAAGGTGTCTGGCTGCTTGCGTGACACTATATGGAGGAACAAATACATGCTAACCGAAAGTAAATTCAAGATATACAAGGCATGCGTTCACCCCATCATGACGTATGGAATAGAGGTCAGAGCCGATACCGATAGAACTAAGAACCTTCTTAGAGTAGCAGAAATGCGAACCCTACGCTCCCTCGCAGGCAAACCCCTCAGAAATCTGATCAGAAATGAAACGATTAGGTCTGTCTATGGTGTTGAGGACATCGTGAGATGGAAAAGAAGCAGAAGGCGCATTTGGAGAGACCACGTGGACCGCATGGAGAATACAAGAATTGCAAAAATTGTTAAAGATGAAAACCCAAGCAGCAAGAGATTATCAGGAAGCCGCGCAAGAGATGGAGGGATGGCTGGACATCATCATCCCAGGACAGCCCACCGTCACAAACAGGTCATACGACCTAAACTAAGAAGAAGAAGAAGAATTAGAACCAAATTTAGAAAGAAAAACATATGGATTTTAACAAAACTTGCCAGTCAAGAAACTGGGACGCTGACAAGAGGTCTAGTGTACGAATTCAGGTCGTTCAACGCTGCATGAAAAGAGCCATGCATGGAATAACCTTGAGAGACAAAATCAGAAATGAATTTATTCAACAACGAACCAAGCCCATACTTTCCTTGGACTGCCTCTTGGTCTCTTTTCGCGCGGTATCCGTCTGGACATAATTTTCGGTGGTCTACCCTCTGGCATTCTTCCTACATGGCCAGCCCACCGTAGGCATTGAGACATACAGAATCTCACCACTGTTTCCTGGTTAATAAGCACTTTAAGCTCAAGATTTATTTTGATTCTGTAAGTCCCCTCCTCTAGCGTTGGTCCAAAAAATTTAATCAGAATTTTCTCTAATAAAAATTGCTAGCTTGCTTTCTTATATCTGCGTTAGGTTTTTTATTTTATTACCACTTTATTTTACTTTTTCGAATCAACCCGTTTCGCTTCCGCCGGAGCTTCACAAGGTTACAAAACAAACGAAATTGACCAATCAATATCAATAACTAATCAATAATACTAATAAATTCTAACTAAACTTGAGACAAATGCTTGAAAAAGGTTGTTGATGAGTTTTGTTCTTCGAACTGTCAAGGTTTTCAGAGACACCCTGGTCCTAAGAACTCTATATAACTCCTCATTCAGAAACAGGCTCGAGAGGAACAGTATTCTCTTTAGTAGTTGGAGATGGTTCAAAATAAATTAGCTCTATCCAACGCCATTTTCCTTGGTTATGCTAGGGTATAACTCCCTTGAAATGAGAAGAAAAAGGATTTTTCAAGCAGCGCATTTTTCAAGCAGATTTTGAAGCTCGATTGAGAAAACCTATGTTCTGGAACAAATAGGTCTGTTTTTTTCCTGATAGTTACCTTCGACAGCGCCGACATCAATTACGCAGAACCAATCTCCTTTTGGTGATGCCAGTAGTAAGAGCAATTCGGACGTTGAATTAAATCGACTCGGTTTTGGACATTTTTAGTGTCAGTGAGGCAATGATGGTTTTCGAGAAAGAAGAATGTATGACGATTTGTGATAAAGTGCGATGGGCGAGAAATTAGAGCAAGTTACTGAATTTACGTATCTGGGAAGCATGTTTACAAGAGACGGAAAAATGGAGAAAGACATCGAAAGAAGGGTTGGTGCTGGGAATAAAATAAATGGCGCACTCAAAGTCATTACTGCAAATAGAAATATATCCACAGAAGCAAGATGGCAGTACACAATGGAGTTCTAGTGCCAACCCTCATGTATGGAAGTGAAGCTTGGAGCTGGCAAAAGAAGGATGAAAGCAGGATAAACTCCGTAGAAATGAGATCATTAAGAAGAATGTGCGGGGAAAACGTTGTATGATAGAATACCGAACGATGAAATAAGAAAGAAATGTAAGGCAGATGACTGCATCATGAATAAAATTAAAAAAGGATCCGTGAGATGGTTCGGACATATGGAACGAATGGATGAGAGTAGAATGGTTAAAAAGTTGTACACAAGCAGTGTGAGTGGGAAAAGAAGCCGAGGACGACCGAGGAAAACATAGCATGACCAAATTAACCAATTACTAAAAGGCGGCCACATTCGAAGTCGGAATAATCGACGTGCGTGCATGGTGCGATGTATGAATGTGGAGGAAGCCCGAGAGGTGGGCCAGGACAGGCCAGTGTGGCGATCCATCCTCTCTGCCTACCCCTCCGGGGAAATGGCGTGATGGTTAGTTAGTTAGTTAGTGAGGCAATGTTCACAAAAAAATATTACAAATTCTGGAAAGATTATTGCCTCACTATTTCATATCGATATTGTATTTTTGTTTACCGTTGTGTTTCCAAATTAATCAACTGAATGTTTTTCAGATAATCAAATGATTTTACTGAAATCTCTTGATGGAAGTTCATTTTAAATAATAATTAAATAAAACGATGTTTTTTAACTACTTCCACTTTTGTCTTTATTTAGACAGACTGGTCTGACCAGTCTGTCGATGCCAGCGAGCCTGGCGAAACCGGTCGCTGTCTAAATAAAGACAAAAGTGGAAGTAGTTAAAAAACATCGTTTTATTTAATTATTATTTTGAATGTTTTTCGTTTGTTTTATCTTATTTGTGTATAATTAAAATTAATAAATAATTTAAAGTCTAATGGACAAAATATCCAATACCGAAAACACACACCGGACAAAGCTTGTCGATGTTATGGACCGTGTTATCAAACTGAAGTGGAATGGGGCAGGTCTTTCAGAAAAAGAAAGTATAAAAACATTAAATTTACTTAAATGAAAAGTAGAACTGACCAAAAAGTTACACAGCATTCCTACGTTTCCCCTCTGAAAGATCCATATAATCTTAGACGGAAGGGAGAAGCTGAATTTGTTCAAATAATTAATTTTAATAAGCGGAGATCTGTAATTATCTTCTAACGAGAAAATAATCTTGTTACGCCTCTTCCCTCATCAGGATTAAGTCGGTGACAAATTTCCGACTTGACAATTTGAGAAGTGTTGTCCAGGAAGCGAAAACATCGAAATTGCGGATAATAAACCAATCATCTGATAATATAGAGTGTTTTTTTTAGAGGTTTGGTTTTTAAACTAGCAACATTTATTCTACAGACTGACAATTTAACAGTTAACAGTTTATTTATAATTAGAACATTTTGCCATTTAACCATAAATAGTTTGACGTCAGAACAGCGATTGAAAATTGTGTAAAATTAATTTGAAAATCGTGGTTCGGTTCGCCAAATTTATAGTGCAATACGTCCATTTTACGGTGGAAATAATCGTCCATCCGAACAAGTTATTCGGACGACCATGGATCGTTTACGCACCACGTATACTCTAGTGGATAATACGCATCCACAACGACGACAATTGTCGAAAATTGGATTTCACGATTGCGCTTTAGCCGTGGCGCTCATATGCCCGAAATCATATTTAAACAATAATGGCATAAAATTATCTATTAAATAAATCAAATATCATAGATATTAAGATTATTTTAATGTGTTTTTTTTTCATTTTAAATATGTATTGTATACCTCTAAACAAAACACCCGGGTGGGAGAGATGCGGACGTTGATGACAAAATAAGGCAAAACTCTTCGAGATAGAGTAAGGAACACGGCTATCCGCGAAATCTGCATGGTGGGAGATATCGTCAGATGGAGCAGACAACGCACAAGACATTGAATCGACACATGCAGTTGATGGATACCTCCAGAATCCCACACGTTATGGTGCATCAGATTCCTGGTGGCTACCGTCCCCCCGTTAGATCACCAAAGAGAGAGCTGGGAGTCAATATTCCAAGAGAGACCAGCCTGACTACAGGAACAGACCAATAATTTAAAAGGATAAGAAGAAGAAGATCTAAACATCACACCGTTACCCTGGAGACTTAGGCATAAAGGATGGACTGCCGGACTATTCTATCCTGATATAACTCTCTTAGTAAGAAATACAACATGTCAATCTCTATCGAAAAAACAAAATGTATGACCTTTTCCAAAACACCCAAAACGTGTAACCTGGTTATAGAAAATCAACCCATAGAACAGGTTAGGAACTTCAAGTATCTAGGCATAGACCTGGTGGGGAAGCTGATATGCGGGAACAAATACAAACCCAAGTTAACAAGGCAGCTGCAATCTCTGGCGCTCTAAAATCCACAATATCGAAAAACAAAGACATGGCCATTAAGAGTAGGGTGAGAATCTATGAAGTCTGCATAAGGTCAATAATTACATGTGGCGTCGAAGCAAGGGCAGACACAGTAAGGACCAAACAATTTTGCGGACTCCCGAAATGTAGACACTGAGGACGATAGCAGGCAAGACACTGAGAGATCGCGTGAGGAACACCAGAATTTGAGAGATATGTGAGGTTGAGAATATTATAAGATGGAGCAGATAGCGGAAAAGGGACTGGTACGGTCATGTTCAAAGAATGGACACCACCAGACTCCCCTATATTGCTTTGGATAATCAGCCTCATGGGATTTGTCCTCGTGGAAGATCTCCTAAAAGTTGGAAGGACAGCTGGGAGTCTACCTCACAGGAGGAGTAACACTCTGGAGAACAAACCACATAGGTCAACAAGGAAGATGGGCAGGAACAGAAGCCAGTAGAATACTGTTGGAGGAGGCCAAATCCCACTCCGGGATGTAGCGCCGAGAAGAAGAAGATGATAAAACAAAGTACACGAGTGTTTTCCATTACATTCTTCTTATTCTTATTTTAATATATCTGACGAACCGTGACACAGAAATCATGTCTCGTCGGATGATGAGGTCCAGCTATCCCTCCATCTCTTAGGCGGTCTTCCAGGTGGGCAGTGTCCGGAGGGGATTTCATAAACGATTGTATATGCAAGTCTGTCACTATTTATTTGGATTACATGGCACCTTCAGTATCTTCTTCTGGATCTACTCCACCGAACGATATCCTCTATTTCACTTTTTTTTTTAATATTTAAAAAAAAAATCCTTTTCGGTAGTAATTTTTTTTTCTATACTATAATTGAAAAAACCCTATTCTGTAGTATTGCACAATAAGACGACTCAATCAATTTTTTCGTCGGAAATGACGTGAAGGGACTTTTGATTGGTTCGTTATTCGGTAATCTGCCTCTCATTGGTCGCCTCCCTTCTGCCTTCCGTGTTCCTTTTTCAAATTCAAATTCAAACACCCAATTCAAATTAATCTCATAATCATTTTGTCAGTTGGGTGAACGTAAATGGCCGAGCGGAGAGGGCCTGGTATTTTCGAAATATTGTAAAGATTATTGGAAATTCTAAGAACAGGATACGTACCAACGATGCTGTAAGGTAGACAGAAAAATGGCGCATCATTTTTAAATTGGCAATCATAAACATGCTAACTAACTAACTAACTAACCATCTCGCCGTCTCCTCGAAGGAGTAGGCAGAATGAATAGACAGCCACACTTTTCTTTCCTGACATTTCTCATGCACGCGCGTCGATTTCTCTGACTCCTCACGTGGCCGACATTCAGTATTTGGTTTATTTGATCGTGCCACGTTTTTCTCGGTCTTCCTCTGTTTCTAGTTCCATTTACATCGTTAACATATAATTTTTTTTACCATTCATTCTTTCCATGTTTCCAAACCATCAATGATCCTTTCATTATTTTGTTCATAAAACCATCATTCGCACCGCATTCACTTTCTATGTTTTCATTCGACACTCTATCATACACAGAGTATCCACACATTAAGTTTTTCACACAAACATTTAATAACGTTAAAGTATCGTAGTGCTTCAGCCAAAACAATGGACATCAACTAACTAACTAACTAATCATCACGCCGTCTCCCCGAAGGGGTAGGCAGAAAGAATGGACTGCCACACATTTATTTCCTGACATATTTCTCTCGATTCCTCAACATTCATGCATCGTGTCGTACACGCGCGTCGATTTTTCCGACTCCTCACATGGCCGACATTCAATATTTGATTTGTTTAATCGTGCCACGTTTTCCTCGGTCTTTTTCTATTTCTAGTTCCATTTACATAGTTAACATATATATATTTTTACCATTCATTCTTTCCATGTATCCAAACCATCTTAATGATCCTTTCATTATTTTGTTCATAAAACCACCATTCGCACCGCATTCACTTCTTATATTTTCATTCGACACTCTATCATACACAGAGTATCTACACATTCGTCTAAGAGATCTCATTTCTCCTGCATTTATTCTACTTTCATCCTTCATTTGCCAGTTTCATACTTCGCTTCGGATCGGTACAAGAACACTATTATTTTTTTGCCTTTTTCATAATTAAGCGAAGGGACCAACACATTTTTTTTTTAAATAAGCTTAGATTCGAAAAGTAACTAACTTACTAGGATGGAACGCCACACTATCTATTCTATCCTAATATACCTCTCGAGTTTCTTCTAAATTCATGCATCGTGACACGCACTGTAGTCGATTTTTCCGACATCGAGTGTAGCCGCCTTTTTGTAATTGATTAATTTGGTCATGCCACCGGCATCACCGAGGCAAGTTGGTTCTGCATGCTGGGAGATAAAACAGTCTGTGCTGACGCTGTCGAAGATCATCATCATCCTAAGCTCGACAGCCCTGGGTGTGCCTTGGCTGAATCCAGGAGCTTCCTCCATTCTTGTCTGTTTGATGCCCCCATTCTCCAATTTCTCACTTGCAACACCGATGCATCCGTGTTGACACTGTCCATCCATCGCATTTTGGGCCTTCCTGGTCTTCTACGTCCCTGTGGTACTGAGAGCGTGAGGCGTTTTGTAGGGTTGTCGTCGTCCATTCTGATTATGTGACCAGCCCATCTCAGGCGCCCTACTTTGACGGATCTGATGACATCGGGCTCTTTATAGATATCATATAGCTCTCGGTTATATCGACGACGCCAACCATTGTGGTCTCTCGCTGTCGAAGATAACCTCCTATAACGTAATAATGGATAACCTCCAAGATAACGGAGTTCTCAAAGAATCCCTCGATAAGTCCCTTGAAGAAATGGGTAAGTGTGCACTATCTCTTCTTATCTGCAAACTGTTGGTCCCCAGCATGCCCAAGAGGAATGCAGTGGCATAAAGCCACGGATAGCTACCAAACCCTCTCATGTAGAGATATCTCAGAAATCTTTTCTGAACCCTCTGGAATATGTCCAAAGAATGGACACCACCAGACTCCCCTACACTACATAATCAGCCTTACGGGACTCGTCCTCGTGGAAGACCTCTTAAAATATGGAAACAGCAGGGAATCCACCTCTCAGGAGGATCAACCCTCTGGAGAACAGATCACGTAAGTCTACTGCAAGTAAGAAGAAGAAAGTGAAAAGAAGAACAAGTTTACTAGCTACACATCTTCGATAAGGCAAGATTAAATTAAATTCTTACGATTTCTGTACCTTAAAGAGAACGGTTACTACCCCTGGCTGTACCCAACTAATTTCTTGCTGGGTATGCTGGACTACCAATCATTGGAAATTATACGAACTATCCACCTGGGTGTTCACTTTTTTCAACTGATTCGTGGTCAAATACATAACTCTGATATTTTGAATGACTTGACTTTGTTTGTCCCCGACAATTATCTGCGACAAAGGCAACATAGATTATTTCACCTGCCACTATGTAGAACCAACATACCTAAGGTAATGCCCGTGGGCAGGGCAATAATCCTATTAAACCGCATCTCTTCGGATGTGGACATCTTCTACGATAGCGAGGCTATCCTCAGAAAACACCTATCTCATATATAATGTGTTGTTCTTCTTATTTTTTCTAATTACTTATTTGGTCTTAATTTTTAATTATATCGTGTTTTTTTTTGTGTTTTTGTCTATTTTTAAATTTCATAATTGTATTTACTGTTTAAAATAGTTTTTTTTTTGTTTTTGTATCCTACCTGTATAGTCATAAGCGCTTTGGTTGTATACTGTAATGTTTATGATTTAAAAAATAAATAAACTGAAATAAATAAGTTGTGGTTTAGGGGACAAAACGCTTGACTTCTGAGCCAGGGAATGCTAGGTTTTGAGCCTGGACACGACCAAATTCCTTCTTAAAAATGGTAAACTAAATTTAAAAAAACATTGATTACAATCCTTGTCGAAAATCTTAAAAAAAAATTCGGATCCGTGTACAGGAACCCGAATTTCAATATTCTTGTTTTGTTAACAAAGGAGAGGAAACCGGTCGGCTATATTGATTATTTTGTAAAAATGTATTGTTTGACATAGAAATACAAGCCTTTGGGTATTATGTACGTGCATATATTTACTCGTTAACACGAATTAATATTTCATATTGTTATGATAATCCGAGTCAGATTTGAATAAAATGGAAACACAATTCTAAATTTAAAATATTAAGCGGCGTTTATTGGTTCAGTGGAACGCCTCAGGTGTTATGCAAATTTTAAATTAATTCAAAAATTCGTTATTGAATTCAAATTTATACGTACATTCATCATTACAACACAATAGGTTCAAATCCGGAAATAGTCCGGATTCGGCAGTTTTTACTTCCGGTCCGGCGGACCCGGAAATGGGATATCTCTGGCTGGTCCTGGCCCTCGCCCAAATGCATAGAAAACCCAACTATTATTTTCCAAGATAATCTGATAATCTTTGAGATTATTAACTTAACTTTTGTATTTGAATCGTGATAATACCGAAATTATAGGGGTTGCTTGTGACAAGGGGATTATGATGAAACACGGTGACATTCATATGTCTTCTTCTTATTCTTATTTTTGTCCTGTCACACCTCCGTGGTGCATAGGGCCTCGAGGAATCTTCTACACCCGACTCTATCGCATACCTGATGCTTAACATCATTCCAAGTGAGGCCGGCTGCCTTAACCTCGTCCTGCAGGGTTCTTCTCCAGGTGGCTCTAGGTCTGCCTCGCTTTCTCTTTCCCCCCATAGGGGACCAGTCTAGTGCGCCCTGAGAGATGCAGGCTGGGTTCCGTCTCAGAGTGTGGCCGATCCACTGCCATTTGCGCTTAGCGACTTGTTCTCTAATTGGCTTTTCGCCTGCCATGGTCCAGAGAACGGCATTTGACACTGTTTGGGGCCAATAGATTTGGAATATTTGGGACCAATAGATTTTGAAAATTATTGTGGACATTCATATGTAGGTTAATTTTTTGTTAGTATATTATTTTCATAATATATTGTTATGCATAGGTTAATTAAAAATAAGTATTCATAATAGGTTTATTCATAAGAGGTTTGTTCGGAATAGGTTTGTTCATACTAGGTTTACTCATATCGTGGCAGAGTGGTATTGTAAGAGCTCTGACTGTTATACTAAAGGTCCGAGATTCAATTCCCGGCGATGGCAATGTGATGTCACACTGTCTTTAGTCTAGTATAGAATTCACGAGGCAATTAAATGAAGATAGATTAGCTGCCTATTTAAAATAGGTTTATTTATAATAGGTTTGTTCATAATTGGTTTGTTCATAATAGGTTTATTCATATCGTGGCAAAGTGGCAATGGCTGTGACCGTCATACCGAAGGTCCCGGGTTCGATTCCCGGCGATGGTAATGTGCTTGATACACTCTCTTTGGTCTGGTGTAGAATTCAAGAGACAATAACATGGAAATGTATTTGCTACCTATCACATGTCACGAGAATCAATATAATAACGAAAAACAAATGATATACAGTAATTGGGTTCAAACGACCTGTTGCATACAAAAAAAATATGTATTCATAAAAGGTTTATTCGTGAAAAGTTTATTCCTAATCGGTTTATTTATAATAGGTTTATTCATAATAGGTTTATTCATAATAGGTTTATTCATAATAGGTTTATTCATAATAGGTTTATTCATAATAGGTTTATTCATGATAGGTTTATTCATAATAGGTTTATTCATAATAGGTTTATTCCTAATAGATTTATTTATAATAGGTTTATTCATAATAGATTCATTCATAATAAATATTTGTGAAATGTATACTTACATCTGTATACGAATCCTGGATTTTCACCTGTGGGTGGTTAATTTAAATTTTTAATTGTATCTCAATAGAGACGAAGAAACAAACTGGAAACTGAATATGGATCCATATCAGTTTCCAGTTTGTTTCTTCGTCTCTATTGAGATACAATTAAAAATTTAAATTAACCACCCACAGGTGAAAATCCAGGATTCGTATACAGATGTAAGTATACATTTCACAAATATTTGTAAATATTCTGGTCAATTATTTGGCGTATAAAATAGGAGTGGATACTCCAGGCGACTTCTAACAGTACGATAGGAGGCGGTAGCCTCTTCGCATTGTGTTAATAAAGTAGTTTGCTAAATGCTAAACAATCATTCTTCATAGATGGCGTTAGTGGATGGATTGTATAGATTAATCTTAAAAAATTAATTAGTACAATCAAATCTACATAGATGGCTAACTGGAACTGCCACGTGAAGATAAGTATGAATTTGGAGTATATATACAACTTCCAAAAATGTATCATACATGATCATAATAACAATGGTGGAATGGGGAATGTTGTAATTACATAAAGCGTGCGCTTAACCCAACCAATGACAGGTCATAAGTCCTGTAAACACCTTGATCATCCATATTCAGTTTCCAGTTTGTTTCTTCGTCTCTATTGAGATACAATTAAAAACATTCATAATAAGTTTATTCATAGCAGGTTGCTTCATATAATGCCTTTATTCATGATAGGTCAAATTATTTTATAAGCTTACCCCATCCGGACTTTGCCCTCTGGCAGCGCAAAACTCATCAAGCACTTGTTGGAGTTGGCGACTGGAATCTACAAAAGAAGAAAATCACATGTTTGGAAATCTATTTTCCTTTTTCAAAACCTAATTAAATGCTCGGGGAATATCAACATAACAACATTATGCAATATTGATACAACATCCGATATTTACAACATTTTGAATGTATACAAATACTTGTAGACAAATACTGGATTTTACCCATTGCGGATAAATTTTTTTTATGAGGAATAATTTAATCTCAATAGAAACGAATATGTAAATTGTTTTCTAGGAACAGAATATGATGGTCGAGGCGCTTACAGGACTTATGACCTGTCCATTGGTTTAACAACATTCCCCATTCCGCCCTTCTAACGATCACCACGTCTGACAATTTTTTTTGGAAGATGTATATATGCTAGAATACCACGCTGCACTTCAATTTTTTTGTTAAATCTACACTAGCGCCATCTATTAAGGTTGGGAAGCAATATGCACTGTGAAAGGCTTTGCAATTATCATACAGTAATAGATTACGCCTGGAGATGTCTCTCCAATTTTTTGATGCTTTTAACTTGGACCAGTAATTTTATACAACATTTTGAATGTATACAACATTTTAAATGAAGTACAGCGTAGCATTCTAGCATATATACATCTCCCAAAAAATTGTCAGACGTGGAGGTCGTAAGAAAGGCGGAATAGGGAATGTTGTTAAACATAAAGCGACCCAACCAATGACAGGTCATAAGTCCTGTAAGCGCCTCGACCACCATATTCTGTTCCCAGAAAACAATTTACATCTTCGTCTCGATTGAGATACAATTGATCCGATATTTAGATATGATTGATCTGAATCTAGAAGTGATAATTCTTGCCTTGCTTGGGCATCACACACTTACTAAAGTATCAAACAAACTATTTGAAATGGTTATAGGGAGGTGATAATTTTCGTCTTACTTGTGCATAAAACACTAATTATGTAGTACTAGATCTAAAATATTTTTGTAAAAATTGTAAAAAAGAAAAAATATATTCTTCATCCTATGCCATATCAGATTTCTTCTTCTTCTTCTGAAACTTCTGCAAAGGTCCTGTTAGCTACCTGATACAACTCCTCCACGCTTCTTTTGTCTGTCCATTCTCGTTCACCGCAAAGCCAAGACGTTCAACATCTAGCAGATCCACGTTGTCCCTCAATCTAGTCCTCTTACACTTTACTTCCTATGGCCATAAAACTCTTAAAGAATTTTAGCCTCTTTGATGATTTTTCTCCAAGCTCCTCGATCCTGCGCCTTTTGCTCCCAGCAGTCCAATTCGTCCAACCTAGCTTGATCAGCCAGAACATTGTCCATTAGGCGCTGTCTAGGCCTTCCTAGAGGTATTACTCGGCGACCGGCTCTGACGGTGCTCGTTATAAGGGGCTGTTGGGTCATCATATGGATCTCTTGGTTGATCCTATGCCTCCAAGTTCCCACTGCAACGCCGGATCTGGGTCCCAGGATCATTCTAAGTATGCTATTCTCAAACCAGTAGATTCTTTGTTGTTCTTTTAGAGTTCGACTCAGAACCATATGTCACCACTAGCTTGATGATGGTGTTATAATTACGCAGCTTGGTGTTTCTGGATAGAAGCTTGGACTTTAGGAACGTTCGCAAGGAGGCTGCAGCTCGTAGGCCTTTTTGAACTCTGTGTTCCAATTCCGCGTGCATATCGTTGGCTTCCGTCATTACCGTACTGATATAAGTGAACTCTAGTCCTATGTAAACTCATCTTATTCATTATTATTAATTTAATTAAGGGCTGAGCGCAACCCCAATCTTGAATCGGTCGAAGAGGATCTCTGGGTGAAACTAAAGTATGGTCAATCATGAAATATTTATATGTGTAACATATATATTGTACTTCGCGGAGTCTCCATTCTACCACCCTTCTGGTCCATCTATCGACTGTCAATCTGACAACATGTTCCGCAAATGACCATTTAAGCCTCGCTACCCTTGCGACGACATCTGCGTTTTTCAGTATTTCTTATCCGGTCTGATATTATATATATTTTAGTATTTCTAACCCCCCACACGATGGTCCGATGACATTAGAAAAATTGCTGGCAATTGGATACAAAAAGCACAAGAAAGGGATACGTGAAGAAGTATGGGGGAGGCCTATGTCCAGCAGTGGACGACAGCGGCTGTCTAAGTAAGTAAGTAAGATATATTGTACTACCGGGACCTAGTTGTGAAATATTCAATTTATGGAATAGTTATAAGGAGTGGGCCTAGGTGTGAACCTTGTGGCACTCCTGAATTTACAAGAAAATGTTCAAATTTAAAAATTGGAGAATCTCGTGTTTTTTCAACGCAGAATGTGATCCAGATTATAAATTTCATAATAAGCTATTGATAGATAATAATTTATGAAATCTAGCGAATGTTTATTGTACTTACAAGCTGCTAAATCTTGTAGTTGCTGGAACTCCGCTGGGGACAGCTTGTCCCACCTCAGAGCCATCTCTCTCCGGGACCTGGAATTATAAAAAAAAAATTATATTAATTATTCAGTCATGATAAGAATCGGATAAGAAATACTGAAATACGTAGAAGGTCGGGAGTAACAGATGTCATCGCAAGAGTAGCGAAGCTTAAATAATCATTTGCGGGACATGTTGCCAGATTGATAGACGATAGATTGACCAGAAGGGTGGTGGAGTGGAGACCCCGCGAAGACAAACGAAACAGAGGGAGACCCCCACACAATGGTCCGATGACATTAGAAGAATTGCTGGCGATTGGATGCAAAAGGCACAAGACAGGGATACGTGGAGAAGTATGGGGGAGGCCTATGTCCAGCAGTGGACGACAACGGCTGTCTCAGTAAGTAAGTAAGTAAGATTATAAAATTCTTCATTCTGGCACGGGCGCCTCCAAAAAACTTCGCCTGCATTTTTTCTATTTTCATCCTTAAATCTATTTTCAAATAAATAAATTAAGATCAATCATATACTCGTATTGTATATAACTTGGTAAAGATTTTATACCCTTCAAAATCTGGTCCACGGTACAATCGTATTCAGGTATAAATTTTAATGTTTAATTTTAATCTTTTTTTTTTCACACACGTAAAAAATTTCCCAATTAACAACACCAAAACATTTTTCTATTGTTTTCTACACTACTGTCATACAACAATAATCAGAAAAAAATCCAGAAATGTTCTCGGCATGCGCATCGTGTGCATTTTGAATTTCTGAATGTATCTGAATTTCGAATCGAAGAATTCCTCTCTCGTTTTCTTATATTTAAAAAAATATCGTATGCTTTCTTGACGACATCCGGGGTGGCTGCCTATTTCTATTATGATAATAAAATCTGAATAAAATACTCGTATATATGGGTTTTTAAGAGGTGTTTAAAAATAATAATGTAGTTTTTTTTAAATATTTACAAGTGATTTTTTTGTAACTAAATTATATTAATTTAAAAAATACATTATTATTTACGTCGCACACTCGCTACTATAGTATTCAGAGAGTGATAAAGACTCCAGTGTGTTCTTTCCTTGAATAAAGTTTCAGTTGTTCATATTTTTTTCAAATGTGAATGATTGTCGATATTTTTCAAGTTTTTTTTAGAAAATATTATATATCTTATCTCCTTTGAATCCAATTGTTGTAAATTGAAGTAATATCTAAAAAATATTCAATTTTTCCAATCAATTCAATGCAATCATTGAACGATCGAAGTGTGCGCGGGAGATGCCTGTTGGTGGCGATGAGGTTCGCAACCCATCACACCGCGTCTCTCGCGATGGCGAAAAGAGAAGGATGGAGTGCCGCATCGATTAAAGTGTGGCAGTCCATTCTATCTGCCTACCCTTTCGGGGAGACGGCGTGATGTTTAGTTGGTAGTTAGTTAAAAAATACATATTAATCCAAATAGACGAATATATAGGAATTTTAATTCAAACAGATGGGCCACCCTATGCGTCTTGTTGACTTAATTTAAACACTATTGACTCGGTGGATTAACACAGCAAGGCCACCTTAATGTCCGTTGGAGGGCTGTTTACCCCTGGCACCAATATCCCGGAATGTATACACTAATTTGTTAACATTTTAACACACATACCCCGCTTATTGGACCAAAGTTAAAGCAGGTTGGGAAAAACAATAAAAGAGACACCCTAGCGCAGTGCTTCTCAAACTTTTTTGTTGCACACCCCCTATCATAATATTATAATATTGAAAAGTCTATTATTTTGGTCAAAACACTTTGATACTTAATAACATTATAAACTGTTAAATTAAAAAAAAAAATTATTTGTCTTTCTCTTTTTTATATAATTTGTAAATACAAGTAACTAACTAACTAACTAACCATCTGCCACACTTTTCTTTCCTGACATATTTATCTCGATTCCTCAACATTCATACATCGTGTCATGCACGCGCGTCGATTTCTCTGACTCCTCACATGGCCGACATTCAATATTTGATTTTTTTGATCGGTCTTCCTCTATTTCTGGGTCCATTTACATAGTAATTTTTTTTTTACTATATTAACCATATTATCATAAATACAACACTATTAAAATTACACATTAGACATATTTCTGACAACCAGTCCTTGTTCTGTGATACATATTAAAAATATTATAAAATTGTTTACAAATATGATAAATTTTGACAGATTTTTTTATATACAAAGTATATAAAAAATAAAAAGACAAATAAAACATCTACAACACAAAGTATGGCGAACATAGAAGAAATAAAAAAACTTTGTTTTATAACAATATTATTGTAACACCTGATGATGTCAACATAGGGTGACGAAACAGTTGTCGCGTAAAATAAAAATACAATTGTGATACGTTAAACAAAGTTTTTGTAATTAAAAAAAAACTAACTAACTAACCATCACGCGTCTCCCCGAAGGGGTAGGCAGAAATAATGGACTGCCACACATTTCTTTCCTGATATATTTCTCTCGTTCCTCAACATTCATACATTGTGTCATGCACGTGCGTCGATTTCTTTGACTCCTCATATGGCCGACATTCAATATTTTAATTTAACAGTTTATAATTATTATATTTTTAATAAATATAGAAAATAAACATAGAAAAGTTCTTCAGAACTAAATTTAAAATGACATTAATATCAATATATCTTCTTCTTCTTCTTCCTTGTTGTAGACCTATGTGGTCTGTTCTCCGGAGGGTTGGTCCTCCTGTGAGATGGATTCCCTGCTGTCCTTTCATCTTTTAGGAGGCCTTCCACGAGGACGAGTCCTGTGAGGCTGATTATGATAGGGGAGCAGACATAATAAAATAATTCATATTTTATAAGGATTAATTGTATCTCAATAGAGACGAAGATGTCAATTGTTTTCTGGGAACAGAAGGTGGTGGCCGAGGCGCTTACAGGACTTATGACCTGTCATTGGTTGGGTTAAGCGATCGCTTCACGTTTAACAACATTCCCCATTCCGCCTTATGACCACCACGTCTGACAATTTTTTGGAACTTGTATATATGGTAGGTTTCTACGCCTATCTTTACATTTTTAAGTTCACTCTACACTAGCGTCATCTATTAAGATTAGAAAGTATTTAGCAGAAAACCTTTATTAATGTACTCTGAAAGTCTCTGCAAATCATACAGTATTAGATTTCGCCTGGAGATGTCTCTCCAATTTTATGGCTGCATGTACCAGTTTTATTTACACAACAACATTTTGAATGTATACTAATTCTTGTAGACAAATACTGGATTTCACCCATTGCAGATAAATTATTTTTATTCATAGCTGGGCCTTCAAAATAATTAAATAAAGAAGAATTTGAGTCATGTTTCCGCCATGATAATGGATTATCAAGAGATTTAATTCATAAAATAATATTGAAGTATGGAACTGGCAAAAGAAGGATAAAAGTAGAATAATTGCGGTAGAAATGATAAACTAACTAACTAACTAACCATCACGCCGTCTCCCCGAAGGGGTAAGCAAGAGAAGTATACCAGGAAAGAAAAGTGTGGCAGTCCATTATTTATGCCTACCCCTTCCCTACCCCCTGTTAGTTAGTTTATTGATTTTTTGAACGGTGTCCTCTGTAGGGGCGTGCGCCCCAAGTTGAGAACAACTGCCTTAACGTGTTGTTTCATTAGTGGTCAGAATTGAAATGAAGAGGAAATTCGGATTTCCCTAGATGCCAATATGGAGTAATGAAAAGCTTATGTGGTGGTCTAGGGGACAAAACGCCTCACTAATGAATGTGTGAAAGCAACGGTATTTTATTTGTGATAATATCATATTTAACATTTGCCATACATTGTACTTATTTCGATGTAATGAAGATAACATTCAATTAAAATCCAGTAATTTCAGTTTCGAGATTCCTGTTTGGGCAGCTCGCTGCCATCTTCTGGTGGTGGTGGTCCACCTACACCTTTATCATCGGCATAACGAAGTTTATATCGTTCTCCCGATGATGAAGGTGTATGCTTTCGAAACATATCGAGAAAAATAAACTCAAAAATGAAAAAAACAGGGTTTTAATTCATAAAATTTCGTCATTATGGAATTCCACAGTGTTACCGCCCTTAGTTTATCTAAAGTTATTTATTTTATTTAAATGTATTGAATGTCAAGTATTAGAAGTAGAAACAGTGCGAATGAAAGTGTTATGAACGTAAAAATTAAAATGACATTAAGCTGGTTAGGACACATGGAATGAATGAATAAAGAATGCAAAAAAAAAGTATTTGTTTACTATGTAAACGGAACTAGAAATAGAAGAAAACATTAAATGTCATTCACGTGAGAAGTCGGATAAATTGACGTGCGTACGTGACACGATGGAATAATGCTGAGGAATCAGGAGTGCCATGAAAGAACAGTGAGGCCATCCATTATTTTTGCTAACCCATTCGGGAAGACGGCGTGATGGTTAGTTAGTTAAAGAGTTCGTTGAATAGCAATGAAGTACAAAATGAACTTCTACCATGAAATTTCAAATAATATCATTATTTATTTTGTTTTCTTCTACGTTCATCATTAAACATCTACAACATTGTGATGTAGATGTTTAATGTTTCTTTTTTTACATACTTTGAATACAATACTCACATTTATTTAAAATAATAATAATTAAATATCAAACATGTTTCAGACTAACCAGCCCTTCATCAGTGATATAACCTAACTAACTAACCATCACGCCGTCTCCCCGAAGGGGTAGGCAGAAAGAATGGACTGCCACACTTTTCTTTCCTGACATATTTCTCTCGATTCCTCAACATTCATACATCGTGTCATACACGCGCGTCGATTTCTCTGACTCCTCACATGGACGACATTCAATATTTGACTTATTTGATCGTGCCACGTTTTCCTCGGTCTTCCTCTATTTCTGGTTCCATTTACATCATAAACATATATTGTTTTTACCATTCTTTCTTCATTCATTCTTTCCATATGTCCGAATCATCTTAATGATCCTTTCATTATTTTGTTCATGACACCATCATTCGCACCGCATTCACTTCTTATATTTTCATTCGACACTCTATCATACACAGGGTATCCACAAATTCATCTAAGAGATCTCATTTCTACTCCATTTATTCTACCTTCATCCTTCTTTTGCCAGTTCCATGCTTCGCTTTCATACATAAGGGTATATTTCCATAGTGATATTATAAAAATATTTAAAATATTATGAAATTTAAAACTGAACATATTTATAAACAATTTTGTAATAGTTTAAATATTTATATAATATCACTGATGAATAGCTGTTAATTTTTAACGGTAAAGTTCCGAGAAGCGCTGTGGCGCTGTTTGCAGTATTGTCAAAAATGCGATGAACACGATATTTATGATAAGTGATTTTTAATCTTTATATATTTTTTTGATAAAGTGATTGTTTGGGTATATTTTAAGACAAAAACAAAGCATGAAACCGATTTAATCAAATCTATTTATTAACTCAAAAGACATTACAAACATTAAAATGTTTAAGGTATCTATTAAGTACAGGTAAAATATTATAAAAATACAACAAAGTACCAGGCACGCATTAGAGATGGTTCGACATTAGGAAGACAAGATACTTTCTAAAGTCAAGAGTATTTGTCCCCTGAACGTACCTTCACTAATATAAAAGACGTCGATCTCCGAGGAGACCGCGTTCAGCAGACTAATTGCTCTTCCCACCGGTGTCACCAGAGGCAGATTGGTTCTGGTGGCCGGTTAACAAAAAAACCAACACCTCTAGCACAGCCAAGTTCTCAAAATATCCCCTGATTAATTTAAATTACACAGTTTTCACATCACCCACGACTTCACGGAGCGAAAACTGGAGAAAAAACACGTAATTTTATAATATCTCGGATTATTATGAAATTTTCTATTTATTTTTCCTATTTGTAATATGTTATCTCTAGTAAAAATTTCACGGCCCGTTCTGGCATCGCACATGTGAGAATTTATCTTATCTGTGATGCTGTACTAAGATCTTAAGTATCAGACTTACTGAATGAGAGATAAAATGCTATTCATTCTATTTACGATTGCTCAAAAGTAAAATTTCGCCTAAATTTGGACCAGAAAATTATTTAAAAGACAACGCAATACAAATAGTGGTTTGCATAGTATTACAAGATTTTAAATAGCATAAGGTTCGACGCAGAACTAAAATGGCTAAAACTGGCATGACAGAGCTCACCAAGATATGGCAAGACAAAAATATCTCTAACTAGACCAAGATGTGACTGGTTCAAACTCTTGTATTATATGCAAACATCGGAGAGGTCCAAAATGATGCTTTTGAAATGTGGTAACTAACTAACCATCACACTATTTCCCCGCAGGGGTAGGCAGAGAGAATGGACCGCCACACTACTCTATCCTGGCAAACCTCTCTAGCTTCCTCCACATTCATACAACGAGTCATACACGCACGTCGATTCCTCCGACTTCTAACATGACCAACCTTTAAAATTTGATTAATTTGGTCATGCCATGTTTTCCTCGGTCTGCTTCGACTTCGTACCCCATTTACATCATTAACGTATACTTTCTTAACCATTTATTCTCCATCCACGCGTTCCATATGTCTGAACCAACGCAGCGATCCTTTCATAATTTTGTTCATAATACCTTCTTCCGCTCTACATTTCTTTCTTATATCAGCATTTGATATTCTGTCGTATATAGTTCTACCACACATACGTCTTAGGGACCTCATCTCTATCGCATTTATTCTGCTCTCATCCTTCTTCTGCCAGTTCCATGCTTCGCTTCCATACATTAGGGTTGGGACCAGAACTCCACTGTGAACGGCCGTTTTCGCTTTCATTGATAAATTCTTGTTTCCAATAACTATTTTTAAAGCTCCATTCACTTTGTTACCGCACCAACCCTTCTTTCGACGTCACTATCCGTTCGGCCATCTGCTGTGAACATGCTACCTAAATATATAATAATAACAAAAATATAACTAGAACAAGATGAGACAGGTTCAAACTCTTGTCTTCTATGCGAACATCGGAGAGGTCCAAAAATGATGCTTTCGAAATGTGGTGCTGGTGAATAATTCTGCGTATACCCTGGACGGCAAGAAGAACAAACCAGTCCATCATTGACCAGCTGGGTATCAGGGCAAGACTCTCGGGGATATGCTTTCAGAGAGTGTTAAAGTATTTTGGGCACATAGCTCGGAGTGATCAGGACAACCTTGAAAAGCTCATCATCTTGGGCATAGTTGAGGAAAAGCGACCACAAGGGTGACTAATAATAATAAAAAAACTAACTAACTTACCATCACGCCGTCTCCCCGGAGGGGTAGGCAGAAAGAATGGAACGCCACACTGTTCTGTCCTGACATACGTCTCTCGCTTCCTCTACATTCATACATCTTGTCATGCACGCACGTCGATTTTTCCGACTCCTCACGTGACCGACATTCAATATTTGATTGATTTGATCGTGCCACGTTTTCCTCGGCCTTCCTCTATTTCTAGCTCCGTTCACGCCGTTTACATATACCTTCTTTACCATTCTGTCTTTACTCATTCTTTCCATGTGTCCAAACCATCTTAATGACCCTTTCCTTATTTTGTTCATAACACTTTCATTCGCACCACGTTCACTTCTTATACTTGCATTTGTCACTCTATCATAAACAGATTTGCCACACATTCGTCTTAGAGATCTCATTTCTACTGCATTTATTCTACTTTCATCCTTCTTTTGCCAGTTCCATGCTTCACTTCCATACATAAGGGTCGGCACAAGAACACCATTGTGCACTGCCATCTTAGCTTTTTTGGATAGGCTTTTGTTTGCGATGACAACTTTAAGTGCACCATTTATTCTGTTGCCTGCCCCAACCCTTCTTTCAATATCCTTCTCCACCCTCCCATCATTTGTAAACATACTTCCTAAATAAACAAATTCATCCACTTGTTCCAGATTTTCACCGCTTACACTAATGTTGCAGCCTGTCATGCTTCCTTCTTTTTCGAAAATCATTACCTTGGACTTATTCACATTCATCATCAAATCGTATCGCTTGCATACCTCATACATACTAGACACCAGGGCTTGTAGTTCGTGCTCGTTGTCTGCAAGTAGCACAATAATAATAATATATGTAAATTTGTAACCAAGGGGGACCCTGACCACATTTAAGCTACGCTACTCTCCCCCGATGTCCCGCCGTACACACATAGCTATAAAACAGCAAAAGGAAATACACAATAATACATAAATAAGTTAGAGAAACAATAAAAAAGAAATAATGCACAGCAGGAGGCACAGAGGAGATAAAATGCAGGATGCGGGAAATGTCTTCGAAATTTATATCGTCCCCCGATGATGGAGGTGTAAACCTTCGAAACGTCTCGAGAAAAATAAACTGTGGCGGTTCATTCTGCATTTTCATTGGTGAAACAGCGTGATGGTAAGTTAGTTTGTTAGTTAAGTATACATTTTTAAGGAAGACAGATTAGGAAATAAAAAAGTTTTTCTTTTAAAAATTCCATTTCGATAAGAAAAATTTCAAAAGCGGATACAGTTATGAAATAAAAAGAGAGTTTGAGATGTTTTTGAAGTCGTTCTTAATGTACTAAAAGTTTGTTTTCAAAAAGAGAATTACCCGCTTCGAACACGCGACAATTTTAGAATATTTCAAATATAAAGTTGTAAAGGTTGCGACCATACCAACCCAATTTGAAATGGCAGAATGACGACATAATGATAAAAACTGTTTTTTTTTTAAATAAATTAATTTTTTCTCTTTTTTCAATGTATTAAATTTTTAGCGACTGGATACTTTTGAGAGAAGGGTGCTGCGCAAAATTCTGGGACTTTTGAATGATGGTGAAAGCTGGAGAGAGCGGCATAATGATGGGCTGTACCATATTTACAAAGCTCCCAGTCTCTCCACACAGGTCAGACTGAATAGACTGAGATGGGCCGGTCACGTGCAGAGGATGCCGTCATCGCGAACCCCAAAAAGATTGCTGGAGTGGCACCCAGGTGGTAGAAGACCAATTGGACGACCAAGGCTGCGATGGGAGGATGAAGTTGGGAGAGATGGAGCAAGATTGTTAACCCTTAACGTACCGTGTTCAAAACAAAACGCTCGCTCCCATGTGGTCAATTCAGTTTACCGCTAACTTTATCTAAATATCAAGCATATGACTCGATGAATCAAAATTTAATTTATGTCATCTTGTAGGGAATTTCATTAGGAATAGATCGATATCTATAACATACATGGATTATTTGAAAAACATATCATTATTAATTTTTTTCTGGAACCATGCGATTTCTGATATGTAATGCGTCACAGCATACGGGCGACTGGACATCGGGTATAAACTTGTCTGCGCGCCGCGGCCGGCGGGGCGAGGATAAAGGCACCTAGGCAAAATGTATAGTACGTTCAAGACAACGAGTACGTATTAATATTTGTCCCTTTTGGTAAAGTGTTAATATTTTCACAGTTCTGATATTATTAAGTTGCGTCCTGCGTTTCCGTCCACAGTGGTATTATTACGTACATATTGAAAAGGTCAAAGATATAATTTATAATACGTTCAAAACAGCGAGTAAGTATTTGTCACTTTTGATAAAGTTGTAAATATTAGCAAAACAAATTCTACCTTAACACGAATGAAGGTGAGGGCAGTCTTAGAAAATATTTTTTTTTGGGATGAAGGAAGTAATTTTTTGCTTTTTTTTTTATTACGAAATATTGAAAACACTTCAATGGAGGATTACAATTTTTTTTATAATATTAGGGTCCATAGGTTTTAAGAAAATCAACTTTAAATTGGCAGTGGAAACTCAATTGACCACATGGCAACGCGACGGTTAAAAGAGAATGTATGAAGTATGCAAGTCGAACGATTTAATGATGAATGTCGGAAAGTCAAAGGTGTTAGTTTTTGAATAGGAAGAGCAAATGACAGTTTGTAATATAAGTGTAAATGAAGAGAACTTGGAACAGGTGAGGGAATTTGCGTATTTAAATAGCAGGTTCACAGCGGATGGCCGAACGGACAGTGATGTTGAAAGAAGGGTTGGTGCGGGTAACAAAATGAATGGAGCTTTAAGAATAGTTATTGGAAACAAGAATTTATCAATGAAAGCGAAAATGGCCGTTCAAAATGGAGTTCTGGTCCCAAACTTTATGTACGGAAGCGAAACATGGAACTGGTAGAAGAAAGATGAGAGCAGAATAAATGCCGTAGAAATGAGGTCCCTAAGACGTATGTGTGGTAGAACGATGTACGACAGAATCTCAAATGCTCAAAGGAATCTCAATGATATTAGACAGGAATGTAGAGCGAAAGAAGGCATAATGAACAACATTATGAATGGATCGCTGCGTTGGTTCGGATATATGGAGCGCATGGGTGAAGAAAGAATGGTTAAAAAAAGTATACGTTAACGATGTAAATGGAGTACGGAGTGGAGGTAGACCAAGGAAAACATGGAATGACCAAATTAATCAAATTTTAAAGGTTGGTCATGTCAGAAGCCGGAAGAATCGACGTGCGTGTATGACTCGCTGTATGAATGTGGAAGAAGCTAGAGAAGTATGTCAGGATAGAGCAGTGTGGCGGTCCATTCTCTCTACCTACACCTACGGGGAAACGGCGTGATGGTTTGTTGTTGTTTATTACAATTTAAAAAAAAATTAACGGTCGCTCAATATTCAAGATCTATTGGCCCCAGACAGTGCCAAATGGCTATCTCTGGACCATGGCAGGCGAAAAGACAATTAGAGAACAAGTCGCTAGACGCAAATGGCAGCGGATCGGTCACACTCTGAGACGGAACCCTGCCTGCATCACTCAGGGCGCACTAGACTGGTCCCCTGTGGGGGGGAAGAGGAAGCGAAGCAGGCCTAGAGCCATCTGGAGAAGAGCCCTGTAGGACGAGGTTAAGGCAGCAGGCCTCACTCGGGATGATGTTAGGCATCAGGCATGCGATAGAGTCGGGTGGAGAAGGTTCCTTGAGGCCCTATGCACCACGGAGGTGTGACAGGACAATCAGAAGAATATGAAGAAGAAACAGATAGCCGCGGTTGCCAACTTGGGAGGCGCAATTTTTTTAAAATAAAAATAAAGAATGTTCATACCATAATATCTATAAATAAATAAAACTTCATATCGAAACCGGTATCGACTCTGAAAGTGAATGTTATGAACCGGTTGGAAGCGTTCGAGATGTGGATATACCGCAGAATGCTCCGTATACCGTGGACCGATAGGGTCAGTAATGCAGACGTAGGTACTACAGAGATCCAGAGCGAATAGAGAGCTGTTGTCGAGTGTGAAAATTAGAAAGGTCTCAGATTTGGGCCATACGCTTATAATAATATAATAATAAATTGGATAATTTATAGATCGCCATTTTTATGATTTACTCATCTAAAGGGCGCTGTAGAAGATGCTCCGTTTTATCAACTAGATAATAATGATAACAAAAATAATAAACATATTTTGTATGAGGGCTGCATCTGACGATGTCGATCAGCCCTTCCTATCAGGAAATGATAATTTGAAAAGGTGCGTTTTGAGTCTCGATCTAAACTTTGATTGATTCTCAATGTACTCAAGGTCTGCTGGAAGACTGTTCCAGGCTGAAGGGCCGGCAACTGCGAAGGCTCGGTCGCCAATGTTTGTGCTTGGACAGCGTGTTGGCACAGGCAATCTACCGATCGCAGAAGACTTAGCTGATCGCAATGTAGACTGTCTAGCATTCAGGTTATCGTTGATGCAGAGTTCAGATATATAAGCTGGTGCCATTCCATGCAACCCCTTATAGACCGTCCAGCAGAGCTTGTTTTGTATCCTTTCTGGACATTTCAGCCAGTGGAGCTCCTTAAGATGCTGTGTTATGTGACAACTCTTTGGCACACCCCTACTAAGGGGGGAAAAATACCACCTACTTCGACTGATTTTTTCAAATCATCATCCGGATGTATTTACAATCTAGGAATACTGAGAGAACTAAATCTATACGTTCCCCATAGCTACAGCAGAGCAAGGGGGCATATATTATTTTATGCCCCAAATTGCCGCACAGAGGCCCTTCGAAGTTCTCCTGTATTGAAAGCGATTCGTCTTTTAAATGAGGTTGCAAAAAAGATAGACCTCTTTGGATGCAATTATGGCGAATTCGTGAATGCCCTTACGATAAGGAAATAACTGGCATATTCCTTTTCATAAGGTTCTATGTATATTTCCTTTGAAATAATTTTTTCACCCTTTTCATCGATTTGGCTCACATACGATAATCAAAAATTAAATAACGTTAAAACCATTTTCATGAACTCGTGGCAGAGACGTATTGGACGTGTGTGATGTTGCTCCATCCTGCTGGAATTATAATATATTCTTTTAAATCAAATCAAATCAAATCAGTTTAATTTCTCAAAAAATATTACAAACAACAATTATAGTTTAAAGCATCTATTGAAAACAGGTAAAACATAAAAAGTATATACCTAATTCCAGGAACGCACGGGAGATGATTCGACATTAGGAATCAAGAGTATTTGTCTTCTGAACGTACTTTCACGAATATAAAAGACGTCGATCTCCGAAGCGATCACCAGAGGCAAGTTGGTTCTGCATGCTGGGAGATAAAACCGTCTGTTCTGACGCTGTCGAAGATAATCATCTGGAACATAAAGATGGATAGCCTCCAAGATAACGGAGTTCTCAAAGAATCCCCTGATAAGTCTGAAGAAATGGGTAAGTGCAAGTTTTCAGAGTTTTGCAATTCAGGCACCAAGATCTTACATCTCCACATTACGCTCTGAATTCAAAAATAAACTTTATTTTGAGATACCTTGCACTTTTCCCAGGGATCCCAATGTGCTCAGAGTCCTATACAATGCATTGGTTCGGAGCAGGCTCGAAAGTGGTTCTGTGATATGGAGTCCTCACGAGGCGAGATATTCCGTTATGCTGGAGAGGGTTCAGAAAAAAATTCTGAGGTATCTCTACATGAGGGAGTATGGTAGCTATCCGTGACTCTATCCCACGGCGTTTCTTCTGGGAATGCTCGGAACCAATTCTTTACAGCTTCGAAGAGATGAACATCTAATAACCCATTTCTTCAGATTAATTAGGGGATACTTCGAGAACTCGGCCGTACTGGAGGATGTTTGTCTTTTGGTCCCCGATAGATATCTCCGACAGCGACAGCACAGATTGTTTTACCTACCGGCCGCCAGAACCAATCTGCCTCTGGTGACACCGGTGGGAAGAGCAATTAGTCTGCTGAACGCGGTCTCCTCAGAGATCGACGTCTTTCATGTTAGTGAAAGTACGTTCAGGGGGCAAATACTATTGACTTTAGAAAGTATCTTGTCTTCCTAATGTCGAACCATATCTAATGCGTTCCTGGTACATTGTTGTAATATATTTATGATATTTTACCTGTACTTAATAGATGCCTTAAACATTTTCCTGTTTGTAATGTCTATTGAGTTAATAAACTGATTTGATAAACTGATTTGATTTGATTTGATTTTTATGACGTTCTAACCCATATGCCCAACCGCGCCTATAAAAGTTTCACTTCAGAAAGCAAGTTTGTTCTATCTGTCAAAATATTGATCAAAATATTTACAACTGACAGATTGGATATAAATATGAATAATAAATATACTACTGATAAGAGTTAGATAGGGACAACTGCATTGCGCCTGTCTTGTCCACCAAAGTATTATTTGCACTGTTTTCTCATTTACTTCCACCCACACAACCGCAGACACTCAACTACAGACACATGTATGCATACTTAGCGAAATTGCTAAGCTGGACACAGAGTTATAATGGCAAAAGTCAGTTGTGAGTGACGTTCATATGATCATACAAATCAAATTATCCAACTTCGAAGTGATCTAATTTTATAATTACACTAGCGGAACCGACAGACGTCGGCCTGCCCGAACGTTGGCTTGCCTGCTGTTAACTGGTTCAGCAAATGTGTTTTCGATAATTGAATTTCTGATAAACTATTTACGAAATGACATTTGACATTGAGTTTGACATTCAATTTTTTGTTTGATTTTATCTTAACATAAGTTGATGAACAATGTTGCATTGTTCTTTAATAAACACGCAATTCACAAATATAAATAAATATAATTGAAAAGAAAGGGTCACGTTAGATTGAATCGAAAAAAACAAAATGTATGACCTTTTCCAAAACACCCAAAACATATAATCTGGTTATAGAAAATCAACCCATAGAACAGGTCAGGACCTTCAAGTATCTAGGCATATACCTGGTGGGAGGAGCTGATCTGCGAGAAGTAATACAAGTACAAGTAAAAAAGGCAGCTGCAATCTCTGGTGCTCTAAAATCCACAATATGTAAAAACAAAGACATGGCCATTAAGAGTAAGATGAGAATCTATAAAGCATGCGTAAGACCAATAATAACATATGGCGTCGAAGCAAGGGCAGACACAGTAAAGAGCAAATAAGTTTTGAGGACTTCCGAGATGAAGACACTGAGGTCGATAGCAGGCAAGACGCTGAGGGATCGCGTGAGGAACACCAGAATAAGAGAGATATATGAGGTTGAGGATATTATACGATGGAGCAGACACTGGTACGGGCATGTTCAAAGAATGGACACCACCAGACTCCCCTATATTGCACTACGTAATCAGCCTTACGGGACTCGTCCTCGTGGAAGACCTCCTAAAAGATGGAAGAACAGCTGGGAGTCTACCTCACAGGAGGAGCAACACTCTGGAGAACAGACCACATAGGTCTACAACAAGGAAGAAGAAGAAAATAAAAATAACTGAAAATAAAAAGTTTCACGTTAGATTGATTGCCATTGAATGCACATGTACATAATTGATTCGTGGAAGATCATATAAGATATTAACTTCCACACTGCACTTTACAAAATTGCATTATGTTTATGTTTAAGTATACTCCATTTACAATTTAAAACGTTATTTCAATTTGTTTTGTCGATGAATAATATACTCAATACGCACACAATTGTGATACATGCCATACATGGAATATCGAAACACAACGAACCGAATTTTAAATCTACGCCACGCTACAACGCAAGTGTAGCGTGGCGTAGCCTGAAGAAATGGTTAAGTGTGTCTAAAGAAATGGTTAGTGTGGCTGAACAAAATGGTAAGTGTGTCTGAAGAAATGGTAAATGTGTCTGAAAAAATGGGTAAGTGTGTCTGAAGAAATGGGTAAGTGTGTCTGAAGAAATGGGTAAGTGTGTCTGAAGAAAGGGGTAATTGTATGTGAAGAAAGGGGTAAGTGTGTTTGAAGAAATGGTAGGTGTGTCTGAAGAAAAGGGTAAGTGTGTCTAAATAAATGGGTAAGTGTGTCTGAAGAAATGGTAGGTGTGTCTGAAGAAATGGGTAAGTGTATCTGAAGAAATGGGTAAGTGCTTCTGAAGAAATTTAGCTTTGTAATGTCCCAGACCTCTATTATTAGAATGAGCTAACTTATGTGGAATGGCGCATTTGAAAATTTGAAAATGATTCGATTTGGTCTCACTTAATCCGTCATATTGGTTAGCATACTTTATCTTCATTGGTGCTCGTATATATGCATTGCGAGCTGATTAGCCGACAGTCCAGTGGATTAATATCTAATTATTCCAAGTCAAGTGCTCAAATCCGCCTTCCAGCGTGTGTTTCGATTAGCCCACGGGTACTCGAGTACCAGAGAAGATAAGAGGTACCCATAAGAACCAAAAGTCATAATATGTTCTATATTATGAACTCATTTTTGACAAATTTAAAGCGTTTATACTGGAATTCCGTGTTGATTTTTTATGAATTAAATCACATTTTTTTGTTTTTTTTTTATTAATCAAATCAAATCAGTTAATTTTCTCAAAAAATATTACAAACAATTTTGATAGTTTAAGACATCTATTGAAAACAGCTGAAATATAACAAATATATAATACCAGGAACGCATGAGAGATGGTTTGACATTAGGAATACAAGATACTCTCCAAAGTCAAGAGTATTTATCTTCTGAACGTCTTCTTCTCTGGTTTCAATCCTGGGATTGGTTTGCAGCAATTTCCTCCATTATTCTCTTCCATTTTTCCCTGTCTTGTGCGGCTCTTTTGAGATCTGCATATGATGAGCAGCGTACGTCCACCAACAGGTCCTCCAGGTACTCTCGGCGTGGGCGTCCCCTAGAGTTTGTCCCCTCGATCATACCCTCCATTATAGCATGCAAGAGACCTTCTTGACGTATTACATGGCCGATCCATCTTGCACGCCTTTCGGACAAGGTCCTGAGCAGGTGCCTTCCTCCTTCGATTCCTTGAAGAACTTCCTCATTCGTGATGTGGTCTCTCCAGGAAATTCTTCAGGTCTCTCCAGGAGAGTCTTCTATAGGACCACATCTCAAAAGCCTCTAGTCTCCGCTTATCCCTTTCGGATAGGCACCATGTCTCGCAGCCGTACATCAAGACACTCCATACATAGGTCTTGATGAGGAGTATTCTCAGTTTTAGGTCTATATTATTTGACTCTATTATTTTCGACCTTTTATTAAATGCAAGCCTAGCCTGATGTATACGGCTGTCGACCTCGCTCTTAGATCGACCGTCCCATGTTATTTTGCTCCCGAGGTAGACAAACTCCTTGGTGTTCTTTAGTGGAACTCCTGACATCACTACTCTCATCTGATGTTGCGTTCGGCCTACAGTCAGCAGCTTTGTTTTGTCCTTATTTATCTTCATGTTGTAGCTATCTTGAAGAATGTCTTGCAAAGTATCTAAGGCCTCCTGCAGTTCCTCCTCACTTTCAGCAACCATAGCAATATCGTCAGCAAACCTTATCATGTCTATCTTTTGCCCGTGTATCCTTACACCTTCTCTGTGACTCATTCTCTCTCTCAAGTTGTCAATCGCATTCTGTATGTAAACGTTAAAAAGAGCAGGTGACAGAGAGCATCCCTGTCTTACCCCTTGTCTTATACTGGCTTCCTTTGTACCCTCGTCACATCTGATTATGGCGGCCTCATTCTTGTATAGCGCCTGGATTATTTGTCTATCTCTATATTTAATATCAATTTTTTTCAAAATCTCGAAGAGCTTCCTCCATTCCACCCTGTCGAAAGCCTTCTCCAGGTCTATGAATGCGATGTATGTGTTTTTGTTTTTTCTTACTCTCTTTTCTAGTAGCATTCGCAGTGACAATATTGCTTCTCTGGTTCCTACACCTCTTCTGAAGCCATACTGGTAACTGGAAAGGATGTTCTCTACTTTTGGTTCTATTCTTTTTAGAATAATATTAGTTAATATTTTTGAGGCATGGGATATTAGGCTTTCACGAATATGAAAGACATCGATCTCCGAAGCGATCACGTTCAGCAGTTTGATCGCTCTCCCCACCGGCATCACCAGAGGCAGGTTGGTTCTGCATGCTGGGAGATAAAACAGTCTGTGCTGACGCTGTCGAAGATAACCATCCGGAACATTAAGATGGATAGCCTCCAAGATGACGGAATTCTCAAAGAGTTCCCTGATAAGTCTGAAGAAATGGTCGGAATAAATTGTAAATAAGTCTGAAGAAATTGTTAACCAACTAACTAACTATTTAACCATCACGCTATTTCTTCAGCATGCAGAAAGAATAGACCACCAATCTATTCGATCCTGACACTTCTATAGAACTTCTACATTCATATAGCGAGTCACACACGCACGACAATCCGAGGTGGTTTTCCAGGGAAATCATCGCGGACATTAAGACCAAACATGCCCATCATGTGAGGTGGAAGGCTACTGGTTGTCGGAGTGAGTACGAACTTTTCAGTCTGTACCGCTCGGTGGTGAGACGCAATGTTCGATCAGCCTTTCGAACATATGTGGGCACCATTGAGGGCAATCTTATGGATGACCCTGGATCCTTCTGGAACTACGTAAAAAGTCTACGAAAGGATGGGGGCATCCTAAACACTATGATGCATGGGGATAGGGAGGTTGAGGGTGTAGATATAGTGAATGCATTCGCTAAACACTTTCAATCTGTCTATAGCAATGTTCCCCCGCGGCTTAATTTCAATTCAGCGACTGATTTAAGTGCCAATTGTTGTGGTCATGGCTTTGTCATATCGCAGATAGAAGCTCATGATATTATATCCTCCATTAAAGCTATGAAGAATTCGCACTCGGTTGGTCTTGATTTTCTTCCCATTTACTTCTTAAAAGGCTGCTCTGAGCTCCTAATATCTCCGCTGTATTTTTTATTTAACCTATCGTTAAGTACAAATACTTTTCCTGATCTCTGGAAACTTTCCAGAATCAGTCCTATTTTCAAGAGCGGCGCAAAAGAGTCGGTCGAAAACTACAAACCTGTAGCGATACTGTCGGCTCCAGCCAAGCTATTCGAATCAATTTTACACAAATTGATATTTCCCAAAGTCGACCCCTATATTATAACAGAACAACATGGATTCAGGAAGGGGCGCTCGACTGAAACTAATCTCATGGTATTCACAGATTACATTGCAAGGGCCTTGGATGATGGTCACCAAGTTGACTGTTCATATAATGATTTCTCAAAGGCCTTTGACACTGTGAACCACGACATTCTGATAGCAAAGCTATCTCAAATTGGATTCTCTTCTCAGATGATTATGTTTTTCATTAGTTACCTCGAAGGGAGAAAACAATACGTCGCATACGGAATTTTTCAATCGGAACCTTTTCTTGTAAATTCAGGGGTGCCACAAGGTTCAAACTTAGGGCCACTCCTCTTCACCATCTTCATAAATGATATTGCGAAGGTGATAAACTTCTCGCGATTTCTTTTATTTGCCGATGATCTGAAATTATTCCTGGAAATTAAAAATCCTGAAGACTGTCTTCGCCTCCAGTCGGACATCAATAATATTGTCAACTGGAGTCACAATAATCAAATGCAATTAAATGTCTCTAAATGCGTTATGCTATCTTTTACTAGAGCATTGAGAACTGTGTATTATAGATACACAATGAACAACCAGCAACTAGCACATGTATCTACGATGAGAGATCTCGGGATCATCTATGAGAGTAGGCTGACTTTTCGTGCGCATGTTGAGATGATTTGTGGCACTGCACTGAAGATGTTGGGCTTTATCGTCCGGAACGGCAGAGTTTTCAGGGATCCCAATGTGCTCAGAGTCCTATACAACGCATTGGTTCGGAGCAGACTCGAAAGTGGTTCTGTGATATGGAGTCCTCACGAGGCGAGATATTCCATTATGCTGGAGAGGGTTCAGAAAAAAATTCTGAGGTATCTTTACATGAGGGAGTATGGTAGCTATCCTTGGCTCTATCCCACGGCATTTTTTTGGGAATGCTCGGAACCAATTCTCTACAGCTTCGAAGAGATAAACATCTAATTATCCATTTCTTTAGATTAATTAGGGGATACTTCGAGAACTCGGCCGTACTGGAGGGTGTTCGGCTTTTTGTCCCCGATAGATATCTCCGACAGCGACAGCACAAATTGTTTTACCTACCGGCCGCCAGAACCAATCTGCCTCTGGTGACACCGGTGGGAAGAGCAATTAGTCTGCTGAACGCGGTCTCCTCGGAGATCGACGTCTTTCATGTTAGTGAAAGTACGTTAATTCTGGAGAGTATCCTGTCTTCCTAATGTTGAACCATCTCTCATGCGTTTCTGGTAGTATACTATATATAATATATTATTTTACCTGTTGATAGATGCCTTAAAAATAAATTTTGTAATGTCTGTTGATGAAATAAACTGATTTGATTTGATTTGATTTGACAATTCTTCCGACTTTTAACGTGGCCGACTTTCAAAATTTGACTAATTTGGCCATGCTAAGTTTTCTTCAATCTCCCACGACTCCGAACTCCATTCACATCGTTAACGTATACTTTCTTAACCATTATTTATTATTCGATGAGTTCCGTGTGTCCAAACCAATGCAGTGATCTTTTCATAAATTTGTAAATAATGAATACAAATAAAAACGAATGATAATGCCTTAGAAAAGCGAAACATGTCATTTCCATAAAACTTCTAGAAATTTAATTAATTTTCCGTATTAATTTTATTTTACACCTTTCGAAATAAGCGGTTATCACGCCTTTATACAAGGGTAAGGGATCTCGGTTGGACTACGGAAACCACAGGGCAATCAGTCTGTTTTGCTTTGTTAAATATAATACCTTTTGGCGTGGCAGTCATAGCTTTTGTCACTCTGTCACGAAGTTCACGTTAGAATGTTTAAAATACAAATGGTTTTATTATCCCATATTTTAATAAATTTTAAAATAACTGAATAAATTTATAATACATTTTATTTATTTGATGGGATGCATTACTGGGTCAAGATTGAATTTAGGTATACTGACTACTACTTAATACATCCACATTATATGTTGTACTTATCTAATATCAATATTTCATGTATAATATAATACATATTGGATGTAAACAAACATTTCCAACGGAGAATTAGTTCATTAAACTGCCGCCAGGGGATATTGGGAGGAACTGCTTTCAAAGAAGGTTCGATTTTCAAATCAAATTCTCTACTTAAAAAACTAAATTAAAAATTAACTCACTAACTATGACAAAGGGGAGGCAGAAAGAATAACCAGCTGTACTGTTTTTTCTTGACATACATCTCTATATTCCTTTACATTCATACATCGTGGCATGCACGCACGTCGATTTCTCCGACTCCTCGCGCGGTCGACATTCAATATTTGATTGATTTGATCATGCCACGTTTCCCTAGGTATTTATCTATTTCTTATTATGTTTACATCGTTGACTTATGCTTTCACTATCATTATTTTTTCATTCATTCTTTCTATGTGTCAAAACCATCTTAATGACCCTTTCTTTATTTTTATCATCGTCATTCGCACTGCATTCACTTCTAAAATTTGCATTTGACACTCTATCATACGTATATAGATTAATCACACGAATTTCTAATCTCTTTTCAAATGAATTAATTTCACTTTCAAACTTCTCTGGTCCTCGCTAAAAGATGGCAGCGAGCTACTGAAACCGGTCAAGCCCATAAACATAAGTGGAATTAACTAAATATTCATTTATAAAATGCATTTTTTTTTTGATGTACACAACAGGTCGCTTGGACCCAATTACTGTATACAATTTTTATTTTTTAGCTATTATATTGATTCTCGTGACATGTGATAGGTAGCCAATCTATCGCCATTTTAGTGTCACGTGAATTCTACACCAGACCAAAGACAGTGTGACAATCACACTGCCATCGCCGGGAATCGAACCCAGGACCTTCGGCATGGAAGTCAGAGCTTGTAACCACTCTGCCACGAAGCTTTTCATTGCTTACAAATGAATTTATTTTACTGAGGGCGATTGCAGGCAAGACACTGAGAGATCGCGAGAGGAACACCAGATTAATAGAGATATGTGAGGTTGAGGATATTATAAAATGGAGCAGACAGCGAAAAAGGGACTGGTAAGGTCACATTCAAAGAATGGACACCACCAGACTCCCCTATATTGCACTACATTATCAGCCTCATGGGACTCGTCCTCGTGGAAGACCTCCTAAAAGATGGAAGGACAGCTGGGAATCTACCCCACAAGAGGAGCAACACTCTGGAGAACAGACCACAAAGGTCTACAATAAGGAAGAAGAAGAAGAAGACAAATCAATTTCTACCGTGAAATTTCACATAGCAACATTAATAGCTACATAAATAAACAAAATTATTTTTATATTATTTTCCCCATATTGTATTTTCCAATAGATAATAAAAAAACTTTTTTGTATGCAACTGGTCGTATGAACCCAATTACTGTATACAGTTGATTTTTTTTTTTGCTTTAGTATGAAGCGCTTAATTTGTGGTAGGACATTACTAAATATAATACATATTGGATGTATTATATTTAATAATGTCACACCACGTAATAATGTTATAATGTAAACCACTTTATTCGTTATATTCTGTTACCTTGACGAAGCTCCGACGGGAGCGAAACCGGTTGGTAATAAAGTGGTTTTTATAAAAATTGGACTTGGACTTGGATCTTCTGGCTTACAGAGGTTCAGCTCATGTGGCTATTCCTCTTACGTCTGATGGGAACATTGTTGGAAGGTGATTTGGTGGGTTGTTAGTTTATTCGGGGGCTTGATTTGTGTGGCCCGGAGTGTTCCTCTGAAGGAGAATCGATTTTGGGCGCTTGTGGCGGCTGGAAGTGTTTGGGTCGTAATTAGAGAGGTCTTTTATTGTGGGGTTGGGATGTGAAGGGAGTCCTTTGTAAAAACGTTCGGCAAGTTTCAGAATGAATTCATCTATCATCGGGATTCCCGATTCTAGGTGCAGTTGTGTAATCCTGGTCCATGAAGGCGCACCAAGCGATAAACGGATAGCCTTATTTTGCAGGATTTGGAGTTTTTGTATGTGACTCGAAGCTGCATAGCCCCAGATTGGGGCTGCATAAGTGAAGATCGGCCTTATAACCGTTTTGTATATCAGGAGTTTATTGTCGATGCTTAGTTTACTGTTTCTAGCTAACATTGGGTAGAGGGCTGAGATTGCTTTTGACGCGGCTTTGACTTTATTTGTAATGTGTGGCCTCCATGTCAGCTTAGAATCCAAGGTTACCCCAAGGTATTTGATTTTTTTGGTCCAAGGAACGTCTTGGCCGAACATTTTTATGTTGGGAATGTTTGGAGGAATGTGTCTTTTACTGAAAAGGGTCGCTGCGCTTTTACTCGGATTGATGGTAATGCGCCAGTTTCTGCACCACACCTCTAGCACATCGGCCTGTTTTTGCACCCTGCGGGTCGCGAGAAGCGGCCTTTTAGCACTGGAGATGATGCCCGTATCGTCAGCGAATTGGGCAATGTGGGTGTTCTGATCTCGGGGAAGAGGGATATCACTGCAGTAGATGTTGAACAGAGTAGGAGCCATTACTGAACCTTGGGGAACTCCTGCTCTGATAGGGCGTACAAGGGATTTGGCCTTGTTGATTTTGACGCTGAAAAGGCGATCGGACAGAAAGCTGGCTATGAGTTGAATCATAGGCAGTGGGATGTTTGCTTTTCCCATTTTGTATAACAGGCCGGTGTGCCAGACGCGGTCGAATGCTTTACTGACATCTAGGGAAAAGAAAGTGGTGAATTTGCGCGTGTTAAAGTTTGTGGCAATAAGTTCAACTACACGAAGTAGCTGATGTTGTGTGGAGTGTTGGGCACGGAAACCGTGTTGAAAATCTGGAATGGTACTCTGTTCGTGAAGTGTTGTTTTGAGTCTTGATTGTATGAGTTTTTCCAACAATTTACCAGTGCAAGGAAGAAGACGAATTGGTCTATGATTTGAAGGAGCTGTTGGGTCCTTGCCTGGCTTGGGAAGAAGGATAACGTCTGCGATTTTGTAGGGTTTCGGGAAGTATCGGAGTCTAAGGGATGCGTTGAAGATCGCTGTCAGGGCACAGATGCCTTTGAGAGGGAGAGATTTGAGAATTTTGTTAGATATTGAGTCAGGACCTGGTGATTTGCGGGTATTAAGATATTTTATTTGTTGTTTCACCTCTCTAGGTGAGGTGAATGGGATCGGTGGGGATGAAGGAGTTTTGTCTAAGAGTTGTGAAACGTGAGATTCGATCGAGGCCACGAATAATGGATTGTCATGTTCGTTATTTGTCGTGAATTGATCTTCTAGGCTCGATGCAAATGTTTCTGCCCTGTCGGCGTCGGAGTACACTAATCCATTTGGACCTTGTAACGGTGTGATTCTTGAGTGGGGTTTGCGAAGATTTTTGGATAATTTCCAGAAGGCTGTCTTGTCGTCATCGTTTAATGACTCTAGATAATCCATCCAGCGGTCATTGCGTAAGTCGGTGATGGCTTTTTTGACGTCAATGTTTAGTTTGTTGAGAAGTGTTTTATCCTGAGGTTGTCGATATTTTTGCCATCTTTTTCTAATGGTATTTTTGTGGCGTATTATCTGTTGGATATCGGCAGGTAGATTTGGTCTGTATATGTCGTTGTCGAGCAGTCTGTAGGATAAATGTCATTTCATTCGTGACCTGATCGAGAGATTCTGGGTCTGGAATTTTTGTTGGGATTTTGATCATTTCGTGGATGATTTCGGGAAGAGAATACCAATTAATTTTATTTCTGGTGGGGAAATGGGGGTCACGGTGGAATGGTTCATCAGAGATGTAGATAAGTATAGGGATATGATCAGAGGATAGTTCGTCTACTACCTGTAGGGTGAGAGGGAGGGTAAAGTTTTTAGTCATGACAATATCGATGACGTCCGGGGAATGTTTTGGATTTTTATTGAAAATTGTCGGAGTATCGGGAGCTGTGATGAATATGTCTGGTCGATTTTGGAAATAGTCGAAAAGATCTTTGCCTTTCTTATTATCTTTGAAACTGTGCCAGGCGCCATGTTTGGAATTTAGGTCTCCAGCTAGGACTGTGGGAATGTTTTCGAAGAAAATATCGTCCAGTTCTATTGGAGTGAATCGTCTACGAGGTGGAGAGTAGGCGGAAATGAATTTAAGGGGACCAGAATTTTTTGTTTGTATCACTATAGCAGTGGTTTCAATATTTATGTTAGAAGGTGTTGTTGAGGAGCAATGCTGGAGGGATTTTTTATTAGGATTGCTGTACCACCTCCTTTGTTATCAAGGCGGTCGGTTCGGTAGGTGAGGTAATTAGGGATAGAGTAGCGAAGGCTAGGTTTAAGCCACGTTTCTGTGACAAGAAGAATGTCAAGGTTGTAGGTCGAGAGGAAGTGTTCTACCTCCAGGCGGTGTGATCGCAGGGTACCACCCGCGTTCCAAAATGCCACTTGGAGGTTGGTTGGTAGGGTAGGTGTAGGGTTAGACATTAGATGGGTTGATGGCGTTGAAGGTGACAGTCTTTCTTAGCTCATTAACCAAGCTTGAAAAACCTTGGATTAGTGCATGGAAAGGATCAATTTGTGGAGGGAAAATTTGTGGAATCGATGTTTGTGTGGGGGGGCTAGTTGATGCGGCCATCTTGGCATATGAAGGCGCTGGCCATTGTGTGTTCACGAAGGCAGGGGTACTTATTATTTTAGATGGTGATGGCTGAGGGTTTGTTTGTCCGCAAGGCTGGGTTCTTTTCGGGTGCTTTGGACACCCACTGAAGTTGGCTGGGTGTGACCCTGCGCATAGGGCGCATTTGGCCGGAGTATTGCGAGATTTTGTGCAGGTGGAGGTGTGGTGCTTCTGTCCGCACTTCACGCACCTCGGATCAGCATGGCAGCCCGAAGTTGCGTGACCGAACTGTTGACAGTTGAAGCACTGGCTGGATTTTGTTTTAGAGTGGGGTGACTCCACGCGCACCCTAAATTTGTCGACCTCTTGGAGGTCGGAAAATATTTTTTTGCCTTGATCCGATCGCTCCAGGTCGACCATCATCATGGCGATGGGTCGCCTTTCGGGACCGGCTTTCATTCTCTGGACTTTAAGAATGGGAAACCCTAGTTCCTTGAGCTGGTTGTGGAATTGGGTCGTGGAGACCCATTCGGGAACATCTCTAATGACAGCTTTTAGTGGCTTATCGCCATTCAATCTAAAGGAATGGAATTTTTCACCTCGCTCAATCAGGAGTTTGGTGGCCATTGTGTGGGCGAGGGCGGATTTGGGAGTTATATTGATACAGTCCTTTGTGTTTTTGGCGACGAAGTCAACACCATTTTCGATCAGGGCTGCGTTGATGGAAGGCCAGTTGATGTTGGCCTTGTAAATTATGATTGGAGGCACTCTCGTTATTTTCGAGAGAAAGTCTGATGGGAGAGAAGAGGAAGAGGAAGGGAGAGGAGAGGAAGTGGAAGGGAGAGAAGATGAAGTGGAAGGGAGAGAAGAGGAAGTGGAAGGGGAAGTGGAAGGGAGAGAAGAGGAAGTGGAAGGGGAAGTGGAAGGAAGAGGAGAGGGAGTGGGAGATATAATCGTGTGAGAAGAAATTTTGTTTGGCGAAGTGTGGAAGGGGCTTTCAGGTGAAGAATTTTGGTCATGGAAGGCAGATGTTTTTCGTTTCCGATTGTTTGTTGCCGTTTCCCATTCCATAGAATGATCAGAGGTTGGTGGGGGTGAGCACGATCTTGATTGGACAAGGTGTTTGGTGGGAGTGGAGATGGTGCTGGTAATTGTGGTAGATAGTGAGTTGGTCACAATTTTTTTGGCCGTATCGTTTGCGGAGAAGGAGGAGGAGGGCGCGGGAGTAGTAGAAGGCGTAATAACTGAATGGTTGTTAATGGAGGGGCCATTGATGGAGACTTGAGATTTCTCGTTAACTGAAGAGTGGGATAAAGGGGGTCTTATGTCAGGCAAGGATGCCAACATTTCTCGGTAGATAGGGTGATTGTATGACACCGAATGTCCCTCCTCGATAACATCCTCCCTCTCGAGAGAGCGAAGGAGAATCTCGCCGAGGACCTGAACATCGGTATTTTTCATTTTGCGTTTCTCTGTTATTAGTTTTATAAATTTGTTCAGTTCGTCCATGTCAGTTGCGCTAATTTTTTTATGCATTTTGAGACACTGGTATACTGTTATGGAGATGGAATGTGAGTGATAGCGTATGTGATGAGGTAATGCGAGTGTTTGGATGGTGGAATGGATCAGGCACAGAGTAGACTGTTAATTTACTGATTGTCACTTCACTCGCGATGTACGTTTCAAGATGGCGGGCAAGATGGCGACCGAGCGGTCGGCCAAGCAAGTGCCAGCACAGGAACGAAGTTGTGAAACAAGATGGCGGTGACTTAAAAACTATTGCACAACAGTTTGAGAACACATTATTGTACGAATTTTAGGCATGGAACGATTATTAAAACACAATTTAACACTAACAATACGTATTAGAAAAACTTAGGAACAGAATAAACGTAACTGAATACTGGAAGCTCAGTTATATCTGAGAAAACGTGGAGCGTAACGCAGTGACACTAACGTGATTTTTATAAAAATTGTATTATCATATTTAATGTTATTTTTTGTTATTAAATTGATTCTCGTGACATGTGATAGGTAGCTAAACTATTGCCATTTTACTGTCACGTGAATTCTACACCAGACGAAAGACAGTTTGACAATCACACCACCATTGCCGGGAATCGACGATCACGGGACATTCGGTGTGGCAGTCAGAACTCTTACCTTTGAATAAATATAATTATACTTTGTATTACAACACGTTCTCCTCAGTCCTAATTATACCCCTTCCACTCGATATGTTCCCGTTACACTCCCTTCTCCTCATCCCTAATTATACCCCTTCCACTTTTATACTTAACTCGATTTCCATTTAGTATATAAGTGACGACTCTGTTGTATTTGATTGTTAAAGTTGTATACATTGATAAAGATTACTTGTAACCGAAACATGTCTGAGTTCGGTGAAAATAAAAAGTATTGTAATACTCGTACAAAGTATAATTATATTTATTCAAATATGAATCCACAACACAAAATGAAGGCGAATATAGAAGAAAAAGAAAATAAACCTTACCACTTAATTTTCTAATTTGTTGTGTTTAATTTTTTTTAAATCATGCAATCAAGGATTATAATGAACTTCCATAAAAATATTTCAGTAAAATCCTTAGAAAAAATGAATTTAAAAGATTTGTAAACTAGAAACAATGATTTGAAAACTAGGCCAGGAAATCGTTTGTTTTCCTCGCAGTTTCTCGCTCAAATATTTTATTTTCTCCCTTTCGTCCTCCCCTCGGTTCCCCTCTCGTTCCTCTCCTATTCCTTTCCCGACTTTATTAGATTCTCTCCTCAGCGTGCAAACTATTCCAGAATCTCACAATCAATACCTACTGTTTTTATGAGACGTCCCCTGACAATACGCATTTGTTTTGTTTCGACTGGAAATGCTTCCGAAATTTAAAATTATCTAAAGCTTGGAACTAGCAAAAGAAGAATAAGAATAGAATAAATTCAGTAGAAATGAGATAGACCATAACTTTCCAAACGTTTTCGTCCTGTAGACCCCTTCTAGATTTTCACACTTGGTAGCAATATCTTTTTTGGGAATGTTCATGCCACGTTTTCCTCGGTCTTCTCCTATTTGTTGTTCCTATTATGTCGTTAATATATACCATTATTCCTTCATAAATTATTTCCAAGTATCCAAACCATCTTAATGGCCCTTTTACTAATTTCTTCATAATATGCTTTCTTACGCATTGCATTCAGTTTTTATATTTATATTTGACACCCTATCATATACCATATGTAGATTTACCACTCTTTTTTCTAAGAAATGTAATTTCTACAATAATTGAATATTGAATTAGTTCGTGTATTTGGGAAGTATGTTTACAAAATATGGGCGAGTGTAGAGGGATATTGAAAGAAGGGTTGGGGCAGGCAACAAAGTGAATGGTGCACTTAAAGTTGTCATCGCAAACAAAAACCATATAAAAAAAGCTAGAATGGCAGTGCAGGTGTTCTTCTACGGACCCTTATGTATGGAAGCGAAGCATGGAACTGGCAAAACAAGGATAAAAGTATAATAAATGCAGTAGAAATGAGATCTCTTAGACGAATGTGTGTATATTATGTATATGATAGAGTGTCGAATAAAAATATAAGAAGTGAATGCGGTGCGAATGATGGTGTTATGAACAAAATAATGAAAGGATCATTAAGATGGTTTGGACACATGGAAAGAATAAATGAAGAAAGAATGGTAAAAATATATGTATGTAACGGTGTAAATGGAACTAGAAATAGAGGAAGACCGAGTAAAACGTGGCACGATCAAATAAATCAAATATTGAATGTCGGCCACGTGAGGAGTCAGATAAATCGACGCGTGTGCATGACACGATGTATGAATGTTGCGGAATTGAGAGAAATGTGTCAGGAAAGAAAAGTGTGGCAGTCCATTCTTTCTGCCTTCTCCTTTGGAGATACAGCGTGATGGTTAGTTAGTTAGAATTATTGCATACTTCGTGTATAGAGTCGATTCTTCCATGCATAAGCTTTGACCATAATCTCTCTCATAATTTCCGGCAGATCAAAGGTGTGCCATTCTCTGGTCGAGGGTAATGAAAGAACCGTAAAGATATCTATTAAAGCCACGCTAAACTTTCGTTCCCATAAACAATTTGGGATCAACGATGGTCTGCTGTTTCTCGACAAAATACGAGCCGAATCTAACGCATAACAAAAGAGATCAACGGAGGCAGATTTAGAACACAAGGTGTTTATTTTCGTCCTCGCTCCACTGCTACTTCTTTCCCGGTATTTTGAAGACTTTTCATTTTCATTTTCATTTATTTCAATAAAAATTACAAATATTACAGAAATATTTCCAGATCGTTTGCAATTGCATTATAAGAATTTAAAAGAGAAGCATAAAAACATATAAATAAATAAAAAAGTTTAAGAATTATAAATAATCATAACATTGATATTGCATCCCTGAGGCAACTCACACTATCACGAAATATGTCGACCTCCGAGGCGATCCGATTAAGCAATAAGATTGCCCTACCCACAGGCATAACCATTGGCAGGTTGGTTCTGCAGCGTGGCAAATAAAACAATCTGTGCTGTCTTTGACGAATAATTATCAGGGACAAATAGACCTACATCACTCAGGACATCCGAGTTCTGTATACGGCCGCCAATCAGCTGAAAGAAGTGAACTCCCAAGTGAATGTTCCTCCTTCTCTCCAATGATTGGTAGCTTAGCATACCTAGCAAGAATTCAGTCGGGAAGAGACACGGGTAATAATTGCGCTCCCTGAGGTACTGACTTGCAATAGGTAGCTATCCATGGCTTTATCTGACCCTTATTATGGAAGTGAAACATAGAACATTAAATGTAGACTTAAAGTATAATAAATAGAAAGTTTGGTAGCTATCCGTCGCTTTATCCTACTGCATCAATAGTTTGCAGATAAAAATAGATGGGTGCACACTTACTAATTTCTTCAGACTTATCAGGGGATTCTTTGAGAACTCCGTTATCTTGGAGGCCATCCATCTTTATTTTCCAGATGGTTATCTTGAACAGCGACTGTTTTATCTCCCAACATGCAGAACCAACCTGCCTCTGGTGATGCCGGTAAGGAGAGCAATCAAACTGCATGATCGCTTCTGCGATCGACGTCTTATAGCATCGTGAAAGTACGTTCAGAAGACAAATACTCTTGACTTTGAATTCCTAATGTCGAACCATCTCTCATGCGTTCCCTGGTGTTATATATTTTTTTATGTTTTACCTGTTATCAATAGATGCCTTAAACTATAATTGTTGTTTGTAATATCTTTTTAGAAAATGAACTGAATTTGATTTGATTTGATAAATGCGGTTGATCTCTCAGAAGAATGTTTCATTATGTATGCGATATACTATCAAATGCAAATACAAGAAGTGAATGCAACGCCAATGAAAGCGTTATGAATAAAATAATGAAAGGAATATTAAGATTGGACATTTTAGTGTCAGTAAGACAGTGTCCATAAAAAAATTATCACAAATTCTGTAAAGAGAATGTTCTGTAAAGAAAAAAAAAGAAAATATGAGAATCGAAAGTAAGGTAAAAATATATAAAACCTTCGTAAGACCTAATTGACATATGGTATTGAGACCAGAGTGGATACCACAAGAACAAATACTAAGGTGCGGGTGGTAGAAATGCGGACGCTGTGGACAATAGCAGACAAGATTCATCGAGATAAGACGTAATCTGCAAGGTGGAAGATATTGTCAGATGAGGCAGACAACGCAGAAGACACTGGAATGCGTACATGCAGAAAATGGAAACATCTGGAAAAAATAGATGTAGTCGGAAGAAGAAATGGAAGAAGCTCGTGACACAATTAAATCAATCAAATATTAAGGGTTCAAAGGGGTAGTAGGGCTACGATGGAGTATGTTTTGCTGGAAAATATGCCTCTACAAAATGTTGTAAGGCGCCCTGTTGCATTTACAACAGCAACACTACTATCAAGTCCAACTCTCTAGCGTCCACGAGAGGTCTTTTTAATAAAGACCCCGCGAACCCCGGGCAATGTGGCACATATTATTTAGTGCCATAGCAGATAGAGAGAGGACGAATGGCGAGCTTCCAGCGCCATAAAACTGGATCTAACCAGTTAAGGGAAGGTAACCCCGACAGAAAATCATTCAGAGAAGGCAAGGTGATACCACTCTGTATATTTTCCCCCAGGTCATCACTATAGGTGATAGTCAACGTTAGGGAGACCCGATAGGACATAGGAAGAAGAAGAAATGTTAAATGTTGGCCACGTGCGTACTTTTAGAAAACTACTTGCGTGAATGACACAAAGTATGAATCCTGAGGAAACAAGAGAATTATATTAGAACAGAACCGGGATAGAAATTGAGGGATAGCTGAGAGAACACTTCCTAAGGGAACCCATTCTGATAACAGGAACAGACTAACAATCTAATAGAACATACGTTTTTAATCTTTTGTGGGCCACCGCCCCCTTTACAAGAAAAAAAAACGTTCAACGCCTCCTCCCATAAAAGTTATTCGAAAAAAAAAAAAAAACTAACTAACCATCATGCCGTCTCCCCGAAGGGGTAGGCAGAAAGAATGGACTGACACACTTTTCTTTCCTGACATAGTTATCTCGTTTCCTCAACATTCATACATCGTGTCATGCACGCTCGTCGATTTCTCTGACTCCTCACATGGCCGACATTCAATATTTGATTTATTTGATCGTGCCACGTTTTCCTCGGTCTTCCACTATTTCTGGTTCCATTTTCATCATTATCATATAATTTTTTTACCATTCTTTCTTCATTCATTCTTTCCATATGTTCAAACCATCTTAATGATCCTTTCATGATTTTGTTCACGACACCATCATTCGCACCGCATTCACTTCTTATATTTTCATTCGACACTCTATCTATCATACACAGAGTATCCACACATTCGTCTAAGAGATCTCATTTCTACTGCATTTATTCTACTTTCATCCTTCTTTTGCCAGTTCCATGCTTCACTTCCATACATAAGTTATTTGAAATATGGGAAAATGAGTACAATAACAGAACAAACCAATATTAAAGTTTTAATGAGTACAATAACAAAACAAACCAATATTAAAGTTTAATTTGCTTTATACCAACGTAATTAGCGTGTTTTCTTTTGTCTTTTTAAACTACAATCTACTTTTTTATCTACAAACGCACTCTATTTTATTCTGTCTCTCAACGTCTGAAACAGTAGTGAGATTCTGTGAGTCTCAACGTCTACGGTGGGCTGGCCATGTGGAGAGAATGCCAGAGGGTAGAACACCACAAATTATATCCAGATGGGTACCTCGCGAAAAGAGCCCAAGAGGCAGACCGAGGAAAAGATGGAAGGAGCTGGGGAATGGAGAGAGATGGTCAGAGACAGAAGTCAGTGGAAGACCGTTGTGGAGGAGGCCAAGTCCCACACCGGGATGTAGCGCCGAGAAATGAATGAATCACGTTTTTGACTCTCTATTTTATTTTATTATTTTTTTATTTTTTATGTACACCACAGGTCGTTTGGACCCAATTACTGTAATTTTTTATTTTTTAGTTATTATATTGATTCTCGTGACATGTGATAGGTAGCTAATCTATCGCCATTATATTGCCACGTGAATTCTACACCAGACCAAAGACAGTGTGACAATCACACTGCCATCGCCGGGAATCGAACCCGGGACCTTCGGTATGGAAGTCAGAGCTCTTACCACTCTGCCACGAAGGTCGTCAATTATTGGTTCCTACGTTATTAGCGTGTTTTTTTTGTCTTTTCAGGTTATATTTTTTTATCTGCCCACGATCTCTATTTTTTCTGGGTCTTCTACTGCCCCCATGAAAGTCTCAAACGCCCACAAGGGGGCGTTATCGCCCACTTTGAGAACCTATGTAATAGAAGAAGAAGAAGATGATACAGAAGAAGAAGAAGAAGACGAAGAAAATAACGATAATTTAATAAAATCTAGCTGACAACGAATATCAAAAGACTTTGATTAATTTGGTTCGACTTTTGTCTCGGAAACAAAAGCCCTAGTTCCTTAGACTAAAATCATATTATCTTGCAGGTTAGGGCTCTGACGTCATTCTCGGCAAGTTCGGTCCGATTCCGCCCAGTGTCACGTAAATTACGCTTTCTTTATGACGTAGGCCAGTGGTCGCCAAAGTCATATTCAAATGAGCAAAATATCAGAAGTAGAGTCCTATCATTTCGGGAAGAATGTTTGCATTAGTATGAATGACAGTGCGTTTACAAAGAAACTATACGCTATTTTTATTTTATTTTAAATTGAAAATAATTTTAAAGACAATTAAATGATTTTACTGAAATCTCTCCATGGAAGTTCATTTTAAATAATAATAATAAAACGATGTTTTTTAACTACTTCCACTTTTGTCTTTATTTCGACAGCTGTCTAAAGTGGAAGTAGTTAAAAAAACATCGTTATTGTGAATTATTATTTTAAAATAATTTAACAAGTATTTTTTATTTATTAGTAACACCCCTAATTCTTTTCCTTTGAAGGTAATTAGTAACTGGAATTTTTTTTTTGTAAGTTTTATTTTAAACTGTTAAATTAATGCGGGTGGTGATCTAGGGGACAGAACGCTTGGCTCCTGATCCAGGGGGCATGGGTTCAAACCTGGCCACGACCAGATTCCTTCTTCATAATAATTAGCTATTTTCTGCTCACATATCCTTGATGTTAGTCTTTTTAAAAAAAAAAAACTTTGATAATGTTTCACAATTGTATTTTGTTTTACGCGACAACTGTTTTATCAACCTATGTTGAGATCATCAGGTGTCAGGTGCCTGATGTTATCAACATAGGTTGATGAAACAGCTGTCGCGTAAAATAAAATACAATTATAATCCCACAATGACCCACGGAATCGAAGCAAGAACAGACACTGTCAGAACCAAACATCTCTTAAGAGTAGCGGAAATGAGAATATTGCGACCTATTGTGGGGAGAACCCTTAGAGATAGGATACCCAAAAAAGAAATTCGCAAATCCTGCAAAATTGAAGACATAGTAAGATGGAGTAGGCAGAGAAAACGATTCTGGAAGGACCACATCGAGAGAATGAATCCAGCAAGAATTCCTAAGATCCTATTGACATTAAAATGATGATCTATTGATTAACACAGAGTACCGCAGTCTCGAATCAAGAAAAAAAGGTACATTGATGATCTTAGGATTTAAAATACTCCGTAACCTCATTGATAGCCCATACCTCTTGGAGTGTTATGGCTTCAATGCACCGGACAGGTATGCTCGCGCTAGAAGACACGATCTGCTGTGTATACCGCATAGCAGAACAAATGTCATGGCGCAGCATACAATGACCCGGGGTATGGTGCTCTTGAATGAGGTGTCAGTCGATGTGGACATTCTCCAAATGACGTATACGTCCTTTAAGGAATATATAGGTACATACCACAATTGCTAATATTGTTTTATTTTATTTTAATTGTTTTATTTTAGCATGTATTTTATATGTATGTAAAATGTATACAGTAATAGGGTTCAAAAGACCTGTTGTATACAAAAAAAAAATGTACCTCATGCGTGTCATTTTTGTAAGAACCACATTCTAGTAGCTAAAGGGCCGCATGTGGTTCGCGTGCCGCGGTTTGCCGACTGCTGACGTAGGCAACCTCAGCCGTCCCGTATACGTTATTGTCATACGAGATGAATGGCACAAACTTTGAACGTTATCACGGGGTGGTTACATTATAAATCGAACTACGTGATCACGTACATTGTGCGTAGCGAGAGATTAGTGACATTCTACAGGAGAAGGGTGAATCTACGTTACGATCTCGTTTTAATGCCATACATGGTATAACAGTTTTGTTTCCTGGTAAAAAAGAAATGTGAATAAAAAACCGAGGCATGACCAAATTTATCATGACCAAATGAGGCATGACCAAAAAAACCGAGGCATGACCAAATTAATCATGACCGAAGATAGAAGAATCGACGTGCGTGTATGACTAGTTGTATTAATATGTATGAAGCTAAGTGAAGCATGGAACTGGCAATAGAAGGATTAAAGTAGAATAAATGCAGTAGAAATGAGATCTCTAAGATGAATGTGTGGCAAATCTGTATATGATAGAGTGACAAATGCAAGTAAAAGAAGTGAATGGGGTGAGAGTGAAAGTGTTATGAACAAAATAAGGAAAGGGTCATTAAGATGGTTTGGACACATGGAAAGAATGAGTGAAGACAGAATGGTAAAGAAGGTATATGTTAACGGCGTGAATGGAGCTAGAAATATAGGAAGGCCGAGCAATCAAATCAATCAAATATTAAATGTCGGTCACGTGAGGAGTCGGAGAAATAGACGTGCGTGCATGACAAGATGTATGAATGTAGAGGAATCCAGAGAAGTATGTCAAGACAAAACAGTGTGGCGTTCCATTATATCTGCCTATCCCTCCGGGGAGACGGCGTGATGGTTAGTTAGTTAGTTATATTATGATTTATATCATTATCAAATAATCAATTAATAAATAACATAGAAAGAAAACGAATTGTGTATATGGTGAGATAGTGTGGCGTTCCATCCTTTACGCCGATACTTGTTATCTAACCACATGGTATAAATATAACGTGAAAAGTGTTTATAAACACGCTGTATATATATAATGTATTTTTAATTAGTACATTATAGCACGTATACATTTTGTTATGTATACGAACTGCTAATTTAATGACAGCTTATAACATGATCGCGATGTTATATACATGTACACAAACAGCTTGGAACATATCAGATCAATATTGTCGTTAACCCTGCAAGAGTAGATAAGAAATAATTAACCCCACACTTAATAAAATATATTTTATTCTTCGTTTTATACACTTCATATATCGTATCATTTTTCCTCTTCACATGAATGATGAATTGAAACACTGTGCTTTCAACACATTCGATTGTAATACGTTTTTAACGTTATATCAATGAAATCGAAAATGGCCGTTCACAATGGAGTTCTGGTCCCAACCCTTATTATTATTATTATTATTTTAAATAATAATTAATTAAAACGATGTTTTTAAACTATTATATAATACTATTGTTCTCCACCTAGGTCTGTCTTCTGCAATCTTTTCCCAGAAATCACAGTCGATGCTAGTCTTTTGTAGGTTTATTTTAAGGGAGTCCTTGAATTCTTTGTTGAGGACATAGTAAGATGGGGAAGAGGCAGAAGGCGCTTTTGGAGGGACCACGTGGACGAAAATCCAAGCAGCAATCGGGAAGGCCGCCAAAAAGATGTAGAAATGGCTGGACATCATCATCCTCGGACAGCCCACCGTCATAAACAGGTTATTCAACCTCAACTTAGTGGATGATGAAGAAGAAAAAAGGGACATTCATATTTTAAATCGCGTTTGATATTTATGATAATGAATGATAATATGTTTTTAATATTTAATTGTATCTCGATAGAGACGAAGATGCAAATTAGAAACTGAATATGGTTGATCAAGGTGTTTACAGGACTTATGACCTGTCATTGGTTGGGTTAAGCGCACGCTTTATGTAATTACAACGTTCCCCATTCCACCTTTCTTATCACCATGTCTGACAAATTTTTGGAAGTTGTATATATGTTAAAGTCCAACACCAGATTTCAAATGTCAGTTTCAATGCGCCATCTATGAAGATTTTGATTATATATGTAATCTAAACCAATTAATATTGGAATAATACTCAAAGATTACTCTATATATAATCTACATACTAACGCCATCTATCCCTCCAGCATTGCTCCTCAACAACACCTTCTAACATAAATATTGAAACCACTGCTATAGTGATACAAACAAAAAATTCTGGTCCCCTTAAATTCATTTCCGCCTACTCTCCACCTCGTAGACGATTCACTCCAATAGAACTGGACGATATTTTCTTCGAAAACATTCCCACAGTCCTAGCTGGAGACCTAAATTCCAAACATGGCGCCTGGCACAGTTTCAAAGATAATAAGAAAGGCAAAGATCTTTTCGACTATTTCCAAAATCGACCAGACATATTCATCACAGCTCCCGATACTCCGACAATTTTCAATAAAAATCCAAAACATTCCCCGGACGTCATCGATATTGTCATGACTAAAAACTTTACCCTCCCTCTCACCCTGCAGGTAGTAGACGAACTATCCTCTGATCATATCCCTATACTTATCTACATCTCTGATGAACCATTCCACCGTGACCCCCATTTCCCCACCAGAAATAAAATTAATTGGTATTCTCTTCCCGAAATCATCCACGAAATGATCAAAATCCCAACAAAAATTCCAGACCCAGAATCTCTCGATCAGGTCACGAATGAAATGACATTTATCCTACAGACTGCTCTAAAAAAATGCAACCACAGTTGTAGACAACGACATATACAGACCAAATCTACCTGCCGATATCCAACAGATAATACGCCACAAAAATACCATTAGAAAAAGATGGCAAAAATATCGACAACCTCAGGATAAAACACTTCTCAACAAACTAAACATTGACGTCAAAAAAGCCATCACCGACTTACGCAATGACCGCTGGATGGATTATCTAGAGTCATTAAACGATGACGACAAGACAGCCTTCTGGAAATTATCCAAAAATCTTCGCAAACCCCACTCAAGAATCACACCGTTACAAGGTCCAAATGGATTAGTGTACTCCGACGCCGACAGGGCAGAAACATTTGCATCGAGCCTAGAAGATCAATTCACGACAAATAACGAACATGACAATCCATTATTCGTGGCCTCGATCGAATCTCACGTTTCACAACTCTTAGCCAAAACTCCTTCATCCCCACCGATCCCATTCACCTCACCTAGAGAGGTGAAACAACAAATAAAATATCTTAATACCCGCAAATCACCAGGTCCTGACTCAATATCTAACAAAATTCTCAAATCTCTCCCTCTCAAAGGCATCTGTGCCCTGACAGCGATCTTCAACGCATCCCTTAGACTCCGATACTTCCCGAAACCCTACAAAATCGCAGACGTTATCCTTCTTCCCAAGCCAGGCAAGGACCCAACAGCTCCTTCAAATCATAGACCAATTAGTCTTCTTCCTTGCACTGGTAAATTGTTGGAAAAACTCATACAATCAAGACTCAAAACAACACTTCACGAACAGAGTACCATTCCAGATTTTCAACACGGTTTCCGTGCCCAACACTCCACACAACATCAGCTACTTCGTGTAGTTGAACTTATTGCCACAAACTTTAACACGCGCAAATTCACCACTTTCTTTTCCCTAGATGTCAGTAAAGCATTCGACCGCGTCTGGCACACCGGCCTGTTATACAAAATGGGAAAAGCAAACATCCCACTGCCTATGATTCAACTCATAGCCAGCTTTCTGTCCGATCGCCTTTTCAGCGTCAAAATCAACAAGGCCAAATCCCTTGTACGCCCTATCAGAGCAGGAGTTCCCCAAGGTTCAGTAATGGCTCCTACTCTGTTCAACATCTACTGCAGTGATATCCCTCTTCCCCGAGATCAGAACACCCACATTGCCCAATTCGCTGACGATACGGGCATCATCTCCAGTGCTAAAAGGCCGCTTCTCGCGACCCGCAGGGTGCAAAAACAGGCCGATGTGCTAGAGGTGTGGTGCAGAAACTGGCGCATTACCATCAATCCGAGTAAAAGCGCAGCGACCCTTTTCAGTAAAAGACACATTCCTCCAAACATTCCCAACATAAAAATGTTCGGCCAAGACGTTCCTTGGACCAAAACAATCAAATACCTTGGGGTTACCTTGGATTCTAAGCTGACATGGAGGCCACACATTACAAATAAAGTCAAAGCCGCGTCAAAAGCAATCTCAGCCCTCTACCCAATGTTAGCTAGAAACAGTAAACTAAGCATCGACAATAAACTCCTGATATACAAAACGGTTATAAGGCCGATCTTCACTTATGCAGCCCCAATCTGGGGCTATGCAGCTTCGAGTCACATACAAAAACTCCAAATCCTGCAAAATAAGGCTATCCGTTTATCGCTTGGTGCGCCTTCATGGACCAGGATTACACAACTGCACCTAGAATCGGGAATCCCGATGATAGATGAATTCATTCTGAAACTTGCCGAACGTTTTTACAAAGGACTCCCTTCACATCCCAACCCCACAATAAAAGACCTCTCTAATTACGACCCAAACACTTCCAGCCGCCACAAGCGCCCAAAATCGATTCTCCTTCAGAGGAACACTCCGGGCCACACAAATCATGCCCCCGAATAAACTAACAACCCACCAAATCACCTTCCAATAATGTTCCCATCAGACGTAAGAGGAATAGCCACATGAGCTGAACCTCTGTAAGCCAGAAGATCCAAGTCCAAGCCAAGTAACGCCATCTATGGATATTTATGTTTATTAAGCATTAAGCAGAACATCTTTTTAACACAATGTGAAAGGCTACCCCGCCATTGTTAGAAGCCGCCTGGAGATGTCACTCCTATCTATATGCCAAACTTTAGACCAGATATGATTACAAATGTTTTTTGGATGTATACATATACTTGTATCGATCCAAAAAAATTGACGAATACTGGATTTGACCCAGTAATAACCCGTAATGGGTCAAATCCAGTATTCGTATACAAGTATATGTATACATCCAAAAAAGTATATTGTTTTTAATATGGTCATAAGACGGTTGGGCCAAATGTGGTTGCGGTGTTGATAGGATGTTTTTTTACTCGGATAGCTTGTCAGTCTGTTCTGACCTGAATATCATATTCAGACCACCTCACACTTCCACATCCCAATCACTATTAATAATGCATGGTGTTGTGGTCGTAGCGCGCTGGAAGAGCGGATACAGATGTGTTTACCACGCTGAATATATTTTAGGTTCGAAGCTATTGTATCCATAAGGATGTTTGAACAAACACCGGTATCTAAACCAAAATAGATTAATATTGTAATAAAACGTAATTATAACATAGTCTGGCTTCTAGGAATTAAATGATTTTACTGAAATCTCTTGAGAGAAAGTTCATTTTAAATAATAATTAAATAAAACTAATTCGGGTTTACGAACGCTTGGCGTTCTATCCAGGGGATCCAGGGGACTTGGGTTCAAGCCTGGACACGACCAGATTCCTTCTTCATAATAATTAGCTATTTTCTGCTCACATTGAAGAAACTAAATTCTAATATCATTGATTTAAATCCTTGGTCTCTTAAAAAAAAAAATCTCTTAAAAAAAAAACAACAAAAAAAATGATGTTTTTTAACTACTTCCACTTATATTATTATTGTACACGCAGGCCGAGGCAGACCGAGGAAAACATGGCATGACCAAATTAATCAAATTTTAAAGGTTTAAAAGTCGGAGGAATCGACGTGCGTGTATGACTCGTTGTATGAATGCGGAGGAACCTAGAGAGGTTTGCCAGGATAGAGTAGTATTGCGGTCCATTATCTCTGCCTAGGGAGGAAGGCCCAGGAAAACAAGTAACGATCAAATCAATTTAATATTTAAAACAGGTCACGTGAAGAGTACGATAAATTAACGTGTGCGCAAGACAATGATGTATGAATTGAAGCGCGAAAAGTATATCAGGACAATGTGGCGGTCCATTCATTCCGCCTACCCCTCCGGGGAGACAGCGTGATGGTTAATTAGTTAGTTAGTTAGTATATTCAAATATGAGCTAAATATTTAGTCTGTCGTGGTTCTAAACAACTTTTGCTGGACTGCATATGTAGCCAGCCGAATTAAATGGGTTAAGCGAAACGTTCACTAGCAAACTTTCGCAAGTGGACTTCTGCAAGTTTGAAGAAGCCTTCCAGGAAATGTTTACACAGTCAAATGAAGTTGCCAAAGTTCAAAGTTTTCATCTTCGAACTATATTTGCAAGTATGAATTTCAAAATCCTAGTTTTCTTTCTTGTTTCAAACATCGCGTTTTAAATCAATTGAAGAAATAACTTTATTATTAACTGTTTTATTAAAACACCGTTAAAGAATACCACAATTGATTTTATTTATTTTAACTGTTTAAAAATAAAAAAGATTCGTAATAAATACCAAAATTGATTACATTTTCTAGCGACAGCTGTTTCGCTAACCAACGTTGGCATCGTCAGGTCTTACAATCGTCTAAGTAGATTACTATCAACTAGGAACAATTACAATCAATAGGCAGCGAAGTATGGAACTGGCTAAAGAAAGATGAAAGTAGAACAAATGCATTAGAAATGAGATCTCTTAGACGAATGTGTGGATACTCTATGAATGATAGAGTGTCGAATGAAAATATAAGAAGTGAATGCGGTGCGAATAATGGCGTTATGAATAAAATAATGAAAGGATTATTAAGATAGTAGAATAAAATGAATTGAGGACCTTCGTGGCCGAGTGGTAAGTGCATTGACTGCCACCCCGAAGGTTCCGGGTTTGATTCCCGGCTAGGGCAGTGTGATTGCCACACTGTCTTTGGTCTGATGTAGAATTCACGTGACAATATAATGGCGATAGATTAGCTACCTATCACATGTCATTAGGATCATTATGATAGCTATAATACCCTTTACATTGATTTGGCTCATCGTGTCCTGATGTAAAGAGCAATTCAACAAAAAATAAAAATATAAATGCAGTAGAAATGAGATCTCTTAGACAAATGTGTGAATACTCTGTGTATGATAGAGTGTCGAATGGAAATATAAGAAGTGAATGCGGTGCGAATGATGGTGTTATGAACAAAATAATGAAAGGATCATTAAGATGGTTTGGACATATGGAAAGAATTAATGAAGAAAGAATGGTAAAAAAATTATATGTTAACGATGTTAATGGAACCAGATATAGAGGAAGACCGAGGAAAACGTGACACGATCAAATATATCAAATATTGAATGTCGGCCATGTGAGGGGTCGAACCCTGGCTGTATTTATGGAAATTTTCTATATTATATTACATTTATACTACCCATCAGACCGCCACACTGTTATTTCCATACATACTTCTCTGGCACCTCAACATTCATACATCGTGTCCTCACGTAGCCGACATTTAATATTTGATAGATTTGATCGTGCTACGTTTAATTTATATTATGATTATTTTGTACACAATTAACAATCGATTTTGTCAATATTTACACTGATGAAGAGCTTTTGTGTTCCAAAACATGTTTATGTTTAAATAAATGTTAAAGCTTGTCGGTGTGATGAACCATGTTGCCAAGCTGAAGTGAAAATGGGCAGGACACGTTGCCAGACAGTCTATAGAGAGATTGGTATCCAGCATCATGGCGTATAGACCATGGAAGGAAAAAAGGTATATAAGTCGACCCGAAATAAGATGGGCTGACGACCTAATTCCAGCCGAGGGTAGAATTTAAGGGATGGTTGAAAGTCCCACAGAATACAGAAAAATGGAGAACGTTTGAAGAGGCCTTGCAGTTGAGAGATACATAGCTAGATTGAAGAAGAAGAAAGCGTTATTATATTATAATAAGTTATTTAATCTAATTCAATTTAGATAATCCATTGTTTGGCGAAAACACTTTGTTTTTTCTACATTATTAACAGTTTAATTAAAACACTGTTATGCAATATCATAATTGATTTTATTTCTTTTAAAATTGTCGCGAGAGCTGTTTCGCTAACCAATGTTGGCATCATCAGGTGTTACAATCAACTATTGATTGTAACACCTGATGATGCTAACATTGGTTAGAGACACAGCTCTCGCGACAATTTCAAAAGAAATAAATAAACCATTGTTTTGGCCGAAACACTTATCTTGATATTTCAACATTATAAACTGTTTAAAAGAAAAAACTTTGTTATTAATTTCACAATTGATTATATTTTCTCGGGACAGCTGTTTCCCTAACCGATGTTAGCATCGTCAGGTCTTACAATCAACCTAGTTGACTGTACCTAACTAACTAACTAACTAACTAACCATCACTCCGTCTCTCCGTAGGGGTAGGCAGAAAGAATATACTGCCACACTTTTCCTTCCTGACACATTTCTCTCGGTTCCTCAACATTCATACATCGTGTCATGCACGCGCGTCGATTTCTCTGACTCCTCGCATGGCCGACATTCAATATTTGATTTATTTGATCGTGCCACGTTTTCCTCAGTCTTCCTCTATTTCTGGTTCCATTTACATCGGTAACATATAATTTTTTTACCATTCTTTCTTCATTAATTCTTTCCATATGTCCAAACCATCTTAATGATCCTTTCATTATTTTGTTCATAACACCATCATTCGCACCGCATTCACTTCTTATATTTCCATTCGACACTCTATCATACACAGAGTATTCACACATTTGTCTAAGAGATCTCATTTCTACTGCATTTATATTTTTATTTTTTGTTGAATTGCTCTTTACATCAGGACACGATGAGCCAAATCAATGTAAAGGGTATTATAGCTATCATAATGATCCTAATGACACGTGATAGGTAGCTAATCTATCGCCATTATATTGTCACGTGAATTCTACATCAGACCAAAGACAGTGTGGCAATCACACTGCCCTAGCCGGGAATCAAACCCGGAACCTTCGGGGTGGCAGTCAATGCACTTACCACTCGGCCACGAAGGTCGTCAATTCATTTTATTCTACTTTCATCCTTCTTTTGCCAGTTCCATGCCTCGCTTCCATACATAAGGGTCGGTAAAATAAAACTTAATAAAATTATAACTTAACTAACTAACTAACTAACCATCACGCCGTCTCCCCGAAGGGGTAGGCAGAAAGAATGGACTGCCACACCTTTCTTTCCTGACATATTTCTCTCGCTTCCTCAACATTCATACATCGTGTCGTGCACGCGCGTCGATTTCTCTGACTCCTCACATGGCCGACATTCAATATTTGATTTATTTGATCGTGCCACGTTTTCCTTAGTCTTCCTCTATTTCTGGTACCATTTACATCATTAACATATAATTTTTTTACCATTCTTTCTTCATTCATTCTTTCCATATGTCCAAACCATCTTAATGATCCTTTCATTGTTTTGTTCATGACACCATCATTCGCACCGCATTCACTTCTTATATTTTCATTCGACACTCTATCATACACAGAATATCCACACATTCGTCTAAGAAATCTCATTTCTACTGCATTTATTCTACTTTCATCCTTCCTTTGCCAGTTCCATGCTTCGCTTCCATACATAAGGGTCGGTAGAAGAACACCATTGTGCACTGCCATTCTAGCTTTTTTGGATATAACTTAATAAAATATAACTTGTAACTAACTAACTAACTAACCATCACGCCGTCTCCCCGAAGGGGTAGGCAGAAAGAATGGGCTGCCACACTTTTCTTTCCTGACATATTTCTCTCGCTTCACACTTCGCGACATTCTATCATACACAGAGAATTCACACATTCGTCTAAGAGATCTCATTTCTACCGCATTTATTCTACTTTCATCCTTCTTTTGCCAGTTCCATGCTTCGCTTCCATACATAAGTGTCGGTAGAAGAACGCCATTGTGCACATAAAATATAGTTTGTAAATAGTTTTAAATTGAAATCTTCGAAACCCAGCAACTTTATTTGCATTTAATTGTATCTCAATAGAGACGAAGACGCAAACTGGAAACTGAATATGGATGATCAAATGAATATGGTGTTTACAGAACTTATGACCTGTCATTGGTTGGGTTAAGCGCACGCTGTATGTAATTACAACATTCCCCATTCCACCTTTATTATTATGATCATGCATGACAAATTTTGGAAGATGTATATATACTTCAAATCCATACCTATCTTCACGTGTCAGTTTTAACTGGCCATCTATGTAGATTTGATTGCACTTAAGTATACATTCACAAAAAAAATATATATATATATTTGCTTTCTGATTATTAACGACGAAGAAGAAGAATAAAAGAATTAATTGGATGGAAAAATTTTGACAGTAAAACGTGGGATAAGTTTAGCTCTGGCATGAGTAGTATTTTACGTTTTATTGAATCTGTAGAGGAGCAATTATTTGTTTTTTTTCCATCCCGCCTTTCAAACACGTAAAAAATAATGTGTTTTTCGTAATTTCTCTCCGAGTACTACAGACAGCGTCATAAACAAGCCAAGCCATGCGTCGGGCCTCGGTTACTCTCTGCTTGGTAAATATTTGGGGATATAGCCGCTGCGTGGGTAACAGATCGAAACTGTCGGCGGTTAGGTGCTTTTTTTTCTCCTGCTATTAATACGTAAATTCAAAGTTTGAGAATGTTCACAAATACCTATATTTAAATAAAATGGAGTTAAAAAAGTACTTGCATAAAAAAATTACCGCATATACGATATTTTTGAACACATTTATGAAAGAACATTTTGTGTTAAATTATTTTTATTTTGTTATTTTATTTATTTATTTATTTTTAAAAAGACTAATACCAAGGATTTAAATCAATGATATTAGAATTTATGTTACAATCTTCAATGTGAGCAGAAAATAGCTCATTATTATGAAGAAGGAATCTGGTGGTGTCCAGGCTTGAACCCATGTCCCCTGGATCAGGAGCCAAGCGTTCTATCCCATAGACCACCACCCGGTTTTTATATCATGTATTTTATATGATTTGTTTTAGATTTATTTTGTGGGTGTTGGACGATCGAAGTGTGCGCGGGAGATGCCTATTGGTGGCGATGGGGTTCGCAACCCATCACACCGCTTCTCCCGCGGGGCGAAAAGAGAAGGATCGAGTGCCGCATCAGTAAAAGTGTGACAGTCCATTCTTTCTGCCTACCCTTTCGGGGAGACGGCGTGATGGTTAGTTAGTTAGTTTTATGAAAGTAGTTATGGGATGGAAACTATGAGAGATTAAGAGTCACGCAGAAATGTAGAGAGATTAAGAGTCACGCAGCGTTCCATGGAAAGACATATGCTCGGCGTCAGTCTCCGAGATAAAATCAGAAATGAGGAGATTAGACGCCGAAAAAAAATAACGGACATCATGGAATAACTAGCAAGACTGAAGTGGCAATGGGCGGGTCATGTGGCGAGCCAGAGTGAGGATAGATGGACCCAGAAAATAATAAGGTGGAGATCATGGGAGAATAGGAGAAACGTCGGCAGGCCGCAAAAAATGTGGGCCGACGACATTGCTGCCGTGGGGGGTAAAATGTGGCTACGGCTGGCAGGAGATAGAGACGAGTGGAAGGAAAGGGAAGAGGTCTATGTCCAGCAGTGGACCGATAAAGGCTGACGAAGAAGAATATGAAAGTACACGTTGTATTAATGTTAAGGAGTTGTATACTGTTGTACTGGAGGATGTTGGTATTTTTGTCCCCGATAGATATCTCCGACAGCGACAGCACAGATTGTTTTCCCTACCGGCCGCCAGAACCAATCTGCCTCTGGTGACACCGGTGGGAAGAGCAATTAGTCTGCTGAACGCGGTCTCCTCGGAGATCGACGTCTTTCATGTTATTGAAAGTACGTTCAGGGGACAAATACTCTTGACTTTGGAAAGTATCTTGTCTTCCTAATGTCGAACCATCACTAATGCGTTCCTGGTATTATGTTGTATGTGTATAATGTCTTACCTGTGCTCAATAGATGACTTAAACATTTATGCTGTTTGTTATGTCTTTTGATTGAATTGAATTGAATTTAATTGATTTGATTGATTTATTTATTTATTTATTTATTAAGGGTAACATACAGCGATATCATTAACATATATATAAAAGAAACATTTAGAGTAATTAAAATAAGGCCAATTACATGCTACCACAAATATAAAATAATAGTTAACAATCAACAAATGATAGTGAGAAACAATATTGAAGTTAAACTAGGACAAAATAAGGTATACATAATATTTAAGAGTTAGAATGCTTATACTACTGGAAATAATAATTGAGTTAGGTACGAGTACCACAAATATAAAATAATAGTATATTTTAATTAAAAGAACGGTTAGTTACTATTTAAGAAACAAACAAAGAAACCATCACGACGTTTCAGGACTTAATGTTAATGCTCGTTGTCTGCAAGTAGGACACCGTCATCCGCATACGAGAGACAGCTTACTGACACTCCGCTCATTTTGGAACCTGCATCTAACCCTTTCAGTCTTTCATATATATAATATAATATATAAAATAAATAAGTTGAATGATTTAAAAAAATATTGGTTACTGAATTATTAACATTTTCTGTATGGAATGCGTTGCATTATAGATATATAGTATATGAAAACCAATAGAGAAAGTAATCGAAAATAGAACGAGTGTCTCTGGTTATCTCAGCGTATTTATATTGACCCAAATTAATAGTGACTCTGGAATCCCAAATTTTTGATACGCAACGCCTGCATTTGTACCGTGTTCCTGTAGCTTGAAATTATTTTTAGGGGCATACGAGAGTCACATATTCATAAATATATATAAAAAAATAAACAATTTTCACTTTATTTGAGTAAGTAGCGTCAAACGGTTTCATTCTAACTAAACGTCAAATTTAACTGTTTAGTTTGGGAAGGTATCCCTGAGGAAGCTCGCTACAGGGTGAAACCGGTTGGCTCTACTAACTCAAATAAAGTGGTTTATCTCTCTCTCTCTCTCTCTCAGGAGTTCCACTAAAGAACACCAAGGAATTTGTCTACCCCGGGAGAAAAATAACATGAGACGGTCGGTCTAAGAGCGAGGTCGACTATTCATCAGGCTAGGCTTGCATTTAATAAAAGGTCGAAAATAAAATAATCAATTAATATAGACCTAAAACTGAGAATACTCCTCTTCAAGACCTATGTATGGAGTATCTTGATGTACGGCTGCGAGACATGGTGCCTATCCGAAAGAGATAAACGGAGACTAGAGGCTTTTGAGATGTGGTCCTATAGAAGACTATTAGGAATTTCCTGGAGAGACCACATCACGAATGAGGAAGTTCTTCAAATAATCGAAGGAGGAAGGCACCTGCTCAGGACCTTGTCCGAAAGGCGTGCAAGATGGATCGGCCATGTTATACGTCAAGAAGGTCTCTTGCATGCCATAATGGAGGGTATGACCGAGGGGACAAACTCTAGGGGACGCCCACGCCGAGAGTACCTGGAGGACCTGTTGGTGGACGTGCGCTGCTCATCATATGCAGATTTCAAAAGAGCCGCACAAGACAGGGAAGAATGGAAGAGAATAATAGAAGAAATTGCTGCAAACCAATCCCAGGATTGAAACTTGCTAACTAAAATGTTGACAAATCTAGAAATTTGCGTGGCAATCATGAAAGTTAATTAAAAATAGTTTATAATAATAAATAAAAAGTACATTTACAAGGGATGTATAATATTTAATAAAAATATAAATTCAGAAGTTTTTGGGAGAAAAAGTAAACCGAAGTCAAGATATGAAATTATCTTTCTCGGTCCCAAAGGGAATACCGAAAACAAGACCAAAAACTGACGAAAAACAGTATCATATAATATTTTTGTCTTATCCATATACAGAAATATTTTATTTCTTATATAAAGATATTTTGTGGGGAGAATAAAAGCGAAACTTGGGTGTTTCGGTGATTGCAATCGATCAGCTTTCACTTGATATATATTTATACAGCGCATTACATGTATAACTTATTTCAATTAAAAAGTTTCATATCTTAATACATATAATTCTTCTGTTCGTGTGGAACCTATACTCTAAAGTCAAGAGTGTTTGTCTTCTGAACGTACATTCAATTATATGAAAGACATCGATCTCCGAGGAGACAGCGTTCAGCAGACTAATTGCTCTTCACACCGGTGTCACCAGAGAAAGACCGAGGAAAACGTGGCATGATCAAATAAATCAAATATTGAATGTCGGCCACGCGAGTCACATAAATCGACACGCATGCATAACACGATGTATAAATGTTGATGAATCAATAGAAATATGTCAGGAAAGAAAAGCGTGGCAATCCATTATTTCTGCCTACCCCATCTGGGAGACGGCGTGATGGTTAGGTTAGGTTAGGTTAGGTTAGGGGGAATTTATAAGAGAGAAGATATAAGATATTAGATAGAGAAGTTATTAGAGAGAAATATGTCAAGAAAGAAAAGCGTGGCAGTCCATTCTCTCTGCCTACCCCTTCTGAGAGACGGCGTGATGTTAGGTTAGGTTAGGTTAGGGAGAATTTATTAGAATATATAAGATATTAGATAGAAAAGTTATAAGAGAGAAATATGTCAGGAAAGAAAAGCGTGGTAGTCCATTATTTCTGTCTACCCCTAATGCGAGACGGCGTGAAGATAAGGTTAGGTTAGGTTAGGGTGAGTTTATTAGAGAGAAATATGTCAGGAAAGAAAAGCGTGGCAGTCCATTCTTTCTGGCTACCCCTTCTGGGAGACAGATGGTTAGTAAGTTCGTTAGTTTTATTTAGCTTAAGACGGTCGTCCTCGAATCATTATTTTTCCATTGTCGCCCCCCTTAAGGGGCTGTCAGTTGAGGTGTGAGCCGTAACAGCTGCGGCCGCGATATAAATACATGCAAATAACAGTACTTCAGAAATAGTTTAATAATTATTATTGGACTCGGTTCGATATTCACGGGAACAGTGCGTGCCCAGATTGTTCTGAATTTCAACTTTTATCATTGGAATACTCTAGGCCGCATAATAATGGTGTTCTTGTGCCGACCCTTATGTGTGGAATAGAAGCATGTTACTGGCAAAAGAAGGATAAACGTAGAATAAATGCAGTAGAAGTGAGATCTAAACATTACAACCAACAATTTCATAATGAGTTCCAGGAAATAATTCGTATCTCTAGGCTAACTAACTAACTAACTAACCATCACGCCGTCTCCCCGGAGGGGTAGGCAGAAAGAATGGAACGCCACACTGTTCTGTCCTGGCATACTTCTCTCGCTTCCTCTACATTCATACATCTTGTCATGCACGCACGTCGATTTCTCCGACTCCTCACGTGTCCGACATTCAACATTTGATTGATTTGATCGTGCCACGTTTTCCTCGGCCTTGCTCTATTTCTAGCTCCGTTCACGCCGTTTACATATACCTTCTTTACCATTCTGTCTTCACTCATTCTTTCCATGTGTCCAAACCATCTTAATGACCCTTTCCTTATTTTGTTCATAACACTTTCATTCGCACCACATTCACTTCTTATACTTGCATTTGTCACTCTATCATATACAGATTTGCCACACATTCGTCTTAGAGATCTCATTTCTACTGCATTTATTCTACTTTCATCCTTCTTTTGCCAGTTCCATGCTTCACTTCCATACATAAGGGTCGGCACAAGAACACCGTTGTGCACTGCCATCTTGGCTTTTTTGGATAGGCTTTTGTTTGCGATGACAACTTTAAGTGCACCATTTATTCTGTTGCCTGCCCCAACCCTTCTTTCAATATCCTTCTCCACCCTCCCATCCTTTGTAAACATACTTCCTAAATAAACAAATTCATCCACTTGTTCCAGATTTTCACCGTTTACACTTATGTTGCAGACTATCTCTAGGCTCTTCCCAATAATTATTTTTTCTTCAGTTTTGAAATATGTAAAATCGGTTTATAAACTGAACATTTGTTTTCTTAGAAATACTTTAATAACTAATTTGATTTATATAATTGCATTTAGTACTCCTTAACGAGGTAATAATTTCATAACGAGTTCCAGGATACACTTTCTATTAGCTGGACACCCCCCAACAATTATCTTTTCCATTGTATAAAGTCACATCATTGTTAATTTGCCATACTATGCTCCTCTCAATAGAGTATATAAAGAGTAATACGCCATATTTGATAAGTATAGCCACATTTGATAATGCCTTAGAAGGGCGAAACATGTCATCCCCCAAAAAATACAATAAAACTTCTAGAAAAACATAAGTTTTTTCATTCGATTTGAAGAGGATTGCTGGACATGGATGGATGGGAGCGGCAATGGATAGGAAGCGATGGCGTGCTTTGGGAGAGGCCCACGTTCAGCAGTAGATGACAGACGGCTGATGAGAGTGAGAGAAACTGAAGATGCAGGCTGCAACGATCCACGAAACGTCGGTCGAAGAAGACAATTTACACCGATATACACAAGATAACAAATACATTTATTATTTTATCACAGCATTTTATCCATTATTGACCCTTTGAGTTTAGTTATCTAAGACGTTTATGACATATTTTCGAAGCATAACCGCCTAAATATTATATTTTTTGTACACCAATAGATGTCACTGGTACTTAAAAACTAACTAACTAACTAACCATCACGCCATTTCCCCGGAGGGGTAGGCAGAGAGAATGGATCGCCACACTGGCCTGTCCTGGCATACCTCTCGAGCTTCCTCTACATCCATACATCTTACCATGCACGCACGTCGATTGTTCCTACTTCGAATGTGGCCGCCTTTTAGTAATTGATTAATTTGGTCATGCCATATTTTCCTCGGTCGTCCTCGGTTTGTTTTCGCACTCACGCTGCTTGTGTACAACTTTTTAACCATTCTACTCTCATCCATTCGTTCCATATGTCCGAACCACCTCAGGGATCCTTTTTTAATTTTATTCATGATGCAGTCATCTGCCTTACATTTCTTTCTTATTTCATCGTTCGATATTCTATCATACAACGTTTTCCCGCACATTCTCCTCAGTGATCTAATTTCTACGGCGTTTATCCTACTTTCATCCTTCTTTTGCCAGCTCCAAGCTTCACTTCCATACATGAGGGTTGGCACTAGAACTCCATTGTGTACTGCCGTCTTTGCTTCTGTGGATATATTTCTATTTGCAGTAATGACTTTGAGTGCGCCATTTATTTTATTCCCAGCACCAACCCTCCTTTCGATGTCTTTCTCCATTTTTCCGTCCCTTGTAAACATGCTTCCCAGATACGTAAATTCAGTAACTTGCTCCAATTTCTCGCCCATCGCACTTATATCACAAATCGTCATACATTCTTCTTTCTCGAAAACCATCACTTTAGATTTAGACACATTCATCACCAAGTCACTATTTTTGCATGCCTCATACATCCTTGACACTAAGGCTTGCAAATTTTCGTAACTGTCAGCGATTAACACAGCATCGTCTGCATATAACAAACAGCTGACTGACAAACAATTCATCTTAGCACCAGCGTCTATGCCTTCAAGTTCTTTCATACACTTGTCCAAGTATAGATTGAACAACCACGGGGACATCACACAACCCTGTTTGACACCTTTGGTGATGTCAAACCAAGATGTGACAGCCCCATTAACCCTGACACAAGCGGTGCTTCCCTCATAGAGGGATGCGACCTTTGTGCCCACTCCATACTGGTACTTAAAATTTTTGCAAACCTGAATATTGGAAAAATTATATGAGCCCCAAGCATGGGTCATAGGCTATTTGACTTCGTATTCAATGCTCCACAATTAAGGCGGTACGCACGGAAAATTTAGTAAGCTAAATTTTTATGAGAGCAGAGACTCAAGCTCAACTCAAAGACTTGTGAAGAAGTTGTGTTGTGTAGTCCTGTCCCAATAATTTTCCGAGTGAAATAATCTTTCTCTTATTTATCGCCGATGGGACGAAACACTGGTAATTGAAGGATTCATGAAATTTCCAACTTCACTCATATTTTCCTTCACCCTTCTAAATTGGGTTACCGTCAACCGTTTTCTATTATCTAGTTCACAGAGGAGGACTTTGAAAAATTTTATCGCGTTAATGCGTGTATGAGGTATTAAAAAAAGATAAAATACGTAATTTCTTCAATATTATTTTAAAGTTCTTGCTGGTTAAGTGCCTAATTACAGCTAATTTAAAAAACGTTGGATACGTGTAACATAAATTAAATAAATACAAAAGTCCGGATCGTCCATGTCAACATGTGTAACATCAAAAAAAAACATTATGTGTCATTACATTATGTGCTAAATTGAAAAAAAACGGTGGATTCGTGGAACATAAATTAAATAGACAATATGTGCATCATCTAAAAAGAACATTTTGTGTTCAATTATTTTTATTTTGTTATTTTATTTTATATCATTGTATTTTATATTATTTGTTTTAGATTTATTTAGTGAGTGTTGGACGATCGAAGTGTCCGCGGGAGATGCCTATTGGTGGCGATGAGGTTCGCAACCCATCACACCGCGTCTCCCGCGGAACAAAAAGAGAAGGATGGTGTGCCGCAACAGTAAAAGTGTGACAGTCCATTCTTTCTGCCTACCCTTTCGGGGAGACGTCGTGATGGTTAGTTAGTTAGTTAGTTTAAAATACGTATTAATTGTTTCTTGAACAATGATGGAACCAACCAACCCAAACCAACCCAACCCTTATGTATGGAAGCGAAGCATGGGACTGGCAGAAGAAAGATGAAAGCAGAATAAATGCGGTAGAGATGAGGTCCCTTGAGGTCTAAGGAAGGAATGTAAAGCGAAAGAAGGTATTATGAACAAAATTATGAAAGGTTCGCTGCGTTGGTTCGGACATATGGAGCGCCTGGGTGAAGAAAGAATGGTTAAAAAGTATACATTAACGATGTAAATGGAGTAAGGAGTCTAGGTAGACCGAGGAAAACATGGCATGACCAAATGAATCAAATATTAAAGGTTGGTCATGTCAGAAGCCGGAAGAATCGAGGTGTGTGTATGACTCGATGTATGAATGTGGAGGAAGCTAGAGAGATGTGCCAGAATAGAGTAGTGTGGCGGTCCATTCTCTCTGCCTACCCCTGCGGGGAAACGGCGTGATGGTTTGTTGTTGAAAAATGATGTTAAACTCCATATTATATAATTTTAGATAAACTTAAGGCGTTAACACTAGAATTCGATAGTGACGATTTTTTTAAGAATTAAAACACCGCATCGGTTAAAGTGTGGCAGTCAATTCTTAAAATCCATTGTTTTGGCAGAAACACTTTGATATTTCAACATTATTAACTGTTTAAATAAATAAAAATTGTTTTGAATATATCACAATCGGTTATAGTTATTGACATAAACCATTGAGACCAGGGGATACCACAAGAACGAAGGCTAAAGTAAGGGTGGCAGAGATGAGGACGCTGAGGATGATAGCAGGAAGGACTATTCGAAATAGGGTGAGAAACACGGCTATCCGCGAAATCTGCAAGGTGGAGGATGTCGTGAGATGGGGCAGACAACGCAGAAGATATTGGAATGCGCAAGTACAAAGGATGTATCCCACCAGAATCCCACAAGCTGTGGCGCATCAGATTCCTGCCGGCTACCGTCCTCCCGGAAGACTGCCGAAGAGATGGAGAGATAGTTGGGAGTCAACCTCTCAAGAGAGGCCAGCCTGATTTCAGGAACAGACTAAAGGTCTATAAGGAGAAGATGAAGAAAAAGAAGAGGTTATATTTAGTAGCCACAGATGTTATCAGGTCCTACCATAAATTTGAAATTGTAAAAACTGACGATGCTTACATCGGTTGGCGAAACAGCTGTCGCGACTAAATATAATCAATTGAAGACTACAGGGGAAAAACAAGGAATGTCAGTTAAAATTCAAAATAAATGTAATAATGCCATCTAGCGGCATTTGTACGTATCTATCAACAGTAAAATTTTCATATTCAAAAATCATGTGTGTCATCGACTATGGCCAGATAATCGATTGCTAATTGCTAGTAAATATATAGACTTTGATTAGCTTTATTCTCAATTTATTCAAATTAACCTTCTACTGACATTCCTTGTTTTTCCCCTGTAGTATTCAATTGTGATGTTCAAAACAAAGTTTTTTAGTTAAGCATTTAAGATTTTTGCTTTTATATCCCCGATCAGATAAGGTTTATCCCCGATCAGATATTATTTACATATACCATATATGGAAGAAAAATAGAGTAGCTTAAATATGGTATGTTGTCTCTTTGATTTTCGTAAACAGGCCCATAATGACACACGGAATCGAAGCAAGAGCGGGCACTGTCAAAACCAAACATATCTTAAAAGTAGCCGAAATGAGAACTTTGCCACCTATTGTGGGGAGAACCCTTAGAGATAGGATGCCAAACTGCAACATTGAAGACATAGAGAGATGGAGTAGGCAGAAAAGACGATTCTGGAAGGAACACATCAAGAGAATGGATCCTAAGATCGTGATGATCGTGATAAGTCAAATTAAGGCACAGAGGCCCTTCGAAGTTCTCCTGTATTGAAAACGATTCGTCTTTTAAATGAGGTTATGAAAGAGATAGACCTCTTTGGATGCAATTATGGCGAATTCGTGAATACCCTTACGATAAAGGCAGCAAGGAAATAACTGGCATATTCCTATTCATAAGGTTCTATGTATGTTTCCTTTGATATTCTTTTTTTACACCTTTACATCGATTTGGCTCGCGCTGTCATGATGTAAGGAGTTTTTTCAACAAAATATTAATAATAATGTACGAGACTCCAGAGGGCCGTCGACCAACAGGATGACCAAAGAGATGGAGAGAAGGCTGGTCGTCTTCTTCGTAGGAAGAAAGTTAATATAATGATGATAGAAGAATAAGAATAAGAAGAAATAACAGTTAACATCAATTCGATGGACCGGGGATAGGCCTAGGAAGTGAACGAGCGAGGCTTACGAAAGGGTGCCGCCGCGCCCTATAAAAGCCTCGGGTAAGCTGTGGGTACCCCTTCTATGACATAGAACCCGGAACATTAAAGAATACTGTATTGGATTAATTTTATCTCAATAGAGACGAAGATGCAAACTGGAAACTGAATATGGTGATCGAGTTGTTTACAGGACTTATGACCTGTCATTGGTTGGGTTAAGCATGTTGCATCTTCGTCATGTTGCGATAACCCGCAATGGGTAAATAAAATCCAGTATTCGTCTACAAGTATTTTTATACATTCAAAATGTCGTCATCTGAGAGTAAGAAGGTTCCAACTGACAAAAGTAAAAAGCTGAGAAAAATGAAGTCAAAGTTTTGTTGGTTTCGGGTGTGTATCTTGGAATAAAAGGGTTATATTCCAATTTCCAGAGATTATTTTACCGAGAAACGTGTAAATTTTGTCTGGCAACAGTTGGAATAATAAAGTTCTAAGTTTAAATGAATCCTTCTTCAGTGAATCGTGTGTTTTGAATGATCAGATGGAACTTGATTATTTTCGTAACATCAAAATGACGATACTTTTACATGTTTTTTTTAATTGTACGTATAGATAAGATTATTAAGAACCCTTTTCACAAAAAAAAACAAATGTGAAATTTTGTTAGTTGGAACCCTCTTACTGTCAGGTGACGATGTTGTATAAAATGTTTTGTGTTTTTTTTGTATTATCATTTGAAGCTTGAATATTAGGACCGCCACTGGGCCATTTTAAGAGGAAGTGTTTTCGAGTATCTACAGGATAATGTACTCTTCCCTGCTGGGATGGCACCAGGAGGAGGTGATCACATTTATCATTGTCAATATGTTGCGACAGATGAGATGGATTGGGACAAAAAAGGGGAAACAGGAAGAAAAGGAATAAATAAACGAAGGAAATCTAATCAAACGAATTTCTGACGAAGCAAGGGGATGCGGGTAAGCCTTTTTACGGATAAATCTTGCAGTTGTTCAAACCCTCAAGGGATATTAAAAATAATTTAAAATCTACATAAACAAATTTTATAAGTACACTCAATTGATCAATTCAATCGGAACCTTTCTTAACCGGTGATGTGTAGCTAGTACACATACAAAAGGTCGGTTTGAGTGTAGAATATATCGCACCGTGAGTGTAAAACCGACGTAAGTGCAAATATACAGTTTGGAGATATGGGAGTTTAAAGATTTCATATTGCTTGATAAAACTGTTTTTTTTTAATAAACCAATGATTATCGGTTTATAGTAATATATCTTTAAACCGAAAATCATTGGTTTATTCACATCGTGTCATGCACGTGCGTCGATTTCTCTGACTCCTCACATGGCCGACATTCAATATTTGTTTTATTTGATCATGCCACGTTTTCCTCGGTCTTCCTCTATTTCTGGTTCCATTTACATCGTTAACATATAATTTTTTTACCATTCTTTCTTCATTCATTCTTTCCATGTGACCAAACCATCTTAATGATCCTTTCATTATTTTGTTCATAACACCATCATTCGCACCGCATTCACTTCTTATATTATTAGTAATTAAAATAGTGTTCTTATTTCTTTTTTTTGTAACTAAAACCTAGAATTCATGAACCAACTAACTAACTAACCATCACGCCGTCTCCCCGAAAGGGTAGGCAGAAAGATGGACTGCTACACTTTGACCGATGCGGCACTCCAATCTTCTCTTTTCGCCCCCGCGAGGGACGCGGTGTGATGGGTTGCGAACCTCATCGCCACCAATAGCCATCTCCCGCGCACAATTCGATCGTCCAACATCCACAAAATAAATCTAAAACAGATAATATAAAATACAATGATACAAAATAAAATAACAAATTAAAAATAATTTAACACAAAATATTATTTTAGATGGTGAACTTGTTGTCAACTGGACGATCCGGACATTTGTGTTTATTTAATTTATATTCCACGTATCCACCGTTTTTTTTAATTAACTGTAATAAGGCACTTAACCAATCCAACACCAGCAAGAACTTTTAAATATTATTGAAGAATTTATTCAAATTGTCAGTATGGTCACAGAAGATCGCAGCGTGCTGCCGAAACCGGTCGAAGACGCAAACATTAGTGGATTTTTACTAAATATACATTTGAAAAAATACATGTAATATATTTTTATTTCTATGAACTTCTATTGTGATATTTCAAATTAATAAAAAAAGGAACCAATTCTTTACAGTTTCGAAGATATGGGCATCTCATTATCCATTTCTTTAGATTAATCAGGGGATATTTCGAGAACTCGGCCGTGCTATAGAATGTCGGTATTTTTGTCCCTGATAGATATCTCCGACAGCAACAGCACAGATTGTTTTACCTACCGGCCGCCAGAAACAATCTGCCTCTGGTGACATCGGTGGGAAGAGCAATTAGTCTGCTGAACGCGGTCTCCTCGGAGATCGACGTCTTTCATATTAGTGAAGGTACGTTCAGGGGACAAATACTCTAATGCGTTCCTGTTATTATGTTGTATATTTATAATATTTTACCTGTACTCAATAGATGCCTTAAACATTTTGCTGTTTGTAATGTCAAATGTAATGTCGGATGTGAGACTTGGAAGTCTACCGCGGACGTTATTGGTAAACTCTAGGTGTTTATAAATAGGTGTCTTCACTCAATATTCAAAATCTATTCGCCCCAAACAGTGTCAAATGACGTCCTCTGGACCGTGGCAGGCGAAAAGCCAATTAGGGAACAAGTCGCTAGACGCAAATGGCAGTGGATCGGTCACACTCTGAGACAGAACCCAGCCTGCATCGCTCAGGGTGCACTAGACTGGTCCCCTATGGGGGGAAAGAGAAAGCGAGGCAGACCTAGAGCCACCTGAAGAAGAACCCTGCAGGACGAGGTTAAGGCGGCAGGCCTCACTTTGGATGATGTTAGGCATCAGGCATGCGATAGAGTCGGGTGGAGAAGATTCCTTGAGGCCCTATGCACCACGGAGGTGTGACAGGACAAAAAGAAGAAGGATAATGTCTATTGAGTTAGTACACTAATTTGATTTGATTTAATAACTCCACTCCGTACAAAATGGACACCACCAAGAGAGTAATGATAGGTTAGTTAATTACTTTTTTTTCCATTATCAAGAATCAAACACAACCATCTATTTTGTGTCTTCCATATTTTCTGTATTTCCCAACAGAATTATACTTCTCCAAAAATAAAGTAACCCAAATAAACCCTATTCAAACAGAATGGCATATAATAATAATGTAATAAGGCCTATTTTCGTCTGAGACCAATTACTAAAGTGTCATATAGTCTTATAACAAGCTCGTCGGCGTGACAGGCGAACGCCGAGGTGAATTTGACCCTTATTGCTTCAGGACGGAATAATATAATACGCAAAAACACGTACACGGTGGTTCAAAAGTAATGATTATTTTTAGAATTAAGTAAACTATAATTAATTATTATTGGTCATTATAAACAGACAAAAACCGAATGTCATCGAGAAAGATTGCGAGAATATTTGGAGTTCTTTCCGAGAGTAATTTGAAATGCCCACGATGCGTATGTCCAAGAACGCTTCTGGATTATTTTGGATTGTGTTCTTATTATTGTTGTATAACAATTGTATAGAAAACAATGGAGAACAATTTGGTGTTGTTAATTATGATTTACTTAATGTGCGTGAAAAAAATTATCTAAGTATTTTGAAATGCACAGATTATTTTGATTTTTTTTTCTGATTATTGTTGTACGAAGTCAGTGTAAAAATTAATGTAAACAAAAACAGAACAATTTGGTGTTGTAAATTGTGAGTTTATGAACGTGTGTAAAAAAAATAAACATTAAACATAAAAACGTCTGGTTACGATTTTACATTGAATTAAGGTTTTTAAGGGTAAAAACCAGTAATTTTTAATAAACAAACATTAATATTTAGTGAATTTATTTTTGAGTAATAATGGATGGCATTGTACAGTTACACATCTTATTTATTTTGAAATTAAACATGTTTCGGATGGTTCTAATCTATCTTCGGTGAATTTTTCAACAAACAAAAAAATGCAAAATCATTTCTTATACTCGTATAATATATATATGTTACCAATTAAAGGCTCAACATAGTTCAAAAAGGCCTACGAGCTGCAGCCTCCTTGCAAACGTTCCTAAAGTCCAAGCTTCTATCCAGAAACACCAAGCTGCGTATTTACAACACCATCATCAAGCCAGTGGTGACATATGGTTCAGAGTCATGGACAATGACTCTAAAAGAACAACAAATAATATACTGGTTTAAGCATAGAATACAAAGAATGATCCTGGGACCCAGACCCGGTGTTGCAGCGGGAACTTGGAGGCATAGGACCAACCAAGAGATCCGTACGATGACCCAGCAGCCCCTTATAACGAGCCTAGCTTGGATTGGGCATGTATGCCGAGCCGAAGAGACCAGAGCAATCAAGACCCTGTACACGTCTAAACCGACTGGAGTAAGACCTCTAGGAAGGCCTAAACAGCGCCTAATGGACAATGTTCTGGCTGACCTGGCTAGGTTGGGCGAATCGGACTGCTGGGAGCAAAAGGCGCAGGATCGAGGAGCTTGGCGAAAAATCATCAAGGAGTCTAAAACTCTTCAAGAGTTGTATGGCCATAGGAAGTAAAAAAAGTAAATACCGATTAAAGGGGTTGTGTTATCCGTGGATGTGGGTGATATTCTAATTAAATAAAAATAACTCTATACTCCTGTGTTTCAGCCCCTAATCTAATTAAATATCACGTCGGTTTCTATGGGTAGTTAGGAAATATGGACCGCCACACTGTTCTATCCTGACACACCTTTTGAACTTTCATTAAATTCATATACCGAGAAACGTACGCTCGTCGATTTTACCGACTTCAAACATGGTCTCCTTTTAGAAATAGATTAATTTTATTATGACATGTTTTCTTTGGCCTCCTCCTCGTATTTCCATCAATTTTAAAATTAAAATTAAAACATAATACATAATGTGAATAAATGGATATATAATATTGATTAAAACTATGTTTTATTTGTATATTTTATGGGAGCTATGTTTTTCGGATTAAGGCATTAGCAAATGTTGTTAATATTTGATTGATATCGCCTTGTTAACGCATTTTGAAATGATAATACCCTAGAAAGGCAAAACATGCCATTTCAAAACTTTTGCAAACTTCACAAGCTTCGCCTTGTGGCTTTCTAATATCATTTCGACAAAGCTTCAAATATTCAGCAGCAGCGTTAAAAGCGTACTGCTGTACGGATGTGAAACTTAGAAATCTACCGCGGACGATATTGCAAAAATCCAGGTGTTTATTAATACGTGCTTCGCTCAATATTCAAGATCTATTGGCCCCAAACAGTGTCAAATGCTATTATCTGGACCATGGCAGGCGAAAAGCCAATCAGAGAACAAGTCGCTAGACGCAAATGGCTGTGGATCGGTCATACCCTGAGACTGAACCCAGCCTGCATCGCTCAGAGCGCACTAGACTGGTCCTCTATGGGAGGAAAACTAACTAACTAACCATCACGCCGTCTCCCCGAAGGGGTAGGCAGAAAGAATGGACTGCCACGTTTTTCTTTCCTTATTTTTCTCGCCTCCTCAACATTCATACATCGTGTCATGCACGCGCGTCGATTTCTCTGACTCCTCACGTGGCCGACATTCAATATTTGATTTATTTTATCGTGCCACGTTTCCCTCGGTCTTCCTTTATTTCTAGTTCCATTTACATCGTTAACATATACATTTTTACCATTCTTTCTTCATTAATTATTTCCATGTGTCCAAACCATCGTAATGATCCTTTCATTATTTTGTTCACCGTCATTCTAACCGCATTTACACATTCGTCTAAGAGATCTCAATTTCTACTGCTTTTATTTTACTTTCATCATTATTTTGCTTCCATACATAAGGCAGTTCCATGCTTGCTTCCATACATAAGGGTCGGCACAAAAAGGTAGGTTTTTGTTTGCGATGACAACTTTAAGTGCACCATTCACTTTGTTGTCTGCCCCAACCCTTCTTTCAATATCCCTCTTCACTCGGCCATATTTTGTAAACATACTACCCAAATACACGAACTCGTCTACTTGCTCTAAATTTTCAATTTATAAATATAATATTGAAATAAAATTATTATATTTTAAAATGAAGTTCATAGAAAAGTGTGTCTACAGCTGACCAAACCTACACTTATCTAACCTTACATTTTCTAACTAGTATGCCATTAATTTTATTACTGGGGTAGACATTAAGGATGGACTGCCACACGCTTATTTCCGGATGTTTTCTCAGCTTCCAAACATCGTGTAAAGCGCACACTTCGTAGCAAGGTACACAATGTGTTGTTAACGAGTTTCTAGTACAATCATACCATAGTTCCGCTTTTAGATATCTATTTCCGTACGGATACAATCAAACTCCGACCAAACGAAGTCGGGATATGCCTAATGCATCATTGTATGAAGCACAGATCCAAAAAACCTAATATCTTATAAAATGAATAACTTATTTATCTCATGCTATTGTCTTTCAATCCAATCTTCCTTCTTCTTCTTCAAGTGCCCTGTCGGGTCCCCCCAACGTTGGCGATCACCTCGGCGAACCTGTCCCTGTCCTGCGCCGCTCGAAACCTCTCCTCGACACCTCGGATGTCGGTCCACTCCCTTACGTTTTGCAGCCAGGACATTTGTCTCCTACCGGGCCCTCGGCGTCCCTCAATTTCCCCCTCCAATATCAGTTGGAGAAAGTGGTACTTTTCCCCATGCAGATGTGAAATCTTCCGAACCTTGATAGTTGATAACAGCTTCCTGTCAACTCTAGCTCGCCTCAGGACTTCGGTATTGGTAACCATGTCTGTCCAGGGAATTCTGAGCATTCGGCGATGGAGCCACATTTCAAATGCTTCCAGTCTGTTCATTGAGTTGACTTTCAATATCCACGTTTCACATCCATACAATAAAACAGACCACACATATCATTAGATCATTCTCTGGCGGAGTTTCAAATTTATGTTATCATTGCAGAAGAGTGATTTCATTTTATTAAACGTAGCTCTTGCTGCCTCAATTCTACATTTTATCTCTACATCTGGGTTAAGAGGTATATAAACTTTTCCACCTTTTTAACGTTACGGCCCTTCAAATGCAATACTGACCCACTGTAGTCAAGCCGTCCGAATGTCATCCATTTGGTTTAACTTCCAATGTATTGAAACTCTAGCCTGGGAGTGAAGGTTAATGGGGATATTGTTAATAACATCAGGTATGCTGATGACACATTTATTTTAGCTGACAGTATACCCGATCTTCAAGAACTCATAAATAAAATTGATATAGCAGGATAGGATCTGGGCTTGAAAATCAACTTTAAGAAGACCAAATGGATAACATTTGGGCGACTTAACTTTCTTCATCCACTCTACAACTGAATGGTGCGAATGTTGAAATGGTCGACCAATTTAAATACCTTGGCAGCATTATCACTAAAGCGCTTGACCCGGACATTGAAATAAAATGCAGAATTGAGGTTGCACGAGCTGCATTTAATAAAATGAGAACATTCTTTTGCAACGATAATCTTAACTTGAAACTCCGACAAAGAATGATTAAATGTTATATATGGTATGTTCTACTATATGGCTGCGAACCTGGACTCTGAAAGTGAATGTAATGAACCGGTTGGAAGCGTTCGAGATGTGAATATACCGCAGAATGATCCGTATGCCGTGGACCGATAGGGTCGGTAATGCATACGTACTACAGAGAGCCAGAGCCAATAGAGAGCTGTTGTCGAGTGTGAAAATTAGAAAAGTCTCATATTTGGGCCATGTGCTAAAGGGAGAAAAATACCACCTCCTTCGACTGATATTAATGGGTAAAGTGGAGGGACGTCGGAGAGTTGGTAGAATGCAGCTGTCCTGGCTGCGGAACATCAAAGAGTGGACAGGAATAATAAGAGTTTAGAACCTGTTTCAAGTGGCGCAGGACAGAGATACCTTTGCTGCAGTGATCGCCAACGTTGGAGGGACCTGACACGGCACCGAAAGAAGAAGAATTGTTTTTAAAATGAAATCAAATCAGTTTTAAATCACAACATACATTACAAACAATATAAATGTTTAAGGCGTCTATTGAGAACAAGTAAAATATAATATATAATACCAATAACGAATGAGGTTTTCCTAATTCACACATATGTTACAAACTATCATTTCCTCTTTCCTATCTAAAACCAGGACCTTTGACTTTCCGACATTTTTTATCATTTAACTGGTTGATGGGCGAGAAATTGGAGCAAATTGCTGAATTTACGTATCTGGGAAGCATGTTTACAAGAGACGGAAAAATGGAGAAAGACATCGAAAGAAGGGTTGGTGCTGGGAAGAAAATAAATGGCGCACTCAAAGGCATTACTGCAAATAGAAATATATCCACAGAAGCAAAGATGGCAGTACACAATTGAGTTCTAGTGTCAACAAGTATGGAAGTGAAGCTTGGAGCTGGCAAAAGAAGGATGAAAGCAGGATAAATGCCGTAGAAATGAGATCACTAAGAAGAATGTGCGGGAAACGTTGTATGATAGAATACCGAACGATGAAATAAGAAAGAAATGTAAGGCAGATGACTGCATCATGAATAAAATTAAAAAAGGATCCCTGAGATGGTTTGGACATATGGAACGAATGGATGAGAGTAGAATGGTTAAAAAGTTGTACACAAGCAGCGTGAGTGGGAAAAGAAGCCGAGGACGACCGAGGAAAACATGGCATGACCAAATTAATCAATTACTAAAAGGCGGCCACATTCGAAGTCGGAATAATCGACGTGCGTGCATGGTACGATGTATGAATGTAGAGGAAGCCCGAGAGGTATGCCGGGACAGGCCATTGTGTCGATCCATCCTCTCTGCCTACCCCTCCGGGGAAATGGCGTGATGGTTAGTTAGTAACTGGTTGACTTGCATGTAGATTTAATCATCAAAATAACTTTTTTCGATATAATTTTCTATATATATATAATTATATATATAATTATCACAGGAATAATTTCGATTAATTACAATATGTTGGAACAATCAAATTTAAAAACTCTATTTTCATTAACTAATTTGATATTTCATAAAATCACTTAATAAATGTATTCGCGCTCTACGTTCATGGAACTGGCAGAAGAAGGATGATAGCAGAATAAATGCGGTAGAGATGAGACGTATGTGTGGTAGAACGATATACGACAGAATCTCAAATGTTGATATTAGAAAGGAATGTAGAGCGGAAGAAGGTATTACGAACAAAAATCTGAAAGGATCGCTGCGTTGGTTCGGACATATGGAGCGCATGGATGGAGAAAGAATGGTTAAGAAAGTATACGTTATTGATGTCAATGATGTAAATCGAGGCAGACCGAGGAAAACATGGCATGACCAAATTTAACAAATTTTAAAGGTTGGTCATGTTAGAAGACGGAAGAATCAACGTGCGTGTATGACTCGCTGTATGAATGTAAAGAAAGCTAGAAAGGTGTGCCAGGAGAGAGTGTGGCGGTTCATTATCTTTGCCTACCCCTACGGGGAAACGGCGTGATGGTTTGTTGTTGTTGTATTAATTAAAAGATTTCGAATTTATATGATTATTTTTTATAAAATTTATGTCTGCAATGTATTTATAGTTTCATTTATAATGATGTAAAACTCTTTAATAAATAATCAATTTGAATGAAAACATATGTTTTCTAGAAGTATTATTATATTATATGGAAATTACATGTTTCATTCTTGCCTTGCCAAGACATCATCAAATGTAACATGTGATGATGCCTTGCAAGGTGAAACATGTCGTTCCCACGGGATATAATAAAACTTCTAGAAAAAAATGAAAGTAGAATAAATGCGGTAGATATGGGATCTCTTAAACGAATGTGTGGATACTCTGTGTATGATAGAGTGTCGAATGAAAATATAAGAAGTGAATGCGGTGCGAATGATGGTGTCATGAACAAAATAATGAAAGGATCATTAAGATGGTTTGGACATATGGAAAGAATGAATGGTAAAAAAATTTATGTTTATGATGTAAATGGAACCAGAAATAGAGGATGTCCGAGGAAAACGTGTCACGATCAAATAAATCAAATATTGAATTTCGGCCATGTGAGGAGTCAGAGAAATCGACGCGCGTGCATGACACGATGTATGAATGTTGAGGAAGCGAGAGAAATATGTCAGGAAAGAAAAGTGTGGCAGTCAATTCTTTCTGCCTACCCCTTCGGGGAGACGGCATGATGGTTAGGTTAGTTAGTTAGTTTTTTTCTAGAAAACATACGTTTTCGTTGTAAAATTGTAATACAGTTTTGTTTTGATTCGTAAATATACCATTTATGTATAATATATTGTATGAAAACGTTTTTTTATTTTTATATATATAACATAATTGTACGTGTATATTTAATAATAACGTATTTTTGAAAATGACAATCCATTTTTAAAACATGGATTAAATAATTTCAAAATTTCAAAAAAATAACATTTGATCCGTAAAACTCGCACGTACATAGTTTATACATGGTTTTACAAGGGTAGATAATGACAAAGGTAAGTACTTACAATTTAGATGTTTTTTGTTTGGTTTGTAGTCATTATTTTGGTGTTGAAAAAACTTAGATACTCTTGACTCCTCACAAAAAAAAACTATCACCTTTTCACCCACAATAAGCTACTTTGCACTATTTAAAAAATGGACGAAATATTACGTTTTTAATATTTCTAAAAAGCACGGGTTTCTATGTTTATATATTATAAAAAAAACACAAAAAAAACAAAATTATTCACAATTTCAGTAAAACTTTTTATATATTAAAATATTATTGTTGTATTTTATAATATACATTACTTTAAACACCTTTTTCAAATGGCTTCGAAGGCAGGTACGTATGAATATATTTGGGTAAGTCACTGGCGATTCCAAATTCAAAAATTATCACTCTTTAATGGCGCGATTTCGGTAAAAAAAAGGCGTCTGCAATCGGAATTTCTTACCGAAAATGGCAGAGTTTGCGCTCTACATTATGGCGCGCAAATTGACAGCGAAATTGGCGCGAAAATCGGAAAACGCCGCTCCGTTCCATATTCAAACGCCGACTGAGAGAATAGAGAGTGGGTACTCCCGTGTCCTGCGTAAAGCCGGGCCTACACGCAACTCGTTGAACTTAATTATCGTTTTATTCGATAATATCGATTATTTTTTATGTACAAAATTTTGTTGTCTAGACAAAATATCGTAATTAACATATTCAGTTCTAGCAATAAAAGGCCAAAAAAAAGGTCTACGACATGTGTATACTGCCCATGATGACATACGGAATAGAGGCGACAACTCTTACAGCAAAAAGTGTCCGCAGGCTCAAGTGTACACAGAGGTCCATGGAATGACAGATACTTGGTGTGAGCTTGTGTGACCGCATAAGAAATGAAGAAATCAGACGCCGCACCAGGGTTGCTAACGTCATGGACCGAGTAGCAAAATTGAAATGGCAATGGGCTGGACACTTGGCTAGACAGAGTGGCAACAGATGGGCACCCAGGATACTCAGTTGGAGACCATGGGAAAATAGGCGAAGTGTCGAAAGGCCACTGATGAGATGGACCGATTATATTGTCAAAAGGGTTGGAAAATCTTGGATACAAAGGGGGCAGGATAGAGACGAGTAGAAGAAATTGGAAGAGGCCTATATCCAGCAGTTGAGGGAAGAATGCTAGCAAAGAAGAAGAAGAAGAAGAATTAAGGGCCATTTTATAATAATATGTTTTGAAAAAAAATCTACGCAAACAATTATTTTTTTGAATGTATACAAATAGTTGTGGACAAATACAGTATTTATACATTCAAAATATTGTATAAAAACTGGTCCAAGTTAAAAGCATAAAAATTGGAGAGCCATCTCCAGGCGTTTTCTAGCACTGTATGATAATTGCATAGTTTTTCACATTACATTAATAAAGATTTTCTGCTAAATGCTTACACCTAATCTTAATAGATGGCGCTAGTGTAGACTGAACTAAAAAATGTAAAGTGTTTCACAACATTGTAGCATATATACATCTTCCAAAAAGTTGTCAGACGTGGTGGTCGTAAGAACAGCCGAATGTGGAATGTTGTTGCATAAAGCGATCGCTTAACCCAACCAATGACAGGTCATAATTCCTGTAAGCGCCTCGACCACCATATTCTGTTCCCAGAAAACAATTTACATCTTCGTCTCTATTGAGACACAATTAATCCTTATAAATAATTAATACTTTTAGATGGTTTTACCTTTAGATTTGTTTTTTTTGTGAAAGACTCGCATATACAGCCGCCTATGAAATCCCCTCCGGACACCACCCACCTGGAAGACCGCCTAAGAGATGAAGAGATAGCTGGACCTCATCATCCCACGAGACATGAATTCTGTGACACAGATCGTCAGAGCTATCAAAAAAACAAGAAAATATTTATAAAATTAATACGAAAAAATATATTTCTTTGTGGCAACGTTGTAAGACTATAAACCCAAATTAAAATGTCATTATTGTAAATAATAAGTTGAAAGAATCATAAGATTGTTTGAAATAAGCGATTCATAATACTTTATAAAAAAAATTCAACAGCTTACACACATATTGGCAAGTAGAGATTGCATTTTGTGGCATAGCTGAGAAAAATAAAAGCGGAACATATTTATCATTTCTTAAACTAAATTATTTCAAAATCCATTTTAAATTATCAATACGAATTAAAACGTTTGTTTTATTTTATTTTAATAGAATGGAATATTTCGCCCCATCAAAGTATTATCTATGATTTAATACGAATGAAAACGGCTGTTTTCTAGAAGTTTTATTATATTTTATAGGAATGGCACGTTTCGCTTTTTAAGATATAAAATGCTTAATACGAATGAAAACGACTGTTTAATAGAAGTTTTATTATATTTTATAGGAATGGCACGTTTCGCCTTTTAAGACATAAAATGTTTAATACGAATGAAGACGACTGTTTAATAGAAGTTTGATTACATGGCAAGTTTGAATGGCAAGTTTCGCCTTTTAGACTTGAAGAAGACTTTTTTAGTTTTGTAGAAGTTTGATTACTCGTATATTTTATGGAAATTACATGTTTTGCATTGCTAACATTATCAAATATTTCAATAAAATATAATAACAATTCAAGAAAATATACATTGAATTTTACATTAACCCTTAACGTACCGTGTTCAAAACAAAACGCTCGCTCCCATGTGGTCAATTCAGTTTACCGCTAACTTTATCTAAATATCAAGCATATGACTCGATGAATCAAAATTTAATTTATGTCATCTTGTAGGGAATTTCATTAGAAATAGATCGATATCTATAACATACATGGATTATTTGAAAAACATATCATTATTAATTTTTTTCTGGAACCATGCGATTTCTGATATAGAATGCGAGACAGCATATGAACAACTGACACCAAGTATGAACTTGTCTCGCCCCGCCGCGCCGTGGCGCTATAATTTTACGTATGATAAAGGCACCTAGGCAAAATGTATAGTACGTTCAAGACAACGAGTACGTATTAATATTTGTCCCTTTTGGTAAAGTGTTAATATTTTCACAATTCTGATATTATTAAGTTGCGTGCTGCGTTTCCGTCCACAGTCGGTATTATTACGTACCTATGAGAAAAGGCCAAACATATTATTTATAATACGTTCAAAACAGCGAGTAAGTATTTGTCACTTTTGATAAAGTTGTAAATATTAGCAAAACAAATTCTACCTTGAGTGAGGGCAGTCTCAAAAATTTTTTTTTTTTGGGATGAAGGAAGTAATTTTTTGCTTTTTTTTATTACGAAATATTGAGAACACTTCAATGGAGGATTACAATTTTTTTTATAATATAAGGGTCAATAGGTTTTAAGAAAATCAACTTTAAATTGGCAGTGGAAACTCAATTGACCACATGGCAACGCGACGGCTAATTTTCAAGTAACAATAATTCATAAGTATTGTGATTATATCTAAGTAAAATGAAATATGCCATTACCATGAAATAATGAGTACATTAAATGTGTAAATAATTTTTGAAAAAGACTACAGAATTGTAATTATAATTAATGGCAATGTGATAACTGTTTGTGAACCTGCCATATTTCTCCATGTGTTTCCAGGTCTGCTTTTCACCCTCTTTTCTTCTAAAGCGGACCAGTCCAATGGGTCTTCATCGAGGGTGAGCTGCAATTCAATATGACACAAAAACAAATTTAAAAAAAATCAAATCAAAAGAAAATTGTTTCGTGAAAAGCAAGCTTTACATCGTCTCTACATCGAGATGATTTCATTTCTATCCCCTTTCTACGCTCCCGAACCGCTCTGGTGTGAAAGAGACGAGACTGAAACGCTTTCAAAGCAGATATACCGATTGAAATGTATTGAGAGTGAAATACGTTTATCTCGCTCATACTTGCGATAAAAAGATAAACACGAAGGAGATAAAGCTATTTCTATGGGAAAATGGAATGAAAATGCTTTTTTTAACCTTTACTTCAAATGAAGGACATATCTTTCCATTTAAATACGTGAAGAGGGTAAGCAGCAAACATGGAAATTTTGAAAATTCATACTAATTTATAAGAAAGTAAAAACATAAAAATATTACAAAATATTAATTATCAGTTCAAATATAATATTAATAGAACAATGTTTTTTTTTTAACTTTATACACAAAACGAAATTTATTTAAAAAAATTAATTAAAAAACAAACATGTTTCTGATATAAAAGCCCTTCATCAGTGTTATAAATATATTTTAAAAATGTCATGAATGTGATTAGTTTTGACAAATGAAACATATTCCTTTTTAATTTTAATAAAGTTTAAAAAAAACATTAGATAATCCATTATTTTGGCGGAAAGACTTTGATATTTCAATAATATTAACGGTTTAGCTAAAAACTCTGTTATAAAAAATCACAATTTATTATATTTCTTTCGAAATTGTAGCGACAGCTGTTTCGCTAACCGATGATAACGCCGTCAGGTCTTACGATGAACTTATATATGTTTATTGTAAGACCTGACAATGCTAACATCGGTTAGCAAAACAGCTGTCGAGTTTTTATTTGAACTAAGAAGGTGTGGGAAGAAGAATGGACTGCCACACTTTTCTTTTCTGACATATTTCTCTGACTCCTCACATGGCCGACATTCAATATTTAATTTATTTGATCGTGCCACGTTTTCCTCGCTCATCCTCTATTTCTAGTTCCATTTACATCGTTTACATATACTTTTTTTACCATTCTTTCTACATTCATTCTATCCGGTGTCCAATCCTTCATAATGATCCTTTCTTTATTTTGTTCATAACACCATCATTCCCACCGCTTTCACTTCTTATATCTTCATTCGACATTCTATCATACACAGAGTATCTACATATTCGTCTAAGAGATCTCAGTTCTACTGCATTTATTATTTTATCCTTCTTATGCCAGTTCCATGCTTCGCTTCCATACATAAGGGTCGGACAAGAACACCATTTTATTTTAACAGTTACTAAATAACATTGCTCAATGAATCCGCAACCCAAAAATGGCGAATATAGAAAAAAATAATATAGGGTCTAATTGTATCTCAATAGAGACGAAGATGTAAATTGTTTTCTGAAAACGGAATATGGTGGTTGCACTGGCAAAAGAAGGATGAAAGTGCAATAAATGCAGTAGAGAGATGAGATCTCTTAGACGAATGTGTGGATACTCTGTGTATGATAGAGTGTCGAATGAAAATATACGAAGTAAGTGCGGTGCGAATGATGGTGTTATAAACAAAATAATAAAAAGATCATTTATATGTTTTGGACATATGGAAAGAATGAATGAAGAAAGAATGGTAAAAAAAGTATACGTTAACGTTGTAAATGGAACCAGAAATAGAGAAAGACCGAGAAGAACGTGGCACGATCAAATAAATCAATAATTGAATGTCGGCTATGTGAGGGGTCAGAGAAATCGACGCGCGTGTATAACACGATGTATGAATGTTGAGGAAGCGAGAGAAATATGTCAGGAAAGAAAAGTGTGGCAGCCCATTCTTTCTGACTACCCCTTCGGATAGACGGCGTGATGGTAAGGTTAGTTAGTTAGTTTTTTTAATAACACATTTTTATGATTTCATTGTATCTCAATAGAGACGACGATGCAAATTGGAAACTGAATATGGTTGATCAAGGTGTTTACAGGACTTATGACCTGTCATTGGTTGGGTTAAGCGCACGCTTTATGTAATTACAGCATTCCCCATTCCACCTTTGTTATGACCATGTCTGACAAATTTTGGAAGTTGTATATACGAGTATGTTGAAGTCCTACACCAGATTTCACATGTCAGTTTCAATGCGCCATCTATGAAGATTTTGATTAGCTTACATGCGTGTAAAGGATCTTATTCCTACCGCACTTATCCTTCTTCTGCCAGTTTCATGCTTCGTTTAAATACGTTGGGATTGGAACCATAACTCCAATGTGATCCTTCCAGCGTAATAATCATAATCTCTCTGGCTCATGTATCGTGTTATCAAATATGGTTTGGATTTGAGTCATAATTCATGGCTTCGCTTTTTCAATGATTTAATTCTCCATTAATAAACGCGCCAAGCCATAGATTAGATAATGAGGTACGTGGAATATCTCTAACCGGATAAGTGTCCAAATTATATTGTTTGTTTATGCTTCAAGCGTTTTGGTATGAATTGGAATGATGATATAGAGGAATTTCGAGGGGTTTGTTATTATAGAACAATGTGGCAATGCGTGCATTCTGCCTACCTATCCGGAAAAACAGTGATTGGTTATTAGTTATACGCAGCTCGACTGGAGAAGAGTTGTAATCATGCCTCTGTACAAAGGAAATGGACCACGTATGGAATGTGGAAACTACATAGCTATTAGTCTTTTGAGTGTCGTTGTTATAGTCTATAGCATAATTTTAATAGAGAGAATAAGAAGTTTGTGCAATGCATGCATTCTGCCTACCTATCCGGAAACACAGTGATTGGTTATTAGTTATTTGAGAAATATATGCCGCTCGACTGGAGAAGAGTTGTAATCATGCCTCTGTACAAAGGAAAAGGGTCAAGCATGGAATGTGGAAACCACATAGCTATTAGTATTTTTTAGTGTCGTTGGTAAAGTCTATAGCAGAATTTTAATAGAGATAATAAGAAGTTTTGGCAATGCATGCATTCTGCCTACCTATCCGGAAACACAGTGATTGGTAATTAGTTATTTGAGAAATATATGCCGCTCAGCTGTAGAAGAGTAGTAATCTTGCATCTGTACAAAAGGATAGGGTCACGTCTGGAATGTGGTAACCACTATTAGTCTTTTGAGTGTCGTTGGTAAAGTCTATAGCAGAATTTTAATAGAAAAAATAAGAAGTTTTGGATGTGCAAGGTGCCTTCATGAATGGCAGAGGATATATGGATCAAATTTTTGCGCTTTGTACATTGACAACGAAGTTTCTGTCCAAAAACCGCAAACTTTTCTGTAAATGGAACTAGAACCTTTGTGGTGGAGTTGTAAGAGCTCTGACTTCCATACCGAAGGTCCCGGGTTCGATTCCCGGCAATGGCATTGCAATTGATTGTTACACTGTTCGGTCTGGTGTAGAATTCACGTGACAATAAAATGGCGATAGATTGGCTATCTATCACATTTCACAAGAATCAATATAATAGATAAAATAAATTGTATGCAGTAATTCGGTTCAAACAATCTGTTGTATACAAGGGAAAAAAATACAAGAAGACCAAGGATAACGTGGAACGATCAAATGAATCAAATTCTCCAGAAGACCGTCGACCACTATTACCACCAGAAAAGGTATGGAGAGAAAGCTGGACATCTTTATCACAGAAAGAAATTTGATATCCTCTCAAGACCTACATAAAGATCATACATTTTGTTCATCTATAATTATTTATGGTCATGTTTAAAAGTTTATTTTTTTTGATACGTTATCATTTTCTTTCATTTCATTATTTTTATATCAGAAGCATAAAATAATGTAATGCTCCGATAAACTAACAGTTGAGATTATAAGTTTAATGCAAGTATTATATTACCTATATTTTACAATGAAAAACGTGTTCATACAATACAAAGAAAGAGATGAGACGTCGAGAACTCGGCCGTGCTAGAGGGTGTTGGTCTTTTTGTCCCTGATAGATTTCTCCGACAGCGACAACACAGATTGTTTTACCAACCGGCTACCAGAACCAATCTGCCTCTGGTGACACCGGTGGGAAGAGCAGTTAGTCTGCTGAACGCGGTCTCCTCGAAGATCGACGTCTTTTATATTAGTGAAGGTACGTTCAGGGGACAAATACTAATGACTTTAGAAAGTCTTCCAAATGTCGAACCATCTCTAATGCGTTCCTGGTACTTTGTTGTATTTTTATAATATTTTACCTGTACTTAATAGATGCCTTAAACATTTTCCTGTTTGTAATGTCTTTTGAGTTAATAAACTGATTTGATTTGAGATTATAAGTGCGTCAACTCCCATTATTAAAAAATGTTTACTTTATTTTTGTTGATTAATACATGTAACAATAAAAATAATAAAATTATTATTATAAACACCTCAATAAGCACATAATCGCGTCTACTGCCTAGAAAGACAAAGACCACAATATATAAAACGCTGATTAGACCATCCTAACATATGCCTCGGAGACTTGGACGCTCACTAAACGGGATGAAAACAAAATAAACTGCTTCGAAAGGAAGATCCTCCGCAGAATCTTCGGACCCATTAAGGATGGTCAGACGTGGAGAAGGAGATACAACACAGAGCTCTACGATCTATACCAGGACGTCAGCGTGCTCAAGTTTATAAAGGTTAACAGAATGCGCTGGCTAGGGCACTTGCAGCGCATGGGAGATCTGGAGCCCCCCAAAAGAGTGTTGTATGACAATCCAGCAGGGCGAAGAAGCATCGGTAGGCCGAAGCTGCGATATCTGGATGTCCTGGAGCAGCTAGACTGGGAGGTGGCGGCCGGGATAGAGACGTTTCTTGGAGGAGGCCAAGACCCACCAAGGGTTGTAGCGCCGGAGAAGAAGAAGAATTATTATAATCGTTTTATAACATATCGGACATCATCGGAAGAGTGGCACTTCTATCAAATCAAATCAAATCAAGTTAATCAAATGTAACGTCCAGTCCAATCTTCGATTTATTTCCTTTGTTGTAAGTAATTACCTGAACCCCAATAAGATCTTTAAATTATTATTTTAAATTTTTGACGAAGATGCAAACTGGAAATTGAATATGGTTGATCAAGGTGTTTACAGGACTTATGACCTGTCATTGGTTGGGTTAAGCGCACGCTTCATGTAATTACAACATTCCCCATTCCACATTTTTCCTTATGACCATGTAAGACAAATTTTTGGAAGTTGTACTCGTATATCTGTTACAAATCTATGCCTTACTTCACAAGTCAGTTTCAATATGCCATCTATGAAGATTTTGATTACATATGTTAATCTTTTTAAGATTACTCTATATAATCCACATACTAACGCCACCTAGGGAGATTAATTTTTATCATTTAGCAGAACTACTTTATTAACACAATGTGAAAGGCTATCGCCATTAGCGCATTGTTAGAAGCCGCCTGGAGATGTCACTCCTATCTATATGCCAAAGAAATTAAAGCGTGCGCTTAACCCAACCAATGACAGGTCATAACGACCTTCGTGGCAGAGTGGTTACGACCTCTGACTTCCATGTTGAAGGTCCTGGGTTCGATTCCCGGCGATGGCAGTGTGATTGTCACACTGTCTTTGGTCTGGTGTAGAATTCACGTGACAATAAAATGGCGATAGATTGGCTACCTATCACATGTCACGAGAATCAATATAATAGCTAAAAAATAAAAATTGTACACAGTAATTGGGTCCAAACAACCTGTTGTGTACATAAAAAAAAAAAAAAAAAAAAAAAAAAAAAAAAAAAAAAAAAAAAAGTCCTGTAAACACCTTGATCAACCATATTCAATACAATTAAAATTCATGAATTAATAACCCACCGTGGGTGAAATCCAGGATTCGTATACAAGTATAAGTATACATTCACAAAAAATATTGAATCATAATATTTGTTATAACAAAAGCATAAACGTTCCAAAATAAATATTTATAACATCTGTCAGATCACGTTATCAATTTTATAATATTTTTTAAAATGCATCTTTACTGAAGAAGGACTGTTTGTTCAAAACATGTCTATATAATTTAATTTCTTAATATAAGTGCTGTGTATACAAAGTGTATAAAAAAGAAAAATATAAATAAACCACCATAACAACACGAAGTATGGCGTATAACTAATCAAATCAGTTTATTTACTCAAAAGACATTACAAACAGCTATAATGTTTAAGGCATCTATTGAGTACAGATCAAATATTATATACATACAACATAATACCACCAATCTTTACATAAGGGTCGGCACAAGAACACAATAAATCAATATTTCCCACTACTTATATCTTCATAACACAAACTATGTATTATACATTACAAAATTTCGCTCTTTTTCTTTCTGTTCTTCAGCATTTAATAACTAATTTGAAGTTAGTACTCCACCTTTCAGTAATTGATAAATTTGGTCATGCCATGTCTTCCTTGGCCTTCCTCAATTCTCTTTCCTTTCACACCACTTTTATATATATTTTTAACCGTTCTTCCCTCATCCATTCGTTCCATTTGTCGAAACCATCGAAGCGACACAATCTTAATTTTATTTAGGAAGCATTCATCGGCCTTGCATTCCTTTCATACTTCATCATTAGATATTCTAGCATACTTTTTTTTCGTACATTATTCTTATTGACCTCATTTCTTCTTCTCCGGTCTCCATCTAATGATTGGTCTGCAGCAAGGCGACGCATCTCCTCTTCCACTCCGCTCGGTCCTCGGCAACTCTCTTCAACTCCGCATAAGAGGTGCAGCCCATATCTCGGTAAATCTGGTCTAGGTGCTCTTGGCTCGTCCTCTGCCAATCGATCCCTGACCATTCTCTCCAACACATCATGCAGGAAACATTCGTGTCGCAACACATGACCAATCCATCTTGCGCGCCTCTCCGCTATGGTGTTCAACGCGTGTCGACTCTCTTCAACTCTGCTGAGAACTTCTTCATTTGTAATGTGGTCCCTCCATGAAACATGGGCAACTCGTCGGTAGATCCACATCTCAAATGCCTCCAGCATTTTACGCTCTCTTTCGCCCAGGCACCAAGTCTCGCAGCCGTACAGTAAAACACTCCACACCAATGTTTTTAAAAGTTGTTTTCGGAGGTTCAGGTCTATGTTGTTGGACTCGAATATGTTAGACTTTTTGTTAAAGGCAAGGTTAGCCTGGTGGATACGACTATCGACGTCTTTCTTGAATCGACCATCCCATGTAATACTGCTCCCCAGGTAAACAAAAGTCTTTACATTCTTGATCGCAGTTCCGGCCATCTCCACATTTCTACGACATCCTAATTTCATCCTTCTTTTGCATACTTTAAGCTTGACTTCCATACATAATGGTCGGCACTAGAACGCCATTATTTTACTTTTTACCTAGTTATAGATATCATTTGTCGATTGGAAGTAACAATGACAATGTAACTAGGTAATTAGTTAATTGTTAGCGCTAGCAACCGGTCTACGGGGTGGTCCCATTATTGACGAGTTAGTCCAACGATTAAAACGTAATTAGATATTCGCTATCGATTGGCCTCCTGACTGTCTGTGTGTCAGCAATATTTATTTACATAATTCCTGTCACGTGTTTGCACATTATAATATATTAAATTATAACATTTTGAATGTATACAAATACTTGTAGACGAATACTGGATTTTACCCATTGCGGGTTATCATTTTAAGGATTAATTGTATCTCAATAGAGACGAAGATGCAAATTGGAAACAGAATATGGTGGTCGAGGCATTTACATTGGTCACCACAGAAATGATGATGTCCTAGAATATACATACCTGGTACACAATATTCAATTGGGCCGAGATAACCAAACCGCAGACCTAAAAAGAAGAATTGGACTAAGCTGGGCAGCTTTCGGAAATATGAGTTACATCCTTAAAAACCGGAAAATACCGATCAACCTGAAACGAAAAGTCTATGAAGCATGCGTTCTGCCAATTGGTATTTATGGTCTTGAAACTGTTACACTGTCCAAACAAAGTGCCGAGAAACTACAAGTGACCCAAAGAACCATGGAAAGAGCCATGTTAGGAATAAACCCAAGAGACAGAGTCAGAAACGATACAGTGAGAGATAAAACAAAGGTCACTGACATCATCCACCGGGTAACGACTCTAAAATTACAATGGGCAGGTCACATAGCCAGAAGCTCAGATGAAAAGTGAACAAGAATACTGCTGACTTGGAGACCGTGGACGGCAAAGAGAAGTGCAGGGCAACCGCAACTACGATGGAAGAATGATCTGAACATGGAAGCGAATGGAGGAGGCCTTTGCCCAGGAGTGGACGGGAATAGACTGAGGAAGAAGAAGTAGAAGAATTGATTATCGTAACATGTGATAGGTAGCTAATCTATCGCTATTTTATTGTCACGTGAATTCTACACCAGACCAAAGACAGTGTGACAATCACACTGCCGGGGATCGAACCCGGAACCTTCGGGGTGGCAGTCAATGCACTTACCACTCGGTCACGAAGGTCTTCCTTATGTATGGAAGTGAAGCTTGGATATGGCAAAAGGAGGATGATAGTCGAATAAATGCCGTAATAATGAGCCCACTAAGAAGAATGTACAGAAAAATAATGTATGATAGAATATCTAAAGATAAAGTGAAGACTACAGGGGAAAAACAAGGAATGTCAGTAGAAGGTTAATTAGAATAAATTGAGAATAAAGTCTATATATTTCTTAGCAATTAGCAATCGATTATCTGGCCATAGTCGATGACACACATGATTTTTTATTATGAAAATTTTACTGTGGATAGATACGTACAAATGCCGCTAGATGGCATTATTACATTTATTTTGAATTTTAACTGACATTCCTTGTTATTCCCCTGAAGTCTTCAATTAATAAACTATACAAAGAAGAAGAAGCTCGTGATAAAAGTGAATCAATGTTCGTATGGTGAAAATCATAATCTGTAATGTCAACGAATGTTTCCTCATTATTTCCGAGATCTCGCTATTTTCGTGATCGCAATAACCGAGTTCGACTGTATATCAAATAATAAGATAAGAGTGAAAAACCAATTTAAAAGATCTTATACTTATAAACATATACGGTATATACTTGTACCTTAAATAAACTAGTTTAATAAAAATATTTTTAAAGTATGTCTACATCATGAAATGGGATTGGTATAGAAACCCATTCACTCATTTCTATCACTTTGCTGGAAAGGACGAAAATTTTAAATTTAATAATTAATTATAATAGTGTGACATTTTATGAAACATTCAGAGGAGAAATACACGATACGCCTTTTTTAATTTGTTTTAATAGTATCTCGATTTAGCGCCATCTATGAAAAGTGTATCTACACTTGTTAACTTTGTGTAATTTTGGTTATCTAACATTCTACGAAAAATGTTTTTAATCTCGGTCAAGAGATGTCTCAAACTGAATATATATTTAAATTATTCAAATTTCGAGAAATTCTACTGCAATCGTATCACGACAAGCATGGTTTATTTTTTAAATTTACATACCTAACTAATTAAGATGAAGTCCGTCTTAAGAAACCAAAAAGGAAGTTGTGGGTGTTTATTTGTATATTTTTATAATAAAATTATTCTTTTTATTGTTTTATTGAATCGGTCTATACATCGGTATTATGTATTATATATTATTTTACCTGGTCTTAGTAAATGCTGTAAACGTTAATTGTGTTTGTAATGTCCGTTAAGAAAATAAATTGATATGATTTGATCATTACAGCGCGAGCCAAATCATATTGATTCTCATTACATGTGATAGGTAGCTCATCTATCGCCATTTTATTGTCGCGTGAATTCTACACCAGACCAAAGACAGCGTGACAGTAACACCATCGCCGGGAATCGAACCCGGAACCTTAGGTGTAAAAGCACTTGCAACTCGGCACTTAAATCAAATCAAATCAAATCAGTTTATTTCATCAACAGACATTACAAAATTTATTTTTAAGGCATCTATTGAGAACAGGTAAAATAATATATTATATTAGGTCCTTACATATGAAATTGGCGTTTTGTATGGGAGGACCATAAAGCTGATTTTTTTAAAATATAATATATTTATTTAATCAAAGTATGTACCATTGCTATCTATGCAATTTTGCCATCTCATAGGTAGTTCATCGATCCCTTTACTAAAAAAAACATTCGGACGGGAATCAATAAAATCTTTGAAGTCGGTTTGGACTGCCCCATCGGAGTTGAATTTTTTCCCTTGCAAGGAGTTATCCAAATTTAAAAAAAAATAGTAATCTGTTGAAGCAAGGTCCGGAGAGTACGGTGGATGTCTCAGACATTCCAATTGAAGCTCTTCTAATTTGGTAGCCGTCTGTTGTGCAGTGTGTGGTCTAGCGTTATCATGAAGCAGCAGAGGCCTAGAGCGATTAACCAGCCTCGGTTGTTTAGCAGCTAGCTTTTCCATCATGGTTTGCAGTTGCTGACAATAGACATCTGCCGTAATCGTCTGGCCAGATTTAAGAAAGCTGTAGTGAACGACACCAGCACTAGTCCACCAAACGCTCACAAGTAACTTTTTTGGAGTCAATTTTCGCTTGGGGCATGATTTGGCTGGTTCGGCAGGGTTCAGCCATTGCGATGAGCGCTTCTGATTATCATACAAGATCCACTTTTCATCACAGGTAATGATTCGATTCAAAATCCCTTCATTATTGTGCCGGTTGAGTAATGCAACGCAGCAGTCAACGCGCGTTTGTTGATTTGCTTCACTCAATTCGTGAGGTACCCACCTTTCAAGCTTTTTCACCTTCCCAGTTTGCTTCAAGTGGATTAAAACAGTTTTATCACTAACACCGCAGCCTGCAGCTAACTCGGACGTGGTTTGCGATGGATCCGCTTCCACAATAGCCTTCAATTCTTCATTATCAACTTTGGTCTCCGGCCGTCCACGGGGCTTGTTCTGCAGGTCGAAATTTCCAGAACGAAAACGTTGGAACCAAAAACGCACTGTGTTTTCTTTTGCGGCACCGTCGCCATACACATCATTAATCCTTCGAGCCGTTTTTTCATATGTAAGGACCTAATGTATAGTATACTACCAGAAACGCATAAGAGATGGTTCAACATTAGAAAAACAGGATACTCTCCAGAATTAAGAGTATTTGCCCTCTGAACGTACTTTCACTAACATGAAAGACGTCGATCTCCGAGGAGACCGCGTTCAGCAGACTAATTGCTCTTCCCACCGGTGTCACCAGAGGCAGATTGGTTCTGGCGGCCGGTAGGTAAAACAATCTGTGCTGTCGCTGTCGGAGATATCTATATTAAGTCGTCAAAATAACATAAAATAATTTTATTGAAAGCTAAGGCAATTTTATAATAACATTGATAATGTAATAATGGAATTTCATAGTAATACACTTTGGAAATTGAATATAACTTTGTTGATAATCCACAAAAAATTAAAAAAACCGTCATATTTCGGAGTATACCTCCATCTTCAGGTGTAAATATATAATAAAAACTAAACAAACAAAGGATAATATTAAAAAAACGCATTTAAAATTCGATAAAATACAAAGAAACATAACATTTAAATTTGAAAAATTAACCTGGGCTAATTGCTATAAGTACTAATAATTATTTTTTATCAGTAAGAACTAATAAATAATATTAAACAATAATAATCCATAATAATTAAATAATAATATAAAATTGTAACTTGGAAAAAGCATACATTTGAAAAGACATATTTTAAATAAAAATTATTAATTTATTAATTTGCATATGATTGGGAATGGGAGCTTGGGAGACTAAAAATAGACAAAGTATTTAAGGAGAAAGGAGCAAAATGAGGAATCTGATAATTAATTATGTTTTCACCCAATTTCACCGGTTTGAGGTTTTCTAAAGTTTCAAGTTTGTTTAATTTATTGCTATTGTTAATTTTGTGTAGAAATATTGTGTCATTTTTATCAAAACTATGGTCAAATTCAATACAATGGTTAGCCATCTCAGAAAAAATTATATGTTTGGTGAAAGCTTTTTTGTGTTCGTTGATACGTGATTTAAATGTTCGTCCTGTTTTGCCTGTGTAAAATGCATCACAATCCTTACATTTAATTTTGTATACACCACTAACTAACTAACTAACTAACCATCACGCCGTCTCCCCGAAAGGGTAGGCAGAAAGAATGGACTGCCACACTTTAATCGATGCGGTACTCCATCCTTCTCTTTTCGCCATCGCGAGAGACGCGGTGTGATGGGTTGCGAACCTCATCGCCACCAAAAGGCATCTCCCGCGCACACTTGGATCGTTCAACGTCTACATAATAAATCTAAAACAAATTATCTGAAATACAATGATATAAAATAAAATAACAAAAAAAAATAATTTAACACATAATGTTCTTTTAGATGGTGCACTTGTCGTCAGCTGGACGATCCGGACATTTGTGTTTATTTAATTTTTATCTTATTTAAAATATATTAGTATAATAATTTGAATATTAGTACTACGCATCACAGTTTTTGAAGTTACAAGATGAAGTTAGTTAATAATGATAAATAATTCATTTTTCCCATATTGTAGTGAAAAATAAATCACTTTAAAATTGTTCTTTGTTTTGTAACGTCAAAGAAGTATAACTTTTTACATGTGCACACAAGTACGCACACATTCTTTTTTCTTCTTTAGTGTAATAGAACTTATACACCACTTTTTTGCCAAATATCTGTTTTTTGTTTTGAATTTAAAAGGAGTTGGCCAAGGTTGTTTTGTGCGAAGATGGAGACATCCTCCGAAACATGTCGTGTTTTTTTTAAATATTTTGGGGATTATAAACAAAGTCATTTTCAATTTCCAAAGTGTATTAACATAAAATAACATTCAGTTCAAATTTATAAATAAATAACTATCTAAATTAATTAATACATATATGAAAGTTAAGGAATAATCGACGTGCGTGCACGGTACGATGTATGTAAATGTAGAGGAAGCCCGAGAGGTATGCCAGGACAGAGCAATGTGGCGATCCATCCTCTCTGCCTACCCCTCCGGGGAAATGGCGTGATGGTAAGTTAGTTTTAGTTAGTTAGTTATGAAAGTTAAGGAAGCGAGTAAGTTATAACCTTATAATAGTGTGGCGGTCTACTAGTGATAGCAAGTATTTTATATATATTATTTAATAGTATTGAAGAAAACTTGTGTTTCCTGAGGTTATAATGTTATGTATTTGAGAGTTATGTTTTGACTTTCTAGTACATATTATAGAATTGAGCATTCCTTGGATATGGTCAGATGTGGTCAGCAACATGATTGTACTCCAGAAAACCAGAGCTGATATGGATTTATCTGCCAATATTTAAACCTAGTGGCTTATTTAGGTGCTTAGGGGAAAACATATGAAGTGCTGCACCTGATTTTCTTCTTTTTCGATGACCCTACAGTCCTCTAGACCCTCTCTCCCAGCTTCATCCTCCCATCGCAGTCTTGGTCGTCCAATTGATCTTCTACGATACTATTTAAGGGTAATATTATTGGGGAATATTACAACGCCATAGTTTATTATTACAGAATAACAGAGATATGTGATAATCAAATGATTTTAGAGAAATCTCTTAATGGAAGTTAATTTTAAATAATAATTAATTTCTTGAAAAAAAAGGCGTTAACACTGAGGAATTCCATTGTAATTGTACTTGATTTAAAAAAAAAAACACTGTTTAATATTCTATTATACTGTATTTATAGACTACACAACAGGAGTTTCCTCCATCTTCAGGTGTAAATATAACATGTTGTGTAATCTATAAATACAGTATAGTGGAATATTAAGCAGTGTTTACTTTTGAAAAAATCCAGTGTTATTAAATAATAATTAAATAAATTTATGTTCTTTAACTTCTTCCACATTTGTCTTTATTTCGACAGGGACCGGTTTCACCAGGCTCGCTGGCATCGACAGACTGGTCTATCGATGCCAGTGAGCCATCAATAGACCAGTCAGCAGCGTTAAAAACAGATATATGTGAGACTGATGATATTATAGGATGGTGTAAGACAGTGAAAGAGGTACTGGTACGGTCAGGTCCAAAGATTGGACACTACCAGACTCCCCTATATTGCACTACATAATCAGCCTCACGGGACTCGTATTCGTGGAAGACCTCCTAAAAGATGGAAGCACAGCTGGGCATCCACCTCACAGGAGGAGCAGCCTTTTGGACAACAAACCACATTCTCTAGCAAGGAAGAAAAAGAAGAAGAAGTTAAATTTAATAATTGATTATACCAGAAAAGGTAAATGCTTCTGCAAATGTACACAATAAAAATATATAGACTGTCAGAACAGGTTAACATTTGGATTAATTTTAAGAGTTGAATAACCCCACAAACAGAGATAAGAGTTTTCTTTGTTCTCTAAGCGGTTATTACAAAGGTGTTTAATGCTCAATCTTACAATAATCTCTGCAAGGATGCGATGGTTGTAGCGGATATGTTTTTGGCTGTACACGATTCAAATCGAAAACATGGAAAATGTTTACAATGGCTACCTGATATCTACACATTCATTGTTTCATTACAAGAAAAAATGTATATTGTACGTCCGTTTGATGTCAGAAGAAGGAAAGCTTTAACAGTAAAAGCTCAACAGATCTGTTTACTGATATCTAACTATTCAACAAGCTTATACTCTTGCACCTTTCAGAATTCTTCTTTCTGTGTCTTGTCAGGTCTCCCTAACGTTGTATATCACCCTTGAGTTGCCATCATGGTGATGACCTGGGTAAAAATATCCAGAGTGGTATCCCCTTGCCTTCTCTGGAGGATTTTCTGTCGGGGTTACCTTCCCTTAGCTGGTTGTATCCAGTTGTATGGCCCTGGAAGCTCGCCATTCGTCCTCTCTCTATCTGCTATGGCACTAAGTAATATGTACCACATTGCCCAGGGTTCGCGGGGTCTTTAAAAGACCTCTCGTGGACGCCAGAGAGTTGGACTTGATAGTAGTGTTGCTGTTGTAAATGCAACATGGCGCTTTACGACATTTTGTAGAGGCTTATTTTGCAGCAAAACATACCCCACCGTAGCCCTACTACCCTTTTATACCCCGAAATGTTAAGAAAGTATACTTCAACGATGTAAATGGAGTACAGAGTCAAGGTAGACCGAGGAAAACACCTTTTTCTTCTTCAAGGGCCCTGTCGGATCCCCCCAACGTTGGCGATCACCTCGGCGAACCTGTCCTTGTCCAGCGCCGCTCGGAACAGCTCCTTCACACTTCGGATGCCGGTCTACACCCTCACGTTTCGCAGCCAGGATATCTGTCTCCTACCGGGCCCTCGGCGACCCTCAATTTTCCCCTCCAATATCAGTTGGAGAAGGTGGTATTTTTCCCCACGCAGTATATGACCCAGATGTGATCTCTTCCGAACCTTGATAGTTGATAACAGTTTCCTGTCAACTCTAGCTCGCCCCAGGACTTCGGTATTGGTAACCATGTCTGTCCAGGAAATTCTGAACATTCGACGATAGAAAGAGGCGAAGAAAACATGGCATGACCAAATTAATCAATTTTTAAAGGTCGGTCATGTAAGAAGTTGGAAGAATCAACGTTCGTGTATGACTCGTTGAATGAATGTGGAGGAATCTAGTGAGGTATGCCAGGATAGAGTAGTGTGGTGGTCCATTCTCTCTGCCTACCCCTGCGGAGAAACGGCGTTATGGTTTGTTTTTGTGTTTGTTCAGAATCAAATCAGTTTAATTTCTCAGGCAAAAATTACAGCTTGCCGCATCTATTGAGAACAGGTAAAATATAATACCAGGAACGTATGAAAGGTGGTTTGACTTAAAAAATGCAAGATACTCTTTAAAGTCAAGAGTATCTCCGAAGCAATCATGTTCAGAAGTTTTATTGCTCTCCCAATTGGCATCACCAGAGGCAGGTTGGTTCTGCATGTTGGGAGATAAAACAGTATGTCCTGACACTGTCGAAGATAGCCATCCGGAACATAAAAATAAACGATATATCAGGCAAGTTTGGATGAAGGTCATCCATAAATGACAGAATGCTGGAACAGTCTGGGAGAGGATCTGCTCAGTCAAAATGACTTTGTTAAATTAACAAAGAGGTATTATTTTGTCTTAAATAGATCACATGGAAACATAAATATATGAGAACTGACAGTAATGTCAAAATATGTAAAAACCCATGCATAGCCTATATTGACATATGGCATTGAGACCAGAACGGATACCTCAGGAATGAAGGCTAAAGTACGGATAGCAGAAAGGCAGACTTTGAGGACAATAGCAGGCAAGACTCTTCGAGATACGGTAAGGAACACGGCTATCCAAGATATCTGCAAGGTGGGAGATATTGTCAGTACACCCTAAGGGAAGGCATATGAAGGATATTGACAGACTAATAGAAGGCAACTTTAACATAATCATACAGAGAAGGCAAGGAAAACCACTCTAGATATCATTACTCAGGTCATCATGATGAGAAATCAAAACATGGCCCCGAGTCCCGGGCATCTCTTGAATGGGTAAGGGGTGCTGAGAATTTCGAGACAGAGATTGTCTTCTTCTTCTTTGTCTTCCTCAGCTTATTCCCTCTATTGGCCTCTACTCCTGGACAAAGGCCTCCAAAGGAACTTCTGGCTACGTGACCTGCCCATTGCCATTTTAGAGTCGTTACCCGGCGGATGATGTCAGTGACCATTATTTTTTCTCTCACTGTATCGTTTCTGACTCTGTCTCTTAATCTTATTCCTAACATGGCTCTTTCCATGGTTCTTTGGGTTACTCGGGCTAATTCCTAACATGGCTCTTTTAGGCTAATTCCTAACATGGCTCTTTCCATGAAAAGAGATATTAATTTTGTTAATTGAAATAATAACACCCGAACATAGCATCCGAACAGTAGTGACCAATGGGTGTGAGGCGTGGACAACGTCAGCGAAATCCGCAGAGCGACTGGATACTTTTGAGAGAAGGGTGCTGCGCAGAATTCTGGGACCTTTGAATGATGGTGAAAGCTGGAGAGTGCGGCATAATGATGAGCTGTACCATATTTACAAAGCTCCCAGTCTCTCCACACAGGTCAGACTGAATAGACTGAGATGGGCCGGTCACGTGCAGAGGATGCCGTCATCGCGAACCCCAAAAAGATTGCTGGAGTGGCACCCAGGTGGTAGAAGACCAATTGGACGACCAAGGCTGCGATGGGAGGATGAAGTTGGGAGAGATGGGGCGAAGTTGTTTCGAGTGTCAGATTGGAGGGTCGAAGCGGAGGACAGGAGGAGTTGGAGGCGAAGAATACTGGAGGCTATGGCTCGATATGGGCTGTAGGGCCATCGAAGAAGACGAAGAATTGAAATAATAATAATAATAAAATAAAAATTTGAAAAAATCTTTTAAATGCGTATTTAGTTTTATTTCATTTTAGTTTGACGCACGTAGTTAAATTAGTCCCAGAAAATGGCAGCGAGTTGCCGAAACCGGTCAAAAGTAAAAATCGAGTGGAATAAAGATAATTACAAAACGTATCTATTATATGTAATGTATGGAAGCGAAGCACGGAACTGGCAAAATAAGGATAAAGGTAGAATAAATGCATTAGAAATGAGATCTCTTAGACGAATATGCGGCTACTTTGTGTATGATAGATTGTCGAATGAACATATAAGAAGTGAATGCGGTGCGAATGATGGTGTTATGAACAAAATAATGAAAGGATCATTAAGATGGTTTGGACATATGGAAAGAAATAATGAAGAAAGAATAGTCAAAAAAGTATATATTAACGATGTAAATGCAACCAGAAATAGAGGTACTCCGAGGAAAACGTGGCACGATCAAAAAAATCAAATATTGAATGTCGACCATGTGAGGAGTCAGAGAAATCGACGCGCGTACATGACACGATGTATGAATGTTGAGGAATCGAGAGAAATATGTCAGGAAAGAAAAGTGTGGCAGTCCATTCTTTCTGCCTACCCCTTCGAGGAGACGGCGTGATGGTTAGTTAGTTAGTTAGTTCGTTTTTATTTGTTCTTAATTAAATGTTTACCCAGATGTAGAGACAAAATGCAGAATTGAGGCAGCAAGAGCATCGTTTAATAACATGAAATCACTCTTCTGCAATGATAACATAAACTTGAATCTCCGCCAGAGAATGATCAAATGCAATGTGTGGTCTGTTTTATTGTATGGATGTGAAACGTGGACCTTGAAAGTCAACTTAATGAACAGACTGGAAGCATTTGAAATGTGGCTCCATCGCCGAATGCTCAGAGTTCCCTGGACATGGTTACCAATACCGAAGTCCTGAGGTGAGCTAGAGTTGACAGGGAACTGTTATCAACAATCAAGGTTCGAAAGATCTCACATCTGGGTCGTATACTGCATGGGGAAAAGTACCACGTTTTTCAACTGATATTGGAGGGGAGAATTGAGGGACGCCGAGGGCCCGGAAGGAGACAAATGTCCTGGCTGCAAAACGTGAGGGAGTGGACCGGCATCCGAAGTGTGGAGGAGCTGTTCCGAGCGGCGCAGGACAGGGACAGGTTCGCCGAGGTGATCACCAACGTTGGGGGGACCCGACAGGGCACTTGAAGAAGAAGAAGAAATATTTACTGAGATATTAGAGTTATTAGAAGAAATGTGTACTAGGTACGCAGCATCGTTTAGGGAAGGTTAAACACTCACAAATCTAATGGTAAATACATACAATTATTATAATTATGTTTAACATTTGCGAGTATATATTTTTCTTTAATTTGACACACGATTTTGATACAGTAATAATAAAAATAGTCTTTAATTAGTCATCAATTATAGTTTTATTTCTTACGTTAGACGGGCTCAGGGGAACAATGATCACATGATCGTAAACAAAAATAAACAAAGGTTCAATCTATGTTTCGGGTTTATAAAATGTTCATCAATAGGTTTCTTGCAATGCCGTCTCGAAATCGCTGTTTCTTCTTCTTCTTCGTCAGCCTTTATCGGTTTCGTCAGCCTTCGTCAGGCCTCTTCCCTTCCCTTCCACTCGTCTCTATCTCCTGCCAGCCGTAGCCACATTTCCCCCCTCACGGCAGCAAAGTCGTCGGCCCATCTTTTTTGCGGCCTGCCAACGTTTCTCCTATTCTCCCATGGTCTCCACCTTATTATTTTCTGGGTCCATCTATCCTCACTCTGTCTCGCCACATGACCCGCCCATTGCCACTTCAGTCTCGCTAGTCGTTCCATGATGTCTGTTATTTTTGTTCGGCGTCTACTCTCCTCATTTCTGATTTTATCTCAGAGACTGACGCCGAGCATATGTCTTTCCATGGAACGCTGCGTGACTCTTAATCTCTCTACATTTCTCTTGGCGAGGGTCATAGTTTCCATCCCATAAGTTATCACCATACGTCATCACCAGTGTTAACCAGGTCGTAATGTTTCATAGTGTCATAATGTAATATCAACTTTTTTCGAAACAATTCATAAACAATGTTTAACAATGTTATTTAAATTGAAAACATGTCTTAATGTGCCCTTGAGGTGATTACATTACAAAAACGATGCTTAAAAAGTTAGCATATTATTATTTTTACAGCAAGATCAGAATTTTTTAAAACATGCGTGCGACCTATCATGACGTACGCTACAGAACGACGTACTGTGCGAACCAAGGGACTACTAAGAACATCGGAGATGAAGGTCCCAAGATCAATTACTGGACAAACTCTCCGAGATCATGTCCGCAACGTAGACATAAAAAGACTTGCGAAATAGAATATATCGTTCAGTGGAGTAGATCCAGAAGAAGATACTGGAGGGACCATGTAGCCCGAACGGATGGTGACAGATTTGCATAAACAGCCGCTTATGAAATCCCCTCCGGACACCGCCCACCTGAAAGACGGCCTAAGAGATGGAAGGACAGCTGGACCTCATCATCCGACGAGACATGATTTCTGTGTCACAGATCGTCAGATCTATTTTTTTTTTTTAATTTTTTTAATCAATTAGAATTTATTTTACAATCTTCAATGTGAGCAGAAAATAGCTCATTATTATGAAGAAGGAATCTGGTCGTGTCCAGGCTTGAACCCATGTCTCCTGGATTAACCTAAGAGATACAATTAAATCATGATATTATTATTTCGTTTTGTGATCTCTGCTCCGACGAAATTCTGAACAAAAGCCCGCGCCATACACACGCCGAAGGTTCCGCTTGGCGTCATATCCTCAAGGACAACATAACAAATTAACGTCATCGCGAGATGTTATCTCGCGGGAAGCGAAGCTAACCCGCGAGATGAGACCATACCCATTAATATGCAGGGAACACAAAGAGCCACAATAAAAGTTATACCCACGTATCTGTATAACGCCGACACGGGTTTTCTCTATACAAAATCATGATTATAACCTAACAAGCTTGCACCGTTTCCTCGTAGGGGTAGGCAGACAGAATGGACCGCCAAAATACCCAAACCATCTGTCCTGATAAAGTCGCTGTCTGCTCACATTATAAACGTATAATCATAATCATCAGGTATTAGTTTTAAAATTTTAGACATAGGCTTCCCTACACGAGTTCCACAACTCTCTATCCTTCGAGAAAGGATCAAAGCTGCCGTTGTAGCATGCAAAATACCATAGCTTCGTTGAAGTGGAATTGGGCCGGCCATATACCAAGGACAACGGATGAACGGTGGACCAGACCCAGACTGTTGTGCAAAAGATAACCGGCCACAGAAACCCGGGCAAACCACAAGCAAAATGGTCTGATGACATCAAATGGCATAGGGTAAGTCGGATAGGGAAGCCTATGTCCCAACATTGGAATACTAATGGCTGATGATGATGATTATACGTTTATAATGTTTGCTTAAAAAACTCAACGTTGAGCCTGGCAAAGACCAAGGTGAAGGGCACGGAAAGAGATTGATAATGTCCAAGAATATACATACTTAGGACACAATATTCGGTTGGGCCGAGATAACCAAACCGCAGAGCTAAAAAGAAGAATTGCACTAAGCGCTGGGCAGCTTTCGGAAACATGGGTTACATCCTTAAAAACTGGAAAATACCGATCAACCTGGAACGAAAAGTCTATGAAGCCTGCGTTCTGCCAGTTGATACTTGAAACTGTAACATTGTTCAAACAAAGTCCCGAGAAACTACGAGTGACCCAAAGAGCCATGGAAAGAGCCATGTTAGGTAGAAGCTTAAGAGACAGAGTCAGAAACGATACGGTGAGAGAAATAACAAATGTTACTGACATCATCCACCGGGTGGCGGCTCTAAAATGGCAATAGGCAGGTAACGTAGCCAGAAGCTCAGATGAAAAATGGACAAGAAGACTGCTGACTTGGAGACCGTGGACGGCAGAGAGAAGTGCAGGCCGACCGCAACTACGGTATAAAGCTGATCTGAACGGATACGTCAGAATAACCTGGATGCAGTCTGCTCAAAACAGAGTGACACGGAAGCGAATGGAGGACGCCTTCGTCCAGGAGTGGACGGGAATAGGCTGAGGAAGAAGAAAAAGAAGAATGTGAACAGACAGTGACTTGCGAAAGACAATGAGATGTTGGAAATCAGGTCAAGAGTTTCGTTTTTCATCTTCGAGTAAGACGGTTAGTTAATTATCATATTATGCAGATTCTGTAGCTAAATTAGATGAACTCAAATGGTCACCTAGAATCTTGAAGGGAGGCTTTGGAACAACCTCAGAGGCATAGAAAGACCACAAAAATGTGGACTGATGATATTATCCAACGTGCGGGTCGTAGGTGGCAACAGATAGCGCAAGAGAGAAAAGGTTGGAAGAGTTTGAAAGAGGTCTATATCCAGAAGTGGAGTAACTTGGCTGGCATTCATCCTGGTGAGATCAATATCCCCAATAAAAGCAGGTCGATTGCCACGAAAGTCAAACAAGCACTTGGTAATTGTAGATACGTGGATTATTTACAATCTTTTTGATATCTATCTATTCGGAATACCCGAGATAAAGAACTCAAATAAACCGGTTCGATACCACAATAATGCCAGCAGCCAAAAGTTGTTGAAAATAAATAATGATTCAAATAACTATATACAGCGTGTTTGAAATATTCAACAGGGATTTATTTCGCTTAAGTGTTATACCACGGATGTAAATTAATCTAGGACAAAAATATAATCGACATGGTGTTACAATTGATAAAATATTGTATTATAACACCTGATGATGTCAACATCGGTTGACGAAACAGCTGTTACGAAAAATATAAAAAAATGTGAAACCTTATGGTGCAAAGCTTTTATATTTTAATAGTAAATAAATATAATAGTATAAATATACTGATAGAATATCTTATATAGTAAAACATTTACTTTAATTTTATAAGGATTAATTGTATCTCAATAGAGACGAAGATGTAAATTGTTTTCTGGAAACAGAAGGTGGTGGCCGAGGCGCTTACAGGTGCAATGCTTTCCAATCTTAATAGATGACGCTAGTGTAGAGTGAACTTAAAAATGTAAAGATAGACGTGGAAATCTACCATATATACAAGTTCCAAAAATTTGTCAGCCGTGGTGGTCGTAAGAAGGGCGGAATGGGGAATGTTGACAGGTCATAAGTCCTGTAAGCGCCTCGGCCACCACCTTCTGTTTCCAGAAAACAATTTACATCTTCGTCTCTATTGAGATACAATTAATCCTTATAAAATAAATATATTTATCCGCAATGGGTGAAATCCAGTATTTGTCTGCAAGAATTTTTATGCATTCAAAATGTTGTATTTAATTTTAAAATAATACTATAAATGTGCTATGCGTTGTTCTCTTTGTTCTCTATTTTTGTTCTGCTATTGGAATGAAATAAATAACTTTTTGTTTTGAATGCATACAAATACTGGATTTAACCCATTACGGGTCAATCATTAAGAATTAATTGTATCTCAATAGAGACGAAGATGTAAATTATTTGGAAACAGAATATGGTGGTCGAGGCGTTTACAGGACTTATGACCTGTTATTGGTTGGGTTAAGCGATCACTTTATGTTAACAACATTTCCCGTTCCGCCCTTCTGACGACCACCACGTCAGGCAATTATTTTTGAAATATGTATATATGCTACTATGATTCAAGTTAAAAGCATATAAAAATTGGAGAGTTTTCTCCAGGCGTTGTCTAGTAATGTGTGATAATTGGGTTGATGATAGCCTTTCACATTACATTAATAAAGATTTCTGCTTAGTGCTTACATCTAATCTTAATAGATGGCGCTAGTGTATATTGAACTAAACTATGCGAAATGTTCTCAACATAGCAATAATTGTCAGACGTGGTGGTCGTAAGAAGAGCGGAATGGGGAATATTGTATTACATAAAGATCATAAGTCCTGTAAACGCCTCGACCTATATTCTGTTTCCAAATAATTTACATCTTCGTCTCTATTGAGATACAATTAATTCTAAATAAATAACTGTATTAGAATTTATTCTTCAATGAGCAATTGCTCACAATTATAAAGAAGGAATCGGGTCGTGTCCGGGCTTGAACCCAGGTCCCTTCGATTAAAAGCCACGCATTATGTCCCCAAGACCACTACTAATAAAATGCTGCTAAGATGTCCAAAACGAACGCGATAGTCTATATATTAGTAAATCTGTATTTTTATTTAGTTTTTTATATTGCCCTGATGAAACTTGAGTACAGGCAAAACTACTCGATATAATCACAATTCCGTGGTAATATACAAAGTGTTATTTTATTTTTTTATACTTAATATGTATAATAATTTATTAATATAATTGTAAAATTCACCCAATATTTTAGATTATATCGACAGACTGGTGTGTCGATACCAGCGAGCCTGGCAAAACCGGTCGCTGTCGAAATAAAGACAAAAGTGGAAGTAGTTAAAAACATCGTTTTATTTAATTATTATTTAAAATGAGCTTCCATCAAGAGATTTCAGCAGTAATCATATGAAATTCAATGTCTCTAAGGGCGCAATGTTATCTTTTACGAGAGCACGGAGAACTATATATATCATAGATACACGATGAATAACCAGCAATTGGCACATGTATCCACTATGAGAGCGGGCAGCGTTTCTTTTGGGAATGTTGGGGTCTAATTCTCTGCAGCTTCGAAGAGACGGGCTTCTCATAACCCATTTCTTTAGATTAATTAGGGGATATTTTGAAAACTCAGCCGTACTGGAGGGTGTAGGTCTTTTTGTTCCCGACAGATATCTCCGACAGCGCCAGCATAGATTGTTTTACCTACACGCCGCCAGAACCAACCTGGCTCTGGTGACACCGGTGGGAATAGTAATCAATCTGCTGAACGCTGTCTCCTCGGAAATCGACGTCTTTTATATCAATGAAAGTACGTTCAGAAGGCAAATACTCTTAATTCTGGAGAGTATCCTGTCTTCCTAATGTTGAATAAACTGATTTGATTTGATTTGATTAAAATCATTTGATTATCTATAAAATAAATATATAAAAAAATAATGCAGTTCCATTATTGCAGCGGGCTTCGTAATTTAAGAGCAATTTGGTGACTGGAGGGAAATATGTAGAAGTCTAAACTGGATGTAATTGAAGGATATCTTACCCCCAGGATACGAGTTGCCGTGGATAATCTGAAGGACCTTGAATCAAAACGCGTTGATAGATCCTGGGAGAACAAGGCAAGATGGGACATCCTTCATGGCGGTACGACGCTCGGCATCTGTAACATGGAGAAATCTATATTACAATCATCTCCAAATTAAATCTCCTTCTTGCTCTGTTATCATCGTGGCTAAATTGCAAGAGTTATGACTACCACACCGAAAGTCCCGGGTTCGATTCCCGGCAATGGCAGTGTGATTATATTATTGTTTTGTTGAATCGCTCTTTACGATATCACAAATCGTTGTCACACGTATAGCTATCATTTTGATTCTCGTGGCATGTGATAGGTAGCTGCTAATCTATCGGCATTTATTTTCAGATGAATTCTACACCAGACCAAAGACAGTTTTTACAGTAAGGAAAAACTCTTCGATGTCGTGTCCGTAATGCAGACATAAGAACAATTTGCAAAATAGAGGATATCGTTTGGTGGAGTAGATCCAGAAGAATATAGTGGAGGTACCATGTAGCCAGTTGAATAGTGACAGACTCGCATATACAGCCGCTTACGAAATCGCTTCCGGACGCCGTCCACCTGGAAGACCGCCAAAGAGATGGAAGGACATCTGGTCCTCATCATCCCAGGAGACATGAAATCTGTGCCACAGATCATCAGATCTATTAAAAGAAGAAAAGGAAGAAGAAGACCACAGACAGTGTAACCACAATTGAGCCACAAACGTTAGTTGGCGGTGGTGCAAATGTGAACTAAACGCCAAAAGTCAATGTGACCGATTTGAGTTTTTGTTTGCATCGTCGCCGTGAATTTTAGTTTTATTTATTAACTTGAGACTTACAATGCCAAAACTTATAAAAATCAGTAAAAAAGAGACTATTCTAAAAGTTAAAGCCTTTTTTGTGAAGAAGACCAGTGAATATTTGCGTCGTTCATTCCATTTGAAAAGGTCAACGCGCGTGTTGGTAAAATGACAGAAAAGTGTTGTTATCCACAGAGATTAAATAACCGATTTATGATAAGTGTAATAATAATAAAAATATTTATTGTATATTTTGTTGTATCTCTATAGAGACGAAGATGCAAATTGGAAACTGAATATGGTTGATCAAGGTGTTTACAGGACTTATGACCTGTCATTGGTTGGGTTAAGCACACGCTTTATGTAATTACAACATTCCCCATTCCACCTTTATAATGACCATGTCTGACAGTTTTTGGAAGTTGTATATATGTTAAAGTCCTGCACCAGATTTCACATGTCAGTTTCAATGTGCCATCTATGAAGATTTTGATTACATATGTTAATCTTTTTAAGATTACTCTATATATAATCTATTATACATACTAACGCCATCTATGGAGATTTATGTTTATTAAGCATTAAGCAGAACATCTTTTTAACACAATGTGAAAGGCTACCCCGCAATTTAGCGCATTGTTAGAAGCCGCCTGGAGATGTCACTCCCATCTATATGCCAAACATTAGACCAGATTAAATCATGAATTGATAACCCGCAATGGGTGAAATCCAGTATTCGTATACAAGTATAAGTATACATTCACAAAATATTGTAGATTTTGTATTGATTTTATAGGTGTATCTGAACATTCGGTCCAGAGAATTGTTACCGAGGTAAATGGAGCCGCGACTACTTAAAAAAAAATGAGCACACCTGAATGAAGATAAAACAATTATAAACGAGATATTTGGCTAGATGAAGACGAGGAATTTATTTTTTCAATTGGTAGAGACACTGAATCATCAAACTCTTCAGATGAGGAATGTGATGATGCCAATGATGAAAACGGAGTTCATTGTTGGATCACGCTTATTAAAAATGATGTCTATTGCGTTATAAAGATCTTCTGCTCAGTGGCGGTACTCCCATAGGAGCCCAGAAGCCTGGCTTACGTAAGAAATTTTGAATCAAAACCTCTTCTGGCTTACAGAGGTTCAGCTCTTGTGGCTATTGGCCTCTTACATCTGATGGGAAAATTGTTGGGAGGTGATTTGGTGGGTTGTTGGTTTATGCGGAGGCATGATTACTTAGGGTTGGGGGTTTTGATTCAAAAATTCTTACGCAAGCCGGGCTTCTGGGCTCCTATGGGAGTACCGCCACTGCTTCTGCTCAATGCTTAAATCTAATCTTCATAGATGGCGCTGGTCTGTAAATTGAGACTGACATGTGAATTGTGGTGTTGGATATTAATATATATACAACTGCCAAAAATTTGTCAGACATGGTGGTCATAAGAAAGGTTGTAATTACATAAAGCGTGCGCTTAACCCAACCAATGACAGGTCATAAGTCCTGTAAACACCTTGATCAACCATATTCAGTTTACAATTTGCATCTTCGTCTCTATTGAGATACAACAAAATATACAATAAATATTTTATTATTATGACACTAATCATAAATCGGTTATTTAATCTCTATGGATAACAACACTTTTCTGTCATTTTACCAACACGCGCGTTGACCTTTTCAAATGGAATGAACGGCGCAAATATTCACTGTTCTTCTTCACAAAAAGGGTTTAACTTTTATAATAGTCTTTCTTATACTGATTTTTATAAGTTTTGGCATTGTTAATCTCAAGTTAATAAATAAAACTAAAATTCAAGGCGACGATGCAAACAAAAACTCAAATCGGTCACATTGACATTTGGCGTTTAGTTTACATTTGCACCACCGCCAACTAACGTTTTTGGCTCAATATCATCAATATATTTCTGTCACACTACAAAGGTCGTTAATTGTCACACTGTCTGTGGTCTTCTTCTTCCTTTTCTTCTTTTAATAGATCTGATGATCTGTGGCACAGATTTCATGTCTCCTGGGATGATGAGGACCAGATGTCCCTCCATCTCTTTGGCGGTCTTCCAGGTGGGCGGCGTCCGGAAGGGATTTCGTAAGCGGCTGTATCGCGTCTGTCACTATTCACCTGGCTACATGGTACCTCCACTATATTCTTCTGGATCTACTCCACCAAACGATATCCTCTATTTTGCAAATTTTTCTTATGTCTGCATTACGGACACGATATCGAAGAGTTTTTCCTTACTGTAAAAACTGTCTTTGGTCTGGTGTAGAATTCATCTGAAAATAAATGCCGATAAATTAGCAGCTACCTATCACATGTAATAGAGATAAAATTAATCTTTGTTATTTAATTGTTTTTACGTATTTTGTATTAAATTCTGTTGTGTAAAATATTTGTTGAAATAAAATAATTCAAGCGTTTGTGCTTTTATATATTTTGACTGCCACTATTAAAATGTTGGATTAAAATAATTGTAAATTTTAATATTATACATTACATAAATCGTTTTTGTGCCATTTATATTTGATCTCAATAATAAAATATTCCGTATGACCATTCTGAATTTTCTTAAAATTCGGGAAAACATTTATATCTGGCAACCCTAAATTGCATTATGGCGCCCTCGTTTTGCGCCAGCATAAGCTTGTCAATTTATAACAACCAGATACATTCAGAAAAAAAAATCGCATTTCAATTTTTTTTAAATATCTTCCAGATTCAAACTGCCTGTATAAATTGCCTGTAGCAATGGGACTGCTTTTTTCTTTCCTTTTCTTTTATTACATACGTTAAAAATTTGCGTTTTTTTAAATCTTAACGGTTCTATCAAATAACACATAATGTATAACAGATCAAAGTATTATTATATTATATGTATATAATACAAGCGAGTCTATAGATGTCTTTCGCATTATTAAATTTGACACACATAATTACGATTTGCGGAAATACAGACCGGCACCATAGCTAATGAGACTGAATAGATTATTCTTCTTCTTTCTTCGTTTCCTCATTACTGATGGTCGTGATGCATGGATTTGCCCGTGGCTTAAACAAAACGCCTCTTAATCTCTCTCTTCTTCCGCAACCACACCACCAAGCAGAGGTTTCCTCCAGCCATCTCATTTATCCAGTCACATCACCGCGCAAAAGATCTGCTTCTACTTCTTATTTCATTTTTTATTTATTTATTTCATTTTTTATTTTAAACCTATTTTTTTTCCAATACACTAAAGATACAAGTTAGAGATACACAATAAAAAAACTAACTAACTAACCATCACGCCGTCTCCCCGAAGGGGTAGGCAGAAAGAATGGATTGCCACACTTTTCTTTCATGACATATTTCTCTCGCTTCCTCAACATTCATACATCGTGTCATGCACGCGCGTCGATTTCTCTGACTCCTCACATGGCCGACATTCAATATTTGATTTATTTGATCGTGCCACGTTTTCTCGGTCTTCCTCTATTTCTGGTTCCATTTACATCATTAACATATAATTTTTTTACCATTCTTTCTTCATTCATTCTTTCCATATGTCCAAACCATCTTAATGATCCTTTCATTGTTTTGTTCATGACACCATCATTCGCACCGCATTCACTTCTTATATTTTCATTCGGCACTCTATCATACACAGAGTATCCACACATTCTTCTAAGAGACCTCATTTCAACTGCATTTATTCTACTTTCATCCTTCTTTTGCCAGTTCCATGCTTCGCTTCCATACATAAGGGTCGGTATGGAAGTAATAAGTAATAAATAATAGATTAATAAAAATAGCGAGAAACATAAGATGCATGACAAATTAATAAAAAATAAATATACCAAACAATTATAATAAAGATAGTAACTATCACAAAATAAGTCAAACTCCGAGGTGATACGATTAAGCAAAGATAATGCTCTACCTACCGGCATAACCATTGGCAGGTTGGTTCTGCATCGTGGGAGATAAAACAATCTATGGCCCCTTTGTCGAGGATAATTATTAGGGACGAACAGACCTACATCACTCAGGATTTCTGAGTTGTGTATACAACCACCTATCATTCGAAATAAATGAACACCCAAGTGAATGTCTCGTCTCCTCTCGAGTGACTGGTAGCCTAGCATCCCTAGCAAGAAATTAACTTCTGGAACACTTCCTGTGACGATACTGTTACCAAGCTCTCTCCTGGCAATGTGACCAAAGAAACTCAATACTTCCAGACTGACGACTCTAGCCCACCTAAGCCGTTGTCATTTATTTTACTTCTTGTTCTTATTGTAGATCTTGCGATCTGTTAATGCAGGAAATCAACTCTTTTCCTGTGATTAAGATGACCAGCCTTGACCATCTCTTTGGTGGGCGTCTTGGTGTTCGACGGTGCTCTGCTGAATTTTGCCACCACCGAATTTTAAATGTTGGTCATGTTAGAAGTCGAAAAAATCGACATGCGTGTATGACCAATGTGGAGGAAGCTAGAGAAGTGTGTCAGGATAGAATAGTGTGCCGGGCCATTCTCTCTGCCTACTCTTTCTAAATGTCCTAAAATAATCCAGTATGAACTCTGCTGGACGATTTTTAAAGCGCTTCACGAAATGGCACAAGCCTATATATCTGACTTTTGTATTACTGATAGCCCTAACGATCAGCAAACTCCTTCCGCAATAGGCAGATTGGTTGAGCCATAGCACAACCCCTATCCAAGGTAATGATTTTTGAAAAAGAAGAAATCATTACAGTCTGCAACATTAACGTGAATGGTGAAAATTTGGAGCAAGTAGATGAGTTCGTGTATTTAGTTACCATGTTAACAAAATATGGGTAAGTGGAGAGGGATATTGAAAGAAAGGTTGGGGTAGGCAACACAGTGAATGGTGCACTTGGTGTTCTTCTACCGACCCTTATATATGGAAGCGAAGCATGGAACTGGCAAAAGAAGGAGGAAAGTAGAATAAATGCACTAGAAATGAGATCTCTAAGACGAATGTAATGAATGCGGTGCGAATGAAAGTGTTGAACAAAATAATGAAAGGGTTGTTGAGAAAGTGTAGAGAGAATGGTGAAGAATGTATATGTAAACGATGTGAACGGAACTAGAAAAAGAGGAAGTCCGAGGAAAACGTTGCGCGATCAAATCAATCAAATATTGAATGTCGGTCACGTGAGGGGTCAGAGAAATTGACCCGCGTGCATGACACGATGTATGAATGTCGCGAGAGAAATATGTCAGGAAAGAAAAGTTTGGCAGTCCATTCTTTCGTGATGCGTGATGGTTAGTTAGTTAGTTAGTTATTTCGGGTAAACGGCGTTATGGTTTGTTGTGTTGTTGTTGAGGTAGTTCAAGTTAATAGATGGGCTTTTGATGAAGAGTATAATCTGGCACGATCTCCGAGATTTAAAAAATTCAAGGGCATACTAGGTATTCGACTATTTATCACCGTTGCGTCATTCTTATTTTGAATATCGTGAGCACTCGAGATATCTTCATCAGATGATTAATCCAACGTCATCTGATGTCGGTCAGGTGTATGAGGAAGGCAGTATAGGGAGCCAGAATAGATAACCACTTAATTAATCCACACAGTAGACCAACTACTTGCTTCGGTTACCTGTCGCAGAGAATGACGCACCATTATCCAACTAAATCCTCATTAGGGTGACCATAAGTAAATACAAATGAAATAATACTTATTATAAATAAAACGATTTTTTAAATTTATTGTTAACTAACTAACAAACTAACTAACCATCACGCTGTCTCCCCGAAGGGGTAGGCAGAAATAATGGACTGCCACACTTTTTTTTCCTGACATATTTCTCTCGCTTCCTCAACATTCATACATCGTGTCATGCACGCGCGTCGATTTCGCTGACTCCTCACATGGCCGACATTCAATATTTGATTTATTTGATCGTGCCACGTTAACCTCGGTCTTCCTCTATTTCTGGTTCCATTTACATCATTAACATATAATTTTTTCACCTTTCTTTCTTCATTCATTCTTTCCATATGTCCAAACCATCTTAATGATCCTTTCATTATTTTGTTCATGACACCATCATTCGCACCGCATTCACTACTTTCATCCTTCATTTATTCTACTTTCATCCTTCTTTTGCCAGTTCCATGCTTCGCTTCCATACATAAGGGTCGGTAGAAGAACACCATTGTGCACTGCCATTCTAGCTTTTTTGGATAGATTTTGTTTACTAAGTAATGTAAAACTCTATATTTAAAAATTATTACGAATGAAACCGTCAGTTTTCTAGAAGTTTTATTATATTATATGGGAATTACATGTTTTGCCCTTCTAAGGCATTATCAAATGTGCAAAACCTCAGAAGGGCGAAACATGTCATTCCCATTAAATATGATAGAACTTCTAGAAAACTGACGTTTTTATTCGTATTAATTAAATAACAAGATATTTATATTATTTAATTAAGTAAACTTAAAACTAAGACAGAGGATGTTAAGGTGTTATGTGTGGTCTGTTCTGTTATATGGGTGTGAGACATGGCCATTAAAAGTAAATACAATGAACCGGTTAGAGGCATTTGAAATGTGGCTTCACCGAAGAATGTTCAGGATCCCATGGACAGACAGAGTGACGAACACAGAAGTCCTGAATCGTGCAGGAGTAAATAGAGAGCTGCTGACATTTATCAAAGTCCGCAAGATTTCATATCTGGGTCACGTTCTACGAGGAGAGACATATCGCTTGCTGCATCTGATTTTAAAGAGAAAAGTGGAGGGGAAAAAAAAGGGGGCAGGGAGAAGGCGGATCTCTTGGCTGCGCAATGTGAGGGAATGCACGTCGATTTCTTCAAATCCTTGCGTTTTAATCTTGTTATATTTTTACTACCAAGTGTTCATTGCAATATTTGATTGCAAATAGTATATTAGGTCCAGAATTAAAATTTTAAATAAAATTTGAGATCCCACATAAATATAATGACGGATGGTCCCCCTATACCATCATCTCTGGTCATTGGCCGAAACCAATTAAGTATCTCGACTTGTTTTTTATACACAATGGACGGAAATACTATAGAAGCAAAACGCCACAAGCGACATGGTGTTTTAAAATATAAACGAATTTAATATAATCTAATACTTTTACTAAAGATGGAAGTCCTTTTCAAATAATAATCAAATGAAAACGTCTGTTTTCTAGAAGTACAATTTTTTTTGATAAATTTAATTAAATGAATTCTTCTTCTTCTTAAAGTGCCCTGTCAGGTCCCCCCGACGTTGGCGATCACTCTGGTAAACTCCTCCCTATCCTGCGCTGTCCGGACCAGCTCCTCCACAGTTCCGATTCCCGTCCACTCCCTCACATTGCGCAGCCAGGACATCTGCCTTCTCCCTGCCCGCCTGCGGCCCTCTATTTTTCCCTTCAATATTAGATGCAGCAGGCGATACTTCTCTCCTCGCAGAACGTGACCCAGATATGCAATCTTGCGGACTTTGATTATTGTCAGCAGCTCTCTATTTACTAACTAACTAACTAACTAACCATCACGCCGTCTCCCCGAAAGGGTAGGCAGAAAGAATGGATTGTCACACTTTTACTGATGCGGCACTCCATCCTTCTCTTTTCGCCCCGCGGGAGACGTGGTGTGATGGGTTGCGAACCTCATTCCTGCATTTACTCTACTTTTGCCAGTTCCATACTTCACTTTTATACATAAGGGTCGGCAAAAGAACACAATTGTTCTCTACCCGCACTGTAAAACTAATTAAGCAACGCGTTTGATATAAGTATTTTTTTTTAATGTTTATTATCCATAGAATATGTGATACTTTAAAAAAGTATTAAGAGCTCTTAATAAATCTTCTTTTTTGAGTCGCTAAAGGCCTTTTGCAAGCGGGGTTTTTCTCAGGTAGAAAAATTAACAAGTTTTGTTTGTGGGAATTTGAGGCAAGTTCAAATGTTTGGTGCATTGAATATGTTAATGCAAAAATAACTTTAAAATAATTATTATTAAATATACATATTTTGGCGGCCATATTCGAAGTAGGAACAATCGACCAGCGTGGATGTCGTGATGTGTGAATGTAGAAGAGGCGCGAGAGTTAGGTCAGGATAGAACAACATGGAGACCCATCCGTTCTGCCTACCCCTTCAGAGAACTGCGTGATGGTTTGTTTGCTTGCTTGATTGTTTCTAGAAGAAGTTCTTGTCTCGACACTTATGTATGGAAGCGAAACATGGAACTGGCAAAATAAGGATGAAAGTAGAATAAATGCAGTAGAAATGAGATAACTTAGACAGATGTGTGGAAAAACTATGTATCATTAAGTGTCGAATGAAAATATAAGAAGTGAATGCGGAGCAAGTATTATGAACAAAATAATGAAATAAATATTAAGATGGTTTGGGCACATGGAAAGAATTAATGAAGAACTTAAACTAGATATAGAGGAAGACCGAGAAAAACTTGAAAATAAATCAAATATTGATTGTCGGCTACGTAAGGAGTCGGAGAAATCGACGTGCATGACACGTGTATGAATGTTGAGGAAGCGAGAGAAGTATGTCAAGAAAGAAAAGTGCGGCAGTCCATTCTCTCTGCCTACCCCTCCGGGAAAAGGCGTAAAATTGTAAGGTAGGTTTTCCTTTAAACAATGTCTTAAGAGAAATCACCTTACAAACAGCAAGTTGCTTGATTTTCACTACATTTGATAATGCCTTAAAAACACAAAACGTTTGTCAGAGGTTTTCATTCGTATTAATTAATTACAATTTAATTTAATTAATCATGTATTTAATTAATTATATTCTTCTTCATCATCTTCTTCTTCTTCCTCTTCTGCTGCTTTATTTAGGACTGTGTCCTGTTATTTCTCGGAGCCTTTTCCTGGGATGTAGATATCCTACTGTCTCGCCATTTTTGGGTGGTCTTCCTGAAGGTCGATTTCCTGTTGGTACTTTATTTGCTGCTTTACTTATCACAATTTCAGAACATGCTCTCTCCACATGATCTCTCCAGTAGCGTCTTCTTAGTCTTCCACATCGTACGACATCTTCCACATTGCAGATCTATTTAAATTCGGAATTTCTGAATCTGTCTCGGAGTGTCGTTCTCGCAACGGATCGGAGAGTCCTCATTTCTGTGGTTCTTAGAAAACTTTTTGTTCTGATGGTTTCAGCCCTCGTTACATTAATTACAATTACAATCAATTAATTAAAATTAATTATGTTAAATTTCTATTAAAACTGATGTATATAAAGTGGTTGGAAAACTTCAGGTGTTTAAAAATAGATGCTTCGCTCAATATTCAAGATCTATTGGCCCCAAAGAGTGTCACATGCCGTTCTCTGGACCATGGCAGGCGAAAAGCCAATTAGAGAACATTTCGCTAGACGCAAATGGCAGTGGATCGGTCACATTCTGAGACGGAACCCAGCCTGCATCGCTCAGGGCGCACTAGACTGGTCCCCTATAGAGGGAAAAGGAAGCGAGGCAGACATAGAGCCACCTGGAGAAGAGCCCTGCAGGATGAGGTTATGGCAGCAGGCCTCACTTGGGATGATGTTAGGCATCATGCAGGCGATAGAGTCGGGTGGAGAAGGTTACTTGAGGCCCTATGCACTACGGAGGTGTGACAGGACAAAAATAATTAAAAGAAGATATAAAGTAGTTCAAAATATATTTATATTATTATTTTTATTTTATAAAGGGTATTATTATAGCTATCATAGTGATTCTTGTGACATGTGATAGGTAGCTAATCTATCGCCATTTTATTCTCACGTGAATTCTACACCAGACCATAGACAGTGTGACAATCACACTGCCCTCGCCGGGAATCGAACCCGGAACCTTCGGGGTGGCAGTCAATGCACTTACCACTCGTCCACGAAGGTCGTCAACCGTCAATCCTCACCTTATTGTAGAGTTAAACGATAATTTCTGCTCTTTATATTCAAAACAACAAATGAAATTAGATAACATTGCACCTGCATTGTTTTGTTGAATAAATTAACGTTAATAAAAGCACCACGAACTTTTCGACCTTCCCGAAGATCGCCCCATCTGATCATTTGTCTCTTTTCCTCTCTCGTTTTTGACCGTTTCTCGTTTTACTCTTCTTCTTCTTTTAATAACCCACCTGACCGGACGTCGGTCAGTGTTGAGCCAACGCTCGATGGATAACCATCTAATGTAACGAACAATTACTGTAGAACATTTAGTTTAAAAGTGGAACGTTTTCATTCTAAAATTAAATTTGGAATTAATTTATAAAATTCTGTATGAAAGATGATTCAATTGTTGCTTATCTATTTAAAAAAGTTTTAAAAATTAAATATTAAACTAAAATTAAAGTAAAGTTTTTATAAGATTAGTTATTGTTTGTTTGCATGTTGTTTATTTATTTTATTTATTAGTGTTTCATTAATGTGTGCGTCTTATTTGTAATAATGTGAATTCAAGCAGAGTGTAATACAACATCGTCTAAGTTACCTTCTGATCATACTGTACAAAAAAACTGCTTTTTTTAAATAAATTAATTAAAAATTTACAAAAATAAACGTTATATTTTTATTCAATGATAATACAACACGTTTCCCCTTATCAGTGCATTATCAAAATGAATGAAAATGCCCTTTGTAAATAAAAGCACTAAGAATTAATTGTATCTCAATAGAAACGAAGATATTTTTTTGTGAATGTATACTTATACTTGTATACGAATCCTGGATTTCACCCATGGTGGGTGATTAATTCGTGAAATTTAATTGTATCTCAATAGAGACGAAGATGCAAACTGGAAACTGAATATGGTTGATCAAGGTGTTTACAGGACTTATGACTTATTACAGGTCATAAAGAAAATAGGTGGAATGGGGAATGTTGTAATTACATAAAGCGTGCGCTTAACCCAACCAATGACAGGTCATAAGTCCTGTAAACACCTTGATCAATCATATTCAGTTTCCAGTTTGTATCTTCGTCTCTATTGAGATACAATTAAATTTCAGAAACGAAGATGTAAATTATTTGGAAACAGAATATGGTGGTGATTTTACCCATAATGACGACCTTCGTGGCCGAGTGGTTAGTGCATTAACTGCCACCCCGAAGGTTCCGGGTTCGATTCCCGGCGAGGGCAGTGTGATTGTCACACTGTCTTTGGTCTAGTGTAGAATTCACGTGACAATAAAATGGCGATAGATTAACTACCTATCACATGTCACGAGAATCACTATGATAGCTATAATATCCTTTACATCGATTTGGCTTATGCTGTCATGTTGTAAAGAGCGATTAAATTTTTTTTTAAATCAAGTATTTGTATACATTCAAAAAAACAAAAAAAAGCATTATCTTTAAATACTATAAATTATTACGTTTTAAAAATTTATACGAATAAAAACGTGTTTTCTAGAAGTTTTATTATATTATATATGAATGACACGTTTCGGCTTGCTGGGGCATTATAAAACATGATTGAAATGGCATTCGATAATGTCTTAACAAGACGAAAATTCTAGAATATAAAAATACTTCTATTGTAGAGACGTTTTAATTTGTATTAATTATTTAATGTGGAGTTTTACACCGAGAGTTCTAAAATAATTAAAGCACTATTCAATATTTATATATTATAATATATTGTAATATTTTTTTTATCTGATATTTTACTTCTTTTAATAGACTCAGCAATTTTTTAAACCTAATAATAGTTTTATGAATGACAGTGTTTGCGGTAGATTCCACATGTTGAAAAAATTGTTAAAAACAAAGTGTTATAGTGAAGTGAAATAAAATGGTCATTTGTACTATATACACAAGTGGGTGAAATAAAATGAAAACAATGTCGCATTTGGTGACAGTTTTGGTGATAATCTTATCGATAGTGACGCCATTGGTGACCAGTTTGACTATAGACTCCCAGCTAGTGGACGGGAAAAAGAGTAAGTACCATAGAACTTATTTATAATTCTTCGTCTTTATATGTATAGAAGTGAAGCTTGGATATGCAAAAGAAGGATGAAAGTAGGATAAGTTCCGTAGAAATGAACGTTCTGCCATTGGGTAATTATGGTCTTGAAACTGTCACACTGTCCAAACAAAGTGCCGAGAAACTACGAGTGACCCAAAGAACCATGGAAAGAGCCATGTTAGGAATAAGATTAAGAGACAGAGTCAGAAACGATACGGTGAGAGAAAAAACAAAGGTCACTGACATCATCCACCGTGTGGTGACTCTAAAATGGCAATGGGCAGGTCACGTTTATTAATTAACAAACTTACTTACGTTTTCCCGAAGGGGTAGGCAGAGAGGATGGAATACCATACCCTTCTGTCCTAATATACCTTTCTAGATTCCTCCACGTTCATACATCGTCACATGCATGCTCATCGTTTTTTCCGACTTTAATCTTATAATTTAGTAATTACTACAAAACTATAATATTTTGGAAGAATAATAAAGTTTCAACACTTATATATAATATTTTTTACCCCTTATAAACTTCGCTCACTGTAGAATCGTTATGAGTAATAAGATTTACCTTTTAATTAGTTTTTTCACAAGTTAAAATTTTTACTATTAACAAGACCAAATTGTTTTTCTTTTTGTTTTCAACACGACTGTCATACAATAATAATTAGAACAAAATTCAAAATAATCCGGAAAAGTTCAAGAGTCATGTGCATTGTGTGCGTTTCGAATTGCTTTCGAAGATAATCGAAGTCCTCTCTCGTATTCTTTCTTGATGACTTTCGGGTTTTCGCCTCTAGATTCATACACCGTCACATGCACGCACGTCGATTTATACGACTTCGAATGTGGCTGTCTTTTAAAAAAATATTAATTTAAAATTTTAATTGTACGAGTATCTCAATAGAGACGAAGACGTAAACTGGAAACTGAACATGGATGATCAAGGTGTTTACAGGACTTATGACCTGTCATTGGTTGGGTTAAGCGCACGCTTTATGTAATTACAACATTCCCCATTCCACCTTTGTTATTGTGATCATGCATGACAAATTTTTGGAAGATGTATATATATACTTCAAAATCCATATTTATCTTCACGTGTCAGTTTCAGTCAGCCATCTATGTAGATTTGGTTGCACTTGTGAATTTTTTCAAGAATTAACCTATACAACCGACCCACTAACGCCATCTATGGAGAATGATTTTCGGCATTTAGCAAACTACCTTATTAACACAATGCGAAGGCTGTCGCCTAACATATTGTTAGAAGCCGCTAGGAGTATTTTTCCATTCTATATGCAAAAGAATTTTGAATATTAATTTCGTTAGACCATTTTTTCCTCGGTCTTCCTCGGCTTCTTTTTCCACACATACTACTTGTATACAACTTTCTATCCATTCTTCTCTCATCCATTCGTTTAATCAAACTTAACCAAATCATTTTATCAAATTTAACCAAACCATCTCAGGAATATTTATTAAATTTAACTTATGATGCAATCATCTGCCATACATTTTTTCCTTATTTCGTGGTTTGGTATTGTATTATATAATATAATAAATCGTTTTCCGCACATTCTTCTCATTGATCTCATTTCTACGAAATTGATTCTACTTTCATCCTTCTTTTGTCAGCTCTAAGGTTCACTTTCATACATAAGGATATAAATATATAACAGTTTATATGTTTAAATATACACAATGGTGTTCTTGTGCGAATCCTCATATATTAACGTTAAGCATGGAATTGGCAAAATAATTATAAACGCAATAGTAATGCAATCTCTAAGAATGTGAAGTAAATCGGAGTTTCTGTATTCTGAATTCTAAATAGAATAAAAATAGTGAAAATATTCATTAAGATGGTTTTGACACATGGAAAGAATTAATGAAGAAGAAATGGTGAAGAAAGTAGATGTTAACGATGTAAACGGAACGAGAAATAGAGGAAGACCGAGGAAAACGTGGCATGATCAAATAAATCAAATATTGAAAGTCGGCCACGTGAGGAGTCAGAGAAATCGACGCGCTTGCATGACACGATGTATGAATGTTGAGGAAGCGAGAGAAATATGTGAGGAAAGAAAAGTGTGGCAGTCCATTATTTCTGCATACCCCTTAGGGGAGACGGCGTGATGGTTAGTTAGTTAGTTACTTAGTTATGAACAAAATAGTAAAAATATTCATTACAATGGTTTAGACATATGGAAAGAATGAATGAAGAAAGTATGGTGAAGAAAGTAGATGTTAACGATGTAAACGGAACGAGAAATAGAGAAGACCGAGGAAATCGTGGCATGATCAAATAAATCAAATATTGAATGTCGGCCACGTGAGGAGTCAGAGAAATCGACGCGCTTGCATGACACGATATATGAATGTTGAGGAAGCTAGAGAAATGTGTCAGGTAAGAAAAGTGTGAAAGTCCATTCTTTCTGCTTACCCCTTAGGGGAGACGGCGTGATGGTTAGTTAGTTAGTTAGTTATGAACAAAATAGTAAAAAAAAACTCATTACAATGGTTTAGACATATGGAAAGAATGAATGAAGAAAGATTGGTGAAGAAAGTAAATGTTAACGATGTAAACTGAACGAGAAATAGAGAAGACCGAGGAAAACGTGGCACGATAAAATAAATCAAATATTGAAAGTCGGCCACTTGAGGAGTCAGAGAAATCGACGCGCGTGCATGACACGATGTATGAATGTTGAGGAATCTAGAGAAATATATCGGAAAAGAAAAATGTGGCAGTCCATTCATTCTGCTTACCTACGCCTTCGAGAAGATGGCCTAATTATTAGTTAGTTAGTTAGTTAGTTAGTATGTCATTAAATTGTTTAAATATAAATTCAAAATTCGTATATCAATACGATTATCGGTATATAACAATGCGTATATTAACACAAGTCTTCACCGGCAGTGTTCATGAATCCTAGATAAAATCAGAAATGAGGAGATTAGACGCCGAACAAAAATAACGGACATCATGGAACGACTAGCGAGACTGAAGTGGCAATGGGCGAGTCATGTGGCGAGACAGAGCGAGGATAGATGGACCCAGAAAATAATAAGGTGGAGACCATGGGAGAATAGGAGAAACGTCGGCAGGCCGCAAAAAAGGTGGGCCCACGACATTGCTGCCGTGGGGGGAAAAATGTTGCTGCGTCTGGCAGGAGATAGAGACGAGAGGAAGGGAAGGGAAGAGGCCTAAGTCCAGCAGTGGACCGATAAGGCTGACGAAAAAGAAGAAGATGATATTAACATAAAAATTGTGTTTTTTTAGAGGTATATAAATTCTAAATGAAAAAAAATAACACATTAAAATAATGTTAATGTCTATAATATTGGCTTTAATTAATACATAATTTTATGCCATTATTGTAAATATGATTTCGGGTATAAGAGCGCCACGGCTAGCTCGAATGAAGCGCAATCGTGAAGTCCAATTTTCGACACCTTTATTGAGCAAATTGGTGAAATGGCAAAACGTATTGACTACAAATCAACTGTCAACTATCAAATTGACAGTCTGTAGAAACAATGTTACCAGTTTCAAAACCAAACCTAAAAAAAATACCACCCTGTGTGATGGTTAAGAAAGTATACATTAAAGATGTGAATGGAGTACAACTCGAGGAATACTGATGAACACATGGCATGACAAAATTAATCAAATTTCAAAGGTCGACCATCTTAGAAGTCGGAAGAATCGACGTGTATGTATGCCTCGCTGTATGAATGTGGAGGAACCAGAGAAGTGTGCAAGGATAGAGTGATATGGTGGACCATTATTTCTGCCTACCCTTTTAGAGAAACGTAGTAATGGTTTGTTTGTTTGTTTGAATGTATTTTATTTTACAGAAATCTGCGTTTTTAAATTTAGAATACTGTTGTAATGTATGAGAATCAAAAGTCAATGAAATTCTTAAGATTTGCTTAGGAAAAATTCCACAAGATGGCGCTGTATCATTTATTTTTTTCATCTCTGACCGTGTATTAGATAAATCCTTCAATTTTCTAGCTTAAAGCGTAGAATATTACGTATATTTACGTATGTTTGAACTTCTTCTTCTTCTTTTAATAGATCTGACGATCTGTGACACAGAAATCATGTCTCGTCGGATGATGAGGTCCAGCTGTCCTTCCATCTCTTAGGCGGTCTTCCAGGTGGGCGGTGTCCGGAGGGGATTTCATAAGCGGCTGTATATGCAAGTCTGTCACCATCCATTCGGGCTACATGGTCCCTCCAGTATCTTCTTCTGGATCTACTCCACTGAATGATATCCTCTATTTCGCAAGTTTTTTCTAAAGTCTACGTTGCGGACACGATCTCGGAGAGTTTTTACAGTAATTGATCTTAGGACCTTCATCTTTGATGTTCTTAGTAGTCCCTTGGTTCGCACAGTGTCGGCCCGCGTCTCTACAGCGTACGTCATGGTAGGTCGCACGCATGTTTTATAAATTCTGATCTTGCTGTCGATACGCATGTGCTTGTTCTTCCAGACCAGATTCTTCAGACACTGACTTGTTCTCGTACTTCGGTATAAATGTCATTTTGGCTGCAGATCTCTACTCCCAAATATCTGAAGCTCATTACTTGCTCCACAGGTATATCATCAACCATCAGCTTACATCTTGTATGTTGCCTAGATTAAATGAGACTTTTTGTTTTGTTGACTGATATAGCCATATAGCCATGTTTGAACACTGATACAAAATAAGTGTCAAAATAGTGTGTAAGTGTGTAAATAGCACATATATGTACTGCCAAAGTATTTATTTTATCTATTTTTCCAGCTTGTTTCGTGCGGTTGGCTGTGGGGGAGAAACTACCACCTGGAGATGCCACTCGAAGGGTAGACACCCCTTCCGCGAGTAAATGCGAGAGGGAATGCAGCGAAGACAAAGACAGATGCAATACTTTCAGTTTTGGGTAATTTGAATTTGTATTTTGAAAGTTATTAATATTTATATCATCAATCACCAATGGGTGGGTCTAAAATGTTTTTGAAAAAATACAATAATAAGTTATTTATGAATGTAAAACATGCAGTCCACGCGATCCCTCCAAAAGCGCCTTCTGCTTCTTCCCCATCTCACTATGTCTTAACACCAGAGAAATACCTTATCGTCTCATTTCTAATCCGATATCTGAGGGTTCTGTCTGCGACGGAGCGTTGGATTTTCATTTCTTATCAATACGAATGAAAACGTCTGTTTTCTAAAATATTTATTCTAGAAAAAGAAGCCGAGTACGACCGAGGAAAACATGGCATGACCAAATTAATCAATTGCTAAAAGGCGGCCACATTCGAAGTCGGAATAATCGACGTGCGTGCTTGGTACGATGTATGAATGTAGAGGAATCCCGAGAGGTATGCCAAGACAGAGCATTGTGGCGATCCATCCTCTGCCTACCTCTCCGGGGAAATGGCGTGATGGTTAGGTAGTTAGTTAGTTAGCTAGTTTTATTATATTCGCTTTGGGAAGGCATTTTCTTACATTACATACATTAAACATTGGACAGAGTATTTGTCCTGTATGTAAAATATACGTTTTTAGGTAGGAACGTTTATAAGTGTTGTTTGATTATTTTTTAAATCTGGTATCTCTTTCTTATTTCAGGATCAGTTCCAAAGGCAATGGAACATGTGAACTGAGCATCAGAGAGATCTTGGAGTCTGAATCCAAGATTGAAGGAAGCGTTAAGGACCCGGACTATGACATATACGCAAAAAGAACAAATTGCAAAAGCGGTGACGGGGATATTCAAGACCCTTTCATAACAGCAAGACCAAGACCAGACCCTTTATTTGAAGACGAGTATTCTGGTAGTTCTGGACCAAGTTCAGACAGTGGATACGGTGGTTCCAGTTATTCTGATAACAATAGACCAACCACAAACAGCGGATCAAGCTATTCCGACAGCAATCGACCGAGTTCAAGCAGTGGAACAGGATATTCCGATGGTAATCGGCCAAGTTCAAGCAGTGGAACAGGTTATTCCGATGGTAATCGGCCAAGTTCAAGCAGTGGGACAGGTTATTCCGATGGTAATCGGCCAAGTTCAAACAGTGGGACAGGTTATTCCGATGGTAATCGGCCAAGTTCAAGCAGTGGGACAGGTTATTCTGATGGTAATCGGCCAAGTTCAAGTAGTGGAAACGGTTATTCCGGTAGCAATCGACCAGGTTCAAGTTATCAGGATAATAATCGACCAAGTACTGATAACAGCTATGCTGGGAGCAATAAACCCAATGATGCCGGAAGTTACGGATCAGGATCTTCGGGTAGTAATAATGGTTATAAACCAAGTGGAAGCGATCCTGCTACAGGCTATGGTGGTAGCACTTCGTTTGGGGGTAGTTCTACATATGGCAATAGTCAAAGTAGCTCTTACGGTGGGAATGGAAGTTATGGAAGTAGTGCCAGCAATACTTATGGGAGCAGCAGTTATAATGGAAATATCAATTCAAATAGACCCTATGGAAGTAGTGGTAGTTCAAGTTACTCTGGAAACAATAGACCTTATGACAGTGGATCAAGACCACAAGATCAACAGACTTATGGAAGTAACCAAAGACCGAGTGATCAATATTACGGAAATCGGCCATCTGGAAGTGGTTCGAGTTACGGAGGAAGACCTCCAGGTTGGATCAGACCATACGAAGTAGAGGAAAATCAACCCGGAGATTACGAACAAGGCAATAAGCCATATGGAGAAAATGGTGTGTCTTACGGTAATAGTTACAGGCCTCACCAAGGAACTGGTTTTGATTCCGGTTCTTCGAACTACTACAGTAGCAGCAGTTCTTATTCAGGGGGTTCCAGCAGTTACAATTACGGGAGTTCTTCTAACAGGCCTTCAAACTATGATAACCATAACAGTAGACCTTCACAAGGGTACCACCAAGATGTGTACGGGGGATATTCCCAGGACAGTTCAAATGGCGATAGATTCCATTGGAATAACCCTAGAAATTATTATTCAAGACCATATCCTACCATGTATGGTGATAGATTCCCGTACGATAAGCCAGGATCTTATCAAACTAATAACCAAGATGATTTCAATTACAATCGTCGTCAAAACAATTACAACAAAAGGCCAGCCTATGACTATGGCGTTAGTAAACCTATGTACGAGGATAAAGATAGACCAGATATATACGGCAGCGGATATTCCAATTACGTTCCAAATAAAGACAATAGACCATCTTATGACGACTACAGAGAGAGCAATTATAGACCAAATTCATACAATAGACCAGAGAGTGTTGCTCAAATATATGGACAACAGATAGCCGTTTCGCACGGAGCGCCAAGTTATAAACCAGACGACAGAACTGACAGGAGACCAGATTATGGAAATTATGGTTCAAATTATCCAGAAAGGTATAATGGCTATGGGACAAGCGCACCAGAAAAACCAAATAACTATGGATCAACTTCTCCAGGCAGACCAAATGATTACGGATCTTCAATTCCAGAAAAACCGCATAACTATGGATCTGCAATACCTGAAAAGCCGAATAATTATGGGTCATCATCACCAGAAAAACCAAATAACTATGGATTAACAATGCCAGAGAAACCTAACTATGGCACGCAATCCTCGGAAAGACCAAACTATGGGTCACAATCATCAGAGAGACCAAACTATGGGTCGCAATCACCAGAAAGACCAAACTATGGGTCCCAATCACCAGAAAAGCCAAACTATGGATTCCAGACCCCAGAAAGACCAAATGGCTACAATGTACACAATACAAATAGACCGATGGTTGAAGGTTATAGAGGGAACGGTTATGATAACCTTATGCCTAATAGTCCAATTTATGACCCGAATCAAAAGGGAAATACGCATGGCTCTTCTGGAAGCTTCTACTATGAAAATTATGGGAGCAACAGACGACACGAGCAAAACTCTACAAGTTATGGAGGGAATTTCAATTACTATGATCAAAAAAGACCTATTTATAATGAAATTGATAAGAATGACGATAGCCCATCATACAAACCAAATTTTCAAGATAAGAGGCCAATGTATGATAGAGACAGACCAGATGCAGGATATGGTAATAACAAAAATCAGGTATATGGAAACGAACCACCAAAACCAACATACGGCGTTACAGAGAATCCCAATAATTCAGGTTATGGGAAGAAGCCAGAAAATTCTGGAGGGTACGGCTCTAATGCTAGCGCTAGACCAGATAAAGACAAACCTGATCCATCTGACGATAGTAACAGTTCAAATACGCCTTACAAAGGAGAAGATTCTGATTATCTTAATAGACCATCTGTAAGTGAAAGGCCTGATCCTGGATATGGACGTCCTAAAGGTGATAATGGAAAACCAGGAGGTTATGGCAATCAAGATAAACCTTCTGGAAATAACTATCGACCCAATGGTTACGGCGATAGACCGGGAGGATATAATGAAAAGCCCGATCCTTATGGTCAAAAACCAAACGGGTATGATAATAGACCTAGTTACAACAATCGACCAATGGACCCAAAAGGATACAATGATAGACCATTCGGTTACAATGATAGACCTACTGAAAAACCGAACGGATATGATAACAGACCTAACGGTTACGACAATATACCAAAGGGTTCAAACGGATATAATGACAGACCTAACGATAAACCAAATGGTTATGACAATAGACCAAATGGTTACGACAATAGACCCGTGGGCACAGACAGATACGATTACAGACCCAATGGTTACGATAATAGACCAATGGGTTCAAACGGATACAACGAAAGGCCTTTGGGTTACAATGATAGACCTATTGATAAACCAAGCGGATACGATAATAGACCAATGGTCCCAGATAGATACAATGAAAGGCCAGTAGGTTACAATGATAGACCTATTGATAAACCAAGCGGATACGATAATAGACCAATGGGTCCAGATAGATACAATAAAAGGCCCGTAGGTTACAATGATCGACCGGATGGTGAATACGATGATCGGCCAAGTGGATACAATGAAAGACCACAAGGACCCAATGGATACAATAATAGACCGAACTATGATAATAGGCCGAGTGGCAACGGGAATAGACCGAGCGAGTACGAAACTAGACCGGATAGAGATGACAATAAAGGTAATGGATATGGAAGTCCACCGGATAGATACGGCGATAGACCAGACGGATACTACAGGCCAACGAACTTCTACAAAGGATACAGCGAGAAACACGAAAGTTATAGTGGAAGTAGTGAGAGACACAGCAGTGTATACAATAGTGTGAAAGGTGAATATTCGGGAAACGGAGAATATGAAAAGGACGAACTCAACAGGGGGCAAGGATATGGACCAACAACTAACAACAACAGAAATTTTAGTGGTAAGCGATTTCTTGTTTAACCACCTTGATATACCAACACCACTAATTTGTTTCTGAATAAACTCCATACTATATTGATCAACATAGTTTTTATTCACTGTTGCATATGCAACTTCGCCATTTTGCAGAGAACCCATAATTTATTTTCGTTTTGATAATAATAATAATAATAATAATATGCTAACTTTTAAAGCGCCTGTGATGTAATCACCTCAAGGGCGCATTAAGACGTGTTTTAAATCTAAATGTGAACGCTGCATCTGATTGATATTCGCGATCGATTAGAAAGTATAATAGAACAAAATATGCATGTTTTAAATTGGGTATGAAATATGAATAAGATGGGTTTTCAGCTTAGATTTTATGCATCTGAGGTGTGAAGGAAGATTGTTCCAAGCTGATGTACCAGCTAACGCAAACGCTCGATCCCCGAAATTTGTACTAGGGCAACGCTTTGGCCTAACTAATCTTCCTATTGCCGAGGAGTTCGCCGAGCGAAGTGTGGATTTTATTGTATTTAGGCTGTCCGTTATACGGAGTTCGGATATATAATTTGGAACCATTCCATGTAGCGCTTTGAAGACTGTCCAGCAGAGTTTATACTGGATTCTTTCTGGACTCTTAAGCCAGTGAAGTTCTTTGAGATGTTGTGTTAAATGAGACTTTTTTGGAATGCCTTTAATGAGTCTTGCTGCTGCATTGAACGCAGATTGAAGTTTGTTTAATTGTTGTTTTGGAATGTTTGCATAAATTCCATTACAATAGTCAAGTCGTGACACAACGGAGGAATTTACAAGAGTTTTGAAAGTGTCATAGGGAATACTGTCAACGACCTTCATGGCAGGGGGGAACAGCTATGACTGTCACACCGAAAGTTCTGGCTTCAATTCTCGGCGATAATAGTGTGATTCTGACACTGTCTTTGGTCTGGTGTAGAATTCACGTTACAATAAAATGACGCTACCTATCACATGTCATGAGAATCAATATAATAGCTAGACCCTTTACACATTGACGACCTTCGTGGAAGAGTGGCAAGAGCTATGACACTGAAGATCCTTGGTTCGGTTTTCTGGCAATGGCAGTGTGACTGTGTAGAATGCACGTGACAATAAAATGGCGCTACCTATCACATGTCATGAAAATCAATATTTACATCGATTTGGCTCGCAACAACTCAACAAAATATTAATAATATTCATAATGTTTCTGGTAGAAGTATGGACCACCGCAATGTTCTTTCCTGATATACTTATTCGATTCCTTAACATGCATACATCGTATCATGCATGCACGTCAATTTCTCAGACTCCTCACGTGGCCGACATTAAATATTTGATTGATTTGATCGTGCCACGTTTTACTCGGTCTTTATGTATTTCTAGTTTCGTTTACGTCGATTACATATAGGTAGGAACCTAACCTAACCGAACCTAACTTTTCTTCCTTTCTTCCTTCCTACGTTCTTAACCCATACCTGACTTACATTTTATCCTTATTTCGAAGTTTGGTTTTCTATCATACATCGTTTTCCTTCACATTCTTCTCAGTCATTTCATATATTTGGTATATATCTTACTTTCATCCTAGTTTGTCAGGTCCAAAATTCACACTCTGCTTAGTATATTTTGAAAAAAAAACTAAATTATTCTTTTTAAATATACAAATTCAGAAAAAAGTCATTCATTTCACAGTGGTTTGAACAAAGAATGAATAAAGTAAGAATAGTTAAAAAAATATATGTTAACGATGTAAATAAAAAGAGGAAGACCAAGAAAAACGTAGCTCGATCAAATAATTCAAATATTCAATATCGGACACGTGAGGAGTCGTAGAACTCGACGTGCGTGCACGACACGAAGTATGAATGTTGACGAAGCGAGAGAAGTATGTATGGAAAGAAAAGTGTGACGGACCATTCATTCTGCCTACCGAGACGGTGGATGGTTAGTTAGTTAGATTAAAAATATAAAAGCCTATTCGAAAACCTTATATGACAACGCAAAATGTGTTCTTGTACCGACCCTTATGAATGGAAGTGAAGTAGGGAACTGGCAAAAGAACAAAAGAAGAATAAAAGTAGAGTATGGGAAAAAGTGAGATATCTTATATGATAGAAAGAAGGGTTGGTGCTGGGAATAAAATAAATGGCCCACTCAAAGTCATTACTACAAATAGAAATATATCTACAAAAGCAAAGATGGCAGTACACAATAGAGTTCTAGTGCCAACCCTCATGTATGGAAGTGAAACTTGGAGCTGGCAAAATAAGGATGAAAGCAGGATAAACGCCGTAGAAATGAGATCACTAAGAAGAATATGCAGGAAAACGTTGTATGATAGAATACCGAACGATGAAATAAGAAAGAAATGTAAGGCAGATGACTGCATCATGAATAAAATTAAAAAAGGATCCATGAGATGGTTTGGACATTTGGAACGAATGGATGAGGACAGGCCATTGTGGCGATCCATCCTCTCTGCCTACCCCTCCGATCAAATGGCGTGATGGTTAGTTAGTTAGTTAGTTAGAATGTCAAATGCAAATATAAGAAGTTATTGCGGTGCGAATGAAAGTGTTGTAAACAAAATATTGAAAGGATCATTAAGATGGTTTGAACACATGGAAATAATGAATGAAGAAACTATTTGGAAACGACGTAAACGTAATTAGAAATAGAGGAAGACCGAGTAAAACTTGGCTCGATCAAATCAATTAAATTAACCACTTGAGGAGTAAAGATAAATTGACGTGCAGGCATGACACGATGAATGAATGTCGAAAAAGCGATGATTTAGTATGTCAAAGAAGAATAGTGTGGCAATCCATTAATTCTGCCTACCCCTTCAAAGAGACAGCATGTCGGTTGGACAGTTAGTCATATTTCGCTTAACTATGCCATCATATAAAACAAGGTTTTTTGAGATTTTTTAATAATTCCTTAGCAGGGCGAACCATTTTTTGATTATGCCCTTGCAATGCGAAACATGTTCTCATAAATATAATAAAACTCCGAAAAAACAATGTAAGTACAAAATACAACAAAACCTATCCAAAAAAAGCTAAAATGACAATGCACAATGGTGTTCTTCTACCGACCCTTATGTATGGAAGCGAAGCATGGAACTGGCAAAAGAAGGATGGAAGTAGAATTAATGAAGCGGAAATGAGATCTCTTAGACGAATATGTGGATACTATGTGTATGATAGTGTCGAATGAAAATATAAGAAGTGAGTGATGGTGTTATGAACAAAATAATGAAAGAATCATTAAGATGGTTTGGACATTTGAAATGAATGAATGAAGAGAGAATGGTAAAAAAATTATACATTAACGATGTAAATGGAACAAGAAATAGAGGAAGACCTTGGAAAACGTGGCACGATGAAATAAATCAAATAATGCCGGCTACCTGAGGCGTCACGAGTCGACCTTCTTGGCAGAGTGGTAAGAGCTCTGACATCCATGTCGAAGGTCTCGGATTGGATTGCCGGCGATGGCAGTGTGATTGTCACAGTGTTTTTGGTCTGGTGTAGAATTCACGTGACAGGCAATAGCGATAGATTAGCTACCTATCACATGTCACGAGAATCAATAAAATAATAGCTTAAAATAAATTGTATACAGTAATTGGGTTCAAACGACCTGTTGTATACGAGTACATTAAAAAAAAGAAAAAAAATATGATGAATGTTAAGAAAGCGAGAGAAATATGTCAGGAAAGAATAGTCTAGCAGTCCATTATTTCTGCCTACCCCTTCGAAAAGACGGATTGATGGTTAGTTAGTTCTTCTCCTTCTTCTTCCTTATTGTAGACCTATGTGGTCTCTTCCAAGCTGTCCTTCCATATTTTAGGAGGTCTTCCACGGGGACGGGTCCCATTATGCAATGCAATATAGGGGAGTATGGTGGTGTCCATTCTTTGAACATGACCGTACCAGTCCCTTTTTCGCTGTCTGCTCCATCTTATAATATCCTCAACCTCACATATATCTCTTTTTCTGGTGTTCCTCACGCGATCCCTCAGTGTCTTGCCTGCTATCGTCCACAGTGTCTTCATTTCGGAAGTCCTCAAAACCTGTTTGTTCCTTACTGTGTCTGCCCTTGCTTCGACGCTATATGTTATTATTGGTCTTACGCATGCTTTATAGATTCTCATCTTACTCTTAATGGCCATGTCTTTGTTTTTCCATATTGTGGATTTTAGAGCCCCAGAGATTGCAGCTGCCTTGTTTACTCGGGCTTGTATTTCTTCCCACAGATCAGCCCCCCCCACCAGGTCTATGCCTAGACACTTGAAGGTCCTGACCTGTTCTATGGGTTGATTTTCTATAACCAGGGTACATGTTTTCAGTAGTAAATAGTTAGTTATATGAAGAGTCATTTTTTGATATTGTTTTTTTTTTGTTTCCCGATGAAATGCAGTTATAATTACGACCTTGTGTTTAAACACGGCTATTAAAGTTGATGACACAAAATTCTTTTGTTTTAAATATGTGATGTCATCTCGTTGCAAATCACAAGGTTTATTATAACTGTGTGCAGGTAGGTACCATCGTTCGAAATATAAATATAATACGTTACAAGTGATTCCAATTTAAAATTCGTTTTTTAAATTTAAAACTAACTTACTAACTAACCATCACACCTTTTCTCTGGAGGAGTAGGCATAGAGGAAAGACCGCCATTCTACTCAATATTTTATGGGAATGACATGTTTCGCTTTTCTAAGGCATTATCAAGTATAGTAAAAATAGTTATTGGAAGCAAGAATTTATCAATGAAAGCGAAAACTGTCGTTCTCAATAGAGTTCTGGTCCCAAATATTATGTTCGGAAGCGAAGCATGGAACTGGCAAAAGAATTATGAGAGCAGAATGAATGCGGTAGAGATGAGGTCCCTAAGACGTATTTGTATTAGAACGATGTACGATAGTATCTCAAATTCTGATATAAGAAAGGAATGTAGAGCGGAAGAAGATATTATAAAAAATATATTAAAGGATCGCTGCGTTGGTTCGGACATATGGAGCGCGTGGATGGAGAAAGAATGGTAAAGAAAGTATGCTTTAAAGGAGGTCTTTGGCTCTTCCGCGGCTTTTCTTTCCACTCACAATTTCCACTCTTCTCTCGTTCAGCTATCACAGTTTTTTTAGGATAGACTTTTGTTTTGCGATGATGACTTCAAGTGCACCATTCATTGCCTGTCCCAACCCTGAAATTACCGATCATTTGTTTGCAATCAAAATATACATATCGCACGCTTAATAGAACACTGGCTTAACTAAAAAAATCAAGTTTTGCTCAATCTCACATGAGTGGGTTTTTTAACCCTTAACGTACCGTGTTCAAAACAAAACGCTCGCTCCCATGTGGTCAATTCAGTTTACCGCTAACTTTATCTAAATATCAAGCATATGACTCGATGAATCAAAATTTAATTTATGTCATCTTGTAGGGAATTTCATTAGGAATAGATCGATATCTATAACATACATGGATTATTTGAAAAACATATCATTATTATTTTTTTTCTGGAACCATGCGATTTCTGATATAGAATGCGAGACAGCATATGACCAACTGACACCAAGTATGAACTTGTCTCGCCCCGCCGCGCCGTGGCGCTATAATTTTACGTATGATAAAGGCACCTAGGCAAAATGTATAGTACGTTCAAGACAACGAGTACGTATTAATATTTGTCCCTTTTGGTAAAGTGTTAATATTTTCACAGTTCTGATATTATTAAGTTGCGTGCTGCGTTTCCGTCCACAGTCGGTATTATTACGTACCTATGAGAAAAGGCCAAACATATAATTTATAATACGTTCAAAACAGCGAGTAAGTATTTGTCACTTTTGATAAAGTTGTAAATATTAGCAAAATAAATTCTACCTTAACACGAATGAAGGTGAGGGCAGTCTTAAAAATTTTTTTTTTTTGGGATGACGGAAGTAATTTTTTGCTTTTTTTTATTACGAAATATTGAGAACACTTCAATGGAGGATAACAATTTTTTTTTATAATATTAGGGTCCATAGGTTTTAAGAAAGTCAACTTTAAATTGGCAGTGGAAACTCAATTGACCACATGGCAACGCGACGGTTAACAAAAACGGTCGAAAAACACGTACGAATGGATAGCGTTAACATTGTGAACGATTATCGTACGTACGAATGGATAGCGTTGACATTGCGAAAAATAGATGGATAGCGTTAACACAAGCCTCTGTCTAATGTTAACTCAATTATGACCTAAACCATAATCGGTCAGTTTACTATTAAGCGTGCGATATGTATCATACATTCGTCTTAGCGATATCATTTCTACCGTATTTTTTCTACAATCATCCTTCTTTTGCCGTTCCTCATTTGTTCAAAAACACCATTGTGCATTGCGATCTTAACTTTTTCGGATAGACAAAAGTTTTTTTTTAAATTCACATACGGAATGCTCTATTTATAAAGCACACTTTATAAATAAGCAAAAGTAGGCGATAAGGATAAACAGCTTGGTGTTTCTGTAATATATGCGCATAATTAGCCAAGCACCATAATGAACAACCATTAAATATAACCTTAAAATTACCATTTCGTTTTGATAGAATAAAAAAAATGCTTTATTAGCGCGGAATTTCAATAGACCCAACCTTTTTGGTTGAATCATTTGATTTATCTGTCTACGTTTTGTTATTTTAATCCTTGAAATTATTAAAATTCGGGTTACGTATGTAAAAAATGCGGAAAAAGTTATCTTAATTTACAAGTGGTATCATGCTTTTAAAACATATGGAATGGATGGAGTCTCAATTGAATCACAATGGAGAAGAAAGAATGTAACTGGCAAAAGTTAGATGATTAAGGACCAAGCAAAACGTGATATAATCAAATCAATCAAATATTAAATGTCGGCCTTGTCAAGAGTTGGAGTAATCGACGAGTGTGTATGACACGTTGAATGAATGTTGAGGAATCGAAAGAAACATGTCAGAATAACTAATTAGTTAGTTTTATCTTGATTTTAGTTTAGTTAAAGATTTTCTGCTTAATGCTTACACCCAATCTTAATAGATGGCGCTAGTGTAGAGTGAACTAAAAAATGTGAAGATATGCGCAGCATTCTAGCATATACGAGTATACAACTTACAAAAAATTGTCAGGCGTGGTGGTCATAAGAAGGGCGGACACGTTGCATGAATGTTGAGGAATCGAAAGAAATATGTCAGAATAACTAAAGTTTACCTTAGTTAGTTTTATCTTGATTTTAGTTTAGTTAAAGATTTTCTGCTTAATGCTTACACCCAATCTTAATGGATGGCGCTAGTGTAGAGTGAACTAAAAAATGTCAAGATATCCGCAGCATTCTAGCATATATACACCTTCCAAAAATGTGTCAGACGGTCATAAGAAAGGCGGAATGTGGAATGTTGTTAACATAAAGCGATCCCTTAACCCAACTAATGACAGGTCATAAGTCCTCTAAGCGCCTCGACCACCACCTTCTGTTCCCAGAAAACAATTTACATCTTCATCTCTATTAAGATACAATTAATCCTTATAAAAAAAAAATACCCGCAACGGGTAAAATCCAGTATTTGTCTACAAGTATTTGTATACATTCAAAATGTTGTTAAATCTCGTTTCATAAGTCTATAATGTTAACTCTGTTCATTCATTTATATTTGTGGTAACATGTAATTGGCCTTATTTGAGTACTTCTTTGTGTATTTTTATATATATACTTATTCGCTGTTTGTTACCCTAAAATAAATTAATTAATAAATAACACTTTGATTGAATGTAGAATGTCGGAAAGTCAAAGGTGATGGTTTTTGAAAGGGAAGAGCAAATGACAGTTGAATGAAGAAAGAATTTAAAAAAAAGTATTTGTTAACGATGTAAATGGAACTAGAAATAGATGAAAATCACGTGGCACGATCATATAAATCAAATATTGAATTTCGGTCAAATAAATAAAATATTGAAGTCTTAGTGTCGAGAATGTATGAGGTATGCAAGTCAAATGATTTAATGATGAATATCGGATAGTCAAAGGTGATGGCTTTTGATAGGGAAGAGCAAATGACAGTTTGTAACATAAGTGTGAACGAAGAGAACTTGGAGCAGGTGAGTGAATTTGTGTATTTAGATAGCATGTTCACAGCGGATGGCCGAAAGAATAATGATGTTGAAAGAAAGGTTTGTGCGGGTAACAAAGTGAATGAAGCTTTAAAAATAGTTATTGGCAACAAGAATTTATCAATTAAAGCGAAAACGGCCGTTCACAATGAAGTTCTGATCCCAAAGCAAGAAGGATGAGAGAAGAATAAATGCGGTAGAGATGAGATCCCGAAGACGTATGTGTATAGAAAGATATACGACAGAATCTCAAGTGCTGATATAAGAAAGGTATTATGAAAGGATCGCTGCGTTGGTTCGGACATATGGAGCGCATGGATGGAGAAAGAATGGTTAAGAAAGTATACGTTAATGATATAAATGGATGGCGAATTCGAGAAAGACAGAGGAAAAATGGCGTGACCAAATTAATCCAATATTAAAGGACGACCGTGTAGAATTAGGAAGAATCGACGTGCGTATATGTACCTGTATGAATGTGGAAGAAGTGTGGCGATCTATCCTCTCTTACGACTCCCCTGGAGAAACAGCGTGATGATAAGTTAGTCAGTTAGTTTCAATCCAAGGAATTGGTTTGCAGCAATGTGTAATATATTTGGGCCCACTGGATCCCACTTGGGCCTTTTAATCTGGCAGTTTCCCGTTGCTTTCATCATTGGTAAACAGCAAGTTATTTGAAGTCAATACTGCATACAAGATTTTATCTATCGATTCTCATGACATGCGATAGGTAGCGAATCTATCGCCATTTTATTGTCACGTGAATTCTACACCAGACCAAAGACAGTGTGACAATCACACTGCCATCGCCGGGAATCGAACCCGGGACCTTATAAAAAAACAGCTATCACGATGATTTCTTTAAAAAGTGATATAATTACACTGTTTCATATCGAACATTCAAAATATTTATAATTTTTTTAATAAAAAAACAAAGTTTTTCTCGGCACGTTTCGAAGGTTTTACACCTTCACCATCGGGAGAACGATTTAAACTATTTAGAAACATTATTGAACGATAATATATCGTTTACATAATCGATCTTAGATGTAGTTATTTTAGATTTCATTGTGCTTAAAAGCAAAATTCAAAATAACCCTAATACCAATTTTTGTTTGAAACGAAAACAAAAAAAAACAACAATTGAAACAAAAAAACATTGAAAAAAAAAACTGGTCAAATAAATCAAATATTGAGTGTCGGCCATGTGAGGAGTCAGAGAAATCGACGCGCGTGCATGACACGATGTATGAATGTTGAGGAATCGAGAGAAATATGTCAGGAAAGAAAAGTGTGGCAGTCCATTCTTTCTGCCTTCCCCTTCGGGGAGACGGCGTGATGGTTAGTTAGTAAGTTAGTTACAACTTCCAAAAAATTGTCAGACATGGTGGTCATAAGAAAGGTGGAATGGGGAATGTTGTAATTACATAAAGCGTGCGCTTAACCCAACAAATGACAGGTCATAAGTCCTGTAAACACCTCGATCACCATATTCAGTCTCCAGTTTGCATCTTCGTCTCTATTGAGATAAAATTAGTCCCTAATACTAATATTTATATTCAGTAACGTTTTTTTAATTATTTTAACTTTGTAAAGAATCGTGTTTAAAACCCCTAATCTGTATGTATACAAAGGAGTAAGTTTATAACAGTGTCAACAGTCTGACTATGCGATCGAGCCAGGCGAAACCAGCCTCTATCGAAATGGGAATATAATTCTTAGAAACATATACGAGTATTTTATCTACTTTGGGAATTAATTAAACATTGTTTAGACCTTTTTTTTTAATTAAAAAATATTAAAATATGTATTTAAAAAAATATTTTTTATGCATTTTTATATTAAAATATTAAAATGCAAATTAATCATTTATTTATCAATTTCTATATAAATTATATCTTTTCAAATGTAATTTTAGAGTCATGGGGAAAACTCCTTTTGACGGATTTTAATTGTCTTAGGTGGAAGAAACTAAAGTGCATGACACGATGAGAGACGGCGTGTTGGGTAGTTAGTTATGTAAATAAATTACTAGATGAAAACAAAGAAGAAAAAAAATACATACGTCACGGCCGCCCCCCTTAACTGCCTTAACGCCCCCAATTTGTCTCTAGACCCCTAGGGTCTACTTGGATGGCTCCAGCGTCCACTGAGGGCGATGCCGCCCCCGTTAGGAACCAATAATCTAGAAAAGAATAATCGATATAAAAATATGTACGAAATTTAGCAGTATTTTAGTGAAAAATGATTGAATAAAATTAAAAAATGATGAAAGTAGGAAAAATGCCACAGTAATAAGACCTTTGAGAAGAATTTGCAGGAAAATGATCAATTCAAATCAAATCAAATTAATTTATTTACTCAAAAGACATTACAAACAATATAAATGTTTATGGAATCTATTGAACACAGGTAAAACATTATATATGTACAAAATAATACCAGGAACGCATTAGAGTTGGTTCGACATTAGGAAGACAAGATGCTTTCTAAAGTCGGGGGTTTTTGTCCCCTGAACGTACCATCACAAATATGAAATGATATATGATAAACGACCTTCGTGGCCGAGTGGTAAGTGCATTGACTACCACCCCGAAGGTTCCGGGTTCTATTCCCGGCGAGGGCAATGTGATTGTCACACTGTCTTTGGTCTGGTATATAATTCACGTGACAATAAAATAGCGATAGATTAGCTACCTATCACATGTCACGAGAATCACTATGATAGCTATAATACCCTTTACGTCGATTTAGATCATGCTGTCATGATGTAAAGAGCGATTAAAAATTAAAAAAAAAAAACGAAAATGAAAACGAAACAAGGAAGAAATGTAAATTAGATGATTGCATCATAAGCAAAATTAAAATACAATTTCCGAAAAGGTTTGGACATATGGAACGAATGGATGAAGGAAGAGTCGTTAAACATTTGTATACAAGCAGTGTGAATGAAAAAATAAGCCAAAGACGGTCGAGGAAAACATGGCATGATCATATTAATCAACAACAAGAACAAATCATCACGCCGTTTCCCCTTAGGGGTAGGCATAGAGAATGGACCGCCACACTACTCTATCCTGGCACACCTCACTAGCTTCCTCCACATTCATACAGCGAGTCATACATGCACGTTGATTCTTCCGACTTTTTACATGACCAACCTTTAAAATTTGATTAATTTGGTTATGCCATGTTTTCCTCGGTCTGCCTCGACTTCGTTCTCTATTTACATCATTAACATATACTTTCTAAACCATGCTTTCTTCATCCATGCGCTCCATATGTCCGAACCAATGCAGCGATCCTTTCATATTTTTTTTCATAAAACCTTCTTCCGCTCTACATTCCTTTCTTATATCAGCATTTGAGATTCTGTCGTATATCGTTCTACCACACATACGTCTTAGGGACCTCATCTCTACCACATTTATTCTGCTCTCATCCTTGTTCTGCCAATTCCATGCTTCGCTTCCATACATTATTTTTTATTATCAAATTAATCAATTACTAAAAGGCAGCCACATTCGAAGTCTGAAAAATCGACAATAATGCGTATTACGATGTATGAAAGTACAGGAATTCTAGATTCAGGCCAGAGCAGTGTGACGGTCAATCCTCTCTGCCTACCCCTCTGGAGAAATGGCGTGACGGTAAGTTAGTTAGTTAGTTTTAATTACTGCAACCAAAGTATATATAATTTAACAAATACCAATAAGTTAGTAAAAAAAGTTAAACTGATGATGTCAACATAGGTTGATGAAACAGCTGTCGCGTAAAATAAAATACAATTGTGATACAAAAAACAAAGTTATTTAATGTAACAGTTTAAAATGTGTTAAAAGTGTTTCGGCCAAAACATTGGACTATTTAAAAAAATTAGTACTTATGGTCTTGAAATTGTAACATTGTCCAAACAAAGTCTGAGAAACTACGAGTGACCCAAAGAGCCATGGAAAGAGCCATGTTAGGAATTAGCCTAAGAGACAGAGTCAGAAACGATACGGTGAGAGAAAAAACACTGTCAAAGAAAGTCACTGACATCGTCCACCGGGTGGCGACTCTAAAGTGACAATGGGCAGGTCACGTAACCAGAAGCTCGGACTTGAAGAAGTTGACTTGGAGACCGTGGACGGTAAAGAGAAGTGCAGTGCGACCGCAACTACGGTGGAAAGATGATCTGAACAGACATGTCGGAATAACCTGGATGCAGTCTACACAAGACAGAATGACATGGAAGCGAATGGAAGAGGCCTTTGTCCAGGAGTGAACGGGAATAGGCTGAGGAAGGAAGGAAAAATAAAAACAAAATTGATAAAAAGTAAAGATTTGTAGCAACGGGGGTTAAAAGACCATCACAGGGTGTTGATTTTCTCGATTTTTTTTAAATGCCTATAATTTCAAAAACACAAAACTTAGATTTTTTTATATTTTTCTCATAACTAGCATGACTTTGCCCTATCATATGTTTCCGGCTTGACGTCAACATCTTTGACAACCTGTATATATTATTGATATCGCTGTATGTTACCCTTAATAAATAAATAAATAAATACACCGCTATCCCGCACATTTTTCTCAATAATCTCATTTCTAATGCCTTTTTTCTTCATTCATTCTTCTTTTGATTTCTAACTAACTAACTTACCATCACGCCACACTGTTCTGTCCTGACATACGTCTCTCGCTTCCTCTACATTCATACATCTTGTCATGCACGCACGTCGATTTTTCCGACTCTTCACGTGACCGACATTCAATATTTGATTGATTTGATCGTGCCACGTTTTCCTCGGCCTTCCTCTATTTCTAGCTCCGTTCACGCCGTTTACATATACCTTCTTTACCATTCTGTCTTCACTCATTCTTTCCATGTGTCCAAACCATCTTAATGACCCTTTCCTTATTTTGTTCATAACACTTTCATTCGCACCACATTCACTTCTTATACTTGCATTTGTCACTCTATCATATACAGATTTGCCACACATTCGTCTTAGAGATCTCATTTCTACTGCATTTATTCTACTTTCATCCTTCTTTTGCCAGTTCCATGCTTCACTTCCATACATAAGGGTCGGCACAAGAACACCATTGTGCACTGCCATCTTAGCTTTTTTTGGATATTCTAAAATCTTCGATTAAATATTCTAAATAGTACTATTTTTTGTATTTGATTCTGTTTTTTAATTAATTTCGGAGGTTGCAAGCAATTGTATTGCATTTATTTCTTATTTCATCGTTTGATATTATGTTATACATCGTTTCCAGCACATTCTTCTCATTTCTTCTGCCTTTTTTCTTCTTTCATTCATCTTTTGATTTCATCTATACAATTTTTTCTCAAGTCACCTTTTTTATTTGAATTTGATTCTGTTTTTGAATCGATTTTAGCGGTAAAATCTTCCCATTCAAGGCACTTCTTATGCAATCTGTATATAGCGGCTGGCATTTCGGTCAGTCCGTTCAGTACCAAGGCGGCTACCGTATTGGCCACACACGAATTACCATCACAAAGCGCATAAACAATGCTAGAAAACTCGCATTAGCATAGACAAAACAATAACATAACAAAAACACTTTGTTCTGTGATTGTTCGGTTTGATTTTGTCGCCGTTTGAAATGATTGTATGAATAAAATTATCGCATTTTGATCCGTGCTCGCCAGTTGCGTTCAGGCTTCCGAGCTGTTAACTTCGCGAAAATGCAATAATATTAATAAATTAATTATCTAACAGTAATTGTGAAGTGAATAATTAATTAAATACATTTAAAATAACCTAAAAATTACGGTAAAATCGTGAATACATACATACATGTGATAATATAAACAAATCTTGCCTTTAGAAAGAGTATCTTGCCTTCCTAATGTCGAACCATCTTTCATGCGTTCCTGGTATTAACATATATTGTATTTATTATATTTTACCTGTACTCAATAGATGCTTTAAACATTTATATTGTTTGTTATGTATAAAAATAAACTGATTGATTTGATTTGATTTAGTAACTGTTTTAATTTTGGAACACTGCTATAATACAAATCATAAATCATTAATTAATTTATATGAAATGTCGCGACAACTGTTTCGCCAATGTTGGCATCATCGGGTGTTACAAACCATTATTAATAATACTTACGTATGAAGCATTGAATTTGTGGTCATTATTAAAATAATTTTAACAGTTTATACACACATATTATCGTCAAAACCGACCGGTTTCGCTACCGTCTTAGCTTCAACAGAAAATAATTAGTGACCCTGATGATGCTAGGATCGCAGCGAAACCAGTTGGTTTTGACGATAATATGTGTGTATAAACTAGTAAAACTGTTTTAAAATAAGTAAGAAATGAATTGGTTTAAAAAATTCTTTATAGTATATTATAATTCCACCAAAAGATGGCAAGCTGGCGAAACCGGTCAAAACCATAAAATCGAGTGTATTTAAAATTAATGTTTATTATGAAGCAATTTGTTATATATTTTTTTATTTTCATGATTTACATACAAATCATTGTTTGTAACATCTGATGATGCCAAAACAGTTTGGCGAAACAGTTTCATATAAATTAATTAATACATTGAGCTATTATAAAAGTGATAATAAAATTAAAATAGTTATATGTATCAGTGTTTCGGCCAAAAAAACGGACTATTTAAAACTAACGAACTAACCATCACACCGTCACCCCGAAGGGGTAGGCAGAAAGAATGGACTGCCGCACTTTTCTTTCCTAATATATTTCTATCGCTTCCTCAATATTCATACATCGTTTAATGTACGCGCGTCGATTTCTCTGACTCCTCACGTGGCCACCCGCCACACTTCTCAATCCTGACACACCTCTCTAGCCTGATATTAAAAGGTTGACGAGCAACAGGATACTGATGACGTCACGTAATATTTAAAATGTGAATTACTTCGTCGGTATTATAGTTACACAGCTAAAAATCATTTGTGACAAATGGTTCACAAATTGAATAATACATTATTTCTAAACGCAACAGTGCCTGTACTGGCATTCCACCAGAGAGAATGGCTCGCCAAACTACTCCATCCTGACACGTCTCTCTAGATTCCTACACATTCATACCTCATACGCACGTCGATTCTTCCGACTTCTAGCATGGCCGACCTTTACCATGTGATTAATATAGTCATGCCAAGTTTGTCTTGGTCTCTCACGACCCCCTACTCGACTCACACTGTTAACGTATAATTTATTAACCATTCGTCGTTCATCCATATGTCCAAACCAAAGCAGTGATCCTTTCATAATGTTGTCCTTTCGTTCTACATGCCTTCCTTATAATCAGCATTTGAAATTCTGTCATACATAGTTTAATCGCACATATGTCTTAGGGATCTCATTTCTACCGCATTATTCTGCTCTCATCCGTCTTCTGCCAATTATATTCTTCACTTCTATACATCAGGGTTGGTACTCCATTGTGATCGGCCATTTTTGATTTCATTGATAAATAAATATTTCCACTTACAGTTTTTAAAACTCCATTCATTTTGTTACCTGCATCAACATTATTATACATCATATTTTTCTTTTTCTTTTTTATATACTACATAGTGTAAAACACTAACTTTTTAAACAAATTAAAATTAAGTATCAAACATGTTTCGTACAACGCGGTCCTTCATCAGTGATATTATAAAGATATTTAAAATATTATAAAATTGTATACAAATATGATCAGTTTTGACAGATGTTTTAACATCTGTTTAAACTGATCACATTTGTAAACAATTTTATAATATTTTTTTGTGAATGTATACTTATACTTAATAGTATACGAATAATAATAAAGTAGTTCTGCTAAATGCTAAAAATTAATCTCCATAGATGGTGTTAGTGTGTGGATTATATAGATTAATCTTAAAAAGATTAACATATATAGTCAAAATCTACATAGATAGCATGTTGAAACTGACATGTGAAGTTAAGCATAGATTTGTAACATATATACAACCTCCAAAAATTTGTCTTACATGGTCATAAAGAAATAGGTGGAATGGGGAATGTTGTAATTACATAAAGCGTGCGCTTAACCCAACCAATGACAGGTCATAAGTCCTGTTAACACCTTAATCATAGATACACAATGAACAACCAGCAACTGGCACATGTATCTACGATGAAGGATCTCGGAATCATCTATGAGAGTAGGCTGACTTTTCGTGCACATATCGAGAGGATTTGTGGCATTGCACTGAGGATGTTGGGGTTCATCGTCCGGACCGGAAGGTTTTCAGGGATCCCAATGTGCTCAGAGTCCTATACAACGCATTGGTTCGGAGCAGGCTCGAGAGTGGTTCTGTGATATGGAGTCCTCACGAGGCGAGATATTCCGTTATGCTGGAGAGGGTTCAGAAAAATTTCTGAGGTATCTCTACATGAGGGAGTATGGTAGTTATCCGTGGCTCTATCCCACGGCATTTATTCTGGGAATGCTCGGAGCCAATTCTTTACAGCTTCGAAGAGATGGACATCTAATAACCCATATCTTCAGATTAATTAGGGGATACTTTGAGAACTCGGCCGTACTGGAGGATGTTGGTCTTTTTGTCCCCGATAGATATCTCCGACAGCGACAGCACAGATTGTTTTACCTACCGGCCGCCAGAACCAATCTGCCTCTGGTGACACCGGTGGGAAGAGCAATTAGTCTGCTGAACGCGGTCTCCTCGGAGATCGACGTCTTTCATGTTAGTGAAAGTACGTTCAGGGGGCAAATACTATTGACTTTAGAAAGTATCTTGTCTTCCTAATGTCGAACCATCTCTAATGCGTTCCTGGTACTTTGTTGTATTATAATAATATTTTACCTGTACTTAATAGATGCCTTAAATATTTTACTGTTTGTAATGTCTATTGAGTTAATAAACTGATTTGATTTGATTTGAAGAACTTAATAAACTATATTCAGTTTCCAGTTTGCATCTTCGTCTCTATATAATTATACCACAATTTATTGGTTAATTTCTTTGATATTATAATAACTACGAATTAGGAATATTATTATTATTTTCTATTCTCGCCAAAACAATGGATTATATATTAATTACTAACCATATAACAAAAGGAAAATTGCTCAAAACACTTGTATTACATTAGACGTATGACATACTTATTAATTGATATTTCACGTGTACTATTACGTAAAACTGCATATTAAACAATTAAAATTAATAAAAACGTATGTTTTATAGAAGTGTATTTTATGGGAATGGCATATTTCTCGCCTTGTTAGGCATTATCTAAAGTCACAAACAATCACATTCGAGAATGCCTTTACAAGGTAAAATATTTGAGATAAAAAGCCGTTAGACTGTGGTATTATGACGAATTTTTATGAATTAAAACACTGTTTCTTCCACTTTTTTTAAACACGAGTATATCGTTCTGATCTTCGATGATTGAAGGTGTAAAACCTTCGAGACCTGTCCTGAAAACCATACTCAAAAGTGGATTAATTATTAAAAAAAAAAAAACATGTTAACACAACAAGTTTATAACTAACTAACCAACCATCACGCCGTTTCTCCGAAGGGATAGGCAGAGAGGATGGATCGCCACATTGTTTTATCCTAACATAACTCTCACGCCTCTTCTACAGTCACACATCGTGACATGCACGCTCGTCGATTGTTTCTACTTCGAACATGGCCGCCTTTCAGTAATTGATTAATTTGGTCATGCCGTGTCTTCAAATTGACCTTCCTCAACTTATTTTTCGATTCACACTACTTGTATATATATTTTTAACCATTCTTCCCTCATAAATTCGTTTCAAATGTCCAAACCATCTTAGTGACCCTTTCTTGATTTTATTTTTCACGCATTCATCCGCCTTACATTTCTTTCTTACTTCATCATTAGATATTCATACATTGTTTTTCCGCACATTCTTCTTAGTGACCTCATTTCTACGGCATTTATCCTACATTCATACTTCTTCTGCCAACGTCAAGCTTCACTTCCACACATAAGGGTATATTAACTACCTTACCCCAACCATACAAGTTTACAAACAAACAAAACAAATGGACATATCAGATCTGACCAAATATGAGACCTTAAAAATTGTACACAGAGTGACCATGGAAAAGACAACAGACAGCACCTACAAATTAACTAAAAACTCAGACATACACAGACACTGGACCAGGAACTGTGACAGATATCACTTACCAATTGCACGAACTAAGACAGGACAATCAAGGATATTGAACAATGGACTGAAACTTTACAATGAACTACCAAAAGACACAAGGAATCTCACTACAACTCAATATTAAAAATATCTGAAACAATACAAAATTAATAGTAAGATCTAAAAATGTTTTTTTAAAAATAAATTAAATAAAAAAAAGAACTCCATTGTGCACTGCCATCATTGCTTCAGTCGATATATTTCTATTTTTCTTCTTTCTTTCTTTCGATATCTATCTCCATTATTTTATCCCTTGTAAACATGCTTCCCAGATAAACGTTCATTTATTTCTTACTATCTTTATATAAATAATTATTCTGTACGGGCGTATGCAGTTGAACTCCTCTTAAACGGCTTGACCAATTTTGATGTCGCTGTCGTAATAAGAAAACAAAGGAACTATTTCTTAAAACATCTTTTTAACTAATTAATAATTACTTTCATAATTTTACTAATAACGCATTCGTCGTTAAACACAGTTACATTGTTGGCATTTATTTTGACTAATTTGTTTTATAAAATGATTAATTTAAAGTAAGTTCCGTGCAGTGGCGCACAGTGGTCACAGTCATTTGGAAAACAGCGGACTTAGGAACCAAAATCATTATTTCGATTTAAAAAAAATTAAAGAATCAATTGTATCTCAATAGAGACGAAGATGCAAATTGGAAACTGAATATGGTTGATCAAGGTGTTTACAGGACTTATGACCTGTCATTGGTTGGGTTAAGCGCACGCTTTATGTAATTACAACATTCCCCATTCCATGTTTCTTTATGACCATGTATGACAAATTTTTGGAAGTTGTATATATGTTAAAGTCCTATGCCAGATTTCACATGTCAGTTTCAATGTGCCATCTATGAAGATTTTGATTACATATAATCTTTTTAAGATTACTCTATATATAATCTACATACTAACGCCATCTATGGAGATTTATGTTTATTAAGCATTAAGCAGAGCATCTTTCTAACCTTCATCTTTTTAACATCATTATTTCGATTTAAAAAAAAATTGTTTGCTGTAGAAAATGTAATTTGTAACAATATTTGTCATGTTCAACATTTCGTTATTTTGAGTCTAACATGGTTTAAAAAAATACAAACGAAAAAAATGAATGGAGTAAAATTGGAATATTTTTTTTCTCAATGGGTTTTAAATTGTCAGCAACGAAACCTTTTGTATATTAACGTATGTAATTAGTTATATATGTCCATATTTTTTTCTCTCCTATATACTTACAACCTTGACGTTAAATCGCAGTTGAACTCTCAATAAATTTATTTTTGACACTAGCAGTGCTTTCCGTGTATAGCGACTTAATTGTCGTGATCAGTTTTGTACTTATTCCATATTCAGACAATATTTTCCACAACTTTACGCTATTAACGTAATAATAAATAATCATAAATTTATTAACACCGAAAGACGAATTGTAAATAAATGTTCGTAAAGAAATTTCATGAGCTTTCTATTCGTAACATTTCTGCACGTAAATGACAGATAACGTTCTGACAATAGAAATGAAGTTTGTGACACATCGAATAGTTACAAAGTGATAAAGCCCGGCTTCAAATCCATACAAAAAATTGTTGATATTTTCTGGTATATATGCACCTAGCTATATGATTACAAGCCAAAAATACATAAGTGCGACAAAGACCCTTTTACATTTTGCAAGCCCATCGAAAACATGAAACAAAACATGTGGACGTAGGCGATTTCGCGGACATCTCACTTACGGTACGCAACGGTACGTATGAGTGGAACAAAACATACACTTAGGTCATTTCTGCGCATGTCAGTGGAGTCATTTGCAACGCAACGAATTAAATCGCGCGAAAATTCAAAATATCATTTTATTCGTAGACGGCTCAAACGCACATTTTATTATAGAGTTTTTAAGGCAAGCCCGGCTTTACGGCTTGTATGGAAGTACCGCCACTGGTTCCGCGCCGTACGTATGAGTACGTATGTACGTTTCAAACACCATTGTTCGCCGCGCGTATATTAAGTATGAGAAAAACTTTAAAAAGCTAACACTGTCGCTCACAATAGTGCCAGGCGTGACGTAACGCGGGACTTGTGAGAAAATAACTCACAATTAGCTGTAATCTGTCAAAATAATCATTACTCGATGGATCAAGTAGAAATCTGTAAGAGCAGATAACGCGTTAGAAAAATTATTAGAACACGCAAAGGTGATCGATTTTCAAATTTACCACAAATCACATTCGCACTAGTGTTTCAAAAGTGGCATATTTAAAAACACGTTTTACTTACTTTTGTGCATTAGAAATTCTGTCACAAATTTTTGCTGGAGCTGGCAAAAAAATTATGAAAGAAGGATAAATGCTGAAAACAAAAAAATATAAACAAAAAACTAACTAACTAACCATCACGCCGTCTCATCGAAGGGGTAGGCAGAAAGAATGGACTGCCAGACTTTAATCGATGCCGCACTCCACCCTTCTCTTTTCGCGCCCGCGGGAGACGCGGTGTGATGGGTTGCGAACCTCATATATTTAGTGTGCTTCCACTTGTGTTTATCGTCGACCGGTTTCGGCAGCTTACTGCCATCTTCTGGTCAACCACACACACAAAGTGGAAGCACACTAAATATATTATATAATAATAAATAAGTTGTGTATAAATTTATTATGTTTTCATTATTAAAAATAAACTTCATTCAAGAAATTTCAATTAAAAATATTAATTATTTTAGGATAAATGCCTTAGAACTAAGATCACTGAGAAGAATGTGAGAGAAAACGACGATATATGATAAAATAGATTAGTAAAAAAAATATGTATATAACTACCGCCGTATTCCACTTAATCAATTCTATAAGTTTCCCAAGGATCTGTTCAGGAATAACCGAGGAAAAGGTCTTCACACAAACCACACATTGAGTTTTATTTATATGTACGACGAAATACAGAAGAAATGTAAGGCAGATGATTTTATCATAAGTAAAATTAAAAAAGGATCCCTCAGATGGACATATGGAACGAATGGACTAGAGAAGGATGGTTAAAATGAGGGATACAAGCAGTGTGAGTGTACTACTCAATCTCCTGCTCCAAGTTCTCTTCGTTCACACTTATGTAACAAACTGTCATTTGCTCTTCCCTTTAAAAAAAACATTTGAATTGCATATGTTTCAACAGTTTAAAAATAACTTAAATAAAATTACATTAATTGAAATAAAATATGAGTGATTCTAATCGGAAAAATAAAAGTTAAAACACACAATGACCCGTCAAAAACTATGTGTTTATATGATATTGTGCTTCATACTCGTGTGGAACAACTTTTTCTTCACGGATGCCTACAGTTCTGTCATCATAGTCGAAGATGCAAGAGGTAAAGATGAACTCCTATTTATTATTTAATACTAACTATATTTTTTGTGAATGACTGGATTTCACCCACCGTGGGTTATTAATTCATGATTTAATTTTATCTCAATAGAGACGAAGATGCAAATTGGAAACTGAATATGGTTGATCAAGGTGTTTACAGGACTTATGACCTGTCATTGGTTGGGTTAAATGTTGGGTTTTGGGCTAAATGCTAAAATTAATCTCCATAGATGGCGTTAGTGTGTGTATTATATAGAGTAATCTTAAAAAGATTAACATATGTAATCAAAATCTTCATAGATGGCACATTGAAACTGAAATGTGAAATTAGGCATAGATTTGTAACATACGAGTATATACAACTTCCAAAAAATTGTCTTACATGGTCATAAAAGAAAAAGGTGGAATGGGGAATGTTTTAATTACATAAAGCGTGCGCTTAACCCAACCAATGACAGGTCATAAGTCCTGTAAACACCTTGATCAACCATATTCAGTTTCCAATTTGCATCTTCTTCTCTATTGAGATACAATTAAATCATAATACTAACTATATAATTTCTGCTATACTCGTATAAGACATACTTTGTGTTGTTATGATGCTGTATTTCTCTTTTTCTTTTTTATATAATTTTTTATATAATTTAACTCCTTCGACGAACGGTCGGTCTAAGAGCGAGGTCGACAGCCGTATACATCAGGTTAGGCTTGCATTTAATAAAAGGTCGAAAATAATATAATCAAATAATACAGACCTAAAACTGAGAATACTCCTCATCAAGACCTATGTATATGGAGTATCTTGATGTACGGCTGCGAGACATGGTGCCTATCCGAAAGAGATAAGCGGAGACTAGAGGTATTTGAGATGTGGTCCTATAGAAGACTATTAGGAATTTCCTGGAGAGTTCAGAGTTCTTTAAGGAATCGAAGGAGGAAGGCACCTGCTGAGAACCTTATCCGAAAGGCGTGCAAGATGGACCGGCCATGTAATAAGTCAAGAAGGTTTCTTGCATGCCAAAATGGAGGATATGACCGAGGGGACAAACTCTAGGGGACGCCCACGCCGAGAGTACCTGGAGGACCTGTTGGTGGACGTGCGCTGCTCATCATATGCAGATTTCAAAAGAGCTGCACAAGACAGGGAAGAATGGAAGAGAAGAATAGAAGAAATTACTGCAAACCAATTTTGCTGAAACATTCTTACTAACTAACTTCTTCCTAAAGTGCCCTGTCAGGTCCCTCCGAGGTTGGCGATCTCTCTGGTAAACTCTTCCCTATCCTACGCTGTCCGGAATAACTCCTCCACAGTTACGATTCCCGTCCATTCCCTCACATTGCGCAGCCAAGAGATCTGCCTTCTCCCTGCCCCCCTGCGGCCCTCTATTTTTCCCTTCAAAATTAGATGCAGCAGGCGATATTTTTCTCTTCGTAGAACGTGACCCAGATATGAAATGTCAGCAGCTCTCTATTTACTCCTGCACGATTCAGGACTTCTGGGTTCGTCACTCTGTCTGTCTATTGGATCTTGAACATTCTTCGGTGAAGCCACATTTTAAATGCCTCTAACCGGTTAATTGTTTTTACTTTTAATATTTAACTTTGTATATACATTATGATTTTCGAAAAAGAAGGAAGCATGACAGTCTGCAACATTAGTGTAAACGGTGAAAATCTGGAACAAGTGGATGAATTTGTTTATTTAGGAAGTATGTTTACAAAGGATGGGAGGGTGGAGAAGGATATTGAAAGAAGGGTTGGGGCAGGCAACAGAATAAATGGTGCACTTAAAGTTGTCATCGCAAACAAAAGCCTATCCAAAAAAGCCAAGATGGCAGTGCACAATGGTGTTCTTGTGCCGACCCTTATGTATGGAAGTGAAGCATGGAACTGGCAAAAGAAGGATGAAAGTAGAATAAATGCAGTAGAAATGAGATCTCTCAGACGAATGTGCGGCAAATCTGTATTTGATAGAGTGACAAATGCAAGTATAAGAAGTGAATGTGGTGCGAATGAAAGTGTAATGAACAAAATAAGGAAAGGGTCATTAAGATGGTTTGGACACATGAAAAGAATGAGTGAAGACAGAATGGTAAAGAAGGTATATGTAAACGGCGTGAACGGAGCTAGAAATAGAGGAAGGCCGAGGAAAACGTGGCACGATCAAATCAATCAAATATTGAATGTCGGACACGTGAGGAGTCGGAGAAATCGACGTGCGTGCATGACAAGATGTATGAATGTAGAGGAAGCGAGAGAAGTATGTCAAGACAGAACAGTGTGGCGTTCCATTCTTTCTGCCTACCCCTCCGGGGAGACGGCGTGATGGTTAGTTAGTTAGTTAGTTAGTATATACAAAACTTATATTGAAAAAATAAAATTACATTGACATATTTCGGACAACCAGTCCTTCTTCAGTGATACATATTATAAAGATACCTTTTACAAATATTATAAAATTGTTTACATGATCTGACACATGTTGTAAATAAATCTTAATAACGTCTGTCAGATCATGTAAACAAACTAACTAACTAACTAACCATCACTCCGTCTCCCCGAAGGGGTAGGCAGAAAGAATGGACTGCCCACAATGAATGTGTCGATACTCTGTGTATGATAGTGTCAAATGAAAATATAATAAGTAAATGCGGTGCGAATGATGGTGCTATGAACAAAATAATAAAATAATGATTAAGATGGTAAAAAAGTATATGATAACGATGTAAATGGATCTAGAAATAGAGGAAGACTAAGGAAAATGTGGCAAGATTAAATAAATCAAATATTGAATGTTCACCACGCGAGGAGTCAGATAAATCGACGTGCGTGCATAACACGATGTATAACACCCTTAAATAAAAAAATTATAAACATGAAATGAGAAAACAGTATGGAAATTAAAATTTGATCTCTTTTCAGTTACGGCCCGCTGGCTGAAAATCACATAAAACTATCAAAAATTTTCGTTATATCCTATTGCTGACCTCAAAATTAGCATAAATCTAGTTTTTCTTTCATTATTATTGAAAACTGGTGTATTTATTTGCCATTGTTATGGTAAAAAGGTGCTAAATTGTAAAATGATCGTTAACTCTGAAATCCTTGAAATATTTTATGGCGCATTCATTTTGATATGACGTCAGTCTTGTCTATGGGATGACTGTCCAATTAAGTACTGAGAAAATGCCCAAATAATACAGAGAGATGTAAATTAACTATAGACTAATAAACCTATCTAAAAAAATCGGTTAGGTACCTACCTAAAATTAATTTAATTTTCTCTACTAATAAAGACCTTTCCCTGATCTCAAAACGCGTATTGTCCATTGTTATGTGTTTCCAGTGTTGACAGAGAGGAGAATATGTACAATCATTTGAACTCTGGATATATAGAATATTTATATCCCTATATATACCTTTATATCTATCCCTCGCCGCTCTTAGCCATTGACCTCCTGCCACTCTCTTGACATCATACAAGCTCTGCTGGACGGTCTATAAGGCGTTGCATGGAATGGCATCAACTTATATATCTGAACTCTGCATCAACGAGAACCTGAATGCCAGACAGACTACATTTCGATCAGCTAAGTCTTCTGCGATCGGTAGATTGCCTGTGCCAAAACGCTGTCCAACCACAAACTTTGGCGACCGAGCCTTCGCGGTAGAAGGCCCTTCAGCCTTAAACAATCTTCCAGCAGACCTTAAGTGCATGGATAATCAATCAGAGTTTAGATCTTCACTCAAAACACACCTTTTCAAATAATTATTTCCTGACAGGAAGGGCTGTTCGACTACGTGCAGCCCTCATACTAAAAGTGTTTGCATGGCAAAATAAGCATGAAAGTAGAATAAATGCAATAGAAATGAGATCTCTTAGGCGAATGTGTGGATACTCTGTGTATGATAGAGTGTCGAATAAAAATATAAGAAGTGAATGCGGTGCGAATAATGGTGTTATGAACAAAATAATGAAAGGGTCATTAAGATGGTTTGGACACATGGAAAGAATGAATAAAGAAAGAATGGTAAAAAAAAGTGTATGTTAACGATGTAAATGGAACCAGAAATAGAGGAAGACCGAGTAAAACGTGGCACAATCAAATAAATCAAATATTGAATGTCGGCCATGTGAGAAGTCAGAGAAATCGACGCGCGTGCATGACACGATGTATGAATGTTGGGGAAACGAGAGAAATGTGTCAGGAAAGAAAATTGTGGCAGTCCATTATTTCTGCCTACCTATGTTAATCAATGATTTTACTGAAATCTCTTGATGGAAATAATAATTAAATATGCAGTAGAAATGAGACAAAAATAAATAATAATTAAATAAAACGATGTTTTTTAACTACTTCCACTTTTGTCTTTATTTAGACAGCGACCGGTTTCGCCCCAGGCTCGCTGGCATCGACGAAATCGGTCGCTGTCGCAATAAAGACAAAAGTGGAAGAAGGTAAAAAAACATCGTTTTATTTAATTATAATTTTATATAAATTATATAAATAGTGTCTTTATATAAATTATATAAATAATTTGATTCGCCTTGCGAGGGCATTCTCAGACTCTGAGTTTCTCTCTAGAGTTTGAGAATGCCCTCGCAAGGCGAAACAAATTTGTCACTTTTTATATAATTTATATAAATTAAATCCAAGTAAAACCACGTAACAATCGTGTTTACTATTATAAATAAGCTAAAATATAGTATATAATTTTGAAAAATGCATTAAAATGGGCGACATTAGCTACGAGTAGTTATGAATAAAAAAATTAACATGTTTTAATTTTTCCAGCCTGCTACAGAAGGGTGCTCGCGGGCAAAAGGGTTCACGACAGGGCAATCCTGGGAGTCGTTCCTTGCGAGAGACTGGAGGATTGCCAAAGGACATGCGCCGAGGAGAGGAGATTTGCCTGTGAAACTTTTAACTATAGGTAAGGATTTTTATTATACACATCCTAGTTTTTGAAACAATCAATATCTTTAGCAGGGCGAATGTATATTCTTCAGGACGAACGCATCTTTATCAGGGCAATATTACATTCGTCGATGATCGTTTCTAAAATAAGTTGACGACCTCAGAAGACCTTGAGTCAAAATTGATCATATGTAGCTTTATAATATGTATCATAGAAAAAGGACTGGTTGTCCGAAATACGAGTATGTCTGATATGTAATTTTAATACTGTTGTATATACAAAGTATATTAAATAAAATAATAAAAATAAATCAAATATTGAATGTCGGCCACGTGAGGAGTCAGAGAAATATGTCAAGAAAGAAAAGTGTGGCAGTCCATTATTTCTGTCTACGCCTTCAGGGAGACGGCGTGATGGTTAGTGAGTTAGTTTTAATTTTTACAATTCTTGTATTCTCCATGCGGTTCACGTGGTCTTTCCAAAAGCACTTTATGCTTCTTCCCTTCTTCTTTAATATATCCTCAATACCACAGACAGACCTTATCTCTTCATTTCTGATTCGATCTCTGGGTGTTGCCTGCGATGGAGCGTAGGGTTCTACTAACTAAACTAGTATCACGTCATTTCCCCGGAGGGGTAAACAGAAAGGATGGATCGCCACAATGCTCTGTCCTGGCATACTCTCGGGCTTCCTCTACGTTCATACATCGTACCATGCACGATTTTTCCGACTTCAAATGTGACCGCCTTTTAGTAATTGATTAATTTGGTCATGCCATGTTTTCCTCGGTCGTCCTCGGCTTCTTTTTCCACTCACGCTGCTTGTGTACAAATTTTTAACCATTCTACTCTCATCCATTCGTTCCATATGTCCAAACCATCTCAGGGATCCTTTTTGAATTGAATCCATGATGCAGTCATCTGCTTTACATTTCTTTCTTATTTCATCGTTCGGTATTCTATCATACAACGTTTTCCCGCACATTCTTTTTAGTGATCTCATTTCTATGGCGTTTATCCTGCTTTCATCCTTATTTTGCCGGCTCCAAGGTTCACTTCCATACATGGTTCTGTTACTTTTTTTTCATTTCTGTTCAGTTGTTATTTTATTTTATTTTGTTATTTTATATCGTTGTATTTTATATGATTTGTTTTAGATTTATTGTGTGGATGTGGGACGATCAAAGTGTGCGCGGGAGATGCTTATTGGTGGCGATGAGGTTCGCAACCCATCACACCGCATCTCCCGCGGGGCGAAAAGAGAAGGATGGAGTGCCGCATTGGTTAAATAGTGACAGTCCATTCTTTCTGCCTACCCTTTCGGAGAGACGGCGTGATGGTTAGTTAGTTTTTACGAAGGTAATCTTTTTTTTTGATCCACTAAATGAGGGTAATATTTGCAAACCCGGCAAACTCCACCAACAATCAAAAGTGAGATATGAATTGGGTCTTATTCATAATACATTTGCACACAATTTTTATTGATTTTCAGTTTCAAATTCGGGTTTATTCTGAAGAATTTTGCTATTAAAATATAGGGTTTGTTGCAAACATGGCAACCTCCACTTGAGTGTTGCAAAGCTGGCAACACTCCAAAATGAAATTCATTATTTTACTTTAATTATCAACATAATGGTGATTATTTCATGGCTGATTACTTTTAAAATACTAACTGGTTGAGATGAAAAAAATAAATATCGTAAAAAAGCGCATTTATTATGTATCAGTTTTTTTCGATTTACTCAAAACATCTAATGATGGAGTTTGACGGGTTTGCAATTAATACCCTAAAATATAAACGTTCTTTTAAGACAACTTATATAGCGATTGACCATGGAACCTCTCGTTATACAAAAGTTATTATAGGCTAAACTGAAGGATGTTCTTAACACTCTTCTGTGAAATATATGCTATTGGATCCATTGAAGTATTGTTATATCATTGTGTTAAGACAATGGTCGAAGATTTGTTCGGTTCGAATGGCCCATACGATGTTTGAACAATGTTAACGGGTTGTTTTTGAACGATTCTGATTGTTAACAACAAAGTTTATTGCGTAAACACACCCATTGTATGCTAATCGGCAAGAAGATTGTGCCTTACGAGAATACAGCATCCAGCTTCACACGTTTTATCGCCCCGAAGGTGGAATGGCGCAGGTTATAAGCGTTTAATTCAATGTTCCTTCACGATAAAAATCTCATTTATAAAAACATAATTTTTATGAATGGTTTTAAAAGAAAATTATTGTTTTATTAATCATAGATAAAGCGATTTGCGATCTTTTTGTTTAAATTAAATTTATAATACGCGTATAATAAATGGTTGAAGGACGTCTGCGTCTGTGAGAAGTTTGGCGGTAAGGGCCCTGTTTTATTTTAAGATAAATTGACGAGGATATTACTTGCCACGCTGCAGAACTAACCAGCCAATGGTTATGCCTATAGACAGAGCAATCTCTTTGCTTAATTTTGTAATATTAGAAATCGTCTTAGCGATCTAATATCAATGTTATGATATAATTAAATGATTAATTTTATTCTTAAAATGATTCAGTTTATTAAATTTGAAATTAAAATTGTATAACTAACTAACTAACTAACTAACCATCACGCCGTTTCCCCGAAGAGGTAGGAAGAAAGAATGGACTGCCACACTTTTCTTTCCTGACATATCGTGTCATGCACGCGCGTCGATTTATCTGACTCCTCACATGGCCGACATTCAATATTTGATTTATTTGATCGTGCCACGTTTTCCTCGGTCTTCCTCTATTTCTGGTTCCATTTACATCGTTAACATATAATTTTTTTACCATTCTTTCTTCATTCATTCTTTCCATATGTCCAAACCATCTTAATGATCCTTTCATTGTTTTGTTCATGACACCATCATTCTCATTCACTTCTTATATTTTCATTCGACACTCTATCATACACAGAGTATCCACACATTCGTCTAAGAGATCTCATTTCGACTGCATTTATTCTACTTTCACCCTTCTTTTGCTAGTTCCATGCTTCGCTTCCATACATAAGGGTCGGTAGAAGAACACCATTGTGCACTGTCATTCTAGCTTTTTTGGATAGGTTTTTGTTTGCGATGACAACTTTAAGTGCACCATTCACTTTGTTGCCTGCCCCAACCCTTCTTTCAATATCCCTCTTCACTTTGTTACCAATATTCACTTTGTTACCAATGTCACAATTCACTTTGTTACAAATAAATAAAACAAATTTGTATTTAACCACGGTAGGATTATTATATTGATGCCAGATAAAGAATTAATAATACTCGTATGTAGTCCATTGTTTTGGCCGAAACACTATGATACTTCAACATTATAACTGTTAAAATTTAAAACACTTATAATATCACAATTTATTTTTATTCACTGAGAGTGTCGCGACAGCTGTTTCGCCAACCGATGTTGGCATCATCAGGTGTTACAATAAACTGTTTATTGTAACACCTGTTGATGCAAACATTGGTTAGCGAAACAGCTGTCGCGACACTCTCAGCGACATTTTTCGAACCTTTGTGTGTTTATTGACATGGGAACAAATACACATAAAGGTTCGAAAAATCACGAAATTTTAATTTAAACAGTTGAAAAATTATTGTAACGCCTGATGATGTCAACATAGGTTGACGAAACAAATGTGGCGAAAAATGATAAATAAATAAAAAAAAGTAGCAGTACACAAACAAAGTTTTTTAAATCAACAGTTAATAACATTTTTTTTTTAATTTGGTAGGCTGGGATTCGAGAATATATTGTGTAAAAGCAAATTTTGTTTAATTTCTCGTAAAATAACTATCACACAAGTCTAGTGTTTTGACACCTGAAGTAATAACTCATTACCAAGTGTCAAAATACAATTAGATGTTTGTATGATACTCGTACCTATGCAATTACGCTAGGCCTTCGTAGGAAAGTTATCAAGCTATGATTTGTATTACGCGATTTGGATTCAACGGATTCACTATTTTGCGATCATTCTTTAAAAAATATTTCAGCCTTATGAGTCTTCATATATTTCTACAACATTTTTTAATGTATACAAATACGAGTACTTGTAGACGAATACTGGAATTTACCCATTGCGGGTTATCCTTTCACATTGCGTTAAAAAGATATTCTGCTTAATGCTTAAAAAAATACAATCTTCATAAATGGAGTTAGTGTGTAGATTGAATAAACTACTGCATAATAGTTGTAGATTAACATATATACAATTTCCAAAAATTTTACAGACATGGTGGTCATAAGAAAAAAAAAGGGGAATGGGGAATGTTGTATTACATAAAGCGTACACTTAGCCCAACCAATGACAGGTCATAAGTCCTGTAAACACCTCGATCAACCATATTCTGTTTCCAATTTGCATATTCGTCTCTATTGAGATACAATTCATATATTTCGCCTAAATCGTATAAATTGAGTCAACAAAAAGCGTCGAAAGATGTATAACATCAAAAAAACTACCTAACTAACCAACACGCGCATAAGACGATGTATGAATGTAGAGGAAGCGATAAAAGTACGCCAGGAAGGAACAGTGTGGCAGTTCTTTCTTTCTGCCTAACCCTTCAGAAAAACGACGTTAATTATTAAGTTAGACAAGCGCGTATTAGAATTCGATTCATAATTAAATATGCAAAATTTCCATAATCATCCAGAAGGGCTAGGCAGAGAGGATGGACCGCTATACTGCTCTGTACTGACATATCTATCTAGCTTCCTCACATTCAAAAATCGTAACATGCACGCTCGTTCATTTTTTCAACTTTGAATGTCTGTCCGCTTATTAGTATTTGATTAATTAGCGTGAATGGTGAAAACTTGGAGCAAGTAGTTGAGTTTGTGTATTTAGGTAGTATATTTACAAGAGATGGGAGAGTGGAGAGGGATATTGAAAGAAGGGTTGGGGCAGGCAACAAAGTGAATGGTGCACTTAAAGTTGTCATCGCAAACAAAACCTATCCAAAAAAGCTAGAATGGCAGTGCACAATGGTGTTCTTCTACCGACCCTTATGTATGGAAGCGAAGCATGGAACTGGCAAAGGAAGGATGAAAGTAGAATAAATGCAGTAGAAATGAGATCTCTTAGACGAATGTGTGTATGACAGAGTGTCGAATGAAAATATAAGAATCGAATGCCGTGCGAATGATGGTGTCATGAACAAAATAATGAAAGGATCATTAAGATGGTTTGGACATATGGAAAGAATGAATGAAGAAAGAATGGTAAAAAATTATATGTTAATGATGTAAATGGAACCAGAAATAGAGGAAGACCGAGGAAATAAATAAAATATTGAATGTCGGCCATATGAGGAGTCAGAGTAATCGACGCGCGTGCATGACACGATGTATGAATGTTGAGGAAGCGTGAGAAATATGTCAGGAAAGAAAATTGTGGCAGTCCATTCTTTCTGCCTACCCCTTCGGGGAGACGGCGTGGTGGTTAGTTAGTTAGTTAGAAAAGCGCGTATTTGAATTCGTTTTATTCTGTTTTTGAATTTGTGTGAAGTTGGTACTGCCAATTGCAGTAAAGTATATTCAGTACTGTTCACTCCAATTGTGAAGTGTGCTATCAGATTGTGTGTCAGCTCAACAATTACGCAGGCCGCCCACACACCAACTAGTGTCCGCGTATGGCGAAATCCATGCCCATTGGCAACTCGCATTAATTATGTCGGAAAAGTATAATTTCTAATAATTAACTAACTTGCTAACCCACAAACAATATTACGCATTCGATATTTTATATCTAACTAACTTAACATAACGCCGTCTCCCCGAAGGGGTAGACAGAAAGAATAGACTACCAAACTTTTGTTTCTCGACTTATTTCCCTCGAATCCTTCTACATTCATACATCGTGTCATGCACACAAGTCTATTTCTCTGATTTATTTTATCTGATTTATTTTATCGTGCCACGTTTTCCTCGGTCTTCCTCTATTTCTAGTTCCATTTACATCGTTAACATATACTTTTTTACCATTCGATATTTAATACAACAACAACAAACCATCACGCCGTTTCGCTGCAGGGGTAGGCAGAGAGAATAGACCGCCACACTACTCTATCCTGACATACATCTCTAGATTCCTTCACATTCATACAGCGATTCATACACGCACGTCGATTCTTCCGGCATCTAACATGAACAACCTATAAAATTTGATTCATTTGGTCATGCCATGTTTTCCTCGGTCTACCTCGACTCCGTACTCCATTTACATCGTTAACGTATACTTTTTAAGCATTTTTTCTCCATCTATGCGCTCCATATGTCCGAACCAACGCAGCGATCCTTTCATAATTTTGTTTATAATCTATACTTCCGCTCTACATTTCTTTCTAACATCAGCATTTAAGATTCTGTCGTAAATCGTTCTAACACACATACGTCTTAGGGACCTCATCTCTAACGCATTTATTCTGCTCTCATCCTTCTTCTGCCATTTCCATGTTTCGCTTCCTTATATAAGCGTTGCGACCAGAACTCTACTGTGAACGGTCATTTTCGCTTTTATTGATAAATTCTTGTTTCCAATAACTATTTTTGAAGCTCCATTCACTTTGTTACCCGCACCAACCCTGCTTTCAACGTCACTATCCGTTCGGCCATCCGCTGTGAACATGACACCTAAATACACAAATTCCCTCACATGTTCCAAGTCCACTTATATTACAAACCGTCGCGTCGTATGGTCTTCTCTTTCAAAAACTAACACTTTTGACATTCCGGCATTCATCATTAAATCATTTGACTTGCATTCGACAGACAAGACTTGTAATTCGTCCGCACTATCCGCAACGAGAACGACATCGTCCGCGTATAGCAGATATCGAAATCGATATTTCAGATGTAGTGTAAATGGAAAATGAAGGCCAAGGAAGACACGGCATGACCAAATTAATCAAATACTAAAAGGCGGCCACATACGAGGTCGGAAAAAAGGACGAGCGTGCATGTAGAGCAACCTGTACATATCAGTATGACGGTCCATCCTCTCTACGGGGAAACAGCGTGATGGATAATGATTATTGACATTTTTTATATTAGTGAAAGTACGTTCAGAGGGCATATACTCTTAATTCTGGAGAGTATCCTGTCTTCCTAATGTCGAACCATCTCTCATGCGTTTCTGGTAGTATACTATACACAATATATTATTTTACCTGTTGTCAAAAGATGCCTTAAAAAATTAATTTTGTAATGTCTGTTTTACTGTTTGTATTGTAATTTAGTAAACTAATTTGATTTGCAAATATTTACACAAACATAAAAAAATATTCTAGCTTGCAGTCTAGTATACGAGTATGTATAGCTATGGAATATAGGAAAAGCAGTTAAAATTATTATTAATATGGTTTGGATACATAGAAAGAACATACGTAAATTTATTTTTAAATTTAAATATCACATAGATATGAAAGTAAAAAAAATATAAGATAAACTTGAGGTCTTAAACTCACTTGCATAAAAGGAAAATATAATTATAATATATAATTATAATATAAAAATATATTCTCTTAACCTCATTCTCTCCAGGCTTGGGTGGTTCCTGGAAGAGTCCATCTTGCTCCTCTGGTAGCCTGACGGGAACCCAATTTGGTCCATGACTGCCATGCTGTGGAGGATAATTGTGGTGATGTTTTACTCTATTTGTCTCCAGGGTAGGGACGCGGACGTGTCCTGCTAGTGAAACAAAAACACAATTGTTTAAGGATTAATTGTATCTCAATAGAGACGAAAATGCGAATTGGAAACAGAATATGGTTGATCGAAGTGTTTACAGGATTTATGACCTGTCATTGGTTGGGTTAAGCGCACGCTTTATGTTATACAACATTCCCCATTCCACCCTTCTTACGACCACCATGTCTGACAATTTTTTGGAAGTTGTATATATGTTAATATATAACACCAAACTTCACATGTTAGTTTCAATCTACACACTTGCGCCATCTATGAAGATTGGATTATAAGCATTAAGCAGATTATCTTTTTTATTTTTTTTTATTAACGCAATGTGAAAGCCTACCGCCATTAACGTATTGCTAGATAATGCCATGAGATGCCAATTTATATGCTATATTTTTAACTTGACAATTGGTGAGTTTAAGATAAACTTAGGCTACACCTTCATATTCTGGAAAACGATATAAAGTAACCAAAATTATTACAAACTAAATACAAAAACCTAGGAGCATTTATAACATCTGTAAGCTTGCATAGGCAGAGTACCAGGGACATAACATTACGAGATCAAAATATTTTTTTAATGGAAGTTTTGGGTTAAGGTAGATTTATTATTTATTTATTTATTCACATAAAATACATAAATGAGACATAACAAACGAAAAACATTTAGGCGACTCATTTGGACACAAAACGGTGTTACAAAGATAAAACAACCACATGAAACCAAAACATCATACATATCAGAAGGAACCCTAAAAATTGGGTTCTTTTTGGTGCTCTAAAATCTTACATATAGAAAAACAAAGACATGGACATTAAAGAGTAAGATGAAAATCTATATATCAAATCAAATCAAATCAGTTTATTAAATTAATAGACATTACAAACAGGAAAATGTTTAAGGCATCTATTAAGTACAGGTAAAATATCATAAAAAGACGACCTTCGTGGCAGAGTGGTAAGAGCTCTGATTCCCATTCCGAAGGTTCTGGGTTCGATTCCCGGCGATGGCAGTGTGATTGTCACATTGTCTTTGGTCTGGCGTAGTATTCAGGGGACAATAAAATGGCGATAGATTGGCTACCTGTCACATGTCACGAGAATCAATATATCAGCTTAAAAAAAAATGTATACTGTAATTGGGTTCAAGCAACCTGTTGTACCTATACGTAAAAAAAAAAAAAAATATTACAACAAAGTACCAGGAACGCATTAGAGATGGTTCGACATTAGAAAGACAAGATACTTTCTAAAGTCAATAGTATTTGCCCCCTGAACGTACTTTCACTAACATGAAAGACGTCGATCTCCGAGGAGACCGCGTTCAGCAGACTAATTGCTCTTCCCACCGGTGTCACCAGAGGCAAATTGGTTCTGGCGGCCGGTAGGTAAAACAATCTGTGCTGTCGCTGTCAAAGATATCTATCGGGGACAAAAAGACCAACATCCTCCAGTACGACCGAGTTCTCGAAGTATCCCCTAATTAATCTGAAGAAATGGGTTATTAGATGTCCATCTCTTCGAAGCTGTAAAGAATTGGTTCCGAGCATTCCCAGAAGAAATGCCGTGGGATAGAGCCACGGATAGCTACCATACTCCCTCATGTAGAGATACCTCAGAAATTTTTTCTGAACCCTCTCCAGCATAACGGAATATCTCGCCTCGTGAGGACTCCATATCACAGAACCACTTTCGAGCCTGCTCCGAACCAATGCGTTGTATAGGACTCTGAGCACATTGGGATCCCTGAAAACCCTTCCGGTCCGGACGATGAACCCCAACATCCTCAGTGCAATGCCACAAATCCTCTCGATATGTGCACGAAAAGTCAGCCTACTCTCATAGATGATTCCGAGATCCTTCATCGTAGATACATGTGCCAGTTGCTGCACGCGTAAGACCAATAATAACATATGGCGTCGAAGCAGTAAGGACCAAACAAGTTTTGAGGACTTCCGAGATGAAGACAGTGAGAACGATAGCAGGCAAGACACTGTGAGATCGCGTGAGGAACACCAGAATAAGATGTGAGGTTGAGGATATTATAAGATGAGGCAGACAGCGAAAAAGGGACTGGTACGGTCATGTTCAAAGAATGGACACCACCAGACCCCCCTACATTGCATTGCATAATCAGCCTCATGGGACTCGTCCTCGTGGAAGACCTAAAATATTGAAGGACAACTGGGAGTCTATTTCGCAGGAGGAGCAACACTCTGGAGAACAGGCCACATAGGTCTACAACAAGGAAGAAGAAGAAGAAATATTCAAATCAGTTAAACTAGATGAAAACATGAATAATAACCAAATTCCTTACCAGGTTCATATGGTATCTCTTTTTTGCTTGACTTTACTGTTTTGATCTGTAGCACATTTTAGTTTAAATTAAATTAATCAAAATTTTTACAATTACCTTTGTTCGGTTACTTGAAATTAAAAACCAGTATCTTAACAAATCGATACATATTATACGTGTCACTCTGTCTTTCACGGGCATTACATTATGAATGTAATTAATAATAATTTGTAACAATTATTGTATATCCAAAAATTAACAATTATTGTGCAATAATGAGGCATCGTAAACAAGACCATAGAGCTTCACAATATTACAACTATAAAAATGTAGAAAACCACAGATAAGTCTGCATGCACACGTGTATTGATTTCATACTCTTTCTATTTTTTGGCTTTTCACAGCTCGCGGATGTTCTGAACAGTCTCCGTAAAAACAGTAGTTTGTACATTATACGGGGGTGAGTCTATGATAGACTGTTATTGTGTGTGTAAATTGTTAGTGTTTAATAATTATTTGTTATTAGTTGTGAATATGTTACAAGTTAATATTGTTAAGGCTCAGGAATTTAGTAAGTACTTTATACACGTTTTTGTTTGATGATGATACATGCATTTGTCATGTTAGAGTTAGACATTTTATGAAATGTATTATTGCGCCATATTTTTTTACAAAATCTATCAGCCTTAGACATATTAGCTTCATGATATCGTCGGTATTCTGCGAAAAACACTAAGTCAAAATTACTACTTCTGAGATAATTGAAATTCAAAGTTCATAAGGATATAACAATTTTTTTTAATCTAAACTACATTTTATTTAATGATTTAATAAATAATAACTGAACTATCAGCACATTTTTTTCAAAATAATATTGGATTGACATGACTTAGTGCATTTTCGCTGATACATAATACCACAGTAAGGTATTCAAATTGAGTCACATTGTACCTACTACAGTCACTTTCTGAGAAATGTTTTTTTTTCTTTAATTAAAAAAGTTACGCAATAATTTTATCTTATGTACAATACCTATTACATTAGGTAAAATAATAGTTAATTAGTAAAAAGAGAAAAGAAAGATAATAATAATTACCATGTTTGCCCCTGAGTGAATCATGTAGACATCACTTACTAGACATCTCCAGGATACAATATAGCCTTTTTTAAGTCAGTACTGCTCCATAAGCTCCGCAGAATACATCCGAAATATTGTTATTGATAATTCATCATCAAAAATGTATCCAGGGAATTTGCATTAAGTCCCTTGATGCTTTTTCCCTGAACGGATTTATGTTATATTGACTTATTACAGAAAATATCTCGACTTGTAGTGTAGATAGGACTTAGTGCGTTTTTGTAGATTGTAGAGTATTTTTTCAACAAAATAACCTCATCGTTAAATCAAAACAGCAAAATTTTGACTTAGTGCTTTTTCGCAGATATGAAAAGCAACGGAAAACTACCACATTAAAGGCCTAAGTGGCATCCCAAGAACCAGCAAAGATATATGGTTGTGATATTTATTTTGTAAAACTCCATTATAAATTTTAATCTAAACGCGATTGCTTTTCTCGGTTTAACAGTGATTTTTATTTATATAAAAATATAAATACTAACGAATCAAATTATAATAGTAACAAATATTTATATTTATTGTTTCTTGAACAATGATGTAAAACTCCATATTAAATATTTAATACGAATCAAAACGTCAGTTTTCTAGAAGATTTATTATATTTTATAGGAAAATGACATGTTTCGCCTTCTAAGGCATTATCAAATATGACGAAACTTTAACTCGTTGCAGTTTATATACACTAGTAAATGGAGCAGAATATGGTAATTGATGAAAATTGATGTGACTTTATACATTTTTAACAAATAATTATTTGTGTGGATCCAGAAATATTGTGTTTCTTGGAACTCCTAAAGAAATTTTATGACAATGATTACATAGTTAGGGGATACGAAATGATATAACATAAATCAAAAATAAGTTATTTGAGGTAGGACGAAATAAAATGTTTCTAAGAAAAACATCTTCTTACAAATTGTTTACAAATGATTTTACATATTTCAAGGTGATTAATGACTAAGTATTAGATATAACATAAAATTGACATCCTTTGTGCGTAGACTTCTATTTAGACGTATTCTTCTCATCTGCATCTGAAATGTGTAAATTATCAATTTTCTCTAATTACCAAATTCTGCTCTATTTACTAGTGTATATAAACTGCAACGAGTTTAAATTTCGTCACATTTGATAATGCCCTAGAAGGGCGAAACATGTCATGCCCTTGAAATATAATAAAACTTCTAAAAAACTGACGGTTTCATTCGTCTTAATAAAATATAAATATTTATATGTTTAAATAAATAAAATTGCACGTGAAACCAAGAGAACAATCGCCTTCATATTATATTAGGTATATTATATTTTAACCCGCATTATATTAGACTTTAATTTATACGAATGAAAGCAATTAAAAATTTTATTATTTTTTAAGTGAATGACATGTTTCGCCTAACTAAGGCATTCTCAAATGATAATGCCTCAGAGAGGCGAAACATATAATTAAAATATCATCTCTTCTCAGTCGCATTCCTCGTGATTGAGGGTCGTTTCCATCCTGCAAACCATTGACCATGACACGCCATGTGATCATGTCACTCGGCAGTCTCCAGGTTGTTGCTAACGAGAGACCAGTCAGCGCTTGATGGTCATTCATGTGGCTGCTTTCCCTCTTCTTTGCTCATGAAGATGAGCTTTTAAAGTTCTTCTGATTTATCCGGGCTATGTGCCCAAAATACTCACTGAGAGCACATCCGTGAGAGTCTTGCCCTGATACCTATACATATATTCAATGACATCATCATTCACATAAATTATAATAAAATTTCTAGAAAACAGACGTTTTCATTCGTATCAATTATTTAAGTTATTTTTTATGGAGTTTTACATCATTTGAAGAATAAATATTAACCAATTGAACGTTAAGGCATTAACAATGTGAAATTCCATAGTAATAATAATCAGATTCCTCCTTTTACTCCTTTCTCCTTAAATACTTTGTCTTCATTTAATCTCCCAAGATCCCATTAACAATCAAACGCAAAATTAATCTATTATCAATTTCTATATAAATTATGTCTTTTCAAATCCATGTTTTTTTCTAAATTACAATTTTTTTTTTTTATATGATTATCATGTTTTATTATTATTTAATATTAAGTATTTATTAGTTCTTACTGATAAAAATATAATTATTAGTACTTATAACGATTAGCCCAGGTTAATTTTTTATTTTACATTTTTGTATCGAATTTTAAATGCGTTTTTATAATATTAGTCTTTATTTATTTAGTTTTTATTATATATTTACAGATGAAGATGTAGGTATCTTCCGAAACATGTCGTGTTTTTTTATATTTTTTATATTGTGTGGAAAATAAACAGAGATTTTTTCAATTTCCTAAGTATATTCAATAAGTTACTTTTATGTTATATAGGTAGGTACTATTGTATTGTATTAGCATATGATAGTACTCGTATATTCAATTTTACGATACTAAGTAACTAACTTACATCACGCCGTCTCCCCGAAGAGGTAGGCAGAAAGAATGGACTGCCACACTTTTCTTTCCCGACATATTTCTCTTGATTCCTCAACATTCATACATCGTGTCATGCACGCGCGTCGATTACTCTGACTCATTCATTCAATATTTGATTTATTTGATCGTGCCACGTTTTCCTCGGTCTTCCTCTATTTCTGGTCCCATTAACATCATTAACATATAATTTTTTTTAACATTCGTTCTTCATTCATTCTTTCCATATGCCCAAACCATCTTAATGATCCTTTCATTATTTTGTCCATAACACATCATTCACTTCTTATATTTTCATTCGACACTCTATCATACACAGAGAATCTACACATTCGTCTAAGAGATCTCATTTCTACTGTATTTATTCTACGTTCATCCTTCTTTTGACAGTTCCATGCTTCGCTTCCATACATAAGGGTCGATAGAAGAACACCATTGTGCACTGCCATTTTAGCTTTTTTGGATAGGTTTTTGTTTGCGATGACAACTTTAAGTGCACCATTCACTTTGTTGCCTGCCCCAACCCTTCTTTGCTATTACATAACGAAGTTATGTGAAGACTAAACGACAAGCGAGCGTCGAACAACATACTGGTAGCCTTCTCCTGGAATGTCAGTCGTAAGTTTTGATTCTTGAAATTCTTTTGATTCTTCTCCCTACGCCCTACGGGGAAACAGCGTAATGGTTAGTTAGTTAGTTAGTTTCTATTATGTTATATGCATACTATTGTATTATATTAGCATATGATAGTATATTCAATTATACAACAACAACAACAACAAACCATCACGCCGTTTCCCCGCAGGGGTAGGCAGAGAGCATGGACCGCCACACTACTCTATCCTGGCAAACCTCTCTAGCTTCCTCCACATTCATACAACGAGTCATACACGCACGTCGATTCCTCCGACTTCTAACATGACCAACCTTTAAATTTGATTAATTTGGTCATGCCATGTTTTCCTCGGTCTGCCTCGACTTCATACCCATTTACATCATTAACGTATACTTTCTTAACCATTCTTTCTCCATCCATGCGTTCCATATGTCCGAACCAACGCAGCGATCCTTTCATAAATTTGTTCATAATACCTTCTTCCGCTCTACATTCATTTCTTATATCAGCATTTGAGATTCTGTCGTATATCGTTCTACCACACATACGTCTTAGGGACCTCATCTCTACCGCATTTATTCTGCTCTCATCCTTCTTCTGCCAGTTCCATGCTTCGCTTCCATACATTAGGGTTGGGACCAGAACTCCATTGTGAATGGCCGTTTTCGCTTTCATTGATAAATTCTTGTTTCCAATAACTATTTTTAAAGCTCCATTCACTTTATTACCCGCACCAACCCTTCTTTCGACGTCACTATCCGTTCGGCCATCTGCTGTGAACATGCTACCTAAATACACAAATTCCCTCACCTGTTCCAAGTTCTCTTCGTTCACACTTATATTACAAACTGTCATTTGCTCTTCCCTTTCGAAAACCATCACCTTTGACTTTTCGACATTCATCATTAAATCATTTGACTTGCATACCTCATACATTCTCGACACCAAGACTTGTAATTCGTCCGCACTATCCGCAACGAGAACGGCATCGTCCGCGTAAAGCAGACAGTTTACAGTCAGATCACTCATCTTAGCACCACTTTTACGACACAATAAAATGCTAATAAAACTTCAACGCAGAATATGTACTTGTGTATTTATGTTTGGTAATCATTTTATAAAAAAATCTACTCAATGCTAAAGATGGCTATCGTTAAACAATGATCACAGAATCCGAGTGTATTTTACGGTGTTGTTGGCACTTAGATATAAAATAGCAGGAAGTTTATCTATGGGCAAAGCTAACAATTGTTGCCACATCTATTATAAGTGATTTTTACTGCACACTTAAAAAACAGTAAAAAAAAAACAAAATAAGGAAGGGACCTTGTGCGATTCATTTTAAAGAGATTAGCGCTCATGCGTGAGGTATCGATGAAGGGGTAGCAGATGTGTAATTATGACGTCATTCGAATTAAATTTTAACTTCTTCTTCTCGGTTATTGTTGCGATATCCTTTTGCCTACCAAGTACCTACTCAATATTGTCACACAAATTATTGTCACGCCGACTTCTGAGCGACTCTAGTCTAGACAAATAGTAAAATCCGTATCAAAGAAGCCGTCAGCTGCAAACTGGCTCCAAGCAGATCAACGCGAGAAATTGGCAGGATTTTCTGGATTTTCTGATAGCTGGGAGCAGTGGCGATACTTCTATATAAGCCGAGAAGCCAGGCTTTCCTTAAAAAATCTGTAATAAAACGATGTTTTTCGCGCATTTGAACCGTCTACGAATAAAAAGAAATATTTTAAACTTTCGCGCGTTATAAAAGACTCCGCTGACATGCGCAGAAATATCCGAGGTTTACGAGTATATCCGAGGGAAGGTTTATATCCGAGGTTTATGCACCACAATGATCTATTGATTAACACAGAGTACCGCAGTCTCGAATCAAGAAGAAAGGGTACATTGATGATCTTAGGATTTAAAATACTCCGTAACCTCATTGAAAGCCCATACCTTTTAGAGTGTTATGGTCTCAATGCACCGGACAGGTATGCTCGCGCTAGAAGACACGATCTGTTGTGCATACCGCATAGCAGGACAAATGTCTTGGCGCAGCATACAATGACTCAGGGTATGGTGCTCTTGAATGACGTGTCAGTCGATGTGGACATTTTCCAAATGACCTATACGTCCTTTAAGGAACATATAGGTACATACCACAACTGTTAAATATTGTTTTATTTTATTTTAATTGTTTTATTTTAACATGTATTTTAAAATGTATGTAAAATGCATGCAAAATTTATGTAAATTGTATACAGTAATAGGGTCATAAAAACCTGTTGTATACAAAAAAAAAAAAATTACCTAAGTGTATGTTTTGTTCCACTCATACGCGCCGTATTTTATTTCTCTCTTACATACCGTAGGTGAGATGCCCGCGAAATCACCTACGTCCACGTGTTTTGTTTCATGTTTTCGATGGGCTTGCAAAATGTAAAAGAGTATTTGTCGCACTTACGTATTTTTGGCTTGTAATGATATAGTTAGGTGCATATATACCAGAAGATATCTACAATTTTTTGTATGGATTTGAAGCCGGGCTTTATCACTCTGAAGTATGTTACTATTCGATGTGTCACGATTCTTTTATATTGTCAGAATGTTATCTGTCATTTACTTTATGGGCAGAAATGTTATGAAAAAAAAGATTATGTCATTTCTTTGCGAACATTTATGCATACCTAATTCGTGTTTCGGTGTTAATAAATTTATTATTATTGTCTATTTACAGCTTATTTCTTATTAATAAAATTTATTCTTGCATTTGTAAATACATTCTTATATTATACAAGAACATGAGTTTGGTGACGCAGAAAATTATTTTTTGTATAGATTTAAAATGCGCCTAAAATGGGTTTTAAAATCAATTAATTCCCGAAATTAATTTTGAAAGATAAAACTCTTTTAATTCGGAAAAATACATTATCGTGACTCTCGACTAATATTATAACACAAAAAAGTCGGACGGGCTTGCCTAACAGGTTGACCCTAGGCACGCCGCTGGCTGGGAGTCAACTCAAACATTGACCAGCTGGGTATCAAGGCAAGACTCTTGCGGATGTGCTCTCAAAGAGTTCTGATATATTTTAGACACATAGCCCGGAGAGACAGGACAACCTCGAAAAGCTCATCATCATGGGCCAAGTGGAGGGAAGGCGACCACAGATACGACCACCGAGCCGCTGGTCCGATCAAATCAGGGATCTGTCTGGTCTCTCATTAGCTGCAGCCTGGACACTGACGGGTGTCAGGAGCGCATGGCGTGCCATGGTCAATGGTTCGCAGGATGGACACGGCCTTCAATTTGAGGAATACGACTTAGAAAAATAAGGGAGTCAACTTCCCAGCCAGACTACAGGAACATACCAAAGGTCTAAAATTCAATTGTCTTCTGGACGTACTTTCACTAATATGAAAAACTTCGATCGCTGAAGCAATATTCAGAAGTTTGATTGCTCTCCCCAACGGCATCTCCAGAAAAAGGTTGGTTCTTCATGTTGGAAGATAAAACAGTCTGTGCTGACGCTGAGATGACTGAGTTCAGTTTTACTTATGCAACCGATGTCGTCCACTGCTGTACTAAGACCTCCCGCACACTTCTTCCTCCTGTCTTGTGTGCCTTTTGTTCTTTTTCTGCATTATTTAGGACTGTGTTCTGTTATTTCTCGGAGCCTGTTCCTGGAATGTAAATGTCCAACTGTCTCGCCATCTTTTGAGTGGTCTTCCTGGAGGTTCATTTCCTGTTGGTACTTAATTGCGGCTATATGTATCACTCGTTCAGACCAAATGATCTCTCCAGAAGCGTCTTCTCAGTCTTCCCATCACACGACATCTTCACATTGCAGATCTTTCTTATTTCAGAATTTTATGCTCTGTCTCGGAGTATCGTTCCCGCAACGGATCGGAGAGTCTTCATTTCTGTGGTTCTTAGGAGAATTTTTGTTCTGACGGTTTCCTCCTGTTCTCTTTTTACTAATATGAAGGACTCCGAAGAGATTGTTTGCTATTTCCAGCGGTGTCACCAGAAGCAGTTTGGTTCTGGTTGCTGGTAGGTAAAACAATCTATGAATTCGCTCCACATACTTCATTCAATGAAAGAATCAATCAAATCTATGAATGGAGTCTGAAATGGTTATATTCCGTGCTGGGATCGATCAAACGCACATCTAGTCCGGCGTGGGGGGTGCAGAGACAATAGTAAGATCTTATCTCCCGTCCGTGACTTAGTTAGTACATACATCCATTGCGCAAGCAGCTCTCCACACACAGGGTCAGAATGGCATTGTTCTCCGACTAATTGTAGGGATACTCCGACATTAATCAGACCATGCACACGATGTTACAATTCATATTTATTTGTAGTCTAATCATAGTGCGTCATTATTTATATTGACGCCATTACCCAACTAGAAGATAGAAGTTATACTTTGAGATTCTGAATGCCAAGATTAAGTTTTTTAAAATTACGTACAATGCCTTCGAACATTTTTTTTAATAAGCTCCGTTCTGCAAACTGGGGACAGCAAACGAAAAGGACATCTTCAAACTCTAAAGACAGCAATAAAAAATAAGAAAATTAGCTTATAACATTAACTTTCTTACCCCAAACATATAAGTATACAGACAAACAAAACAAATGGACATATCAGAACTGACCAAATTTGAGACCTTGAAAATTGTACACAGAGTGATCATGGAAGAGACAACAGACAGCAGCTACAAATTAACTAAAAATTCAGACATACACAGACACTGGACCAGGAACTGTGACAGATATCACTTACTGAATGCACGAACTAAGACAGGACAATCAAGGATATTGAACAATGGACTGAAACTTTACAATGAACTACCAAAAGACATAAGGAGTCTCACTACAAATCAATTTAAAATATACCTGAAACATTATATAATTACAAGTAAGATCTAAAAATGTATCCATATAACCCAATTGGGTTCTTTAAAAAATAAATTAAATAAATTTAAAAAAATATTTCAAAAAAGCGATAACACTGTGATATTCCATAAATTATATATTTGTGTTTCATTTGTTACAGATTGGACCCTTCCAACAGAGGCAAAGGTGTTTGTGAGATGACAGCAACCCCAGTAGCCCTTCTGGACATCAGAAAGGACTTCATTGAAGACAGGGACTATGATTTCTACGAACTGGATAGGAACAGCGCTCCCGACTGCAGCCTGGGCTGGCCACACTACCAACTACCGGGGAAATTCCCAGTGCAAGGCTCCTGGAGACCGCCAGGAGGATTCACCCCTGGAAAGTATGGTCATTTTCCTGACAACAGAAGACACGAATGTAGCGGATGCAGTGGAAGCTATAGACCTGGATTAGATAGATTTCCTGACGATCGAAAACCAGGAAATGACGTAGGATACTATAACGGAGACAGAAACAACTGGAAAGGCTGGCAACAAGATGAATATAATAGAGGAAGCGACAGAAACTATGATAGGAGGTGGGATAGACATTTTGTACCCTACGAAATAACAGGAGGTAATGATAAAAAGTCTTGGGGACAGTACGGAGGTTCTTACGGAGGTAGTCATTATTCTTTCAATGAAAATCATAAAGACTCTGGGTCGTCTTTCAACTACTGGGGTCTAGATGGTCACGACAAGCATTACCTTCCGAATTCAAGTCGCTATCCAAGTCATGGAGTGACGACCCACTTTGACGATCAGAGGAAACATGACGAACATTTTGACTATCATAATTTGGGGCACCATAGCCACCATGGAAGCCACCACGATAGTCACCACAAGTGGGAGGGTCACCATGGAAGCTATGGGGGTGGATTTGGTTACGGCAGCCACAACACGGGGTCTTGGCATCCGCTTCATGGACTGACCCCCAATGAAGGATATGGACCGAACCAAGATCGCGTGAGACCAGGGTACAACGATGAAGACGAAGATGTATTTGGAGGATACAACAAACATATTGGTAAGTCATAACCCATCTCAATAAAAACTAGTAACTTGAATGATTTTTTGTACTTAAGGCTTCGCTGCTTGTAAATTTTGAATTCTTCACCCAGATTAATTAACGTAAAACACGATGATACTTCAACATTATAACATATTTAATTTGGAACACCGCTGTAACATCACAATTCATTTATTTAATTTTTAATGAAATTGTCGTGACAGCTGTTTTACCAACCAATGTTGGCATCATCATGCTATAAACAGCTGAGTGGAAGGAGCTGTGACTACCATGCTGAAGGTCGCGGGTTCTATTCCCGGAATAGACATTACTTGTTTACTTCCTATGGCCAAACAACTCTTGAAGAGTTTTAGCCTCCTTGATGATTTTTCGCAATGTTCCTCGATCCTGCGCCTTTTGCTCCCAGCAGTCCGATTCGCCCAACTTAGCCAGATCAGCCAGAACATTGTCCATTAGGCGCTGTCTAGGCTTTCCTAGAGGTCTTACTCCAGTCGGTCTAGACGCGTACAGGGTCTTGATTGCTCTGGTCTCTTCGGCTCGGCATACGTGCCCAATCCAGACCGGTTCTCACGGTGGTCGTTATAAGGGGCTGCTGCGTCGTCGTACAGATCTCTTGGTTGGTCCTATACCTCCAAGTTCCCGCTGCAACATCAGGTCTGGGTCCCATGATCATTCTATGTATTCCATTCTCAAACCAGTAGATTATTTGTTTTTTTCAAATCAAATCAAATCAGTTTATTTTCTCAAAAGATATTACAAACAACAATTTTAGTTTAAGGCATTTATTGACAACAGGTAAAACATAAAAAAATATAGATTACCAGGAACGCATGAGAGATGGTTCGAGATTAGGAATTTCATTTCATTTCATTTATTTTGATAATAATCACAAACATTACAGACATACAATTCCAAATCGTTTGCAATTACATTATAAACAGAGAAGCATTAAAAAAAATAAAAATTAAGCTTAAGAGTAAGAAAAAATCATAACATTGATATTGCATCCCTGAGGCAACTCACACTATCACGAAATATGTCGACCTCCGAGGCGATCCGATTAAGCAATAAGATTGCCCTACCCACAGGCATTACAAGATACTCTCCAAAGTCAAGAGTATTTGGCTTCTGAACGTACTTTCACGAATATGAAAGACGTCGATCTCCGAAGCGATCATGTTCAGCAGTTTGATTGCTCTCCCCACCGGCATCACCAGAGGCAGGTTGGTTGTGCATGCTGGGAGATAAAACAGTCTGTGCTGACGCTGTCGAAGATAACCATCTGGAACATAAAGATGGATAGCCTCCAAGATAACGGAGTTCTCAAAGAATCCCCTGATAAGTCTGAAGAAATGGGTGAAAAAAGAAAGGTGCACCCATCTCTTCGACTCGACTCAGAACCATATGTCACCACAGGCTTAATGATAATAAAATGGCGATAGATTATCTGCCTGTCACATATCACGATAATCTATATAATAGCTCAATCAAATTTATACCGTAATTGGGTTCAAAAATACCTGTTGCACACAATAATTAAAAATTAGGGCATTGCGAATGATTTCTCATTTTTTCACGTTCCAGAATGTTCATCTCGCTCTGGGTCAGGGTTCAGATTTGGACACAGCGTCATCAGGAAGGCACTGCAAGTGAGGGACATCAACGAGTGTGAGAGGTCCTGCTTCACGGATTCCCACATCGACTGCAAGTCCTACAGCTTCAGGTAGGACCACCCGTAACATGACAACCATTTTCATCTGTTCACGTGAATTCATTCGTTTCGCAAGCTAATCAAATCAAATCGCAATGAAAGTTAAATCAAATTAAATTGAATCAATATGGAGGGAAGAAGAGACTGGTACGGAATGTCTATTTCTTCTTCTTCTTCTTCGCCTCTTAGACCTTTGGTCCGTTGCTGCAGTTCAGGCTGGCCTTTCTTGGGTGGTTGACTCCCAGATATCCCTCCATCTTCTTTGACGGTAGCCAACAGGAATCTGATACTCCACAACGTGTGAGATTCTGGAGGGATCCATCCTCTACACGTGCGCATTCCAGTATCTTCTGCGTTGTCTGCCCCATCTTATATATTCTTATGTCGACCTTCGTGGCAGAGTGGTAAGAGCTCTGACTTCCATACTGGAGGTCCCGGGTTCGATTCCCGGCGATGATAGTATGATTGTCACACTGTTTTAGTCTGGTGTAGAATTCTCGTGACTATAAAATGGCGACAAATTGGCTACCTATCACATATCATGAGAATCAATATAATAGCTAAAAATAAATTGTATACAGTAATTGGGTTCAAACGACATGTTGTATACAAGGGGAAAAAAATAATAATAAAAAATTAAATAATATCTTCCACCATGCAGATTTCGCGGATAGCCGTGTTCCTCACCCTTTCTCAAAGAGTCTTTCCTGTAATCATCCTCAGCGTCTGCATCTTTGCCACCCTCACTTAAGCCTTCGTTCTTGTGATATACGCTCTGGTCTCAATGCGATATGTCAGTATAGGCTTGACGCAGGTTTTATATTCTGATCTTACTGTCGGTTCTCATATACTTATTCTTCCATATGGTACGGAATATAAGACCAATTATAACGCATAGTGTTGACACAAGAGCAGAGACAGCCAGGACCTAACAAGTTCTTATGACTTCCAAGATGAAGACACTGAGGATTATAGCAGACTAAGAGATTGCATTAAGAACACCAGCATAAGATAGATATTAGAGGCTGAGGTTAGTACAATATAGAGTAGATGTAGGGACTGGTATGGTTTTTACAATATTTTGAATGTATACAAATACTTGAAGACGAATACTGGATTTTATTTACCCATTGCAGATTATCAATTCAATGATTAATTGTATCTCCATAAAGACGAAGATGCAAATTTGCATTGTCTCTATTGAGATACAATTAATCCTTGAATTGATAACCCGCAATGGGTAAATAAAATCCAGTATTCGTCTACAAGTATTTGTATACATTCAAAATGTTGTAAAAACAAAAACTAGTCCAAGTTAGCATATTAATTGGAGTGACATCTCCAGGCGTTATCTAGCAATACGTTAATGGCGGTAGCCTTTTACATTGCGTTAATAAAAAGATCTTCTGCTTAATGATAAAATCCAATCTTCATAGATGGCACTAGTGTGTAGATTGAAACTAACATGTGAAGTTTGGTGTTACATATTAACATATATACAACTTCCAAAAATTTGTCAGTCATGGTGGTCGTAAGGAGGGTGGAATGGGGAATGTTGTATTACACAAAGCGTGCGCTTAACCCAACCAATGACAGGTCATAAGTTCTATTAACACCTCGATCACCATATTCTGTTTCCAATTTGCATCTTCGTCTCTATTTAGATACAATTAATCCTTGGACTGGTACGGTTATTTCCAAAGAATGGACACCACCAGACTCCCCAATGTTGCACTACAAAACCAGTATCACGGGACTCGTCATTGTGGAAGACCTCCTAAAAGATGGAAAGACAGCTGGAAATCCACCTCACAGGAGGAGCAACCTTCAGGAGAATAGACTACATGGGTCTATAGCAAGGAATAAGGAGAAAACGCGTACTTTCTAATGAATGATTACAATTATATTGTCCGCATAGACCCTGGTCCCAACCCTTATGTATGGAAGCGAAGCATGGAACTGGCAGAAGAAGGATGAGAGTAGAATAAATGCGGTAGAGATGAGGTCCCTAAGACGTATGTGTGGTAGAACGATATACGACAAAATCTCAAATGCTGATATAAGTAAGGAATGTAGAGCGGAAGAAGGTATTATGAACAAAATTATAAAAGGATCGCTGCGTTGGTTCGGACATATGGAACGCATGGATGGAAAAAGAATGGTTAAGAAAGTATACGTTAATGATGTAAATGGGGTGCGAAGTCGAGGCAGACCGATTAAAACATGGCATGACCATATTAATCAAATTTTAAAGGTTGATCATGTTAGAAGTCGGAGGAATCGACGTGCGTGTATGACTCGTTGTATGAATGTGGAGGAAGCTACAGAGGTTTGCCAGGATAGAGTAGTGTGGCGGTCTATTCTCTCTGCCTACCCCTGCGGGGAAACGGCGTGATGTTTTTTTTTTTTTTTTTGTCCGCATAGAAATTTGTTATTATTTTTCCGTTTTCAGCAGTTACTAGAGGAAGATAATTGGGAGAGATAGACAAAATAGACAAAGTCTTTACTGCAGTGGTGACCTAGAAAACAATGAAGAAGAAAAGAAGGACATTAAAATACGTGTAATTTTTTTATCTCACAGATATACACGAGGACCTACCGACAACTGCTTCCTGACCGATCGCGAGTATCGATCCCTGGACTTGTACAACGACGTAGAACCGGACAGGGACTCCGACATATACGCCATGAACCCAGACAGGAAGTTCTGCAAGCGACTGGAGGTTCAGGGACCAGGAGGGAGACCAGGTTATGACAACAACTTAGAAAGCGGTAAGTTGAATTATAAACCTAAAATTCACTAAATACTACTTTAGTATTGTCAAACAGGGTTGCGTATTGTCCCCGTTGTTATTTAATCTGTATATGGACAAATGTATGAAAGAGCTGAAAGGGTTGGATGTAGGTGCCAAAATGAGCGGAGTGTCAGTAAGCTGTCTCTTGTATGCGGATGACGCTGTCCTACTTGAAGTCTGGAACTGAAGCAAGACAAATATATCAGGAAAGAAAAGTGTGGCAGTCCATTATTTCTGCCTACCCCTTCGGGGAGAGGGCGCGATGGTTAGTTAGTTAGAATTCAATATTTTCTTGGAGAAATAAGAGAAATTAGAGAACAAAAAATAAGAGCAAGTTACCGAATTTGCTTATTTGGGAAGCATGTTTACAAGAGATGGAAGAATAGAAAAAGATATCGGAAGAAGGGTTGGAGCTGGAAACAAAATAAATGGTGCACTCAAAGTCATTACCGCAAATAGAAATATATCTACAGAAGCAAAGATGGCAGTGCACAATGGAGTTCTAGTATATCCCTTATATATCTAGATACATAAGGGTCGGGCCCTTATGTATGGAAGTGAAGCTTGGAATTGGCAGAAGAAGGATGAAAGTAGGATAAATGCCGTAGAAATGAGGTGACTAAGAAGAATGTGCGGAAAAACAATGCATGATAGAATATCAAATGATGAAATAAGAAAGGAATGTAGGGCGGATGAAAGCGTGATAAATAAAATTAAGAAAGGGTCACTAAAATGGTTTAGACATTTGGAACGAATGGATGAGGGAAGCATAGTTAAAAAGACAGGTAGTGTGAATGGGAAAAGAAGTCGAGGAAGGCCAAGGAAGACATGGCATGACCAAATTAATCAATTACTAAAAGGCGGCCATGTTCAAATGTGTGAATGTCACGATGTGTGAATGTAGAAGAGGCGCGAGAATTATGCCAGGATAGAATAATGTGGCGATCCATCCTCTCTGTTTACCCCTCCGGGGAAATGGCGTGATGGTTAATTAATTAGTTTTATACTCGTATATTGTCTCTTAAACAAGGGTACTACATTCTGTAAATATTATTGATCAAAACGTTAATTATCTATAAGTTTAATTATACAATTTTTTTTTATGGGAATATGCATAATTACTGAGGCCATATCAAATGCAATTGTTAACATTTATGGCCGGCTTTCAGTAATTAAATAATTTTATCATCCCATGTCCTTCCTTTGACCTTCATCGACTTCTTTTACCATTCACCCTATTTGTATATATATTTTAAACCATTCTTCCCTCATCCATTCGTTACATATGTCAAAACCATCTGAACAACCCTTTCTTAATTTTCAAACGTCATCAATAGGTATTCTATCAAAACTAACTAACTAATCATCACGCCGTCTCCCGAAGTGGTAGGGAGAAAGAATGGACTGCCACACTCTTCTTTCCTGACATATTTCTCAATTCGCTTCCTCAACATTCGTACATCGTGTCATGCACGCGCGTCGATTTCTCTGACTCCTCACATGGCAGACATTCAATATTTGATTTATTTGATCGTGCCACATTTTCCTCGGTCTTCCTCTATTTCTGGTTCCATTTACATCGTTAACATACAATATAATTTTTTTACTATTCTTTATTTATTCATTCTTTCCATATGTCCAAACCATCTTAACGATCCTTTCATTATTTTGTTCATAACACCATCATTCGCACCGCATTCACTTCTTATATTTTCATTCGACACTCTATCATACACAGAGTATCCACAAGTTCGTCTAAGAGATCTCATTTCTACTGCATTTATTCTACTTTCATCCTTCTTTGTCCAGTTCCATGCTTCGCTTCCATACATAAGGGTCGGTAGAAGGACACCATTTTGCACTGTCATTCTAGCTTTTTTAGATAGGTTTTTGTTTGCGATGACAACTTTAAGTGCACCATTCACTTTGTTGCCTGCCCCAACCCTTCTTTCAATATCCCTCTCCACTCGCTTATGTTTCAGTACCTATCCTAAATAGTTCCTAGATGTCTGTTTTTCTCTGGCCTCCCAAATGACGAAGCAAAATAAAACAAAAATTCACCAAGATTATGTTCCATCAAATGATAGTCTTCCGGCAATTTAGTAAGCGCAAAATAAAAACTGCATTTCAATTGTATGCAGGTATATACACTCAATTTAATGGGTAGATGCGTTTCGGTTGACATCGTGACTATGCATCAAAGTGTTGCATCATTTCTGCAGCATTGTGGTGTCGGTAATAGGTCTTTGAGATAGGACAATGAGACACGACCGTGGTCCATCGAACGGGATAATGGCAGATGTTACGAAATCAAACGAACCAAAAAAAATGTGTAAGAATGCAAGGTCGAAAGAAAATCGTAAGAGGAAGAAGCTGTGATCTTTTGCTGGCGGTTCATTGAGCAGTCAGAACTAACTAACCATCACGCCGTTTCTCTTTCCGTTCTGGAGGGATACGTAGAAAAGATGGAAACACTGTTCTGTCGTGACATAACTCTTGCGCCTCTTCTACATTCTCGCATTATCTCTGGTGACACCGGTGGGAAGAGCAATTAGTCTGCTGAACGCGGTCTCCTCGGAGATCGACGTCTTTCATATTAGTGAAAGTACGTTCGGGGGACAAATACTCTTGACTTTAGAAAGTGTCTTGTCTTCCTAATGTCGAACCATCATTAATGCGTTCCTGGTATTATGTGATGGTGACATTCTTCTCTCTACTACCAGCGCTCAAATCAAGAAACGTACACTGGAAAACCTATGGATGTGAGGCGTGGACAATGACAGCGAAATTCGCAGAGCGACTGGATACTTTTGAGAGAAGGGTGCTGCGCAGAATTTTGGGGCCTGTGAATGGAGGTGAAGGCTGGAGAGTGCGGCATAATGACGAGCTGTACAATATTTACAAAGCTCCCAGTTTCTCCACACAGGTCAGACTGAATAGATTGAGATGGGCCGGTCACGTGCAGAGGATGCCGTCATCGCGAACCCCAAAAAGATTGCTGGAGTGGCACCCAGGTGGTAAAAGACCAATTGGACGACCAAGGTTGCGATGGGAGGATGAAGTTGGGAGAGATGGAGCAAGATTGTTAATAGTGTCAGATTGGAGGGTCGAAGCGGAGGACAGGAGGAGATGGAGGCGAAGAATACTGGAGGCTAAGGCTCGATATGGGCTGTAGGGCCATCGAAGAAAAAGAAGAAGTGATAGTGAATTTAGATGAAATTTTATGATTTATTTGGTTTCCAGACTGCTTTTGGCGCGTTAGATCCGGCAGGAAGCTGACTCCAGAAGTAACAAAGGCTGCCTTGGAAGTCAGGACCCTAGCAGAGTGCGAAGAGGAATGCCTGAGATTCACCACCTTCACGTGTCGCGCATTCAGCTTCAGGTAGTAAAAAATGTGAATGCCATTATCAACTGTATCTGAGATATGCCGTAATGCTTTCATCGTCAGCCTGTCTCCATCCACTGCTGGAAGTAGACCTCTCCACCCCCACGCCATCCCTCTCGGTCTCTCACCAGTGTTCTCCAGGCCCTTCCCGCCGTTCGCACAATATCATCGCTCCACCTGGTTGGCTATCTCTCGGCACTCCCCGGCCCAACCTTGGTCTCCATTCAGTAACATTTTGGCTCCATCTTCCATCATGCCGTCGGCACACATGTCTAGCCCATTGCCACTTCTTCACTCGTCGGAAGTTCTTTGTACGTAGATTTGACGGCGTAGACTTGTGTCGGTTAGAAGTCGCAAGAAGGAATGATGTAGTAGCGTGGCTTCGTAGGTCGGCGAGGATGTCCGAGATCCCTCGTGGCGTAGACTTATCAACGTAGACTCGTGTCTGTTAGAAGCCGTAATACTGACTGACGATACTGCAATGTATGTCATCATTGCGATAAGTAGGTCCTAAGTCAGGCGTTTTCGGTTATTAGTGTAATATATTTCATCATGAAATATGCTGGTTCAGCAGTCGAAGTCTACTTATGTGGGTCACCTACATAACCAATGTTCAAACTTCTTATTTAGTCACACCCCTCATGACTTAAGGTAGTGATCCCGTGAACGTGCTTCTGTCACAGGTCAGTTTCCATGCTGCAGCTATTGAGAGACCAGTCAGCGCCCTGATACTAATATAATACTAACCTTTTTTATGGAACATGGGAAATATCAGCAGGAAACTATTGTTTGTTGTGCTTGTTTTGGCGCATTAAGTGGTAAAATTGAGAGCTGCTCGAGTACTTTGTTACGGAAATGCGACATGATGAAATTAGTTATATACTTAGGAAATTGAAAATAAACTTTGTTTAATCCACACAATATTTAAAAATCATTTAAAAATATTTAAAAAACACGTAATGTTTTGGGGGATACCATCTTCAATCGTATTTTTTTTTTAATATTTTAAAAAATATATAAATGTTTAAAAATAATAAATATTATTATTATTATAAGTAGGTACTTATAACAAATAGCCCAGGTTAATTTTTAAATTTGAATTATTGTATCGAATTTTAAATGCGTTTTTATATTAGTCTTTCTTTGTTTAGTTTTTATTATATTTTTACACCTGAAGATAGAGGCATCCTCCGAAACATGTTGTGATTTTTAATATGTTTTAAATATTTTGTGGATTAAACAAAGTTATTTTCAATTTACTAAGTATATTTCTATGGAATTCCAGTGTCAATAAAAATTAGTTATCAATGATAAACAGTTGAACATTTCACGCGTGCCAACTCATAAATTGCATAAACATGTCATAAAACGAAACATGAAGAAAATATAATAAAACTTATAGAAAAGGAACGTTTTCATTCGTATTAATTATTTAATACGGAGTTTTAGATCATTGTTAAACAGACAATATTCTTCTTTGTTTTGTCCTGTCACACCTCCGTGGTGCATATGACCTCAAGCAACCTTCTCCACCCGACTTTATCGCATGCCTGATGCCTAACATCACCCAAGTGAGGCCTTCTGCTTTGACCTCGTCCTGCAGGGCTCTTCTCCAGGTGGCTCTAGGTTTGGCTCGCTTCCTCTTTCCCCCTATTGGGGACCAGTCTAGTGCGCACTGAGCGATGCAGGCTGGCTTGGAATTGGCTTTTCGCCAGCCATGGTCCAGAGAACGGCATTTGACAATGTTTGTGGACAATAGATTTTGAATATTGAGCAAAGGCACCTATTTATAAACACCTGGAGTTTTCCAATAATGTCCGCGGTAGATTTCCTACTCTCACATCCGTACAGCAGTACGCTTTTAACGCTAACTGCTGAATATTTGACATCATTATGAATGAGACAATAAATATGTAAAAATAAATTTTACGTCACAGAATATTATATGTGTTACAGGCATGGCTCACCGGTGATCGGGGATTCCCTATCCAATTGTCTTTTGGCGGATTCTCCAGCTTCAGCGCTCGCACCCTCTGCCTTGGTACCCGCGCCGCCCTGCGCCCTTTACGAGAGGGGTAGCTACGGCAGGGGATGCGAGGGAGACCCCTTCCGTCTGGACTCACCGCAACACCGTCCTACTCACAGGGCTAGAAAGCGAGACGAAAGTAAGTTACAAATAGCTTCTTCTTCTTCCGGTGAAGTGACAAGTCCCCCCAACGGCATCTCTGTCCTGCGCCACTTCGAACAGGTTCTGAACTCTGGTAATTCCTTACATTCGTTTATGTATCGCAGCCAAGACAACTGCCTTCTACGAACTCCCCGACCTCTCTTTATTTTACCCATTAATATCAGTCGAAAGAGGTAGTATTTTTCATCCCTTAGCACATGACTCAAATACGAGACCTTTCTAACTTTCTAAAGATTAATGAAATAAAGAAAAGTTTATTAGAAAATTCCTTTGAAGCCAGCGAGCCTGGCGAAACCATTCGCTGTCGAAATATAGACAAAAGTGGAAGTAGTTAAAAAACGGATTTTAATTTAATTATTATTTTAAATAAACTCCCATCACATATAATAATTGTCAAACTGTCTTTTGTCTGGTGAAGAATTTACGTGACAATAAAATGGCGATAGATAAGCTACCTTTCATATGTCACGAGAATCAATATGATAGCTAATATCCTTTGCATCGATTTGGCACGCGCTGTAATGATGTAAAGAGCGATTCAACAAACAAATAATATAATAATTAACTGTATCTCAATAGAGACGAAGATGTAAATTATTTGGAAACAGAATATGGTGGTTGAGGCGTTTACAGGACTTTTGACCTGTCATTGGCTGGGTTAAGCGATCGCTTTATGTAATAAACATTCCCCATTCCGCCCTCCTTACGACCACCACGTCTAATAAATTTTTGGAAGATGTATATATGCTACTATGTCGAGAAACATTTCACATATTCATATTTGAATCGTTTTCCAGTGTGCTATCTTCAGTATGACACTTCCGCCAAGCTCCTGCCTTCGGCTGTTCGCTCCGGGGCCCGTTTGCCCACTGAGCACGCCTGCAAGGTTCTGTGCGCTGAAGGGCTGAGGAAGGGCAGAAGTGGCGATGGACAACCCACCGCACACTTCAGATGCATGAGTTTCAGCTATACGTAAGTAACATCCGGTTCAAATATAAAATCTATTATCGATGAAACGAAATAGAGATTAATATTTCTTCTTCTCGGGTTTTAATCCTGGGATTGGTTTGCAGCAATTTCCTCTATTTTTCTCTTCCATTTTTCCCTGTCTTGTACGGCTCTTTTGAAATGATAAGCAGCACACCTCCAGATACTCTCGGCGTGGGCGTCCCCTAGAGTTTGTCCCCTAGAGTTCATACCCTCCATGATGGCATGCAAGAGACCTTCTTGACGTATTACATGGCCGATCCATCTTGCACGCCTTTCGGACAAGGTCCTGAGCAGGTGCCTTCCTCCTTCGATTCCTTGAAGAACTTCCTCATTCGTGATGTGGTCTCTCCAGGAAATTCCTAAGAGTATTGCCTCTAGTCTCCGCTTAACCCTTTCGGATAGGCACATGTCTCGCAGCCGTACATCAAGACACTCCATACATAGGTCTTGATGAGGAGTATTCTCAGTTTTAGGTCTATATTATTTTACTCTATTATTTTCGACCTTTTATTAAATGCAAGCCTAGCCTGATGTATACGGCTATCGACCTCGCTCTTAGACCGACCGTCCCATGTTATTTTGCTCCCGAGGTAGACAAACTCTTTAGTGTTCTTTAGTGGAACTCCTGACATCACTTCTTTCATCTGATGTTGCGTACGGCTTACAGTCAGCAGCTTTGTTTTGTCTTTATGTATCTTCATGTTTTATCTATCTTGAAGAATACCTTGCAAAGTTGCTACGGCCTCCTGCAGTTCCTCCTCACTTTCAACAACCATAGCAATATCGTCAGCAAACCTGATATTTATAGCATTTAAACATTCAGGTCTGACCCAAGCCTTCCCCCGGGCAAGGACAACTGTCTCCTATCCGACATTCAGCTCAGAGACCTCCAGCCAGGACTCGACTACACCCCAGCAAGGACTCACTGGCTGTTTGCTTTTGATACGTTTGACCCTGACTGTGAACCAGCGGGACCCCCTGGATATGGTTCAATCCCGCCTCCATCGAGGTACTTTAATTTTTTTAATGCAATTTTAGACGTCTTGGACCATCCGTGACTTGAAAATCTCTGATTTACCAAATATAATAGTATGGTATTGAGAGACTTTGTATTTGTGTCTATATATCTGCCTCTATGTATGTATAAATGTACGTCTGTACTGTATAAAAATGTACACGCATTTTTATGTACGTATGCTTATCTGTCTGTCTGTCTGTATGTCTGTATGTTTGCATATCTGTATTTATGTCTGTATGTCTGTATGTCTGTATGTCTGTATGTCTGTATGTCTGTATGTCTGTGTGTCTGTGTGTCTGTGTTTCTGTATGTCTGTTTGTCTGTTTGTCTGTATGTCTGTATGTCTGTATGTCTGTATGTCTGTATGTATGTATGTCTGTATGTCTGTATGTCCGTATGTCTGTATGTCTGTATGTCTGTATGTCTGTATGTCTGTATGTCTGTATGTCTGTAGGTCTGTATGTCTGTATGTCTGTGTGTCTGTATGTCTGTATGTCTGCATGTCTGCATGTCTGCATGTCTGCATGTCTGCATGTCTGTATGTCTGTATGTCTGTATGTATGTATGTCTGCCTATATACATAAAATCGGCTGCCTGTTGCAGCGAAACTGAGTTTTTAACGAGACCTCCTACCTCAACGCATAGCTCTTATTTGACTATTTTCGATGTTAAACAACCAGTTATCATACTAAAGTATATGGCTTGAATCATAGATACGTCTAAATTATTGTAATTATGTTTACATATCCAATCCATTACACTACTTTTGTCTGTATGCATGTATGCCAATGTATCTGTCTGAATATACGAGACTATTTAGTGTTCAATAAATGATACTTTTTTTTAGTGGTCCAGATGCCTACGACCATGGCATTTCCCATCCGGGGCATTTAGACCCTATAGAACCTGTTCGTCCATTCCGTCCGGACCCACCAGGATACCCTGGCGGCCCGCCGGACCACTCGAGGCCGGGTCCCCACGACTACCCACGGCCTCTACCTGGGCCCTCGGACCACCTAAGGCCAAGACCTTCCGAGTATCCGCGACCTGGAGGCTTCCCTGGTCCCTCGAGGCCGGAAATCTCTGGGCCGAGCGGGCCGGGCTATCCAGGGTCACTGGGTCCGAGTGGCCCCCCGAGGCCAGGATCTATTGGGGCTTATGATGGAAATAGACGACATGAAACTGGAGGTAACTAACTAACTAACCATCGTGGTACACTATTTTTTTTTTTTTAAAACCCAATTGGATTATATGGATACATTTTTAGATTTTACTTGTAATTATATAATGTTTCAGGTATATTTTTAATTGATTTGTAGTGAGACTCCTTGTGTCTTTTGGTAGTTCATTGTAAAGTTTCACTCCATTGTTCAATATCCTTGATTGTCCTGTCTTAGTTCGTGCAATTGGTAAGTGATATCTGTCACAGTTCCTGGTCCAGTGTCTGTGTACGTCTGAAATTTTTGTTAATTTGTAACTGCTGTCTGTTGGTATATGTATTACTTAAAGGCCAAATTCGTCCACTCCCGGACATAGGCTTCCACTACACATCTCTACATATTTCTGTCTTGCGCCTTCTGCATACAGTTACTAGAAATTTTTCGTCGAGGGGGGGTGTCTCTGTCTATTTCATCTATCTTCACGAGATCTTGAAAGTAAGAATGGAGATTGTTCCGAGCTGATACTTGGGCCAGCTACTGCATCCCCGAAATTTGTACTAGGGCAACGCTTTAGCTCAAATTAATCTACCTATTGCAGAGGAGTTCGCCAAGTGAAGTGTTCATTTCCTTGAACTTATGTACGTTGTCCATTTTACAGAGTTCGGTTATATAACTTGGTGTCATTCCATGTAGCGCTATAAAGACTGTCCAGCAGAGTTCACAATAGATTATTTCTGGACTTTTAAGCCAGTGTTGTGTTATGTGGGACTTTTTTTAACTCCATGCCACTACTTCTGGTCCATCTTTGGTCTCCCAGTCTGGCGACATGTCCATAGTATGTAAAGTATTAATAATTAAAATATCTATAGATCTAGGTCAGGACACGTGGGCACACTTTACCGTGTCGGGCTGGCCGTGTCGTCGGGGTACGCGGTGCGCCCCCAACAGGGTGGCCGGGTACTGGAGCTGCGAGCTGGAAGGGGGCGAGGTAGGCTCCTGGGACTACTGCTGCCGCCCCGCTCATCACTGCGGCCACTCCAGAGGCCTGGATTATCCCTGGTACATGAAATGCTTATTTAATAATCACCCGAAAAGATTGATTTGTTAACCATGCTTTTTTGGATGTGTGCTTAAATGCTAATATATGTAACTGTACGTTTGGCGGTCTGTCTGTCTGTCTGTTAGTCTGTCTCTCTGTCTGCATGCCTATTTGCCTGTATGTCAATGTGCCCATATGTCTGTATGTGTGCTTAAATGTTTATTTACCATATTGTCTGTAAGTTTGGCGGCCTGTCTGTCTATCTATCTGTCTGTCTGTCTTTCTGTCTAACAAGCCAGTCTGTCTCTCTGTCTGCATACCTATTTGCATTGACTGTCTGTCTGCATACCTGTTTGTTTATATATGTGTTTGCTTACCATTAGGTCGATCTTTTTGCCTGTGTGCCTTTACAAATATGCCTGTTTGTCTGTCAGTGTTTCTGTCAATCTGTATTTATATATCTAAATGTGTTAATCTCTAGTTTAATGTGTCTGCTTGTCTGTATGTCAAGGTGTCTGTCTCTATTTGAATGAGTCCGTTTGACTGTGTGTTCGAAAAATTTTTTTTCGCCCTATAATCGAATAATTTTATTTCCCATGTATGTTTGTATCTGTGTAAGTTGGAGTATCTATTGATATATTTGTACGTATGTATATCTATTTGTCTATCTGTCTTCTATTCCCTGTCTGCTTACCCGTTTGCTTGTATATATGTCTTTCATCAAACGTGTCTGATTCTTCATTTCTGTGTATTTCATCTGTTAAAATATCAAACCATTTCGTCACCAGGATCATTCGATAATTCCAGGTGTTACGTGGGTGGGGCCCGCGACCAGTGGCGTCCTTGTAGTGACCAGTACTACCCTTACGCGCACTCCAGCCCATCCCCTCCTCATCAAGGACCTAGCTCCTGGGATCGACCCAGTGGAAGACCCTATGAGAGACCAGGGTACAACGACAGAAACGATTTACCTGGTAAGAAAGCCACAATTTTATCACAAGGCAATATTTTTACTTTTAAATGACGTGGTTATGTCACTAATACACCTATTATATATTTTATTTTTATTAATATCATATCATGGAAAGAATGAATCAATAAGGGGGTGTAAATTAAGTTTGATTGTTTCTTGAATAATGATGTAAAACTCCGTATTAAATAATTGATAAGAATGAAAACGGTGTTTTCTAGAAATTTTATTATATTATATTTTATGTCACAAAAAAGTGCCAACAAGCTAAGAGTCACTCAGAGAGCAATGGAGAGAGCCATGTTGGGTATCAGTTTACGGGACAGACTCAGAAATGAGGACATAAGAGTCAGGACAAAGGTTTCCGATGTTGTCAAGATGGCCGCAACCCTCAAATGGCGATGGGCGGGACATGTCGCTCGCGATCCAGAAGAAAAGTGGACAAGGCGACTGCTGTGCTGGTGGCCAAGGACGGCAAAGCGAGGAGTTGGGCGCCCACAGTTGCGTTGGCGCGACGATATCCGGAAAGGTGCGGGAAGTGCCTGGATGCGGATCGCTCAGAATAGAAGAGGATGGAAAATGCGAGAGGAGGCCTACGTCCAGGAGTGGACGGTCAAGACGGGCTGAAGAAGAAGAAGAAGAAGACATGTTTAGCATGTCTAAGGTATGTTATATTTGATAATGCTTTAGACAGGCAAAACATGTCATTCACATAAAATATAATAAAACTTGTAAAAAGGAAACCTACAAGACTGGCATCGACTGTGATTGCTGGGAAAAGACTGCAGACAGACCTAGGTGGAGAACAGCAGTACATAAAGGCACACAAGACTTTGAAGCACAGCGCAGAGACGACGTCGCAGAGAGGAGGAGGAGAAAGGAGAGACCACTAAGAGACGGTGACGGCTCCACTACAGGCGCCTTCCCCTGCCCCAGATGCCCCAAAATATGTGGGTCCAGGATCGGGCTCTTCAGTTACATGCGGACCCACAACCGTGAAGGACAGTCTTCCTCGGACACGAGGGACAGCCGATGATGATGATGAATAAAACTTGTATAAAACAAACGTTTTGATTCATATTAATTATTTGATATGGAGTTTTTCAAGGACCACGCGTTGGTTTGGACATATGGAACGCAAGGATATATTGCTTCTTTCAATATCCCTTTCGACACGCCCATCCTTTGTAAATATTTTCTTCTTCCTCAGCCTATTCCCGTCCACTCCTGAACAAAGGTCTCCTCCATTCGCTTAAATGTCACTCTGTCTTGTACAGACTGCATCCAGGTTATTCCGACGTGTCTGTTCAGATCATCCTTCCACCGTAGTTGTGGTCGCCCTGCACTTTTCTTTGCCGTCCACGGTCAGCGTCAGCGTAAACAGACTCCATCTCCAAAGGTCTTTCACCATCGCCTCTGGCGCTTTCATCGGCTCCAGTTTGCACCTATATTGAACATTATTCGACATCTATAATCTTAATATTAATTAACTTTAAAATTGTTTAATCTAACACATTGATTCCATAACTTTTTTGCTCCATACCATCTTAAGATAAATTTTAATATGTTAATGATGTAAATGGAACCAGAAATAGAGGAAGACCGAGGAAAACGTGGCACGATAAAATAAATCAAATATTGAATGTCGGCCAAGTGAGGAGTCAGAGAAATCGACGCGCGTGCATGACACGATGTATGAATGTTGAGGAAGCGAGAGAAATATGTCAGGAAAGAAAAGTGTGGCAGTCCATTCTTTCTGCCTACCCCTTCGGGGAGACGGCGTGATGGTTAGTTAGTTAGTTAGTTGAAGTGAGAATATACCTCGCCTCACCTTATTTCATGTTCCTCAACTTGAGTGAGAACTTAAACTTATTTACAACATTTTGAATGTATACAAATACTTGTAGACGAACAACTGGATTTCACCCATTGCGGGCTATCAATTCAAGAATCAATTGTATCTCAACAGAGACTAAGATGCAAATTGGAAACAGAATATGGTTGATCGAGGTGTTTACAAGACTTATGACCTGTCATTGGTTGAGTTAAGCGCACGCTTTATGTAATACAACATTCCCCATTCCACCTTTTTTTTCTTAAGACCACCATGTCTGACAAATTTTTGGAAGTTGTATATATTTTAATCTGCAAAACCACCCTTTGCATGGTAGTTTATTCAATCTACACACTAACGCCATCTATGAAGATTGTATTTTTTAAGCATTAAACAGAAGATCTTTTTAACGCAATGTGAAAGGCTACCGCCATTTAGCACATCGCTAAAAACCGCCTGGAGATGTCACTCCAATCTATATGCTATAATTTATTTGACCACTTTTTGTTTTTTACAACATTTTGAATGTATACAAATACTTATCTGAGGTCTGAGGTATATTATATGAGGTCCCTAAGACGTATGTATGGTAGAACGATGTACGACAGAATCTCAAATGCTGATATTAGGAAGGAATGTAGAGCGAAAGAAGGTATTATGAACAAAATTATGAAAGGTTCGCTGCGTTGGTATGGACATATGGAGCGCATGGGTGAAGAAAGTATGATTAAAAAAGTATACGTTAACAATGTAAATGGAGTAAGGAGTCGAGGTAGACCGAGGAAAACATGGCATGACCAAATTAATCAAATATTAAAAGTTGGTCATTACAGAAGCCGGAAGAATCGACGTGCGTGTATGACTCGATGTATGAATGTGGAGGAAGCTAGAGAGGTGTGCCAGGATAGAGTAGTGTGGCGGTCCATTCTCTCTGCCTACCCCTGCGGAGAACCGGCGTGATGGTTTGTTGTGTACAAATACTTATAGACGAACAACTGGATTTAACCCATTGCGAGCTATCAATTCAAGAATCAATTGTATCTCAAGATCAGATATCGTATCATTTCTATCTCTGTCTCTTAGGCTTATTCCTAACATGGCTCTTTCCGTGGCTCTTTGTAAATATACTACCTAAATATACAAACTCATCAACTTTTTCCAGATTTTCACCATCACGCTAATGTTGCAGACATGATTTCTTCTCCGTTGACTTATATAATGTATTATGTTATGTAAAAATCTGTAAATATTATACAAATTACCCTTGTAGCTCACCTTTGCAATCCTGCATCACATTTCGGACGCCCGCATTATCAGCAATCCAACAGACGATACTGGGACGATTTGTATACAAACGGGCCTCAGTCCTATTATGACGAATATAGCAACCCGAGACCAGGTAAAGATAAGCAGGAAATAACAAAATGCACCAAATAACAACCCAGCAACGGATGGATCAAAATCAAGACTGGTGCACTGCTATATAGCAATATATTTACACTGTTTTATGTGCTAACAGTTGACTATATGTAAGGTTTGCACCACATATTTACTACTGGCCAAACACGACCACCACACAATAATAAGGTGAATGAAACCCTGCTTTTAAAGCAGTGATTCCCAAAGAAGTCTATATAGACCCCCAGGGTTCTACGACAACTTGCAAGGAGTCTACGATAGTTGTAAAATAAATTGGGGGTCCATGAGAATAAAATAAGGGTCCATGAGATGGTTCAAGTTAATTGAAGCCGAATATTGAAACGCAAAACGAATATCGAAATCGTTGGCGACCTTTTTTTAGCTCATTTGGGGAAAATCGTTTTTTTGCTCATTTGGTGAAAATCGTTTTTTTTTAGCTCATTTAGGCTTGTCGTTTCTTCTAGCTCATTTGGGGAAAATCGCTTTTTTAGCTCATTTGGCGAAAATGGTTTTTTAGGTCATTTGGGGAAAATCTTTTTTTTTTTAGCTCATTTGGGAAAATAGGACAATCAAAATCTTCGGCGACCCTTTTTTAGCCGATTTTTCCCAAATGAGCTTTAAAAAAGGTCGCCAACGAATTACGGCTTTTTGGTTTCGGATTTTTTTGACATGAAAATTTTTTTTTAAAAAAGCAGGGGGTCTACACAAAATAGAAGAAATTGGCAAGGGGTCTACGGGACAAAAAAGTTTGGGAACCTCTGTTTTAAAGCAATGCTGAATCAATCCAGCGTCCTTTCACTAAGCTTATGAGTTTTTATAATAATAAAATATAACACAATTTTTAAAAACTAACTTACCATCACCATGAAACATATACCAATTGAATGCCACAATGTTTTTACTGATAAACTTACTCTCGATTCCTTAACACATCATCTCATGCACGCACGTCAATTTCTCCAACTCCTAATAGGCTAAATTTAATATTTATTAATTTTAGATAAACTTAAAGCGTTTTTTTTATTAGAATAAAATTAAAACAGTATTTATTGTTTCTTGAACATATTAAATCATTAATACTAATGAAAAAATATGTTTTCTACAAATTTTATTATATTTTATCGGAAAGACATGTTTTGCCTGTCGAAGGCATTATCAAATATCACTCCAACAGGCGAAACATGTCATTCACGTAAAATATAATAAAACTTCTAGAAAACATGCGTTTTCATTCGTATTAATTAAATAAAACAGTGTTTTTCCCATTTTATAGTTTATTTTTCTCGACATGTTTTGAAAACTTTAACCTTCATCATCGGAGAATGATTTTATATCGCTATATCTATATCATTCTTCCGATTAAACCTTTTAAACATGTCGAGAACAATAAACTCAAAAATTAAAAAAAAAAAAAAAAAAAAAACGATATTTTAATTCATAAAAAAATCGTTAATATTTATTTATTTGATCCAGCCACCTTTCCTAGGTTTTCCCCAATTTCCTATTCCGTTTACATTATTGACATATACTTTCTTCAGTATTATTTTTTTCCATATATCCAAACCATTCTGTAACTTCTGCAACATGGCTAATCCGGCACTGCTTCAAATGTGATTGTCGCTTTTGATGTGAAAACTTTTTTTTTTCATTTTAATTCAGGGAGCGTTTTGGGATTACTTTGGGTTAAATGTATTATTTAATTTATAAAAAGTCCGTGTATTTTTTTTTAATTTAACGAAATTAACATAAATCTATTTAATATTTCGTCGGCTCATTTGAAGTGCAGGTAGTAATAGAAGCAGGTGGCATGGATTTCTGGGTCGAGAGCGACATAAAAAATTACTACTTTAGTTCGGCCACTTAATTAAGATTTATCTCGCAAAAAATATTACCAGTTGTAGTTAATGTCGATATATCGGATTTCGGCAACCAAAGTGTTTAAAGGCTGATTTGTTTAACCCTTCATTTATTGGGATAGCAAATTTACCACAAAACAAAAATCTGCAGTCATTTATTTAGAATATTTTTAATATGTTTCATTTGTTCTTGGTCTAGTGTGTTATCCCATTTAAATAATTGTATTTTTGTTTCACTTGCAGGATACGTTCGCGTCCCTACCCTGGAGACAAATCGCGTGAAATATCACCACAATTATCCTCCACCGCGTGGTAGTCAAGGACCAAATTGGGTTCCCGTCAGGCTGCCAGAGGAGCAAGATGGACCCTTTCAGGATCCACCCAAGCCTGGAGGATTCGGGACAGCAAGGTAAAGAGAATATTAACCTTTTAAACAAATGAAAGAAATAATGCGTTAGTAAGCTTAAGATAGTATACGTTAACGATATGAATGGAATACGGACTCGAGGAAGACCGAGGTAAACATGGCATGACCAAATTAATCAAATTGTAAAAGTCGCCCATGTGAGAAGTTGGAAGAATCGATGTGCGTGTATGACCCGTTGTATGAATGTGGAGGAAGCTAGAGATGTGTGTCAGGAAAGAGTAGCATGGCGGTTTATTCTCTTTACGTACCTTCTCGGGGAAACTGTGTGATCCAATAACTGTATACAATTTGTTTTTAGCTATTATATTGATTCTCATGACGTGTGATAGATCTAACCTATTGCCACTTTATTGTCACGTGAATTCTACACCAGGGCAAAGACAGTGTGACCAGTGGCGGTACTCTCAGAGAAGCCTAAAAGCCCGGCTTGCGTAGGAAATTTTGAATCAAAACCAGTTCTGGCTTACAGAGGTTCAGCTCTTGTGGCTATTCCTCTTACGTCTGATGGGAACATTGATAGAAGGTGATTTGGTGGGTTGTTGGTAGGATGATTACTTAAATTTGGGGGTTTTGATTTAAAATTTATTTGAAAGCCAGGCTTCTGGGCTTCTATGGGAGTACCGCCAATGAGTGTGATTATTACACTGCCATCGCCGGGAATCACACCAGGGACCTTCGGGGTGCCAATCTTAGCTCTTGTGACTCTGCCATGATAGTTGTTGTTGTTGCATTTAATTTTAGTTATATTTCATAACGCCCTACTATATATGTCAGTTCATCTAGAAAACAAATGTTTTGATAAATTCCATCGTCATATAGAGTTTAACATCATTATTAAAGAAATAATTAAAATGAATCAATTATTTTCCTTTCAGATATTGGCCAGTATCATACCTCCACAAGAATGGACCACCGAATTCCACGTATTACAAATACGACACAGAAAAGAACAAGAACGGAATTTCACGCAACGATTTCGATAGACCGATAAATAAAAACAGGGAATCGGAGAGAAGAAGAGATGACAAAATAGATCAGAAACCTGTAGAAAGTAATACAGACAAGATACCGAACACACCATCCGCAACGGACCCCTCCACAGTCCCTCCCAGGAGCGGGAGAGATAAAGAAAACGATCAAACCACCACAGACAGCAGTAGGATAAGTGATGATGGAATGGTTTTAATATCCAGCAGCAATAAAAACATGGGCCTCCCAGATCCCATGGACAAACGAGGCAGAATTGTAAAAACAAACATAAGCAAAAACGAAGACGATAATAAAGGTGCGGGCAAATTAGATGATAAACTTGAGAACTTCTCCGGTGAGGCTATTGAAGTGTTCACCGTAGATGAACCCTCAAAAGTTACAGATAAAGACGCAAAGGCTAACCTAGAAAGATTGCTCAAAGAGGAAAAACAAATTGAAGAGATAGGAAAGAGTTTTGGAAGAAGGGGTGAAAGCAGAACTAGTATTGTAGTCGAAAAACGGTCCGATCACGATTATGGTATAAGATCGGGGTATAGAGACAATTTTGAGCCCGTTTTTGTGCCTGTAAAGCTGGAAGATCTTGACAAAAGATCTGATTCTGAAGATAAGGTGAAGCTGGGTATACCCGAAGAGAGCTACGGAAATAGCTTCAGAAATTTTAGCTCTAGAAGTGGCCGCAATTTGTTTTTGGATGAGAATCATTCAAAGGGCTCTCGTTCTATTGGAGGGTTTCATCACAATGCCAGCAGAGACGTGTCATTCAATCGTTTTGACACATCTAAAAACGCACTTCCTGCTCCTGAGAGATTCAATTACGAAGTCAGGCGTCATGTATCAACAGCTGCCACCTTGGACACAAAAGATCACAAAAACACAATTCTTCACAACAACCAAGGGAAACCGAATCACAATTCGAACGAAGAATCCGTAATGAAATCAGTTGTTAACAATGGACAGGTGTTTTACGAGGTCTCCCCTGAAGATGCGGAAGAAAAGAGACAACTTGGACACGTTGAAAGGGTCGAAATCAAAGATCGAGGGGTCAACGTCAGAGTCGCCGGCGAGAAACCTGAAGAAACGTTACCAGACACATATTTCGGCGGCGTTCGACCGATTTCAAAATTGGAACTCAGCAACAACAACGAAGACAGCGTAGATTTAACGGCTGGCGAAAGCGTTAATCATAGAAGTCATCGCGACGAGACCAGAGCATCCAGGAGGGATTCTAATTTTGAAAACAATGGAAAGAAGTTTTCCTCTTTCGATAGGAATACTGCGGTTGATTTTATTGAAACAACAACACAGAGTTTTGCGAAGAGTTTGACATCGACCACTCAATTTGGCGTGAGGACAGGTAGAGTGAAAAAAGTGGAGCTACCATTCCCTTCTAGGAATCTTACCGGAAGTAGAATAGTAAAGAGAGGACGTCGGAATTATAGGTTAAGTTACAATCCAAATGAGGTTAGAAAAAGACTATTGGAAAAAAAGAAGCTGAGAGAATCGGAAGAGACTAGTTTGCAGTGATATTAATAATTAAACAAAAATAGTATCGTATTTTTCGAACCATAAGACGCATTTGTTTACTCTGAAATTCAACCAAAATTTTTATTGTGTTTTATGGTCCGTCCGTTTATCAATCTTTAGAAACAAAAGATATTATTGTTTCTAAAAGCTGTGCCACACTGTTTTAAACAAGCTCTCCACGTCGGTCTCCACCGGCGGTTTAAAACTGTGTGGACACATGTTTGAAACCAAAATTTGTGGACGGACGCGCATAGAATGCGTGTGGATCCACAGTTGTAAACACGCATTCCACAGTTGTAAACACGCATTCCAGTCAAGGTCAGTTGCATAGCGGGCATAGCGGCATCGGTGGAGTGCGTTTTAATTTTGAAATAGTACATCGAATCATAAATATATAAACCCCAAGGTAGACAATCCCTAAGCAGACCCCCAATCCCCTTGTGTTGGATTTGGCCTCCTCTACAACAATTCTCCACTGGCTCCTATCTCTGACCATTCCTTTTCATTCTCCAGGTCTTCACGGTTCCCTCCAGTCCTCTTCGACGAAAACTGCCCATCTTTTACAAAATTCGTTCTAAATAACGTCGTCTTTACAACATATATGTGGTTTTATTCCATTTTTTATTTTAGGATCGACCGGTTTCGGCAGTTCTCTGCCACCTTTTAGTAGACCAGAAGATGGCACCGAGCTGCCGAACCGGGTGAAACTTGATGAACAAGCGGAATAAAATAAAATTTAAATTATAAATGTTCACTTTTTGAACAAAAAAGGAAAATAGGGTAGATTAAATGTGGTCTGGCACCCCCTTTGCTGTTGCCGTTTTTAAATACATTTCCAGGATGGACCGGGGACAGACCCAGGGAATGTATGAGCGAGGCTGACGAAAGGGCGCCGCTACGCCCTATAACAGCTTCGAGTAAGCGGTCTATGGTCTCTTCGCCCAGAACCTTCTTCTTATTCTTCTTCTTTGCTAGCCTTCTTCCCTCCACTGCTGGATATAGGCCACTTCCATCCTCCACTCGTCTCTATCCTGCTCCCTTTGCATCCAAGATTTTCCAACCCTTTTGACAATATCATCGGTCCATCTCATCGCTGCCCTTCCGACACTTCGCCTATTCTCCCATGGTCTCCAACTGAGTATCCTGGGTGCCCATCTGTTGCCACCCTGTCTAGCCAAGTGTCCAGCCCATATCTGGACATAGTCTTTATAATTTTGTCACTGCCTTCGAATGAATAATAAAATATTGTATGAATCATTTATCAAGACATGTTATATTATAAGGAACATTTGATTTCAAACACATTTAAAAATCATAATCTTTATAATGATTTAAAATTATATTTATATATTTATATAAAGATTTGAAGTGATATTATTTATAACATATAAGGTAAAATGTGCTGGCTTGAAGCCAAATTTTTTATAATTATTTTATAAGTATTAAATAAGTTTATATTTACAATATTTCATAAGCCTTCTTAACGTATTTTTTTTTTATTTTCAACAAAGTGCATAGTGCTTTGTTTATTTGAAGACTACAGGGAAAAAACAAAGAATGTCAGTTAATTTGAATAAATTGATAATGAAGCTAATCAAAGTCTATATATTTCTTAGCAATTAGCAATCGATTATCTGGCCATAGTCGATGACACACATGATTTTTTAATACGAAAATTTTACTGTGGATAGATACGTACAAATGCCGCTAGATGGCATTATTACATTTATTTTAAATTTTAACTGACATTCCTTGTTTTTCCCCTGTAGTCTTCATTTGTGATAAATATACTACATTTATTTGAATTGACCATTTTTACACATTGTATTTATATTACACTTTATTTCAGTTGTATCACGTGATATAAAGTGGTGTGATAAAACAAAGTGTATTTTTTTTTAAATATAAATTCACAACACAAAGTGAAGGCAAATGAATCGTTGAAATATAGTAGGCACTAATTACCAAAAAATTACCTTAAAAACTAAGTACGCAGTTTTGTTCTATATGACATACAGAACGAAACTGCATACTTAGTTTTTTTTGTATTTTTTTTTTGGTACTTTGTGCCTATTTTACTGTAACCATTTAAATAAAGAATCCTAAATTAAGCTTGATTGTGTATGAATGAAAAATCATTTCACCTTACATAAATTTATATTATTTTAAAATCAAAAAACAGATAAAAACGTATTACATATTTTTTAATGGTGTCGATTTTAAATTTTATGACTTCGATTGAGAGAATCTGAGATCTGTGACGCTGAGGAAACTATTCCCGAAAATAATCAATGTTATTAGATACAATGATACAATATGTGTATACATAATTCTCAATGTGAGGAATTATCATTGTGTTTCACCACCACCAAAAGTATTAAATATTACCTTATAATACAACCAGAAAACATGTTTTGTCATCAATACTATGCAGTTATTTTATTTATATTTATTATTTTATTTTTTAATACTTAATGTTCATTTACTAATCATTTATTTATAGCGAGCGTAAATCAATATTGTAAACAAAAAAATATCGATTCGTTAAACAAATGATATTTTTGGTTGTTAGTTTATCATCGCACTAATAGATGGCGGTAATTTAAAAATATATAAATATTTAGCAATATATGATAAATTTATTGACACATGCTTTCTTACAATAATTTTAAACAAACATCAAATCGTATAAAAAAATGGATATTCATAATTACCATTGAAAAATTAATTTATTTCAATTTTTTTTATTAATGAAATGAATTTTAAAAGAATTGGTTTCATTTTACTGAATTTGAATTATATTATGTTTTAACAACTGATTTACTATTATTATCAATATTTTTATTATGTTTAACTTTAAATAACGCTTGTATAGTGTGACCACAAAGTTTAATACCTGTATAAAAAAAACTTTTTTATAAATATATTTTCTATAATTAGACGAAACACTGCCAGCTAGTGTATTCTTGGCGTAATTACTGTATTTTTATTTTTGTACTAATTTAATTTAAAATATGATATATTATTTTGAAATAAAAATATTAAAACACTGAAAAACGTGTATAACTTTTTGAAGATCTATATATTATTTAACCCTAGATCACTAAACTTATTTTCGAGTTACCCAGTCACGAAACATTAGTCATTTTGATCACAAAATGAAACAGCAATATTTTCTTGAAATGATAATTTTTAATTTAAAATATGATTTTTGAATACCAAAAAAACTAATCCCAAAAAGACCACATACCTATATGCATACGTTCAGTGGAGTAGATCCAGAAGAAGATACTGGAGGGACCATGTAGCCCGAATGGATGGTGACAGACTCGTATATACTCGTACAGCCGCTTATGAAATCCCCTCCGGACACCGCCCACCTGGAAGACCGCCTAAAAGATGGAGGGACAGCTGGATCTCATCATCCGGCGAAATATGATTTCTGTGTATATAAATATGATCGTCGGATCTATTAAAAGAAGAAGAAGAAGAAGATATTCGTACAGTTCGTCATGATGCAAATATGAATCAAAGTTTTTAAAAATATTTTTGAATTGAGTGGTAAAGAACAGACTCACGCGCTAAATACGTTTTCATACTTGTGTTTAATAGAAAACTGTTTTACCGACACAATCCACGTGGGTTTATTAGAAAACTGTTTTACCGACCAATTTTGGAATTATAGTTTGGCACGTTGTTCGTAGGTGACTTATGTGATTTGTTCCAGTTTGACAACAAAATATTTTATTATTAGCGATCAAAGTTATCTTAAATTGTTTTTATTCTTTTGTTCATATCATTTAATCACCAGAGTATCATTTGATATCATTTATATCAAATAATTACTTTTATAAATGCGTGTTGATTCATATAAAATCCATGCTCTGTTTATTAAAACATAAATATACGAAAAAAGTCACGTTTCACTACAATAGCAATGCAAAACTATACTAATATTTTTGAAGTTTAAGTCACTTATAACATGTATGACGTAACTTGAAGACTACAGGGAATGTCAGTAGAAGGTTATTTTGATTAAATTGAGAATAAAGCTAATTAAAGTCTATACATTTCTTAGCAATTAACAATCGATTATCTGGCCATAGTCAATGACACATGATTTTTGAATATGAAAATTTTACTGTGGATAGATACGTACAAATACCGCTAGATGGCATTATTACATTTATTTTGAATTTTAACTGACATTCCTTGTTTTTCCCCTATAGTCTTTACTTGTAATTCCTTAAATTAAAATGCCTTTTAATTTTCTTGATTTTCTCAGTTTAATATTTTTGGAAAATCAAATAAATATCCGCTGATTAATCTAATGAAATGGAATATGAGAAACCCATTTCTTCGAAGCTACTGGTTCTCAAATTCCTCAAAATAAATGTCGTGGGATAGAGCCACGGATAGCTAGCATACTCCTTCATATAGATATACGAGTACTTAGAATTTTTTTCGGAACCCTCTCCAGCATAACAGAATATCTCGCCTCGTAAGAACACCATATAAATTAATGACTTTCGATTATACTCCGAACCAATGAGTTGTATAGGACTTTAGGTATAATATAAAATATAAGGAGTGTCCATAGAATATTTTTGTATGACTAACATGGTTTTCCAAACACTTTTACTTTTGCTCTGACTCTTTTTATTATATTACGAAAGCTTCCGGAATTTGCCGCTCTGAGATTGTCCCAGTGATTCAACATTAACCCTAGAAAGATAGTCTGCGTAAAATTTACGCATGCGTTTGCGAAATTTTGCTCTCTCTTTCTAAATAGCGTGAATCCATAGCTGTGCGTTTAAGACATCTCATTCGTCGCTGAGAGCTGCCGTGTGGGGTACATGTCGATAAGGTAAGTGTCACCGATTTTGAAATATAACGAACGCGTGAGTCAAAATTACGCATGATTATCTTTTACGTGACTTTGATGATTTTGACTTATAATGATAGTTTTATTATTTTATGTATCTGTAAGTATTTAATACCATAACTTATATTATAATAGTCTTTTTATAGATATTTAGGTACAAATATAATTGAATGGGGAGTAGGAACTTGGACGAAGACCATATCCTGGCCACTCTTATGCAAAATGATGACGAGCTTCCCGGTGAGGATACCGATAGTGATGTAGCGGACCACGAAAGTGAAGATGACGCCCAGAGCGACACAGAAGAAGCTTTTATTGATGAGGTACAAGGAGAACAGCCAACGCCAAGTAGAAGTGTAATCTTAGACGGGCAATTATGTATTAAAATCAAACAAAAGAGTAGGAAGACGAATAGATGGCCAATGGCTTTCTTGTATGGAATGATAAACATTGCCTGTATAAACGCATATATAATTTACAGCCACAATGTTAACAACAAAGGAGAAAAGCCTCTAAGTCGCAAAAAAATTGTGAAAAATCTTAGCTTGGGTCTGTCTTCTTCGTTTATGCGTAGACGTTTAGAAGCACCTACTTTGAAGAGATATTTGCGAGACAATATCTTTAATAGGATGCCAAATAAAGTACCTGGTACATCGGAAAACAATACCGATAAGCCAGTAGCAAAAAAACGTATTTATTGTTCGTTTTGCCCTTCTAAAATAAGGCGAAAGGCAAATGCGTCCTGCAAAAAAAGTAAAAAAAAATATATGTTGTGAACATAACGTTGATATGTGCCAAAGCTGTTTGTAACTGATTTTTTATAACTATGTGTTCCTAATATATATATAAGATATGCTAATTGTTGCTTTTGTACTAAAAAAAGGCTGATTATTGTAGTAAAAAATAAGTTTTCGTATGAAAGAGTTAGTGTTAAAGAATTTCATTGATTTATAGAAGAAGTTTAAAGTTTTTTTTTTTTTTTTAATAAATAAAGGAGTATAAGTAAATTATCTGTAATATTATTATTCTTACATATGTGTAAATAAATAATCACAAAAAAATTATTGAAATAAATTAATAAACCTCGACCTGCAGCTAATTAAAACACATGCGTCAATTTTACGCATGACTATCTTTTCCGTACTACACAATATGATTATCTTTCTAGGGTTAAAAAAGATACATAAGGTAGACATATTTTGCAAATTCTGAAAGCAGTGGCTCTCAATTTATAAAACTCTATTTAGATAAAATGAAACTAAAATAAATAATTAAAAAATTCTTTAAAGTATAACAAACAAACCATCACGTCGTTTCGCCGCAGGGGTAGGCAGAGAGAATGGACCGCCACACTACTCTATCCTGACACACCTCTCTGGACTCTTCCACATTCATATAACGAGTCATAAATGCACGTCGATTCTTCCAAATTCTAACATGACCAACCTTTGAATTTGATTAATTTGGTCATGTCACGTTTTTCTCGGCGGAATAGTACATATTTTGTTAAATTCCACTTAGGTTTATGGTTTTGAGCTATTTCGGCAGCTCACTGCCATCTTCTATTTAATTAATCTTCTTTTTTTAATTATGGAGAGAAAGAGCCACAAAGTAGGAAGTACTGCAGTGAACGAAGAAAGACGTTTCTTATTATTTTGTAGAATCAAATATATTACTAATTGCGTAAATTTTCACGGTTGGTAGCGATATGTTTTTTTGGAATCTTGGAAAAATCCATGTAGCTCGTCCTTAATTTTATATACAATACTTTTTGCCATATATCGTTTTTTTTTGTTTAGAATTTATAAGGAGAATTTAAATTCTAAACCAAAAACCAGATTTTTGGCAAAAAAGTGGTGTATATAAAATTAAATGTAAGGATTGTGATGCTTTTTACAGAGGCAAAACAGGACGAACATTTAAATCACGTATCTACGAACACAAACAACCTTTCACCAAACATACTATTTTTTCTGAGATGGCTAACCATTGTATTGAATTTGACCATAGTTTTGATAAAAATGACTCAATATTTCTACATACAGTTAACAATAGCAATAAATTAAACAAACTTTGAAATCCTCAAGTCGGTGAAATTGGGTGAAAACATAATCAATAATCAGATTCCTCCTTTTACTCCTTTCTCCTTAAATACTTTGTCTACATTTAATCTCCCAAGCTCCCATTTCCAATCATATGCAAATTAATCATTTATTAATTTCTAAATAAATTATCTCTTTTCAAATTAATGTTTTTTCCAAATTACAATTTTTTATTTTTTACATTTTCATATGTTATTGTTTAATATTATTTATTAGATCTTACTGATAAAAAATAATTATTAGTACTTATAACAAATAGCCCGGGTTGATATTTAAATTAAAATTATAAATTATGTTAATATTATTTATATTTTTTATATTAGTCTTTCTTTGTTTTTTTTACAACTGAAGATGGAGGTATCCTCCGAAACATGTCGTATTTTTTAAATATATTTTTTAAATATTTTGTGGATTAAACAAAGTTATTTTCAATTTCCCATGTACATTAAAAAAATAGAAAAAAAATATCTGATTTTCAAAATAACTAACTAACTAACCATCACGCCGTATCACGCACATCGATTTTGCTAAATACGTGTCCGACATTTAACATTTGATTGATTTGATCACGCCACGTTTTCCTCGGTCTTCCTCTATTTCTAGATAGAAGGAGAATTGCTGGTAACTGGATTGCAGAAGGAACAAGATAGAAGTGTGTGGAGAAGCATGGGGGAGGCCTATGTCCAGCAGTGGAAGACATCGACTGTCAAAGTAAGTAATAACTCACTAATCTTAAAAATACGTACATTATGGAGTAACATATGGAGTCCTCACGAGGCGAGATATTCCGTTATGCTGGAGAGGGTTCAGAAAAAAATTCTGAGGTATCTCTACTTTAGGGAGTATGGTAGCTATCCGTGGCTCTATCCCACGGCATTTCTTTTAGAAATGTTTGGAACCAATTCTTTACAGCTTCGAAGAGATGGGTGTCTCATTACCCATTTCTTTGAATTAATCAGGGGATATTTCGAGAACTCAGCCGTGCTAGAGGGTGTTGGTCTTTTTGTCCCTGATAGATTTCTCCGACAGCGACAGCACAGATTGTTTTATCAATCGGCCACCAGAACCAATCTGCCTCTGGTGACACCGGTGGGAAGAGAAATTAGTCTGCTGAACGCGGTCTCCTCGGAGATCGACGTATTTTATATTAGTGAAGGTACGTTCAGACATTAGAAATTATCTTGTCTTCCTAATGTCGAACCATCTCTAATGCGTTCCTGGTATTATGTTGTATTTTTATAATATTTTACCTGTACTCAATAGATGCCTTAAATATTTTGCTGTTTGTAATGACTTTTGAGTTAATAGACTGAATTGATTTGATATCAAATCTCTTATCAAGAGAGTTGATAAGTGACGCGCAGACGTAAAACTGTCTCTTATCAACTCTCCCGACGGCGATTTTATTGATCCAAGATTGGCCTCACTCTAAAAGTGCCGCGGCTGTATATTTTATTTTATTTTATTATTTATTTTTTATTATTGAGGGTAACAAACAGCAATTACAGTATATGAATATAAACACACAGAGACAACAAAACAAGGCCAATTACATGCTACCACAAATATTATATAACAACTGACATAAGGTTAAATATATAAGAAGAATAAAGTAACACTTTGATAAGTTAAAGAGAAAACTAGTAGTATTAGTCATAATGAATAATTAAAGATGAAATATAATTTTAAAATGTAAAAAAAAAGATAAAGACAAGAAAAGAAAAAGGGTTGCTCCAACCGTTTTTTTTAAATCACTTTCATTAAAATGGAGGCGAAAAGAGAAGAATGGAGTGCAGCATCGATTAAAGTGTTGCAGTCCATTCTTTCTGTCTACCCTTTCGGGGAAACGGCGTGATGGTTAGTTAGTGAATGTTATTAAAGCACTTATTGTACATGTCGCACGTCCGGTACACCGCCGCACTCTGAGCGTAGTTAGTCCGATAAGCAGGAAGGTGGAATATTTGGTTCGCAGTGTGTCTTGTGCGAAGCATTGGGGTATTCAGTAATAATTTACTCAGAAGTTCTGAGTTGTCTATTTTGAAGTGAATGATTTTGTGAAGCAACATCATATCATTAATTGTTCGCCTATTTTCAAGAGAGTCCAAGGAATAATAATTAAGGGCAGAATTATAATTTGTAAACGACCTGCACTTTTTTAAAATAAATGTGTTTAATGAAAAATTTTGTTCCTGTATAATTTGTATATGTTCCTGATGTGGTCGAGCAGCGTTATGGTTGGAAACGGTACATCGTTTTTTAGGTTGTTTTTTTATACGAAGTCCCCACAGTTTGAGGGTCAGAGTCCGAGAGAAATGCTTGGCACAGAAGAAAGTTGCTTGTCCACGATTGACCAGTGCACGAAGGTAGGTACCGTCATTAATGAGATGGTATCTAACCACTTCAATCACGTGGAATATTTTATATTTTACATTTAGGTACTGTGAATACGATTATCAATATAATATTTAAATAGTCCATTGTTTTGGCGAAACACTGATATTTATATATATATAATAGCATAATAGCAATAACAATAACTATGTAACAATAACAATAATATGTATGTATGTATGTAATAACAACAACAATAATGTGTATGTGTAGCATAATAATAATAATATAATAATAATAATAATATGCCAGCCAGCCAATATGTAACAACAATATATGTAATAATATGCTGCTGTAACAACAATATATGTATGTATATGTATATATATAATAATATGTAATATATGTATGTATGTATATGCTGCTATATATATATATGCTCTTAATATGTAGCAATAACTGCTATATATATATATATATGCTGCTATATGCTATGCTCTTATATATATATATATAACAACAACAACTATATATATATATATATATATATATATATACTCTATTTCTCTATATATACGAGGTCTGTTCAAAAAGTATCGCGAATTTTATATTTTTCCAAAAAGTATTTATTTATTCATGAATATCTATTTTGTCCCCTTCAAAGTAATTCCCCTCGGATATAATACATTTATGCCAACGTTTTTTCCAATCCTCGAAGCACTTAAAAAAATCATTTTTGTGATCTTGTTCAGCTCCTCCTTCGATGCCGTCTTTATCTCCTCAATCGTGGCGTAGCGTCGTCCTTTCATGGGCCTCTTCAGTTTTGGAAACAGAAAAAAGTCACAGGGGGCCAGGTCTGGGAATACGGTGGCTGCGGCACCATTACTGTGTTGTTTTTGGCCAAATATTCGCGCACAAGCAACGATGTGTGAGCAGGGGCGTTATCATGGTGCAAAAGCCAGTTTTTGTTCTTCCACAAATCCGGGCGTTTCTGGCGGATTGCTTCGCGCAAATTGCGCATAACTTGCAGGTAATATTCCTTATTGACCGTACTACCCTGTGGTAGGAACTCATGATGCACCACGCTTCCATTGGGATGATTGAGTTTTGGTTTCCACGTCATAACCATAAACCCATGATTCGTCACCAGTTATGACCCTCTGGAGCACATTTGGGTCGTCACGGACCGAGTCCAACATCTCCTGAGTAATGTTAACGCGATGCTGTTTTTGGTCGAAATTGAGCAATTTTGGCACGAATTTCGCGGCGACCCGACTCATGCCCAAATCATTGGTTAAAATCGAATGGCACGAGCCAATCGATATGTTTAGGTCCTCAGCAACTTCTCTAACGGTGATTCGACGATTGGCTAATACTTCTTTTCTACTTTTCTTCACTTTATCAATGTTTTCGTCTGTTGTTGACGTGCTCGGGCGTCCGGCACGCTCTTCGTCGTTCATATCTTCTCGGCCCTCTGAGAACATTTTGTACCACCGATAAACGTTGCTTTGGTCCAAGGTAGCTTCACCATATGCCACAGTCAACATTCGAAATGTGTCCGCGCACTTTATTTTGTTTTTCACACAAAATTTGATACAGATTCTTTGATCCATTTTTTGGAATAGGCAAAATTTGAATATATATATATAGAAGAAAGAGCAGTATATATATGTTGTTGTTGTTAAGAGTATATATATATATATATATATATATATTATGTTGCTATAAGTTATATATATATATATATATATATATATATATATATATACATATATATATATATATATATATATATATATATATATATATATATATATATATATATATACATATATATTAAGAAAGTTACATATTATTGTTGCTATATATATATATATATATATATATATATATATATATATATATATATATATATATATATATATATATATATATATATATATATATATATATATATATATATATATGGTATATATATATATATATATATATATAGCAGTATATAGCATATATATATATATATATATATATATACTCGTATATATATATATATATACATATATATTTAACATACAAACGCATCCACTCTTCCCAGATTTCCACCATTACCCTAATGTTGCAGACATGATGTCTTCTCCGTTTACTTATATAATGTATTAACTAACTAACTAACCATCAAGCCGTCTCTCCGAAGGGGTAGGCAGAAAGAATGGACTGCCACACTTTTCTTTCCTGACATATTTCTCAATTCGATTCCTCAACATTCATACATCGTGTCATGCACGCGCGTCGATTTCTCTGACTCCTCACATGGCCGACATTCAATATTTGATTTATTTGATCGTGCCACGTTTTCCTTTGTCTTCCTCTATTTCTGGTACCATTTACATCATTAACATATAATTTTTTTACCATTCTTTCTTCATTCATTCTTTCCATATGTCCAAACCATCTTAATGATCCTTTCATTATTTTGTTCATGATACCATCATTCGCACCGCATTCACTTCTTATATTTTCATTCGACACTATCATACACAGAGTATCCACACATTAGTCTAAGAGATCTCATTTCTACTGCATTTATTCTACTTTCATCCTTCTTTTGCCAGTTCCATGCTTCGCTTCCATACATAAGGGTCGGTAGAAGAACACCATTAATTCAAAAACTTTGTTTTATATCACAAATTGTATTTATTTTACTTTACGACAGCTGTTTCATCAACCAATGTTGACATCATCAGGTGTTACAAAAATATATAATATATCAAATGTCAAACTTTGGTAATTTTTTCGAATCTTTGTGTATTTGTTCCTAAGTCAATTTGAGTAATTTCTTTGATATCATTTTGAAGTTCTATCTGAAATTGAGTTAGGTACCTAAATATTTTAATTTAAAGAACGGTTTGTTACTGTTTATAGGAGAAAATATTAAAGGTAGAAAATATAATAATCATAAAAGTAATAGGAATAATATTAAAGGTAGAAAAAGTTGGTTCGGATATATGGAGCTCATGGATGGAGAAAGAATGGTTATGAAGGTATAGGTTAACGATATAACTGGAGTATGGAGTCAAAGAAATTATGGCATGACCAGATTAATCAAATTTTAAAGTTTGGTCATGGTAGAAGTCGGAAGAATCGACGTGCGTGTATGTCTCGTTGTATAAATATGGAGGAAGGTAGATATGTGTGTCAGGATAGCGTAGTGTGGCGGTCCATTCTCTATGTCTACCCTTACGGATTGTTGTTGTATGATTTAAGGTAGTAGTCTGGTAACTTAAGCCGATTTTCATGTCTTTTTTGGAGGGCGTTTTTTTTTGTATGAAAAAAAAAATTGAATCGTTTTGGAAATTTAGTATGTTTTTATTTACATATTAAAGATACAAAAAATATTTTTTTTGAAAAAATTTAATAGTTCATTATTATTATTATTATTAATCGAAGTTGGCACTTCGAAAAAAAGCGCATGGGTGGCCCCGGTGATTTTGGCTCTTGATGTTATCTGAAATCAAAAATTCTTGAAAATTCTTAATCTAAAGACATGTCATTCTCGTCGGAAATTGGATGACACACAGATGTTAAATTTCATGGATAAATAACAAAATGGCGGACTTTCGAAAAAAAGTCAGCAAAGAAGGGGTTGTAAAATCAAAAGTAAGGAGTGAAAAAATGTCTCAGTAGTTCCGACGAGAATGACATGTGTTTAGATTAAGAATTTTCAAGAATTTTTGATTTCAGATAACATCAAGAGCCAAAATCACCCGGGCCACACACGCGCTTTTTTTTCGAGGTGCCAACTTCGATTAATAATAATAATAATATTGAACTATTAAATTTTTTCAAAAACTTTTTTTTGTATTTTTAATATGTAAATAAAAACATCCTAAATTTCCAAAACGATTCATTTTTATTTTCCTACAAAAAAACGCCCTCCAAAAAAGACATGAAAATCGGCTTAAGTTACCATACCTTAAATCATACAACGACAATCCGTAAGGGTAGACATAGAGAATGGACCGCCACACTACTATATCCTGACACACCTCTCGAGATTCCTCCACATTCATAGAACGAGTCCGACTTTTACCATGACCAAACTTTAAAATTTGATTAATCTGGTCATGCCATGTTTTCTTCGACTCCATACTCCAGTTATATCGTTAACCTGTACCTTCATAACCATTCTTTCTCCATCCATGAGCTCCATATATCCGAACCAACGCAGCGATCCTACGATCCCACAGCGATCGAAAATAAATTCGAATTCGAATTTGTATTAGGAATTTGGCGTTCTGTCAACCAGAAATGGAATGAGTACTATTTTGTGATAACGATTGGTTATCAGTTAACATTTAAACTATCTCCGCTCCAATGGACATAACACAACTTTTGTTCAGCGGAGTTCAGTAACCTTCAACTTCACAGTTTAAGCCCATTGTGCCAAGTGACAATGAAACATTGTTCGTCAGATATAATACGGGATATTTTTTTATATACATTTTTACCAAAAACAACGTCGAAAGTTTCGGCGAAATTACTATTATTTTCCGACTAATCAAATACTTCTTTTTTCTTACAAACTTAAGCCATTATCCCAATTTTTTATTTATTAATTTCATACCTGCTGACTGCATCACTTTCGTCAGTCTCGCTCGTACATTCTCTGGGCCTGTCCCCAGTCCATCCGGTACTTGTATTTAAAAACGGCAACAGCAAGGGGGGTGCCAGATCACATTTAACCTACCCTATTATCCTCCTGTGTCCCGCCGTACTTTATTTAATAAACTAACTAACTAATTAACCATCACGCCTTCTCCCCGAAGGGGTAGGCAGAATGAATGGGATGCCACACTTTTCTTTCCTGACATATTTCTCTCGCTTCCTCAACATTCATACATCGTGTCATGCACGTGCGTCGATTTCTCTGACTCCTCACATGGCTGACATTCGATATTTGATTTTTTTGATATACATTCTCGACACCAAGATTTAATAAAGTAATTTGCCTGCACAATCCGCAACGAGAACGGCATAGCATCCTCCGCGGAAAGCAGACATCAACTATGTGAATGGAGTACAGTGTCGAGGAAGACCGAGGAAAACATGTATGAGCAAGTCAATCAAATTTTAAAGGTCGGCCAGAAGGCGAAAGATCGACGTGCGTGTATGACTCGCTGTATGAATATGGATGAATCTAGAGAGGTGTATCAGGATAGAGTAGTGTGGTGATCTATTGGTCTACGGCCACCACACGGTGGTCTATTCTCTCTACCTACCCTTTCGGGAAAAGGCGTGATGGTTCGTTTTTTGTTGTATAATAAAACTTCTAGAAAGCAGACGTTTTCATTCTTATCAATAATTTAATATGGATTTTTACATCATTGTTCAAGAAACAATAAATAAACCATGATACCATTGATTTCAATCGTTGGTATTCTTCTTTTTCTACTTTTTGTCCTGTCACACCTTCGTGGTGCATAGGGCCTCAAGGAACCTTCTCCACCCGACTCTATCGCATGCCTGATGCCTAACATCATCCCAAGTGAGGCCTGCTGCCTTAACCTCGTCCTGCAGGGCTCTTCTCCAGGTGACTTTAGGTCTAGCGACTTGTTCTCTAATTGACTTTTCGCCTGCCAAGGTCCAGATAACGGCTTTTGACACTGTTTGGGGCCAATAGATCTTGAATATTGAGCGAAGGCACCTATTTATAAACACCTGGAGTTTTCCAATAACGTTCGCGGTAGATTTCCAAGTCTCACATCCGTACAGTTTTTAACGCTACTGCTGAATATTTGGAGCTTGAGCTTTCTCGAAATGATACTGGAACGCCATACAGGGCGAAGAATAGCGAAAACTCCCCTTGCCTTGTTGAGTCTGCTGGCTACATCTTCCTCCGTAATCGTTGGTATTATTAGACTTTTATAAATATCTACATATAACTACCATTAAACACAATCTGCCATTAAATCCTACAGTATGGTAATGAATATTAGTGTTAATCGATTGTTAAAAAGCGGTCATATCTAATGCAGTTATGGTAAGTTAGTTAATTACATATTTATATAACATTTTATTTCTTCTTTCTCTTGTAGTGGACCCAAAGATCTGTTTGTTACATAGAGATATCCTGCGACATTGAACTGTCTCGCCACATTTTTGCTGGTCTTCTGGGTTTTACGTTTACCAAACTAACTAACTAACTAACCATCACGCCATCTCCCCGAAAGGGTAGGCAGAAAGAATGGACTGTCACACATTTACTGATGCGGCACTCCATCCTCCTCTTTTCGCTCCGCGGGAGACGCGGTGTGATGGGTTGCGAACCTCATCGCCACTAATAGGCATCTCCCGCGCACACTTCGATAGTCCTACACCCACAAAATAAATCTAAAACAAAAAATAAAAAATACAATGATATAAAATAAAATAACAAAATAAAAATAATTTAACACAAAATGTTCTTTTTAGATGGTGCACATATTGTCTATTTAATTTATGTTCCACGAATCCACTGTTTTTTTAATTTAGCACATAATGTAATAACACGTAATGTTTTTTTCGATGTTGCACATGTTGACATGGACGATCCGGACTTTTGTGTTTATTTAATTTATGTTACACGTATCAACCGTTATTTAAATTAGTTGTAATAAGGCACTTAACCAGCAAGAACTTTAAAATAATATTGAAGAAATTATTCAAATTGTCATTGGAACAAATGAAAAATTTATTTTTACCCCTGTAAAAATTCTTTATAAAAACGATAAAATAAAATAAAATTACGTTAACCATCTGGCATTTAATTTGTTAACGCGTTTGAATTGAATGGGCTTGTGTGTGATGGATGGAATTGTGGAGGAAATTAAGATACTGAATAAAGGATACAAACTGGGAGAAAAGATCACAGACATTGTCTGTTATGCGGACGACGCTGTCATATTTGGCGAGACCCCGATAAACCTGCAAATAATTTTGATTGCATTCCATCTTATAAATATAACATAACTATAAGGATTAATTGTATCTCAATAGAGACGAAGATATAAATCGTTTTCTGGGAACAGAATGTGGTGGCCTAGGCGCTTACAGGACTTATGACCTTTTGTTTAACAACATCGATCGCTCAACCCAACCAATGACATGTCATAAGTCCTGTAAGCGCCTCGGCCACCACATTCTGTTCCCAGAAAACGATTTACATCTTCGTCTCTATTGAGATACAATTAATCCTTATAAAATAAAAATAATTTATCCGCAATGGGTGAAATCCAGTATTTGTCTACAAGAATTTGTATACATTCAAAATGTTGTATAACATAACTATATCAGGAGAAAAGACTGTACTAAACGTACTTTCACTAATATGAAAGACGTCGATCTCCGAAGCGATCATATTCAGCAAGTTGATAGTTCTCCCCACCGGAATCACCAGAGGCAGGTTGGTTCTGCATATTACACTTTATCTTTGGAATCATCATCATCATCGCCGCCGCCCCCTATCCATTGCCGCTCCCATCCATCCATGTCCAGCAATCCTCTTCAGATCGTCGGTCCAGCGGACAGGGGGACGTCCAACTGTGCAGAATCCTGTAGGCGGTCTCCACTCCAGAACCCGTCTCACCCATCAGCCATCGGTTCTTCGTGGCCACTTCAGCCTACCCATCCTCAGATCACCCTCGTTTGTTGTCGAATAAAATGATATCTGGATGTGAACTTGTGTAGGCAAATGGGTCAACTAAATAAGGCTGCAGTCATCTCAGGATGCTTAGAGAATTCAATATGGAAAAACCCTGACATGAAGATCAGCAGCAAAGTAAGAATTTATAATACTTGTGTGCGACCCATCATGTCACATGGAATCGAATACATGACACCACAATCCCAAAAAACGCGCTCAGAGTGTCATAAATGAAGACGCTCTGAAACATATGTATAATTCTCATAATAACAATACAAATATGATAATAATTAAATTGTGATATTGTAAAACTGTTTTTACTTAATTATGATATTATAACATTGTTTTTACATTATTTAATTGCGATATTATAACATTGTGTTTACATTATTTTATAGTGATATTATGGCATTGTTTTGCATAATTTGATTGTGATATTATCACATTGTTTTTACATTATTCAATTGTGATCTATAACACTGTAGGTATAACACTGTTTTTACATTTTTAAATTGTGATAATAAAACATTGTTTTCACTTTATTTAATTGTGATATCATAACATTGTTTTTGCATTATTTAATTGTGATATTTTAACATTATTTAATTTTGATATTATAACATTGTTTTTTGCATTAGTTAATTGTGATATTATAACATTGTATTTACATTATTTAATTGTTATATCATAACATTGTATTTACATTATTTAATTGTGATACCATAACATTGTTTTTGCATTGTTTAATTATGATATTGTAACATTGTTTTTGCATTATTTAATTGTGATATATAACATTGTTTTTACATTATTTAATTGTGATATTGTAACATTGTATTTACATTATTTAATTGTGATGTCATACCATTGTTTTTACATTATTTAATTGTGATATTATAACATTGTTTTTACAATATTTAATTGTGACATTATAACCGTTAATAATTTTAAAATATCATAGTGTTTCCGCCTAAACAATGTAACATACTAATATTTTATTTATAATAGATAATCCATTTATTTGAACGAACTTTGTTACATCTGATGATGCCACCATAGATTGACGAAACACCTGTCTCTACAATCTTATGAAAATAAATTGTGTTGCGTATAATAACAGTGTTTCATGTTTAAAACATTAAATAAAAAGGTGTTTAAATACTTCGGTGATGAAGTGACATAACTTGCTAGTATAATATATATCGATAGCCCAACGGTTTAAGTACAGATGAATCCCGTTAGTCTGTTGTTTGTCCTCTGCCTACCCCCGCGCACCGCCGCGTGGCGGTTGCCTGTCACATTTTTCTCGATTTCGACCAGCCAATCACTAAACATTTTACCAAATGTCTACCCGGCCAGTTCTCGCTCGATCTCCGCGGAGAAAGGAGTCGCCTTCTCCGATCACAAGCACCCGTTTCGTCATCCAAGCCGTCAGTGTGCCGGTCCGAGAGAAAATCAAATCTTTCCGCGCGTATCAGCGAAATTTTGACGAAAAACAAACAATAAAAGTGAAAATTGACACGAATACCTAAAAAAAAAAAACAATTAAGTGAAACTTCAGACATTTTTCAATAAAAATCAATAATTTTATACATAACTAACATCAAAGCTCAATTAATTATAATCACAATTGATTAAAATAATTTTGAAAACGGTTCATGTGTTATAGGTGCGACAAAACTTTTTTTTCCAAATATATACACATTTAGCAATATAAATAAAATTTCTGTGATATTTTTTGTTGAAAATTAAAAATATATATTACATAAATGAATTTAAGAATAAAAAAATAAATCTGAAGCCGTTTTAAAGTTACCGTAATTAAAATGATATGTAATGTTATAAATGCGTTGAATTGTAAAAGAAATGGAATAAAAAGAAATTATAAAAATATGTTATATATTACTTTTTTAATTGTTTTATGTGTTAAATCGTGTTTCGCAAGTGATAAGATAGTTTTTAAAGATGAAGGTATTGAAAGTAAAGAAAGTGAATCCATGGGCAGTATAGGTGAAGCTGAACCTAGATACTATGGTCAGAGACCGCATGGTCATGATAGATGGACCCTCGTTAGCAAGACTCCTCTAATTCCTTTGAACAATGGAGGTTCAGGCAACATTAAAAGAATCCAATACTACGAACAGTCCTACCCAAATCAAAACGGGTTCAACGCGAACAGAAAGAAATACCACATCACAACAATGCGAAAACCGTACGATGAGAAATTTGATGATAAACCATATATCGTCAAGTTAAAGCCAGACCAAGTCAAGTTGAACTTCAACAAACTGGGATTCGCTGCTGCAGAAGAAAGTTTGACAGACGATAGAGTCGACTTAATTGGATTTGCCCCATCGAAGCCAGATATGGAAATAAATTCAAACAGGAAACCGGTTAAGCTAAGTTCAAAACCATTTAAACTAGTTATGAACGATTCTCTGCCTCAAACGAAGCCAGTTGACGTCGGGAATAGATATATCACAAACACAACTGTTGTTAATTTTGACGAAACCAGAGACAAACCGCTGTCTTACTACGTAGTCGATGATAAGAAGGCAGTAGACAACGCGAGTGGCAGCGGAATTAAAGACGGCGCCAACCGGAAACCGGGGAAAAGGAAGCCAGTTCCGGATGTGGGGCAGTTCTACGACGATGTGCCGCTGAAGTCCAAGTTTTTCGAAGATCTGGGATGTAAGTTTTGCCATATTCACAAATTAACAACCACCTTATAATGATTTTCTTCTAGATTTGACATCACATTGTATTGTGGATTCACATTCGAAGTACTTTTTGAAAGCATTGTATTTTCACAACAATTTTTCGCACTTTTTACAAACATGTTTTGGGATACAGGTCCTTTTCTTAGTATAGAAAATTTTACCTTAAAATTAACACTGATAAAGGGCTTCTGTGTCCCGAAATATATTCTTCTCTACTTCTTCTTCTTTTAATAGATCTGACGATCTGTGACACAGAAATCATGTCTCGTCGGATGATGAGATCCAGCTGTTCCTCCATCTCTTAGGCGGTCTTCAAGGTGGGCGGTGTCCGGAGGGGATTTCATAAGCGGCTGTATATGCGAGTCCGTCACCATCCATTCGGGCTACATGGTCCCTCCAGTATCTTCTTCTGGATCTACTCCACTGAACGATATCCTCTATTTCGCAAATTTTTCTTATGTCTACGTTGCGGACACGATCTCGGAGGGTTTTTCCAGTAATTAATCTTAGGACCTTCATCTCCGATGTTCTTAGTAGTCCCTTGGTTCGCACAGTGTCGACCCGCGTCTCTACAGCGTACGTCATGATAGGTCGCACGCATGTTTTATAGATAAACGAAACATGCTTGTGAAAAATTCAAAAAAATATTGAAAAATTACAGTATTAAAAAGTTATTCAAACCTTATAATGTCGTTAAATATTTTTGTTATCACACTGTTGATAGCATTGTTAATTAAATTTATTAAAATTTAACATCTTTCGAAGACATTTGGATAATAACAAAATTTTCGTAAATATGTAAACATTAATAATAAAAGAACGCGTTTTGACTTTCAATTCCAAGTCCATAATATGTTAATTAATTTTAATCCGTTATTCTTTTTTAACTGGTTTCGATTGTCTGTTTTATTCTTCGAAACGATAATTAAAATAAAAGAATGATGATTTAATATACAGATTTGAAATTGAAAATGTTCTTAAAACATATACATCAGTAATTAACTTCTTCTTCACTTTTGATAGACTCAGGAGTCTGTTATTTCAGGCGGGTCCTCTTGAACTCCAGCTTTCTCTCCACCGTTTCGGGGGTCTTCCTGGTCGGTGTTGTCCGTTTGGCGTTCCACGGAGAGCTATGTATGGTATCCTATTTGAGCTCATTCTTTCTACATGTTGATGCCAGTATCGCCGTCTTTGACGTCCCCATCTGAACACATCTTCGACCTCGCAGATTTCTCGGATTGCTGTATTCCTAACTCGATCACGTAGGGTTTTGCCAGCTATAGCGCGGAGTGTTTTCATCTCGGTTATCCTGAGTATGCTCTTTGTTTTGACAGTGTCTGCCCTCGATGCAATGCCATATGTGAGGAGTAATTAACGTCAATACAAATTAAGTAGTTTTATAATTATTAATTAGAATTCGCTTTACATATGGTTCGCGTTGTAATGATGTAGAGAGTTTTTTCAGCAACATAATAATAATATTTTATGTAAATGACATGTTTTGCCTTACTGAGGCATTATCTAACGTGACATTTATCAAATATCCGACATTTGATAATTCCTAAGCATGTAGAAACATGGCATTCCGATAAAACGTAATAAAACTTTTAGAAAACAGATGTTTTAATTCATATTAACTTTAATTAATGGTGTTTTACAATATTGTTCAAGAACAAGTATTAATTACTTATTTAAACCACCTTTAAACCATATAAAACGTATATATTGTATTTAAAATACTTTTGAATACGTTTTGAATAGTAATAATAATAATAATAATAAATTGGATAATTTATAAAGCGCCATTTTTATGAATTGCTCCTCTCAAGGGCGCTGTAGAAGATGCTCCGTTTTATCAATCTTAATGTTTTGGCACATAGTAAAAGTTCACAAATTATTTCCAAGAATTTGGGCGTTCCCTCATAAATCATCCTGTTGCACTTCACACAATTCACTGGACACTCGGACACACATGTGGCAACCATCTTTGAGGTCTCGACTCGGAAATAGCCGTTTAGAGACGTTTACACGATGCACTTTATATTTAAAACTTTCACGTATTTCAACTTAATTTGTTCTTTTCACTGAAACTATACGTAAATAATTAATTTTGGATACACAGATTTGTTTGATTCATTAAAAGGTGATAATAGATGTTAAATAGACGCAAATGGAGTACTCAGACCCTCAAAATTTTATTTAAATGGGGAGCTATTTGAAAAAACGTCCGGCAGCTACAGAGCGCCAGGACTAGATGTTTACAAGAGATGGGCGAGGGGAGAGGGATATTGAAAGAAGGGTTGGAACAGGCAACAAAGTGAATTTTTATGAACACTTAAAGTTTTCATCGCAAACAAAAACCTATCCAAAAAAGCTAGAATGGTAATGCACAGTGGTGTTCTTCTACCGACCCTTATGTATGGAAGCGAAGCATGGAACTGGCAAAAGAAGGATGATAGTAGAATAAATGCAGTAGAAATCAACAAGCTTTGTCCAGCGTTTGATTTCGGTATTGGGTATTTTGTCCCCTCAATTTAAAATTTTACATTGAAGAAGGTTGGATCATAGCCGAAATATGTGCACAAATCAAAAAATAAAGTGCAGTGATGATACAAAATGTTTTTTTGAATGTATACACATACTTGTATATGAATACTGGATTTCACCCATTGAGGGTTATCAGGTAATGATTTAATTGTATCTCAATTGGAAACTGAACATGGTTGATCAAGGTGTTTACAGGACTAATGACCTGTCATTGGTTGGGTTAAGCGCACGCTTTATGAATTACAACATTCTCCATTCCACGCTTTCTTATGACCATGTCTAACAAATTTTTGGAAGTTGTATATATGTTAAAGTCCTACACCAGGTGAAACTGACATGAAACTGACATGTGAAATCTGGTGTAGGACTTTAACATATATACAACTTCCAAAAAGGTGATGGTTTTTGAAAGAGAAGACCAAGTGACAGTTTGTAACATAAGTGTGAACGAAGAGAATTTGGACCAGGTGAGTGAATTTGTGTATTTAGGTAGCATGTTCACAGCGGATGGCCGAACGGATAGTGACGTCGAAAGAAGGATTGGTGCCGGTAACAAAGTGAATAGAGCTTTAAAAATAGTTATTGGTAACAAGAATTTATCAATGAAAACGAAAACGGCCGTTCTCAATGGAGTTCTGGTCCCAACTCTAATAAATGCGGTAGAGATGAGGTCCTTAAGACGCAGAACCAACCTGCCAATGGTGATGCCGGTGGGGAGAGCAATCAAACTCCTGAACATGATTGCTTCGGAGATCGACGTCTTTCATATTCGTGAAAGTACGTTCAGACTCTTGACTTTGGACAATTTCTTGTATTCCTAATGTCGAACCATCTCTCATGCGTTCCTGGTATTATATATTTATTATATTTTACCTGTTCTCAATAGACGTCTTTACTATGTTTCCTGTTTGTAATATCTTTTGAGAAAATAAACAGATTTGATTATTGGAAACAAGATTTTGTCAATGAAAGCGAAAATAGCCGTTCACAGTGGACCTCTGGTCCCAACCCTTTTGTATGGAAGCGACAATGGAACTGACAGAAGAAGGATGAAAGCAGAATAAATGCGGTAGAGATGAGGTCCTTCAGACGTATGTGTGTAGAACGATGTTCGACAGAATCTCAAATGCAACAAAATGAACAAAATTATGAAAGGATCGCTGCGTTGGTTCGAACATATGGAGCGCATGGATGGAGAAAGAACTTACTAACTAACTAACTAACCATCACGCCGTCTCCCCGAAAGGGTAGGCAGAAAGAATGGACTGTCACCTTTTAACCGATGTGGCACTCTATCCTTCTCTTTTCGCTCAGCGGGAGACGCGGTGTAATGGGTTGCGAACCTCATCGCCACAAATAGTTTAAAAAAAGTATACGTTAATGATGTAAATGGAATACGGAGTCAACAAAACATGGCATGGTCAAATTAATCAAATTTTAAAGGTTGGTCATGTTAGAATTCGGAAGAAAGTGCGTGTATGACTCGCTGTATGAATGTGGAGTAAGCTAGAGATGTGTGCCAGGATAGAGTAATGTGGCGGTCCATTCTCTCTACCTATACCTACGGGGAAACGGCGTGATGGTTTGTTTGTTGTTGTTTAGGATAACGTTATTTTTTAAGATGGCGTTAAATTTTTCCTCAATTTAAAAAAAACAATGAAAGTAGGGCTTGGGGTCCACTTTATCTTATGTATATTTAGGAAGTCATTAGGCATTAGGTTACTATTAATAACTCACGAACGCACGCATATTTATGCATCAGTTACCTTGTTAACGGAAGGCTTTATGGAAATTTCCACTCTATTTCCCGAGGCCTGATGAGGAACTCGTAATAGTCAAAGAAGATCCTCAACATGCACCAGTGTTTACCAGTTCCATGCTTTACATCCGTAAATGGGTCATAAAAACACCATAGTGTACTGCCATTTAAACTTTTTTGGACAGGCTTTTGTTTGCGATGACAACTTAAAGTGTACGATTCACACTGTGGTCTGACCCAACCCTCCTATTAATATCTTTCTCCACTATCACATCCTTTGTAAACTTCTTCTTCTTTTGGTGCCATGTCAGGTCCCCCCAACGTTGGCGATCACTACAGCAAAGGTATTCGCCATTGTGATTCCCGGGAAAAGGTGACCAGAGTGGTTTCCCGTTGCCTTCTCTGGTGGATTTTTCTGTCGAGGTTACCTTCCCTTAGCTGGTTGGATCTGGTTTGGAGGCGCCAGAAACTCGCCTTTCATCCCCTCGTTATCTGCTGTGATCACACGGTTATGAGTGTGACCCCATGCCCGGGGCTCGCGACAGGGACGCTAACGAGTTGGACTAGTCAGTAGTGTTGCCGGTGGGCGTTTCGCAGCATTTTATAGAATCACACCCTCCAGCAAGATGTGACTCGCCGCGACCCTACTGACAATTCGAACCCCCTTTGTAAACAAGCTTCCTAAATAAACAAATTCACTTGTTCCAGATTTTTACCGTTCACGCTTATGTTGTAGACTGTCGTGTTTTTCTCACTCATTTATAATATCAAATTTGAAAATTGTTAGTTTACGACTTATGTGTTGATGACCACATTGAGAATTGCGTGTGTTGTGAAACAAAAAATTGCTAAATATTGTTTAGTAATATAATGAATGTATAATATAAGCATGACTAACGAGAATCGTATGGGAATTCCTTATGTCGAGATTATGTTTTGAAATTCAATTTCTAATTTGATATTTGCAGTTCTTTATTTATTGCTTCTTGGACAATGATATAAAACTCCATATAAAAATGTATTTATTTAAACATATCAAAAGCTACTTAATTAACCGGTTCTGATTTTGAAAATTTGGTTTGGTTCATGTGGTGCTCCCGTAAATTTGGAGAAATTTCATGTATAAGTGAATTGTTTTGGTCAATTTGATTGTTGCCGCACTTTATAATAGTTAATTGTGACACGTAATGCGTTTGTACTGTTTCGATGTTAAAATTATACAAGTTTTTTTCGTTTATATAAATAATTTTGACAAGTGTATAAATAAATTTTTCATTTGTTCTAATGACAATTTGAATATTTTCTTCAATATTATTTTTAAGTTCTTACTACTGATGGTTTGCTTTAAGCTTGCAACGGGAAAGAAGAAGAAGATTTTGTATAGATTCTTGTTTACCAAAACAGTTAACAGTGGTACCAGTCTGACGATGCTATGCAACCTGGCGAAAGCGGTCGCTGTCGAAAAAAGACAAAAGTGGAAGTGTTATTAAAAAACATCGTTTTATTTAATTATTATATTATCCGGTTAAAGATTGTAGTAAACTGTGTTGAGATCATAAAGGTGGCGCCGATGTCGCTCGCACGCCACGCCCCCCTCAAAGGAAAGTGACCCACTGAGCTGCAATACTTCAAGCTCAAGGAAACGAGTTTAGTTCTTAGTGAGGAAAGACAAAGCATGGACATGCCCCGTATCTGTTACCTTATATTTTTTAATGACTACTTGTGTGGTGCGTTCTGCCAGTTGGTACTTATGGTCTTGAAACTGTTACACTGTCCAAACAAAGTGCCGAGAAACTACGAGTGACCCAAAGAGCCATGGAAAGAGCCATGTTAGGAATAAGACAGAGTTAGAAACGATACGGTGAGAGAAAAAACAAAGGTCACTTACATCATCCACCGGGTGGCGACTCTAAAATGGCAATGGGAAGGTCACGTAGCCAGAAGCTCAGACGAAAAGTGGACAAGAAGACTGCTGACTTGGAGACCGTAGACGGCAAACAGAAGTGCAGGGCGACCGCAACTACGGTGGAAGGATGATTTGAACAGACACTTCGGAATAACCTGGATGCAGTCTGCACAGGACAGAGTGACATGGAAACGAAAGGAGGAGGCCTTTGTCCAGGAGTGGACGGGAATAGGCTGAGGAAGAAGAAGAAGAATTGTGTGGTGAATCTGTATGTGATAGAGTATCAAATGCCAATATGAGAATAGAAGGCACCTGACTTACTCACTTACTCAACAGCCGTCGTTGTCCACTGCTGGACAAAGGCCTCCCCCATACTTCTACACGTATTCCTGTATTGTGTCTCATCAGAGTAGTGGGTTCCCACCACATACCCGAAGCTGTTATAGGGCGCAGCGTCGCCCTTTCGTCAGCCTCGCTCATGTACTTCCTAGGCCTGTTCTTATGTTACATTTAATATATATCAATCGCAAGGGGGTACAAGACCGCATTTAATCTTTTTTTTTGTCCTATCGCCAGCAATTCTTCGAATGTCACAGGACCATCGTGTGGGGGGTCTCCCACTGTTTCTTTTATATTCGCGGGGTCTCCACTCCACCACCCTTCTGGTCCATTTATCGTCTACCAATCTGGCAACATGTCCTGCAAATGACCATTTAAGCTTAGCCACCCTTTCAACGATATCTGTTAATCCCGACCTTCTACGTATTTCAGTATTTCTTATCCGGTCTGAGAGTCTTACACGCATGGCTCTTTTGTGTTTCCTCTGTGCTACACGGAGTCTTCTTATGGTCGACTTGGTGAGGGTTAGCGTTTCTGCTCCATATGTCAGTACTGGATGTACGCATTGATCATTTATTTGGCGTTTCAGACTTTGTGGAATGTTACTATCAAATAACTTCTTCAACTTCACCATCCTTGCCTTAAAATTTAGCTTCGAATATACTTTTACTTCTTTTTCCTTGTTGAAGACCTATGTGGTCTATTCTCCATAGGGTTTTTCAAATCAAATCAAATCAAATCAGTTTATTTACTCAAAAGACATTGCAAACAGTAAAAATGTTTAAAGTATCTATTGAGTACAGGTAAAATATTACATACACTCAACATAATACCAGGAACGCATTAGAGATGGTTCGACATTCGGAAGACAAGATGCTTTCTAAAGTCGAGAGTATTTGTCCCCTGAACGTACTTTCACTAATATGAAAGACGTCGATCTCCGAGGAGACCTCTTTCAGCAGACTAATTGCTCTTCGCACCGGTGTCACCAGAGGCAGATTGACTCTAAAACAATCTGTGCTGTCACTGTCGGAGATATCTATGGTTGCTCCTCCTTTGAGGTGGATTCCCAGCTGTTCTTTAATCTTTTAGGAGGTCTCCCACGCGGACAAGACCCACGAGGCTGATTATGTAGTGCAATATAGGGGAGTCTGGTGGTGTCTATTCTTTAGACATGAATGTACCAATACCTCATTCTCTGTCTACTACATCTTATAATATCCTCAACCTCACATAACTATCTTATCCTGGTGTTCCTAATGCGATGTTTTAGTGTCTGATATCGTCTTAAGTGTCTTCATCTCGCAAGTCTTAGAACTTGTTTTATACTGACTGTGTATGCGCTTACTTCAACCCTATTAAATTTAAATTTATTTTTACATACATGGCATATCTTAATACTTATTCTTTACTCATAAACTAAGAATAGCTTTTTTTAATTGATGAGTTAACATTGACCAGAATAGAAATTTATCCTTTTCACAGAACTGCTCACAAGTTTACCGATTTAAAAATATATTTTTAATAACCCTCTAATGAACAACAACAAACCATCACGCCGTTTCATCGCAGATTCCTCCACATTCATACAACGAGACATACACGCACGTCGATTCTTCCGACATCTAACATGACCTTCATCTTCTTTCTGTGTCCTGTCAGGTCTTCCCAACGTTGACTATCACCCTCATAGTGATGACTTGCGGAAAAATATCCAGAGTGGTATCCCCTTACCTTCTCTGGAGGATTTTCTGTCGGAGTTACCTTCCCTTGGCTGGGTGTATCCAGTTTTATGGCGCTGGAAGCTCGCCATTCGTCCTCACTCTATCTGCTAACAAGTAATATGTGCCACATTGCCCGGGGTTCGCGGGGTCTTTAAAAGATCTCTCGTGGACGCTAGAGAGTTGGACTTGATAGTAGTGTTGCTGTTGTAAATGCAACATGGCGCCTTACGACATTTTATAGAGGCATACTTTCCAGCAAAACATACCCCATCTTAGCCCTACTACCCTTTTGAAACCTTACATGACCAACCTTTAAAATTTGATTAATTTGGTCATGCCATGTTTTCCTCGGTCTACCTCGACTCCGTACTCCATTTAAATCAATAACGTATATTTTCTTAACCATTCTTTGTCCATCCATGCGCTCCATATGTCCAACCAACGCAGCGATCCTTTCATAATTTTGTTCATAATACCTTCTTCCGCTCTACATTCCTTTCTTATATCTTCATTTGAGATTCTGTCATATATCGTTCTACCACACATACGTCTTAGGGACCTCATCTCTACCGCATTTATTCCGCTCTCATCCTTCTTCTGCCGTATTCCTACTTCACTCCCATACATAAGGATTGCGACCAGAACTCCATTGTGAACGGCCGTTTTCGCTTTCATTGATAAATTCTTGTTTCCAATAACTATTTTTAAAGCTCCATTCACTTTGTTACCCGCACCAACCCTTCTTTCGACGTCACTATCCGTTCGGCCATCCACTGTGAACATGCTACTTAAATTCACAAATTCACTCACCTGCTCCAAATTCTCTTCGTTCACACTTATGTTAGAAACTATCATTTGCTCTTCCCTTTCAAAAGCCATCACAGTTGACTTTCCAACATTCATCATTAAATCATTTGACTTGCATACTTCATACATTCTTAACACCAAGACTTGTATTGTAATTCGTCCGCACTATCCGCAACGAGAACGGCGTCGTCCGCGTAAAGCAGACAATTTACAGACAAATCACTCATCTTAGCACCAGCATTTATTCCTTTCAGTTCTTTCATACACTTGTCCATATACAGATTGAACAACCATGGAGGCATCATGCAGCCCTGCTTAACATCTTTGTGATATCAAACCAGGGTGTGATGTCCCCATTTACCCTAACACTGGCAGTGCTTCCTTCGTAGAGAGAAGCAACCGCCCGTATCGGTTTTGTGCTCACTCCGTATTCAGACAAGACAATCTCGGAAGTCCTCAAAACTTGTTTGGTCCTTACTGTGTCTGCCCTTGCTTCGACGCCATATGTTATTATTGGTCTTACGCATGCTTTATAGATTCTCATCTTACTCTTAATGGCCATGTCTTTATAAATATGTATGAAAAACGATAGTTTTCAAGGAGTTTTATTATAATATTTATATATGACATGTTTGGCCCTTTTAAAGCATTTTCATAATGTGATTGTGAAAAAATTTCATATTTAAAAAAGCCTTAGAAGGGAAGCCATGTCTTACATAAATATTATATTAAAACTCCTTGAAAACTAACGTTTTTCATACATATTAATAATTTAAAGCCGTGCCACACTGTTTTAAACAAGCTCTCCACATCGGTCTCCACCGGCGGTTTAAAACTGTGTAGACACTTGTTTGAAACAAAAATTCTTTTAAATTTTTTTAATTGTATCTCAATAGAGACGAAGACGCAAACTGGAAACTGAATATGGATGATCAAGGTGTTTACAGGACTTATGACCTGTCATTGGTTGGGTTAAGCGCACGCTTTATGTAATTACAACATTCCCCATTCCACCATTGTTATTATGATCATGCATGATACATTTTTGGAAGTTGTATATATACTCCAAATCCATACCTATCTTCACGTGTCAGTTCCAGTTAGCCATCTATGTAGATTTGATTGTACTTATCAATTTTTTAAGATTAATCTATACAATCCACCCACTAACGCCATCTATGGAGAATGACTGTTTAGCATTTAGCAAACTACTTTATTAACACAATGCGAAGAGGCTACCGCCTCCTAGCGCACTGTTTTAGAAGTCGCCTGGAGTATCACTCCTATCTTATACGCCAAAGAATTGACCAGAATAATTACAAATATTTGTGAAATTCTTTTGATCTTCAACAACCTTTGTGGACGGATGCGCATAGTAGCATGTGGATCCCGTCGTTGTAAACACGCATTCCACAATGTGGGCGCTCCACATTCCACCAGTCAAGGTCAGTTGCATAGCGGCATCGCATCGGTGGAGTGCGGACGTATTGAACGAAAATGGTGTCTCCTGTGGATGCCACACCAACCGTGGGCTCCACAACGGTGACCCCTGTGGAGAGCTTGTTTACAACAGTATGTGAACGCTACACCAACCGTGGGCTCCACAGCTCTCCACCAAGGTCACCCCTGTGGAGAACTTGTTTCAAACAGTCATTGTTCAAGAAACAATGAATAGGCCATGTGTTTGTTTTTCCATATTGTGGATTTTAGAGCACCAGAGATTACAGCTGCCTTGTTTACTTGGACTTGAATTTCTTCCCGCAGATCAGCTCCTCCCACCAGGTCTATGCCTAGATACTTGAAGGTCACCTGTACTATAGGTGGATTTTCTATAACCAGGTTACATATTTTGTTAAGAACGATTTAATAATAATAATAACAGTTGACAGGGAGATAACGTACAGCGTATCTTCAGCGTCATAAAACTGAGACCCACCAGCTAAGGGAAGGTTACCTCTACAGAAAATCCATGGAAAAGGCGACGGAAAACTATCTTGTTTTGCTCTGTTTGATGAGACTGGGATATAGATTTTTTTTTAATCGATATAATAGTTCCCGCCACATACCCAAGGCTGTTATAGGGCGTAGCGGCACCCTTTTATCAGCCTCGCTCGTACACTCACTGAGCCTATCCCCGGTCCATCCGGGACTTACATTTAAATACGGCAACAACAAGGGGGTGCCAGACCACATTTATTTTTTATTTTTTTATTTTTATTTATTTATTTATTTATTTTGTATACAACAGGTCGCTTAAACCCAATTACTGTACACACATTATTTTTTGCTATTATATTGATGATTCACATGACACGTGATAGGTAGCCAATCTATCGCCATTTTATTGTCACGTGAATTCTACACCAGACCAAAGACAATGTGACAATCACACTGCCATCGCCGGGAATCGAACCCGGGACGACCTTCGATATGGAAGTCAGAGCTCTTACCACTCTGCCACGAAGGTCGTCTACTAATTTAATCTACCCCATATTACTTCTACGCTCCGCTGTATTTTATTGAATATGGTAAATAAACAAAATAATAAGGGATATAGAAATGAAAAAGAAATGAATGTGGAATTGTGTGCCTCATTCTTTTGTTGGAATGGGTCTAGAGACCGGGTCTAGAGATCGCATTAGCGAAGCTGACCAAAGGGCGCCGCTACGTCCTATAACAAATTGGCGGGCAACCTTCTACTACGGCAACACTTCAAAGTAAATCGCTGTGGCGAGAAAGCATAGAAGAAGAAACCGTATTCAGTGGCTGCGGTATTTTTAAGTATCGCATGAAATCGAAATTTGAACTGTAATTCGTTGTAAATTGCACCGAAAGTGGCAGTAATAGGAACGCCATCATTGGCCGTTGCCTCATTCGGCGGTACTTTCCTACGGCGAGAGGAGAGTGAAAGTACCGCGGCCCGGGCCTGGAGCGCCGCAAGGTCACGCTTCTCAAACTGTGGGCCGAAAAAAAACTCCTTCCTTCACCGGTGCTGTGGAGCTAATACACAACACAATACTGTAGAGAGTTTAGAAAAAAAATCTGAGGTATCTCAGATATCATGAGGGAGTATGGTAGTTATCTATGGCTCTATCCTACAGCATTTCTTTTAGGAATGCTCGGAACCAATTCTTTACAGCTTCGAAGAGATGGGATTTTTTATTTATTATATTTTTTTTTTAAATAAAAAATACACAACTAATCATGTCCCATGAGTTATAAAAACTCATTTTGGGCCTTAATATAATTACAATGATGACAATAAAACATATTCATGACAGACACACAATGATTACAGACACGAAAAGACTAATAAATACCATTTTCCACAAACTGCTTGAGGTAATACAGCTTTAGGCTGTTAGCCACATTACTAGACCCTCGAATACTCTCAGGAAGCCTGTTATATCCCCTACAAGCCAGGTACAGCAGAGACTTAAGACCAGACTTTGTGGTACGAGTATCAGGTGGGTGTAGATTTTGTCCTTGTCTTGTGTTGTAACTGTGAACATCACGGTTATAAGTGACATGAGTATTTGTTTGAGCTTCGTTATTTATGATTTGAATCTGAGTATATGCAATTTCGTAATAAGGTATAATACTAAAAAGTCAGTCTGTAAATGTCTTTTACGTGCATTTCTATTGGAATACCATATATATTTCGTATTGCCCTATTTTGAATAACTTGGATTTCAGATATTAGCTTTTTAGTAGAAAAACCCCATATGCATGAATCTCATAACCAATTTCTTTAAATTAATCAGGGGATACTTCGAGAACTCGGCCGTGCTAGAGGGTATTGGTATTTTTGTCCCTGATAGATTTCTCCGACAGCGACAGCACAGATTGTTTTACCAACCGGCCACCAGAACCAATCTGCCTCTGGTGACACCGGTGTGAAGAGCAATTAGTCTGCTGTCCTCGGAGATCGACGACTTTTATATTAGGTCCTTACATATGAAATTGGCGTTTTGTATGGGAGGAACATAAAGTTGATTTTTTTTTAATATAATATATTTATTTAATCAAAGTATGTACCATTGCTATCTATGCACTTTTGCCATCTCATAGGTAGTTCATCGATCCCTTTACTAAAAAAACCATTCGGACGGAATCAATAAAATCTTTGAAGTCGGTTTGGACTGCCCCATCGGAGTTGAATTTTTTCCCTTGCAAGAAGTTATCCAAATTTCGAAAAAAATAGTAATCTGTTGGGGCAAGGTCCGGAGAGTACGGTGAATGTCTTAGACATTCCAATTGAAGCTCTTCTAATTTGGTAGCCGTCTGTTGTGCAGTGTGTGGTCTAGCGTTATCATGAAGCAGCAGTGGCCTAGAGCGATTAACCAGCCTCGGTTGTTTAGCAGCTAGCTTTTCCATCATGGTTTGCAGTTGCTGACAATAGACATCTGCCGTAATCGTCTGGCCAGATTTTAGAAAGCTGTAGTGAACGACACCAGCACTAGTCCACTAAACGCTCACAGGTAACTTTTTTGGAGTCAATTTTCGCTTGGGGCATGATTTGGCTGGTTCGGCAGGGTTCAGCCATTGCGATGAGCGCTTCCGATTATTATACAGGATCCACTTTTCATCACAGGTAATGATTCGATTCAAAATTCCTTCATTATTGTGCCGGTTGAGTAATGCAACGCAGCAGTCAACGCGCGTTTGTTGATTTGCTTCACTCAATTCATGAGGTACCCACCATTCAAGCTTTTTCACCTTCCCAATTTGCTTCAAGTGGATTAAAACAGTTTTATCACTAACACCGCAGCCTGCAGCTAACTCGGACGTGGTTTGCGATGGATCCGCTTTCACAATAGCCTTCAATTCTTCATTATCAACTTTGGTTCCGGCCGTCCACGGGGCTTGTTCTGCAGGTCGAAATTTCCAGAACGAAAACGTTGGAACCAAAAACGCACTGTGTTTTCTTTTGCGGCACCGTTGCCATACACATCATTAATCCTTCGAGCCGTTTCTGCAGCACTGGTGCCACGGTGGAACTCGTACTCGTAAATAACGCGATATTTCAAGTTTCCATTTTGTAAACTGAGTGACGCAAAGAAAAAAAACAATTGAGGAAAAAACAAATGAATTATAATTTTCAAAACACAAATACTTGAGTAAATAGCTGTATAAATTTGAATTTGGAATTCCTAACCAAAGAGAAGATATTTGAGATCAAAGTTGCCAGTACGGCAAAATGCTAATTTCATATGTAAGGACCTAATATTAGTGAAGGTACGTTCAGGGGACAAATACTCTTGACTTTAGAACGTATATTGTCTTCCTAATGTCGAACCATCTCTAATGCGTTCCTGGTATTATGTTGTATTTTTATAATATTTTACCTGTACTCAATAGATGCCTTAAACATGTTCCTATTTGTAATGTCTTTTGAGTTAATAAAATGATTTGATTTGATTTGATTTGAACACATTACCTCTACTAATTTAACTAACTAACCATCACGCCAAATCGAATGGGTTATCAGAAATCTTCAACGTCTCCAAGTGCTTTGTTATGTCATGCACACGAGCATCGAAAACATTATACTTTCGCCATCTTATGGATGGGGTACAGCTTGAAAGAGTATCTACATCTAGAGATCTCGGTGTTCTGTTCGATGCTCAATTATCGTTTAATCTTCACATAGTTGCTCTATGTAATAATTCCATTAAAATGCTTGGATTTGTTTTTAGGAATGCCAAGATATTTTCGAACACTCAGGTACTTCGGGTGTTGTATAATTCCCTGGTAAGAAGTCGACTGGAATATAGTTCCGTTATTTGGTCACCGCCTGGGATCCGATATTGTCTGATGGTGGAACGAGTGCCGAAAAAAATTTACCTCAGGGAGCGCGGTTATTACCCGTGGCTCTTCGACTGAATTCTTGCTAGGTATGCTAAGCCACCAATCATTGGAGAGAAGGAGGAATATTCACTTGGGAGTTCACTTCTTTCAGCTGATTGGCGGCCGTATACAAGACTCGGATGTTCTGAGTGATGTAGTTCTATTTGTCTAAATAGAACTACATCTTAATTATATCGAGGGACAGCTGGTCACGTGAGAAGTTGGAGAAACCGTGTGTGCATGACACGATGTAGGAATGTGAAAGATGCGATAGAAGCATGTTAAGGCAGAACAGTGCGGCAGTCCATTCTTTCTGCCTACTCCTCCAAGGAGATGGTTCGCTAGTAATACATTTCGTTAAAAACCTAATAATTTACGCACACTGTCGCGTCATCGGTTTGACCGCGACCTTGCAAATAATTTCTCTCAAACGAGGTCATTTGTATTGGTATTAAAAACGCGTACAGTTTTGTCAATAGTCTTGTGAAATTGATTGATAAAACATGGCACGTCTTAAGTATAAAAATACATTGCAAAATAGTATAGTCTTCTTCTTCTTCTTCGTCAGCCCTTATCAGTCCACTGCTGGACATAGGCCTCCTCCCTTCCCTTCCACTCGTTTCTATCTCCTGCCAGTCGTAGCCACATTTCCCCCCCCACGGCAGCAATGTCGTCGGTAAACCTTTTTTGCGGCCTGCCGACGTTTCTCCTATTCTCCCAAGGCCTCCACCTTATTATTTTCTGGGTCCATCTATCCTCACTCTGTCTCGCCACATGACCCACCCATTGCCACTTCAGTCTCGCTAGTCGTTCCATGATGTCCGTTATTTTTGTTCGGCGTCTAATCTCCTCATTTCTGATTCTATCTCGGAGACTGACGCCGAGCCTATGTTCCATGGAACGCTGCGTGACTCTCAATCTTTCTACATTTCTCTCGGTGAGGGTCACAGTTTCCATCCCATACGTCATCACCGGCAGTATGCATGAATCATAAACTTTTCTCTTCAGACATACTGGAGTTTCCTTGTTTTCAAAGACGGGTTTTAGTTTGCAAATAGTATAGTATATGTATCAATATCAAATTCTTTTTCATTATTAACAATGAGCTTCTACCATGAAATTTCAAACAACGTTTTATTACTAATTCACAAAATTGTCAATGGGCACACCTCTCAAGAATTTTTAAGGAAGATAAAAAGTAACCAACATGAACATCAATATGAAACAAGAAAGAAAAATAAACTAAGGCTCCCTTTCAAAGCCATGCCACACTGTTTTAAACAAGCTCTCTACATCGGTCTCCACCGGCGGTTTAAAACTGTGTAGAGTCTACAAACTCTGTGTAGAGTTTCAAACAAGTGTGTACACTGTAGACACTTGTTTGAAACCAAACTTCGTTTGACCTTCAACAAACTTTGTGGACGGACGCGCATAGTATGCATGTGGATCCACCGTTTAAACACGCATTCCACATGTGGAGAGCTTGTTTACAACAGTATGTGGACGCTACACCAATCATGGGCTCCACAGCTCTCCACCAAGGTCACCCCTGTGGAGGTGACCTTGGTTCGAGCGGTGCATGTCCATCACCGTGGTGATGGCCATGCTACGCTGGAGGATTGATCTGATCCCAAGTACCTATCCACACCTCCTCGACTTTGGTCTCCCCTGGAAACTATGCGAAATGTTAGAGATCGAGTGTGAATAACCTCGGTGGATAATATTAATGCAGAGGCTAACGTGGAAGGACACCTCGCCAACCCGTCTGGCAAGCGTGGATTTGTAATGCCAACCACCCCCCGTATGACATGTCATACATGGACTAATGTGTAATGGCAACAAGCCGTAACTTAAGTTGCGGCTGTTTGGCGTAACATGGCTCAAAGCATTCTTATAACTGGCCTCTATCATATACAATCACAGATTTTTCTCTATCTCTTTCCTTTACTGAGATATTCACTATCCCAATAGCCGCAAAATTGTATTAATTTGATACATGTTTTGGCAAAAAGCATAATTTTATGTTGCTGCTTTTTACCACGGCACATCCAAAACTTGCGGCCTTTTGCTGCGACACAATATGTATCCTGGCAAATGACAGCAACTTAAATTGCGGCCCATTACCAAATTATTTGTGCGACGGTCTAGCTAATATGTGGGGGCAAAACACATTTTCTTTAATAATATGAAGCTTGCTATACTTTTATGGCAAAAACACGTCTTAATCATTTCTTAGAACTGTATTCTTACTTTTAAAACTTAGTTTGCATAAGAAAACTTATTTTAAATGATAACTAACTAACTAACTAACTAACCATCACGCCGTCTCCCGAAAGGGTAGGCAGAAAGAATGGACTGTCACACTTTTACTGATGCGGCACTCCATCCTTCTCTTTCCGCGGGAGACGCGGTGTGATGGGTTGCGAACCTCATCGCCACCAATAGGCATCTCCCGCGCACACTTTGATCGTGCAACACCCACAAAATAAATCTCAAACAAATAATATAAAATACAATGATATAAAATAAAATAACAAAATAAAAATAATTTAACACAAAATGTTCTTTTTAGATGGTGCACATATTGTCTATTTAATTTATGTTCCACGAATCCGTCGTTTTTTAATTTAGCACATAATGTAATAACACATAATGTTTTTTTCGATGTTACACATGTTGACATGGACGATCCGGACTTTTGTGTTTATTTAATTTATGTTACACGTATCCACCGTTTTTTAAATTAGCTGTAATTAGGCACTTAACCAGCAAGAACTTTGAAATAATATTGAAGGAATTATTCAAATTGTCATTGGAACAAATGAAAAATTTATTTTTACACCTGTCAAAAGTTAAATGATAAAATAGAGCAAAAAACAAAATAAAACTATAAACCCGTTTATCTCAAAACTACTATTTTTAACTTGCGGCGGCCTTTGCACATTAGTGAAGATGTATGGGGGAGGCCTATGTCCAGCAGTGGACGACAACGGCTGTTAAAATAAGAAAGAAGAAGAAGTGACAAAAGTTTACGAGTCGCCCTTTCTTACATTGGCCGTCATTGTGGTGGCTAGGTCACGGCTGCACTGGGGCAATAGAGACTCATTAATTCATAGAAACTATTCCTGCTTGGATAGGTATTGCTAATTGTACTTGTATCCTAGAGATGGGCACTCACGATTATTAACTTAACAAAAATCGATTCAAAATAATCAATTAATTATGTAAAAATAAAATAAAAACAATAGAAATAGTGCATACAAAATTATCACTGCAAATATAAATATATCGACCGAAGCAAATACGTCTGTGCACAATAAGGTTCGAGTGCCGACTTTTATTACCAAGGATTTTTTTTTAAATAAAAATAAATAAATAACTAACCATCAAGCCATCTCCCCGAAGGGGTAGGCAGAAAGAATGGACTGCCACACTTTTCTTTCCTGGCATATTTCTCTCGATTCCTCAACATTCATACATCGTGTCATGCTCGCGCGTCGATTTCTATGACTCCTCACATGGCCGACATTCAATATATGATTTATTTGATCGTGCCACGTTTTCCTCGGTCTTCCTCTATTTCTGGTTCCATTTACATCGTTAACATATATGCTTTTTTTACCATTTTTTCTTCATTCATTCCTTCCATATGTCCAAACCATCTTAATGATTCTTTCATTATTTTGTTCATAACACCATCATTCGCACCGCATTCGCTTCTTATATTTTCATTCGACACTCTATCATACACAGAGTATCCACACATTCGTCTAAGAGATCTCATTTCTAATGCATTTATTCTACTTTCACCCTTCTTTTGCCAGTTCCATGCTTCGCTTCCATATATAAGGGTCGGTAGAAGAACACCATTGTGCACTGCTATTCTAGCTTTTAAAAAATAAATATTTTCATTATTTACAAAAAATCAATCAACAAAATTAATAGTTAAACAGAACAACAACAACAAATCATTACGCCGTTTCCCCGCAGGGGTAGGCAGAGAGAATGGACCGCCACACTTCTCTATCCTGACATACCTCTTCAGCTTCCTCCACATTCATACAGCGAGTCATACACGCACGTCGATTCTTCCGGCTTCTGAAATGACCAACCTTTAAAATTTTATTAATTTGGTCATGCCATGTTTTCCTCGGTCTACCTCGACTCCGTACTCCATTTACATAGTTAACGTTTACTTTTTTAACCATTCTTTCTTCACTCATGCGCTCCATACGTCCGAACCAACGCAGCGATCCTTTCATAATTTTGTTCATAAAACCTTATTTTGCTCTACATTCCTTTCTTATATCAGCATTTGAGATTCTGTCGTACATCGTTATACTACTCTTACGTCTTAGGGACCTCATTTTTACCGCATTTATTCTGCTCTCACCCCCTTCTGCCAGTGCCATGCTGTTAAACAGAATTTTATCCAAAAGAGCGTTTATTGATTAAAAACAATTAAAAACGTGCAGGTAGAGAGGATGAACTGCCATAGTGCTCTCTTTTGAAATACCTCTCTAGATTCCTCTATATTCATACATCATAACATACACGATCGTCGATTTTTCTTATTTCGAATGTGACCGCATTCTAGAATTTGATTAATTTAATGCCATAATTTCTTGGTCTTCCATTCATTCTTCTTTCATCCGTTCGTTCCATATGGCCAAACCATTTTTTAATTTTAATTATGAGGCAATCATTCGCCCTACATTTCTTCCTTATTTCGTCATTCGTCATTCGTTTCATATATCGTTTTCCCACACATTTTTCTCAGTAATCTCATTTTTACGGCATTTTATATTACTTTCATCCTTCTTTTGCCAGCTACAAACTTCACTGCCATACATAAGGGTTGGCACTAGAACTCCATTATGTACAGTCATCATTGCTTAAGTGGGTACATTTCAATTTGCAATAAATAAATAAATATATGTTAACAATTATTAGAGGGGAAAATATGAAAGGACTAATAATTGGAAATAATTAATCGAAGAAATGAATTATGGAAAAATCTAATAATTATATCGCATAAACAGCCGCTTTTGTCAGCCGCGTTTGAAATCCCCTCCGGGCACCTTCTACTTGGAAGACCACCTAAGAGACGGAGGAACAGCTGGACCTCATCCCAGGAGACATGATTTCTGTGCCACATATCGTCAGATCAATTAAAAGAAGAAAAAGAACTAACTAACTAACTAAACATCACGCCATCTCTCCGAAGGGGTACGCAGAAATATTGGACCCCCACAATGTTTTGTCCTGACATACATATCTCGCTTCATCTACCTTCAAACATCGTTTCATGCACACACGTCGATTTCTCAGACTCCTCACGTGACCGACATTCAATATTTGATTGATTAGAACGATGCAAGTTTTCCTCAGCCTTCCTCTATTTCTAGCCCCATTCACGTCGTTTACATATACCTACTTCACCATTCTGTATTCACTCATTCTTTCCATGTGTCCAAACCATCTTAACGACCATTTCATTATTTTGTTCATCACTTCTTATATTTGCATTTGACACTCATGCAGATTTACCACACATTCGTTTTTGGGATCTAATTTCTACTACATTTATTCTTCTTTTATCCTCATTTTGCCAGTTCCCTGCTTCTCTTCACAAGAACACTATTGTGCACTGCCATCTTAGCTGTTTTTGGATAGGCTTTTTTTTGCGATGACAACTTTAAGTACACCATTTACTCTATTGCCTGCCCTACCCCTTCTTTCAATATCCTTCTCCACTCTCCCATTCTTTGTAAACATTCCCTTTGTAATGCGCCCTTGAGGTGAGCTATTTACGAAAACGGCGCTATATAAATTAGCTTTATTATTATTACTATTAAAATTTAAAACACTTAATATCACAACTTTTTTTTTATTCACTGAGAGTGTCGCGACAGCTATTTCGCCGACCGATGTTGGCATCATCAAGTGTTACAATAAACATTGTTTGCCGAAAAGAAAAAGTGAAAAGTCAGAAAGAAAATGAAGAAAAATTGTTTTTTTCGATTCAGTTAACCCATCTCTATACGTTGAGAATCGCACAGTGGCGTCAGAGAGAGTCGTTGTCGATCAATAAATATAACAAACAGACATGGTAGAACTATATATATACTGCTTTCTGCCACTTTCACTGTAACGCCTTACATGTACAACGTTCTAAATGAGAAACATTATTTAATATTATTATGGTCGATTGATCAACTGCCAGGCCATATAAAAGAACAATCGAAAGTTAATGTAATGATTCTCTATACTAAGGAAATTGTAAATAACTTTGTTTAATCCACAAAATATCAAAAAAATAATTAAAAACACGACATGTTTCGAAGGATACCTCCATCTTCAGGTGTAAAAATATAATAAAAACTAAACAAGGAAAGACTAATATAACAAACGCATTTATAATTCGATACAATAATTTAAATTAAAAATTAACCTGGGCTATTTGTTATAAGTACTAATAATTATTTTTTATCGGTAAGAACTAATAAATAAAATTAAGCAATAATAAATAATACATGATGATAACGTAAAATATATAAAATTGAACTAGAAATAGAGGAAGACCGAGGAAAACGTGGCACGATCAAATAAATCAAATATTGAATGTCGGCCATGTGCGGAGTCGATGAGAGAAATATGTCAGGAAAGAAAAGTGTGGCAGTCCATTCTTTCTGCCTATCCCTTCGGGGAGACGGCGTGATGGTTAGTTAGTTGCTTAGTTAGTTAGTTAGTTAGTTAGTTAGGTAAAAATGTAATTTAGAAAAAACAAACATTTCAAAAGACATCATTTATATAGAAATTAGTAAATGATTAATTTGCATATGATTGGGAATGGGAGCTTGGGAGATTAAATGTAGACAAAGTATTTTAGGAGAAAGGAGTAAAAGGAGGAATCTGATTATTAATTATGTGTTCACCCAATTTCACCAACTTGAGGATTTCTAAATTTTCAAATTTGTTTAATTTATTGCTATTGTTATCTGTGTGTAGAAATATTGTGTCATTTTTATCGAAACTATGGTCAAGTTCAATACAATGGTTAGCCAAAAAGAAAAAATATTAAGTATATTTTGTGAAAGCCTGTTTGTGTTCGTTGATACGTGATTTAAATGCTCGTCCTGTTTTGCCCATGTAAAAAGCATCACAATCCTTGCATTTAATTTTATATACACCACTTTTTGGCCAAATATCTGTTTTTTGTTTAGAATTTAAAAGGAGTTGGCCAATGTTGTTTTATGTGTAATAAAATTGAGTTTTTATACAAAAAAAAGTTTTTTAAATTAGTCTTTCTTTGTTTAGTTTTTATTACATTTTAACACCTGAAGATGGAGGTATCCTCCGAAACATGTCGTGTTTTTAAATATTTTTTTAAATATTTTATGGATTAAACAAAGTTATTTTCAATTTTCTAAGTATATTACTATGGATTTCCGCAGTGTTAATGCCTTAGCTAAAGGCTGGTGAGATGTGAACCTACCGACGAGTTGCCCATGTGTCATGGAGGGACCACATTCCAAATGAAGAGGTTCTCAGCCGAGTTGAAGAGAGTAGGCACGTGTTGAACACCATAGCGGAAAGACGCGCAAGATGGATTGGTCATGTGTTGCGACACGAATGTTTCCTGCATGATGAGTTGGAGGGAATGGTCGAGGGATCGATTGACAGAGGACGACCTCGCCAGGAGTACCTAGACCAGATTTGCCGAGATATGGGCTTCACCTCTTATGCGGAGTTGAAGAGAGTTGCCGAGGACCGAGCGGTGTGGAAGAGGAGATGCGTCGCCTTGCTGCAGACCAATCATTAGATTGAGACCGGAGAAGAAGAATGCCTTAGCGTTCAATAAGTTAATGATTCTCTTTTATTATTTTATATATTTCTTAGCTTCGATGGTATCCTAAGTCCCAGTCAGTGAGAAGAGTTACTGTCATGGTCTCAGGTGGCAACCGGTCGAAATAACAATAAGCCGAATCAAAAAACTTCAAATATGGCCAATACCTCTTATAAGTCCTGGAGACGCCATACAAGAAGAGCCGACCCCAAGTAAATGGGACAAAGCTAGGAAAAAAGAAGATTTCTTAGCTTTCTTAGTTTCTATCAGAAGGATTGTTTAGCTGCAATGTAATAATTTTGCTGGTTATTTAGACATTACTTGGACACTTAATGTGGAAGTTTCCCGATACTTTCCAAATATGAATACAACAGGTTATTTGATAAGTGAAATATGCAGATCTAGGATGTCGTTTGATGGGAGAGGCAAAAGAGAAGACACATTCACACGTGAAATGAATGGATACATCCAGACACCCACTCATTGTGTTGCACGGCCAACCCCAAGGTAGGCGATGGCTGGAAATAGAGACCCCTGTTTTAGGGGTCTTCCACAAGGACAACTCCGTGAGGCTGATTTTGAAGTGATGCCAGTGGGAAGAGCAATCAAACTGCTGAACATGATCGCTTCGGAGATCGACGTCTTTCATTTTCGTAAAAGCACGTTCAGAAGACAAATACTCTTGACTTTGGAGAGTATCTTGTATTCCTAATGTCGAACCATCTCTCATGCGTTGCTGGTATTATATATTTATTATATTTTACCTGTTCTCAACAGATGCCTTAAACTATAATTGTTGTTTGTAATATCTTTTGAGAAAATAAACTAATTTGATTTGAATCAATTGTATCTCAATAGAGACAAAGATGCAAATTGGAAATAGAATATGGTTGATCGGGGTGTTTACAGGACTTATGACCTGTCTGACAAATTTTTGGAAGTTGTATATATGTTAATCTGTACGACCACCCTTTACATGGTAGTTTTTTCAATCTACACACTAACGCCATCTATGAAGATTGTATTTTATTAAGCATTAAGCAGAAGATCTTTTTAAGATTTTATTTGATTTGAAGTGCAATATAGAGGAATCTGGTGGTGTCCATTATTTGGTTATCACCATATCAATCCCTCATTCGCTGTCTACTCCATGTAATATTAATATCCTCAACCTCACTTTATTTTGGTGTTTCTCTCACGATCTCTTAATGTCTTACCTGCTATCATCATCAGTGTCTTCATCTCGGAAGTCCTCAGAACTTGTTTGGCCCTGACTGTGTCTGCCCTTGCTTTAAAGCCATATGTTATTATTGGTCTTATAGATTGCTTTATAAATCATAATCTTACTGCGATGGCCATGTCTTAAAATTTCTATGTTTAAATGAAATTAAATTTTATAAGATAAAAAGGGGTCTCGGTCAATTACCTTCAGGTCAGAACAAATATTTCCAGTTCCATGGTTCGATGCTCCCGCGTTCTACTTTAGGGTCAATTGTGAGAAATTTTGAAAGTAAATTTTGAATTGCCCTTCAAAACAGTCGTCCATTTCACTTTTATTGCTCGGAAGATAATTATTAAGTATTATTTTAAATAGAAATGGATACGTCCGTTTTATAATTAAAACGCTATCCTACTTGCAGACAACAAGCTTGAACTATTTGTCCTGGTGTCTAGTATGTATGAGATCTTCAAGCGATATGATTTGATGATGTATGTGAATAATCCTAGGTGATTTTCGAAAAAGAAGAAAGCACAACTGCGTACAACATTAGCGTGAATGGTGGAATTCCAAATAAGTTGATAATTTTTATTTATTTAGGAAGTACAGTAGCGAGCACAGAAATCTTTTCACACTTAAAATATCGGTTTTTTGTAATTATATAATTTTTTTGTGATTCCTTGATAGCTTTTCACTCCAAATTATTAAGCAACACTGTTTAAAGATGATCTGCAAGAAAAGTGTCTTCTTAGGGATCAAACATTTTATTTTCTTAAATTTAGAGTTAATTTGTAGATATTCGATTTTTTGTCACAAAAATCAAAAATGCTCACATAATTTAAATAAACACATATTTATTTTAAATAAAATTACATAGGTATATAACACTAACAATTATCAAAAACCAACAAAATCAGTACTTTGTTGTTCCTCCTTTTTTTATAACTGCTTCAATACGTTTTCACACTTTTTCTTATAAAAAAACTTACAATCTCAAAATAACAACGGGAAGACGCACTTTTACCGTTTGACAAGGCACAGTTCAAAACTGATAGTTTTGTTTCTTACCAACAGTTGTCTCTGCCTACCTCTTTTGTCATAGTTTCTTGGGATCAAAGTTTTTTGACTGGACACGTAGAGCAATTCTTAATATATTTTGTTTTATTAACCAACGGTCATTTACTGGGGGGCGGTCAAATACTGGTGCTTCGACCCTATTGATTGACTAACTGACTGGCGCTTAGAATATTAATGTATTGTATTTCATCCATAACATCTATTGATGGGTGACCACACGAATGTGATAATGGCGCCATTTCGGGACAATGAGTAAGGCGGTGAAACTGTATGCCCCATTGTTCACCAACATCGTAAGCAGGTCCGTATAGAGTACGATTCACTTTCTTTGGCAATCTTAAAGTCTATTTACACTGGACAGTCATCAGTCGATACCGACACGTCACGATAAAAATAGCCTTGAATCTCGCCGACTCGTTATCTCAAATGCTATAATAAAATCACCATTGGGGATTGCACGAAGAAAGCACGTACCTAAATAAAATTATCAATATTTTTAGTACAAAATTCTTTTTTACGACGTTTTTACTAAATGGTGCACTTAAAGTTGTCATCGCAAACAAAAGTCTATCCAAAAAAGCTAAGATGGCAGTGCACAATGGTGTTCTTGTGCCGACCCTTATGCATGGAAGTGGAGCATGGAACTGGCAAAAGAAGGATGAAAGTAGAATTAATGAAGTAGAAATGAGATCTCTAAGACGAATGTGTGACAAATCTGCATATGATAGAGTGACAAATGCATGTATAAGAAGTGAAAGTGGTGCGAATGAAAGTGTTATGAACAAAATAAGGAAAGGGTCATTGAGATGGTTTTGACACATGGAAAGAATGAGTGAAGACAGAATGGTAAAGAAGGTATATGCAAACGGCGTGAACGGAGCTAGAAATAGAGGAAGGCCGAGGAAAACGTGGCACGATCAAATCAATCAAATATTGAATGTCGGTCACGTGAGGAGTCGGAAAAATCGACGTGCGTGCATGACAAGATGTATGAATGTAGAGGAATCGAGATAAGTATGTCAGGACAGAACAGTGTGGCGTTCCATTCTTTCTGCCTACCCCTCCAGCGAGACGGCGTGATGGTAAGTAAGTTAGTTAGTTAGTTTTTTACTATTATTTAAATTCGCCGCGGAGAAAGCGATTATCTCGGAAATTAAATGTAATATGAACGGAATCGGCATTAATTAAAAGTAACAAGACACCATCAAAACAAACCAAACGATTATTTGCTCAACGCAAACGCGTGACGTGTCGGTATCGGCTGATGACTGTTCAGTGTAAATGGACCTTTAGAGGCAGATCAAGTAACGAGTATGTAATAAAATGTAATACATAGCCCTGCTAAAGCATTTTCAAATGTTCCATGTTTTTCCCGTAAAATATTATGAAACTTCTAGAAACGTAAATTATAATTCTTATAGATAATTTTATATGCAAATTTTACATCGAAAATTTATGAATAATTTTACGCCAATATTCAAGAAACCATAAATATTTTTTTGACAAACTAACTAACCATCACGCCGTCTCCCCGAAAGGGTAGGCAGAAAGAATGGACTGTCACACTTTTACATCCTTCTCTTTTCGCCCCGCGGGAGACGCGGTGAGATTGGTTGCGAACCTCATCACCACCAATAGGCATCTCCCGCGCACGTCCAACACCCACAAAATAAATCTAAAACAAATAATATAAAACACAATGATATAAAATAAAATAACAAATTAAAAATAATTTAACCCAAATTTTTCTTTTTAGATGGTGCACATATTGACTATTTAATTTATGTTCCACGAATCCACCGTTTTTTTAATTTAGCAAATAATGTTTTTTTCGATGTTGCACTTGTTGACATGGACGATCCGGACTTTTGTGTTTATTTAATTCATGTTACACGTATCCACCGTTTTTTAAATTAGCTGTAATTAGGCACTTCACCAGCAAGAACTTAAAAATAAAATTGAAGAAATTATTCAAATTGCCATTGGAACAAATGAAAAATTTATTTTTACACCCGTCTAAATTCTTTATAAAAACGAAAAACGAATATAATTTTAACAGCAAAACAGTACAAACGTATTACGTGTCACAATTAACTTTGTATTATAAAGTGCGGGAACAATTAAATTGACCAAAACAATTCACTTACACACGAAATATATTCAAATTTACAGGAGCACCACATGAACCAAACCAAATTTTCAAAATCAGAATTTATAAATATTTTTTAAGCAAATTAATATGGAGTTTTAAGTAAATTAATATGTATTCTTCTTCTTTCTGTGTGGTGTCAAGTCCCCCCAACGTTGGCGATCACTTTAGCAAAGGCATCTCTTTCCTGCGCCACTTGAAACAGGTTCTGAACTCTTGTAATTCCTGTCCACTCTTTGATGTTCCGCAGCCAGGACAGTTGTCTTCTAGCAACTCTCCGACATCACTCCACCAATTAATATCAATGGAAGGAGGTGGTATTTTCTCCCCTTAGCACATGACCCTTAGCACAATAGACAACAGCTCTCTATTGGCTCTGGCTCTCTGTAATACGTCTGCATTACATCCACGGTATACGGAGCATTCTGTGGTATATCCACATCTCGAATGGCACTCCACATGGCAAAAGAAGGATGAAAGCAGGATAAACGCCATAGAAATGAGATCACTAAGAAGAATGTGCAGGAAAACGTTGTATGATAGAATACCGAACGATGAAATGAGAAAAAAATGTAAGGCAGATGACTGCATCATGAATAAAATTAAAAAAGGATACCTGAGATGGTTCGGACATATGGAACGAATGGATGAGAGTAGAATGGTTAAAAAGTTGTACACAAGCAGCGTGAGTGGGAAAAGAAGCCGAGGACGCCCGAGGAAAACATGGCATGACCAAATTAATCAATTACTTAAAGGCGGCCACATTCGGAGTCGGAATAATCGACGTGCGTGCATGTTACGATGTATGAATGTAGAGGAAGCCCGAGAGGTATGCCAGGACAGGCCAGTGTGGCGATCTATCCTCTCTGCCTACCCCTCCGGGGAAATGGCGTGATGGGTAGTTAATTAGTTAGTAAGAAAGCTTCCAACCGGTTAATTACATCCACTTTCAGAGTCCAGGTTTCGCAGCCATATAGTAGAACAGACCGTATATAACATTTAATCATTCTTTGTCGAAGTTTCAAGTTAAGTTTATCGTATGTAATATATAATAGATTACTGGATAATGAATAATTAATGTAGGCAAATGTGTATAACATCTGATATGTAATTTCTACAAAATTATAATACAATTGAACCAGTATAGAAACTGAATATTAATCACTTAACTCATATATTTAAATATTTGACACTTTCAGAACCTAAAATATTTAAATTTTTACAATATTTATACAACAACAAACCATCACACCGTTTCCTCGAAAGCGAAGGCAGGGAGAATGGACCGCCACACTACTGTATCCCAATATACTTCTCTAGATTCCTCCACATTCATAAAGCGAGTCAAAAACGCAAGCCGATTCTTTTAAATTCTTACATGGCCTACCTTTTGAATTTGATTGATTTGATCGTACCAAGTTTTTCTCGAATAAATTCGTTTCTAAATCTGTCCCTCAAGGTTATTCCAACCATGGCTCTTTCGTTCTGTAGACAATAAACCAAGGTGACTAAGGTGGCTCTACGGATAGGCGGGCTGAAGTGGCGGTGGGCTGGCCATATCTGTCGGAGAACCGACAGCCAATGGGGATGATGGGTTCTGGAGTGGAGACCGCGTAAAGGATTCCGTAGAGTTGGACGTCTCCCTGCCCGCTGGACCGACGATCTGAAGAGGATTGCTGGACATAAATGGATGGGAGTGGCAATAGATAGGGGGCGGAGGCGGGCTTTGGAAGAGACATACATTCAGCAGTGGATGACAGACGGTTGATGATGATGATGAAGTTTTCTCGATCTGCTTCGACTCGTAATCCATTTACATCGTTAACGTATACTTTTTTAACCATTTTTTTCTTTTTCCATGCATTATGTGTGTCCAAAACAACGCAGTAATATTGTTAATAATACTTTCTTCCGCTCTACATTCCTTTCTGATATCAGCACTTGAAATTCTGTCTTACATAATTTTATACACATACTCGTACGTCTCTACTACTCGGATCTCATCTCTACCGGAGTTATTTTGCTCTCATCCTTCTTCTGCCAGTTACATTACAGAATATAAGGGTTGTAACTAGAATTCCGTTGTGGAGTGGAATATTTGCTATCAATGATAATTTTTTGTTTCCAATAACCGTTTTTATAGTTCCATTAACTTTGTTTCCTACACTATTTCAAATCAAATCAAATCAGCCTGCCTGTTAGTTAGTTAGTTAGTTATGAACTAACTAACCATCACGCCGTCTCCCCGAAGGGATAGGCAGAAAGAATGGACTGCCACACTTTTCTTTCCTGACATATTTCTCTCGCTTCCTCAACATTCATACATCGTGTCATGCACGCGCGTGGATTTCTCTGACTCCTCACATGGCCGACATTCAATATTTGATTTATTTGATCGTGCCACGTTTTGCTCGGTCTTCCTCTATTTCTGGTTCCATTTACATCATTAACAGATAAAAAAATTTACCATTTTTTCTTCATTCATTCTTTCCATATGTCCAAACCATCTTAATGATCCTTTCATTATTTTGTTCATGACACCATCATTCGCACAGCATTCACTTCTTATATTTTCATTCGACACTCTATCATACACAGAGTATCCACACATTCGTCTAAGAGATCTCATTTCTACTGAATTTATTCCACTTTCATCCTTCTTTTCCATGTTCCATGCTTCGCTTCCATACATAAGGGATAAAAAAAACTACCAAAATGTCCACACCTTGATCATCCATGTTCAGTTTCCAGTTTGTTTCTTCGTCTCTATTGAGATACAATAAAAATTCAACACCCTGATGATGGAGGCCGCAAGGGCCTCCGAAACGTTGGTGGAGGGAACACGGTTTCACCCCGAAAAATATTCCTATATATGTGAACCGTGGAAATTTACGTTCTTACCTACCAAAATGTCCATTTGAACAATGAATTTTTTGACTATCAATTATACAATTTCTGTAACCCTGAACGAAACCGATTGGTTCGTTGAAACAAATAAAGCGGTGTAAAAACAAAATAAAAAGTGCAGTAAAATTATTTTATTTAATAATAGGTTAAGTTTTCAACAGGGCTTGAAAGTGTGCTCGCACTTTCGAACCCGCGCACCGTAACTCAAGCGATCGCTCACACCACTGCACCACGGAGACAGTTACATTGTAGACGTCGTTCACTAAAGACGTCTTGGTGTTAAAGTTGAAAGTGTACTGAAGTGTAGCAAAGTGATGTAGAGTGTTTTAAAAGGTTCAAAAAAAAAATTAAATTAAAAATAATTAACACATATACAAATATGATAGAATCAAAATTATTAATTCACAAAAATTAAATACTAAAAATAAAATATTATATACAAAATCAAGTGTGTTGGTGTTTAAATAATATCTGCAAAAAGTGATATTTTTGTGTTTTTTTACAAAACAAACATAAACTTAATTCTCTTACTAATATTTAATTTTATTTAAATTGAAATAATATTCTATCGAAAATATATTATTTTAATTAATTAATAAACTTTATAAGCATCAGAGTTTCTGCATTTATTCAATATATGAAACATAACGTAGATGTGATGCTGCCGAAACCGGTCAAAAATCGCAAAATAATTCATGATTTTTTAAATTATTAAACAATTAGTATTATCAAATATATCCACAGAATCAAAATAGGCAGTACACAACGGAGTTCTAGTGCCAACCCTCGAGTATGGAAGTGAAGCTTGGAGCTGGCAAAAGAAGGATGAAAGCAGGAAATGAGATCACTAAGAAGAATGTGCGGGAAAACGTTGTATGATAGAATACCGAACGATGAAATAAGAGAGAAATGTAAGGCAGATGACTACATCATGGAAAAAATTTAAAAGGATCCTTGAGATGGTTTGGACATATGGAACGAATTGAGAGTAGAATGGCTAAAAAGTTGTACACAAGCAGCGTGGGTGGAAAAAGAAGCCAAGGACGACCGAGGAAAACATGGCATGACCAAATTAATCAATTACTAAAAGGCGGCCACATTCGAAGTCGGAATAATCGACGTGCGTGCATGGTACGATGTATGAATATAGAGGAAGCCCGAGAGGTATGCCAGGACAGAGCATTGTGGCGATCCATCCTCTCTGCCTACCCCTCCGGGGAAATGGCGTGATGGTTAGTTAGTTAGTTAGTTTTTTAGTATTATCATATTAGGTTTGGGTCGAAGGTCTTAGTGGGTAGATTTTTTAATTTATTAAAACCATTTTTTTTTCATCTTTAATTTATTTATCTTGACATATTTTGTAGATATGATACTTTTAACATCGATAGAACGATATCGCTTTTCTAATGACGAAGTAAGCTGGTTAAAATATAATATATTATGTGGCGATGAGGTTCGCAACCCATCACAACGCGTCTCCCGCGGGGCGAAAAGATAAGGATGGAGTGCCGCATCAGTAAAACAAAAACCTATCCAAAAAAGCTAGAATGGCAGTGCACGATGGTGTTCTTCTACCGACCCTTATGAATGGAAGCGAAGCATGGAACTGGCAAAAGAAGGATGAAAGTAGAATAAATGCAGTAGAAATGAGATCTCTTAGACGAATGTGTGGATACTCTGTGTATGATAGGGTGTCGAATGAAAATATAAGAAGTGAATGCGGTGCGAATGATGGTGTCATGAACAAAATAATGAAAGGATCATTAAGATGGTTTGGACATATGGAAAGAAAAATAAATAAATAATGGTAAAAAATATATATTTTAATGATGTAAACGGAGCTAGAAATAGAGGAAGACCGAGGAAAACGTGGCACGATCAAATAAATCAAATATTGAATGTCGGCCATGTGAGGAGTCAGAGAAATCGACGCGCGTGCATGACACGATGTATGAATGTTAAGGAAGCGAGAGAAATATGTCAGGAAAGAAAAGTGTGACAGTCCATTCTTTCTGCCTACCCTTTCGGGGAGACGGCGTGATGGGTAGTTAGTTAGTTATTTAATATATTATTTTTGTATGCAAGTGATATCAATGCACGCCAGGCAAGAAACCCGAAACGCGTTCATATAATTTTGGGAAGTGTGGCAATATTTGAAGTGATTTTAATATTTTTGCTGGTTTCCCAAGAGCGAATCGTTTCGAAACATCCAATTGTTATCATCAAATTTAACGTCTGAAGTTTTATGAAATGCCCGTATCAAGATGACTGGGTGAAAGACGAGCGAATGGCCGTGGATTCTCCAAAGGGATAGGCGGAGAGGATAAATCGCCACGTTTTTATAAGTTGTGAATCTTCTCAAAGATCCTTAACATGATTTATATACGCGCACATCCTTTCTTTCGCGATCTCACGTGGTCTTTACAAAAATGTATTTGTTATTAAAAATTTCATTGTAAACTAAACTAACTAACTTACCATCGAGGGGTAGGCAGAAAGAATGGAACGCCACATTGTTCTCTCCTGACATACGTCTCTCGCTTCCTCTACATTCATACATCTTGTTATGCACGCACGTCGATTTTTCCGACTCCTCACGTGACCGACATTCAATATTTGATTGATTTGATCGTGCCACGTTTTCCTCGGCCTTCCTCTATTTCAAGCTCCGTTCACGCCGTTTACATATACCTTCTTTACCATTCTGTCTTCACTCATTCTTTTCATGTGTCCAAACCATCTTAATGACCCTTTCCTTATTTTGTTCATAACACTTTCATTCGCACCACATTAACTTCTTATACTTGCATTTGTCACTCTATCATAAACAGATTTGCCACACATTCGTCTTAGAGATCTCATTTCTACTGCATTTATTCTACTTTCATCCTTCTTTTGCCAGTTCCATGCTTCACTTCCATACATAAGGGTCGACACAAGAATATAATGAAAATAAAATAAAAACGTAAAAAATCTTTTCAAAATGTATATTAAGAACACGAAACGAAACGGCTTGATGGCTGTTTTGGTTGTTTGTATTTCTTACTTACTAACTTATCGGTCGTCTGTCGTTCACTGCTGAACGTGAGTCGGAGAAATAGACGTGCATGCTTAACACGATAAACAGAAATTAAGGAAGCAAGAGAATTGTCAGAAAATAACAGTGTGGCGGTATATTTTTTCTGCCTACCCCTTCAGCGAGACGGCTCGATGGTTAGTTTTTATTTTATTATTAACAATGAGATCGGAATATTATTAAATTAAAGGGGTAAACATGTTTATATGGCAAACCACAAAATGAAACATATTTGTAAAGCTCCTTAGCAAACCTGCGACTTTCTATACCGCAGACAATCGATTTACCTTCAACGATATTGTTCTATCCCCCGTTATACGAAGCAAATTCGTTCTTAAAGTTTTCATTTCAAATTGGAACTAATCCGATAGTAAAACAAACTATTTCGCCGTCTTTCCGGGGAGGTTGGGAGAGAGAATGGACCGCCACATACTTCTGTCCTAATATATAATGTTTTTTCGCACATTCTTCTTCGTGATCTCATTTCTACGGCATTTATCCTTCTTCTATCAATTCCAAGCTTCACTTCCATACAAAAATATTCCTAACTAACTAACTAACCAACACGTTATGTCGTACCAACCATGTCGAGTAGCCTTCTTCAGGGCGATATAATAACTGATAATAAATATAACAACAAAACAAAACATACCATCACGCTGTTTCCCCGCAGGGGTAGGCAGAGAGAATGGACCGCCACACTACTCTATCCTGGCAGACCTCTCTAGCTTCCTCCAAATTCATACAGCGAATCATACACGCACGTCGATTCTTCCGACTTTTAACATGACCGACTTTTAAAATTAGATTAATTTGGTCATGTCATGTTTTCCTCGGTCTGCCTCGACTCCGTACTCTATTTACATCATTAACGTATACTTTCTTAACCATTCTTTCTCCATCCATGCGCTCCATAAGCCCGAACCAACTCAGCGATCCTTTCATAATTTTGTTCATAATAACTTCTTCCGCTCTACATTACTTTATTCTTCTTCTTTCCGTGTCCTGTCAGGTCTCCCCAACTGTTGACTATCACCTTTGAGTAGGCCTCCCCGTCCTGGGCATTTTTTTTAAACCCATTGAAGGGTCACCCGGGACTCGGGACCGTGGCTTGGTTTCTCTTCATAGTGATGACCTGGGGGAAAATATCCAGAGTGGTATCCCCTTACTTTCTCTGGAGGATTTTCTGTCGGGGTTACCTTCCCTTAGCTGGGTTCAGTTTTATGGCGCTGGAAGCTCGCCATTCGTCCTCTCTCTATCTGCTATGGCACTAAGTAATATATGCCAAATTGCCCGGGGTTCGCGGGGTCTTTAAAAATACCTCTCATGGACTTGATAGTAGTGTTGCTGTTGTAAATGCAACATAGCGCCTTACGACATTTTGTAGAGGCATATTTTCCAGCAAAACATACCCCATCGTAGCTCTACTACCCTTTTGAACCCCATTCCTTTATTGTATATATTTTTTTCGTAAAGAGAGTTATCGTATATTGAGGGACACGTTGCATTTATGCATTTCTATGCATCTTACACTGTTATTAAACGAATAGCGCATGCCACAGACTAATGACAGACTCTCCACCAAGCTAGTCATTTAACTGACTCCATGTGATGGACTGCAACGCATCATTACATTACGCGGTCAGTTGTATACCTTCAGGAGTAATTTCAATAGAAAACGTAATAAGCTATAATTTTTGCTTCCACTTTGAGTTTAGAAGGCAGATTTGCCTAGTAAACCACAAAGAAGTTACAAATTTCACTTTATTAATCGTTAACTGGTATCCTGGTATCATTTGTTCCAATGACAATTTGAATAATTTCTTCTATATTATTTTTAAGTTCTTGCTGGTTAACTGCCTAATTACAGCTAATTAAAAAAACGGTGGATACGTGTAACATAAATTAAATAAACACAAAAGTCCGGATCGTCCATTTCAACATGTGCAACATCGAAAAAAACATAATGTATTATTACATTATGTGCTAAATTAAAAAACGGTGGATACGTGGAACATAAATTAAATAGACAATATGTGCACCATCTAAAAAGAACATTTTGTGTTAAATTATTTTTATTTTGTTATTGTATATTATATTATTTGTTTTAGATTTATTTTGTGGGTGTTGGACGATCGAAGTGTGCGCGGGAGATGCCTTTTGGTGGCGATGAGGTTCGCAACCCATCACACCGCGTCTCCCGCGGAAAGAGAAGGATGGAGTGCCGCATCAGTAAAAGTGTGACAGTCCATTCTTTCTGCCTACCCTTTGGGGAGACGGCGTGATGGTTAGTTAGTTAGTTAGTTAGTTAACTGGTATCCGGGGGTATTTACAATCCAGGAATACTATAATAAATTAACCCAGTTAGTAGCGTGCCTAAGGTCAACCAGTTAGGCAAGCCCGTCCGACTTTTTTGTGTTATAATATTAATGGATGGTCACGATAAACTATTTTTCAGTATCAAAAGAGTTTTATCTTTCCAAATTAATTTCGTGAATTGAAATTTGTAACTTCTTTGTGGACCCTTAAAGTCAAGTTATGAACCAATTAGAGGCCTTTGAGATGTGGATACATCGAAGGATGTTACGCATCTCCTGGACTGACATGAACAGCAACACAAACGTTCTCCATAGAGCAAGAGTTGACAGATAGTTGCTGAGCAACATCAAAGTCCGTAAGGTGTCCTACTTGGGCCATGTTCTGAGAGGCGAAAAGTACGCACTGTTACATCTTGGAGAGTAAGATTGAGGGTCGACGAGGTGTTGGGAGAAGGCAGGAACATCCGAGAGTGGACAGGGCTGAGGATCGTGGAGGAGCTGTTCCGAGCTGCCCAGGACAGGGAGGCCTACTCAATGGTGATAGTCGACGTTGGGGAGACCTGACAGGACACGGAAAGAAGAAGAATAATTAATTGATTTTCAATCTCATTTTAAATCCGTCTTCTTTTTAAAGTGCCCTGTCAGGTCCCCCCGACGTTGGCGATCACTTTGATAAACTCTTCCCTATCCTGCGCTATCCGGAATAGCTCCCCCACAGTTCCAAATCCCGTCCATTCCCTCAATTTCCCTTCAAAATTATATACAGCAGGCGATATTTTTCTCCTCATAGAACGTGACCCAGATATGAAATCTTGTGAACTTTGATCAATGTCAGCAGCTCTCTATTTACTCCTGCACGATTCAGGACTTCTGTGTTCGTCACTCTATCTGTCCATGGGATCCTGAACATTCTTCGGTGAAGTCACATTTCAAATGCCTCTAACCAGTTCATTGTATTTACTTTTAATATCCATGTCTCACACCCATATACTAGAACAAACCACACATAACACCTTCACCAATTCTACCATTAAATCAACTCCACCATTAAATCAACATCCACCATTAAATCTACACAAAAAAAAAATTCTGCGTCGTTTAACTCATGTTCTTGTATAATACTAGGTCTGTTCAAAAAGTATCGCGAATTTTGTATTTTTTCAAAAAGTATTTATTTATTCATGAATATCTATTTTGTCCCCTTCAAAGTAATTCCCCTCGGATATAATACATTTATGCCAACGTTTTTTCCAATCCTCGAAGCACTTAAAAAATCATTTTTGTGATCTTGTTCAGCTCCTCCTTCGATGCCGTCTTTATCTCCTCAATCGTGGCGTAGCGTCGTCCTTTCATGGGCCTCTTCAGTTTTGGAAACAGGAAAAAGTCACAGGGGGCCAGGTCTGGGGAATACGGTGGCTGCGGCACCATTACTGTGTTGTTTTTGGCCAAATATTCGCGCACAAGCAACGATGTGTGAGCAGGGGCGTTATTATGGTACAAAAGCCAGTTTTTGTTCTTCCACAAATCAGGGCGTTTCTGGCGGATTGCTTCGCGCAAATTGCGCATAACTTGCAGGTAATATTCCTTATTGACCGTACTACCCTGTGGCAAGAACTCATGACGCACCACGCCCCTGCAACAGAAGAAAACTGTGAGCAAAACCTTCACGTTCGACCGAACTTGGCGCGCTTTTTTTGGTCTTGGCTCATGCGGCAACTTCCATTGGGATGATTGAGCTTTGGTTTCCACGTCATAACCATAAACCCATGATTCGTCACCAGTTATGACCCTCTGGAGCACATTTGGGTCGTCACGGACCGAGTCCAACATCTCCTGAGCAATGTTAACACGATGCTGTTTTTGGTCGAAATTGAGCAATTTTGGCACGAATTTCGCGGCGACCCGACTCATGCCCAAATCATTGGTTAAAATCGAATGGCACGAGCCAATCGATATGTTTAGGTCCTCAGCAACTTCTCTAACGGTGATTCGACGATTGGCTAATACTATTTTCTTCACTTTATCAATGTTTTCGTCTGTTGTTGACGTGCTCGGGCGTCCGGCACGCTCTTCGTCGGTCATATCTTCTCGGCCCTCTGAGAACATTTTGTACCACCGATAAACGTTGCTTTGGTCCAAGGTAGCTTCACCATATGCCACAGTCAACATTCGAAATGCGTCCGCGCACTTTATTTTGTTTTTCACACAAAATTTGATACAGATTCTTTGATCCATTTTTTGGAATAGGCAAAAATCGAAGACGAGCCAAAACACATCCAAGCAAAACAGCTGTCAAAAATTAACTAAACATTCAAAATGGCCGACCTTGTCAGCATAAGTAAGGGACATGAGTACCAACATAACGCTACCAAAAAATAAAAAATCAAATATACGTAGCCAGCGGAAATTCAAAATTCGCGATAATTTTTGAACAGACCTCGTATAATAATGTATTTACAAATACAAGTAGAAATATAATTAATAGGAAATAAGCTGTGAATAGACAATAATAATAAATTTGTTAACACCGAAACACGAATTATATATAAATGTTTATAAAGCAATTACATAATCTATCTTTTCGTAACATTTCTGCACATTATATAAATGACAGATAACATTCAGACTCAAATAGTTACCTACTTCAGAGTGATAAAGCCCGGCTTCAAATCCATACAAAAAATTGTAGATATCTTCTGTTATATATGCACCTAGCTATATAATTACAAGGCAAAAATACATAAGTATAAATGGAGTAGTTTTTAATACGTATACTTTCTTAACCATTCTTTCTCCATCCATGCGTTCCATATTTCCGAACCATCGCAGCGATCCTTTCATAATTTTGTTCATAATACCTTTTTCCGCTCTACATTCCTTTTTTGTATCAGCATTTGAGATTTTGTCGTATATCGTTCTACCACACATAAGTCTTAGGGACCTCATATCTACCGCATTTATTCTGCTTTCATTGATAAATTCTTGTTACATATAACAATTTTGAAAGCTCCCTTCACTTTGTTATCCGCACCAACCCTTCTTTCGACGTCACTCTGTGTATGATAGAGTGTCAAATGAAAATATAAGAAGCAGATGCGGTGCGAATGATGGTGTCATGAACAAAAATAATGAAAGGATCATTAAGATGGTTTGGACATATGGAAAGAATGAAAGAAGAAAGAATGGTAAAAAAAAATCATGTTAATTATGTAAATGGAACCAGAAATAGAGGAAGACCGAGGAAAACGTGGCACGATCAAATAAATCAAATATTGAATGTCGGCCATGTGAGGAGTCAGAGAAATCTACGCGCGTGCATGACACGATGTATGAATGTTGAGGAATCAAGAGAAATATATAAGGAAAGAAAAGTGTGGCAGTCCATTCTTTCTGCCCACCCCTTCGGGGAAACGGCGTGATGGTTAGTTAGTTAATAAGTTACCATGACTAAATCATTATATTGGTTTTTAAATTCAAATTTAGAATTATGTTCGTGATTCTAAAATTATTTTGAAATTACAATCGAAACTATTTCAAATGTATCCGTTTCTTAGAGGTCGTGTAGAATTCTTGGAATCGGTATGATGTGTGGTCACCTTTCTTATTATTTCCATACGAGTGCAGGATATTAAGCAACCGTTAATAATTATTACAAATAGGTACCGCTGTCCATCAAAGGTTGGGAAACTTACTTTGTCACCAAATTAATTATCTTGTTTGTCGCAGTGTCTATATCTCGGTGTATAATACACTTCTTCTTATTCTTATTGTAGACCTATGTGGTCTGTTCTCCAGAGTATTGCTCCTCCTGTGAGATAGATTCCCAGCTGTCCTTCCATATTTTAAGAGGTCTTCCACGAGGACGAGTCCCATCAGATTGATTATGCAATGCAATATAGGGGAGTCTGGTGGTGTCCATTCTTTGAACATGACCGTACCAGCCCCTTTTTAGCTGTCTGCTCCATCTTATAATATCCTCAAACTCACATATCTCTCTTATTCTGGTGTTTCTCACGCGATCCCTCAGTGTTTTGCCCGCGTCCTCAGTGTCTTCATTTCGGAAGTCCTTAAAACTTGTTTGGTCCTTACTGTGTCTGCCCTTGCATCGACGCCATATGTTATTATTGGTCCTACGCATGCTTTAAAGATTCTCATCTTACTCTTAATGACCATGTCTTTGTTTTTCCATATTGTGGATTTTAGACCCCCAGAGATTGCAGCTGCCTTGTTTACTTGGGCTTGTATTTCTTTCCGCAGATCAGCTCATGTATAATACACGTGACAACAAAATGGCGATAGACTAGCAACCTATCACATGTCATGAGAATCAATAGCTAAAATGTTGTATATGTAAAACATATTACTCTTGAGCAGGGTTCGTGAAGTCGGTAAGTCCTGGGTTCGAATCTCGATCCTCTTTTCATGACAGTGTGATTCTCACATTGTCTTTGGTCTGATGTAGTGTAGTCACTTGACAATAAAATGGCAATAGATTAGCTACCTATCACAATGTAATGAGAATCAATATGAAAGTATACCATTTACATCGATTTGGCTCAAAAGCAATGTAAAGGGTATATACGAGTATTTCATATTGACAACAAAGTTCATCAAAATCGGTCCAGCCGTTTAAGGGAGTTTAACTACATACACCCGTTCAGAATAATTATAAAAACACTGGATTTAAAAAAAAAAAAAAAAACACTGTTTAATATTCCACTATACTATATTTATAGACCTCACAACATGTTTCGGAGTTACCTCCATCTTCAGATGTAAATATAAGGTAACTCTGAAACATGTTGTGTAGTCTATAAATATAGTATAGTGGAATATTAAACAGTGTTTTCTTTTGAAAAAATCCAGTGTAATTACAATGGAATTCCACAGTGTAAACGCCTTAACTTTCAAGAAAATAATATAATAATTATATATAATATTATATATATAAATATTAATCAAATATTGAATGTCGGCCACGTGAGGAGTCAGAGAAATCGACGCGCGTGCATGACACGATGTATGAATGTTGAGGAAACGAGAAGAATATATCAGGAAAGAAAAGTGTGGCAGGCCATTATTTCTGCCTACCCCTTCGGAGAGACGGCGTTATGATTAGTTAGTTTATATAAATTGTATAAAACCGACGTTTTCATTCGTATTAATTGTTATGGAGTTTATTTATATGAAGTTTTACATAATTATTTAAGAATAGTTTTACGTTTAGTAATAGTTTTTAAGGATTAATTGTATCTCATTAGAGACGAAGATGTAAATTATTTGGAAACAGAATATAGTAGTCGAGGCGTTTACAGGACTTATGACCTGTCATTGGTTGGGTTAAGCGATCGCTTTATGTTAACAACATTCCCCATTCCGCCCTTCTTACGACACCACGTCTGACAATTTTTTGGAACTTGTATGTATGCTACTATGTTGCACCACACTTCACATGTTACTAGTTCAATCTGCACTAGCGCCATCTATTAAGAATAGGTGTAAGCATAGGTTTCAAGCAAGCAAGAACATATTTTATTAATGCAATGTGAAAGGCTACATTTGCTAGACAACGCCAGGAGGATACTTCTCCAATTTGTTGTTGTTGTTGTTCAAGAAACTATGAATAACAGTGTATAGACCTACCAGAATGTATTTCACACTTCCGCCTTACAAGTTAGACTACGCATATAATTAGTCGATCGCGACAGTTCTAAGATAAAAAATAGATCTCATGTACGTAAAAGTTGACGATCCCTGCTATAAACAGTCAAAAATTCACTCACACCAACTGTAGCGGAGAAATTTTGAATTCAGAACTCGACATCGTGAAATAACAATTAGCCTTGATCCATCTTTTGTCACTGAAATGCGGAAATCGAAGACGAAAGTGTCGCGAATTTCTAAGGAAACCAGATCAAGTTAACCGTCGCGTTGCCATGTGGTCAATTGAGTTTCCACTGCCAATTTAAAGTTGATTTTCTTAAAACCTATGGACCCTAATATTATAAAAAAAATTGTAATCCTCGATTGAAGTGTTCTCAATATTTCGTAATAAAAAAAAAAGCAAAAAATTACTTCCTTCATCCCAAAAAAAAATATTTTTTAAGACTGCCCTCACCTTCATTCGTGTAATGGTAGAATTTGTTTTGCTAATATTTACAACTTTATCAAAAGTGACAAATACTTACTCGCTGTTTTGAACGTATTATAAATTATATGTTTGGCCTTTTCTCATAGGTACGTAATAATACCGACTGTGGACGGAAACGCAGCACGCAACTTAATAATATCAGAACTGTGCAAATATTAACACTTTACCAAAAGGGACAAATATTAATACGTACTCGTTGTCTTAAACGTAATTTACATTTTGCGTAGGTGCCTTTATCATACGTAAAACGGCGCGGCGGGGCGAGACAAGTTCATACTTGGTGTCAGTTGCTCATATGCTGTGACGCATTCCATATCAGAAATCGCATGGTTCCAGAAAAAAATTAATAATGATATGTTTTTCAAATAATCCATGTACGAGTATGTTATAGGTATCGATATATTCCTAATGAAATTCCCTACAAGATGACATAAATTAAATTTTGATTCATCGAGTCATATGCTTGATATTTAGATAAAGTTAGCGATAAACTGAATTGACCACATGGGAGCGAGCGTTTTGTTTTGAACACGGTACGTTAAGGGTTAAGAAGAAAGTCACCACCACCAAGCTAAGAAGAAATGATTTTTTATATCAATTTAAAATGACACGGAAGAGGCTCTATTGACTTCTCATACTTCGGTATGAAATTCGTAATGGCTGCAAATCTCTACTCCCAAATATCTGAAAAATTTATTGTCACGTGAATTCTACACCAGACCAAAGACAGTGTGACAATCACGCTGCCATCGCCGGGAATCGAACCCGGGACCTTCGGTATGGAAATCAGAACTCTTATCACTCTGCCACGAAGGTCGTCGATGTCAGTTTTTTGTAGGTTTCCTTTAAGGGAGTCCAAAAATTTACTGCTCATTTTATAACCTAGTCCCAAGCCAACGTTTGATTTCGTTCATAATAAGATGGAACAGAAAGGGTCTTAAATTATCTCCCTGTCTTAAACCATTGCTGCAGGAATTTCCATGGACAGTTCATTGACAACCTTAATGTTTGTTTTGCAATTGGTATACAGAATTTGAACAGTCTTTATCGATGTATTGGATATTCCTCCTTCCTGTAAATTTCTCACAATAACCCTTAGCAACACCCTGTCAAATGCCTTTGTCAAATCAATAAAACAGATGTAGGTTTCTTTGTTATATTCGATTGCCTTCTCTTTTATTTATCTCAGAATGAAGATTGCATCTGTAGTGGAGCAATTTGGTCAAAAACCCTGTTATTCTTCCCTATTGGTAATCTTTTACTCTAGTTACGTTTTCAATAAACTTATAAATAGTTATAGTTAAAACAAAAAAAAAATTAAGGATTAATTGTATCTCAATAGAACCGAAGATGAAAATTGTTTTTTTTTTAAACAGAATATGGTTGTCGAGGCGTTTACAGGACTTAAGACCTGTCATTGGTTGGGTTAAGCAATCGCTTTATGTTAACAACATCCCCATTCTGCCCTTCCTACGACCACCACGTGTTAACCCAGCCGTAAACGCCTCGACTACCATATTCTGTTTCCAAAAAACAGTTTACATCTTCATCTCTATTGAGATACAATTAATCTTTAAAAATGATTAACCCGCAATGGGTAAAATCCAGTATTTGTCTACAAGTATTTGTATACATTCAAAATACAAAAAACAAAAATGCATCAATTAAATCGAAAATGAACGTTTACAATAGAGTTCTGGTCCTACTCTTATGTATAGAAGCGAAGCATGGACCTGACAGAAGAGGGAAGAGAGCAGAATAAATGCGGTAAAAATGAGGTCCCTAAGACGTAAGTGTAGTAGAACGATGTACGACATAATTTCAAATGCTGATATAAAAAAGGAATATAGAGCATAAGAAGGTATTATAAACAAAATTAAAGATCACTGCATTGGTTCAAACAATTTTTTTTATGAATTCCATGATTTACAATATGAAGCTGAAAATATAAGTTTTTCAAAATTATTTCATATACTCGTATTATATTCTATTATATATTTAACTATATGAAAACACATATAATATTATATTAAATGAAACGGCCGTTCACAATGGAGTCCTGGTCCCAAACCTAATGTATGGAAGCGAAGCATGGAACTGGCAGAAGAAGGATGAGATGAGGTCCCTAAGACGTATGTGTGGTAGATCGATATACGACAGAATCTCAAAAGAGCGGAAGAAGGTATTATGAACAAAATTATGAAAGGATCGCTGCGTTGGTTCGGATATGGAGCGCATGGAGGGAGAAAGAATGATTATGAAAGTATATATTAGCGATGTAAATGGAGTACGGAGTCTAGGTATGACCAAATTAATCAAAATTTAAAGGTTGGTCATGTGAGAAGTTGGAAGAATCGATGTGCGTGTATGACTCGCTGTATGAATATGTAGGAACCTAGAGAGGTGTACCAGGATAAAGTAGTGTGGCGGTCCATTCTCTCTGCCTACACTTGCGGAGAAACGGCGCAATGGGTTGTTGTTGTTGTTAGTTGTTATATACTTCTGGATTTCTATGGATTTTCCTTTATATAAAATAAATTATAATTAACCTAAAACAAAATTAATGGTATCTCAATAGAGACGATGTGCAAATTGGAAACAGAATATGGTGGTCGAGGTGTTTATAGGACTTATGACCTGTCATTGGTTGTGTTAAGCGCACGCTTTTTGTAATACAACATTCCCCATTCCACCCTTCTTACGACCACCGTGTCTGATAAATTTTTGGAAGTTGCATACATGCTACAAAGTAACACCACACTTCACATTTTTTAGTTCAATCTTCACACTAGCGCCATCTATGAAGATTGGATTAATAAATGTTGAAAAAACAAAATGATTCTAGTGCCATTTGACAATTTTTAATTATATTAATTAATTAATTAGCCATTTGACAATATAATTTCATCACTATGACAGCAAATATAAAACCAATTTCACGAACATAATATGCAATGAATACGTTATTTTTTAACAAAGTGTGTATAAAGTGGACAATAAGAACGCATGTTAATAGTGAAAATTGTTTAACAAACGTAAAAAATAAAAAAATGCAAGAAAATTGTAAAAAGAACGCAAAAAAACATTTGAAAATCAACCAAACAAACGAGTATACCGCAGTAGAAAATAAAAAAAAGAATCAATATTCTTGTTTTAAAAACAAGAGAAAAATGATTTCGCTCAGCCCCGCGTCGGGGGTGATTTATTTCATTTGTGCTGTGCTGCTTAACCTGTGCGCCACCATGTCGGCCGACAGCGGTGACGTCATCAAGCTGGATCTGGACGTGTTTAGGAATGATGACGCTATATTCCCGCTTGACCGACAGAGGCCTTCCAGTCAGCAAGAGAAGGATCTGATGATATTAGACGCAATAGCGAGAAGGAAAGGAAGCTACTATGAGACAGACGACTCGATCGTTCAGCTACTTGGAAGAAGTAAGAACTCTTTTCACTTCTTAATTATTTCTTCCTCAGCCTATTCCCGCCCACTCCTGGACAAAGACCTCCTCCATTCGCTTCCATGTCACTCTGTCCTGTGCAGACTGCATCCAGGTTATTCCGACGTGTCTGTTCAGATCATCCTTCCACCGTTGTTGCGGTCGCCCTGCACTTCTCTTTGCCATACACATAAAACGAAAATATATCATAGTTATGTTTGTTTACCATAGATGGTGCTTATGTCGAATTCTGTGTTTAAGCATGCGCAAATCACTTGCGTTATATATTTGTGTTTCGATATTCCATGTATGGAAAGTGTAAAAATGTCGAAATCAATGTCAATTGTCATTTAGTATATAGTTTATCGGAAAACGTTTCAAGTCAACGTTCGGACAGGACAACGTCTGTCAAGTCCACTAGTGTACATATATAAATCGACCATTTCGATTGGGGTGTTGTCCATTATTATTATTATTATTATTATTTTGTTGATATGGTCAGATGGGGACGTCAAAGACGGCGATACTGGCATCAACACGTAGAAAGGATGAGCTCAAATAGAATAACACACAAAGCTCTCCATGGAACGCCAAACGGACAACGCCGACAAGGAAGACCCCCGAAACGGTGGAGAGAAAGTTGGAGTTCAGCGTCTCAAGAGAACCCGCCCGAAATAACAGACTCCTGAGTCTACTAAAAGTGAAGAATAAGAAGAAGAAGATTATTTTGTTGAATCGCTCTTTACATCATGACAGCATGAGCCAAATCGATGTAAAGGGTATAATTATAGCTATCATAGTGATTCTCGTGACATATGACAAATGATTTGACATTTTATTGTCACGTGAATTTACAGTAGACCATAGACAGTGTAACAATCACACTGCCCTCGCCGGGAATCGAACCCGGAGCCTTTGGGGTGGCAGTAAATGCACTTACCACTCGGCCACGAAGGTCGTCAATTGTGATATTTTTTTTTTTTACGTATACAACAGGTCGCTTGAACCCAATTACAGTATACAATTTGTTTTTTAAGCTGATATATTGATTCTCGTGACATGTGACAGGTAGCCAATCTATCGCCATTTTATTCAAATCAATCAAATCAGTTTATTAACTCAATAGACATTACAAACAGTAAAATATTTAAGGCATCTATTAAGTACAGGTAAAATATTATTATAATACAACAAAGTACCAGGAACGCATTAGAGATGGTTCGACATTAGGAAGACAAGATACTTTCTAAAGTCAATAGTATTTGCCCCCTGAACGTACTTTCACTAACATGAAAGACGTCGATCTCCGAGGAGACCGCGTTCAGCAGACTAATTGCTCTTCCCACCGGTGTCACCAGAGGCAGATTGGTTCTGGCGGCCGGTAGGTAAAACAATCTGTGCTGTCGCTGTCGGAGATATCTATCGGGGACAAAAAGACCAACATCCTCCAGTACGGCCGAGTTCTCAAAGTATCCCCTAATTAATCTGAAGACATGGGTTATTAGATGTCCATCTCTTCGAAGCTGTAAAGAATTGGCTCCGAGCATTCCCAGAAGAAATGCCGTGGGATAGAGCCACGGATAACTACCATACTCCCTCATGTAGAGATACCTCATTTATTGTCACGTGAATTCTAAAGCAGACCATAGACAGTGTGACAATCACACTGCCCTCGCCGGGAATCGAACCCGGAACCTTCGGGGTGGCAGTCAATGCACTTACCACTCGGCCACGAAGGTCGTCATTATTATATTATAGCCATCATAGTGATTCTCGTGACATATGATAGATAGCCAACCTATCGCCATTTTAATCTCACGTGAATTCTACACATGACCAAAGACAGTGTGACAATCACACTGCCTCCGCCGGGAATCGAACCCGGGTGGCAGTCAATGCACTTACCACTCGGCCACGAAGGTCGTCAATTGTGATCTGTACTGTAGTATGGAGTTTGCCAAATAGGTACGGATATTTAGGCACGCACAATAGCAGATGTCGTTGTATGCGAAGCTGAAGCAAATTGAAGACATGACATAATCCAATGAAGCAACAGCGAACAGGAACTGAACGCTAGGAAGTATTTTGTGTGTGTTCACCATTGTTTCCCTATTTAACCAAATATTTGCAATCTTTAGGACAGATTTTGAATTGTATGCGCGGGTCGCTCCAGTGCACGTGCGTGGTCGTTACGAAACTATTATGTTTTTAGAGCGTCGCTAGAACTTTGGGTGTTCCCTCCATCCAGTGGCGTGCCTAGGGTCAGCCAGTAAGGCAAGGAATTATAAATAAATATTCGTAAACAATATAAATGAAGTTCGTTACACATCGAATAGTAACATACTTCAGAGTGATAAAGCCAGGCTTCAAATCCATACAAAAAATGTAGATGTCTTCTGGTATATATTATTATTATTATTATTTTGTTGAATCGCTCTTCACTTCATGACAGCATGAGCCAAATCGATGTAAAGGGTATAGCTATCATAGTGATTCTCGTGACATGTGATAGGTAGCTAATCTATTGCCATTTTATTGTCACGCGAATTCTATACCAGACCAAAGACAGTGTGACAATCACACTGCCCTCGCCGGGAATCGAACCCGGAACCTTCGGGGTGGCAGTCAATGCACTTACCACTCGGCCACGAAGGTCGTCAATGTCGTCGTGATAGTGATTCTCGTGACATGTGATAGGTAGCTAATCTATTGCCATTTTATTGTCACGCGAATTCTATACCAGACCAAAGACAGAGTGACAATCACACTGCCCTCGCCGGGAATCGAACCCGGAACCTTCGGGGTGGCAGTCAATGCACTAACCACTCGGCCACGAAGGTCGTATGTACCTAGCTATATGATTACAAGCCAAAAATACGTAAGTGCGACAAAGAGCCTTTTACATTTTGCAAGCCCAATATGAAGCCGGCCTGTGTGCCTGGTGCCTGGATTGGCCCGGAAATAGCCCTGACCTAAACCCTATCGAGAACTTGTGGCATAAAATGGCAATTGAAATAAATAAACTGAAGCCTCCGTCAAAGGAAAACCTTAAAAACTTCATTGAAATTGTCAGAAGCCGGAAGAATCGACGTGCGTGTATGACTCGATGTATGAATGTGGAGGAAGCTAGAGAGGTGTGCCAGGATAGAGTAGTGTGGCGGTCCATTCTCTCTTCCTACCCCTGCGGGGAAACGGCGTGATGGTTTGTTGTTGTTGTTGTTGTTGAAAAAGTGTGATTGAAAAATTTATCCAAGACTACATACATAATTTGGTGAAATCCATGCCTAAACGTATTGAAGCAGTTATATAAAAAAAAAAGGTGAGACAACAAAGTACTGATTTTGTTAGTTTTTGATAATTGTTAGTGTTATACTCGTATACCTATGTAATTTTAAATAAATATGTGTTTATTTAAATTATGTGAGCATTTTTAATTTTTGTGACAAAAAATCGAAAATCTACAAATTAACTCTAAAATTAAGAAAAAAAATTTTTTTGATCCCTAAGAAGGCACTTTTCTTGCAGATCATCTTTAAACAGTGTTGTTTAATAATTTGGAGTGAAAAGCTATCAAGGAATCACGAAAAAATTATATAATTACAAAAAACCGATATTTTCAGTGTGAAAAGATTTCTGTGCTCGCTACTGTAGATCTTTTAAGGCAAGCCCGGCTTCTGGGCTTGTATGGACGTACCGCCACTGCCTCCATCACGCACCAGCGCTAGAGATCGTGTCCCATGTCACGATTTGCTCTAAATCTTTGCTAAATAGAACTGGCTCCATCTTCAACGACCTTCGTGGAAGAGTGGCAGCAATTGGGTGGTTCAGAATATTAATGGATCAAGTCCATCGATCCTGATTCTGAGATAATTAGACCTAAAGTTGAAAGACTTTTGTAAAATCCAGGGATGTTTTCACTGCAAACACTTCATTTATCTTGATAGTACATTAATCAATTTAAATAAATAGACCAATTAATAAATTTAAATTAATTAAATAAATAGATTCCCTGTGATTTTTTTTTCTTGCTTTTCCGCTAGTAGAACAGACCATATATAACACTTAATCATTCTTTGTCGGAGTTTTAAGTTAAGATTATCGTTGCAAAATGAGGTTCTCATTTTATTAAATGCACGTGCAACTTCAGTTATGTATTTTATTTCAATGTCCGGGTCAAGCGCTTTAGTGATAATGTTTTAATTTTCTCGCATAGAGAAGTATCTAGGCATAGACCTGGTGGGAGGAGCTGATCTGCGGGAAGAAATACAAGCCCAAGTTAACAAGGCAGCTGCAATCTCTGGGGGTCTAAAATCTACAATACGGAAAAACAAAGACATGGCCATTAAGAGTAAGATGAGAATCTATAAAGCATGCGTAAGACCAATAAAAACATATGGCGTCGAAGCAAGGGCAGATACAGTACTTCCGAAACGAAGACACTGAGGACGATAACAGGCAAGACACTGAGGGATCGCGTGAGGAACACCAGAATAAGAGAGATATGTGAGGTTGAGGATATTATAAGATGGAGCAGACAGCGAAAAAGGGACTGGTACGGCCATGTTCAAAGAATGGACTCCACCAGACTCCCCTATATTGCATTGCATAATCAACCTCATGGGACTCGTCCTCGCGGAAGACCTCCAAAAAGATGGAAGGACAGCTGGGAATCTACCTCACAGGAGGAGCAACTCTCTGGAGGACAGACCACATAGGTCTACAATAAGGAAGAAGAAGGAGAAGAAGAAGCATAGAGAAGAAGATATTTATAACATTTATCTGTATAATTACTAGAAACGCACGACTTCGGCGTACCGATTTCCTATATATGGTAGAAACTATTGCATGTTTCGGTTTGAAGATTTCGATATAGAAATTATGTGAACTTGAAAAACCCTGAATGTTAAAGGTAACAATGGATTCTGAGTTACTTCCGATGTTTATGGAAATTGTGAGAAAATTAGAAATAGCGGAAAACACGATCGCACGTGTGAAAAGTCGCATTCATTATGTTATAATGGACTCGACCTAAATATTCTGATGCAAATACATTGAAACGGTGCGTTTTCTGGATCTTACAATATATTCATAGAGAGTTGCATATTTGTTTTATTTAATGTATACAAATACTTGTAGACAAATCGTACGCTTAATAGTAAACTGACCGATTATGGTTTAGGTCATAATTGAGTTAACATTAGACAGAGGTTTGTGTTAACGCTATCCATCTATTTTTCCATGTTAACGCTATCCATTCGTACGTGTTTTTCGACTGTTTTTGTTAAAACACCGACTCATGTCAGATTGAGCAAAACTTGCTTTTTTGAGTTAAGCCAGTGTTCTATCAAGCGTGCGAAATACTGGATTTTACCCATTGCTATTAGAGTTAATCATTTTTTAAGAATTAATTGTATCTCAATAGATACGAAGATGTAAATTGTGTTTTAGTTTTATATTTTTAGTTTTCTTTTAGGAAGCCTTTCACATTGCATTAATAAAGATTTTCTGCTTAATGCTTACATATATTCTTAATAGATGGCGCTAGTGTAGGTTTGACCTAAAAAATGTGAAAATTGTAATATATATCTTTCAAAAATTTGTCAGACGTGGTGGTCGTAAGAAAGCGAATTGGGGAATGTTGTTAACATAAAGCGATCACTTTACCCAACCAATGACAGGTCATAAGTCCTGTAAACGCCTCGGCCTATAAATTTTGTTGTAACTTTTTAAGGATTCATTGTATCTCAATAGAGACGACGATGTAATTTTTTTTTTTGGAAACAGAATATAGACACAAGTATAATTAAGTTTAAAGTATCATAATTTTTTATATTAATATTTTTTTGATTGTATAATTTCAGTGATACCCCAGAGCTGCCGATACAAGGGTGCGAAGTTCGAGTGCGGGTTGAGCATCTCCTGCGTCCTCGGGGGTGGTCGTCCTGTGGACTTGTGCTCCGGAGGGATGATATGGGCATGCTGCGTCGACAGAGATCTTCCAGCAGATAAGCCAGAACCAGCTATTCTTCATAACGTCAGTAAGTAATATTTTAAATCATATTCATCTTAAAAAAATAAAAATAATTTTTAAAATCAAACCGCAAACCATCTCATTGAACAAAATCATTAGTTTAAAAAAAAAAAGCTCTATTTATGGTATCACTTTTTTGCGTTAGCTGTTTCGTCAACCTACGTTGACATCATCAGGTGTTACAATATTTTTTCAACCTATTATTGTAACACCTGATAATGTCAACAAAGGTTGACGAAACAGCTGTCGCGAAAAAATATATATAATGGGATTTTTTTCTATATTTGCCATACTTTGTGTTGTTATGATGCTTTATTTCTCTTTTTTTTATACACTTTGTATACACAACACTTAGATTTAAAAAAAAAAATTACATATCAGACATGTTTCGGACAACCAGTCCTTCTTCAGTGATACATATTATAAAGATACATATTTAAAATATTATAAAATTGTTTACATGATCTGACAGATGTTTTAAGATTTATACATGTAAACAATTTTAGAATTTTTTTTAAATATGTATCTTTATAATATGTATCACTGAAGAAGGACTGGTTGTCCGAAACATATCTCTGTAATTTTATTTTTTTAATATAAGTGTTGTATATACAAAGTATATAAAAAAATATATATATTGAAAATCTGTGTATGACAGTGTCGAATATAAAATATAAAAAGTGAATGCAGTGCGAATGAAAGTGTCATGAACAAAATAATGAAAGGTACATTAAGATGGTTTGGACACATGGAAATAATGAATGAAGAAAGAATGATAAAAAAGTATATGTAAACGATGTAAATGGGACTATAAATAGAGGATGTCCGAGGAAAACGTGGCACGATCAAATAAATCAAATATTAAATGTCGGCCGCGTGAGAAGCCGGAAAATCGACGCGCGTGCATGACACGATGTATGTACGTAGAGGAATCCAGAGAAGTATGTCAGGAAAGAAAAGTGTTGTTCTCCATTTATTTTGCCTACCCCTCTGGGGAGACGGCGTGATGGTTAATTAGTTAGTTTTATTAATTACTTCAAGTGTTTTGTGTCTCTGTCAATGGTATTTGGAAATACCCGATTTTTACTGGAATTCTGAAACAAAAATATTTGAAATTATAATTAAATAAATATAAATAATAATAAAAAAATATATATATAAATATACCGACTGAAGCAAAGATGGCAGTGTGCAGTGGAGTTCTAGTCCCGAACCTTATGGATGGAAGTGAAACTTGGAGTTGGCAGTAGAAGGATGATAGTAGGATAAATGCCGTAGAAATGATGTCACTGATAAGAATGTGGAAAAACAATGTATGATAGAATATGTAATGATGAAGTAAGAAAGGAATGTAAGGCGGATGAATGCGTGATAAATAAAATTAAGAAACGGTCACTAAGATGGTTTGGACATATGGAACAAATGGATGAAGAATAGTTAAAAAGATTGTGAGTGTGAATGGGAAAAGTAGTGTGAATGGGAAGTAGTGTGAATGGGAAAAGAAGTCGGGGAAGGCCAAGAAAGACATGGCATGACCAAATTAATAAATTACTGAAATGCGGCCATGTTCGAAGTAGGAACAATCGACGAGCGTACATGTCACGATGTGTGAAAATAAAAGAGTCGCGAGAATTATGCCAGGATGCAATGTGGCAATCCATCCTCTCTGTCTACGACGCCTGAAACGGCGTGATGGTTAGTTAGTTAGTTCGTAATTAAATAAAACAATGTTTTTTATTACTTCCACTTATTCTAAAATTAAGAATACAGTTATTGTTTTATTAATATGTATGAAAAAACTATGGTTTTCAAGGAGTTTTATTATAATATTTATGTATGACATGTTTCACCCTTCTAAGGCATTATCAAATGTCATGTTTTGATCAAATGTCAATGATCAATTTAATACCCGAAAGAGATAAACGGAGACTAGAGGCTTTTGAGATGTGGTCCTACAGAAGACTATTAGGAATTTCCTGGAGAGACCACATTACGAATGAGGAAGTTCTTCAAGGAATCGAAGGAGGAAGACACCTACTCAGGACCTTGTCCAAAAGGCATGCAAGATGGATCGGCCATGTAATACGACAAGAAGGCCTCTTGCATGCCATAATGGAGGGTATGACCGAGGGGACAAACTCTATGGGACGCCCACGCCGAAGAATGGAAGAGAAGAATAGAGGAAATTACTGCAAACCAATCCCAGGATTGAAACCAGAGAGAAAGAGATGGAGTTTTACATCATTGTTCAAGAAACAATAAATAAGTAATTATTTTATTACACATTCGTCTAAGAGATCTAATTTCTATTGGATTTATTCTACTTTTATCCTTCTTTTGGCAGTTCCACGCTTCTTTTTACAAGAGCACCATTGTGCACAGCCAAGGTATATAGAATAATATGGTAAGATATTGCGCACGTAGCATGCTATCCCTTTCTAATAATTTGCTGTCAAGTGACGTCATGTGGTGAACTCGAAATCGAAACGAAACTATAAACAAACCTAAATAACTATAAACAAGCTAAATCAAATGGAGTTGATTTGCCATATCCAGTTAAAAATCTTTTTTATCGATGTAAAATGTTTTTCAAAATAAGAACAATGAACTTAAAGCTCATTGAAGATGCTAACTCTAAAAAAAGAAAAATAAAAAAAACAATAACTTAAATAAAGAAAACGATTTGTCATAATTTATTTAATACAATTACAAAAACTTCTTTTAATTAGACGTAATAAATAAACAAAGAAAAATTCCATACCCAATGTATAAATATATACTCAACTCATACTACACAACCTAATGCTTGGGTCTCCACGTGACGTAGCTGCGCAGTAGATGTCAAAAATAAAACGCGGAATATCTTACCATATTTATTCTATATACCTTGGTGCACAGCCATCTAAGCTATTTTAGATAGGCTCGTTTCCGATGTCAATTGTAAAATAGCACTGTATGCCGAATTTGATACATGTCTTTATAATCGTCGGTTTAATGCTTTGTTTTGAAATATTTTCAAAATCTCGTTCGTGTAATACCAGAAATGGCAAGAGCCAACGGAAGACTCGAATCGGAGAGCCAGTGGTTTTTAGTGTTACATCAGACCAACATGTTATATAGTTGCAAAATTTGCCATTCAGAGCGTGTTAGGTGCTAATTGGTTATTCCGATTGAATTATTTTGTGAGCAGTTTGTGCGCTTCGACTAATACACGCCCAAGAATCAAGTTACAAAATGTAACTAACTAGCTAACCATCACGTCTCGCCGAAAGGTAGGCAGAAAGAATGGACTGCCACATTGTTCTATCCAGATATATTAGGTCCTTACATATGAAATTGGCGTTTTGTATGGGAGGAACATAAAGTTGATTTTTTTTAAATATAATATATTTATTTAATCAAAGTATGTACCATTGCTATCTATGCACTTTTGCCATCTCATAGGTAGTTCATCGATCCCTTTACTAAAAAAAACATTCGGACGGGAATCAATAAAATCTTTGAAGTCGGTTTGGACTGCCCCATCGGAGTTGAATTTTTTCCCTTGCAAGAAGTTATCCAAATTTCGAAAAAAATAGTAATCTGTTGGGGCAAGGTCCGGAGAGTACGGTGGATGTCTTAGACATTCCAATTGAAGCTCTTCTAATTTGGTAGCCGTCTGTTGTGCAGTGTGTGGTCTAGCGTTATCATGAAGCAGCAGTGGCCTAGAGCGATTAACCAGCCTCGGTTGTTTAGCAGCTAGCTTTTCCATCATGGTTTGCAGTTGTTGACAATAGACATCTGCCGTAATCGTCTGGCCAGATTTAAGAAAGCTGTAGTGAACGACACCAGCACTAGTCCACCAAACGCTCACAAGTAACTTTTTTGGAGTCAATTTTCGCTTGGGGCATGGTTTGGCTAGTTCGGCAGGGTTCAGCCATTGCGATGAGCGCTTCCGATTATCATACAGGATCCACTTTTCATCACAGGTAATGATTCGATTCAAAATCCCTTCATTATTGTGCCGGTTGAGTAATGCAACGCAGCAGTCAACGCGCGTTTGTTGATTTGCTTCACTCAATTCGTGAGGTACCCACCTTTCAAGCTTTTTGACCTTCCCAATTTGCTTCAAGTGGATTAAAACAGTTTTATCACTAACACCGCTGCCTGCAGCTAACTCGGACGTGGTTTGCGATGGATCCGCTTCCACAATAGCCTTCAATTCTTCATTATCAACTTTGGTCTCCGGCCGTCCACGGGGCTTGTTCTGGAGGTCAAAATTTCCAGAACGAAAACGTTGGAACCAAAAACGCACTGTGTTTTCTTTTGCGGCACCGTCGCCATACACATCATTAATCCTTCGAGCCGTTTCTGCAGCACTGGTGCCACGGTGGAACTCGTACTCGTAAATAACGCGATATTTCAAGTTTTCCATATTGTAAACTGAGTGACGCAAAGAAAAAAAACAATTGAGGAAAAAACAAATGAATTATAATTTTCGAAACACAAATACTTGAGTAAATAGCTGTATAAATTTGAATTTGGAATTCCTAACCAAAGAGAAGATATTTGAGATCAAAGTTGCCAGTACGGCAAAACGCCGATTTCATATGTAAGGACCTAATATTTCTCTCGCATCCTAAACATTCTTGGCTGAGTGAAGTGCTTTAAATGCTACAACAAAGGTCTCGGGTTAGATTCCTGGAGATGGCAGTGTGATTTTCACACTGTCTTTGGTCTGGTGAAGAATTCCCGTGATAATGCTTGGATTTGTTTTTAGGAATGCCAAGATATTTCCGAAAACACAGGTACTTCGGGTGTTGTATAATTACTTGGTAAAAAGTCGGCTGAAATATAGTTCTATTATTTGGTCACCGCCTGGGATCCAATTTTCTCTGATGGTGGAGCGAGTGCAGAAAAAAATTCAGCGCTTTCTTTACCTCAGGAAGCGCGGTTATTACCCGTGGCTCTTTCTGACTGAATTCTTGCTAGGCATGCTTAGCTACCAATCGTTGAAGAGAAGGAGAAATATTCACTTGGGAGTTCACTTCTTTCAGCTGATTGGCGGCCGTATACAGAACTCGGATGTCCTGAGTGATGTAGGTCTATTTGTCCCTGATAATTACCTTCGTCAAAGACAGCACAGATTGTTTTATTTGCCGCGCTGCATAACCAACCTGCCAATGGTTATGCCTGTGGGTAGGACAATCTTATTGCTTAATCGGATCGCCTCGAAGGTCGACATATTTCGTGATAGTGTGAGTTGCCTCAGGGATGCAATATCAATGCTATGATTTTTTCTTATTCTTAAGCTTAATTTTTTTTTAATGCTTCTCTTTTTATAATGTAATTGCAAACGATCTGGAATTGTATGTCTGTAATGTTTGTGATTTTTATCAAAATAAATTAAATGAAATGAAATCCCTAAGATAGAGGTATTAATCTAACCTTCCCCGCGGCTGAACCGTGTCGCCGTCATTAAAGATTTCTCATTCGCCTGATTCGCAAGACATTAGAAGGCGGTGAAAGATTCGAAATGAGTCGCGAGTCGTATTGTCACACACGGTGATAATTATGATAATTCTATACACTTCCGACGTTTTACAATTGACTGGTCTTGTTTTCTTCACTTTCGGCTGGCGCAGGGCCGGACTAGCGCCTTGTATAAATAACCGTATGTGTTCTTATGTAGAGGAGAACCACCACGAAGAGAACATTTTTTTATCTCCTTGCTGTAAATACAAAATCAATACACAGTTTCAAAAACAAAGTATGAAGTTTTGTAGAGTATTCATTCCTTCTATAATTCCTAAAGTGAATTTTAAATTCAATTATCAGATTCTAGGTTATGGATAATTTTATAAAAAAATGAGAAATGTTCTCTTCAAGGGATAGTGTACCATGAAGAGAACACTGGTTCCCATGAAGAGAACAGGCACATACGTTACACATACTCTTCATGAATCCGTCTAGCCAATACATTCCAGATTTCTTGTTATCTTTCCAAAAAGCTGGAGTGTTAATATTATTAACAACTGCGAATTGGTAAGCAAGTTCTCGAGTTTGCACTTTAGTAAGACCGCGACACATTTTAGAAGCAGTGCTTAGGTATGATGCAAGCAAATTCTCATGGTCAACACAATTTTTTTTACGATTACCTATATTGCGATTATATTTAAAACTCTCCCCGGCTTCTTGTGCGTGTTTTGATCGTTTAATAACTTTCCACAATAATTTTGTTGCTATATCTGTCTCCTTAGCTACACTGCGAATGCTTTTCTTTTGTACGATGACGGTATCTATTGCATCTTTGAATTCGTCGTCCGTCGTACGTTTTATTTTCGGCATCTAAAAAAATGTATGATTGAGTACATCTTTTGTGATAGATAATTTTAAATAATATTATAAAACAAAAAAACACGAAGAAAACACTAAGCCTATGAAGAGAACGTTCTCTTCATAGAACTGCGGCGTGTTATCTTCATGGAATTATGACTTACTTTAGAAAAACATTGAAATTATCGAGATGGATTTAATATTATTCAATATAACCTTATCAAATAAAAACTATAATATATAATCACGTTACACTACGGGTAAATCCTTTTTACTCCTAGCTTACTATTAACCGTCGCGTTGCCATGTGGTCAATTGAGTTTCCACTGCCAATTTAAAGTTGATTTTCTTTAAACCTATGGACCCTAATATTATAAAAAAAAAATGTAATCCTCCATTGAAATGTTCTCAATATTTCGCAATAAAAAAAAACAAAAAATTACTTCCTTCATCCCAAAAAAAAAATTTTTTTAAGACTGCCCTCACCTTCATTCGTGTTAAGGTAGAATTTGTTTTGCTAATATTTACAACTTTATCAAAAGTGACAAATACTTACTCGCTGTTTTGAACGTATTATAAATTATATGTTTGGCCTTTTCTCATAGGTACGTAATAATACCGACTGTGGACGAAAACGCAGCACGCAACTTAATAATATCAGAACTGTGAAAATATTAACACTTTACCAAAAGGGACAAATATTAATACGTACTCGTTGTCTTGAACGTACTATACATTTTGCCTAGGTGCCTTTATCATACGTAAAATTATAGCGCCACGGCGCGGCGGGGCGAGACAAGTTCATACTTGGTGTCAGTTGATCATATGCTGTCTCGCATTCTATATCAGAAATCGCATGGTTCCAGAAAAAAATTAATAATGATATGTTTTTCAAATAATTCATGTATGTTATAGATATCGATCTATTCCTAATGAAATTCCCTACAAGATGACATAAATTAAATTTTGATTCATCGAGTCATATGCTTGATATTTAGATAAAGTTAGCGGTAAACTGAATTGACCACATGGGAGCGAGCGTTTTGTTTTGAACACGGTACGTTAAGGGTTAAAAGGTCAGCAGATGAAGCAGTCAGCACAATTTTTATTTTTACTACGCCCGTAAACCTCTCTTGTCCACTGTCCGAAGCACACAGAATGGTCGTCACACCACTGCGATCACGTGATGAGCTGCAGGATGTCACTAGATTTATTACTATCGTTGCAAATGCAACTGTTCTCTTCATAGGCCGTTCATGGGGTTCTCCCCTACGCACGTAAAAATATATACTTCTTTGACGTAACAAATCAAAAATAACTCGTGCCATTACTTTACGACAAGGATTCTTCTTCTTCAAGTGCCCTGTTGGGTCCCCCCAACGTTGGCGATCATCTCGGCGAACCTATCCCTGTCCTGCGCCGCTCGGAACAGCTCCTATACACTTCGGATGCCGGTCCACTCCCTCACGTTTCGCAGCCAGGACATTTGTATCCTTCCGGGCCCTCGGCCTCATACAACGTATTCTATCATACAACGTGGTACTATTTTATATTTTTTACGACTAACATCAACCATGTGTCGTTTCAAGACATGTTTTCGCAATTCGTGAGTTAAAAAAATAATATTCCCCTTTAAGTTGATGGGTATTTTGAGATTCTTCAATGGGTTATTCCAAACTAATCCTTACCTGGTGCCTCGTACGCGATATACACAATGGACAAAGAGATTCTTCAAGCGGAACTCTGAGGAAAGTGAAAAGCCACTCTTCACCTCTCGGAACGCCACCCGAGTCGCGGCGAGAGTAAAGTGTTGCTATTACGAGTCATTACAGGTTAGGATGTATGATCGTACGCTGTAACAGCTGTTACAGAAAGAATCGACTAACAAAACACCCATTACAAGTCGTTAACACTAATTTTATTTTGCATAAAAATATGTTTATATTGTTTATATATTTTACTTATACCAAAATCGGAACCACGTACGTACGTGACTGTCTCGCTCACTCTCGCTAAATCTACATGTAAGCGCGAGAGTGAGAAAGACAATCATCAGTCTGATTTAATCATTCGAAAAGTAAGTGAAGCGCCACACAACTATTTACGTCGCACACTCGCTACTATAATATTCAGAGAGTGATAAAGACTCCAGTGTGTTCTTTCCTTGAATAAAGTTTCAGTTGTTCATATTTTTTTCAAATGTGAATGATTGTCGATATTTTTCAAGATTTTTTTAGAAAATATATCTTATCTCCTTTGAATCCAATTGTTGTAAATTGAAGTAATATCTAAAAAATATTCAATTTTTCCAATCAATTCAATGCAATCATTGGACGATCGAAGTGTGCGCGGGAGATGCCTGTTGGTGGCGATGAGGTTCGCAACCCATCACACCGCGTCTCTCGCGATGGCGAAAAGAGAAGGATGGAGTGCCGCAACGATTAAAGTGTGGCAGTCCATTCTTTCTGCCTACCCTTTCGGGGTTTAGTGAGACTTTTTGTTTTGCTGACAGATATAGCCATATTTTCATGACTAACTAACTAACTAACTAACCATCACGCCGTCTCCCCAAAGGGGTGGCATAAAGAATGGACTGCCACACTTTTCTTTCCTGGCATATTTCTCTCGCTTCCTCAACATTCATACATTACTCTGACTCCTCACGTGGCCGACATTCAATATTTGATTTATTTGATCGTGCCACGTTTTCCTCGGTCTTTCTCTATTTCTGGTTTCATTTACATCGTTAACATATAATTTTTTTCCATTCTTTCTTCATTCATTCTTTCAATAAGTCCAAACCATCTTAATGATACTTTCATTATTTTGTTCATAACACCATCATTCGCACCGTATTCACTTCTCATATATTCTGTATGCACACATTCGTCTAAGAGATCTCATTTCTACTGCATTTATTATATACATTCATCCTTCTTTTGCCAGTTCCATGCTTCGCTTCCATATATAGGGGTCGGTAGAAGAACACCACTGTGCACTGCCATTCTAGCTTTTTTGGATAGGTTTTTGTTTGCGATGACAATTTTAAGTGCACCATTCACTTTGTTGCCTGCCCCAACCCTTCTTTCAATATCCCTCTCCACTCGCCCATCTGTTGTAAACATACTACCTAAATACACGAACTCAACTACTTGCTCCAAATTTTCACCATTCACGCTAATGTTGCAGACTGTCATGATTTCTTCCTTTTCAAAAATCATTACCTTGGACTTATTAACATTCATCATCAGATCATTTCGCATGCATACCTCATACATACAATTCACCAGGACTTGTCGTTCATGCTCGCTTTACACATTTAAATACAGCAGGTTATTTTAACGAAATTATTGTATAATTTTTTTTAAACTATTAATTCATACGACATGTGATAGGTAGAAAAACAATTGCCATTTTATTGTGACGTGAATTCTACACTAGATCAAAGACAGTGTGACAATCACAATTAATCGCCGGGACCCTCGGTATGGCAGTCAGAGCTCTTACCACTCTGCCACGAAGGTCGTCGTTATTCAAGAAACAATAAATGATTTATTTTAGTTACGCCTTTCTCTTGAATATAATCGATTGGCCCGTGCCAATCGATTGCTTTTGTCGCATTTCTATGGTCTACCTGCCATTCACGCTACGCAATGTCCAAACCATCTCAGTTGCCTAACGACGGGTTCACTGTCAGGCCGAATCACGACCGTGCAACTTCGGGTCACGCACTTCGGACGCGCTCGGTTGAACTCGGATGTTTCCGGATCAGGCGTCAGAGGAGAAAGTTCAAATTAAGAATTGTCTTCTTCTCTCCTTCTCCTTTACTGATACAATCCTAAACAAACAAACCATCACGCCGTTTCGCCGCAGGGGTAGGCAGAGAGAATGGACCGCCACACTACTCTATCTTGGCAAACCTCTCTAGCTTCCTCCACGAGTCATACACGCCCGTCGATTCCTCCGACTTCTGACATGACCAACCTTGAAAATTTGATTTGATTAATTTGGTCATGCCATGTTTTCCTCGGTCTGCCTCGACTTCGTACCCCATTTACATCATTAACGTATACTTTCTTACCAATTCTTTCTCATATGTCCGAACCAACGAACGCAGCGATCCTTTCATAATTTTGTTCATAATACCTTCTTCCGCTCTACATATTTTTCTTATATCAGCATTAGAGATTCTGTGGTATATCTTTCTACCACACATACGTCTTAGGGACCTCATCTCTACCGCATTTATTCTGCTCTCATCCTTCTTCTGCCAGTTCCGTGCTTCGCTTCCATACATTAGGGTTGGGACTAGAACTCCATTGTGAACGGCCGTTTTCTCTTTCATTGATAAATTCTTGTTTCCAATAACTATTTTTAAAGCTCCATTCACTTTGTTACCCGCACCAACACTTCTTTCGACGTCACTATCCGTTCGGCCCTCTGCTGTGAACATGCTACCTAAATACACAAATCCTAGATTAACTTATTGAACGCTTTTGCATTAACGATGTCGTTACGATGGTTTGGACACATTGAAAGAATGAGTGAATACAGAATGATGTAGAACGTATATTGAGCGATAAGGCATTAACACTGTGGAATTCCATAGTAATATACTTAGGAAATTGAAAATATCTTTGTTTAATCCACAAAATATTTTTATAAAATATTAAAAAATACGACATGTTTCGGAGGATACCTCCATCTTCAGGTGTAAAAATATAATAAAAACTAAACAAAGAAAGACTTGTATAAAAAAAAACATTTAAAATACGATACAATAATTCAAATTTAAAAATTAACCTGGGCTATTTGTTTGTTAAGTACTAATTATTTGAAAAGACATAATTTATATCGATATTTATAAATGATTCATTTACATTTGATTGGGAATGGCTTGGGAAATTAAATGTAGGCAAAGTATTTAAGGAGAAAGGTGTATAAGGAGGAATCTGATTATTAATTATGTTTTCACTCAATTTCACCGACTTGAGGATATTGCAATTTTCAAGTTTATTTAATTTATTGCTATTGATAAATATGTGTAGAAAAATTGTGTCATTTTTATCGAAACTATGGTCAAATTCAATACAAAACTTAAATCAATTAACGACACTAAGAAATTTAAACGTGCTCTAACCAAATATACAAAGGGTTCAACCTTAGATGTAGAAAACATTTTTTTTTTCTTTTAGATTTAGTAATTTTAATTATATCATCATATTGAGATTACCAATGTTAGCATAAGATTACTAACAACTGCCATTTTACTAACAAACCGCCATTTTACTAACAATGCTACTAGCATCCTATTTTATGTAGTTGCCACAATACAGGCCATGCCTAGTGTGACAACTAAAGTCCATAAACTTTGTTATAACATGTAAAATAAATAAATAAATCTTCTTCTTCTTCGTCAGCCTCTATCGGTCCACTGCTGGACATAGGCCTCTTCCCTTCCCTTCCACTCGTCTCTATCTCCTGCCAGCCGTAGCCACATTTCTCCCCCCACGGCAGCAAAGTCGTCGGCCCATCTTTTTTGCGGCCTGCCGACGTTTCTCCTATTCTCCCATGGTCTCCACCTTATTATTTTCTGGGTCCATCTATCCTCACTCTGTCTCGCCACATGACCCGCCCATTGCCACTTCAGTCTCGCTAGTCGTTCCATGATGTCCGTTATTTTTGTTCGGTGTCTAATCTCCTCATTTCTGATTCTATCTCGGAGACTGACGCCGAGCATATATCTTTCCATGGAACGCTGCGTGACTCTTAATCTTTCTACATTCCTCTTGGTGAGGGTCATAGTTTCCATCCCATACGTCATCACCCTGATGTATCCATGAATTCAACCCTATTCGCCTCGATATTTCCGCTGTCTGGTTTTCTTTTCCTAAATAAATAAATAAAATGGTTAGCCATCTCAGAAAAAATAGTATGTTTGGTGAAAGCGTGTTAACACAAACAAGCATGTATTATTATTGTTAACTAACTAACTAACTAACTAACCATCACGCCGTCTCCCCGAAAGGGAAGGCAGAATGAATGGACTGTCACACTTTAACCGATGCGGCACTCCATCCTTCTCTTTTCGCCCCGCGGGAGACGCGGTATTATTGTTGTTTAATATCATTTATTAGTACTTACTGATAAAAAAAAATTATTAGTACTTATAACAAATAGCCCAGATTAATTTTCAAATTTAAGTTATTTTATCTAATTTTAATAGCGTTTTTTATATTAGTCTTTCATTGTTTTTATTATATTTTTACACCTGAAGATGGAGGTATCCTCCGAAATATGTCGTGTTTTTTAAATATTTTTTAGTATTTTGTGGATTAAATAAAGTTGTTTTCACAACATTTTGAATGTGTATACAAATACTTGTAGACGAATACTGGATTTTACCCATTCATCTTCTTCTTCAGCCTGTATTGACCGTCCACTCCTGGACGCAGGCCTCCTCTCGCATTTTCCATTCTCTTCTATTCTGAGCGATCCGCATCCAGGCACTTCCCGCATTTCTACGGATATCATCGCGCCAACGCAACTGTGGGCGCCCAACTCCACGCTTTGCCGTCCTTGGCCACCAGCACAGCAGTCGCCTTGTCCACTTTTCATCTGGATCGCGAGCGACATGTCCCGCCCATCGCCACTTGAGGGTTGCGGCCATCTTGATAGCATCGGAAACCTTTGTCCTGACTCTTATGTCCTCATTTCTGAGTCTGTCCCGTAAACTGATACCCAACATGGCTCCATTGCTCTCTGAGTGACTCTTAGCTTGTTGGTACTTTTTTGTGACATTGTGACTGTCTCAATACCATAAGTGAACACTGGCAGGACACAGGCATTGAACACTCGCCTTTTCAAGTTGATGGGTATTTTCGGATTTTTCAAAATGTGACCAAGATTTTTGAATGCTGCCCATTGCGGGTTATCAATTATAATGTTGCAAAAACAAAAACTGGTCCAAGTTATAGCATATAAATTATAAAATCGGGAAACAAATCAAAAATGGGACTACAATAAAGCGTGCGCTTAACCCAACCAATGACAGGTCATAAGTCCTGTAAACACCTTGATCATCCATGTTCAGTTTCCAGTTTACGTCTTCGTCTCTATTGAGATACAATTAAAATTTGAATTAACCACCCTTTGGTGTAAATCCAGGATTTGTATACAGGTATAAGTGTGCATTCACAAATATTTGGTCTTCAAATATTCTGGTCAAAATTCTTTGGCATATAGAATGGAATAATACTCCTAGCGGCTTCTAACAATATGTTGGTCAACAGCCTTCACATTGTGTTAATAAGGTAGTTTGCTAAATGCCGAAAATCATTCTCCATAGATGGCGTTAGTGGGTCGGTTGTATAGGTTAATTCTTGAAAAAATTCACTAGTGCAACCAAATCTACATAGATGGCTGACTGAAACTGCCACGTGAAGATAAATATGGATTTTGAAGTATATATACATCTTCCAAAAATTTGTCATGCATGATCACAAATAACAAAGGTGGAATGGGGAATGTTGTAATTACATAAAGCGTGCGCTTAACCCAACCAATGACAGGTCATAAGTCCTGTAAACACCTTGATCATCCATGTTCAGTTTCCAGTTTACGTCTTCGTCTCTATTGAGATACAATTAAAACTACAATTTAAGTTTACTTGGTTGTATATAATATCTTCGTAGTTTTTAATAGCCTTTTTAATTTCTAATATTTCTAGATTAACATATGTTATATTTCTACTACTTATGAGTAAAATTTCTACGCCGTTATCTTTGTTGAACGAGTGATCTCTTTCAATGAGATGATTTGCGAATTCAGAAAAGCTATTGTTTGATAAGCATCATATATGGTTTTTTTTTCACTCGTAATTTAGTATAGGGAATGCCATAACCAACTAACTAACCATCACGCCGTCTCTCCGGAGGGGTAGGCAGAAAGAATGGACTGCCACACTGTTCTGTCCTGACATACATCTCTCGCTTCCTCTACATTCATACATCTTGTCATGCACGCACGTAGATTTCTCCGACTTCTCACGTGACCGACATTCAATATTTGATTGATTTGATCGTGCCACGTTTTCCTCGGCCTTCCTCTATTTCTAGCTCCGTTCACGCCGTTTACATATACCTTCTTTACCATTCTGCCTTCACTCATTCTTTCCATGTGTCCAAACCATATCAATGACCCTTTCCTTATTTTGTTCATAACACTTTCATTCGCACCACATTCACTTCTTATACTTGCATTTGTCACTCTATCATATACAGATTTGTCACACATTCGTCTTAGAGATCTCATTTCTACTGCATTTATTCTACTTTCATCCTTATTTTGTCAGTTCCATGCTTCACTTCCATACACAAGGGTCGGCACAAGAACACCATTGTGCACTGCTATCTTGGCTTTTTGGATAGGGAATATCATACATTTGATAATGCCTCCGAAAGGTGAAACATGTCATTGAAATTTTGATAGTGTCGTAGAAGGGCAAAACATGTCATTCCCATAAAATATAATTAAGCTTTTAGAAAACAGACGTTTTTATTATTATTAATGTGTACGTTCATGGCGCGAATGAGAAATTGATAAATATGTGGATAGCGATATATGGTAAAATTAATTTATATAAATTGTGACAAATTTGTTTCGCCTTGCGAGGGCATTCTCAAACTTTGAGTTTGAGAATGCCCTCGCAAGGCGAAACAAACGTGTCACAATTTATATAAATTTAATCCAAGTAAAAGCACTAAGCAATCGTATTTACTATTTATTATTATAATTTAATAATGGAGTTTTACAAAATTAATACTTCAACCATCAGTAATATGATAAAATTGTGTGGCGCTCCATTCTCTGATGATGGTCAATTTATTTTCATTTAGGGTCGAAGCACCAGTATTTGACCGCCCCCCAGTAAATGACCGTTGGTTAATAAAATAAAATATAATAATAATTGCTCTATGTGTCCAGTCAAAAAACTTTAATCCGAAACTCTGACAAAAGAGGTAGGCAGGGACAACTGTTGGTAAGAAACAAAACTATCAGTTTTGAACTGTGCCTTGTCAAACGGTAAAAGTGCGTCTTCCCGTTGTTGTTTTGAGATTGTTAGTAGTTTTTTTATAAAGAAAAGTGTGGAAAGTGTTTTTTTAATGTTATTTCTTATGCAATTCTTTGAATATTTACATATTCTTATATGTTAGGGTGTTTCATAATGTGACAATGTAACAAAATCTATGTATTGTATCAATATAACCTGAAGTGGTCATTTACTGGTGATCGTGCTACTTTTTATAGAAATATTAATTTTAATAGTAATACTCATATTTCAATAAAAAAAGTTAGAGAATTTAGAGAAGTCAATGTGTATTTTATTGTTTTCTTTTATTTTATAGACTGAAATAATGAAATTTATGCCTTTAATGTGGATTTCAGTACAAGCTGAACCTTAAACGGTCATTCATTGGTGCTTTGACCCTATAACTTATTAATATAATTTTTGATCTGGTAAAGAAATCATTGAAAATTACCGCCATCTACCGAAACTGTTCATAAGTATTATAAAACTAAATACATGTTCCATATTTTTGTACTGGCTGTTAGATTAATATAACGGTAAACATAAGAACCAGCATAACCTATGTAGGTTAAATCGTATAAGTAATTTTTACAGTTTTCGTTTTGATCGAGCTATCATTATTTGCAATTTTGATTATCCACTAAATGTAATGTTTTTAGAATTAATACTATTTAATATTTATTTTCATACACTTAGCGACATCTTTTTATTCGAACAGAAAGCATCTTATTAGAAGAAAGAAAGTACTATTGGTTTGAGTCTCAGATACGAATGTCTTTAAAAATTAATTTTACCGATATTTTTGTGTGTCATGAAACTGTAAATGCAACCAATCTATTTATTACTTTTTAACACTTGTTCTATGTTAATGTATGTTAATTATTATAACACATTTCATACATGTATTAACAATGTCATTTGCATATTCATAACCCATATTAACACTTCATATTTTCTGCAGGTGATCTTATACAACTTGTGGGACACTTTCCAACCGACAACTTTAACAACTACGGCACAAAACCCATTTCCACAAAACCCTCACTCTTCGACGAACCCACAATCGTTTACCAAAAACCCAAACCCGAACACGACAGACCAAAACCAGAATACGAAAGGCCAAAACCGGAATACGACAGGCCAAAACCGGAATACGACAGGCCAAAACCAGAGTACGACAGGCCAAAACCAGAGTACGACAGGCCAAAACCAGAGTACGATAGGCCAAAGCCGGAATACGACAGACCAGACTTCCACAAACCCATATTCGACTATGACAGACCAGATTACAATAAGCCGAAACCCGATTACGACAGGCCGGATTACAACAGGCCCATCCCGGAATACAACTGGGTGAAGCCAGACTTGTATAGGCCTACAAAGCCCATCTTGGACAACAACAACTTTGATCAAAATCCATTCTTCCACGTAAAGCCATCTTATCACAACCACGAAACAACGACAAACCAAATACCACAGCCAGACGATTACTATTCCCCGGACAGCAACTATGAGCCGATGCACCAACACGGTCAGAGCGGAGCCGGTAGTGGATATTACGGGGATGATGATAAAGATCCGAGCTTTCGGGGTAATCATAAATCATTTTGTGTCTAAGTATCGATTCACGCACCATCCCACCTCAAATCACACTAATCTGCACTTACCTACTAATAAATAACTAACTAAACTACAAACTTCGGTGAAGCCACATTTTAAATGCCTCTCACCGGTTCATTGTATTTACTCTTAATATCCATGTCATAAGAGCAGACCACACATAACACCTTAACATCCTCTGTCTTAGTATTAAGTTGACATTGTCATTGAAAAAGGAGTGACTTAATTTTGTTAAATGCTGTTCTTGCTGCTTCAATCCAACATTTCAACTCTACATCTGGGTTAAGGGTGTCTGTAAGCATGCTGCCGAGGTATCTGAACTTTTCCACCTTTTCAACATTGTAACCGTTCAGTTGCATCACCGAATCAGTATGATCCAGTCGTCCGAATGTCATCCACTTAGTTTTACTGACATTAATAGTTAAGCCCAACTTCTAACAACTAAAGATGATTAATAAACTAACCATCACGCCATCTCCCCGAAGGGGTAGGCAGAAAGAATGGACTGCCACACTTTTCTTTCCTGACATATTTCTCAATTCGCTTCCTCAACATTTATACATCGTGTCATGCACGCGCGTCGATTTCTCTGACTCCTCACATGGCCGACATTCAATATTTGATTTATTTGATCGATTTTCCTCGGTATTCCTCTATTTCTGGTTCCATTTACATCATTAACATATTTTTTTTTTACCATTCTTTCTTCATTCATTCTTTCCATATGTCCAAACCATCTTAATGATCCTTTCATTATTTTGTTCATGACACCATCATTCGCACCGCATTCACTTCTAATATTTTCATTCGACACTCTATCATACACAGAGTATACACACATTCGTCTAAGAGATCTCATTTCTACTGCATTTATTCTACTTTCATCCTTCTTTTGCCAGTTTCATGCTTCGCTTCCATACATAAGGGTCGGTAGAAGAACACCATTGTGCACTGCCATTCTAGATTTTTTGGATAGGTTTTTGTTTGCGATGACAACTTTATGTGCACCATTCACTTTGTTGCCTGCCCCAACCCTTCTTTCAATATCCCTCTCCACTCGCCCATCTGTACCTACTAATAAATAATGAAAATGAAAATAAATATGGGTGGTTCAGAATATTAATGGATCAAGTCCATCGATCCTGATTCTGAGATAACTAGACCTAAAGTTGAAAGACTTTTGTAAAATCCAGGGATGTTTTCACTGCAAACACTTGATTTATTTTGATAGTACATGAATCAATTTAAATAAATAGACAAAAAATAAGATACACAAAGGCTTTATTAATATTAAAAGTACAAATAAAAGAAAATAAAATGGTCATGAATCATCATTATTATTTTGTAAGTTTTCCTTACGCAAATGAAACACATTTAAAAAAATCAAAATAGAGCAACATTCAAATACAACATTAATCGTAAATAACTTCATCGTTTTCAAAACCTTCCTCACTTTGGTCATGGTCACTTGGTTCTGACTTCCCGGGTTTCATTTGTCACTGAATTTAGACTTGGTTTCTTCAAACACCTGTATAAACGCCCAACACTAATTTGTAAAGTCTCATGCACTGGACCAACTAAAGTCTTCACCTGAACTCATTTTTAGCAATCAACAGTCAATATAATATACCTCTGATGGTGAACGAGCTGTTAAAATGGCCATGATTCACTAATATTCTGAAAGGTTTCAAATTTTGAGCTCTAATCAATAGTAGTATTGTCATTTATGGAGAAAATTGAAAAGCTACTATTCTGTTATTAACACACAACAGAGAAATCTGTTTTATCTACCTGTAGAAACATTAAACTCCAAATTTATAATATTTGGACTCGATCCATTAATATTCTCACCCATCCATATTAAAATACTCAGTTAAATTTCAATTTCGTTTGTATCTTCGTCCGGTGTCTTCTGCCATATTTTTCATCAACAGATTTAAAAGAAATTAGTTGAATTTAAATATTTCAATTGTCTTGTGTGCCATCTAAAGGTGTATGGAAATTTTTTGTGAATGTATACTTATACTTGTATACGAATCCTGGATTTCACCCACTGGCTGGTCAAATTCTTTGGCATATAGATAGGAGTGACATCTCTAGGCGGCTTCTAACAATGCGCTAGCCTTTCACATTGTGTTAATAAAGTAGTTCTGCTAAATGCTAAAAATTAATCTCCATAGATGGCGTTAGTATGTGGATTATATAGAGTAATCTTAAAAAGATTAACATATGTTATCAAAATCTTCATAGATGGCATATTGAAACTGACATGTGAAGTTAGGCATAGATTTGTAACATATATACAACTTCCAAAAATTTGTCTTACATGGTCATAAAGAAAAAATCGGAATGGGGAATGTTGTAATTACATAAAGCATGCGCTTAACACAACCAATGACAGGTCATAAGTCCTGTAAACACCTTGAACAACCATATTCAATTTCCAGTTTGCATCTTCGTCTCTATTGAGATACAATTAAAAAAGTGTATGGAAATACGCATTTTTACTAGAGTTATGAAAGTTTTGTTTAAAAAAATATGTACATATATTTATTTTCATTATTTACAATGAATTTCCACCTTCTAATAACAGCATTAACTATTTTATTCTTCTTCTTCTTCTTCCTCTTAGTTTAGGTCGTATGACCTGTTTGTGACTGTGGTCTGTCCTGGGATAACGATGTCCAGCCATCTCTCCATCTCTTTGGCGGCCTTCCTGATAATCTCTTGCTGCTTGGGTTTTCATCTTTAACAATTTTTGCAATTCTTGTATTCTCCATGCAGTCCACGTGGTCTCTCCAAAGCGCCTTCTGCTTCTTCCCCATCTCACTATGTCTTCAACACCACAGACAGACCTTATCGTTTCATTTCTGATCCGATCTCTGAGGGTTTTGCCTGCGATGGAGCGTAGGGTTCGTATTTCTGCTACTCTAAGAAGGTTCTTAGTTCTATTGGTATCGGCTCAGACCTCTATTCCATACGTCATGATGGGGCGAACGCAGAAGAAGAAGAAGAACTATTTACTAATCTAATGATTTTTCTGATAACTATTGATGGAAGTTCATTTTAAATAATAATCAAATAGAACGACTTACTAACTAACTAACTAACAATCAGGCCGTTTCCCCGAAAAGGTGGGAAGAGAGGATGGACTGCCACACTGTTATATCCTGACACAACTCTCGCACGTCTTTTACATTCACACATCGTGACACGCACGCTAATCGATAGTTCTTACTTCGATCATGGTCGCCTTTCTGTAATTGTCTCACTTGGCATTCCTAAACTTCTTTTTCCATTCACGCTACTTGTATAGTATATACATATTTTTGACCATTCTTCCCTCATCCATTCGTTCCAGGTTTTTAATAAATACCTTAACTTTTTGTCTTTATTTAGACCAGTCTGTCGATTCCAGCTAGCCTAGCGAAACCGGCCACCGACGAAATGAAGACAAAAAGTGGAGGTAGTCATAAAAAAACATCGTTTTATTTTTTAATAAAATAATGTTGTTATTTGAAATTTCATGATAGAAATTCATTGTAAATAATGGAAAAAAAATGACTATTTTTTTTTTAATTTATATTTGTTTTAACCACTATCAAATTAATCAAATTTTAAAGGTTGGTCATGTTAGAAGTCGTAAGAATCGACGTGCGTGTATGACTCGCTGTATGAATGTGGAGGAACCTAGAAAAGTGTGCCAGGATAGAGTAGTGTGGCGGTCTTTTTCTTTCTGCTTACCCCTGCGGGGAAACGACGTGATAGTTTGTTTGTTTATTTGTTATTTTGTTGACAATATGACCTGAAAATCAGTGGCGGTACTTCAATACAAGCCAAAAAGCCGGGCTTGCCTTAAAAAATCTATAATAAAACGACGTTTACGAATAAAATAATATTTTGAATTTTCGCACGAGTTAAAGCGATTTAATTCGTTGCGTTGCAAATGACTCCGCTGACGTGTGCAGAAATGACCTAAGTGTATGTTTTGTTTCACTCATACGCGCCGTATTTTATTTCACTCATACGTACCGTAGGTGAGATGCCCGCGAAATCGCCGACGTCCACATGTTTTGTTTCATGTTTTCGATGGGCTTCATATTGGGCTTGCAAAATGTAAAAGGGTCCTTGTCGCACTTACATATTTTTAGCTTGTAATCATATAGCTAGTTGCATATATACCAGAAGATATCTACAATTTTTGTATGGATGTGAAGCCGGGCTTTATCACTCCGTTATTCCGTTATTTGGTCACCGCCTCGGATCCGATATTCTCTGATGGTGGAGCGAGTGCAGAAAAAATTTCTGCGCTTTCTTTACCTCAGGGAGCGCAGTTATTACCCGTGACTCTTTCCGACTGAATTCTTGCTAGGTATGCTAAGCTACCAATCATTGGAGAGAAGGAGGACCATTCACTTGGGAGTTCACTTCTTTCAGCTGATTGGCGGCCGTATACAGAACTCGGATGTCCTGAGTGATGTAGGTCTATTTGTCCCTGATAATTACCTTCGTCAAAGACAGCACAGATTGTTTTATTTGCCACGCTGCAGAACCAACCTGCCAATGGTTATGCCTGTGGGTAGGGCAATCTTGTTGCTTAATCGGATCGCCTCGGAGGTCGACATATTTCGTGATCGTGTGAGTTGCCTCAGGGATGCAATATCAATGTTGTGATTGTTTATAATTCTTAAACTTTTTTATTTTTTATTTATATGTTTTTATGCTTCTCTTTTAAATTCTTATAATGTAATTGCAAACGATCTGGAAATATTTCTGTAATGTTTGTAATTTTTATTAAAATAAATAAATGAAATGAAATGAAATGAAATTAAATCATCATCGGACCAAAGTATGTTACTGTTCGATGTGTCACGAACTTCATTTTTATTTTCAGAATGTTATCTGTCATTTACGTTATGTGCAGAAATGTTATGAAAAGAACGATTATGTAATTTCTTAACGAATATTTATTAATAATTCCTTGGCTTGCCTTATTGGCTGACCCTAGGCACGCCACTGCTGATAATGTCGACATAGGTTGGCCAAACGGCTGACGTGACAATTTCGTGGAAATTAATAAATAAATTGTGGCACGTATTATGGCAGTGTTTCAAAACCAAAATAGTTGATAAGGTTATCTTATCGTGGCGTTTCGGCCAAAGCAATGGATTATCTTATCTTATCTTTTATTTTCTATTATAAGACTTGTTATTGAATTGTATGTATGAGGTATGCATGCGAAATGATCTGATGATGAATGTTAATAAGTCCAAGGTAATGATTTTTGAAATGGAACAAAACCATGACAGTCTGCAACATTAGCGTGAATGGTGAAAATTCAGAGCAAGTAGTTGAGTTCGTGTAATTGTTAGGTAGTATGTCAACAAGAGATGGGCGAGTGGAGAGGGATATTGAAAGAAGGGTTGGGGCAGGCAACAAAGTGAATGGTGCACTTAAAGTTGTCATCGCAAACAAAAACCTATCCAAAAAGCTAGAATGGCAGTGCACAATGGTGTTCTTCTACCGACCCTTATGTATGGAAGCGAATCATGGAACTGGCAAAAGAAGGATGAAAATAGAATAAATGCAGTAGAAATGAGATCTCTAAGACGAATGTGCGGATACTCTGTGTATGGTAGAGTGTCGAATGAAAATATAAGGAGTGAATGCGGTGCGAATGATGGTGTTATGAACAAAATAATGAAAGGATCATTAAGATGGTTTGGACATATGAAAAGAATGGTAAAAAAATTATATGTTAATGATGTGAATGGAACCAGAAATAGAGGAAGACCGAGGAAAACGTGGCACGATCAAATAAATCAAATATTGAATGTCGGCCATGTGAGGAGTCAGAGAAAAATGGACGCGCGTGCATGACACGATGTATGAATGTTGAGGAAGCGAATTGACAAATATGTCAGAAAAGAAAAGTGTGGCAGTCCATTCTTTCTGCCTACCCTTTCGGGGAGACGGCGTGATGGTTAGTTAGTTAGTTAGTTAGACTTGCTATTAATTATAATGCCCTTGATTGAATTGAAAACAGCCAATAATAAGATAAGATATTAAAAGATAAGGGGTAAGCAGAAAGAATGACCGCCACATTGTTCTTTCCTGACATATTTATCATGCTTCCTCTACATGAATACATCGTGTCATGCGCGAACGTCGATTTCTCCGACTCCTTACTAACCAACTAACTAACCATTACGCCATTTCCCCGGAGGGGTAGGCAGAGAGGATGGATCCCCACACTGGCCTGTCCTGGCATACCTCTCGGGCTTCCTCTACAATCATACATCATTCCATGCACGCACGTCGATTATTCCGACTTCGAATGTGGCCGCCTTTTAGTAATTGATTAATTTGGTCATGCCATGTTTTCCTCGGTCGTCCTCGGCTTCTTTTCCCACTCACGCTGCTTGTGTACAACTTTTTAACCATTCTACTCTCATCCATTCGTTCTATTCGTATTCTATCATACAACGTTTTCCCGCACATTCTTCTTAGTGATCTCATTTATACGGCGTTTATCCTGCTTTCATCCTTCTTTTGCCAGCTCCAAGCTTCACTTCCATACATGAGGGTTGGCACTAGAACTCTATTGTGTACTGCCATCTTTGCTTCTGTGGATATATTTCTATTTGCAGTAATGACACTCTTTTTGCATGCCTCATACATCCTTGACACTAAGACATCCTTGACTCCTCACTCCTCAAATTTCCATATACGGCTTAAATTATATCTTATTCACCCCCAATTTTATTTCCAATTGTCGTAGACCACTTTGGGAACCACTGATCTATATAAATACTCCCTTACGCGTCTTTATAACATCTGCATACTTTCCTTCAGTAAATACCTCTTGTAGGTATATTTCTGCAAGTATTTAATTTTTTTTTTTTACAGTTTAACACCAAAGATTTAAATCAATGATATTGGAATTAATTTCTTCTTCTTCTTCTTCCTGTGCCATGTCAGGTCCCCCCGACGTTGGCGATCACTCCGGCGAAAACCTCCCTGTCCTGCGCTGCCCGAAACAGGTCATCCACCGTCCTCATTCCGGTCCACTCTCTAATGTTGCGCAGCCAGGACATCTGTTTTCTGCCAACTCCCCGTCTTCCCTCTATCTTGCCCTCCAATATAAGTCGGAGGAGGCGGTACTTTTCTCCACGCAGCACGTGACCCAAATATGAGACCTTTTTCACTTTGACATTCGACAACAGCTCTCTCTTGGCTCCGGCTCTCCTAAGTACTTCGACGTTACTGACCTTTTCGGTCCAAGGTATACGAAGCATTCTTCTGTGTATCCACATTTCGAATGCTTCTAACCGATTCATTACGTTCACTTTTAGAGTCCATGTTTCACTTCCGTATAATAGAGCTGACCATATGTAAGCTTTTATCATTCTTTGTCGAAGTTTAAGATTTAAATTATCGTCACAGAAGAAGGGTCTCATCTTATTAAATGCAGCACGTGCAACTTCTATTCTACATTTTACTTCTGTATCTGGGTCGAGTGTTTTAGTAATGATACTGCCGAGGTATTTAAACTGGTCAACCATTTCGATATTTACTCCTTTTAGTCGCAAAGATGATCCAGAATAATCAAGTCTTCCAAACGACATCCACTTGGTCTTAGCGACATTTATTGTCAGACCCAATTCTTCTCCAGCCGTGTCAATCTTATTTAGGAGCTCTTGGAGATCAGGTATACTTTCAGCCAATATGACTGTATCGTCAGCATTATTTTAACGATCTTCAATGTGAGCAGAAAATAGCTCATTATTATGAAGAAGGAATCTGGTCGTGTCCTGGCTCGAACCAAAGTCTCCTGGATCAAGATCCAAGCGTTCTATCCCCTAGACCACCACCCGATTAGATTGCACAACTTGTCACATCACGTGCATGGGTGACTTCTTCTTCTTCAACTGGTTAGACTCCGTTAGGGACTGTTTATGGATCCGCTGCCTCCTACGATGTGGATATCCAGCTGTCTTTCCATCTCTTGGGAGGTCTTCCAGGCATCCTTCTTCCCTCTAGTTTCCTATGTACCACAAGGTGTGATAATCTTTATGTCCATTCTTTCCGCACCGTCATACAACAATAATCATATTAAAATTTTAAATAATCCAAGCTGAGGAGAGCTGAGGAGAGGAAAGCTGAGGATCCAAGCTAAGTGAATGGAGCTTTAAAAGTAGTCATTGGAAACAAGAATTTATCAATGAAAGCGAAAATGGCCGTTCACAATGGAGTTCTGGTTCCAACCCTTATGTATGGAAGTGAAGCATGGAACTGGCAGAAGAAAGATGAGAGCAGAATAAATGCGGTAGAGATGAGGTCCCTAAGACGTATGTGCGGTAGAACGATGTACGACAGAATCTCAAATGCTGATATTAGGAAAGAGTGTAGAGCGAAAGAAGGTATTATGAACAAAATTATGAAAGGTTCGCTTCGTTGGTTCGGACATATGGAGCGCATGGGTGAAGAAAGAATGGTTAAAAAAGTATACGTTAACAATGTAAATGGAGTAAGGAGTCGAGGTAGACCGAGGAAAACATGGCATGACCAAATTAATCAAATATTAAAAGTTGGTCATGTCAGAAGCCGGAAGAATCGACGTGCGTGTATGACTCGATGTATGAATGTGGAGGAAGCTAGAGAGGTGTGCCAGGATAGAGTAGTGTGGCGGTCCATTCTCTCTGCCTACCCCTGCGGGGAAACGGCGTGATGGTTTTGTTTGTTTGTTGTTAAATAATCCATAAAAGTACCCGGGCATGCGCATCGTGTGCATTTCGAATTACTTTCCCTCACTCGATCTCTTGTATTCAAAATATTCTCGTACTCTTTCTTGACGACATTCGGATTATTGCTTATTTATATAATATTATGAAACTGAACATAAATGATTCTACAGATTTCAGCTCTAAGCTGAAAACCTATATTTTTCATTTTTCATACCCAATTTAAAACTAGTATATTTTGTTCTATTATATTAACCTATGGCCGATGACCGATAACCCTTACGTATGGAAGTGAAGCATGGAACTGGCAAAAGAAGGATTAAAGTAGAATAAATGCAGTAGAAATGAGACCTCTAAGACGAATGCGTGTTAAATCTGTACATGATAGAGTGTCAAATGCAAGTATAAGAAGTGAATGCTGTGCGAATGAAAGTGTTATGAACAAAATTAAGAAAGGGTCGTTAAGATGGTTTGGACACATGGAAACATGTGTGAAGAGAGAATGGTGAAGAAGGTATATATGTAAACGATATGAACGAGACTAGCAATTGAGGAAGCCTGAGGAAATCGTGGCGCGATCAAATCAATCAACTATTTAATATCGGTCACTTGAGGTGTCGGAGAAATCGACTGCGTGCGTGACAAAATGTATGAATGTAGAGGAAGCGAGAGAATTATGTCATGACAAAACAGTGTGGCGGTCCATTCTTTCTGCCTACCGCTTCGGGGCCAATCGCGAATATCAGATGCAGCGTTCGTAATTAGATTTTTAGATTTAAAAAACGTCTTATTGCATGTTATTATTATATTATCATTATTACCATCTTAATGAAAGGGATTTTTTTTAAAATGGTTGGAGCAACCCTTCGGGGCGAATGAAACTAATTTCTCTATCTTTTCTTTTCTTGTCTTTTTTCTTTTTTTTTACATTTTAAAATTATATTTCACCCTTAATTGAGGCCGCCAGGGCAAGAGTGGTCTAACCCCAAATTTAGACAATGGAGATAAATGCGATTGAAAATTTGACGTTTTTTCCCCATTTTTTTTTAAAACTATATGGGTTAGGGTCTTCTTTAGTAATAAACCTTGTTTGTTTGGTGAATGTCTTTAGAATAGTATTTTGAAATATTGGGAAATATAAAGTTTAAGGATATTTTTTGATGGTTACTTATAATAGACCACATTTGACTCCATATATTTTGATTTTTTGTCAGAGCAAAATAAGTATTTATGGCGATATTTATGTTTCCACTCGGAAATGGTTGTTAGATTAATTTTTCTTTTATAGTAGGTCACAAATAGGTGTGGGTTAGACCAGTAACTCGATTTTTCAAAAAATGTTGGTTAGACCACTCTTGTCCTAGTGGCCTCAATTATTCATTAGTTTTCTCTTTAACTTCTCAAAGTGTTACTTTATTCTTCCTATATATTTAACCTTATGTCAGTTGTTAAATAATATTTGTGGTAGCATGTAATTGGCCTTGTTTTGTTGTCTCTGTGTGTTTATATTCATATACTGTAATTGCTGTTTGTTACCCTCAATAATAAATAATAAAAATAAAAAAAATAAAAATTATAATATTATTTCTTTATTTTAGGGCTCTGTATAATATTTAGTGTTTTTCAAAGGGGTTCCGTTCCCAAAAACGTTTGAGAACTGCTGGTATAGAGTATTGTAATGGTCCATTCTCTCTGCCTACCTTGTAGCATAAAAAGGGTTGATAATTGTTATTTTTTTACAGCCTGCGGCGAACTGTATACGCGGTCCAACAGAATAGTGGGTGGGCATTCCACGGCCTTCGGTTCCCACCCCTGGCAAGCCGCCCTTATCAAATCAGGGTTCCTCAGTAAGAAGCTGTCCTGCGGTGGAGCGCTGGTCTCCGACAGATGGGTCGTCACGGCGGCCCACTGCGTTGCGACGTAAGTTGATCCATTTGTAGCTAACATTTTAGGCTGTGTTGCGTTAAGATAGCTTATTGTTTGTACAAATTGAGTACAATAGCGTATTGCTTGTACAAATTGGGCAAAATAGCTTATTGTTTGTCCAAATTGAGTACAATAGCGCATTGCTTGTACAAATTGAGTTAAATAGCTTATTGTTTGTAAAAATTAAGTAAAAAAGCGTATTGCTTGTGCAAATTGGGCAAAATAGCTTATTGTTTGTAAAAAATTGAGTACAATAGCGTATTGCTTGTACAAATTGGGCAAAATAGCTTATTGTTTGTACAAATTTAGTACAATAGCGCATTGCTTGTACAAATTGAGTAAAATAGCTTATTGTTTGTAAAAATTAAGTAAAAAAGCGTATTGCTTGTGCAAATTGGGCAAAATAGCTTATTGCTTGTACAAATTGGGCAGAATAGCTTATTGTTTGTACAAATTGAGTACAATAGCGTATTGCTTGTACAAAGTGTGTAAAATAGCTTATTAATTGTACAAATTGAGTAAAATAACGTATTGCTTGTACAAATTGGGCAAAATAGCTTATTGTTTGTACAAATGAGTAAAATAGCGTATTGCTTGTACAAATTGTGTAAAATAGCTTATTAATTGTACAAATTGAGTACAATAGGGTATTGCTGGTACAAATTGTGTAAAATAGCTTATTGTTTGTACAAATTGAGTGCAATAGCGTATTGCTTGTACAAATTGTATAAAATAGCTTATTTCTTGTACTAATTGAGTCAATAGCGTATTGTTTGTACAGATTGTGTTAAAATTAAAGTATTTAAAAAGCTTATTGTTTGTACAGATAGTGTTTAAATAGCTTTTTATTCGTACGAACTGTGTTTAAATTATCGTTTGCACAAATTGTGTTCAAACTACGCAGTGTTACAATAGCTTATTGTTGTACAAATTGTATAAAGTATAATAGCATATTGTTTGTACAAATTGGGTTAAATTTAAAGTGATTTAACGGCTTATTGTTCGTACCGATTGTGTTTTAAATAGCTTTTTGTTTGTTTTGAATTGTGCTTAAATAAAAATGTGTTTGATTAGCTTATTATTGTATAATTAAATAGTGTTAAAAAACGGCGTGATGCTTAGATTAGATAGTTTGTTATATATTATATTTTTTCTGTTACAGAACACCGAATTCCAACCTCCGCGTCAGATTAGGCGAATGGGATGTACGAGCGCAGGCGGAGAGACTTCCTCATGAGGAATACGCCGTGGAGAGGAAGGAAGTCCATCCATCGTACAGCCCCACTGACTTCAAGAACGACGTAGCTCTAGTTCGATTGAGCAGAAACGTTGCCTTCAAGCAGCACATCCTTCCGGTCAGTAAACATGGCTTGTTTTTAAGTCAGCTGTTTGTCAGTCAGCTGTTTGTTATATGCAGACGATGCTGTGTTAATCGCTGACAGTAGAGACAATTAGCAAGTCTTAATGTCAAGGGTGTCGCTTTGTTGTTTTGTGCTCGCACTTCGTCATATAGGTAGACAGTAGAGAAAATTTGCAAGTCTTAGTGTCAAGGATGTACCTATGAGGCATGCAAAAAGAGTGACCTGGTGATGAATGTGTCTAAATCTAAAGTGATGGTTTTCGAGAAAGAAGAATGTATGACGATTTGTGATATAAGTGCGATGGGCGAGAAATTGGAGCAAGTTACCGAATTTACGTATCTGGGAAGTATGTTTGCAAGAGACGGAAATATAGAGAAAGACATCGAAAGAAGGGTTGGTGCTGGGAATAAAATAAATGGCGCACTCAAAGTCATTACTGCAAATAGAAATATATCCACAGAAGCAAAAATGGCAGTACACAACGGAGTTCTAGTGCCAACCCTAAAGTATGGAAGTGAAGCTTGGAGCTGGCAAAATAAGGATGAAAGCAGGATAAACGCCGTAGAAATGAGATCACTAAGAAGAATGTGCGGGAAAACGTTGTATGATAGAATACCGAACGATGAAATAAGAGAGGAATGTAAGGCAGATGTTTGCATCATGGATAAAATTAAAAAAGGATCCTTGAGATGGTTTGGATATACGGAACGAATGGATGAGAGAAGGATGGTTAAAAAGTTGTACACAAGCAGCGTGAGTGGAAAAAGAAGCCGAGGACGACCGAGGAAGCATGACCAAATTAATCAATTACTAAAAGGCGGCCACATTCGAAGTCGGAATAATCGACGTGCGTGCATGGTACGATGTATGAGTGTAGAGAAAGCCCGAGAGGTATGCCAGAACAGAGCATTGTGGCGATCCATCCTCTCTGCCTCTGGGAAATGGCGTGATGGTTAGTTAGTTAGCTTGTTTTTAAGATAATCGAATGATTTTACTGAAATCTCCAGACGGAAGTTCATTTTTAGTAATAATTAAACAACGGGTTCGCTAGTATCGTTGACAATAGCAAACTGAGTCCTATATATACATAAAGATCAGGGGTGGTAAACATGATTCTATTAACCAAAATACATTTACATTTTCCCGCCTCCCTCATACACTATCTTCTTCCTGTTTAAAAATTTAGTTTGCTATATATTTGTACGGCTGCGATACATGGTGCCTATCCGAAAGGGATAAGCGGAGACTAGAGGCTTTTGAGATGTGGTCCTATAGAAGACTCTTTGGAATTTCCTGGAGAGACCACATCACGAATGAGGAAGTTCTTCAAGGAATCGAAGGAGGAAGGCACCTGCTCAGGACCTTGTCCGAAAGGCGTGCAAGATGGATCGGCCATGTAATACGTCAAGAAGGTCTCTTGCATGCCATAATGGAGGGTATGATCGAGGGGACAAACTCTAGGGGACGCCCACGCCGAGAGTACCTGGAGGACCTGTTGGTGGACGTACGCTGCTCATCATATGCAGATCTCAAAAGAGCCGCACAAGACAGGGAAAAATGGAAGAGAATAATGGAGGAAATTGCTGCAAACCAATCCCAGGATTGAAACCAGAGAAGAAGAAGATATTATTCCTATTGTGTATTGTGTATTCATGTCTGTTTTACACAATTTTAATGTGTTTTTACTAATTTAAGGTGTTTTATATAATATTTACTTCTGATTTTATTTAATAATAAAGAGATGTGAGGCCGCGCGGGAGATACATAAGGTTAAAAGAATAGATTAAATGTGGTCTGTCACCCTTTTGATTGATGACAAGAAAAGGCTAAATTAAATTAACGTAAGTCCCGGATGGACAAGGAACAGGCCTAGATAGTGCAGCGAGACTGACGAAAGGGCGTCGCTGCGTCCTATAACAGTCTCGGGTGGTGGTGGGAACCTTATATATACCAAAATTATTTTAAAACTAATTACACTGGTAAGCAAAAATATATAAATTATCTGCCCCTGACACTAAATTTGCTGATTCGTTTGTAAAATGACCTTTTTAATCCGAATATGACCTCAATTTTTTCCCATCACCCACCGTTTACGGGGGATTGCTTCCTACCTATTTTCATCACTTTTCCATAATTTGGAGGGAAGAAAGAGACCTTTTAAGCATGTTTTTTTTTACAGTTTAAGTGGTCCCAAATCTACCTCCTTGCTACAAATGTTCATGTTTTAGAACTTTTCACCTCTCTAGCCCGTCGGAAGAAATATATGGACTATCATTTTTTTGCCTATCAGTGTTATGATAACTTTAAAACCAATTAAATTCAGTAAATTGTACGGATTAATTGTATCTCAATAGAGACGAAGATGCAAATTGGAAACAGAATATGGTGATCGAGGTGTTTACAGGACTTATGACCTGTCATTGGTTGGGTTAAGCGCACGCTTTATGTAATATAACATTCTCCATTTCACCTTTTTCTTACGACCACCATGTCTGACAATTTTTTGGAAGTTGTATATATGTTAATCTGTAACACTACACTTCACATGGTAGTTTCAATCTACAAAACTAGCGCCATATATGAAGATTGGATTTTAGGCATTAAGCACAAGATCTTTTTATTAACGCAATGTGAAAGGCTACCGCCATTATCGTATTGCTAGATAACGCCTGGAGATGTCACTCCAATTTATATGCTATAATTAGGACCAGTTTTTGTTTTTAACAACTTTTGTTTTTGTTTTTTCAGTAAGTTTTTGTTTCTTACAACTTTGATCCAGTATTCGTCTACAAGTATTTGTATACATTCAAAATGTTGCAGTAAATTTTACGTTTGATTTATTGTTTGGTTTAGTTCCAGCCAGCCAATGAATTTTTACATTGACCAAGGGTATCTGCAGTCCGAAACATGTTTGCTAAAAAAAAAAAATTATTGGAAACACAGATGAAGAGCCCACGTTTCTATAAAAACATTGTATTTTCCAGGTATGTCTCCCGGCAAAGGAGATTAAACTTGCTGGGAAAATGGCAACAGTCGCTGGATGGGGACGTACAAGACACGGACAAAGCAATGTACCGGCAGTATTGCAGGTACTATTATTTAAGTATTTGATGTGCAATCACACTACACTTTGCGACCGCCAAACATTTCTTTCCTGACGTACTTCACTCGTTTCCTCACCATTCATCTTCTTCTTCGTCGTCAGGCCTTATCGGTCCACTGCTGGACATAGGCCTCCTCCCTTCCCTTCCACTCGTCTCTATCTCCTTGCCAGCCGTAGCCACATTTCCCCCCCACGGCAGCAATGTCGTCGGCCCACCTTTTTTTTGCGGCCTGCCGACGCTTCTCCTATTCTCCCATGGTCTCCATCTTATTATTTTCTGGGTCCATCTATCGTCACTCTGTCTCGCCACATGACCCGCCCATTGCCACTTCAGTCTCGCTAGTCGTTCCATGATGTCCGTTATTTTTGTTCGGCGTCTAATCTCCTCATTTCTGATTCTATCTCGGAGACTGACGCCGAGCATATGTCTTTCCATGGAACGCTGCGTGACTCTTAATTTTTCTACATTTCTCTTGGCGAGGGTCACAGTTTCCATCCCATACGTCATCAACGGCAGTATGCATGAATCGTGAACCTTCAAAACCACCATTCATACACCGTGTCAAATACGCACGTCGATTTCTCCGACTCATCACGTGGCCGACATTCAATATTTTATTTATTTGATAGGCATACGTTTACCTCGGTCTTCTTCTATTTCTAATTCCATATACACATCGTTTACATATACTTTCTTTACCATTTTGTCATCATTCATTATTTTCATGCGTCTAATTTTATTAAGAAGTTGTCCGTAAAATGAATTTCCCTGCTTGCCACGGGCGCGCGGATCGCTGTTACGTGCGATCCGGCAACACTGGATCGTAGCTTGGTCTTCCCCCTCCACATCCCCACACAGCCGAACTCGCTGCGACGCTCAGTGTCGGTTTGGCAGCCGTAAAGAATGGAGCTCCCGATCGCATCGCCCGCGAGGTGTGAAGTACGCTCCGTGATTCGTTTTTTGTGTGCCAAAAGCCATTCGGCGACGAAAATTCATTCTCAACTGACAGAATACTGAACTTCACGGCCTGGCGGGAGACTTCTATGACCAGAGAATCAAATAGATGGTCACCCGGATGAATAAGTGCATCGAAGTCAACGGGGACTATGTAGAAAAATAGCTGAAGTCTAAGCTTTCCAATGATGTATTGCTCGTTGTAAATAAAAATGGTTTTCATTGTGAAAAAAAAATAGGGAAACTTATTTTACGGACAACCCTTTCTTGTTCATAACACTTTCTTTCGCGCTGCAATCACTTCTTATATTTTAATTCGACACTCTAGAAAAACAGATTTTCTACACATTCGTCTAAGAGACCTCATATCTTCTGCAAGTCTTATACTTTTAACCCTTTTTGCCATTTCCATGCTTCGCTTCCATACATTAAGGTCTAGTTTTTAAAATTTTAGGTTTTTGGATAGGCTTTCTTTGCGATGACAACACCTGGCCGTAGCCTTTGTTGCCTGTCCCAACACTCCTTTCAATATCCCTCTCCACTTGTTGCAGATTTGCACCATTCACGCTAATGTTGCAGACTGTCATGATTTCTTCTTCTCCCTCTTAGTTTAAGTCATATGACCTCTTTATGACGGTTAGCTGTCCTGGGATGATGATGTCCATCCATTTCTTCATCTTTTGGCGGCCTTCCTGGTAATCTCTTGCTCCTTGGGTTTTCATCTGAACGTACATTCAATAATATGAAAGACGTTCAGAATTAGTCACAACCTTAATTGTTTTTCCAAGAAAAATCAATAAACGAAACTAACTAACTAACCATCACGCCGTCTCCCCGAAAGGGTAGGCAGAAAGAATGGACTGTCGCACTTTTACTGATGCGGCACTCCATCCTTCTCTTTTCGCTCCGCGGGAGACGCGGTGTGATGGGTTGCGAACCTCATCGCCACCAATAGGCATCTCCCGCGCACACTTCGATCGTCCAACACCCACAAAGTTTATCTAAAACAAATAATATAAAATACAATGATGTAAAATAAAATAACAAATTAAATTTTCTAAAGTTGCACATATTGTCTATTTAATTTATAATATGTTCCACGAATCCACCGTTTTTTAATTTAGCACATAATGCAATAACACATGTTTTTTTTCGATGTTGCACATGTTGACATGGACGATCCGGACTTTTAAGAAAAACCAATAAACAAAAGTATAAATTTAATGGACTTTATTTTTGTGATTATTACAATTGAAACTGATAGAATTTTTATAATATTTTTTTTACTTCAATATTTAAATACAAAATTTTCTATTAATAAAAAATTAAATAAAACAGCGATTAATTTTTTTTGTGCTCACACTATTGGAAATCATCTTCCTGAAATGAACGGACTCTACTTTCATCATTAGTTTGAAGGATTATCTTCTGGACATGTCACGAGAAATGGATTTATCTTTTTGCAGGAAGTTGACGTTGAAGTGATTCCGAACGAGCGGTGCCAAAGATGGTTCAGAGCCGCTGGTAGGAGAGAGACTATCCACGATGTGTTCTTATGCGCGGGTTACAAAGAGGTTAGTTGACTTTTTTTTTTATATATTCCCCAAGCCACACGTTGAGCGCCATTATTTCGACCCGTTTAAAAAAAACGTATTTTGGTACATCGAAAAAGCTGTTAGTAAACGAATAATCAGATTTCTTTAAGGAGAATTTGAAAACCGTTTAACTGACTTTTTAATTAATGGTTTGGAAATATGCAAACAATGAATTGTGAAAGAATTATAAAGAAAATATTTGTTGATAATATGAATGAAACAAGAAATATGGGCGTAAACGTGGCACGATCAAATAATCAACAGAACAGAGATGTCTTTGCTGTACTGATCGCCAACGTTGGGGGGACCTGACACGGCACCGAACGAAGAAGATTCTCACCCTCTGTGCTATACCGATTCCCAACATTGCTCTTTCCATAGCTTTTTAATCAATTCTCATTTTATTTGTGAGACAATGTAAAGTATATCTGAATTAGATTTTTTTCTTTACAGGGTGGCAGAGACTCCTGCCAAGGAGATTCCGGGGGACCTTTGACGATGAAATTGGACGGGAGGAATACACTGATTGGCCTCGTCTCCTGGGGGATAGGCTGCGGTCGGGAACATTTACCTGGGGTGTACACCAATATCCAAAAATTCGTACCATGGATAGACAAAGTCATGAACTGAAACAAGCGATCTCAAAGATGTAATTAAAGATAGCAGTTATAACCAAGGACGGCTCGCCACCAGAGCTTAGAATTTTGATAAGATTCCAACTTATATCGTTAGTATCTTCGCTAGCAATAGTAATCCAAGGGATTGGTTTGCAGCTAAGTGCAACATTTTTACTGGTTCTTGGGATGCCACTCGGGCCTTTCTTAGCGTTGCTTTTAACCTTTTTATACAGCAGGTTTTAACCCAGTTACTGTATACAACTTTTTAGCTTTCGATTCTTGTGACATGTGAAAGGTAGCTGATTTATCGCCATTTTATTGTTAAGTAAATTCTACACCAAACCATAGTTTGACCAGGATTATCCAACTCCACCTAGAGGCGGGTCTCTCCACTCTAGACGAACACATCCACACACTGAAACTTAGAAACCTCTAACTACACCCCAGACATTCACTACTGTCACAAGCGCCCAAAACACACTCCTTCAGAGATACACCACGGGCCACACCTCACAGTTACTTCCCCCTTTCCCACCAGAACCTCTCCCAACCATCACCCCTCCCAGATCCACGTGTAAAAAAATGTATAAATAATGTACTATAACTATTTAATGTCCTCCTAATCCTTTCCTGATTACCCCATCCTACATATCCTCATTCCCAACAAAGTCACTTCCAACAAGTGGGGGAGCAACAGCCTTCGGGCTGATACTCGCGAAAGACAAGATCATAGACTAGACCAAACCATCATCATCGGCTGTCCCTCGTGTCCGAGGAAGACTGTCCTTCACGGTTGTGGGTCCGCATGTGACTGAAGAGCCCGATCCTGGACCCACATATTCTGGGGCATCTGGGGCAGGGGAAGGCGCCTGTAATGGAGCCGTCACCGTCTCCCAGTGGTCTCTCCTTTCTCCTCTTCCTCCTCTCAGCGGCGTCGTCTCTGCGCTGTGCTTCAGAGTCTTGTGTGCCTTTATGTGCTGCTGTTCTCCACCTAGGCCTGTCCTCTGCAGTCTTTTCCCAGCAATCACAGTCAATGCCAGTCTTTTGTAGGTTTCCTTTAATGGAGTCCCTAAAGCGCTTCCTCTGGCCACCGTGTGAGCGTTTTCCTTGGGTAAGCTGAGAGTACATAATCTTTCTTGGGAGTCTTGCCTCAGACATTCTTGACAATCACACTGCAATCGAAGCCGTTCATAAAAACAAAGCACACTTCTTAACCCATTCAGAGCTTCCTAGAAACAGCGCGCCGGTACGCCACGTATTTTCTCCCAAACTATCGAAAAATATCGATCCTTTTTGGTTTGTTAATATTTTTAAATATTCATAGATGTAGTGAGAAAATTCGAATTAATTTTGAAATACATCTTTCGAATATTGCGAAGCGCGCACAGCTGCGCTTATGGCGATCGTCTACGTAAAGCGCACATGTGTGCTTACGGCGATCGTCGGGTTAAACACCGCTTAGAATTGTTTCATTTTAGAAAATCCGTAAATCTTGGTAGTAATATAAAGTGATCGGGAGTCTGTCCTTGGTTTTAACATAAGAATGTGATGTAGTCAGATATAAACTAGGAAAGTTGTGGCGAATTCAGCTTCCACATGGAGTGGAAAAGCTTGATTTGCTTTATGAACCATAAAGACGTTTCAAAACTGTTATCTGGGAGTATTTACAATCCAGGAACACTAAGATATACTCTCGTATAGTACATTTCCACTAGGGAAACAGCGAGAAACATGCAGCATGCGTCAAACGTCGCCTGTCACCCAAGAATCTGTTGCCAGTTGTCACTTGCTACTTGTTACCGTTGCTTATAAAGTGCGGTAAATGTTGTCAGTAGTGTGCGTCATATCATCAGAAGCGGTGGCAGCTTCTGCTTCTTTGATCCTCGCAAATGGCTATAAAAGAAGTAAACGGAAGAAGCCTAGATGGTGGATCAGAGATATATTATTTATTAACAGTAGTGAAAATTGCTTAATGAAAAGCGAAACATATCATTACCATAAAATATAATACAACAGACGTTTTCATTCGTATTAACCATTCTTTGAAATTCTCTCTTTGCAATCAGAGCAGGAAGCTCAGATTCTTTAATAAGATTCGATCATTTACCGGGACATATTACATATGGCCGAGCCGTAGAGGGCTCCCTCCAATAACCCGAAGTTGTTGTAGGCGCAGCAGCACCTTTCGTCAGCTTCGTTCAAAAATAATAATAATATATATTTGTGCAAACGAGGAGGACCCAGACCACATTTAAACTACACTATTATCCCTCGATGTCCCGCCGTACATACATGATAATACAACAACAAGAGGAAATACATGACCGGAACGGTGGTAAGGAGAGAACCCAAAACCCCTGTCCAGGTCAGGTCCTATACCGTTCAGTTATGAATAAGTAGGAGGGGGTTTAGTCATTAGGGAAAGGTTCATCAGTTCACGTCAGCCTTTCGTGCAGTCAGAGCTTTAAAACCAAACAGTATAAGACCTGACCTGGACAAAGGTCTGCCGTTTGGATTTTCCCCATACCACAGTCACGGTCAGTGATACGCATTCAACGAATTAAATTGAATTAAATTAGTGGGTTATTAATCCCAATCCAGGGTTGACCTTGGCTGAATCCAGAAGTCTCCTCCTTTCTTGTCTGTCTGCTACCCTTGTTCTCCAGTTTGTAATGTGTAATGTAGACAGATAGCCAGAGAATGATCAAATGCTATGTGTGATCTGTTTTATTGTATAGATGTGAATCGTTGACCTTAAAAGTCAACTCAATGAACAGACTAGAAGCATTTGAAATGTGGCTCTATCGCCGAATGCTTAGAATTCCCTGGACAGACATTGTTACCAATACTGAAGTCCTGAGGCAAGCTAGAGTTGACAGGGAACTGTTATCAACTATCAAGGTTCGGAAGATTTCACATCTGAATCCATATACTGCGTGGGGAACAGTACCGCCTTTTCCAACTGATATTAGAGGTGAAAATGAGGGACGCCGAGGGCCCGGTAGGAGACAGATGTCCTGGCTGCGAAACTTGAGGGAGTGGACCGGCATCCGAAGTGTGGAGGAGCTGTTCCGAGCGGTGCAGGACAGGGACAGGTTCGCCGAGGTGATCCCCAACGTTGGGGGGACCCGACAAGGCACTTGAAGAAGAAGAATGTAGATACGTCAGGAAAAATGACAGAGTTTATTATTTGATTCTTGTGCCATCCTGGTCTTCTTCTTCTACTTCTTTTAATAGATCTTACGATCGGTGACCCAGAAATGTCTCCTGGGATAATGAGGTCCAGCTATTGCTCTATCTTTTAGGCGGTCTTCCAGGTGGAGCGGTTGTATATGCTGTCTCTATCTATTCTGGCTACATGGTCCCTCGATATCTTTAATCTTGTAAGTTTTTCTTATGTCTGGTTTACGGACACAATTTCGAAGAGTTTTTCCAATAATGGATCTTAAGACCTATCTCAGATATTTACAGCAGACTCGTGGTTTGTACAGTGTCGGAACCTGTCTCTACAGCATACGTCATGATAAGTCGCACGCATCTACATATAAATAAAACTCAATGTGTGTTATTGTGAAGACCTTTTACTCGGTTATTCCTGAACAGATCCTCAGGAAACTTACAGAATTGATTAAGTGGAATACGGCGATGGTTATAGGCATATCTTAAAAATTCTGACCTTGCTGTCGAGACACATGTACTTGTTCTTCCAGACCTAATTCTTCAGACACCCTGACACGGTTGAGACTTTATTGACTTGTTCTCGTACTTCGGTATACCGGTCATTATGGTAGAAGATGTCTACTCTTAAATATCTGAAGCTCATTACTTGCTCCACAGACATCAAATCAAATCAAATCAGTTTATTTCATCAACAGATATTACAAAATAAATTTTAAATGGCATCTATTGAGAACAGGTAAAATAATATATTGTGTATAGTATACTACCAGAAACGCGTGAGAGATGGTTCAACATTAGGAAGACAGGATACTCTCCAGAATTAAGAGCATTTGCCTTCTGAACGTACTTTCACTGATATGAAAGACCTCGATCTCCGAGGAGACCGCGTTCAGCAGATTGATTGCTCTTCCCACCGGTGTCACCAGAGCCAGGTTGGTTCTGGCGGTGGGTAGGTAAAACAATCTATGCTGGCGCTGTCGGATATATCTGTCGGGAACAAAAAAACCTACATCCTCCAGCACGGCTGAGTTTTCAAAATATCCCCTAATTAGTCTAAAGAAATGGGTTATGAGAAACCCGTCTCTTCGAAGCTGCAGAGAATTAGACCCCAACATTCCCAAAAGAAACGCTGTGGGATAGAGCCTTAGATAGCTACCTTACTCCTTCATGTAGAGATACCTCAGAATTTTTTTCTAAACCCTCTCCAGCATAAGGGAATATCTCGCCTCGTGCGGACTCCATATCTCAGAACCACTTTCGAGTCTGCTCCGAACCAATGAATTGTATAGTACTCTGAGCACATTGGGATCAGCATCATATATCATCAGCAGTCAGCTTAGAGCTTACATCTTCTCCGTTCTTGGGGCTATTAATATTAACAATAATTTTCCCAACATCATAAATTATCTCTATAAGAGTTTACAAGCTCTTAACTAAACAAATTTAAGTCAAAATGGCAAATAGATTTGTTTACTTATTTTATTACGATGAAAAATCCGTTTTTTAGAATTTTAATTACATGATAAGGGAAACATGTTTCACTTTGCTAGCGAATTATCAAAGAACATTAGACAATTGTGATTCCATTTCTATGTCTCTTCCATAAAATATAATAAAACTTCTAGAAAACGGAGTTTTATGGATTTTAGTGCCTTATGACGTATGGTGAAGAATATAATTATTTTAATTTTTAAGTTTTTGTTTGTATATTGTATTAAATGAAATATTAATATCGTGTTAAGTAGTTAGAAAAATAAATATTACGCAATAAAAAAAAACTTATCTTTTTATTTATCGTCCCCAAAGTATTGCACTGCGTCGTTTGGATTTAAGGGGGTATTCTAGTGTAGAAAATTGAAAGATGCCTTTTTTTAAATATTTTTAAAGTTTAGAGCTTAGAATATGGGTGGGTCAGAATATTAATGGATCAAGTCCAAATTTCTGAATCTGCTGGGGAGCTAGAAGGCATGCTAGATGAACTGAACACTGCATCCAGACGAGTGGGTCTCGGGATGAATTTGGACAAGACGAAAGTCATGTATAATGAACATATTATCCCGGGATCAGTAACCGTCGATGGGTCGGGTCTCGAAGTGGTACAAGAATACACATATCTTGGCCAAATCATACAATTAGGACGAAACAATTTCGAGAAAGAAGCCGACCGAAGAATTCAGTTGGGTTGGGCGGCCTTTGGGAAATTACGTCATGTTCTCACTTCCAAAATACCACAATGCCTCAAGACTAAAGTCTTCAACCAGTGCGTTTTGCCAGTCATGACGTACGGAGCCGAGACGTGGACATTGACAAAAGGTCTAGTCTACAGATTCAAGGTTGCCCAGCGCGCCATGGAAAGAGCCATGCTTGGAATAACCTTGAGGGACAGATTTAGAAACGAATTTATTCGACAACAAACCAAGGTGACTGAGGTGGCTCTACGGATAGGCGGGCTGAAGTGGCGGTGGGCTGGCCATATCTGTCGGAGAACCGACAGCCGATGGGGAAGACGGGTTCTGGAGTGGAGACCGCGTACAGGATTCCGTAGAGTTGGACGTCCCCCTGCCCGCTGGACCGACGATCTGAAGAGGATTGCTGGACATGGATGGATGGGAGCGGCAATGGATAGAGGGCGGTGGCGGGCTTTGGGAGAGGCCTACATTCAGCAGTGGATGACAGACGGCTGATGATGAAGTCCAAATTTTATAAAGTTGGAGTTTAATGTTTCTACGGGTAGATAAAACAGATTTCTATGTTGTGTGTTGATAACAGAATAGTGGCTTTTCAATTTTCTCCATAAATGACAATACTACTATTGATTAGAGATCAAAATTTGAAACTTTTCAGAATATTAGTGAACCATGTCCATTTTAACAGCTCGTTCATCATCAGAGGTATATTATTTTGACTGTTGATTACTAAAAATGAGTTCAGGTGAAGACTTTAGTTCGTCCAGTGCATGAGTTTTTTTTTTTTTTTTGAAAAAGACTAACATCAAGGATTTAAATCAATGATATTAGAATTTATTTTACAATTTTCAATGTGAGCAGAAAATAGCTCATTATTATGAAGAAGGAACCTGGTCGTGTCCAGGCTTGAACCCATGCCCCCTGGATCAGGAGCCAAGCGTTCTATCCCCTAGACCAGGGGTCGGCAAACTTATTAGCCAAAGAGCCAAATACGTACATCGCAACGATTGTAAAAAAAATTGAGAGAATTTACTATATGTAATATAATTTTAGCGCTTCATTAAATTACGAGTACACCGAATAGAACTTGATTTCATACTTAATTAAGACTTTATTCATTGTTTTAAATTTGTGGATTCCTTTATTACATATTATTATATGTATTCTAATTAAGGTGTGTTCTGCCAATTGGTACTTATGGTCTTGAAACTGTAACATTATCCGAATAAAGTGCGGAGAAACTACGAGTGACCCAAAGAGCCATGTTAGGAATAAGCCTAAGAGACAGAGCCAGAAACGATACGGTGAGAGAAAAAACAAAGGTCACTGACATCATCCACCGGGTGGCGACTCTAAAGTGGCAATGGGCAGGCGCTCAGACGAAAAGTGGACAAGAAGACTGCTGACTTAGAGACCGTGGACGGCAACTACGGTGGAAGGATGATCTGAACAGACACGTCGGAATAACCTGGATGCAATCTGCACAGGACAGAGTGACATAGAAACGAATGGAGGAGGCCTTTGTCCAGGAGGGGACGAGAATTATAAGGGGCCAAAGAGCCGTATGCGGCTCCGGAGCCGCACTTTGCCGACCTCTGCCCAACACCATCACCCGGCTAAACTTTAATTCGTCCAGTGGTTCAGAATACTTACCAGATAAATAATCTACCGATAAAGAAGAAATTTTTGATGGTAAGATCATTTGCAATACTTTATAGTTGATTAGTGCAGGTTTTTTTTTAATCATAAATAACTTGATAATAATGTAAAACTTTCGCAAGGACACTCCGGGCCATACATTTAGCCCCATCATAAAACAACTACCAAATCACATTCAAATAATGTTTCCTACAGACGTAAAAGGAATAGCCATTAGAGCTGAATCTCTGTAAGCCAGAAGATCCATTTAAGGGTTAAAGAAGAGAGTCATTCGCGCTTCGATTGAGAGTGATACGAAGCAACCTCCCCACATGGTATCAACCACGTACCTCCCTTAACAGGATACGTGGGCCAAGACAGTATCTCATCGGTAATAACGTAGAATTAAAAAAGTTTTTAGTCAGCTTTCAATAATAATTAAACCAGTTTCAACATTATTTTAACCTTTCGAGTAAATTAGCGCAAATAATCTAAATTGACCACTTTAAAATATTTAATTAAGTAAAAAATACAATTTTTTCTACTCAGAAATTACCCCATTTCAATCAAAATTTTAAATTCTTCTTATTTTGTTAGCGTATTAAGCGAATATTTTTTCCGCGCATTCAATCGGGAAATATTTTTCTTAAATACGGCAACACTGATTCTAGCTGTCATTCGGTGTGGCGCGAACCACTTCTGTTTTGTAGTGTCGTAGTGTGATCTGTAGTGTTTTCAACTGTTTTATCTACAAAATAATTTGTTACGCAGAGTATTACGTCAAATAGCTGTAAGTGTGTGATCTGTAAAATATTTTAACAGATTTTGAAAAATAATATAAGTTTATTTGTGCCCGTATTGTATTTTTTGCATCGAAATAAATTTCAAACATTTTGCTTTGATTGTTTGGAATGCCCTATTCGCAGTATCAACTTATATTAGTATCAACATCGTTATTTCGCACAAGATAGTATTTATTTATTGTGTTATATTACGTATTGTGATAATTTGTCATTTGACAGCGTTATTTGGAAGTGTTTTCGATTTTGAAGTAATGGTTGTGCAATAGTTTATGTGTTACAATTGGTTGTGAAATCAATAACATAAGAACTACTTAAAAATGTAAACATTGCAAGTTTATTAATTGTAGAAACTTCCCATCATTATAAATAATTAATTATATATGAATAATTATTTTTAGTACCTTTTGCGTTAATGTTCCTAAAACAGATAAGATTTTTTTTTAATCTTTAAAAATAATTATATTGTTTTAGTAAAATTTTATCATTTTTTTTCTACTATCTAACTAACCATCACGCCGTCTTTCCGAAGGTGTGGGCAGAAATAATGGACTACCACACTTTTCTTTCCTGACATATTTCTCTCGCTTCCTCAACATTCATACGTCGTGTCATACACGCGCGTCGATTTCTCTGACTCCTCACATGGCCGACATTCAATATTTGATTTATTTGATCGTACCACGTTTTCCTCGGTCTTCCTCTATTTCTGGTTCCATTTACATCGCTAACATATAATTCTTCTACCATTCTTTCTTCATTCATTCTTTTCATATGTCCAAACTATCTTAATGATCCTTTCATTATTTTATCATAACACCATCATTCGCACCGCATTCACTTCTTACATATTTTTTTTTTATATAACTGTCTTACTAACCAACACGCCGCACACTGGATCAATTTGGCAAAAACATGGACTTAGGGGTCAAACTCCGAATTTTGTCCTGATTTTTTTTAATTAGGTCCTTTGTGGGATTCCAAACGACTTTTATATTTTAACTTTTTTTGACATAATTGCTAATTTCGAAGAAAAAAAATGTTGTTGTTTTTTTCGTATGAAGCAAAACTGATTTTTGTAATTATTTCGGAATCAGTTAGATACATCAAAATCAAACTTAGTAAGGATTATAGGGGACATAATCCTCTACATTACTTGTACCGACATCTACGTCATATCTCTGCCCGTTTAAAAGCAGCAGACATTATAAACCTTTATTTATTGTTGAGTATAAAGTGGTTTCGGATTTTTTGTTCGGTGCGAAAAATAAATCAAACACTCATTTATCAGGCGATGCAGAGCCTGTATTAAGGCCCGTGGTGCTCATTTTGAGCATTTGTTGTGATATAATGAATATTACAATAATAAAAACTGTTTGATGTTATTTTTTCTTTTAATAATTAAAGCAGATTTTCATAATTTCCTGTAATTTAAAAAAGAATACAACCCGATCCCCTTAATAGGCATATTCTTTTAACCGAAAGCTGAAAATAGAGCGTTTTATACCATTTTGGAATTTTGATAAAATGGGCAAACTTATTTTGACTTGGTCACACAGGTCGCGATACATTTTTTTTACACCACAGGAGCTTAAACTTAAAATTTTTTTTTCGTCTAACTAAATTTTGAATTAAATTACCGAATAATACAAAAACAAAACAAATAGTACAAAAACAGTAGTTCACATTTGGTAGCGCATTTATCCAAGAGTACTATCCAAAAAACAGACTGAGAAAATACCTTGATTTGTGATCATGTCATCGAATAGAGTGACCCGGGGGGTAAATATTTATGAATTTTTGAAAATGGCCAAAAACTCGAAAACCATGACACTTTCACTAAACGTAAATTTTCATTTTCTGATCAGTCATGACGCCCCCCACCCATGGGTAACAGGTTATCTACTATTTACGCCACTCCCTGTATAACAGTATGGCGATCCATTGTTTCTGCTTACCGCTCCGGGTAAACGGCGTGATGGTTAGTATTATAATTATAATTAAAAATATCAGTAAAAGTTTTACGAATTATCTCACTAATGTCGTTGTTTGTGGTTATAGCAGTGTAGCTGCAATTATCAGAAATGGATTCTGACATATCCCTGATGTCTGGCATAGAATTGATATTAGTGGAAGAAGTCATTAACAAGGATTGTGTATACAATTTGGTGAAGCAAGGATGTCTTGTCGTGCTAAGTGGTGACTACGGAAACAAATTAAAAAATGAATTTTTAAAACAGTTAAATGAATCCACAGAGAATTTATTCGTAACTGTTGACGGGCCGGATGGTTTCAGCTTAAAATGTCATCAGAACCCCGATAGAACTATCTGCTGGCTGGACGCGTCCAGCACTCGACTCGTCTGTAAAGGAATATACAGCAAAAAAATCTATGTGCCGAGGAATTTACATCACAAACTTGTAATCACAGTTGAAGATATCATAAAACAAGAACACCCGGACGCTTTTTACATTGAAAACATCGAAGAACGAAAGTCAGTCGGTAGATTGCTCAAGTTATCCAAGGAATCTGTACAGCTTTTCGACTCAAATATCACGTGGTCCCCAGCCGGCTCGAGTGTCGGTTTTCTTTTCAATTGCAGGAAAATACATAACTTGAGCTTGGAAGAAAATGGGGAAGGAGACAACCAGTTGGTCTGGAAGAGTTGCAGCGGATCCGTGGAATGCCTGCGTCCTTACGCGATCCAAGATTTCAGCCAATCTCTTGACGAAGACCAATTGTGTCAAACCGATCGCCGTCTGTTTTTAATTGTCGGTGAACCAGGAGCGGGGAAAACCACTTATTTGAAGAGTATTTATCGAAGGTTTGCTCATAAAAATGTTGCCATACTGATCGATTTAAAAAACTTTAAAACCGCTGTGGATAATTTGCCCGTTATGATAGATATGGCTTCGGCCCTTGATTTTCTGTTTGAGGGTCTTTCGGGCCGCGAGAAACGCCAGACTCTTCAACTCGCTCTTGAGCGGGGCGCTGATAGAAGGGTGATTTTATTGATGGATGGTTTTGATGCAATCAAATCTGAAGAGTCCAACGCTACAATTGGACCAGCGAGAAAACTTGTCAATCTAATAAAATTTCTTATAGAACGTACATCTGCGAGAATTATTGTGACCTCAAGAATGTCCAGGAAAAACTTTTTAGAAAATGAGCTGAATGAATTCGCTTGTGTTCTTCAGACGCTTAGCAGACGTGATTGTCACTCATTTTTGGTACATTACAACTTTACTTTTGTAGAAATAATAATTTCACAGATTAAGATCACAGATTACCACAAGGTACTAATGCGTGTAAATATTAACCTACTCTTAGATAAACTACGGGTACTTTCAATCGGGCGCCCTCTACAAATGCGGTTCCTTGCCGATATCTGTTTAAAAAATCTATTTTCGAGAAGATTCACAGTTGATGAATCGTTTATAAAATCAACATTAAATTTATACGAGGTTTTTATAGAAAACAGGTTCAAACAGTTTTCAAACGACACAGCTGACGATAAAATGGTAATCTCTAACGCGAACGCAATGAAAACATGTCACCGAGTACTTAGCTTCCTCGCACTTGACTATAGGTATACCAAGGATTTCTTCACCTGCTCTGACTTCGACAAGAAATATTTGACGGATTTATCAATCTACCAACTGATTGAGGTCTCTCCAGACGGGTCGTTTCGATTCACTCACACGACGTTCGCCGAGTACTTTTGTGCGGATTTGATAAAACGCTGGTTCATGGGTGACCCGGAGTATGCTCACCTTGCTTTAGAAGAATTCCTCTTAACTAGAGTTTTACTCCTGCCGGAATATCAAATTGTAAGATATTTTATTAATGCCCATCTCTCGGCAAATGAACCCACTCTCAATTCGAGGAAAAAAATATTGAAGACCTTGGAAAAATTTAATACGAATCCGGAAAAATTTAGGGGAGATGGTAATCGGACAGCCTTACACGTGGTTTCCAGAGAGGGGTGGATCGGTATTTATGATTTATTTGTTCATCCCTCTAATGTTAACATTATCCAAGAATCGTATGTGTCTTTCGTTTCCGCCCGCGACATCGAAAATAAAACAGGAATCGTTTTAGATTGGGTAGAAAATCGGGAGTTGTTTCATAAAACACTACGCTTCTTAGAAAGCTGTCATCTACATCTGAGACGTAAGGTTTTGTTTGAATTGTTTTTAAGATCAGAGATAGGAGTATTTTTCAATGCAAAGAAGCGAAAATCTCCTCTCCGGATAGACAAAATTGATATTGAGGTCCTTGGTCGGAAAATGTTCAATTCACTGGATTCGCAAGAATCTAAATCTATATTAAAAGAAATCGAAGGAATAAACAATAAAGCGTGCTATTTTGTTAATCTAATTAAGAACTCTCGTTCCCAGGATGATTTGATCTCAGATTTTCAATATAGTTACAACGAGCTCGAGAGATATTATTTACCCCTAGTTAAAGATACGTACGGAAACACCGGAATAAATATTGCGTCCGATAAAGGATACGCAAAAGTCGTTGGGTGCTTTTCTAATAAAGATGTTTTAAAGTCCAGAGATAAGAGCGGTCGAACCCCTTTGCATTGCGCTGCCGAAGCATCGATTAGCTGTAATCGGAAGAGCCCATTTTGCGAGGAGCAACTGCAAGTTATCAAGTTCCTCGTGAGTGAGGGGGTGGATGTCAACAGCAAAGATAAGTACGGCAATACGCCCTTGATTCTTGCCGCCTCAAGGGGGCGCCTGGGGGCGCTCAAATGCTTGGTGGATTTGGGCGGGGATCTATTCACGGGTAACTACGAAGGAGACACGCCGCTATTGCGCGCTGCAGCTGCGGGTCTGTTCAACGTTGTCAAGTATTTTGTTGAGGAAGTGGAGTATTCGGAGGAAAGAAAAGTGGATCTCGAGCACAGTAACATCTCTGGAAATACAGCCTTACTTCTGGCCACGGACAGAGAGCATCACAAGGTGATAACTTATCTAGCTAAAAGGGGTGCAAACGTCAACTGTCGAAATCTCAATGGAATAACGCCTGTACTGATGGCATCGGAGAGAGGATACTTGCAGGTGATACGATATCTTATAAAGAAGGGCGCAGATATAAACTGTAAAGACATTCGTGGAAGAACTCCGCTCTTGTCCGTGAACTTTCGCCGTTCTGGTAAATTTGATAATGTTTTTCAATTTCTCTTGGATAACGGAGCAGACCCGAACTCCAGAGATCTCGATGGCAATACTGTGCTGATAAACTATTGCGAATGGACGATGCCATCTGAAGCCATAGTGACCAGCCTCGTTGAACGAGCTTCCAATGTCAATCTTAGAGGCAGGGATGGTCGTACTGCGTTGACCGTGGCAGCCCAACTGGGTCACTTGTCTATCATAAAAATCCTACTGCAGAATAATGCAGATGTGCAAGTCCAGGATGCTGGCGGGTTCTCCCCCCTGATCTGGGCGGCAAGGAGCGGAAACAAGGATGTCGTAAGTGTTCTGCTTGATCAGGGAGCCCACGTGGACATCCGAGACAATGATGAACGTACTGCACTGACTTGGGCATCTATGATGAGTTATTCGGATATAGTTAACATTTTATTGAAGCATGGTGCTAAAATCGAAATCAAAGATAGTGAAGGTTGCACGCCACTGCTTTGGTCAGCCAAGGCGAACCATAATAAAGATGTGGTGAAGCTTCTGCTTGAAAAACGCGCAAATGTCTATACAAAGGACAAAGATGGACGTACCGCATTGATATGGGCCGCCGGGCGTGGGTTTGTGTATGTTGTGAATGTTCTGTTGGGAAATGGGGTAGACTTGCACGCCCGGGATAACGAAGGTATCACCGCATTATTGTTCGCGGCTATGGCTGGTTACGACGATATTGTGAATATTCTGTTGGAGAAGGGCGCTAATGTTTACAACGCGGACAATAATGGGTGCACTGCCCTTATGTGGGCTGCTAGGAACAGGAAAATTCGTGTGGTTAACGTTCTACTCGCCCTAGGAGGAACTATAGACATTCATGATAACGAAGGGCGCACCGCACTGATTTGGTCAATTATAGAAAGAAAACCGAATAAAGTCGTTCCCGCCCTGCTAGAAGGCAATGCGAATGTTCACATCAAGTGCCGCGACGGTCGGACTGCACTGGTGTGGGCGGCTTACAAAGGAAACAAGGAGATTGTGAGTGCTCTATTGGTAAATGGAGCTGAGATAAACGTCCAAGACGCAGAGGGATACACCGCGTTGGTCCACGCTGTAAGAGAGGGGTTTATCGATGTCGTCAATGTTCTCTTGGAAAACGATGCAGATGTAAACATTCGGGATAATAATGGTCTCACCGCTTTGATGTGGTCAGCTAAAAGAGGACTCGTGGACGCGACTGATGCCCTTCTCGGAAAGGGTGCGGACGTTAACGCCCGTGACGACATAGGGCGCACAGCTTTGGTTTACGCCACAGATAAGTGGTCCAATCTTAATGTTGTAAATGTTCTGTTGAAGAACGATGCTGAATGTAGTGTCAGAGATCATTCTAAAAAGACAGCGTTGGATTATGCTGAGGAAAGAAATCACATTGATATACTTAAAGCGCTAAAAGAATATGACGCCCACGGCTCTAATCCGTCTTCTCTGTAACGTGCGGACTATATCGTTTTGACAACCGAATCCACCAGACTACTGCAGCAAACTCGGGAGAGATGGTGGCTGGGCTTGGAATGGTTTCCGAATCATCAAGACAAAAACTAAACTTATGATCTGCGGTATTGGCGGTGAAGGCATTAGCACTCTGTTTATTAAAAAATCTTTACCACAGAATTTAAATATATAGGTTCCATGCTTACTGCAGACGTCAGCACAGAAGCCCGACATGCAGGACGAAGGCGGAAGACCTGAGTCGAAAGGCGTCCATTAAGAGGAGTCCTTTGCTATATCAAATCAAATCAAGAATTAATTGTATCTCAATAGAGACGAAGATGCAAATTGGAAACAGAATATGGTTGATCAAGGTGTTTACAGGACTTATGACCTGTCATTGGTTGGGTTAAGCGCACGCTTTATGTAATACAGCATTCCCCATTCCCCCTTCCTTCTTATGACCACCATGTCTGACAAATTTTTGTAAGTTGTATATATGTTAATCTCTAAGACTACTCTTTACGTGGAAGTTTATACAATCTACATACTAACGCCATCTATGAAGATTTGTGTTTATTAAGCATTAAGCAGAACATCTTTTTAACACAATGTGAAAGGCTACCGCCATTAGCGCATTGTTAGAAGCCGCCTGGAGATGTCACTCTTATCTATATGCCAAACTTGGACCAGTTATGTTTCAAATCAAATCAGTTTATTTCATCATTGTCGAAATTTAATAAATGTTTAAGTACTATAATAATGTGAATAAAAAAAAAACATACTCGTACATGTTCCTTTTTATTAAAATATAGATCATCTAGGTTTTACGTGATTAATATTTACGATCCAAAATATCTCTTTCTGTTTTACAATATACTATATAAAGGGTGTTTCATTAAGAACGTTCGAACTTTAAAATCGGCGCTGTCTGTGGTCGTTGGGCTTAAGTTCTTGAGATAATTAAACTTTGTACGGATGAAAACCCAAGTCTCAACGCAAAATCCGTTTCCAAGTTGATGTCGCATAAAGACTCAGCTCTTGCGCACGACTGGACATGGACATGGATATGGACTGTCTGTGGTTTTCTCGCACACTGTCCCGATCGGTAACAATACTCTCCAACGATCGCGTTTCTTTGACGCACAGGCACCGCTTCATCGACCACCGATCCAGTTGTCTCAAATTTTTGCATTAAACGATGTATTGTGGACTATTGAATGTCATGAATGCCATAAATTGGACGCAACGCATGGAACTTGGAACGTGCCGAATAGAGTACTGATTTTGATAATAAATTTTAAGAATTTCAACGCGTTGTCGAAGCGTGTAGCGTTCCATGGTGAAATGTCTTCTTGACAAATTTGACTGGCAAAAATGGCCGCTATACGCTGTCAATGTTCGAACTTCCCTATTGAAAATCCCTATATAATTTATCTTGTTTTCTCTATATACATATATGATCGTGTTTTCCTTGTTATTTTTTTATTTGTTGTTATTTTCATATTTCTCTTTAAAAAATATATAATTTATTGTAAAAAAAAACACCTTGTTGTGTTATCAGGTCTAAGTTTTATTATTTTTATAAATATTTTTATGAATTGTGTTTAATTTAATATATTATTATTTTACCCCTGACCGGTTTCGGCAGCTTGCTGTAGCCAGCATGCAGCTTGCTCGGCGGCCCAAACCAGTCGGAACTAAAATAATATAAATAGAATAAACAAAACACAATTTTGTATTATTTGTAATTACTGTTAAAATACAATCGTTTTTAAAATATTTGTTTTGTTTTTATTAAAATTTCGTAACTTGTCTACATCTACATCTACATATAAATAAAACACAATCTGGGTTGTGTGTGTCTCCTTCTTTCTCGGTGATTCCTCATCAGATCCTTTTGAATCTTGGGGAATGGACTAAGTGGAATTTAGCGGTCGTCATAGGCATATTTTCGTTATTAATCGAGCTCTAATTAACTTTATAAATTAATCAATTAATTGAAAATTTTCGTAGTGCAAACGAATATAGACCTTAATGTTCGTATCACCTGAGTATCAATCTTTTGAGTCTATATTCGTTTGACACGGTCTGGAGAGAATTCAGTCTCCATGTAATTTTGTGTAGTGGCAACAATGTGTTTTGCTTTCTGACAGTCCAATATATTGCGTTTTACTTTGGGATGTATAATACTTAATACGTTTTACTTATTACGTACTAAAATAATTGGTTGTTTAATTGGTACAGTCTATTTTATTGGCCATATTTTAATGTACATTAATGCAGACAGGTAATTATACTTCTTAATTTTGGCGAGTATAATTTTTACACGTCATTTTGAGGTTATGAACGAAATTTTATTTTTTCGTGTGGCTGAAACTTATTCGTTTCTCTTACGTTCGACGGTGATTACTTAATGATATTCGTTTTCTAGAGTTCTAGCCGTTCGATTGGTCACGTGGTCTCTGAACTGTCAATCTCTTTGTACGTCGTAATATTTTGTAGGTATGAAGTTTCGGTACTTTTAGGTTATGAAGTTTCTGGGATTAAAAATATTCAATGATAATTAAATTGCTTTCAGGTTATTTCAAAGGATGATAGCGAAAATATAAAATATTGGACGTCGAAGCTCTACAAGAATATGAAGAAACTTGCTTCCGTAAGTATAATATAATATTTATATTTCTAATTCATAAATATATTTTCAGTTTATTCTATTTTGCTGTTTTCTTTATACGCATACTTTGGTCAGGGAAATTGTTACATTACCACAGCAACGGTAAGAAAGTTCTAATGATATACAATATGAATTACAATATGAATGAATGACACAATTCTTATGACTTTTTCCGTTTATTTCTAGGAAAATAAAGTAACGGATCAGAGATGGGACGAAAATTACCGATGCAGCGTGCAAAATAACTTGTTAAAATGGAATTAGATCAATCAAACAACGGATGATCAGTGAATTAGATGTACCCTGGAGTGGCGAATGAGAACCGGCTCATTTTTACATTACACAATATCACATTTGCACAAAACATTCATATGTTTAGAGAAACAAAACTCTTGATTTTGTTGTACATGAAAATCACATCAGAGCCAATAAAGTAAGTTTCTACGATCGTGATTTCGCTGTTGTCACATGCACCTTTCATGACTAAAAACATTGTCAAAGCGCCCTTGAGGTGAGCTATTCACGAAAACGGCGATTATACAAATTAAACAAACAAACAAACCATCACGCCGTTTCCCCACAGGGGTAGGCAGAGAGAATGGACCATAACACTACTCTATCCTGGCAAACCTCTCTAGCTTCCTCCACATTCATACGAGTCATACATGCATGTCGATTCCTCTGACTTCTAACATGACCAACCTTTAAAATCTGATTAATTTAATTAATTTGACAAATTAATCAAATTAATCAGATTAAAAGGTTTTATCAGTTTTATCGTTTTTATAAAGAATTTTGACAGGTGTACAAATAAATTTTTCATTTGTTCCAATGACAATTTGAATAATTTCTTCAACATAACACTACTCTATCCTGGCAAACCTGTCTAGCTTCCTCCACATTCATACGAGTCATACACGCATGTCGATTCCTCCGACTTCTAACATGACCAACCTTTAAAATCTGATTAATTTAATTAATTTGACAAATTAATCAGATTAAAAGGTTTTATTAGTTTTATCGTTTTTATAAAGAATTTTGACAGGTGTACAAATAATTTTTTCATTTGTTCCAATGACAATTTGAATAATTTCTTCAATATTATTTTTAAGTTCTTGCTGGTTAAGTGCCTTATTACAGATAATTTAAAAAATGGTGGATACGTGTAACATAAATTAAATAAACACAAAAGTCCGGATCGTCCATGTCAACATGTGCAACATTGAAAAAAACATTATGTGTTATTACATTATGTGCTAAATTAAAAAACAGTGGATACGTGGAACATATTATAAATTAAATAGACAATATGTGCACCGTCTAAAAAGAACATTTTGTGTTAAATTATTTTTATTTTGTTATTTTATTTTATATCATTGTATTTTATATTATTTGTTTTAGATTTATTTTGTGGGTGTTGGACGATCGAAGTGTGCGCGGGAGATGCCTATTGGTGGCGATGAGGTTCGCAACCCATCACACCGCGCCTCCCGCGGGGCGAAAAGAGAAGGATGGAGTGCCGCATCAGTAAAAGTGTGACAGTCCATTCTCTCTGCTTACACTTTCGGGGAGACGGCGTGATGGTTAGTTAGTTAGTTAGTTAATTTGACAAATTAGCCTAATTATTATTATTATTATTATGCATATAGCATGAACTGCCTTTTATAGTGTCCGCCTTATGGCAATTCAATTTTTTTTTTTTTTAATTCCAGGGCTCAACATTGATGAATGAAAGATCGGACCAAAATTGCCGATGCAGCGACTAATGTTTAAATGGAATGGGATCGGTCATAAAGCAAGGACAACGGGTTATAAGATCTTCTGGCCTGGAGTGGCGAAAGAGAAACAGCTACACAAATTCTGGCAGATCACAAGCAAGATGGTCTGATGACATTAAACGAGTGGCAGGAGGTCAATGGCGCAGAGCGGCGAGGGATACAGTTGTGGAAGTCGGGAAGGGAGGCTTATGTAGTATTATCATCTATATTACTATTCCACGCCAGCGGACTCGCAGTGCCGAAATCACGATCGTAGAAACTTACTTTATTGGCTCTGATGTGAATTTCATGGACAACAAAATCAAGAGTTTTGTTTCTTTAATATAATGAATGTTTTCTGCAAATGTGATATAATATTGTTTATTTGATCATTAAATTTCATATAAAATATTCAAAAAATTGTTTTTCTATTACATTAGTAATATGTATTCAAGTTTATAATTCATTGTATTTTTTGAATATATATTGGGTTTATTTATGTACTCGAATTTAGCAATAGCGAAGCGTTGCCGGGTCAGCTAGTATTATATAAAAACAACGGGTTCGATTCCAGGCGAAGTTAGTGTGAAAAAAAATTATCACGCTGTTTTTGATCTAGTAGAATTCACGGGTCAATAAAAATGGCGGTTGACTCCTGGTAGAGAAGCCAGGAGCAACAAGACTAAGGTAAGTATTTTAACACGTTAACTGTGGAGCGCTGACCGGGAGAGTGGTAAAAGGAGAACCCAAACGGCAGACTCCTGACCAGGTCAGGCCCTATACTCAGTTTTCAGTAAGTAGCAACTGATGAACGATGATAAAATGATTTCTCTTACGGCTAAACCCCCTCCTACTTATTTATCAAATCAAATCAGTTTATTAACTCAAAAGACATTACAAACAGGAAAATGTTTAAGGCATCTATTAAGTACAGGTAAAATATTATAAAAATACAACAAAGTACCAGGAACGCATTAGAGATTGTTCGACATTAGGAAGACAAGATACTTTCTAATGTCAAGAGTATTTGTCCCCTGAACGTACCTGCACTAATAAATATAAAAGACGTCGATCTCGGAGGAGACCGCGTCCAGCAGACTAATTGCTCTTCCCACCGGTGTCACCAGAGGCAGATTGGTTCTGGTGGCCGGTTGGTAAAACAATCGGTGCTGTCGCTGTCGGAGAAATCTATCAGGGACAAAAAGACCAACACCTTCTAGCACGGCCGAGTTCTCGAAATATCCCCTGATTAGTTTAAAGAAATGGGTTATGAGATGCCCATCTCTTCGAAGCTGTAAAGAATTGGTTCCGAGCATTCCTAAAAGAAATGCCGTGGGATAGAGCCACAGATAACTACCTACCATACTCCCTCATGTAGAGAAATTTTTTCTGAACTCTCTCCAGCATAACGGAATATCTCGCCTCGTGAGGACTACATATCACCGAACCACTTTCGAGGACTACATATCACCAAACCACCGAACCAACGCGTTGTATAGGACTCTGAGCACATTGGGATTTCTGAAAACTCTTCCGGTCCGAATGATGAAGCCCAACATCCTCAGTGCAATGTCAAAAATCCTCTCGATATGTGCAAGAAAAGTCAGCCTACTCTCATAAATGATCCCGAGATCCTTCATCGTAGATACGTGTGTTTCTTGAACAATGATGTTTAAACTACATATGAATGAAAACGTCTGTCTTCTAATAATAATAATAATATTCATTAGGCTAATTTATATAGCGCCGTTTTCGTGAATAGCTCACCCCAAGGGCGCTTTAATATTATTTAAAGTTAAGGCGTTAACACTGTGGAATTCCATTGTAAATTGAAATTGAAACACAACACTGCATGTGTTCTACTTCAGCTTATTCAATATCTTTATCAAATAATAATAACAATATTGAAACAAGACAATGTTTCGGAGGTGACCCCCGTCTTTGGATGTAAGTCTTCTTCTTCTCGTAGATCTTGTGATTTGTTTATGCAGGATATCAACTTTCTTCCTGTGATGAAGACGACCAGCCTTCTCCCCATCTCTTTGGTGGTCGACGGCCTTCTGGAGTCTCGTGCATCACGATATTAGGAATTCCTGCTGGATCCATCCTCTCGATGTGGTCCCTCCAGAATCGTCTTCTCTGCTTACTCCATCTCATTATGTCTTCAATTTTGCAGGATTTCCGAATTTCCTCATTGGGTATCCTATCTCTATGGGTTCTCCCCATAATAGGTTGCAATGTTCTCATTTCTGCTACTCTTAAGAGATGTTTGGTTCTGACAGTGTCTGCTCTCGCTTCGATTCCGTAGGTCATTATGGGCCTGATGCATGTTTTATAAATTCTAACTTAGCTTTCCACTAGCATATGCTTATTGTAGTGTTATGGTCTTGTATTGTTTTTATTATACGAGTAGATGGTGATATACCTCTCTCCAAAAGGATATTGACAATGTCTTTTAGCAATACTCTATCAAACGCCTTAGTCAAGTCAATGAAACACATATAAGCTGGTTTGTTGTATTCAAATCAAATCAAATTCGGCACCGGCATCACCAGAGGCAGGCTGGTTTTGCATGCTGGGAGATAAAACAGTCTGTGCTGACGCTGTCGAAGATAACCATCTGGAACATAAAGATGGATAGCCTCCAAGATAACGGAGTTCTCAAAGAATCCCCTGATAAGTCTGAAGAAATGGGTAAGTGTGCACCCATCTCTTCTTATCTGCAAACTATTGGTCCCCAGCATGTATTCTTTTGATTTCTCCTTGATCTTTCTTATAATCTGTCGTATAACCCATTTCTTTAGATTACTCAGGGGATATTTCGAGAACTCGGCCGTGCTGGAGGGTGTTCAGCTTTTTGTCCTTGATAGATATCTCCGACAGCGACAGCATAGATTGTTTTACCTACCGACCGCCAGAACCAACCTGCCTCTGGTGACACCGGTGGGAAGAGCAATTAATCTGCTGAACGCAGTCTCCTCGGAGATCGACGTCTTTCATATTAGTGAAAGTACGTTCAGAAGGCAAATACTCTTAATTCTGGAGAGTAGCCTGATGTTGAACCATCTCTCATGCGTTTCTGGTAGTATACTATACACAATATATTATTTTACCTGTTTTCAATAGATGCCTTAACCCTTAAATGCAATCTGTTGCACATCTGCAACAATTTATTTAAGCGCTTATAACTCTGTGTACATGCAATGAATGAACTCCTATGCATAGTGTTGCGAGAGTGTAACAATACGCCAGCCATCGTGTTTTTAAATTATTCGAGTAGATGTCTCTGTAAGCAAGAAATTGACATTTTAATAAATAAAAAAACGCTGGGTGCAGATGTGTCACATTTCTGAGAGTTTCAACATTTATATTCATTGGTGCTACTGGATATAAAACGAAATAATTTATAATTTATATACTCCATAAAGGTGAGTCTACCATTGTTTATTAATTTTTGATTTATATTTTTTGTAATAATTCCATATCTGATATATATTTTTTGTAATAAATCATATCTGCCACAAGCCATTTTTTATGAATAAAATCCACAAATAAACTAACATTTATTTTTTTATTTTTTTTCCAGTCATTTTCAACCTAATTTTAGTATAAAAATATTTTTACTTTTTAATTTAGAAAAATCATGCATTTAACGGTTAAAAATTAATTTTGTAATGTCTGTTGATGAAATAAACTGGTTTGATTTGATTTGATTTGATAATGAATATTGCATCAGTTGTAGTTCTGTTTTTTCTAAATCCTTGCAGTTTTTCCCTGTTTGCAATTGCGTGTAGATGTAAGTATATAACCAAAATATACATGTAGAAATACTCATTATAAATACAATATTATGTCTAAACACGACAATTTATGAGGACTAATACCAGTGGGGAAGAAACACATTCATAAATCAATACAATACATATAATGACTATTTACTAAACATTATGAGGACCTGAAGATGGAGGTCACCTCCGAAACATTGTCGTGTTTTAATATTCTTATTATTATTTTATAAAGATATTGAATAATCTAACTAACTAACTAACTAACCATCACGCCGTCTCCCCGAAAGGGTAGGCAGAAAGAATGGACTGTCACACTTTTACTGATGCGGCACTCCATCCTTCTCTTTTCGCTCCGCGGGAGACGCGGTGTGATGGGTTGCGAACCTCATCGCCACCAATAGGCATCTCCCGCGCACGCTTCGATCGTCCAACACCCACAAAATAAATCTAAAACAAATAATATAAAATACAATGATATAAAATAAAATAACAAAATAAAAATAATTTAACACAAAATGTTCTTTTTAGATGGTGCACATATTGTCTATTTAATTTATGTTCCACGAATCCACTGTTTTTTTAATTTAGCACATAATGTAATAACACATAATGTTTTTTTCGATGTTGCACATGTTGACATGGACGATCAGGACTTTTGTGTTTATTTAATTTATGTTACACGTATCCACCGTTTTTTAAATTAGCTGTAATTAGGCACTTAACCAGCAAGAACTTAAAAAAAATATTGAAGAAATTATTTAAATTGTCATTGGATCAAAACTAAAACTGTAAAATATACAGTGTTGTGTTTCAAATTCCAATTTTATTACATTTTAGATGGAATGACATGTTTCGCTCTTCTAAGGTATTATCAAATGTCCCCCCCTACTTACTAAGACATTGACATTGTTTGTCCCCGACAATTATCTGCGACAAAGGCAACATAGATTATTTCACCTGCCACTGTGTAGAACCAATCTACCTAAGGTAATGCCCGTGGGCAGGGCAATAATCCTATTAAACCGCATCTCTTCGGATGTGGACATTTTTCACGATAGTGAGGCTACCCTCAGAAAGCATCTATCTCTTATGTATTAAATTGCTATTTGCTTCTCTACTTATTGTACAAAAATGTTTATCTTTACCAAACTGTTCTCGAATATGTTTTTTTAATTGTCTTCTGTTTTTTTTTCTTACTTGCTCTCATTTGTTTTCTTGTTATATTATTTGTAAAACTTTTTTTTTTAATTGTTAATTTTATTTTTGTATATTGTGATTATAAACGATTTGGATTTGTTATTCTGTAATGTTTATATATTTTTTTGAATAAATTGAAATTGAAATTGAAATTAAGGGGGTATTCTAGTATAGTCGCCCGAATTTTATGTGTTGTGTGTTTTTTGATTAATTTTTTCAAAAATTGTTTTTTGATATTTCAACAATGTCAAAAAGTACAATTATATATAAAAAAAAATACAAAAAGATGCAGGCCGGGAAAGTGGGGCTCACAAAATGTCGTAAGTCATGGTTCCAGTTCTTCCAGTGATTTGAAAAAAAAAGTTTAAAATTATCGAAGAAGAAGTATGTAGTTATCACATTAGTGTGGTAGGGAAATTTTGAAGAAATAAAAAATCGCAAAAAGTGATTTGAATTTTTTTTTCACTTCTGGCCTATTTTTAAAATAGTAAAAAACAAAAGTTTCAAATAAATCTTACGTCAGGCGATAATCAGATATATAAAGAAGCTTTTTACAAAATTTCAAGTAAATCGGTATATTAGAACTTGAGATATCATGTCAACCGTATCAAAATGGGTATGCTGGAGACCAATAGTCTACAGATACGAAGGGATGGGTTCACACTTACCCATTTCTTCAGACTTATCAAGGGATTCATTGGAGTTCTGCCATCTTGGAGGGTATCCACCTTTATGTTCCGGATGGTTATCTTCGACAGCGTCAGCACTGACTGTTTTATGTCCCAACATGCAGAACCAGCCTGCCTCTGGTGATGCCGGTGGGGAGAGAACTCAAACTGCTGAACATGATCGCTTTGGAAATCGACGTCTTTCATATTAGTGAAAGCACGTTCAGAAGACAAATACTCTTGACTTAAGAGAGTATCTTGTATTCCTGAAGTCGAACCCATTTCTCATGCGTTCCTGGTATTATATATTTTATTTTTACCTGTTCTCAATAGATGCCTTAAACTATAATTGTTGTTTGTAATATCTTTTGAGAAAATAATTTGATTTGATTTGAAAAAAGTCAGTTTTGGAAAAACGCGTTTAAATTTTGCAGTCGAGTTTCGGGCGATCTATGTCGTTCAATGGCGTGTTATACTTAAATTTTCTCGTTTAGCGAACCCAGTCTCATGCAATGTTCGACCTTCCATGAAATCGATTTCTAATGGTTTATTGAATACAAAAGATTTTTCATGATGTGGACGCTTCCCAGGTAATTAGAGTTTGCCTGCCTGTTTCGTTCATTCGCCCGGCCGGACCGATGAAGTCGGTCCGTCACAAAAATAGTTGTAACTTCGAAAATTTTCAGATTTTCATAAAAATCTCTTAGGGTCATATAGGCGGTTCAGAATATTAATGGATCAAGTCCATCGATCCTGATTCTGAGATTATTAGACCTAAAGTTGAAAGGAATTAAAGAGGATTTAATATTGCCTGATGCTGTTAGTTTTAATCGGGCAATATAGTTATTTTATGTGTCTGTCATTGTTTTTACGTGAATTTACTTGGACTTTAACACTCTGATAAGCGTCATATGATATTTCTATGGAAGTATTTTTAAATGTTTTCTAGTTGTATCGGACGTACGGAGGCGGTCCAAAATTAAAACTAAATGTGTCACTATTTACTTAATGTTTCCCTGTATTTCAATATTTTGTGTTTATGCGACGTTGGAATTGTGTGCGGATAGAATTGGGTAACGGGCGGAAAGAGGGAACTGCGCCGAATGTCTGCTGTATAGGACGCCGAGGCCAGCAAGCTGTGTGCGAGCGAGAGAGGGCACACAGAAGTTCTCGGCGTTCACTTCGGCCAGTCTTGTAATTTTCTCCGTACCTACGCCCATTTTTTAGCGCACGGTTTTAACGTCGCTTCTTTGTGTATTCAGCATATAAGTCCTCTAATTTGTATTTTTTATGTGTAATATTTTATTCTCAATAAACGAGGCGGTCGGGACGGAGTGAAATGCGAACGGTCGAAGCGTGGAGCGGGAAAGAGTGGGTGGTCTCGCGGCGCCGCTCGGCGAGGTCCGGTGGCTTTGCGAAAGTGCCGCCAGATGGCACTGCTGCGGGAGCCGCCGCCGACAAATCAAATAAATAGGCGGGCGCCTGGTATCGCAAATCAGTGCATGCCTTGAGCCTGCCAAGAGCGCATCTAACAAACAGCCTTTGTAAAGGCTCCGAGCTATTGACGCACCGCCCCACTTCGCATCACACTTCACTCTCTACCGATTGCCGGCTAAAATATAAACTTGTTTTATTTTGTCACCCGCTTTCGGCACGAGAGCCTAGTATCTTCACGCCCCTTTCCCCGTGGACTACATCGGAGAAGAGCAGCAATCAGCGCCCTAAATAAATAATTACTGGGACGTTATGTACGTCCCGTAAACTAATATTCACAATCCAGGAATACCAACAGAACTAAACCTATACGTTCCAAATTACCACACAGAAGCGCTTCGACAGTGTAGTGAAGCATTATTTCTGCCCGCCCCTTCAAGGAGTAGGCGTGATGGTTGGTCATCAACTAAATCTGATACATAACGTTCAATTCCTTTGACTATCTTTTATGTTTTTAAATAGTCTCGCCACATTGCCACCAATTTTATGTTTTATCCTTCGGGTGAGGATTTTTGGGATGGAATAACTTCCAACACGATTAAATTTTTTAATGGAGAACTTTATACAAGCAAGAAATTACAATGATTTAAAGGTGTGTTACAAGTAAGGAGTTGCAATTATTTCTGGACGTGTTACTATTAAGGAGTTGCAATTGTATCTGATTCATCAATGATGCGGTTCAGCTTAAATACTGTGCATTTCTTTGTTCGATGACACGTGTTCCTGTGGGAACAGATCAATAAAAACATTCTCGCGTTCGAGCCCTTATGTTTACACAAATATTAATAATATAAACAATCCTTCAATGAGTCAGACGAAGACGTGGGAACAGATCAATTAAGGCATCTATTGGACTTGGACTTGGATCTTCTGGCTTACAGAGGTTCAGCTCTAATGGCTATTCCTCTTACGTCTGTAGGAAACATTGTTGGAATGCGATTTGGTAGTTGTTTTATGATTGGGCTAAATGTATGGCCCGGAGTGTCCCTCCGAAAGAGGGCGAGGGAGGATTTAGGGTTTATGATAAAGTCTTACATTATTGCCAAGGAATGGAAGACCAGTTAGGGTTGGGATTGTATTTATAAAAAAAGTCTGTTCCCGAGGGAAAGATAAGAGGAGCAGTGCCTGGATGGAGTTGGGTGAATCCCCAAATTTTTACTCAACATATATAATATAAACAAGTCTTGATTCAAAATATAGACGTAGGAAAGTGATTCGTGGGAACGGGTGGTTAGGTACATAACATATCAAATCGATCTTTAAATAATAATGATATCATTAATAATTCTGAAGTTATTTTGATAAAAAAATTATAAATCATAAATCAACAGATTAGACAGAGATACGCTGAACAAAAATAACGGATATCATGGAACGACTAGCGAGACTGAAGTGGCAATGGGCGGGTCATGTGGCGAGACAGAGTGAGGATAGATGGACCCAGAAAATAATAAGGTGGAGACCATGGGAGAATAGGAGAAGCGTCGGCAGGCCGCAAAAAAGGTGGGCCGACAACATTGCTGCCGTGGGGGGGAAATGTGGCTACGGCTGGCAGGAGATAGAGACGAGTGGAAGGGAAAGGAAGAGGCATATGTCCAGCAGTGGACAGATGAAAGCTGACGAAGAAGAAGAAGACAACAGAGTTTTAAAAAATTGTATTTGGTGGGTAGGTACTTATTGTGGATCAATTGGTTTTAAATTTTCCCTATAATTTTCAACAATTAAATATAAGTGACGAAAGATAAAAATGATGGCGCGTTAATAGACACATGTTTATATTTTCCATTTTTATATAATATGTATAATAAATAATATAATAATAATAAGAAATCTAACTAATTAACTATCACGCAGTCCGAAGGGGTAGGCAGAAAGAATGGGCTGCCACACTTTTCTTTCCTGACACATTTCATACATCGTGTCATGGGTGCACTTAGTGCAATGGGTGCACTTAGTTGTCATCGCAAACAAAAACCTATCCAAAAAAGCTAAAATAACAGTGCACAATGGTGTTCTTGTACCGATCCATATGAATGGAAGCGAACCATGGAACTGGCAAAAGAAGGATGAAAGTAGAATAAATGCAGTAGAAATGAGATCTCTTAGACGAATGTGTGGATACTCTGTGTATGATAGTGTCGAATGAAAATATAAGAAGTGAATGCGGTGCGAATGATGGTGTCATGAACAAAATAATGAAAGGATCATTAAGATGGTTTGGACACATGGAAAGAATGAATGAATAAAAAATAGTAAAAAAAGTATATGTTATTGATGTAAATGGAACTAGAAATAAAAAGGAGACGGAGGAAAACTTGACACGATCAAATAAATTAAATATTGAATGTCGGCTACGTGAGGAGTCAGAGAAATCGACGTACGTCAATGACACGATGTATGAATGTAGAGAAAGTCAGGAAAGAAAAGTGTGGCACTTCATTCTTTCTGCCTACCCCTTTCGGGAGACGGCGTAATGCTTAGTTAGTTAGTTAGTTAGTCGGTAGAATCCTTAAATATAATATATGTAACGAAGATATTCGCAGAACATAGTGAGATGGAGTAGCCAGAGCAGACGATTCTGGAGAGACCAAATCAAGAGGATGGATCCAGCGAGGATTCCTAAGATGACGATGCACAAGACTCTAGAAAGCCATCGACCACCAGGACCACCACCAAAGAGATCGAGAGAAAGTTGGACGTCATCATTACAAGACCTCAATTGACGTCCTGGCTAAATGGTAAGGTATAAAAATAAATAATTGAAATAATTATTGTGTCCTATTCTGTAACATTATACTCCATCCATTGGTCTTCCTCTATTTCTGGTTCCATTTACGTAATGAACATATAATTTTTTTACCATTCTTTCTTCATTCATTCTTTCCATATGTCCAAACCATCTTAATGATCCTTTCATTATTTTGTTCATGACACCATCATTCGCACCGCATTCACTTCTTATATTTTCATTCGACACTCTATCATACACAGAGTATCCACACATTTTTTTTTTTTTTTAAAGACTGATATCAAGGATTTACATCAAAGATATTAGAATTTATTTTACAATCTTCAATGTGAGCAGAAAATAGCTCATTATTATGAAGAAGGAATCTGGTCGTGTCCAGGCTCGAACCCAAGTCCCCTTGATCAGGAGCCAAGCGTTCTATCCCCTAGACCACCACCCGGTCGATTTCGTCATTTTCACCACATTCGTCTAAGTGATCTCATTTCTACTGCATTAATTCTACTTTTACCCTTCTTCTGCCAGTTCCATGCTTCGCTTCCATACATAAGGGTCGGTAGAATATTAATAAACACCAAATAATTTTAGTGACGTGTTCGTTGCGATGTTTAAGTTTCGATCAAGGGTAAATCAAATCGAATCACATCAGTTTTTTTCTCAAAATACATTACAAACATATTTAATGTTTATTGCATCTATTTGAGAACGGGTAAACTACCAGGAACATCTATAAAGCACCCAAGTTCTACATATGGTACGTGCTTGACTGAGTTCATAAGCATCAGCCGTCTGTCATCCACTGCTGAATGTAGGCCTCTCCCAAAGCACGCCACCGCCCCCTATTCATTGCCGCTTCCTTCCATCCATGTCCAGCAATCCTCTTCAGATCATCGGTCCAGCGGGCAGGGGACGTCCAACTCTGCGGAATCCTGTACGCGGTCTCCACTCCAGAACCCGTCTCCCCCATCGGCCGTCGGTTCTCCGACAGATATAGCCAGCCCATCGCCACTTCAGCCCGCCCATCCTCACAGCCACTTCAGTCACATTGGTTTGTTGTCGAATAAATTCGTTTCTAAATCTGTCCTTCAAGATTATTCCAAGCATGGCTCTCTCCATAGCACGTTGGGCGACCTTGAATCTGTAGACTAGACCTTTTGTCAGTGTCCAGCTCCGTACGTCATGACTGGTAAGACGCACTGGTTGAAGACTTTAGTCTTGAGGCATCGCTAGATTGAGTTGATTAAATTTTAATGAGATTGTTCAATTCGGCTGCCATCTAGCGTCATGAAATGTAAGCTCACATAAAATCCCACTAAAGACTGGTCTAAATTATTATTTTCAACGCAATTTTATTTCTCTGACTCCTCACGTGGCCGTTTTAATATTTGATTTATTTGATCGTGCCAAGCTTTCCTCAGTCTTCGTCTTTATCTAATTCTGTTTACGTCGTTTCTTTATCAAACCATCTTAATGATCCTCATTTTTTTGTAAATAACAATTTCATTCGCATTGTATTCACTTGACACATTGATTTGACACTCTATCGTATCTAAGAGATTATGTGAATGACATATTTTGCCTTAGACAGGCAAAATATGTCATTCACATAAAATATAATAAAACTTCTAGAAAATACACGCTTTCATTAGTATTAATTATTTAACTTATTGAAAGCTAAGGCTAACACTGTTGAATTCCATAGTAATTTACTTAGGAAATTGAAAATGACTTTGTTTAATCCACAAAATATTAATAAAATATTTAAAAACGAATAAAATATTTAAAGATGACCTTAAGATGGAGATATCCTCGGAAACATGTCGTGTTTTTTTTAAAAATATTTTTATTGTTTCTTGAACAATGATGTAAAACTCCATATTAAATAATTAATACGAATGAAAACGTTAGTTTTTTAGAAGTTTTGTTATATTTTGTGGGAATGACATGTTTCGTCCTTCTAGGGCATTATCAAATGTGACGAAAATTCAACTCCTTTCAGTTTATATACACTAGTAAATAGTATATTTTGTTATTTTATTTTATATCATCGTATTTTATATTATTTGTTTTAGATTTATTTTGTGGGTGTTGCACGATCGAAGTGTGCGCGGGAGATGCCTATTGGTGGCGATGAGGTTCGCAACCCATCACACCGCGTCTCCCGCGGAGCGAAAAGAGAAGGATGGAGTGCCGCATCAGTAAAAGTGCGACGACCTTCGTGGTAGAGTGGTTACGAGCTCTGACTTCCATGCCGAAGGTCCTGGGTTCGATTCCCGGCGATGGCAGTGTGATTGTCACACTGTCTTTGGTCTGGTGTAGAATTCACGTGACAATAAAATGGCGATAGATTGGCTACCTATCACATGTTACGAGAATCAATATAATAGCTAAAAATATAAAAATTGTATACTGTAATTGGGTCCAAACGACCTGTTGTGTACATAAAAAAAAAAAAAAAAAAAAAAAAAAAAAAAAAAAAAAAAAAAAAGTGTGACAGTCCATTCTTTCTGCCTACCCTTTCGGGGAGACGGCGTGATGGTTAGTTAGTTAGTTATTTTATTTCCTTTTTTTTGTATTTCAAGGCATCTCCAGTCCATTTTTCTTTCGTTGTGTGGAACATTACATTTTCATATTTATTCAACCAATTTGCCACTTATATTACGGTATACGTGTGAGGTGGAAGGAGCCATGCAATCATAAATATTAAATGCAATTCTCAATGCGAAGAAAGAGGATAGCACCATGTCTAATTACATATTATGACTCATACCATCTTATAGAATATGCGTGCCTATAAGGCATATTAAATGAAGCGGAACTAATTAAAAAGGGAAAGATATATCACTTTCGTATTGGATTTAAGCGCGTTAGAACGAGAGGGGAAGTTTTATTCGAAATTGAAACTTTAACACTTTCAGAACCAGAAATGCATATTTTTGAACTATTTTAACCTGTTGTGACATTTGTTCGGAGCAGATTCAAAAGTGGTTCTGTGATATGGAGTCCTGACGAGGCGAGATATTCAGTTATCCTGGAGAGATTTTTTTCTGGGATATCTACATCTCAACATGAGTGACTATGGTAGCTATCCGTGGCTCTATCCCACGCCATTTCTTTTGGGAATGCTTGGGACCGACTCTCTGCTGTTTCGAAGAGATGGGTATCTCATAACCCATAGCTTTAGATTAATCAGGGAATATGTCGAGAACTTGGCCGTGCTGGAGGATGTTGGTTTTTTGTTCCTGATAGATATCTCCGATAGCGACAGCATAGATTATTTTACCTACCGACCGCCAGAACCAATCTGCCTCTGGTGACACCCGTAGGAAGAGCAATTAGTCTGCTGAACGCGATCTCCTCGGAGATCGAGGTCTTTCATTTTAGTAACTTGACTTTAGAGAGTATCTTGTCTTCCTAATGTTGAATCATCTCTCGTGCAATCCTGCTAATACAATATTATATAATATGTTTTTCCTGTTCTCAATAGATACCATATTTTGTTTATAATAAACTAACTAACTAACCATCACGCCATTTCCCCGGAGGGGTAGGCAGATAGGATGGATCGCCACAATGCTCTGTTCTGGCATACCTCTCGGGATTCCTCTGCATTCATACATCGTACCATGCACGCACGTCGATTATTCCGATTTCGAATGTGGCCGCCTTTTAGTAATTGATTAATTTGGTCATGTCATGTTTTCCTCGGTCGTCCTTGGCTTCTTTTTCCTCTCACGCTGCTCGTGTACAACTTTTTAACTATTCTTCTCTCATCCATTCGTTCCGTATGTCCAAACCATCTCAAGGATCCTTTTTTAATTTTATCCATGATGCAGTCATCTACCTTACATTTCTTTCTTATTTCATCGTTCGGTATTCTATCATACAACGTTTTCCCGCACATTCTTCTCAGTGATCTCATTTCTACTGCGTTTATCCTGCTTTCATCCTTCTTTTGCAGCTCCAAGCTTCACTTCCATACATGAAGGTCGGCACTAGAACTCCATTGTATGCTGCCATCTTGGCTTCCGCGGATATATTTATATTTGCAGTAATGACTTTGAGTGCGCCATTTATTTTATTCCCAGCACCAACCCTTCTTTCGATGTCTTTCTCCATTTTTCCGTCTCTTGTAAACATGCTTCCCAGATACGTAAATTCGTTAACTTGTTCCAATTTCTTGCCCATCGCACTTATATCACAGATCGTCATACATTCTTCTTTCTCGAAAACCATCACTTTAGATTTAGACACATTCATCACCAGGTCATTCTTTTTGCATGCCTCATACAGCCTTGACACTAAGACTTGCAAATTTCCTCTACTGTCAGCGATTAACAGAGCATCGTCTGCATATAACAAGCAGCTGACTGACAAACAATTCATCTTAGCACCAGTGTAAACTGATTTGATTGATTGCCAAGAAAGTCACTTCCAACACGTGGGGAGCAATAGCCTTCGGGCTGATACTCCCGAAAGACAAGACCGTAAACTTGATACATAGAATATAATATATTGATTAACCTCTTTCACGATGTACGGTTTGCTCAATACTTTCATTTTAATCTAAGCTAGTCGTGCGATTCACTTACCTAGGCATGGAGATCGGTAGCTACAGTGACCTATATGACGAAGTGCGAGCACAAACCAACAAAGCGACACCCGTGGCTGGCTGCTTGCGCGACACCATATGGAGGAACAAATACATGCTAACCGAAGGTATAGTCAAGATATACAAGGCATGCGTTAGCCCCATCATGACGTATGAAATAGAGGTCATAGCCGATACCAATAGAACTAAGAACCTTCTTAGAGTAGCGGAAATGCGAACCCTACGCTCCATCGCAGGCAAAACCCTCAGAGATCGGATCAGAAATGAAACGATAAGGTCTGTCTGTGGTATTGAGGACACAGTGAGATGGGGAAGAAGCAGAAGGCGCTTTTGGAGAGACCACGTTGACCGCATGGAGAATACAAGAATAGCAAAGAGATGGAGAGATGGCTGGACATCATCATCCCAGGATAACCCACTGTCACAAACAGGTCATACGACCAAAACTAAGAGGAGGAAGAAGAAGAAATGGTTACTGACAGGTAATAAAAGATTTTCAAAAAACCTGATATTATTACTGTCAGGTATACGACAAGGAGGCAGCCTAAGCCCATTTCTGTTTAATCATTGAGACACAATCGCTACAACTGGGAGAGCAAATTGTCCATGTGGTCTGTTATGCGGACGATGCTATAATCACAGCTGAGAACATAATGTCTTACAAAAATGCTAGACAGACTACATCACGCCTGCAAGAAATACTGCATGATGATCTCTATCGAAAAGACAAAATGTATGACCTTTGAAGATATTATAAGATGGAGTATACAGCGAAGGAGGTACTGGTATGGTCATGTCAAAGAATGGACACCACCAGACTTCCCTATATAACTAACTAACTAACTAACTAACCAACCATCACGCTATTTCCCCGGAGGGGTAGGCAGAGAGGGTGGATCGCCACACTGGCATGTCCTGGCATACCTCTCGAGCTTCCTCTACATCCATACATCGTACCATGCACGCACGTCGATTGTTCCGACTTCGAATGTGGCCGCCTTTTATTAATTGATTAATTTGGTCATGCCATGTTTTCCTCGCTCGTCCTCGGCTTCTTTTACCACTCACGCTGCTTGTGTACAACTTTTTAACCATTCTACTCTCATCCATTCGTTCCATATGTCCGAACCATCTCAGGGATCCTTTTTTAATTTTATTCATGATGCAGTCGTCTGCCTTACATTTCTTTCTTATTTCATCGTTCGGTATTCTATCATACAACGTTTTCCCGCACATTCTTCTTAGTGATCTCATTTCTACGACGTTTATCCTGCTTTCTCTGGACTTCCCTATATTGCTCTACATAATCAGCCTCATGGGACTCGTCCTCGTGGAAGACCTCCTAAAAGATGGAATGACAGCTGGGAGTCTACCTCACAGGAGGAGCAACACTCTGGAGATCAGACCACATAGGTCTACATCAAGGAAGAATAAGAATATGATGAAATTATTCTTATTAAAAGCTTTTTTTAAACATTTCTTTGTAATTTAAATCCACCTCGATGTATCAGGGCAGTAATGTGTTAATATACGAGGAAAAGAGAGGCAGTTATTTGTAATACGGTGAGCTATTCTTAGAAGCGGGATGCAAGACAATTTATAATCGTCCCTTTTTATAAATGTTTTTGCCCGTGGGCTGGAGCGGGACAGATTGAGAGTTGAATAAACGGTGCACGTTTTTACTTTGAGATTTTAAAGTCGAAAACTGCAATTCTGTAAATAATCAAATTTATTAATTCAATAAAAATGTGTTGATGTGTGCATTTGGGCAGTTAAAAGTAATTTGTAAGAACTATTTAGATTTTGTTTCAAACCAAAATCTAATTTCTTCTATATTCGCTTTCACTTTGTGTTGTGGATTCATATATATATATAATTATAATTTAATTTTATCTCAATAGAGACGAAGATGCAAATTGGAAACTGAATATGATTGATCAAATCAAATCAGTTTATTTCATCAACAGACATTACAAAATTTATTTTTAAGGCATCTATTGAGAACAGGTAAAATAATATATTATATACGAGTATAGTATACTACTAGAAACGCATAAGAGATGGTTCAACATTAGGAAGACAGGATACTCTCCAGAATTAAGAGTATTTGCCTTCTGAACGTACTTTCACTAACATGAAAGACGTCGATCTCCGAGGAGACCGCGTTCAGCAGACTAATTGCTCTTCCCACCGGTGTCACCAGAGGCAGATTGGTTCTGGCGGCCGGTAGGTAAAACAATCTGTGCTGTCGCTGTCGGAGATATCTATCGGGGACAAAAAACCGAACACCCTCCAGTACGGCCGAGTTCTCGAAGTATCCCCTAATTAATCTAAAGAAATGGATAATTAGATGTCCATCTCTTCGAAGCTGTAGAGAATTGGTGAAATTATGACCTGTCATTGGTTGGGTTAAGCGCACGCTTTATGTAATTACAACATTCCCCATTCCACCTTTCTTTATGACCATGTATGACAAATTTTTGGAAGTTGTATATATGTTAAAATCCTATGCCAGATTTCACATGTCAGTTTCAATGTGCCATCTATGAAGATTTTGATTACATATGTGTTATTTTGATTACATGTGATATTTAGTACATAAAGCGTGCGCTTAACCCAACCAATGAGAGGTCATAAGTCCTGTTAACACCTTGATCAACCATATTCAGTTTCCAATTTGCATCTTCGTCTCTATTGAGATACAATTAAATCATGAATTGATAACCCACGGAGGGTGAAATCCAGTATTTGTACAAGTGTAAGTATACATTCACAAAAAAAATATATAATTATATGTTGTATTACAACACTTTTTATTTTCACTGAACTCAGACATGTTTCGGTTACAAGTAACCTTTATCAATGTATAAAATTTTAACAGCCAAATAAAACAGAGTTCTCCTGGAGAGACTACATTACAAATGAGCAGGTTCTCCAAAGAATCGAAGGAGGAAGGCACCTGCTCAGGACCTTGTCCGAAAGGCGTGCAAGATGAATCGGCCATGTAATACGACAAGAAGGCCTCTTGCATGCCATTATGGAGGGTATGACTGAGGGGACAAACTCTAGGGGACGCCCACGCCGAGAGTACCTGGAGGACCTGTTGGTGGACGTGCGCTGCTCATCATATGCAGATTTCAAAAGAGCCTCACAAGACAGGGAAGAATGGAAGAGAAGAATAAAGGAAATTGCTGCAAACCAATCCCAGGATTAAAACCAGAGAAGAAGAAAACAGAGTTGTCAACGTATATGTATACGTATACTAAATGAAGATCTTTATAAAAGTGGAAGGGGTATAATTAGGATTGAGGAGAGGGGAGTGTAACAGGAACATATCGAGCATGGGAAGTGAATTTAAATTTAATTGGTTATTTATTATGATTTCATTATTTTTGATGCCGTTTTTAATTTCTAAAATTTCTAAATTGTTTAAAATTAGGTTTTTACTAATATGCAAAATTTCAATACCGTTTTTTTTTTTTATTCAATATATAATTATTTATATTTTCAATTAAATGGTTAGCGAGGTCCGAAATATTATTATTAGAAAAATTATTGTTGACAGCCTCTGGGATAGGTGAATATCGACAGGAGGGGGTTTCAACTTAGAACCTCTAAAACAGAGGTTCCCAAACTTTTTTTGTCCCGTAGACCCCTTACCGATTTTTTCCTATTTTGTGTAGACTCCTGCTTTCCTTATATTGATTTTTTATACAAATTCATCTATAACTGTAAAATTACTTTTTGAATCTGACCCAGAGCTACTCCCTTTAATAGGGTTTTCCGTAGAAAAAAAATCTTTAAAATAAAATATATGTTAAGTTTTATAGTTATACATTTTGACTGTTAAATTTACAACACTTATATAATATCACAATGTTTTATTATACTCTTTTTTCGCCAACCGATGTTATCATCAGCAGATCAAACAGCTGTCGTGACATTCTCAAAAAGTGTATAGTAAAAAATTGTCACATTATAACAGAGTTACAAATTTAACAGTTAATAATGTTGAAGAATCATAGTTTTTCGGCCAAAACAATAGACTATTTAGACATACAATCATAAATTAAAATCCAACATTTTTACATAAAATAAAAACAATGTTCTAATAGGGGGGATGAGCCTGATGCTATGATATCAAAATTTCAATATTTGGCTTCAATTTAGTTGAACCATCTCGTGCACCCTCATTAACATCTCATGCACCCCCAATTATTTTTCCAGTTGTCGTAGACCCCTTGTAAGTCGAAATCGACCCCTGGGGGTCAATATAGACCACTTTGGGAACCACTGCTCTAAAATGTACGGCTGTGCAGAAGGCAAGGGAAACCACTGCACTTCTTTCCCATGGTCATCTATGGCATGGGTCGGAAACCAGCGTCCCGCAAGCTTCTCACTGCAAAATTGATATGCAATATGTATTCAGATGATAAAAACCCATTCGCAGTGGATATTTATAATGTACCAAGCGATTTGCAAATGAACATGATAGTTTTTTTAAAGTTTTTTTATATGCTTAGTATACAAACAAGGGTTACATCCTTAATAACCGGAAAATACCGATCAACCTGAAACGAAAAGTCTATGTAGCCTGAGTTCTCACATATGGTCTTGAAACTGTTACATTGTCCGAACAAAGTGCCGAGAAACTACGAATGACCCAAAGAGCCATAGAAAGAGCCATGTTAGAAATAAGCCTAAGAAACAGAGTCAGAAACGATACGGTGAGAGAAAAAACAAAGGTCACTGACATCATCCAACGGGTGGCGACTCTAAAATGGCAATGGGCAGGTCACGTAGATGAAAAATGGACAAGAAGACTGCTGACTTGAAGACCGTGGACGGCAAAGAGAAGTGCAGGGCGACCGCAACTACAGTTGAAGAATGATCTGAACAGATACATCGGGAAAAACCTGGATGCAGTCGAGTGACATGGAAGCGAATGAAGGAGGCAGTTGTTTGGAGCGTGGACGGGAATAGTCTGAGGAAGAAGAAGAAGAAGAAGTATACAACACTCACTTTATTGAAAAAATAAAAATTTAATACCAAACATGCTTCAGACTAACAAGCCCTTCATCAGTGATATTATATAAATATGGTTTGCCTAGAGAGGTTTGCAAGGATAGAGTAGTGTGGCGGTCCATTCTCTATGCCTACCCCTGCGGGGAAACGGCGTGATGTTTTTTTTTTAATATTTAAAGTTTTATAATTTATTTTTTTACAAATGTGGTCAGTTTTGACAGATGTTGGATATACTTCACTGGTACCACAAATAAAATGGCTTTTAAGAAAAATACAAACGCTTATGCTTGGAGGGAATGGTCGAGGTATCGATTGGCAAAGGACGACCTCGCCAGGAGTACCTAGACCAGATTTGCAGAGAGCTGCACCTCTTATGCGGAGTTGAAGAGAGTTGCCGAGGACCGAGCGGAGTGGAAGAGGAGATGCGTCGCCTTGCTGCAGACCAATCTTTAGATTGAGACCGGAGAAGAGACTAACTTGGTAGATTTCTATGGGAGTTTGCCTTCTGAAACCTACAAGGAGATTGCTCAGCAAATAATTACTATGTTTGGTAGTACATATATTTATGAGTAATATTTTTCAATTCAGAATTATCGAAAAAACAAACACTGTTCTCGGTTATCGGATTCACATTTAGACCTAGTACTTCGCTGCATTTCAAAAATGCAAGTTAAGAATAAAACAATAAAGTCAAATGTTACTACAAAAATCTTATTGATTTTATTTTACAATAAATGTCATAAAAACATATAATAAACACACCTGGTGGCTGTCTCCCGACACTTTTCCGATCCAACTTTGGCCTCCATTCAGTAACCCTCTGGCTCTATCTTCCATCATCCCGTCGACACACATGACCAGCCCCCTGCCACTTCATCCTCGCAATGCGTATCCCTACATCGGTGACCCTGGTGCGTCTTCTAATCTCCACGTTGGGTATATGGTCTCTAAGCGAGATACCCAACTTGGATCTTTCCATGGCCCATTGCTGATTTTGTTTAGACTGATATTCATCATCATCATCATCAGCCGTCTGTCATCCACTGCTGAAAGTAGGCCTCTCCCAAAGCACGCCACCGCCCCCTATCCATTGCCGCTCCCATCCATCCATGTCCAGCAATCCTCTTCAGATCGTCGGTCCAGCGGGCAGGGGGACGTCCAACTCTACGGAATCCTGTACGCGGTCTCCACTCCAGAACCCGTCTTCCCCATCGGCTGTCGGTTCTCCGACAGATATGGCTAGCCCACCGCTACTTCAGCCCGCCTATCCGTAGAGCCACCTCAGTCACCTTGGTTTGTTGTCGAATAAATTCGTTTCTAAATCTGTCCCTCAAGGTTATTCCAAGCATGGCTCTTTCCATGACGCGCTGGGCGCCATGGAAAGAGCCATGCTTGGAGACTGTATGGTCACCAACAATGAGTTGATACATAGAGCCAGAGTAAGAAGAGAATTGTTGTCTGATGTGAAGTCTAGAAAGATGGCATATTTGGGACACATTCTCAACAACGAGAAATACGATCTGTTGCACCTCATCATGAAAAGGGAAGGTTGAGGGAAGACGCGGTGTGGGAAGACCCCATATATCCTAGCTCGAGAATATCAAGGACTGGACCGGAATTCGGAGGGTGGTGGAGTTGTTCCGTCTGGCACAGGACAAAGAGGCCTACGCCAGGACCTGAAGAAGAAGAAGAATTATATATAAGTCATCACTAATAAAACAATCCACCGTCCAAGCGCAGAGTGGTAACAGCTCTGACTGCCATATCGAAGGTCCCGGGTTCCACAAAGTTGTTCCGACTGCAATTGGCACGATCTCATGTGGGAATCAAATCAAATCAGTTTATTTCATCAACAGACATTACAAAATTAATTTTCAAGGCATCTAGATCAGGTAAAATAATATATTGTGTATAGTATACTACCAGAAACGCATGAGAGATGGTTCAACATTAGGAAGACAGGGTACTCTCCAGAATTAAGAGTATGTGCCTTCTGAACGTGCTTTCACTAATATGAAAGACGTCGATCTCCGAGGAGACCGCGTTCAGCAGACTAATTGCTATTCCCACCGGTGTCACCAGAGGCAGATTGGTTTAATTATTCAATAAGTTTCATTATTTTGTTCATAGCACCATCATTCGCACCGCATTCACTTCTTATATTTTCATTCGACACTCTATCATACATCGAGTATCCATACATTCGTCTAAGAGATCTCATTTATACTGCATTTATTCTACTTTCATCCTGATTTTGCCAGTTCCATGCTTCGCTTCCATACATAAGGGAAAAAACACACCGTTATTCACTACCAGCTTAGCTTTTTTGGATAGGCTTTTGTTTGCGATGATAACTTTAAGTGCACCATTTACTTTGTAGCCTGCCCCAACCCTTCTTTCAATATCCCTCTCTACTCGCCAATATTTTGTAAATATACTACCTTAATACACGAACTCATCTACTTTTTCACTAGTTTTATTATCTTTTATGGGAATGACATGTTTCACCCTACTAAGTCATTAATGTATCGAGAATCAAACGCGTTGCTGTTTATATACCTGAGTTAATGGTGCAGATATTGCCAAGAGGTACTATTTGCAACTCGTAAATATTCACGGAAATAAAGTAAGTATAAAAGAGCTGAAAGGGTTGGATGTAGGTGCCAAAATGAGCGGAGTGTCAGTGAGCTGTCTCTTGTATGCGGATGACGCTATCCTATTTGCAGACAACGAGCATGAACTACAAGTCCTGGTGAATAGTATGTGTGAGTTATGCATGCGAAATGATCTTATGATGAATGTGAATAAGTCCAAGGTTTGAAAAATAAGAAATCATGACAGTCTGCAACATTAGCGTGAATGGTGAAAATTTGGAGCAAGTAGATGAGTTCGTGTATTTGGTTAGTATGTTAACAAAAGAGTGGAGAGGGATATTGAAAGAAGGGTTTGGACAGGAAAAAAAGTGAATTGTGAACTTAAAGTTGTCATCGCAAACAAAAACCTGTCCAATAAGCTAAATAGCAGTGCACAATGGTGTTCTTCTACCGACCTTTATACATGGAAGCGAAGCATGGAACTGGCAAAAAAGGTTGAAAATTAGAATAAATGCAGTAGAAATGAGATCTCTTAGACGAATGTGTGATACTCTGTGTATGATAGAGTGTCGAATGAAAATATAAGAAGTGAATGCGGTGCGTATGATGGTGTAATGAAAATAATAATGAAAGGATCATTAAGATGGTTTGGACACATGGAAAGAATGAATGAATAAAGAATAGTAAAAAAAGTATATGTTAACGATGTAAATAGAACTAGAATTGGAGGAAGGCCGTGGAAAACGTGGCACGATCAAATAAATCAAATATTGAGTGTCGGCCATGGGAGGAGTCAGAGAAATCGACGCGCGTGCATGACACGATGTATGAATGTTGAGGAAGCGAGAGAAATATGTCAGGGAAGAAAAGTGTGGCAGTCCATTATTTCTGCCTACCCCTTCCGAGTGACGGTATGATGGTTAGTTAGTTAGTTAGTTAAGATGAGAGATCTCATCTCTACCGCATTTGAAATCTGATTTTACGAACTTGTGAATCTGCATTCTGCTTGGCATTCTATCCGCGCTATAAACAAACGTGACGGTATTTACAGCTTCATAAAATACATCGCCTTTCATTACTGAACAGATTTCAATACGGTTTTTTTCTTTTTATCTCATCAGCGCATTGCCTGAAGTTAACCTGATAGTAGTACCATATATTTAAAAAAAACTATCCATGTTTCCCATATAATTATTTTTCGCTTACTAACTAACTAACTCACCATCACGCCGTCTCTCCGAAGGGGTAGGCAGAACGAAATATCTGACACATTTCTTCCTGAGGTACTTCTCTCGTTTCTTCAACGCTCCTACATAATTTTTTTTTTAATGTACTTGTATACGAATGTACTTGTATACGAATACTGGATTTCACCCACAGAGGGCTATCAATTCATGATTTAGTTGTATCTCAATAGAGACGAAGATGCAAATTGGAAACTGAATATGGTTGATCAAGGTGTTTACAGGACTTACGACCTGTCATTGGTTGGGTTAAGTGCACACTTTATGTAATTACAACATTCTCCATTCCACTTTTCTTATGACCATGTCTGACAAATTTTTGGAAGTTGTATATATGTTAAAGTCCAACGCCAGAATTCACACATCAGTTTCAATGCGCCATCTATGAAGATTTTGATTATATATGTTAATCTCTAAGATTACTCTATATATAATCTACATACTAACGCCATCTATGAAGATTTATGTTTATTAAGCATTAAGCAGAACATCTTTTTAACACAATGTGAAAGGCTACCCCGCCATTAGCGCATCATCATACACCTAAAATTGTCATCGCAAAAAAAAAGTCTGTGCAAAAATGCAATGGTAGCTGCACAATAATAAATAATAATAATAATATGCTAAATTTTAAAGCGCCGTTTTTGTGATGTAATTACCTCAAGAGCGCATTAAAACGTGTTTTAAATCTAAATGTGAACGCTGCATCTGATTGATATTCGCGATCGATTAGAAAGTATAATAGAACAAAATATAGAAGTTTTAAATTGGGTTTGAAATATGAAAAAGATGGGTTTTCAGCTTAGATCTGAAGTCTGTCGGATTTATGCATCTGAGGTGTGAAGGAAGATTGTTCCAAGCTGATGGACCGGCTACCGCAAACGCTCAATCCCCGAAATTTATACTAGGGCAACGCTTTGGCTCAACTAATATTCCTATTGCCGAGGAGTTCGCCGAGCAAAGTGTAGATTTCCTTGTATTTAGGCTGTCTGTTATACAGAGTTCGGATATATAATTTGGAGCCATTCCATATAGCGCTTTGAAGACTGTCCAGCAGAGCTTATGCTGGATTCTTTCTGGACTTAAGCCAGTGAAGTTCTTTGAGATGTTGTGTTATATGGGACTTTTTTAGCTGCATCGAACGCAGGTTGAAGTTTTTTTAATTGTTGTTTTGGAATATTTGCATAAATTCCATTACAATAGTCAAGTAGTGACACAACGAAGGAACTTACAAGAGTTTTGAAAGTGTCATAGAGAATACTCCTTCAGACGGATTTTAATCGTCTTAGGTGGAAGGAATTAGAGCTGGCCGTGTTATTATTTTGGAATTTCAGGGACAGATTTACGTCAAGATAAACACCAAGAAGCTTTGTGGAGTTTTTGGGAACGATATCATTGTCAGCTGTCGAAATTGAAGAATAATCGATAAGATGCTTTGCGGAAGCAGTCCAGATAAATTCCGTTTTGGATGGATTTAGTTTAAGTTTGTTTGATGCCATCCATCTGGATATGGCATCAATGCAGTTGACAGTTATTGACGTAAGATGTTTGGTGTTATCAGGGTTGCAGAAAAAATAAAGTTGTTGGTCATCAGCATAGCAATATGAGAGGGTGCCAAATGATTCTATTATTTTGGCAATGTCATTCGTAAACATGATATATAAAAACGGTCCTAGTACAGAGCCTTGTGGCACACCAGATTGGATATTAGTAAATGAGGATTTTTTACCTGCTAGCTGCACAGCTTGTGAACGATCCGACAGATATGAATTTAGCCAGTCTATGGCATTGCCTCTAAAACCATACGTGATCGCTAATCGTTTGATAAGATATGAGTGATCAATTGTGTCAAACGCAGCGCTCATGTCCAGAAGAGAAAGCAGTGCCTACTTGCCCGACTCGTTTTCCAGTACTAAACCGACATGACTCCAAGCAACCCCGTCTCCGTTGAGTGGAAACGTCTGTAGGGGGATTGTAATTTAGACAAATTATTATTTGTCGAAAGGTGAGTTGAAATTTGAGAGGCTACAATTTTTCAAAAATTTTAGAGATGAACGGTAGATTTGAGACGGGTCGGAAGTTACTATGGTATTCTTGTACCGACCCTTATGTAAGCAAAGTATGGAACTGGCATAAGAAGGATGAAAGTAGAATAAATTCAGTAAAAATGAAATCTCTCAGACGAATGTGTGCATAATCTGTGTATTATAGAGTGCCGAATGAAAATATAAAACGTGAATTCAGTGTTATGAACAAAATTATGAAAGGATCATTAAGATGGTTTGGAAACATGGAATGAATGAATGGTAAATGGAACTATAAATAGAGGAAGGATCAAATAAAATAAATATTTAATGTCTGCTGCGTGAGAAGTCGGAGAAATCGAAGTGCGTGCATGACACGATTGTTTTTTGCTTATAAAGTGAAACCTTGATTATTCGTACAAGAATCTTACTCGTATTGCTAAACAATATTTCCCTCTTATAATGATTAATTGTATCTCAATAGAGACGAAGGTGTAAATTGTTTTCTGGGGACAGAATATGGTGGCCGAGGCGCTTACAGGACTTATGACTTGTCATTGGTTGGGTCGAGCGATCGCTTTATGTTTAACAACATTCCCCATTTCACCCTTCTTACGACGACCACTTCTGACAATTTGACTGACTAAATATTTCTCTTATTGACTAACTAGCTTACAAACTAACCATCACGTCGTCACCCGAAAGGGGTAGACAAAAATAAGGGACTGCCACACATTCCTTTTCTAAGATTCTTCGCTCGATTCCTCAACAGTCTTATATCGTTTCATGCACACACGTCGATTCTCCGACTTGTTAAGTGACCGACATTTAATATTTGATTGATTTGATCGTGCCACATTTTCATCGGCCTTTCTCTATGTCTAGCTCCATTCATGTCGTTTACATATACTTTCTTCACCATTCTATCTTCATTCATTCTTTCCATGTGTCCGAATCTTTATTAATTTAAATTACGATAATACCGGACAATATATAACAAATTAACTGTGAATATCTGCCATGCGGACGATGTCACATTAATAGCAGAGTTTGAAGATGACCTGCAAAGAATGTTGTACAAATTCCACACAGTATCCCAAAGGCTAAATATGGCTATATCAGTCAACAAAACAAAAAGTCTCACTATATCTAGGCAACCTGCAAGATGTAAGCTGACTGTTGATGATATACCTGTGGAGCAGGTGATGAGTTTCAGGTATTTGGGAGTGGAGATCTGCAGCCAAAGTGACCTTTATAGCGAAGTACGTGAACAAGTCAGTAAAGCCTCTGCCGTGTCAGGATGCCTGAAGAATCTGGTTTGGAAGAACAAGCACATGCGTATCGACAGCAAGATCAGAATCTATAAAACATGCGTGCGACCTATCATGACGTACGCTGTAGAGACGCGGGCTGACACTGTGCGAACCAAGGGACTACTAAGAACATCGGAGATGAAGGTCCTAAGATCAATTACTGAAAAAACCCTCCGAGATCGTGTCCGCAACGCAGACATAAGAAAATCCTGCGAAATAGAGGATATCGTTCAGTGGAGTAGATCCAGAAGAAGATACTGGAGGGACCATGTAGCCCGAATGGATGGTGACAGACTCGCATATACAGCCGCTTATGAAATCCCTTCCGGACACCGCCCACCTGGAAGACCGCCTAAGAGATGGAGGGACAGCTGGATCTCATCATCCGACGAGATATGATTTCTGTGTCACAGATCGTCAGATCTATTAAAAGAAGAAGAAGAAGAAGAAGATATGAAAAATACTCTAAAAGATATTATATAATTTAATTATCTTAATTAATTTGTAATTAGAAATTGTAACACTGTTTTTTCCACTATATTTTTTTAATATAACCATAAAACTCTATTTAATAAATTAATAACATTACCTATTTTATATTAAGTAATTAATGTGAATGAAAACTTCTGAGACAATCAAATGATTTTACTGAAATCTCTTGATGGAAGTTCATTTTAAATAATAATTAAATAAAACGACGTTTTTAACTACTTCCACTTTTGTCTTTATTTCGACAGCGACCGGTTTCGCCAGGCTCGATGGCATCGACAGAATGGTCTGTCCACCAGTCTGCCGATGCCAGCGAGCCTGGCGAAACCGGTCGCTGTCGAAATAAAGACAAAAGTGGAAGTAATTAAAAAACCGTCCGTTTATTTAATAATTATACATGAAAACTTCTGTTTTCTAGAAGATTTCTTAATCTTGTGTAAATGATTTGTTTCGCTTCGCTGAGGCATTGTCGCATTTGGAAATACAGCTAGGCGAAAAATGGCATTCCCATAAAATATAATAAAACTTCTATAAAACAGACGTTTCCATTCGTATTATGATTTTGATTTATATTTAATAATTGAAATGGGTATATTTTACCCCAGTTAACCTTTTCACTGTTGAACCACCTGATCCAGGAGCAAGATTAACTGGCTCAGTGCAAACTTGACCGCCGCACGGTCAAGGTAAGCGCCGGCTCGCTAGAGACCAGCGAGTGCGGTTAGTTAAGAGACTAGCAAGTGCAGTTAGCTAAGACACCAGCGATTGGGATTAGCTAAGCGACAAGTAATTGTAGTTAGCTAAGAGACTAACAAGTGCAAATAGCTAAGAGACTAATAAGTGCGATTAACTAAAAGACCAATAAGTGCGATTAACTAAAATACCAGCGAGTGCGGTTAGCTAAGAGACCAGCAAGTGCGGTTAGTTAAGAAACCAACAAGTGCGGTTAGCTAAGAGACTAGTACGTGTAGTTAGCTAGTTAGCGAGACCAGCAAGTGCGGTTTGCAAAGAGACTAACATGTGCGGTTAACTAAGAGACAAGAAAACGCGGTTAACTAAGAGACCAGCAAGTGCGGTTAGTAAAGAGACCAACAAGTGCGGTTAGCTAAGAGACTAGTAAGTGTAGTAAGCTAAGAGACCAGCAAGTGTGGTTAGCTAAGAGATCAGCAAGTGTGGTTAACAAAGAGACTATCAAGTGCAGTTAGCTAAGAGATCAGTTACTGCGGTTAGCTAAGAGACCAGCAAGTGTGGTTAGCTAAGAGATCAGCAAGTGCGGTTAACAAAGAGACTAGCAAGTGCAGTTAGCTAAGAGATCAGCAAGTGCGGTTAGATAAGAGACCAACATGTGCTGCTAGTTAAAATACCAACAAGTGCAGTTAGCTAAGAGACTTGCAGTGCGGTTAGCTAAGAACAACGGAGATTAAATCCAATAAGAGCACGTAATCCTTTGATGCATGAATCTATGCTGCTTTTAACTTGTGTCACATGATCATTTCATAAACATAAAGTGACAAAAATTGTAAGTATTGAAATAATATTTAATATAAAAACGTAATCATGTAATAAAACTAACTAACCATCACGCCGTCTCCTCGAAGGGGTAAGCATAAACAATAGACCTCCACACTTTTATTTCTTGACTTCTCTTGATTCCTTAACATCGTGTCATTCATGCATACACGTCAATTTATCCGACTCCTCACGTGGCCGACATTTAATATTTGATTGATTTGATCGTGCCACATTTACTTCGGTCTTCTTATATTTCTGGTTCCATTTACATCGTTCATATATATATGATACATTCTTACTTATTGTTTATTCCATGTAACTAACTAACTATTATAACTAACCATCACGCCGTCTCCCCGAAGGGGTAGGCAGAAAGAATGGACTGCCACACTTTTCTTTCCTGACATATTTCTCTTGCTTCCTCAACATTCATACGCACGCGCGTCGATTTCTCTGAGTCCTCACATGGCCGACATTCAATATTTGATTTATTTGATCGTGCCACGTTTTCCACGGCCTTCCTCCAATTCTAGTTCTATTTACATCGTTAACATATACTTTTTTTACTATTCTTTATTCATTCATTCTTTCCATATGTCCAAACCATCTTAATGATCCTTTCATTATTTTGTTCATGACACCATCATTCGCACCGCATTCTCTTCTTATATTTTCATTCGACACTCTATCATACACAGAGTATACACACATTCGTCTAAGAGATCTCATTTCTACTGCATTTATTCTACTTTCATCCTTCTTTTGCCAGTTCCATGCTTCGCTTCCATACATAAGGGTCTACCATAATACCTTCTTCTGCTCTACATTCCTTTCTTATATCAGCATTTGAGATTCTATCGTATATCGTTCTATCACACATACGTCTTAGGGAACTCATCATCATTATACAATAATTTCTTTCAAATAACCTGCTGTATTTAAATATGGAAAGAAACGAGAAACTACCACATTAGAAGGCCCAAAAGGCATCCCAAGAACCAGCAAAAATGTTACGCTTTTCTGCAAATCAAATACTTTTATATAATTGTTCAAGAAACTATAAATAAATATTCTAAGATATTATGAATGTCTTTGTCTTTATTCTGTTATTATTTTCCAATTTTGAAATTTTCTTTACCTTGACATGTTTTGAAGGTAATATAAATTATGAAATTGATTTAATTGTATCTCAATAGAGACGAAGATGCAAATTGGAAACTGAATATGGTTGATCAAGGTGTTTACAGGACTTATGACCTGTCATTGGTTGGGTTAAGCGCACGCTTTATGTAATTACAACATTCCCCATTCCACCTTCCTTATGACCATGTCTGACAAATTTTTGGAAGTTGTATATATGTTAAAATACAACACTAGAATTCACATGTCAGTTTCAATGCGCCATCTATGAAGATTTGATTATATATGTTAATCTCTAAGATTACTCTATATAATCTACATACTAACGCCATCTATGAAGATTTATGTTTATTAGGCATTATGCAGAACATCTTTTTAACACAATGTGAAAGGCTACCCAGGCATTAGCGCATTGTTAAAAGCCGCCTGGAGTTGTCACTCCTATCTATATGCTAAACTTGGACCAGATATGTTTACAATATTTTTTTTATGTATACTTATACTTGTATGTACGAGTATACATTGAAAAAATATTATGAAATTGATATTCATTATTTAGCTAGAAATAACACATCTAACTAACTAATCATCTTATTCTTGTCCTGTCACACCTCCATGCTGCATAGGACCTCAAGGAACCTTCTCCACCCGAGTCGGCTAGATTGTGGTTCGGTGATATGAAGTCCCCATGGGGCGAGATAGTCGCTCATGTTAGAGAGGGTTAAGAAAAGATTTCTGAGATATCTCTACATAAAAGAGTTTGGTAGCTATCCGTGGCTTTATCCCACTGCATTCTTCTTGGGCATGCTGGGGACCAATAGTTTGCAGATAAGAAGAGATGGGTACACACTTACCCATTTCTTCAGACTTATCAGGGGATTCTTTGAGAACTCCGTTATCTTGGAGGCTATCCATCTTTATGTTCCAGATGGTTATCTTCGACAGCGTCAGCACAGACTGTTTTATCTCCCAGCATGCAGAACCAACCTGCCTCTGATGATGCCGGTGGGGAGAGCAATCAAACTGCTGAACATGATCGCTTCGGAGATCGACGTCTTTCATATTCGTGAAAGTACGTTCAGAAGACAAATACTCTTGACTATGGAGAGTATCTTGTATTTCTAATGTCGAACCATCTCTCATGCGTTCCTGGTATTATATATTTTTTATGTTTTACCTGTTCTCAATAGATGCCTTAAACTATAATTGTTGTTTGTAATATTTTTTGAGAAAATAAACTGATTTGATTTGATTTGAATTTACATATCTGCTGAACGCGTTCTCCTCGGAGATCCACGTCTGTCATATTAGTGAAAGTAGGGGAGATGTAGGTAATGGGAGTCACTTAAGCGAGAATTGAAAAAAAAAAAAACTATTAGTTAACTATTTATTGCTTAAACCTTATTATAAACTTTAGTTATTAAACTATAAATTGAGATCACCTTTAATCACTTTGGCTTTTTACTTTTGGAACAATAATCATTTAAAAAAAAAACAGGTTTGACCACCATTGCCCACATCTGTTGGCAATGGTGATCAGTATGTTGGCAATGGGGGTCAACACAAATCGTACACATAATTGCAAGCTAAGTCCCACCCAGTGCAATCTGAATGAGCCCAAAGCCCACATGAAGTGCATCGGAACCACATCTCATTATCTTGCCCGAATTCGCCGCATACAAGACATTGGTTGTCAGAATCTTCTGCATCATCGTTTTTGTCGTCCTGGTATAAGTCATCACTGTTCATATCTGACGCTGAAGTATTGTTCGTTTCCTGCAGAATTTTCTTCTTCATCTATTATTTTCGCGTACCTCTTCTGAAGACTCGAAAATGGGATGTTCATTGTTTTCGCGGCTTTTCTTATTGAATAACCTTGTTCATCGATGAGCTCCACGGCCTTTTTCAGGTTAGCTATAGACCAGTTAGCCTTATTTGTCTTTCTAGGACGAACGTTCGGTATCTACAAACCAAAAATAAGATTATTTTATCGAAGACAGGAAATGTTAACAATAAGGACCACCTGACTCCGATTGCCTACATCGGTAAAAAATAGAAAAAACCTACCTTGACATAAAAGTAAAAGTGATAGTGGTAAAATGAGTTTGAAATCACGATCTTAAATGCTTTAGTCATTACATATCACAAGTGCAAAAGGAAACACTCAGTAGTTTGATCCTTACCTTCGGATTTGTCCACTCGAAAAATTAGATCAGAAGGGTCCGAAAACTTGTTACGTCTACCACTCTCTAGCACGTGATGCGAACTGAGTAAGCTGCCTACCGCGGATGTTACCGGCAAACAGCTAGCGTATGACGTCACTGAAACCGCCATCACGCGTATTGTTTTCGAATTAAAGGGGTGACTCCCATTGCCAACTGACTCCCATTGCCTACATCTCCCCTACGTTCAGAAGGCAAATACTTTTGACTTTAGAGATTATCTTGTCTTCCTAATGTCGAACTATCTCTTACGCGTTCCTGGTTAATACCATTATAATTAATTTATATTTAATATTTTACGTGTACTCAATAGATGCATTAAGTATTAATATTGTTTGTAATCTATGTTGAGATAATAAACTGTTTCGATTTGAACTCTCCATCACTTCAGCGGCCTTCCTAGTACATTCTTGCTGCTGGTATTTATATTTAACATTTTTTGCAATTCGTGTAACCTCCATGCGTCCATACCCAAGATCCTTAAAAACTTTAAAACGATATACTATCTACTTTAGTAATGAAAATTAAAATTAAAATTGTAAAAAATCTTTTAATTTTCCCTGCCATCTTCTGGTCGAGCTGCCGAAACCGGTCTAAGACACAAACTTTAGTGGATTTTAACTAAATATTTTTTTACAATTTTATCTTAATTTTCATTCTCTTCTTTCTTCTTCTTTAACAGCCGTTGTCGTCCACTGCTGGACATAGGCCTCCCCCATACTTCTTCATGTATGATATGTCATACGGGGGGTGGTTGGCATTACAACGCCACGCTTTCCAGACGGGTTGGCGAGGTGTCCTTTCACGTTAGCCTATGCATCAATATTATCCACCGAGGTTATTCACACTCGATCTCTAACATTTCGCATAGTTTCCAGGGGAGACCAAAGTCGAGGTAGTGTGGATAGGTACTTGGGATCAGATCAATCCTCCAGCATAGCATGGCCATCACTACGGTGATGGACATGCACTGCTCAAAGGCTCAATAGGATCCCCCTTACTCCCCTTTCCATTTTCATTACTTACGATGATCTTCTACCATGACATTTTGAAAAACAACATTGTTAAGGATATACTTTGTTGCAATACATTCGAGCTGCAACCTGACCCTGATAATGATCACTGCAAATCGTTTCGAAACTACGCGTCAGGAAGATATTAGCAATATTTATAAATAGTTGCGTATAGGAAATTCTTAAGAGATTTTCTTGGTATGCAGCCTTTTGTGATTGACGCGTGCAAGGCTTTCTATCGTAACGAAGCTTATTCCTGCAGTTATAGGTACTACTGCTTATCTACTTCCGATTGCCTCCTGATAAATCATTTTATAATAATAAAATTATTATTATTACTGAAAATAATATCTTTTAAAAATGGGCACTTCACCAGAACATGGCAGCAAGCAGCCGAAACCGGTCGAAGACACAAACATTAGTGGATTTTAACTAAATATACATTTTAAAATATTTTTTTTCGTTATTTACAATGAACTCCTACTTTTATTATTATTATTATTATTATTTTCATTATTATCATAATATAAATAGGCAAAAACTAATAATAATTATATATTTTTTAAAAGACTAATATCAAGGATTTACATCAATGATAATATAATTTATTTTACAATCTTCAATGTGAGCAGAAAATAGCTCATTGGATCAGGAGCCAAGCGTTCTATCCCCTAGACCACCAGCCGATTATTTTGAATGTTATTATTATTATTATTATTATTATAACTAACTAACTAAATAACCATCACGCCGTCTCCCCGAAGGGGTTGGCAAAAATAATGGACAGCCACACTTTTCTTTTCTGACATATTTCTCTCGCTTCCTCAACATTCATACATCGTGGCATGCACGCGCGTCGATTTCTCGGACTCCTCACATGGCCGACATTCAATATTTGATTTATTTGAACGTGCCACGTTTTCCTCGGTCTTTTTCTATTTCTGGTTCCATTTACATCATTAACATATAAATTTTTTTACCATTCTTTCTTCATTTATTCTTTCCATGTGTCCAAACCATCTTAATGATCCTTTCATTATTTTGTTCATGACACCATCATTCGCACCGCATTCACTTCTTATATTTTCATTCGACACTCTATCGTACACAGAGTATCCACACATTCGTCAAGAGATCTCATTTCTACTGCATTTATTCTACTTTCATCCTTCTTTTGCCAGCTCCATGATTCGCTTCCATACATAAGGGTCGGTAGAAGAACGTGTAGATACTCTGTGTGTGATAGAGTGTCGAATGTAAATATAAGAAGTGAATGCGGTGCGAGTGATGGTGTTATGAACAAAATAATGAAAGGATCATTAAGATGGTTCGGACATATGGAAAGAATGAATGAATAAAGAATGGTAAAAAAATTATATGTTAACGATGTAAATGGAACCAGAAATAGAGGAAGACCGAGGAAAACGATGCACGATCAAATAAATCAAATATTGAATGTCGGCCATGTGAGCAGTCAGAGAAATCGACGCGCGCGCATGACACGATGTATGAATGTTGAGGAAGCTAGAGAAATATGTCAGGAAAGAAAAGTGTGGCAGTCCATTCATTCGGGGAGACGGCGTGATGGTTAGTTAGTTAGTTAGTTAGTTTATAAATAATAATAATTATAATTTTTTTTTTTTTTTCTCTTTATTTTGTATAGGAGTCTCGTGAGTGTTGTGAACATAATCTTATTTTGTTAACGTTTTCATTTTTCAGTTTTTTATGAGCATATCTGCATAAATAATTATTTCATGTTTACGACATCCGCTGATGAAATCTGTGTGAGAAAATTGTGAATTTACATTTTAATTCGATAATACACAAAACAATGGAATATACTGGCTTTTCAAGCTACAATAATTATTACAATAAAATACATATAATTCGTCTAATTACCTAAGTACTGTTCGCTCAAATCAATAATAAAATGGGGTATTCTTCTTCTTTTGATAGATCTGACGATCTGTGTCACAGAAATCATGTCTCCTGGGATGATGAGGTCCGGTTGTCCCTCTATCTCTTAGGCGGTCTTCCAGGTGGGCGGTGTCCGGAGGGGATTTCATAAGCGGCTGTATATGCATGTCTGTCACCATCCATTCGGGCTACATGGACCCTCCAGTATCTTCTTCTGGATCTACTCCACTGAACGATATCTTCTATTTCGCAAGCTTTTCCTATTGTTGCGTTGCGGACACGATTTCGGAGAGTTTTTCCAGTAATTGATCTTAGGGATAATTCTTACATTAATTAATTTTAATTTAATGCTTACAAATTAACGTAATAGATGGCGCTAGTGTAGATTGACCTACCAACAGTGAAGTTATTAAAAAATATTAATATATATACAAGTTCCGAAAATTTGTCAGACGTGTTGTCGTAAACAAGGCGGAATGGTGAATGTTGTTAAACATAAAGTGATCGCTTAACTCAACCAATGACAGGTCATAAGTTCTGTAAACACCTTGATCATCCATATTCAGTTTCCAGTTTGCATCTTCGTCTCTATTGAGATACAATTAAATGTAATGTTTAATTAATTCCCAAAGTGATTTATGATTTTATTATTATGATTATATCACACAAAATTGAGATATTTAACTTCAAATGACGTGGTCGATAAAGATTATCCAAAACACACATTCCTCACGGTGATCTTGTTACAACAGTGCAATAAGATTGGCAGTCGCTGACCGCCATTGGCTAAGTGGAGAGGTCAACGCCAGTCTAATGAACCCGGTGTCCTGGTTTGAATCTCCGCTGGAAACTGTTTCTGTCGCGAACAGATAGATGGCGTTGACTTTGGGTCACATGATAAATTATTATCAAATCAAATCAAATCAATTGAGGGTATTATTTGCAAACCCGGCAAACTCCACCAACAATCAAAAGTGAGATATGAATGGGGCTTATTCAAAATACATTTGCACACAATTTATATTGATTTTCAGTTTCAAATTCGGTTTCATTCTGAAGAATTTTGTTATTAAAATACAGGGTTTGTTGCAAACATGGCAACCTCCACTTGAGTGTTGCAAAGCTGGCAAACGCCAAAATGAAATTCATTATTTTACTTTAATTATCAACATAATGATGATTATTTCATGGCTGATTACTTTTAAAATACTAACTGGTTGAGATGAAAAAAATAAATATCGTAAAAAAGCGCATTTTATTAGCGTATCAGTTTTTTGCGATTTACTCAAAACATCTAATGATGGAGTTTGCCAGGTTTGCAAAAAATACCCTCAAATCAGTTTATTTCATCAACAGACATTACAAAATTAATTTTTAAGGCATCTATTGAGAACAGGTAAAATAATTCTTTATCCTATAGGTACTATACTACAGCCGTTTAAAACGGAGTCGTGGGGCCATAAATGTCAATAGAAATAGGGATGGGAAGCCCCAGGACTGTTATCGGTATACGGCTACCTGCTCTCGTGGTGTCGATGAGTCACTATAATGATTTTGTAATGATATGTACGTTATGATATGTACGATGAGTCACTAATGATTGGTTTTTACCGAATGCAGTGCTTTTTTGTTATAAATGTGTTTACTGCAATTAAATGAATTCATTCGTGTGTCACCACTCGTTACGCACTATGGATACTTTATTTTCCAACATTGATTTGAAGAAATTACATGGCGATATTAGCCCTCAAACTCGAACAGTGATTCACAACGTATTCTTGTTTGTCAATGAATTGAAAAGTGATCCGAATAAAATAGCTTCTCTAAATTTCAACAAACCACGTGAAATGGCCGCGTTTATTTGTGGTGTGAGTAGAGTGACAGTGGACCGAATAAAGACTGAATTATTGCAATCAAGCAGCCCCTGTACACCAAGAGCAAATTTTAAGAAACAAGAAACTGTCACCAATATTGACGATTTTGATAAAAGTGTATTGAAGCGGACTGTAGGTTCATTTTATGATAGTGGAGAGTATCCGTCCGTGGCGAAAATATTAGAAAAATACCGAGAGCAATTACCTGATTTTAAATGCGGAAAAACTTCGATGAGAACACTCATGAAGGAGATTGGGTTCAAGTATAAGAAAAATGCCGAAGGACGTAAATATTTAATGGAAAGAACAGATATTGTTTGTGCCAGAATGGACTTTTTAAGGAAATTGGATTTACTTAGAAGAACTAACGATCAGCGGCCGCGTTTCTATCTGGATGAAACATGGATTAATCAAAACCATTCAAGAAAGCGTATGTGGCTTGGAAGCAACGATGAAGGAGGTTTCAAGAATCAGCCTGTAGGAAAAGGTCAAAGATTGATAGTTTGCCATGCTGGTTCCGCAAGGACTGGCTTTGTTCCAGAAGCGAAGCTAATATTTAAAGCGGTAAAATCGAAGGATGCTGATTATCACACAGAAATGGATGGCGATACATATATGGCATGGTTTTCCGCATTCCTAAATATACTTGAAGAGCCCTCAGTTATAATCGTCGATCACTGATGAAGAAGACTCCGATGAGGATTGATACATTTTTTGTAATATAAACGGCTCTTTTAAGGGCCACAATATGATCTACTTTGTTTTTTATACTTAACTTTCTTTCTGGGTTTATAGACATACGGTATACAAATTTTAAAATTAAACAATTTTTCTGTTTTTACTGGTATTTAATTTAGTATCTGGTAGTCACTAATTTCATACTAATTTAAACGCACGTAAAACCCATAAATAAAGTTTAATATCAAAACTTTGTTAACTCGTTAAAGTTTATGAACAAGATACGATAATAAACGTTACTTATCGATATATTTATTTTATTGTTACGCCCATCCCTAAACCGCTCCATAAGGCCCGTAAGTGCAAGCGAGATAGACATAGGGAAATGATTTATGGCCCCAAGACTCACTTCTGAGCGGCTCTAGTATACCAGAAACGCATGAGAGATGGTTCAACATTAGGAAGACAGGATACTCTCCAGAATTAAAAGTATTTGCCTTTTGAACGTACTTTCACTAACATGAAAGACGTCGATCTCCGAGCAGACTAATTGCTCTTCCCACCGGTGTCACCAGAGGCAGATTGGTTCTGGCAGCCGGTAGGTAAAACAATCTGTGCTGTCGCTGTCGGAGATATCTATCGGGGACAAAAAGCCGAACACCCTCCAGTACGGCCGAGTTCTCGAAGTATCCCCTAATTAATCTAAAGAAATGGGTAATTAGATGTCCATCTCATCGAAGCTGTAGAGAATTGGTTCCGAGCATTCCCAAAAGAAATGCCGTGGGATAGAGCCACGGATAGCTACCATACTCCCTTATGTAGAGATACCTCAGAATTTTTTTCTGAACCCTCTCCAGCCTAACGGAATATCTCGCCTCGTGAGGATTCCATATCACAGAACCACTTTCGAGTCTGCTCCGAACCAATGATGTATTTACTCAAGATATTATAAAGGAAGCAGTATGTTTACAAAAGATGGGCGACTGGAGAGGGATATTGAAGATGGGTTGGGGCAGGCAACAAAGTGAATGGTGCACTTAAAGTTGTCATCGCAAACAAAAACCTATCCAAAAAAGCTAGAACGGCAGTGCACAATGGTGTTCTTCTACCGACCCTTATGTATGGTAGCGAAGCATGGAACTGGCAATAGAAGGATGAAAGTAGAATAAATGCATTAGAAATGAGATCTCTTAGACGAATATGTTGATACTCTGTATATGATAAAGTGTCGAATGAAATTATAAGAAGTGAATGCGGTGCGAATGATGGTGTCATGAACAAAATAATGAAAGGATCATTAAGATGGATGGACACATGGAAAGAATGAATGAAGAAAGATGGTAAAAAAATTATATGTTAATGATGTAAATGGAACCATAAATAGAAAAAGACCGAAGAAAACGTGGCACGATCAAATAAATCAAATATTGAATGTCGGCCATGTGAGAAGTCAGAGAAATCGACGCGCGTGCATGACACGATGTATGAGTGTTGAGGAATAGAGAGAAATATGTCAGGAAAGAAAAGTGTGGCAGTCCATTATTTCTGCCTGCCCCTTCGGGGAGACGGCGTGATGGTTAGTTAGTTAGTTAGGCAGTCAAATGAAAAATGGGCTAACCCACATGATGGCCAATATTGAGTTAACTATGGGAATGTGTCTAAAACATGTGTTTCTTCGATTCAAAAATGGGCTTAACTTAGTTCCAACAATATTCTTTAGATGGGAGTGTTGTTTTTGTTTTTGCATTTAAATATTTAAAAATATTCTCAATTTTCTATACACCTTAATTTTCATTTAATTTTCCTTCTATCCTAATTACAAAATGGACTAAACTTAACAAATCATAACACTTCAACGCAATAGTGGACCAAGCCACCAAAAATTATTAAAGGGTTAATTGTATCTCAATAGAGACGAAGATGCAAATTGGAAACAGAATATGGTGATTGGGGTGTTTACAGGACTTATGACCTGTCATTGGCTGGGTTAAGCGCACGCTTTATGTAATGCAACATTCCCCATTCCACCCTTCTTTGGAAGTTGTATATTTGTTGAGATGTAACACCAAACTTCACATTTAAGTTTCAATCTACACACTAGCGCCATCTATGAAGATTTGGGTTTAAGCATTAAGCAGAAGATCTTTTAACTAACGCAATGTGAAAGGCTACCGCCATTAACGCATTGCTAGACAACGCCTGGAGATATCACTCCAATTTATATGCTTACTTGGACCAGTTTTTGTTTTTACAATATTTATGTATACTCGTACAAATACTTGTAGACGAATACTGGACAATTAATCCTTGAATTGATAGCCCGCAATGGGTAAATAAAATCCAGTATGCGTCTACAAGTATTTGTATACATTCAAAATGTTATAAAAAGGTACTAATTAATTATTTTACCAAAAACGGATCTACATTAAAATAAACTTATCTTTTTTACCAAGAATCTTTATTTACAATAAGAGATTCAATTTGATAATTTCTAAAATGCGCCATTTCTCAAATCCATGGTGGATGGGGTTAGTCCACTTTTCCTTTGACTGCCTCAAATAATATTATTTAGTTAGAAAGTTTCAATCCTGCGATTGGTTTTCAGCAATTTCTTCTATCCTTCTCTTCCATTCTTCCCTGCCTTGCGCGGCTCTTTTGAAATCTGCATATGATGAGCGGCGCACGTCCACCAACAGGTCGGTCGTACCCTCCATTATGGCATGCAAGAGACCTTTTTGACGTATTACATGGCCGATCCATCTTGCACGCCTTTTGGACAAGGTCCTGAGCAGGTGCCTTCCTCCTTCGATTCTTTGAAGAACCTCCTCATTCGTGATGTGGTATCTCCAGGAAATTCCTAATAGTCTTCTATAGGACCACATCTCAAAAGCCTCTAGTCTCCGTTTATCTCTTTGGGATAGGCACCATGTCTCGCAGCCTGTACATCAAGATACTACATACATAGGTCTTGATGAGGAGTATTCTCAGTTTTAGGTCTATGTTATTTGATTATATTATTTTCGACTTTTTATTAAATGCAAGCTTAGCCTGATGTACTCGTATACGGCTGTCGACCTCGCTTTTAGACCGACCATTATGACATACTCGTATAACTCCATTTTAAAGAAAATGATATATAACTCCATATTAAATAATTAATCCAAATGAATTTTTTTTTTAAGTTTTATTATATTTTTGGGAATGACATGTTTCACCATTCTAATGCATTATCAGTTATCATATCAAACAATTGATAATGCCCTAAAATGCCAAACATGTTATTTCTATAAATTATAATAAAACTCCTTTCAAAATCTTAACGCTATCCATTCGTACGTACGATAATCGTTCATTCGTACGTGTTTTTCGACTGTTTTTGTTAAAACACCGACTCATGTCAGATTAAGCAAAACTTGATTTTTTGAGTTAAGCCGGTGTTCTATTAAGCGTGCGATTTCATTAAAAATGAACAAAAATATTTTTTATAATCTATTTCCACTTTCATCTTTATTTCGACAGCGACCGATTTCATCAGACCTGTCTCTCGCCGGACTGGTCACTTGACTAATCTGTCGATACCACGATAGTCTGGCGAAACCGGTCACTTTCGAAATAAATGCAAAATGGGCATAGTTATTTAAAAACATAGTTATATTGAATTAGTACACAAAATGAACTTCCATCAACAACTGATTTGATTATGTTTTTTTGTACAAAATGTACTATTATAACTACTTCTTCTTCTTCACTTTTGGTAGACTCAGGAGTCTGTTATTTCAGACGGGCCTCTTGAGACGCTGAACTCCAGCTTTCTCTCCACCGTTTCGGGGGTCTTCCTGGTCGGCGTTGTCAGTTTGGCGTTCCATGGAGAGCTATGTGTGGTATCCTATTTGAGCTCATTCTTTCTACATGTTGATGCCAGTATCGCCGTCTTTGACGTCCCCATCTGACCACATCTTCGACCTCGCAGATTTCTCGGATTGCTGTATTCCTAACTCGATCACGTAGGGTCTTGCCAGCTATAGCGCGGAGTGTTTTCATTTCGGTTGTCCTGAGCATGCTCTTTGACTTGACAGTGTCTGCCCTCGATTCAATGCCATATGTGAGGATTGGTCGCACACAGGTCTTATTAATGTGTACCCTACTATCAATCCTCATGTCCCTGTTTCTCCATATGACATCTTTCAGGCAGCCTGCAACCTGCAATTATTATTACTGCGCGAGCCAAATCGATGTAAAGGGTATAGCAATTATATTGATTCTCGTGACATGTGATAATTAGCTAAACTATCGCCATTTTATTATCACGTGAATTCTGCATCAGGCCAACGACAGTATGTTAATCACTTCTTCTATATTTTAGCTTTAGATAACTATTCATAAGTAAAATGATTATAGTCAGAAATTATTCTTACGTGCGATCATATGCGAACTTACTCTACTTTAGTAGAAAGGACGATAAAATAATATAAGTAATATATGATTGTACTAAAACAAAATAAACTGCTTCGAAAGGAAGATCCTCCGCAGAATCTTCGGACCCATTAAGGATGGTCAGACGTGGAGAAAGAGATACAACACAGAGCTCTACGATCTATACCAGGACGTCGGCGTGGTCAAGTTTATAAAGATTAACAGACTGCGCTGGCTAGGGCACTTGCACCGCATGGGACATCTGGAGCCCCCCAAAATAGTGTTCCATGACAATCCAGCAGGGCGAAGAAGCATCGGTAGGCCGAGACTGCGATGGCTGGATGGTGCCGTGGCAGACTGCCGGGTCCTGGAGCAGCAAGACTGGGAGGTGGCGGCCAGGATGGAGACGTTTCTTGGAGGAAGCCAAGACCCACCAAGGGTTGTAGCGTCGGAGAAGAAAGATATGATTGTACTAATATATTTGGTACAGGTTCTTTTTTCCGATTAAAAACAACATTTTTACATCTAACTTTGTACAAAATAACTGAAACTACCCCACTAAAATGTGACAATTCGTTAGTACCATTTTACATTTTTTATTACTTAATTTATGACATGTTTTCGCAATTCGTGAGTTGGCACGCGTGAAATGACAGTGTGATAATCACACTGCCATCGCCGGAAATCGAACCCGGGACCTTCGGTATGGAAGTCAGAGCTCTCACCACTCTGCCACGAAGGTTGTCTTCTTTATATGATAGCAATTACCCTTTATTTAAAGGGCCGACCCCCAAATATTTATTGTTAATTTTTGATAAACTTTGCGTTATTGTAAAATTCCATACTGACGATTTTTTACATAAATTGTAAAGCTGTTTTTTACATTTTTGATAATAATTAAATAAAACGATGTTTTTTTTAACTACTTCCACTTTTGTCTATATTTCGACAGCGACCGGTTTCGCCAGGCTCGCTGGCATCGACAGACTGGACCAAAGACAAGTAGAAGTAGTTAAAAAAATATCGTTTTATTTAATTAATATTTAAAATCAAGAGATTTCAGTAAAATCATTTGATTATCTTACATTTTGAGTTAATTTTTCCCGGCACGTTTCGAAGGATTTACGCCTTCATCATCGGGAAACGATATAAACTTTTTTCTTTTTTTATTTCGTCCTCCGGATTGAAAGCGAAATTTTCGAAAAATATTGAGAAGTGAAAAAAAAGGTATTTGTACAATTTGTTTTTTTTGTATACAAATACTTGTAGACAAATACTGGATTTTTATCCATTACAAATTATCTTAATAGATGGCGCTAGTGTAGATTGACCTACCAACAGTGAAATTATTAAAAAATATTAGCACATCTATAAATGGCAGACATGGTGTCGTAAGAAGGGCGGAATGGTGAATGTTGTTAAACATAAAGTGATCGCTTAACCCAACCAATGACAGGTCATAAGTCATGTAAACGCCTCAACTACCATATTCTGTTTCCAAATAATTTACATCTTCGTCTCTATTGAGATACAATTAATCATTTAAAAAATGTTTATATACACACAACGTGAATATACACTTCATGCGTGACTTGCAGTTGCGACAGGATTAAACCCGCGCGTCACCGGTTGCTCGGTATACGTCACCGTGTGGCGAGTATTAAGGAAGAATGTGTCCTGAATTCCTGTCTCGCTGCTATAGAAGCCAGCGCCGCCCAGAGTCTAAGCTTCCCTAACTGTGCACCCAATCACAGTTATGTGTGTTATCACACTTTGAACAAGCCTTGTATAATGTCACAGTCAAACTCCACAAATGAAAGTTTATTAACGAATATTTATTTAAAAAGCAGTTATATGGATATGGATGGGGAAAACCAAATAAGGCGATGCCAACCTTACGGACCAAGAACTAATTAACTAACTAACTAACTAACTAACCATAACGCCGTCTCCCCGAAAGGGTAGGCAGAAAGAATGAACTGTCACACTTTTACTGATGCGGCACTTAATCCTTCTCTTTTCGCCCCGCGGGAGACGCAGTGTGATGGGTTGCGAACCTCATTGCCACCAATAGGCATCTCCCACGCACACTTCGATCGTCCTACATCCACAAAATAAATCTAAAACAAATCATATAAAATACAATGATATAAAATTAAATAACAAAATAAAAATAATTTAACACAAAATTTTCAAACAATGAATAATTCCTTCAATATTATTTTACAGTTCTTGCTGGTTAAGTGCCTAATTACAGCCAATTCAAAAAACGGTGGATACGTGTAACATAAATTAAATAAACACAAAAGTCCGGATCGTCCATGTCAACATGTGCAACATCGAAAAAAACATTATGTGTTATTACATTATATGCTAAATTAAAAAACGGTAGATACGTGGAACATAAATTAAATAGACAATATGTGCACCATCTAAATAAAATTAAACAAATCATAAAAACAAATTTAAACACTTGTGTCAAGAATGTATGAAGTATGCAATAAGTATGAACGTGTCAAAGTCTTCTTCTCTGGTTTCAATCCTGGGATTGGTTTGCAGCAATTTGCTCTATTCAGAAGAGAACTTCCATTCTTCCCTGTCTTGTGCGGCTCTTTTGAAACCTGCATATGATGAGCAGCGCACGTCCACCAACAGGTCCTCCAGGTACTCTCGGCGTGGGCGTCCCCTAGAGTTTGTCCCCTCGGTCATACCCTCCATTATGGCATGCAAGAGGCCTTCTTGTCGTATTACATTGCACTGCCAGTTTAGTTTTTTTGGATAGGTTTTTTCATACTAATTTCATAAGTATATATAATTTCACATTTCTAACTAACTAATTAACTAACCATCACGCCGTCTCCCCGAAGGGGTAGGCAGAAAGAATAGACTGCGACACTTTTCTTTCCTGACATATTTCTCTCGCTTCCTCAACATTCATACATCGTGTCATGCACGCGCGTCGATTTCTCTGACTCCTCACATGGCCGACATTCAATATTTGATTTATTTGATCGTGCCACGTTTCCTCGGTCTTCCTCTATTTCTGGTTCCATTTACATCATTAACATATAATTTTTTTACCATTCTTTCTTCATTCATTCTTTCCATATGTCCAAACCAGCTTAATGATCCTTTCATTATTTTGTTCATGACACCATCATTCGCACCGCATTCACTTCTTATATTTTCATTCGAAACTCTATCATACACAGAGTATCCACACATTCGTCTAAGAGATCTCATTTCTTCTGCATTTCTTCTACTTTTATCCTTCTTTTGCCAGTTCCATGCTTCGCTTCCATACATATAGGGGCTGTAGAAGAACACCATTGTGCACTGCCATTCTAGCTTTTTTTGATAGGTTTTTGTTTGCGATGACAACTTTAAGTGCACCATTCACTTTGTTGCCTGCCCCAACCCTTCTTTCAATATCCCTCTCCACTGTCACTACCTCTTGTTAACATACTACCTAAATATACTAACTCAACTACTTGCTCCAAATGTTCACCATTCACACTAATGTTGCAGACTATCATGGTTTCTTCCTTTTCAAAAATCGTAACCTTGGACTTATTAAAATTCATCATCAGATCATTTTGCATGCATACCTCATACATACAATTCACCAGGACTTGAAGTTCATGCTCTTTGTCTGCAAGTAGGACAGCGTCATCCGCATACAAGAGACAGCTTACTGACACTCCGCTCATTTTGGCACCTACATACAACCCTTTCAGCTATTTCATACATTTGTCCATATACAGATTAAATAACCACGGGGACATTACGCAACCCTGTTTGACACCTTAATTGATATCAAACCAGGCTGTAAGATCTCCATTTACTCTGACACTAGAAGTGCTTTCCGTGTATAGCGACTTAATTGCCGTGATCAGTTTTGTACTTATTCCATATTCAGACAATATTTTCCACAACTTTTCTCTATTAACGTAATCATATGCTTTTTGCAAGTCAACAAACGCACAGAAAAGTTTGCGGTTTTTGGCCAGAAACTTCTCTGTCAATGTACGAAGTCCAAAAATTTGATCCATACATCCTCTGCCATTCATAAAGGCACCTTGCACATCCCAAACTTTGTCACTCGTCAATTTTCTTACTCTTTCTATTAAAATTCTGCCAACGACACTCAAAAGACTAATAGCTCTGTGGTTTCCACATTCCATACGCGATCCTTTTCCTTTGTACAGGGGCATAATTACTGCTCTCAATATTATCATTCATAGGTCCCGCACTCGCACGAGTTGGTATACTTTGGATCACGCTTGTATCACCACCATACATCTCCTTAAAATATTCCATGCATCTTTCTTGTATGATCTTACTCTCCGTTAACATTCTTCCCTCGTTATCTAAAATTGCTTTCACACATCCACTATCAGGAGGATTTTGGGCTTTTTTTACTTCTTTCCAAAACATTTTTACACATTTCTAGATGTATTATTATATTTCATACAAAAAAACATATTTGTTTGGTAGGGGATAATCTAATATTATTTGAAATTAATTGATTATTGTTATTTAATAATTTTTATACTTTAGGAGTATTTTTCGATATTCCAAGAAAAAGGTCTAAGTCATGGGCGTTTCTAGATACGCCCAGATTACTTCCTTTGCCCGTAACAAAATATATACGTAGATACATGCCCATGCAATGTGGGTCAAAGTGGCTCTGATACCGTTAGCTCAGTTGCTTCGGGTCTGTCAACTTGGCTGGTCGTTTGTCGGAAATAGCCGGAAACAGCCGATCGCATATGAATCGAAACAAATAAAAACAAAACATTTTAAGTGAAAAAAAATATATTTTTACACAAAATATTTGAAAATTTTCGTATATATTTTTAATTCACTTTGTATTACTAAGAAAAAGTATTTTTTTGTTATTATTATAGTGATTGTTACATAAGTGTAAAATATAATAAAAATATAACAGCTAAAGAAAGGTATTTGTATAACAGTATTTCTTTAGTTAGTTAGTTTTGGTATTTATTTTATTTTTAATGTTTTTAAAATATATTTATTTATTATGTTATTTATTGTTTCGGCATTCACTTTGTGGCAGGACATGATTAAATTGTAAATAAAACACTTGTTTTTCACCAATTGAGTATTATATTTTACACGACTAGTTTCGGAAGCTACAGATGCTTCCATCTACAGGTTTTAATATAAACAGTTTATATTGAAACCTATAGATGGAAGCATCTGTAGCTTCCGAAACTAGTCGTGTAAAATATAAAACTCAAGTGGTGAAAAACAAGTGTATTATTTACAATTTATTTATTTATTGTTAATTAAACAATGGTGTAAATTTTCATACTTAGTATATAAACTTTAATTTTCTTTATGTATTTATTATATTATGTAGAAAGAACATTTTTGCTTTGGTAGGGCATAATTAAATAATATTTAAAAATACCCTAGCAAGGCGAAACACATCCCTCCATTTGTGGAATGTAATGTGCAAGTATACTAATTAAATAATTAATACGAAAACGACCAAAAGTTTTTTTATGGCAAGAACATGTTTCGCCTTTCCAAGATTTTTATTTTATTTTATTATAATAAAAGAGACATATTCGTCTTGGGTATTTTATTAAAATATAAAATATAAACTGGATAAATGATCAATAGATAAACCGTATGTTGGGTTAAAGATCAATAAATAGACCATACATTGTGTAAAAGATCAATAAATAAACCATATACAGAATAAATGATAAATAAATTAACCGTACATTGGGTAAAAGATCAATAAATAAACCATACACAGAATACATGATAAATAAATAAACCATATATTGGGTAAAAGATCAATAAATAAACCGTATGTTGGGTAAAAGATCAATAAATAGACCATACATTGGGTAAAAGATCAATAAATAAACCATATACAGAATAAATGATAAATAAATAGACCATACATTGGGTAAAAGATCAATAAATAAACCATATACAGAATAAATGATAAATAAATAAACCATATATTGGGTAAACGATCAATAAATAAACCATATATTGTGAAAAAGATCAATAAATAAACCATATGCGGCATAAATGATCAATAAAACAATTTGAGTGAAAATGATATTGAAGTGTTATTGAACAGTATTCAACGGTTTGCCCCTATGAAACATGTGATAATTAATCCATTTTAAAACCCCTATAGACTTATATGTATTTTATCTTACTTTTTTCGATTTTCACTCCACGTTAATTGCTAATAATTGCTCCATATTTAAGATAACAAATTCACTCAAATTATGTGCTAGAGTACATTTTGAGCAGCTTACGCTTAGTCCGCGAAAAAAAGTGTTATACCCTTCCCATCGGCCGCAAACAGTCCAATATAAGGGTATTAAAACCCCTATCACAGACATTGCGTTAATTGTTATCCCATATTCAAATGAACATATATAAGGTTCCCACCACCACCCGAGACTGTTATAGGACGCAGCGACGCCCTTTCGTCAGTCTATCTAGGTCTGTTCCTTGTCCATCCGGGACTTACGTTAATTTAATTTAGCCTTTTCTTGTCATTAATCAAAAGGGTGACAGACCACATTTAATCTATTCTTTTAACCTTATATATCTCCCGCGCGGCCTCACATCTCTTTATTATGAAATAAAATCAGAAGTAAATATTATATAAAGCACACCTTAAATTAGTAAAAAAAAAAAACACACATTAAAATTATATAAAACACACATTAATTCACAATACACAATAGGACAAATATATAACAAACTAAATTTTAAAACAGGAAGAAGATGGTGTATGAGGGAGGCGGGAAGATGTTAAGTAAGAATGAATAAATTGAGATGGGATGGATGGAGGACAGATTTTAGAAAGAGCAGAAATGAATTTAAAAAAAAAACAGTATATATAAAAGCCACATTATAAACAGAAAAGTAGATCAGAACACACCCACCAAGGGGCAGTGTAGACTTCCGGTCAAAACAAAACCAATGAACAGGAACCAGTGGCAACATCAAATGAACATATTCACTTTAATGACATCTTCTTCTCATTTGTATTCCTCATGATTGAGGGTCGTTTCCATCGTGTAAACCATTGACCATGGCACGCCATGCGCTCCTGTCACCCGTCAGTCTCCAGGCTGCAGCTAATGACAGACCAGTCAAATCCCCGATTTGATCAGACCAGGGGCTCAGTGGTCATATTTGTGGTCGCCTTCTCTCCACTTTGCCCATGATGATGAGCTTTTCAAGGTTGTCATGATCTCTCCGGGCTGTTTCCAAAATATTTTAAAACTCCGCACATCCGCGAGATTGGGCTGGCCATTGATTGACTGGTTTATTCTTCTTGCCGTCCAGGGTATACGCAGCATTCGTCGCCAGCACCACATCTTGAAAGAATCAATGGTGAACCTCTCCGATGCTCGCATTGTCCAAAACTCGCAACTATAAAGGAATATGGAGGAAATAAGGGTTTTAACCAATCTCATCTTGGTCTTGTTAGAAATATTTTTGTCTTGCCATATCTTGGTGAGCTTTGTCATGGCTAACTCACTAACTAACTAACCATCACGCCGTCTCCCCGAAGGGGAAGGCAGAAAGAATGGACTGCCACACTTTTCTTTCCTGATATATTTCTCTCGTTTCCTCAACATTCATACATAGTGTCATGCACGCACGTCGATTTCTCTGACTCCTCACATGGCCGACATTGAATATTTGATTTATTTGATCGTGCCACGTTTTCCTCGGTCTTCCTATATTTCTGGTTCCATTTACATCATTAACATATTTTTTTTTACCATTATTTCTTCATTCATTCTTTCCATATGTCCAAACCATCTTAATGATCCTTTCATTATTTTGTTCATGACACCATCATTTGCACCGCATTCACTTCTTATATTTTCATCCGACACTCTATCATACACAGAGTGTCCCAACAGTCGTTTAAGAGATCTCATTTCTACTGCATTTATTCTACTTTCATCCTTCTTTTGCCAGTTCCATGCTTCGCTTCCATACATAAGTGTCGGTAGAAGAACACCATTGTGCACTGCCATATTGCTTATTGATCTCTATTACCTATATCTCTAAATAAATAATCAAATAAATTTAACGTCAAGTCCAATCTTTGATTTGTCATGGCAGTTTTAGCCATTTGGGTTCTGCGTCGAATCTTCCTCTCGCACCCCCCTTTGTTCAGTTATCAGTGATCCAAGATGACATGCTAATAGTTATATAATATTTAGAAAGAGAATTTTAAACATTAAGTTTTAGAAATTAAAAATAAAGAAAATATTATAAATCTTCTTCTTTCGGTACCGTGTCAGGTCCCCCCAATGTTAGCAATCACTACAGCAAAGGCATCTCTATCCAGCGCCACTTGGAACAGGTTCTAAACTCTTGTTTTTCCTGTCCACTCTTTAATGTTCTGCAGCCAGGACAGCTGCCTTCTTCCAACTCCCCGATGTCCCTCCACTTAACCATTTAAAACAATCGAAGGAGGTGGTATTTTTCTCCCCTTAGCACCTGACCCAAATATGAGACCTTTCTTATTTTCACACTTGACAACAGCTCTCAATTGCTTACTATTACCTATATCTCTATATAAATAATCAAATAAATTTAAAGTCTTTCATTTGTTGTAAGTTAATACCTTAACCCCAATAAGAAGTTTATATAATTATTTAAGGCTCTGCGAATCATAGAGTACTAGATTACGCCTGGAGATGTCTGTCCAATTTTTATGCCTTTAACTTGGACCAGTTATATAACTTTCTTGGCAGAGCCTTTCACAGTGCATTAATAAAGATTTTCTGCTTAATGCTTCCCAATATTAATATATGACACTAGTGTAGAGTGAACTAAAAAAATGTGAAGATAGGCGCAGCTTCCTAGCATATATTCAACTTCCAAAAATTTGTCAGACGTGGTGGTCGTAAGAAGGGCGGAATGGGGAATGTTGTTAAACATAAAGCGATTGCTCAACCCAACCAATGACAGGTCATAAGTCCTGTAAGCGCCTCGGCCACCATATTCTGTTGACAGAAAACAATTTACATATTCGTCTCTATTGAGATACAATTTATCCTTTAAAAAAATAATTATAATATTTTAAATATTTATTTAATATCACTGCGAAGGGCTGGTTAGTCCGAAACATATATATATTTAAAAAAAAAGACTAATACCAAAGATTTGATTCTATCATATTAGAATTTATTTATGAAGAAGGAATCTGGTCGTGTCCAGGCTCGAACCCAAGTCCCCTTGATCAGAAGCCAAGCGTTATATCCCCAAGACCACCACCCGATTAATTAATTTGATATTTAGATGGCAGTGCACAATGGTGTTCTTGTGCCGACCCTTATGTATGGATGTGAAGCATGGAACTGGCAAAAGAAGGATGAAAGTAGAATAAATGCAGTAGAAATGAGATCTCTAAGACGAATGTGTGGCAAATCTGTATATGATAGAGTGACAAATGCAAGTATAAGAAATGAATGTGGTGCGAATGAAAGTGTTATGAACAAAATAAGGAAAGGGTCATTAAGATGGTTTGGACACATGGAAAGAATGAGTGAAGACAGAATGGTAAAGAAGGTATATGTAAACGGCGTGAACGGAGCTAGAAATAGAGGAAGGCCGAGGAAAACGTGGCACGATCAAATCAATCAAATGTTGAATGTCGGACACGTGAGGAGTCGGAGAAATCGACGTGCGTGCATGACAAGATGTATGAATGTAGAGGAATCGAGAGAAGTATGTCAGGACAGAACAGTGTGGCGTTCCATTCTTTCTGCCTACCCCTCCGGGGAGACGGCGTGATGGTTAGTTAGTTAGTTAGTTAGATATTTATATATTTTTTCAATAAATGAGAGTGTTTGTATACAGTCATATATAAATAAATACATTAGACATCTACAACACAAAGTTATGGCGAAAATAGAAGAAAATGTATATAATATTTTTATTTTATAAAATTTTTCAATGGCCACTACCAGTCCAATAAATGGGTATAAATACCCTTCTCGCAGACAATGTGTTAATTGTTGTTCCGTTTTAAAATGAACAACACATTGAATGTGGTTCCTTGTGTCGTTTCCTTGGAGGGATATTTTCAACAAGCTGTACAATAACCCAAGTGGGTCAGAGTTCTATTACGGAAAGGAATGTGACACTGTTTGGTCACGAAATGTAACTATATTCGACCTACTAGGATTCAATATAACTTCTCTGGCCTCAATATGCAGATGTGATTTACCTGTAAGTGCAAACGCAATACGAAATAATGTTTTCTTACTTGTCTCGTCTACTCACATTTCATTTCATTTATTTTAATAAAAATTACAAACTTTACATTACAAATACTTTGTATTTGTATACGAAAAAAAATTCTATAAAAACTGGCACGAAAATTGGAGTTTCACTCCAGGCGTTATCTAGCAATGTGATAATTGCGTAAAAGCCTTTCACATTGCATTAATAAAGTTTTCTGCTTAATGCTTACAAATTATCTTAATAGATGGTGCTAGGGTAGATGTCCCTAACAACAGTGAAGTTATTAAAAAATATTAACATATATACAAGTTCCAAAAATTTGTCAGATGTGGTGTCGTAGAAGGGCGAAATGGTGAATGTTGTTAAACAGTAAAGTGATCGCTTAACCCATCCAATGGCAGGTCATAAGTCCTGTAAACGCCTCGAATACCGTATTCTGTTTCCAAATAATTTACATCTTCGACTTATGACCTGTTAATGGTTGGGTTAAGCGATCACTTCAGGTTAACAACATTCCCCATTCCGCCCGTCTTATGACACCACATTTGACAAATTTTTGGAACTTGTATGTATGCTACTATTTTTAATAACTTCACATTGTGTACACTAGCGCCATCTTTTAAGATAATTTGTAAGCATTAAGCAAAAAATCTTTATTAATACAATGTGAAAGGCTTTTACACAATTATCACATTGTAATATTCTGTATCAAATAATTACATCTTCGTCTCTATTGAGATACAATTAACTTTATTTATAAGTATCACAATTATTTTTATGAGTTTATCGCGAGAGCTGTCTCGCCAACCTATATTGGTATCATCAGGTTTAACAAACAACAGCTGTCGCGACATAATAAAAATAAATTGTTGAAGTATCATAGTCTTCCTCTATTTCTAGTTCCATTTACATCGTTAACATATACTTTTTTTATCATTCTTTCTTTCCATGTGTCATCATTAAGATGGTTTGCATCTAAATAATCCTTTCATTATTTTGTTCATAACATCATCATTTGCACCGCATTCACTTCTATAATTTTCATTCGACACTCTATCATACACAGATTTCACACATACGTCTAAGAGATCTCATTGTAACTTTTATTCTTCTTTCCGTCCAGGGTATACGCAGCATTCGTCGCCAGCACCACATCTTGAAAGAATCAATGGTGAACCTCTCCGATGCTCGCATTGTCCAAAACTCGCAACTATAAAGGAATATGGAGGAAATAAGGGTTTTAACCAATCTCATCTTGGTCTTGTTAGAAATATTTTTGTCTTGCCATATCTCGGTGAGCTTTGTCATGGCTAACTCACTAACTAACTAACCATCACGCCGTCTCCCCGAAGGGGTAGGCAGAAAGAATGGACTGCCACACTTTTCTTTCCTGATATATTTCTCTCGTTTCCTCAACATACATACATAGTGTCATGCACGCACGTCGATTTCTCTGACTCCTCACATGGCTGAAATTCAATATTTGATTTATTTGATAGTGCCACGTTTTCCTCGGTCTTCCTCTATTTCTGGTTCCATTTACATCATTAACACATTTTTTTTACCATTCTCTCTTCATTCATTCTTTCCATATGTCCAAACCATCTTAATGATCCTTTCATTATTTTGTTCATGACACCATCATTCGCACCGCATTCACTTCTTATATTTTCATTCGACACTCTATCATACACAGAGTGTCCCAACAGTCGTTTAAGAGATCTCATTTCTACTGCATTTATTCTACTTTCATCCTTCTTTAGCCAGTTCCATGATTCGATTCCATATATAAGGGTCAGTACAAGAACACCATTATAAACTGCCATTTTAGTTTTTTTGGATAGGCTTTTGTTTGCGATTACATTAATAACAATTTATAATACACATTAATGAAATACAACAACAACAAACCATCACGCCGTTTCCCCGCAGGGGTAGGCAGAGAGAACGGACTGACACACTACTCTATCCTGGCATACCTCCCTAGCTTCCTCCACATTCATACATCGAGTCATACACGCACCTCTGACATGACCAACCTTTAATATTTGATTAATTTGGTCATGCCATGTTTTCCTCGGTCTACCTCGACTCCTTACTCCACTTACATCGTTAACTTATACTTTTTTAACCATTCTTTCCATATGTCCATATGTCCGAACCAACGCAGCGATCCATTCATAATTTTGGTCATAATACATTTTTGTTCATTAATTGAATAATCAACAAATTGAAAGGAATGAACCTTTTCGATCCTTAAATGACGCATAGATCATTTGGAAAATGTCCACATCGATTGACACCTCATGGCATGCTCATGTCATGGCATGCTGCGCCATGACATTCGTTCTGCTATGCGGTATGCACAACTGATCGTGTCTTCTAGCCCAAGCATACCTGTCCGGTGCATTGAAGCCATAGAAGAGGTTTATGCTATCAATGAGGTTACGGAGTATTTTAAATCCTAAGATCATCAATGTACCTTTTCTTCTTGATTCTGCTCTTATTCTTTCTCTTTCTGCCAGTTTAATGCTTCGCTTCCATACGTAAGGGTTGAAACTATAACTCCATTGTAAACAGTAATTTCATTCGCTTGCTTTCATTGATAAATTCTTGTGTATTAATCGTTTAGAGCATTATTTTCTAATTAAGGACTTTAATAAGTGCAGGTAGCCCTTAGAAATCACGGTTTCGCTCTTACATGATAAGATTAATTGAAACCTGGACATTACAAAGGTGCAAAGTGTATAAAGATTTAAAATGAGTTTTCGAAGCCAAACAGTCTTAATTGGTCGAAACCAATAACTGTGCGAAATTGCGTAATGATTGAGTAATATAGTGAAGTTCAAACGTCACCCTAAAGATACCACCAGTACATGAATATATGGAACAAAAAACAGTTCCCAATCTTAATAGATGACGCCAGTGTAGAGTTAACTAAAAAAAATATGAAGATAAGTACAGAATTCTAGCATATATATATCTTCCAAAAATTTGTCAGATGTGGTGGTCGTAAGAAGAGCGGAATGAGGAATGGTGTTAAACAAAAAGCGATCGCTCAACCCAACCAATGACAGGTCATCAGTCCTGTAAGCGCCTCGGCCACCATATTATGTTCCCAGATAACAATTTACATTTTCGTCTCTATTGAGATACAATTAATCCTTACAAAAAACGGTTTTTGCTTAATATCTATGCTTTCTAGGATGGAGTGCCGAATCGGTTAAAGTGAGGCAGTCCATTATTTCTACCTACCCTTTCGGAGAGACAGTGTGATGGGTAGTTTAGTTTAGTTTTAGTTTCTTTTGCTTTATATTTAAACCACTGTAACTTGCTAAGGTGACAGTGCATAATGGTGTTCTTTTAACAACACTTATGTATGGAAGTGAAGCATGAACGTGGCAAAAATAGGATAATAGTAGAATAAATCCAGTAGAAATGAGATCTCTTAGAGGAATATATGTTATATCTGTATATGATAGAGTGTCTGATTCAAATATAATACACGAAGTGAATAATGAAAATTTCATGAAGAAGGTTTGGACACATGGAAAGAATGCCATGTATATAAAAAAATTTAACTCCATTATATACAGATTAACAACACATTCGTTTAAGAGAATATTATTTTCATAAACATATTTCGAACCGCAGAAGCCCATCTTCAGTGTAGAAAAGTAGTGTTAAATACGAAAAAACGCCTGTTTTCTAAAAGTTTTATTATATTTTATGGGAATGGCATATTTCAAAAGTTCAATTTTGATAATACGTTAGCATGCTGAAATATTTCATCCGAATAAAATTTAATAAATCATCTTGAAAACGTACTATTTCATTGAACATTTGATAAGGCCTTTGCAAAACATGTCATTCACTTGCAATAAAATAAAACTTCTAGAAAACAGATATTTTCATTTATATTGATTATTTAATATGGAACTTTACATTATTGTCCAGGAAACAAAAAATAGTTGCATAATTGTTTCTTGAATAAGTATGTAAAACTCCATATTAAATAATTAATATGATTGAAAATATTTCATTTCATTTGTCCAAGGCTTTATCAAATGTTCAACATTTGATAAAGCCTTAGGCGGGCGAAACATGTCATTCATATAAAATATAATAAAACTACTAAACAGCAAACGTTTTCATTTGTATCAATTTATTTTTTAATTTATTCAAATGCGAGTCCATAACGCTAGGAATAGGGAAGGAATATTTATGTTTTGGTACGTATGTCCTTCTTAGTCTCAAAAAGCACGGTTTCTAACAACACGTCATTTTAAATCAAATCCGTTTATCGCATTATAGAAGGGTTGAGCGTACGAGTATTACATTTGGAATTTGCACAAAGGAAAGTTGTATACAAAAGACATTTGAAGCAATTTTGAAACTCGTTGAAGTCTACTTTAATCAATATTTGAGGTAATGGTTTGCCTAAGAATGAAAGGTAAGCAGTGTGAATGGATTGGTTATTGGTTATATGGAATGGTTATTGGTTATTGAATACATTATTTCTAGGAAGTTGTAGGAGAGGTTATTTCCGACGATTTATGTCATGTAAGGCATTATTCAAAAGTGAACCATTTTTGAGATAAAACGAATTTAAGTTTTTTTGAAATTTATCGAGATAATGTGTTTTAAAAAGTTATAAAAAAATAACTGTTAGTTATAATCAAACTTTTATCTTTTTATCAATTAGTGAATACCACAGGCATTTGTTATCAATACAAAAACTTGATCTGTCTGTTCACATTAGGAAATACCAGACGGAAAAATCAAACATTTTAATTATTTTTATTTACAAATTCTAAAAGAAAGGCGATTAAAAAAAATAATCACCTATAAATTTTTCGTGCAGATTATTTGAAAAACATCCACATATATTGAGCTTTTAAACGAGGTACTCGTATTTAAACATTACACTAGAAGAAGGTAGAAAATCGTCTAATTACATAAATCTTACATTACATAAATCATCAAATCAAATCAAATCAAATCAGTTTATTTTCTCAAAAGACATTACAAACATTTTTTATAGTTTAAGGCATCTATTGAGAACAGGTAAAACATAAGGAATATAAAATACCAGGAACGCATGAGAGATGGTTCGACATTAGGAATACAAAATACTCTCCAAAGTCAAGAGTATTTGTCTTCTGAATGTACTTTCACGAATATGAAAGACATCGATCTCCGAAGCGATCATGTTCAGCAGTTTGATTGCTCTCCCCACCGGCATCACCAGAGGCAGGTTGGTTCTGCATGCTGGGAGATAAAACAGTCTGTGCTGACGCTGTCGAAGATAGCCATCCGGAACATAAAGATGGATAGCCTCCAAGATGACGGAGTTCTCAAAGAATCCCCTGATAAGTCTGAAGAAATGGGTAAGTGTGCACCCATCCCTTCTTATCTGTAAACTATTGGTCCCCAGCATGCCCAAGAGGAATGCAGTGGGATAAAGCCACGGATAGCTACCAAACTCCCTCATGTAGAGATATCTCAGAAATCTTTTCTGAACGCTCTCTAACATGAGCGAGTATCTCGCCTCGCGGGGACTCCATATCACCGAGCCACACTCAAGCCGGCTCCGGACCAATGAGTTGTACAAAATTCGCAAAACATAGGGATTCTTGAAAACTCTACCAGCAAATCATCGGATATAACCTCCCCTACAACCTCCTAGAAGAAATGTATTCAATAACCAATAACCCTCGATATTCAAAAAATTATGTTATTATTTGAAATTTCATGGTAGAATTCTACTAAACATTATATCGCCTCTTTGCAAGAATAACGTGACATTTCGAAAATCAAATCCGCCATGTTCAACATTATTTTCTACAAAAACATGGTATTTTTAAAGTGAAAAACAGAGAATTTATGAAATGCGGGCCACACTGTTTTAAACAAGCTCTCCACATCGGGCTCCACCAACGGTTTAAAACTGTGTAGACACTTGTTTGAAACCAAAATTCTTTTGACCTTCAACAAACTTTGTGGACGGACGCGCGTTTAAGTACGCATTCCACGTGTGGAGAGCTTGTTTTAAACCAAGTGTGGACGCTACACCAACCGCGGGCTTCACAGCTCTCCACCAAGGTCACCCCTGTGGAGAGTTTGTTTCAAACAGTGTGGCCCGCCCTTGAGGGAAAGAGACAACACAACAGTGGTATATTGTGTTGCCACATTGTCTCTTTCAGGCGGGTATCTTGATTCATTTTTAAAAATTCAATTTTTCGAGATAACACGTTATCCTTGCAAAGGGGCGATATATTCTTTAAAGAAATTATAATTATTTTATTTTAATTATTCTTTATTCAACAATAATATAAAACCCTTACTAACTAACTTACTAACCATTACGCCGTCTCTCCGAAGGGGTAGGCAGGAAGAATGGATTGCCACACTCTTCTTTCCTGACATATTTCTTTCAATCCTCAACATTCATACATCGTGTCATGCACGCGCGTCGATTTCTCCGACTCAACATTACGAGTATTTGATCGTATCACGTTTTCCTCGGGTCTTCCTCTATTTCTAGTTCCATTTACATCATTAACTAACTAACTAACTAACTATACGCCGTCTCCCCGAAGGGGTAGGCTAAAGAATGGACTGCCACACTTTTCTTTCCTGACATGCTACTCTCGCTTTTTTAACATTCATACCTCTTGTCATGCACGAACGTCGATTTCTCTGACTAATCACATGGCCGACATTCAATATTTGATTTATTTGATCGTGCCACGTTTTCCTCGGTCTTCCTCTATTTCTGGCTCCATTTACATCGTTAACGTATACTTTTTTTTACCATTCTTTCCATTTGTCCAAATCATCATAATGATCCTTTCATTAACTTTCTTTACCATTTTATTTTAATTCAGTATGTCTATGTGTCCAAACCATCTTAATGAATCTTTCATTATCGTTATAGGTAAACAAATAAAGTAAAAATTTAATTATACTCTCCATATTCTATTTTGCAGTAGGTAACTAAAAATACTGTTTTATGTTAAAATTAAAAAATCATGACTTTAAGGGTAAAAATGTATATGTAGTTTTTTTTGTGAATGTATACTTATACTTGTATACTGGAATACGAATATTGGATTTCACCCACCGTGGGTTATCAATTCATGATTTAATTGTATCTCAATAGAGACGAAGATGCAAACATATTTTGTGAATGTACTCGTATACTTATACAAGTATAAGTATACATTCACAAAAAATATTGTAATCATTCTGGTCAATTCTTTGGCATATAGATAGGAGTGACATCTCCAGGCGGCTTCTAACAATGCGCTAATGGTGATAGCCTTCACATTGTGTTAATAAAATAGTTCTGCTAAATGCTAAAAATTATTCTCCATAGATGGCGTTAGTGTGTGGATTAAATAGATTAATCTTAAAAAGATTAACATATGTAATCAAATCTACATAGATGGCGTATTGAAACTGACATGTGAAGTTAAGCATAGATTTGTAACATATATAAAACCTCAAAAAAATTGTATTACATGGTCATAAAGAAATAGGTGGAATGGGGAATGTTGTAATTACATAAAGCGTGCGCTTAACCCAACCAATGACAGGTCATAAGTCCTGTAAACACCTTGATCAACCATATTCAGTTTCCAGTTTGCATCTTCGTCTCTATTGAGATACAATTATATGTAGTTAAAATTTACGAATGCTTGTCTTCGACCGGTTTCAGCAGCTCCCTGCCATCTTCTGGTCTGGCCAGGAATAAAGTGTTTGGATGTTTATAATTATGTGTGTGAAATCAACGTTTGGTTAATTGGGAACATTTTTTTTAATGTTACAAATCGTGATTTTATTGATTACTAAAATTTTAGTACTTGTTTTTTTCTTCTTCTTATATCTTATTACGAATTAAAGTACATAACCTCCAAATCGTGAAATGAGGATAATTTATTGTTTCCTGGGGAAATCCTTATACCCGTTGTTACCTGCTCCCATCATCTTGATTCGCATTTCCTATATAATTTCCCATTGGCGATTCGTGAAAAATTACATAATTTCGGCCATTTGACTAACTATTATGCGAGACGTATTATTTAAGTAAGCACCGTTTTGATATTAATTAATTGTCTGATTAAACTTCACTTCACATTGGTACGGAGCAGACTCGAAAGTGGTTCTGTGATATGGAGTCCTCACGAGGCGAGATATTCCATTATGCTGGAGAGGGTTCAGAAAAAATTTCTGAGGTATCTCTACATGAGGGAGTATGGTAGCTATCCTTGGCTCTATCCCAAGGCATTTCTTTTGGGAATGCTCGGAACCAATTCTCTACAGCTTCGAAGAGATGGACATCTAATTACCCATTTCTTTAGATTAATTAGGGGATACTTCGAGAACTCGGCCGTACTGGAGGGTGTTCGGCTTTTTGTCCCCGATAGATATCTCCGACAGCGACAGCACAGATTGTTTTACCTACCGGCTGCCAGAACCAATCTGCCTCTGGTGACACCGGTGGGAAGAGCAATTAGTCTGCTGAACGCGGTCTCCTCGGAGATCGACGTCTTTCATGTTAGTGAAAGTACGTTCAGAAGGCAAATACTCTTAATTCTGGAGAGTATCCTGTCTTCCTAATGTTGAACCATCTCTTATGCGTTTCTGGTAGTATACTATATATAATATATTATTTTACCTGTTCTCAATAGATGCCTTAAAAATAAATTTTGTAATGTCTGTTGATGAAATAAACTGATTTGATTTGATTTGATTTCTTGCGATGCTGCCATTCCATGGATTGTTGTTTTGTTTCTGGTGTAACGTAGGCCACCCATGCTTCATCGCATGTAATAATATGGCTTAAATAATCGTCACCTTCAGCATTATAACGCTCGAGAAAAGCTGGCTGCAAACTTCTATCAATAATCGGAATACAAAAGCTTGAAGTTCGATATGACAAGTGTCTTAATATTGCTGGTAAATTATGTGGGAAAAAAAATAAAACTGTGGTCTTTCATTTAAAAATGAATTGTATCTCAATGGGACGAAGATGTAAATTATTTGGAAACAGAATATGGTAATCGAGGCGTTAACAGGACTTATGACCTTTCATTGGTTGGGTTAAGCGATCACTTTAAGTTTAACAACAATCACCATTCCACCCTTCTTACAACGCCACGTCTGACAAATTTTTGGAACTTGTATATACGCTAATATTTTTTAATAACTTCACTGTTGGTAGGTCAATCTACACTGGCGCCATCTATTAAGAGAATTTGTAAGCATTGAGCGGAAAAACTTTATTAATGCAATGTGAAAGGCTTTTACGCAATTAATTACATTGCTAGACAACGCCTGGAGTAAAACTCCATTTTTTTTGCTTTTAACTTGTACCAGTTTTTTATACAATTTGTTTTGTAGACAACAATGCATATCGTTTGCATTTCGAATTACTTTAGAAGAGAATCGAAGTATTCCTCTCTCGCTCTCTTGTAAAATATTTTCTTTCTATCTCTTGGCGACATGCGGGTTTTCGCCTATTTATATGATGATAGTATAGGGTTGGATGTAGGTGCCAAAATGAGCGGAGTGTCATATGCTGTATCTTGCATGCGGATGACGCTGTCCTACTTGCAAACAACGAGCATGAACTACAAGTCCTGGTGAATAGTCTGTATGAGGTATGCATGCGAAATGATCTGATTATGAATGTTAATAAGTCCAAGGTAATGATTTTTTAAAAAGAAGAAGATGAGTTCGTGTATTAAGGTAGTATGTTTACAAGAGATGGGCGAGTAAAAAGGGGTATTGAAAGAAGGGTTAGGGCAGGCAACAAAGTGAATAGTGCACTTAGTTTTCATCGCAAACAAAAACCTATCAAAAATAGTGAGAACGCCTATGCACAATGGTTTTCTTCTACCGACCCTTATGTATGAAAGCGAAGCATGGAACTGGCAAAAGAATGATGAAAGTAGAATAAATGCAGTAGAAATGAGATCTCTTAGACGAATGTGTGGATACTCTGTGTATGTTAGAGTCTCGAATGAAAATATAAAAAGTGAATGCGGTGCAAATGATGATGCCATGAACAAAATAATGAAATTATTATTAAGATGGTTTGGACATATGGAAAGAATGAATGAAGAAAAAATGGTAAAAAAATTATATATTAACGATGTAAATGGAACCAGAAATAGAGGAAGACCGAGGAAAACGTGGCACGATCAAATAAATAAAAAAATCGGGTGGTGGTCCAGGGGATAGAACGCTTGGCTCCTGATCCAGGGGACATGGGTTCAAGTCTGGACACGACCAGATTCCTTCTTCATAATAATGAGCTATTTTCTGCTCACATTGAAGATTGTAAAATAAATTCTAATATCATTGATGTAAATCCTTGATGTTAGTCTTTTAAAAAAAAATTAAAATAAAATATTGAATGTCGGCCATGTGAGGAGTCAGAGAAATCGACGCGCGTGCATGACACGAGGTATAAATGTTGAGGAAGCGAGAGAAATATATATGTCAGGAAAGAAAAGTGTGGCAGTCCATTATTTCTGCCTACCCCTCCGGGGAGACGGCGTGATGGTTAGTTAGTTTTTATTTCTAAATAAAATATGTCTTTTCAAATGTATGTTTTTTTCCAAATTACATTTTTTTATTATCATTTAATTAATATGTATTATTATTGTTTAATATTATTTATTAGTTCTTACTGATAAAAAATAATAATTAATACTTTATGCAATTAACAAGTTTTTATTTTATTTATTTAAATGTATTGTTCCTTTGTATTGTTTTTAATTATATATTTACATGGATGGAGGTCGAGGAGGGAGACGTCGTGATGGTTAGTTAGTTAGTTAGTTATATGATGATAGTTTTTAATGGGGGTTTACGAAAAGTGAACGCGCCGCCTCTGCGGTCAATTCCCGCACCTGTAAAGAGTACTCCTCCATCCGCTCCCCGCGGGGGGAGGCAGGGATCCCGTTACAGCGGGCAGTGACCTCACAGTCGGCGAATTTCTCGTTGCTATCAGGAAGTCGTTGCCTTATAACTCGATGCCCGCACGGATTCAACATGATATTTTAAAATCAATTTAATGATAACGTATCTTTCAGTCACATAACTTTTTTAACTTCGCTTCCAATTCTTATTTTTTCTGATCATCCAATCTTACCACCCACTGGATCCATTTGGCAAAAACAGGGACTAACTAACTAACTAACTAACTAACCATCAGGTAGGGGTAGGGTAAGCAGAAAGAATGGACTGCCACACCTTTCTTTCCTGACATATTTCTCTCGATTCCTCAACATTCATACATCGTGTCATGCACGCGCGTCGATTTCTCTGACTCCTCACATGGCCGACATTCAATATTTGATTTATTTGATCGTGCTACGTTTTCCTTGGTCTTCCTCTATTTCTGGTTCCATTTACATCATTAACATACAATTTTTTTACCATTCTTTCTTCATTCATTCTTTCCATATGTCCAAACCAGCTTAATGATCCTTTCATTATTTTGTTCATGACACCATCATTCGCACCGCATTCACTTCTTATATTTTCATTCGACACTCTATCATACACAGAATATCCACACATTCGTCTAAGAAATCTCATTTCTACTGCATTTATTCTACTTTCATCCTTCCTTTGCCAGTTCCATGCTTCGCTTCCATACATAACGGTCGGTAGAAGAACACCATTGTGCACTGCCATTCTAGCTTTTTGGGATAGGTTTTTGTTTGCGATGACAACTTTAAGTGCACCATTCACTTTGTTGCCTGCCCCAACCCTTCTTTCAATATCCCTCTCCACTCGCCCATCTCTTGTAAACATACTACCTAAATACACGAACTCAACTACTTGCTCCAAATTTTCACCATTCACGCTAATGTTGCAGACTGTCGTGGTTTCTTCCTTTTAAAAAATCATTACCTTGGACTTATTAACATTCATCATCAGATCATTTCGCATGCATACCTCATACATACAATTCACCAGGACTTGTAGTTCATGCTCGTTGTCAGCAAGTAGGACAGCAGGGACTAAGGGGTCGAATTCCGAATTTTGCCCTGATTTTTTTTAAATAAGGTCTTTTGTGTGATTCCAAAGCACTTTTGTCTTTTAACTTTTTTTGATATAACTGCTAATTTCCAAGAAAAAATTGTTGTTTCGTTTGTATGAAGCAAAACTGATTTTTTCAATTATTTCGGAATCAGGTGGATACGTCAAAACCATACTTAGTAAGGATTATAGAGGGCATAATCTTCTACATTACTTGTCACGACATCTACTTCATATCTCTGCCCGTTTAAAAGCAGCAGACTTTATAAATTTTAATTAATTGTTACGAGTATAAAGTGGTTTCGGATTTTTTGTTAGATGCATAAATATGCTAAAATCACTCCATTATTTTGTAAAGGAACGCGATGATCATTTATGCATCTAACAAAATACTCATAATAATTAATTAAGATTTATAATGTCTGCTGCTTTTAAACGGGCAGAGATATGACGTAGATGTCGGAACAAGTAATGTAGAGGATTATGTCCTCTATAATCCCTACTAAGATTGATTTTGATGTATCTAACTGATTCCGAAATAATTGCAAAAATCAGTTTTGCTTCATACAAAAAAAAACAACAACATTTTTTTTCTTCGAAATTAGCAGTTATATCAAAAAAAGTTAAAATGTAAAAGGGGTTTCGAATTAACCTCGTCCTTAAAGGCGAATCTCTTAGGATCTTTCTACAAGAGATGTTAATAACATTAATCTCGCTCTGCAAGGCGAATCTTCGGAGATCTTTCACCTTGAAAGGTTCACAGCATTAGCCTCGTCCAACATGGCGAATCATTTACGATCTTTCTTCACTATTGACGAAATATCTTCTCTTAGTTCACAACATTAACTTTGTACAAAAGGGCTTTAGCCATATCAAATATCTGCGACGTAGGCCAAGACGTCAATAACGTTTCTGTCTTAAGGTGAAATACTCCGCGCTCTTTATTCTAGTCCAGTTTCTTATGTTATGTTAGGCAGCATTAAATTTATTAATTAATTTGACAACTTATAGCGTGGTTCAACTTATCATAAATTGGTTTATCATTCTTGTTTCAGATATAGAAATAAATGTACGTGTCACACATACAACGAGCCTGACCCAACGATGGATATTTGAAAACAGAAGATTTTTCAAAAGTCGAAGTTTTCGATAACGAGTCAAAATGGAGCGACAGAGATTGATGGGTGACGAAAGCGACGAATCAAGAAGCAAGAGGAAGACGAAATATGATGACAATGATAGGAGAAGTGCCCAAAGTTCATTTTTGGAGTCGGAGAATGGAAAATGTAAACGAAACAATTTTAAAAGTTATTTTAGTGATTTGTTTGGTTCGAAGACGGTAAAAGTGAATAATATGGTGGTCAGCTGTTTGTCAGTGGCATTGTTCTCTCTCGCTCTAGTGTGTATAGTGAATGGTGTGTCTGTGGCGGAAGCGACACCTCTGCATCTTCTTCACCACGGGAAGCATCCATCCATGTTCATTTGTAAGTAAATTTACAAATATTATAAATATAATACATTTTTTTTTTTCATATGAAGCACTTTATTCGTGGTAAGACATTCTAAACTAAAACTAACTAACTAACCATCACGCCGTCTCCCCGGAAGGGTAGGCAGAAAAAATGGAACGCCACACTGTTCTGTCCTGACAAACTTCTCTCGCTTCCTCGACATTCATACATCTTCCTTTTTTTATGTACACAACAGGTCGTTTGGACCCAATTACTGTATAATTTTTTTATTTTTTTAGCTATTATATTGATTCTCGTGACATGTGATAGGTAGCCAATCTATCGCCATTTTATTGTCACTTGAATTTTACACCAGACCAATGACAGTGTGACAATCACACTGCCATCGCCGGGAATCGAACCCAGGACCTTCGGCATGAAAGTCAGAGCTCGTAACCACTCTGCCACGTAGGTCGTCATTTCTTCGACTCCTCACGTGACTGACATTCAATATTTGATTGATTTGATGTTTTTCTCGGCCTTCCTCTATTTCTAGCTCCTTTCACGCCGTTTACGTATACTCATTCTTTCCATGTGTCCAAACCATCTTTATGACCCTTTCCTTATTTTGTTCATAACACTTTCATTCGCACCACATTCACTTCTTATACTTGCATTTGTCACTCTATCATAAACATATTTGAAACACATTCTTCTTAGAGATCTCATTTCTACTGGATTTATTCTACTTTCATCCTTCTTTTGCCAGTTCCATGCTTCACTTCCATACGTAAGGGTTAAACTAATAGATATAAAATAATTTAACACTTTGTATTTTGAGCAAGTAACCGAATTGATTTATCTAGGAAGCTTGTTTACAAGAGACGAAAAAAACAACGAAAGAAGAGTTATTATTATTATTATTGTTATTATTATTGTTATTATTTAGGCAGCTGGCAAAAGAAGGATGAAAGCAGGATAAACCCCGAAGAAATTATATCACTAAGAAGAATGTGCGGGAAAACGTTGTATGATAGAATACCGAACGATGAAATAAGAAAGAAATCGATGAAATAAGAAGAATCGCTCTTTACAAAATTACAGCACGAGTCAAATCGATGTTAAGCTCGGCCACGAAGGTCGTAAAGTTGGTCGTCCAATTGGTGCCGGAAACACAATATAAAACAAACGACCCTTAAATGGAAGTGAAGCTTGGAGTTGGCAGAAAAAGGATAAAAGTATGATAAATGTAGTAGAAATAAGGTCACTAAGAAGAATATACAGTGGAAAAATCATTTTCGCTCATTAGCGGAAAATAAGGCACAATCAAATCAACCGAATTTTCAATTCCCGACTTAAGTCGTAAAGAATGATTTATGAATATTGAAGAATGATAAAAAAACAAGGAATGACTACCACAATTTTCATTCCTGACACACTTCTTTGCTTCCTCAACATTCATACAGTGTGTTATGCACGCAAGTCGATTTCTCCGACTCTTCACGTGGCTGACAATCAATATTTGATTTATTTGATCGATATAACGACGATAACATGGAACACTTCCAGAAAACACACGCTTTCATGAAATTAAAAAAATAATTTTACTTTGTAATAAAATCGTATTCTTAAAATATTTATGAAAATTCGACGTGTTACGATAAATTAATATACTAGTGGAAACTTGAGAGGTATGTCAGGATAGAGCAGTGTATCGATCCATCCTCTATGCTTACTCTTTCGGATAAATGGCGTGAAGGTTAGATAGTTCGATATTTAAAAAAAAAACATATGGAAGAGACCTCAACGCTTGGACAAGCGCCACGCCTACTATTTTTCAACTAACTAACTAACAAACCATCACACCGTCTCCTCGAATGAATAGGCCGAAAGAATGGACTGCCATTCATTTCTTTCCTGACATACTTCTCTCGTTTCTTCAACATTCATACATCATGTCATACGCGAAGGTCGATTATTCCGACTCCTCACGTGGCCGACAATCCATATTTGATTTATTTGATCGTGCCACGTTTTCCTCGGTAGTCCTCTTTATCTAGTTCCATTTACTTCATGCTTTATACATTCATTCTTTCTATGTGTCTAAACCATCTGACTGTCCCTTTCATTATTTTATTCATAACATTTTCATTTGCACTGCATTCACTTTTTATATTTGCATTTGACACTCTATCATATTCAGATTTACCACTCATTCGTCTTAGAGATCTCATTTCCACTGCATTTATTCAACTTTCATCCTTCTTTTGCCAGTCTCGTGCTCTCGGCAGTACACAATGGAGTTCTAGTGCCAACCCTCATGTATGGTAGTGATGCTTAGAGCTGGTAAAAGAAGGATGAAATCAAGATAAACGCCGTAGAAATGAGATCACTAAGAAGAATGTGCGGAAAAACGTTGTATGATAGAATACCGAACGATGAAACAAGAAATAAAAGTAAGGCAGATGACTGCATAATGGATAAAATTAAAAAAGGATCCCTGAGATGGTTCGGACATATGGAACGAATGAGTGAGAGTAGAATGGTTAAAAAGTTGTACACAAGCAGCGTGAGTGGAAAAAGAAGCCGAGAACGACCGAGGAAAACATGGCATGACCAAATTAATCAATTACTAAAAGGCGGCCACATTCGAAGTCGGAATAATCGACGTGCGTGCATGGTACGATTTATGAATGTAGAGGAATCCCGAGAGGTATGCCAGGACAGAGCATTGTGGCGATCTATTCTCTCTGCCTACCCCTCCGGGGAAATGTTAGTTCGAGTTAGTTAGTTAGTTCGAGCGTTCGCGGTAGCCGGTCCATCAGTTTGGAACAATCTCCCTTCACACCTCAGATGCATAAATAATCCGACAGATTTCAAATCTAAACTGAAAAATATTGTAAACATATCAGGTCCAAGTTTGGCATATAGATAGGAGTGACATCTCCAGGCGGCTTTTAACAATGCGCTAATGGCGGGGTAGCCTTTCACATTGTGTTTAAAGATGTTCTGCTTAGTGCTTAATAAACATAAATCTTCATAAATGGCGTTAGTATGTAGATTATATAGAGTAATCTTAGAGATTAACATATATAATCAAATCTTCATAGATGGCGCATTGAAACTGACATGTGAATTCTGGCGTTGGACTTAAACATATATACAACTTCCAAAAATTTGTCAGACATGGTCATAAGAAAGGTGGAATGGGGAATGTTGTAATTACATAAAGCGTGCGCTTAACCCAATCAATGACAGGTCATAAGTCCTGTAAACAACTTGATCAACCATATTCAATTTCCAATTTGCATCTTCGTCTCTATTGAGATACAATGTAATCATGAAAACTCATCTTATTCATATTTCATACCCAACTTAAACATTTACACTTTGTTCTACAATACTTTTTTACCGATCGCAAAAATCAGATGCAGCTTTCATATTTAGCTTTTTAGATTTAAAACACGTTTTAATGCGCCCTTGAGGTGATTACATCCCAAAAACGGCGCTTTAAAAGTTAGCATATTATTATTATTATCCATTATTATTACTTATGGGCATTATTATTATTATTATTACTTATGGGATGGAAACTATTAACCAAGAGAAATGTAGAGAGATTAAGAGTCACGCAGCGTTCCATGGAAAGACATATGCTCGGCGTCAGTCTCCGAGATAAAATCAGATATGAGGAGATTAGACGCCGAACAAAAATAACGGACATCATGGAACGACTAGCGAGACTGAAGTGGCAATGGACGGGTCATGTGGCGAGACAGAATGAGGATAGATGGACCCAGAAAATAATAAGGTGGAGACCATGGGAGAATAGGAGAAACGTCGGCAGGCCGCAAAAAAGGTGGGCCGACGACATTGCTGCCGTGGGGGAGGGAAATTTGGCTACGGCTGGCAGGAGATAGAGACGAGTGGAAGGGAAGGGAAGGGGCCTATGTCCAGCAGTGGACCGATAAAGGCTGACGAAGAAGAAGAAGATAGGGTCAAAGTACCAATGAATGACCGTTTAAAGTTCAGCTTGTACTGAAATCCACATTAAAGGCATTATTTTCATTATTTCAGTGTACAAAATAAAAGAAAACAATAAAAAACACATTGACTTCTCTAAATTCTCCAACTTTTTTTATTGAAATATGCATAGCATAGCACAATCACCAGTAAATGACCACTTCAGGTTATATTGATTATGAAACACCCTAACATATAAAAATATGTAAATATTCAAAGAATTGCATAAAAAATAACATTAAAAAAACACTTACCATATTTTTTCTTATAAAAAACTACTAACAATCTCAAAACAACAGCGAGAAGACGCACTTTTACCGTTTGACAAGGCACAGTTCCAAACTGATAGTTTTGTTTCTTACCAACAGTTGTCTTTGCCTACCTCTTTTGTCATAGTTTCTTGGGATCAAAGTTTTTTGACTGAACAAATAGAGCAATTCTTATTATATTTTGTTTTATTAACCAACGGTCATTATCTGGGGGGCGGTGTAATACTGGTGCTTCGACCCTATTATTATTATTAGTAGTAGTATTAGTTAGTAAGTTGTGTATGAAATTCGGTTACAGGTTTGCTGTTATGTAAAAAACAACAGTGGGACCGGTTGGTGTTATTAAGTGGATAACAGGAAGAATTGAGTTGCCGGAGTCGAGGCTGCATTTCCCGTCAAATCTCCGTGTAACGAACTGTTATCTGCTACCAGTTTGACCGCTGGACATTAATGCGTAATGTGGCTGAGATCGCCGGGGAATATAATTATTACGCTCACGAGATCGGGCCCTAATGGCGCAGAATGTCATTATGCTCCGCCAATCACACGGTCCCATCCCGCCATTGACTTCTCCGCATTTTTCATTCTTACATTTTTTATGCTTACTTTTTTATACTGGGACTGGTACAGCCATGCCCAAATAATGGACACCACCAATAATGGACACACTATTATTATTATCTTCTTCTTTTTACAAGTTTTTTTCGTTTATATAAACAATTTCGACAGGTCGTCACCTGAGAGTAAGAAGGTTCCAACTGACAAAAGTCAAAAGCTGAGAAAAATGATGTCAAAGTTTTGTTGGTTTCGGATGTGTATCTTGGAATAAAGGGGTTTTATTCAAATTTCCAGAGATTCTTTTACCGAGAAACGTGTAAATTTTGTCTGGCAATAGTTGGAAAAATAAAGTTATAAGTTTAAATGAATCCTTCTTCAGTGAATCGTGTGTTTTGAATGAACAGATGGAACTTGATTCTTTTCGTAACATCAAAATGACGATACTATTACATGTTTTTTTTAAATGTACGTATAGATAAGGTTAGTAAGAACCCTTTTCACGAAAAAAAGTCAAATGTGAAATTTTGTTAGTTGGAACCCTCTTACTCTCAGGTGACGAGATGTAAAAATACATTTTTCATTTGTTCGAATGACAATTTGAAAATTTTCTTCAATATTACTTTAAAGTTCTTTCTGGTATTGGTTTGTTAAGTGCCTAATTACTGCTAATTTAAAAAAACGGTGGATACGTGGAACATAAATTAAATAGACAATAGGTGTTATGAACAAAATAATGAAAGGATGAATGAAAATAGAATGGTAAAAAAATTATATGTTAATGATGTAAATGGAACCAGAAATAGAGGAAGACCGAGGAAACCGTGGCATGATCAAATAAATCAAATATTGAATGTCGGCCATGTGAGGAGTCAGAGAAATCGACGCACGTGCATGACACGATGTATGAATGTTGAGGAAGCGAAAGAAATATGTCAGGAAAGAAAAGTGTGGGTCCATTCTTTCTGCTGCCCCTTCGGGGAGACGGCGTGATGGTTAGTAATTTTTTGTTGTTATTATTACTATTTTTATTATTATTATTATTATTATAATTACAATTATTATTATTATTGAAGAGTATATTGTCTTCCTATAGTCGAACAATCTCTCATGCGTTCCCGGTATTATAAGAGTATATTATATTTTCATTTATTTTCCTGTTCTCGATAGATGTCCTAAACCTTTATTTTGTTTATAATATCTTTTGAGAAAATATTCTGATTTGATTTGATTGGATCTTCCTTACCCTCTGTAGAAACGGTGTTATAATTTTCTTCTATATTCACGATTACGTTGTGTTGTGGATTCATATTCACTTAATATGTAACGCCTTATTACCGTTTTTACAGACATGTTTCGTCTATGACATAACCTTTTTCAATGAACCAAATTTAACCTAAATTACTTTTTCAATGCACAATATTTTAATACACTTTGGAAATTGAAAATAACGTTGTTTATAATCCACAAAATATTTAAAACCGTTATATTTTTGGAGGATACCTCCATCTTCAGGTGTAAATATTTAATTATAACGAAACAATGAAAGACTAATAAAAAACAGAATAATTATTTAACGCTTTTAAAACTCGATACAATACAAAGCAACAATATCTACATTTAAATATAAGAAAATAACCTGGACTAATTGCTTTTATTTCCAATAATTATTTTTTATCTGTTGGAACTAATAAATAATATTGAACAATAATAATACATAATAATTAAATGATAGTATAAAATTGTAATAAGGAAAAACATACATTTGAAAAGACATATTTTGTAAAAAAAAACTAACTAACAAACCATCACGCCGTCTCCCCGAAGGCGTAGGCAGAAATAATGGACTGCCACACTTTTCTTTCCTGACATATTTCTCTCGCTTCCTCAACATTCATACATCGTATCATGCACGCGCGTTGATTTCTCTGACTCCTCACATGACCGACATTCGATATTTGATTTATTTGATCGTGCCACGTTTTCCTCGGTCTTCCTTTATTTCTAGTTCCATTTACATCAATAACATATAATTTTTTTACCATTTTTTCTTCATTCATTCTTTCCATAAGTCCAAACCATCTTAATGATCCTTTCATTATTTTGTTCATAACACCATCATTCGCACCGCATTCACATCTTATATTTTCATTCGACAATCTATCATACTCATAGTATCTACACATTCGTCTAAGAGATCTCATTTCTAGTGCATTTATTTAACTTTATCCTTCTTTTGCCAGTTCCATGCTTCACTTCCATACATAAGGGTCGGTAGAAGAACACCATTGTGCACTGCCATTCTAGGATTTTTGGATTGGTTTTTGTTTAATCCACAAAATATTAAAAATCATGATATTTTTGGAGGATACCTCCATCTTCAGGTGTAAATATATAATTTAAACGAAACATTGAAAGACTAATAAAAAAACGCTTTTAAACTCGATACAATACAAATCAACAATACATTTAAAATTTTAAAAATAAACAAATTGCTATTAGTACTAATAATTATTTTTTAAAGATTAATTGTATCTCAATAGAGACGAAGATGTATTTTTTAAGCAATATGGTAGTCGAGGCGTTTTCAGGACTTATGACCTGTCATTGGTTGGGTTAAGCGATCGCTTTATGTTAACAACATTCCCCATTCCGACCTGCTAACGACACCACGTCTGACAATTTTTTTTTGGAACTTGTTTAAATGCTAATATTTTTAATACCTTCACTGTTCGTAGGTCAAGTGTTTTTTACAAATTATCTTAATAGATGGCGCTAGTGTAGATGGACCTACCAACAGTAAAGTTATTAAAAAATATTAACATATATCCAAGTTCCAAAAAATTGTCAGATGTGGTGTCGTAAGAAGGGCGGAATGGTGAATGTTGTTAAACATAAAGTGATCGCTTAACCCAACCAATGACAGGTCATAAGTCCTGTAAACGCCTCGACTACCATATTATGTTTCCAAATAATTTACATTTTCGTCTCTATTGAGATACAATTAATCTTTAAAAATAATTTAATACATATATTATAACAAATAAATCATTTTAGTATCTGTAAAAACTGATATTATTTGTGAATTTTTTTAATAATATATTTAATATTTATATTTATATGATATCACCGATAAAGGGGTCGTGTGTCCGAAATATGTTTGGTATTTAATTTTTATTTTGTTAATAAAGTGAGTGCTGTATTCAAAGTATATAAAAAAAAAAACATTAAACATCTTACACACAATGTTATGGCGAATGTAGATGAAAAATACTATATATGATAACTTTGATAACTGTGTTTTTAACTATATTTTGCGTTGCTAAGGAAATATCAAAAGTTATTATCACATCCCTTTCTAGCTATGGTGGCGAGGGTGTTATAATTGTTTAAAGACTTTTCAGTTTTTATATTGAATTTCAGCTCTACCTATTATCGAACCAACGGCACATTGATTAATTAAGTTGGTAAACAGGTTTTTACGGATACCTGCAGCAAACAAAAACAATAGAAAATGTCGTGACCTGCAATATTAAGGTGAAGTCGCATCAGGCGATGTCCATGATGCTTCACGCTTTCCGAATACTGTGCCACATAGGTTTTTCAGCTGCAGTATGACTATTGACGTTAACCCTTAACGTACCGTGTTCAAAACAAAACGCTCGCTCCCATGTGGTCAATTCAGTTTACCGCTAACTTTATCTAAATATCAAGCATATGACTCGATGAATCAAAATTTAATTTATGTCATCTTGTAGGGAATTTCATTAGGAATAGATCGATATCTATAACATACATGAATTATTTGAAAAACATATCATTATTAATTTTTTTCTGGAACCGCCAAATCTGTGGCGCCAAATTTTACGTATGATAAAGGCACCCAGGCAAAATGTATAGTACGTTCAAGACAACGAATACGTATTAATATTTGTCCCTTTTGGTAAAATGTTAATATTTTCACAGTTCTGATATTATTAAGTTGCGTGCTGCGTTTCCGTCCACAGTCGGTATTATTACGTACCTATGAGAAAAGGCCAAACATATAATTTATAATACGTTCAAACCAGCGAGTAAGTATTTGTCACTTTTGATAAAGTTGTAAATATTAGCAAAACAAATTCTACCTTAACACGAATGAAGGTGAGGGCAGTCTTAAAAAATATTTTTTTTTGGGATGAAGGAAGTAATTTTTTGCTTTTTTTTTATTACGAAATATTGAGAACACTTCAATGGAGGATTACAATTTTTTTTTATAATGTTAGGGTCCATAGGTTTAAATAAAATCAACTTTAAATTGGCAGTGGAAACTCAATTGACCACATGGCAACGCGACGGTTAAAAAAAAAATACATAAATATACATCCATCTTCTGCACGTGCGCATTTCAGTATCTTCTGCGTTGTCTCCCCCATCTCATGACATGATCTACCTTATAGATTTCGCGGATAGCTGTGTCCTCCTAGCTCCTCACTCTATCTCGAAGCGTCTTGCCTGCTGTTGTCCTCAGCGTCCGCATCTCTGCCACCCGCACTTTAGCCTTCGTTCTTGTGTTCTTCGTAATTTTTGTTAACGATGTTAATGGAACTAGAAATAGAGGAAGACCGAGGAAAACGTGGAACGATCAAATAAATTCAATTCCTCTTAAGAAACAGGCCACAAGGCTTATGACACTTACTCTTGACATGTGGTAGGTAGCTAATCTATCGCCATTGTCACGTGAATTCTACACCAGACCAACGATAATGGTGTTCTTGTGCCGACCCTTATGTATGGAAGCGAAGCATGGAAATGGCAAAAGAAGGATAAAAGTATAATAAATTCAGTAAAAATTAGATGTGTGTATGATAGAGTGTCGAATGAAAATATAAGAAGTGAATGCGGTGCGAATGAAAGTGTTATGAACAAAATAATGAAAGGAACAGTAAGATGCTTTGACACGTGGAAAGAAAGAATGATAAAAAAATATACATATGTTAACGATGTAAATGGAACTAGATAAAGGAGAAGACCGAGGAAAGCGTAGCACGATTAAATAAATCAAATATGAGGAGACATCGACGCACGTGCATGACACGATGTGTGAATGTTGAAGAAGGGAGAGAAATATACGAGTATCAGGAAAGAAATTTGTGGAAGTCCATTATTTATGCCTACCCCTTCGGAGTGATGGTTAGTTAGTTAGTTAGATATATATAAATAAAAGGCAATGTTCTTGGCTATAGGACTGATAGACTTGACAAATACTAACCGGTTTCAATGTATTTTTTACTGATTGTTAATATTGCTTCGGGGAAGATTTAAAAATTCGTTTGATACGAACCGAGTTAAAAAGCACTTTTAAAATGCATATAAATGAATTCTAAGTATGACATTTTTGGATCATGTGAGTCACCAAGAGATGGCGCTCGAATCGGTTTAAATGACAACTGTCAATCGTCAGTAGATTGTCAAGATATTACTGCACGTGTATTCAAACAAAACAATAAATTATTAATGGGTTTTATTGGCGTTGTTGGACATTTTGATATCTAATTTCAATTGCATTTGTTTAATTCATATCATACGGATGTGGTGTTTATAAATAGGTGCCTTTGCTCAATATTCAAAATCTATTGGCCCCAAACAGTGTCAAATGCCGCTCTCTGGACTATGGCAGGCGAAAAGCCAATTAGAGAACAAGTCGCTAGACGCAAATGGCAGTGGATCGGTCACACTCTGAGATTGAACCCAGCCTGCATCGCTCAGAGTGCACTAGACTGGTCCCCTATGGGGGGAAAGAGAAAGTGAGGCAGACCTAGAGCCACCTGGAGAAGAACCCTGCAGGACGAGGTTAAGGCGGCAGGCCACACTTGGGATGATGTTAGGCATCAGGCATGCGATAGAGTCGGGTGGAGAAGGTTCCTTAAGACCCATTGCACCACGGAGGTGTGACAGGACAAAAATAAGAAGTAGAAGAATTTATATATTCTGTACACATATACTCGAATATAGCAATAGCGAAGCATTGTAGAGTCCGATCAAATCAGAAAGAAGGAAGGATTCCTGGATTTTAAAAACCAAATTTTAAGATCAATGTTTTTTCTAGAAAGATCATAAGGTGCGCATGTCAAATTATATTTGTAGGTCTGTTTCGTTGACCTATTTATATTTCTGTGTACACATTAACATAGCCGTTTGGACAAACAAAGTAGAATGTATGACTAACTTATGTATACATGTTAACCCACACTTCGAAGTAGATAATATTATAATATATCTTATATCTTATAATATTATATATCTTATAATATTATAGTAGAAGATGATGCTGGGAATAAAATAAATGGCGCACTCAAAGTCATTACTGCAAATAGAAATATATCCACAGAAGCAAAGATGGCAGTACACAATGGAGTTCTAGTGCCAATCCTCATGTATGGAAGTGAAGCTTGGAGCTGGCAAAAGAAGGATGAAAGCAGGATAAACGCCGTAGAAATGAGATCACTAAGAAGAATGTGCGGGAAAACGTTGTATGATAGAATACCGAACGATGAAATAAGAAAGAAATGTAACACAGATGACTGCATCATGAATAAAAATGGATCCCTGAGATGGTTCGGACATATGGAACGAATGGATGAGAGTAGAATGGTTAAAAAAGTATACGTTAACAATGTAAATGGAGTAAGGAGTCGAGGTAGACCGAGGAAAACATGGCATGACCAAATTAATCAAATATTAAAAGATGGTCATGTCAGAAGCCGGAAGAATCGACGTGCGTGTATGACTCGATGTATGAATGTGGAGGAAGCCCGAGAGGTGTGCCAGGACAGGCCAGTGTGGCGATCCATCCTCTCTGCCTACCCCTCCGGGGAGATGGCGTGATGGTTAGTTAGTTAGTTAGTTTTTATAGTAGATAATATTATTATATTATATAAAAAAATAGTAAACGAGGAGATCGAATCGAAATCTGTTTGTTAACATGAAGCTTTGTGACATAGTTATTCAAATTAGAACTGCTAAAATGGTTAACGGTTTTTTTTTCCAACTCCCGAATCGTCTGCAAGATCTTAATAAGAAAAAAACCTGATATTTTACATAATAAAATAATGAATAATGTACCGACCTTTGTTAATACCGGTTTGGCCTTGCCTTATGTAATGTAAAATGAAGCAATGGGTCAGGAAACTTAACGGTACATTGCCATCGACTTGATTGTGATTTGTCAACATATACAGCTCTTCCTCTTGTTTTAGAGCATAGGTTCTCAAACTTTTTTGTCCCCGTGCTTTAGATATCTAATGGATGAAGCCCAGCTCGAAAGAGCGTCGACGTCCATGGATCTAGGGGTGTTGTTCGATGCTCGCTTGTCGTTTAGTCTTCACATAACTTCACTATGTAATAGCTCCCTCAAAATGCTTGGTTTTGTCATTAGGAACGCCAAGATCTTTCGTAATATTCAGGTGCTGAAGCTGCTGTATAACTCTCTGGTGAGAAGTCGGTTGGAGTTTAGTTCCATTATCTGGGCGCCGCATGAGGTTCGATATTTCCTGATGGTGGAGAGGGTGCAGAAAAAATTTCTGCGACACCTCTATCTTAGGGAGTATGGATATTACCCGTGGCTCTTTCCAACTGATTTCTTGCTATTAGGGATGCTAGGCTACCAGTCACTCGAGAGGAGACGAGACATTCACTTGGGTGTCCATTTCTTTCGACTGATAGGCGGTTGTATACACAACTCAGAAACCCTGAGTGATGTAGGTCTGTTCGTCCCTGATAATTATCTTCGAAAAAGGGACCATAGATTGTTTTATCTCCCACGATGCAGAACCAACCTGCCAATGATTATGCCGCTAGGTAGAGCATTATCTTTGCTTAATCGTATCACCTCGGAGTTTGACATATTTTGTGATAGTTTGGCTCATCTGAGGGAAGTACTATCTTTATTATAATTGTATGGTATATTTATTTTATTAATTTGTCATGCATCTTATGTTTCTCGCTCTTTTTATTAATCTATTATGTATTACTTATTATTGTGTATCTTTAACTTGTATCTTTAGTGTATTGGAAAAAAAATTCTGTAATGCTTTAGATATGTTTGAAATAAATAAATAAATAAATTAACCTTTCCCTTACGGTGCTAAAATAAAAAACGTGCGTTCCGGTGTAGGGTAGTCAGTACGCGTTAAAAAATTAGCGATTATAATCGGAAAAATAAGAACATTCATAGCTAATCCCCTTGTATAATTATAATTGAAGTCCAAAATTATAATAATTGAGATTTAATTGCTAAAAACATTTAAAAAAAAACATCTGGCAACGCTCACGGAACGGGCATAGACCCGCTCTGGTTGCAAGCCCGAAAGCGACTGCCGGCGCGAGGGACGCCGAGAGGGAGAACATTGAGCTAGAACATATGCAAGAGCGAGATGCGAATATAGTGTATCGCGTATAAAGCGCTGTTTATACGCAACTTTGTTTTCGATTTTCACAAAATACCTCCGATGTACCCGATAAATTCTGATTATTATTAATATTATTTTTTAAATCAATGCATATATATATTATGGAGGAATACCTAAAATCTTAACCTTTTATTAATTATATGTATAGAGATATTGATGGTTATTAGAAGCAACGTGTAGAAGATACCCATCACAGGGAAGGGAGAGTTAATATTTGTATTTTTTACAAATTCATATTCAAGTGTAGATATGTTTTTGAAGTCGACAAAGAGCTACACACTTTGATAGGGTTTACTGTAGAAAATATATATTTAACTAACTAACTAACCATCACGCCGTCTCTCCGAAGGGGTAGGCCGAAAGAATGGACTGCCATACTTTTGTTTCCTGACATATTTCTCTCGCTTCCTCAAAATTCAGACATCGTGTCATGCACGCGCGTCGATTTCTCTGACTCCCCACATGGCCGACATTCAATATTTGGTTTATTTGATCGTGCCACGTTTTCCTCGGTCTTCCTCTATTTCTGGTTCCATTTACATCATTAACATATAATTTTTTTACCATTCTTTCTTCATTCATTCTTTCCATATGTCCAAACCATCTTAATGATCCTTTCATTATTTTGGTCATGACACCATCATTCGCACCGCATTCACTTCTTATATTTTCATTCGACACTCAATCATACACAGAGTATGCACACATTCGTCTTAGAGATCTCATTTCTATTGCATTTATTATACTTTCATCCTTCTTTTGCCAGTTCCATGATTCGCTTCCATACATAAGGGTCGGTAGAAGAACACCATTGTGCACTGCCATTCTAGCTTATATATCTTTAAAATAAAATAAATGTTAATTTTTATAGTTAAATGGTACATCTATTAATAACACTGTTACAAAATATCACAATTGATTATATTTCTTCTTCATATAAAGCACTCACTTTGTGGTTAGACATTTTAAATAATTATTTTAAACTGTCTGCGGACGATGCCGTTCTCGTTGCGGATAGTGCGGACGAATTACAAGTCTTGGTGTCGAGAATGTATGAGTTATGCAAGTCGAACGATTTAATGATGAATGTCGGAAAGTCAAAGGTGTTAGTTTTTGAAAGGGAGGAGCAAATGACAGTTTGTAATATAAGTGTAAATGAAGAGAACTTGGAACAGGTGAGCGAATTTGTGTATTTAGGTAGCATGTTCACAGCGGATGGCCGAACGGACAGTGATATTGAAAGAAGGGTTGGTGCGGGTAACAAAGTGAATGGAACTTTAAAAGTAGTTATTGGAAACAAGAATTTATCAATGAAAGCGAAAATGGCCGTTCACAATGGAGTTCTGGTTCCAACCCTTATGTATGGAAGCGAAGCATGGAACTGGTAGAAGAAAGATGAGAGCAGAATAAATGCGGTAGAGATGAGGTCCCTAAGACGTATGTGCGGTAGAACGATGTACGACAGAATCTCAAATGCTGATATTAGGAAGGAGTGTAGAGCGAAAGAAGGTATTATGAACAAAATTATGAAAGGTTCGCTTCGTTGGTTCGGACATATGGAGCGCAAGGGTGAAGAAAGAATGGTTAAAAAAGTATACGTTAACAATGTAAATGGAGTAAGGAGTCGAGGTAGACCGAGGAAAACATGGCATGACCAAATTAATCAAATATTAAAAGATGGTCATGTCAGAAGCCGGAAAAATCGACGTGCGTGTATGACTCTATGACTCGATGTATGAATGTGGAGGAATCTGGAGAGGTGTGCCAGGATAGAGTAGTGTGGCGGTCCATTCTCTCTACCTACCCCTGCGGGGAAACAAAACAACTTTGTATTAAATTTAACCACTGTAGGGTTATTATATTGATGCCAACTAGTTTCGCTTGGACCCAAGCTTCATCAGGGCAGTATAACAACTTGTTATACTGCCCTGATGAAGCTTGGGTCCAAGCGAAACTACTTGGCATCAAAATAATAATCCTACCGTGGTTAAATATAAAGTTGTTTTATTTATATAATTGATTATATTTCTTTTGAAATTATCGCGACAGCTTTTTCGCTTACAGATGTTAGAGTTTCTATTCACTTATTAATTAAAACGAAATAAAATGCAATTCAAACTTTTTCGCATAAAATAAATACGCAACAACAACAAACCGACCAGACCGCCACACTACTCGACCCTGACACACCTCTCTGGCTTCCTCCACATTCATACAGCAAGTCATACACGCACGTCGATTCTTTCGACTTCTAACATGGCAGATCTTAAAACTTTTATTGACTTGATCATGCCATGTTTTCCTTGGTCTTCATCGACACCGTACTACATTCACATTGTTAACGTATACTTTCTAAACCATTATTTCTTCATATATACGTTCCATGTGACCAAAACATAATAAACAATGGATTTTCTAAAAAACATATAAATTAAAGTTAATAGCTTAATTATGATTTTAAATAAAGTTACTTTTATTGTTTACAAAGGATGGTAGAGTGGAGAAGGATATTGAAAGAAGGGTTGGGGCAGGCAAAAGAGTGCACCTAAAGTTGTCATCGCAAACATAAGCTTATCCAAAAAAGCTAAAATGGCAGGGCATAATGGTGTGCTTGTGCCGACCCTTATGTATGGAAGTGAAGCATGCAATTGACAAAAGAAGGATAAAAGTAGATTAAATGCAGTAGAAATGAGATCTCTAAGACGAATGTGTGATAAATCTGTATATGATAGTGTGTCAAATGCAAATATAAGAAGTGAATGAGGTGCGAATGAAAGTGTTATGAACAAAATAATAAAATGATCGTTAAGATGGTTTGGAGACATGGAAATAATGAACAGAAAGTATATGTAAACGACGTGAATGGAGCTAGAAATGGCACGAAATCATTCAAATATTAAATGTCGGGTCACGTCAGGAGTCGGAGAAATCGACGTGCGTGCATGACAAGATGTATGAATGTAGGGAAATCGAGAGTCAAGTATGTCAGGACAGAACAGTATGGCGGTCCATTCATTCCACCTACCCCTCCAGGGAGACGGTAAGTTAGTTTATTAGTTACTTTATTTAAAATATAAACTTATTATATTCAAATCAAATCAAATCAAATCTTTTTTTTTTTAAATATATTAATAAACGTATACTTTCTTAAACATTCTTTCTCCATCCATGCGTTCCATATGTCCGAACCAACGCAGCGATCCTTTCATAATTTTGTTCATAATACCTTCTTCCGCTCTACATTCCTTTCTTATATCAGCATTTGAGATTCTGTCGTATATCGTTATACCACACATACGTCTTAGGGACCTCATCTCTACCGCATTTATTCTGCTCTCATCCTTCTTCTGCCAGTTCCATGCTTCGCTCCCATACATTACGGCATGGGGTACGGAGTCGAGGCAGACCGAGGAAAACATGGCATGACCAAATTAATCAATTTTTAAAGGTTGGTCATGTTAGAAGTCGGAGGAATCGAATATGACTCGTTGTATGAATGTGGAGGAAGCTAGAGAGGTTTGTCAGGATAGAGTAGTGTGGCGGTCCATTCTCTCTGCCTACCCCTGCGGGGAAACGGCGTGATGGTTTGTTTGTTTGTTTGTATTAATTTTAATTTTTTTTTTTTAAAAAAGACTAACATCAAGGATTTATAACAATGATATTAGAATTTATTTTACAATCTTCAATGTGAGCAGAAAATAGCTCATTATTATGAAGAAGGAATCTGGTCGTGTCCAGGCATGAACCCATGTCCCCTGGATCAGGAACCAAGCGTTCTATCCCCTAAACCACCACCCGAATAATAAACTTTTAATACACCAGACCAAAGACAGTGCGACAATCATACTGCCATCTCAGGGAAACGAACCCGGGGCCTTTGGTGTGACATTCATAGCTATTGCCCCTCTGTCTCAAATTTGGTCTAGTGAAATGTTATTCCAGTAGTTCGTACTCATAAAAATGTACTGGCTGTACCAGGAATTCGTAATGCCGAGAAAGTGACTGACACACATCGCATCGTGACATATGAGCAAGTGTGGATTCTAACACACAACACTACAATATACTCGTATACTCATCGAGTACAGTTTCTATGACTCATCTGCGGCATACCTTCCTTCAGACATGTTGCCTTGAAGCATTCAAATCATTTACTAAAATCTTATAGCCATAAGTAGTACGTATTAATTGTTTCTTGAAGAATTGTGCAGATGTCCATATTAAATCTTGATATTGTATAAATAAAAACTTATGTTTTCTAGATAATTTATTCTTATAGGAATGATTTTCTGGAAGTTTTGTATTAACCCCTTACTGCATGATTTTTTTTAATTTGTAAAAAATATATATGATGTGTAAAAAATGAAAAAAAAGACACATCTTTTTTTATTTTTCAAATAAATTAATTTTTCCTATATATAATACAAAAAAATATTTCTAGGTCTTCCCCTTTTTATCCCTAGATTTTACGCAATATTTTTATATAAAAGTGATCATTTTATTATTATTTATATTATTATTTATTATTTATTATTTATTATTTATTATTTATTATTTATTATTTATTATTTATTATTTATTATTTATTATTTATTATTTATTATTTATTATTTATTATTTATTATTTATTATTTATTATTTATTATTTATTATTTATTATTTATTATTTATTATTTATTATTTATTATTTATTATTTATTATTTATTATTTATTATTTATTATTTATTATTTATTATTTATTATTTATTATTTATTATTTATTATTTATTATTTATTATTTATTATTTATTATTTATTATTTATTATTTATTATTTATTATTTATTATTTATTATTTATTATTTATTATTTATTATTTATTATTTATTATTTATTATTTATTATTTATTATTTATTATTTATTATTTATTATTTATTATTTATTATTTATTATTTATTATTTATTATTTATTATTTATTATTTATTATTTATTATTTATTTTTATTATTTATTATTTATTATTTATTATTTATTATTTATTATTTATTATTTATTATTTATTATTTATTATTTATTATTTATTATTTATTATTTATTATTTATTATTTATTATTTATTATTTATTATTTATTATTTATTATTTATTATTTATTATTTATTATTTATTATTTATTATTTATTATTTATTATTTATTATTTATTATTTATTATTTATTATTTATTATTTATTATTTATTATTTATTATTTATTATTTATTATTTATTATTTATTATTTATTATTATTTATTATTTATTATTTATTATTATTATATTATCAATGTGATATTTTATATAAAAGTGATCATTTTATTACTTACCCTAATGAAAATAATAGTAAACCAGTGTAAGATAATTATTTATAGCGTTTTACAAACAAAAAAAAACACGAATCAATTGTATCTCAATAGAGACGAAGATGCAAATTGGAAACAGAATATGGTTGATCAAGGTGTTTACAGGACTTATGACCTGTCATTGGTTGGGTTAAGCGCACGCTATATGTAATACAACATTCCCCATTCCACCTTATTTTTTCTTATGACCACCATGTCTGAGAAATTTTTGAAAGTTGTATATATGTTAATCCACCACCACCCTTTGCATGGTAGTATATTCAATCTACACACTAACGCCATCTATGAAGATTGTATTTTAAGCATTAAGAAAGGCTACCGCCATTCACCGCATTGCTAGAAACCGCCTGGAGATGTCACTCTAATCTATATGCTATAATTTTGACCAGTTTTTTTGTTTTTTACAACATTTTGAACGTATACAAATACTTACTCGTCTACAAGTATTTGTATACATTCAAAATGTTGTAAAAAAAACACTTTTGAATATCACGTTTGTACAGAAAATCATAAAAACATTGGAAACAGTCGAACGCACATCTAGTACAACCAGAGGCATCTAGCAAGAAGTTTGACAACAAGTAACGCGGATCATAGATAATAAAATTTTAGTATTATATTATTGCTAGAAGCAAGACATATTTCATTATTTTGTTGTTTTTTATGACGAAAGATTTTTTTGGATCATATATGAGCCAGTATGCGGTAAGGGGGTTAATAGGAATGATTTTAATTTAGTGGTATTCTGGAAGTTTAATTTTAATTAGAATGCTTTTCGATGATTGTATTTTAATTGGAACGGTTTAATGGAAGTTTTGTACTAATGTTTATTATACTAATGTAATCTGGAAGTTTAATTTTAAGTGGAATGTTTTCGGGAAATTCCATTTTAATTGGAATGCTTTTCTGAGTAATGGGAATGATTTTAATTTAAGTGGTGTTCTGTAAGTTTAATTTTAATTGGAATGATTTTTGGAATGGTTTTCTGGAAGTATTGTATTAATGGGAATGATTCTAATTGAAGTTGTATTCTGGAAGTCTCATTTTAATTGGATAGATTTTAATTGGAGTGGTATTCTTGAAGTTTTACCTTAATTGGAATGATTTAAGGGATGTTTTATTTTAACAAAAATTATTTGCCAAAAAAAAAATCATATAAAGAACTCACTTTGTGGTTAGATAGTTTCAACTTATAGATTTAAAATAATTAAGCAATTTTTAATTAACCACAGTATAGTTATTAAAATTTAAGACAACTAGTTTCGCTTGGACCCTAGCTTTATCAGGGCATTATAATAACTTAGTAAGTTATACAAAGGGTGTTAAATACAAAGTGTTTTGTTATTTTATATATGTGATTTCCTTAAAACGGTACTTTAATGTGAATGGTTTTTTAAGAGTTTTTATTTTAATGATTTTCATTGGGAATGACATGTTTCACCCTGTTATGGAATAAGAAGCCTGTGTTCTGCCAGTTGGTACTCATGGTCTTGAAACTGTTACAATGTCCAAACAAAGTGCCTAGAAACTACGAATGACCCAAAGAGCCATGGAAAGAGCCATGTTAGGAATAAGCCTAAGAGACAGAGTCAGAAACGATACGGTGAGAGAAAAAACAAAGGTCACTCACATCATCCACCGGGTGGCGACTCTAAAATGGCAATGGGCAGGTCACGTAGCCAGAAGCTCAGATGAAAAATGTACAAGAAGACTGGTGACTTGAAGACCGTGGACGGCAAAGAGAAGTGCAGGGCGACCGCAACTACGGTGGAAGGATGATCTGAACAGACACGTCGGAATAACCTGGATGCAGTCTGCACAGGACAGAGTGACATGGAAGCGAATGGAGGAGGCCTTTGTCCAGGAGTGGAAGGGAATAGGCTAAGGAAAAAGAAGAAGAAGAACGTCAAGATGAAAATGAAGACGTCAAGTTTAACGTCTTCTTTGTCATGTTGTTCTAGATCATTGATCTGTACTTGAATTAATGTCATGTTGGAAAGCGGAATACTAGAATACTTGATAATTATTGCGGTCTTTCTGGCAGGCGTTGTCAACGGGTATATTATGGTCTATCGTGGAGAATTATTTCATTTATATCATATCTACGTGGTCTCTCCAGTACCACCGTCTTTTCTTGCTCCATTTTACGATGTCTTCCATCTGACAGGTCTCTCTTATTCAAGAGTTTCTAGCCCTATCCCTAAAGAGTCTTTCTTGAGATAGTTTGCAGTACTCTAATCTCAGTGTCTGAAGAAGGCTTTTGGTCTAAACTGTGTCAGGTCTACTTTCTGAGAATTCTTTTCTTTGCGTGTCATGGCGGGTCTCCCAATGTCGAATATCACTTAAGAGTACTTATCCCTGTCTTGCGCAGTTCTAAATAGCGAATGTTCTAATCCCTGTCTAATTACGTACGTTCCGGAGCCAGATCTGCCTTCTCACCACACCTCGACAACCCTCTTTTTTGGTCTTCATGATTACGTGCAGCAGTTCGTACTTCTCTCCTCTGGACACATGGTAGATCCTCAGATAGAACACCTTCAGTACTTTGATCATCATCATCAGTCGTCTGTCATTCACTGCTGAATGTAGGCCTCTCCCAAAGCCCGCCACCGCCCCCTATCCATTGCCGCTCCCCTCCATCCATGTCCAGCAATCATCTTCAGATCGTCGGTCCAGCGGGCAGGGGGACGTCCAACTCTACGGAATCCTGTACGCGGTCTCCACTCCAGAACGCGTCTTCCCCATCGGCTGTCGGTTCTCCGACAGATATGGCTAGCCCACCGCCACTTCAGCCCGCCTATCCGTAGAGCCACCTCAGTCGCCTTGGTTTGTTGTCGAATAAATTCGTTTCTAAATCTGTCCCTCAAGGTTATTCCAAGCATGGCTCTTTCCATGGCGCGCTGGGCAACCTTGAATCTGTAGACTAGACCTTTTGTCAATGTCCACGTCTCGGCTCCGTACGTCATGACTGGCAAAACGCACTGGTTGAAGACTGTAGTCTTGAGGCATTGTGGTATTTTGGAAGTGAGAACATGACGTAATTTCCCAGAGGCCGCCCAACCCAACTGAATTCTTCGAACTGAACACTGCATCCAGATGAGTGGGTCTCGGGATGAATTTGGACAAGACGAAAGTCATGTATAATGATCCCGAGATCAGTAACCGTCGATGGGTCGGCTCTCGAAGTGGTACAAGAATACACATATCTTGGCCAAATCATACAATTATGACGAAACAATTTCGAGAAAGAAACCTACCGAAGTACTTTGATGTTAGCCAGCAATTGTCTATTAAATCTTTCCCTATTCAGCACGCTTACAATGCTGAAAATATCGGTCCATGGAATGCGTATCATTCTACGATGCATCCACATTTTGAATACCAGTTCATAAAGCTGATTTTGAGGGTTCATGACTCGACTCCGTATAAGAAAACTGACCAAACATAACACTTGAGGTCCATTTTAACTGGTCAGTGACGTGTCGGCCGTCACGATAATCACTGTCCAGTGTAAAAGGATCTTTAACCATTCTTTGCCGGAGCTTCAAAATGAATTTATCGTCGCAGAAGACCTTTCTCGTTTTATTGAATACTGCACGTGCTGATTCTATTCTGCATTTAATTTCATTTTCAAGCCTCACACAGGTTTTGTAAATTCAGACCTTGTTCAGAAAGGTCCAGTTTTTAGAAAGTTAAATTAATTTATAACTTCAGAGAAAGTTAATAAATAAATGAACACTAATTTAAATACCACCTTCTGTAGTTTCAAATGAATTAATTTTTATCCACATCAGTCCATTATATCCGCCGTATAAAGGAAGAGAGATCCTTTGCCCCACATGTGAGTCAATTAGCTCGTGTTGTTTCCTTGGAGAATTGGCTGCCGATCTCTACGGAATAAACCGTTAATCCTTCCAAGGTGGCTCGATCCTTCCGCGTTCGCTGACCCAGAATCCATAAGTATGTGATGTTTGCTTTAAAACAGGGTCAAGTTGGAACAATACTATTGAAAAGAACAATATATAGATTGAAGATTACACTTCTTTAACACTAGCTTCACAATTATATCAATCTAACTGCCAAAGGCTGATATAAAAAAGAAGGTATTTAAAAATGATAAAAAAATACACCTTTTATTTATGCTTTATAATGTTTGCTTAGTTATATATTTTAAAGCGCCGTTATAGTGATTTGATCTCCTTAAAAACGAACTCAGATATTATCCTATTACCGTCCACTCCTGGACAAAGGCCTCCTCTATTCGCTTCCATGTCACTCTATCCTGTGCAGATCCAGGTTATTCCGACGTGTCTGTTCAGATCATCCTTCCACCAGAGTTCCGGTCGCCCTGCACTTCTCTTCGCCGTCCTTAGTCTCCAAGCCAGTAGTCTTCTTGTCCACTTTTCATCTGAGCTTCTGGCTACGTGACCTGCCCATTGCCATTGGGCAGGTCACGTAGCCAGTGATGTCAGTGACCATTGTTTTTTCTCTCACCATATCGTTTCTGACTCTGTCTCCTAGGCTTATTCCTAACATGGCTCTTTGGGTCACTCGTAGTTTCCCGGTACTTTGTTTGGACAATGTAACAGTTTCAAGACAGTAGTACCAACTGGCAGAACGTCATAATAATAATAATAATAATATGCTAACTTTTAAAGCGCCGTTTTTGTGATGTAATCACCTCAAGGGCGCATTAAGACGTGTTTTAAATCTAAAAATCTAAATGTGACCGCTTAAAAAGCGATCGGTTTAAAAGTATAGTAGAACAATGTATAAATGTTTAAATTGGGTATGAAATATGAACAAAATGGGTTTTCAATTTAGATCTGAAATCTGTCGGATCATTAATGCATCTAAGGTGTGAAGGGAGATTGTTCCAAGCTGATGGACCGGCTACCGCGAACGCTCGATCCCCGAAATTTGTACTGGGGCAACGCTTCGGCTCAACTAATCTTCCCATTGCTGAGGAGTTTGCCGAGCGAAGTGTGGATTTCCTTGAATTTAGGCTGTCCATTATACAGGGTTCAGATATATAACTTGGTGCCATTCCATGTAGCGCTTTGAAGACTGTTCAGCAGAGTTTATACTGGATTCTTTCTGGACTTTTAAGCCAGTGAAGTTCTTTGAGATGTTGTGTTAAATGGGACTTTTTTGGAATGCCTTTAATGAGTCTTGCCGCTGCATTGAACGCAGATTGAAGTTTGTTTAGTACTCCTTTTGACGGATTTTAATCGTCTTAGGTGGAAGAAACTAGCGCTGACCGTGTTATTAATTTGAGATTTTAGAGACAGATTTGCGTCGAGATAAACACCAAGAAGCTTTGTGGAGTTTTTGGGAACGATATCATTGTCAGCTGTTGAAATTGAGGAATGGTCGATAAGATGTTGATTGTAATTTAGACAAAATATTATTTGTCGAAAGGTGAGGACTTGTCTTGTTAGTAGAGATTTGTTAAAAAATTTGACTAAAAATGGAGCAACATGGTGACAGCATCTCTTGAGAAGCCATGTCGGAATCGGATCAAGCGAACACTGCTTATTAGGTGCGTTTAATATAAGTGTCATCACTTCCTGAGGTGTTGTGATATTAAATTTAGTTATAAGTTTTCCCTCATATGTCGTGAAAGCTGGTGGTGTTGTAGATGAAGTCGTTGCACGAATCACAGCGATTTTATCTTCAAAGAATTGGGCGAAGTCCTGAGGAGATAACTTGGTAGAGGCCTTTTCTTGATGATTATTTCCGAGTACTGATTTAACGGAATTCCATAGATGTCGGGGGTTTTCCTTTTCCGATTCAATTTTGCATTTCCAGTACTCCGATCTTTTCTTCTTGATCAGGTCTCTAAAAGAATTCTGCGATCTCATCCAGGCTTCTCTTGAAGAGCTTAGGCTTGTGTTTCGGTACATTCGTTCAAGCCTACGCATTAGTCTCTTGTTTCTACGACATTCTTCATCAAACCATGCATATAACACTCGCACCCGGAGTGTTTTTGTCGAATATGGAGCATGCTTGTCAAGAAGAGAAGTAAAAACATTGTAGTAGGTTTGAACTAATTCATCTAATGACATCTTGACGTTAAACTGACACAATTATAAAATTGATCTTAACGTATTCTATTTTAACAATATTTTCTTCATCCATGCGTTCCGTGTCCAATCGAGGAAGCGAGAAAACTATGACAGAAAAATATGAGTGGCAGTCCATTATTTCTGTCGACCCCTTGAAAGAAATGGCGTGATGATAGAGTTTTTATTCATAATAATTTGTTATATTGTCTTTGGCATAAAGAGTAACGATTTTTTAATCATTTCGTGTTCTGGTATAAGTTTTTTTGCCTATGAGTGCTAGCATTTTAATTATCTGATTCGAATTTAATTAAATTTCTCAGGAACGACTTGTAACGTTTTATATAGCCTCGCTCGAAAACAATTCTCAGAAAGGAATCGAATTATAGACAACGGGACTCCGAATTCTCTAAAGGTCCGTCTATGGACTACTATGGACTGTGATACCTCGTTTCTACTGCGCACTATTCGCTGCGCAGAACAACAGTTTTGCAACACCAGTAAAAAATAATCAAATCATTTCATCGTTAAAATCTTCTTCTTAATCTTATACTGGCCATAGCTGCTAGGGTCTATTTCTGCAGAGTTTACTGCCTCTTGCGATGTGGACTCCCAGTTGTCTTTTCATATTTTGGGGGTCTTCCAGACATTCCCTCTGGTTTCCCATGTAGGGCAAGGTATGGTGTCTTTTTGCGTCCATTCTTTTCACACGGTCTCCAATATCTGTGAACCATGACATTTTGATAGAAAAACTATCTCAAATTGGATTCTCTTCTCAGTTGATAATGTTTTTCATTAGTTACCTCGAGGGGAGAAAACAATTCGTCTCATACGGAATTTTTCAATCGAAACCTTTTCTTGTAAATTCAGGGGTGCCACAAGGTTCAAACATAGGGCCACTCCTCTTCTCCATCTTCATAAATGATATAGCGAAGGTAATAAACTTCTCGCGATTTCTTTTATTTGCCGATGATCTGAAATTATTCCTGGAAATTAAAAATCCTGAAGACTGTCTTCGCCTCTAGTCAGACATCAATAATATTGTTAACTGGAGTCACAGTAATCAAATGCAATTCAATGTCTCTAATAGCTTGTATGAAGCTTCTCTGCTTTTTCCACAATTATAGTAATAAATGGGTGTTCTTGTGTCGACCCTTATGTATGGAAGTGAAGCATGGAACTGGCAAAAGAAGGATGAAAGTAGAATAAATGCAGTAGAAATGAGATCTCTTGGACGAATGTGTGGATACTCTGTGTATGATAGAGTGTCGAATGAAAATATAAGAAGTGAATGCGGTGCGAATGATGGTGTCATGAACAAAATAATGAAAGGATCATTAAGATGGTTTGGACATATGGAAAGAATGAATGAAGAAAGAATGGTAAAAAAATTATATATTAATGATGTAAATAGAACCAGAAATAGAGGAAGACCGAGGAAAACGTGGCACGATCAAATAAATCAAATATTGAATGTCGGCCATGTGAGGAGTCAGAGAAATCGACGCGCGTGCATGACACGATGTATGAATGTTGAGGAAGCGAGAGAAATATGTCAGGAAAGAAAAGTGTGGCAGTCCATTCTTTCTGCCTACCCCTTCGGCGATACGGCGTAATGGTTAGTTAGTTAGTTCCACTGGCTGAAATGTCCAGATAGGATACAATACAAGCTCTGCTGGACAGTCTATAAGGCGTTGCATGGAATGGCACCAGCTTATATATCTGAACTCTGCATCATCGAGAACCTGAATGCTAGACAGTCGACATTGCGATCAGCTAAGTCTTCTGCGATCGGTAGATTGACTGTGCCAAAACGCTGTCCAAGCACAAACTTTGGCGACCGAGCCTTCGCGGTAGCCGGCCCTTCAGCCTGGAACAGTCTTCCAGCAGACCTTAAGTGCATTGAGAATCAATCAGAGTTTAGATCGAGACTCAAAACCCACCTTTTCAAATTATCATTTCCTGACAGGAAGGGCTGATCGATTTCGTCAGGTGCAGCCCTCATACTAAATATGTTTATATATATTTTTATCATTATTATTATTATTATTATCTAGTTGATAAAACGGAGCATCTTCTACAGCGCCCTTGAGATGAGCAATTCATAAACATGGCGCTTTATAAATTATCCAATTTATTATAATATTATTATATTAGTTAGTTAAATTTGCCTCCCTAGAACGGGTTATCCCAGTTGGGAGGTATTAAAACCATGTACTTGGTAAATGATCAATAAATAATATAAAATTAATTTCTCCACAATATAAAACTTAGTACTCATTTCTTGTTTTTATCCCACGCGGTAAAGGAAACGTTTTAAATATAAAGATTATGACAGTCACAAAAACCCAGACACTTTCAAGCTGATTCATAAAGAAAGTAATTGAGAAAAAGTCATCTGTGACTCACTCTGGACCAACCCAAAGTCGCGTTACATTCCTTAGTGATTCACAAATTATTTTTGATGCAGCATCCATATCCAAGTAATCTTTCTCCTTCTTAATTTCGTGTCATGCACACTCGTCCTTTTTACGACTCCTCATGACCGACATTTAATATTTGACTTGATCGTGACACATTTCCTCGGCCTTCCTCTATTTCTAGGTCCGTTCACGTCGTTTAAATATACCTTCTTCACCATTCTGTCTTTACTCATTCTTTCCATGCGTCTAAACCTCTTAACAACCCTTTCATTATATATTTTTTCCTTGTATACAACAGGTCGCTTAAACCTAATTACTGTATACGCATTATTTTTAGCTATTATATTGATGATCCACATGACATGTGATAGGTACCCAATCTATCGCCATTTTATTGTCACGTGAATTCTACACCAGACCAAAGACAATGTAACAATCACACTGCCATCGCCGGGAATCGAACCCGGACCTTCGGTATGGAAGTCAGAGCTTCTAACCACTCTGCCACGAAGGTCGTCATTTTGTTCATAACACTTTCATTCGCACTTCATTCACTTCTTATATTTGCATTTGACACTCATCATACACAGATTTACAACACAATCGTCTTAGAGATCTCATTTCTACTGCATGAATTCTACTTTCATCATTCTTTTGCCAGTTTCGTGCTTCACTTATTCATAAAAGTCGACACAAGAACTGCCATTGTGCACTGCCATTTTAACTTGTTTGGATAGGCTGTTGTTTTCGACGACAGTTTTAAGTGTACCACTTACTCTGTTGCCCCTACACTTCTTTCAATATCCTTCTCCACTCTCCCATCTTTTCAATACATACTTCCCAAGTAAACAAATTCATCCACTTGTTCCAGATTTTCACCGTTAACGCTAATGTTGCAGACTGTCATATGGATTATTTGAATGTTTGGCTTGTAGAAATTTTGCTTCTTAACCTCTCCGCTAGTGAGTTTTTTTTACTTAACTGTATCTGGGGAGTGAGTTCTCGTGGCAAATGGTTGTCACTCTATGAGAAATGTCGAATGTCGTCACAGATATTTTGTTGTTCGAATTTTCAGTTCGGTAAAGTAGGGAACCACTTTAAATATTTGTATAAGTATGTGACAAAGTCCATAGATGTCAACAGTAAACGTATATTTTATTTAAATCAGACTGCGCTTGTACCATAGGCGCGGACGCGTCGGTGAGTCCACACTACTTTGAGCCTTTTTTCTACTGGACGCGTCCGTGCGTCCATACTCAGGGAGAGGTTAATGATATGAAGAGTTAATGTTTTTGTTTTCATATTTTCAGCTGCTCCTAGCGCAAGGAATATTCGTCATCTTCCCTGCGTGTCCCGTTTAACCAAGGAAGAAGGAATTTGCATGTTTGCGATAGACTGCCTTAAAGCTAATGGCACACACCTTGGAACCTGCATAGATAGGTAAGCCTTAATTAACTCTACTTTCAACAAAAAATTATTAAGTATTTCTTCTATGTTCGCCATACTTTGTGTTGTAGATGTTTTATTTGTATTTTTCTTTTTTATATACTTTGTAAATACATCAGACATGTTTCGGATAACCGGTCCTTCTTCAGTGACACATATTATAAATATACATATTTAAAATATTAAACACAAAAGTCCGGATCGTCCATGTCAACATGTGCAACATCGAAAAAAACATTATGTGTTATTACATTATGTGCTAAATTAAAAAAACGGTGGATTCGTGAAACATTTATTAAATAGACAATATGTGCACCATCTAAAAAGAAAATTTTGTGTTAAATTATTTTTATTTTGTTATTTTATTTTATATCATTGTATTTTATATTATTTGTTTTAGATTTATTTTGTGGGTGTTGGACGATCGAAGTGTGCGCGGGAGATGCCTATTGGTGGCGATGAGGTTCGCAACCCATCACACCGCGTCTCCCGCGGAACGAAAAGAGAAGGATGGAGTGACGCATCAGTAAAAGTGTGACAGTCCATTCTTTCTGCCTACCCTTTCGGGAGATGGCGTGATGGTTAGTTAGTTAGTTAGTTAAAATATTATAAAATTTTTTACAAATATGATCAGTTTTGACAGATGTTATAAAGATTTATTTTGGAACGTTTATGCTATTGTTATAACAAATATTATAAATCAATTTAAAATTTAAAATAATTATTAAAAGCTTTTATTGGGGTTCAGGTAATTACTTACAACAAAGGGAATAAATCAAAGATTGGACTTGACATTAAATTTATTTGATTATTTATAATATTTTCTTTATTTCTAATTGCTTTTTAATTTAAAAACGTCGAAATTGAAATGGCAAAACGTACTGACTACAAATCAATTGTCAACTGTTAAATTGACAGTCTGTGCAAACAATGTTGCTAGTTTAAAAACCAAACCTCTAAAAAAAACCTATACTATTAATTATTATATTTATTCAAAATTGACGTAGCATGTAATTGGCCTTATTTTACTGTATGTATATATTTTTATATATAATATGTACAATATTATAATCGCTATTTGTTACCCTAAATAAATTTACAAATAATATTTTAAAATAACGTTTTCTAGAAGCTTTACTTTATTCTACGGGAATGACATGTTTCACTTTGTTAAGACATTATCAAAAGTATTTTAATAATATCTTAACAAGTCGAGATATTTCATTCCCATAAAATATTATAAAACTTCTAGAAAACAGACGTTTTTTTTAGTATTACTTAAGAAGGATTATTTATCGATAGAATTTATGCATTTGTTTTTTTAGAAGTTTTATTGTATATCACGAGTGTGACATTCATTGCCTTACTAAGGCATTATCATGCCGTAGCAAGGCGAAATATATCAGTCATAAAATATGTAATAATTATTGAAAACTATTATTTTAACAATACCTCATCTAGATAAATAATTCGAATGAAAACGTCTGCTTTCTTGAAGTTTTATTATATTTTATGTAAATCATATGTTTCGTCTGTCTAAACCTTTATTAATTGTCACATCATCAAAACATTTGATAATACCTTAGAAAGGCGAAACATGTCAGTAATATAAAATATAATAAATCTTCTAGAAAAGAAACGTTATCATTCCTGATAATTATATAGATTATGATTATTTTTAACAGTTTTTTTGGCACGTAAAATCTGTATTTTTTAACCATATAATAACTAGAAAATGGTGTATTATATACGTTTATTACTATATATGTGGAAAAAGCAGAAGATCTTTATACAAGCTATATAAAATATAATATATAAAAATCTGAAATATAAACAAATGTTTAAACGTTCTTCTAACCAATTGTTCTTGATAATTGGATTGCAGGTTCTACTTTGGATCCTGTTGTCAGATGCCAGAGCAGCTGGATCCCGTTTCCACAAACCACATAGAAGACAACAGCATATTCGGATCATACCAGAAACCGCAGACGGACAAAGTCGAACAAATCGAAAACATTGATCAAATATTGAATTCCCTTTCTCCCCTGACACCATCGAGCCCAGCTCCGCCAACAAGTTCAAAAACTGGCATTAACAATCAACCGACTTCAACCTCAAACACCATCAGTCATACTTCAACTCTGAAATCAGAGACCACCACGATCAAGTCGACCAGTAAATACACCACAACTCAAAAATCCAAGCCACCAAGCGCAAAACCAGGTTTCGCCAATCAAAAACCGAACTTACCAAGTCAAAAACCAAGTACATTAACGCAAAAACCCAGTTATTCCAGCACTAAATATGGATCTTCTTCGTATAAGCCAGCACCTACGCAGGGAAATAGTAAACTTCCGACGACCGTTTCTCAAGGAACTCGTAGACCAAGTCCATCGACTGCGCACACAACCCACACGAAAAAGCCAATCACAAACGGTGTGATTGTGAATAACACAATTTACACTGGGAAACTTCCAACAGGCAAACCAACAGTGAACAAGACTAGTACTGATGATAAATTGGTCAGTTTAGTTCCTAGTCTAAAGCCAAGTCGGAACACAACTGTAACAACTACCCAAGCTCCAGTCACAACTACAACATCAAAGAACACTTTTGTACCAACAAGACGTGCAACAACCACAACAACTGAACGCTCAACCATTAAAACTTCGCCTACCTCAGTTACTATCAGTATTAAAAATACTACATTGAGTGAAGTAACCGAATCACAAAAGGTAACCACAACAACTTCCAAACCAACAACGACGAAACAAACAGAACAAACAACAGAAATACCATTCAAATTGTCGACATTCCAATCCGTACAAGATATACAAACGAAAAAACCGACACCAAAACCTAGTATGAAACCATCAAACGATGACCTTGGATCACAATTACCGTTTGGAACAAGGCTGCCTTCTACAACACCAGGAACTGATAAACAGAGCACAACTTCGCTAACTAAGAAACCTAGCAGCAAACCATCATCAACAACCAAATTCTCCACAACTGCAGTTCCTCACGTTGCGTCTTCCACTCACGCAGCGCAGAGACCCTTCCAAAAGCCGAAACCGTCACTAAAACCCGACAAACCAGTGTATAAACCAGACGTCATCACAACAATCCCGACGAGTCGTCCATTAGTGCAAAGGCCTCAAAATTCCACGCTGTCCAACAGGAGAACCACATTAAAACCGACAACTTCTATAAGGAAACCTATTTCAGATGCTGCAAATGCATCTTCTAGTGCTGAACCAACCAAACGACCCACGACGATCATTTATCGTCCTACCATTGAGACAAAACCATCTCTCAAACCAACTTACATAAGCCAAAGACCTGTAACTTCAACAACCATTTCAAGACCTACAGTCACTTATCAGAAACAAAATCAAACAACATCGAAACCAACTTTTGAAGTCACAACTAAAAACGCAACTGTTGCATATGTTATTTCTTCTACAGACAAGACAACGATATCATCACAAACTAAAGGACCAACAATTTCTTCGACGGATATTTTGAAGGAAAAACCTACATCTACTGTTTCTACAGAGTCGTCTAAAATCCCCACAGTTACGGAGAAAGTTTTAACATCTAAACCAGGATTGGTAGAAACTGAAAACACCTCTTCAAAACCAACTTCTGCTACAATTAAACCTGGACAAACTCAGTCACTACCGACTATTGAGAAGTCCACAACAACGGAGCGTCCAGCTGCTTCTAATGCAGACAGCAATTCGGTGCAAAAGCCGATTGCTGACGAGAAGAAACCAATAGCAACCACTACTCAAAAAATCGGTTTAGTCACATGGAGTAACTTCGCAGACTCACCAGGGACCAGTTCTACAGCCAGCACAACTGTAAAAGGTAATATTTGTGATTTAATTGTATCTCAATAGAGACGAAGATGCAAATTGGAAACTGAATATGGTTGATCAAGGTGTTTACAGGACTTAAGACCTGTCATTGGTTGGGTTAAGCGCACGTTTAATGTAATTACAACATTCCCCATTCCACCTTTCTTTATGACCATGTATGACAAATTTTTTGGAAGTTGTATATATGTTAAAGTCCTATGCCAGATTTCACATGTCAGTTTCAATGTGCCATCTGTGAAGATTTTGATTACATATGTTTATCTTTTTAAGATTACTCTATAAATAATGTATATACTAACGCCATCTATGGAGATTTATGATTATTAAGCATTAACCCTAAAAGCCTAATCTACGCCTGCGAGGCGTACACGTATTCGAAAATTCTTTGTCTCTTTTTAACGGTTGAAGCTAGCTCCACGTGCTTTTTAGCCAACTCAGGGGCCGATAGGAACTAGCGGAAGGTTCCTGTGTCGTTAAGGTATGTCCCGCCATTTTTGACTTATTGAGGTACTGCACGCCTGCGAGACGTATGTTTAGGCTTTGTGTAACTTTGTACAAGTTTATACGATTTAACTTTTGTTCATTTTTCGTGTATTTTATATCTTTCTTTGTCGTTTTTTTTAGATAACAATATGTCACGGTTTAATAACTTAGGCAGTGGTGATATTTTACAAATTTTAATCGAGGAAGATCATTTATCTTTGGGAGATTCGGCTTCTGAAGTCGTGGATAACGAGATTATTGTAGACCACAGAACCAAACAAGCCGGATAAATACGGCATTCAATTTTCGATGATGTGTGATGCAACCTCCAAATATATTATTGACGCTGATCCATATATAGGCAGGAGCACAAATACTGGAGGGATGCCACTTGACGAATATTATATGAAGAAATTGTCGACGACTATTCATCGATCCAACAGAAACATAACCTGCGGCAATTGGTTTACATCTGTTCCTCTTGCCAAAAACTTATTACAACAACCTTATAATTTGACCATAGTGGGCACTTTACGATCGAATAAACGAGAAGTCCCAGAACAATTGAAAAACTCGAGATCTCGGACTGTTGGTAGCTCTATGTTCTGTTTTGATGGCCCCCTGACACTGGTATCGTATAAGCCTAAACCTGCAAATATGGTTTACCTCTTATCCTCCTGCGATGAAAATCCAGTAATTGATGATTCAAGTGGCAAACCTAACATGATTATGTTCTACAACCAAACCAAAGGCGGGGTAGACTCATTCGACCAAATGTGCTCCTCAATGTCGTGCAGCCGCAAGACTTATAGATAGCCTATGGCTGTATTTTATGGAATTTTAAACATGGCCTTTGTAAATTATACTCTAATTTGTGGCCAACATGATCAAGAACAATAAAAAACCGTTGAACAGAAGAGAATTTATAAAGCGACTCAGCACAGATTTGGTCACGCCTTGGATGGAGAAGAGAATGGAAGCACCGACTTTGAAACGATCTTTACGAGACAATATAAGTCAAATTCTCATAAAACCTACAAATTCAAGTAATGAACACCAAGCAAAAGAACCAGAGCCAAAAAAACGTAAATATTGCGCATTTTGTTCGTACAAAAAAAAAAGAATGTCAAAATTAGTGTGCCGTAAATGTAAAAAGTCAGTATTTAGCGAGCATAAAGTTGATGTGTGTGTAGACTGCATTTATATTATTACTAGTCACTTAAAGTCTGATTGTGTTTAATGTGTGTCCTAAGAAGAAGATTTAAAAAAAATACTGAATAGTTTATATAAAAAAAATATATGTTTTAGTTGATTTTCAGAAGTCATTTTTTTTGTTTGAGAATTTAACAATAATATTAAGTTTCTTTATAATAAAGATCTGTGATCGTATTTTAATTGTTAACAATGATTTTATTGTTAGTTTATTTCCTAACCTACATTTCCTTAAAATAATTTACCTAAAATAGGTATATTTTTGCCTACAGAGTGTCATTTATATGTGTACGTCTCTGAGACGTATGTTTAGGCTTTGTGTACCTCTTATATAGATAATGCTTCTAGGGTTAAGCAGAACATCTATTTTAACTCATTTTGAATGGCTACCCCGTTTACATATTTAAAAAAATCATACATATTAACATTTTCCTTGCTATGGTAAAAGGTTACAACGCAATGTACGAGGTCTGTTCAAAAAGTATCCGACCATAATTTTTATTGGCAAAACAAATAACGCTTTGAAGGTGAAGCTTAGGTGATCGTTTGAAGGTACACTTAGTGCGCATGCTCAATTTTTTTCACGACCATAGCGCCACTCAGTTGCTGTAACGCCATTAAAGATTAAGCACGTGTACGCTATTGTCACCACTGGTGTATAGTATCATCGACAAATGCTCACGACAATTCACGGACATGACCGAATGACGAAATATTCTAATCTGAATTTGTCTCTTTCATGCTTGCGAATATAGTAGTAGCGAGGGTGAGAAACAAAAATTATGTGTGAGATTTAAGTATTTTTCCTTTTCTCTTCGGGGAGACGATGTGATGATTAGTTAGTTAGTTAATTTGTTAGTAGAATAATGCTTCGTATACCGTAGTCAAATTTGGTCAATATTTCAGAGAGGTCTTCAGAAGAGTCGATTACAAATAAAAAAATATTTAAAAGATATGAATTAGCCATACAGCACTGGTAAGGGAATATTAAAGAATCGATGTATGAAGTAAAGAAATATATTTATTTATTACTAATTTTAAAATGTCCACCTCTTTTAGAAGAAGACTGGTCCCCGGTCACTCCACCGCCAGAATGGGTTCTCTTGCAAACAGTATCGCCATCAAACACGACCACATCCACAACCAGGCCATCAGCAGCTACAACCCCATCCAAAAAACCGATCTTTGATGTCCAGAGACCAGCTACTTTTTCCACTCCGGTTCCCACGACGGCAGCAAGTCCAAACCAAACAGAATCATCAACAAAACCAGTAGAAACAAACAAAACAACAACAGAAATGGAAGGTTTGATCAACGTGGCGACAAAACCAGATGGTGTAACAACTGAGAAGCCGACAGAGCTCAGTACGTTTATGTCTGTATCTGGTGGGCCGACAACGACCAAAATACCAGATTCTACCACTACTAGGACAGAGGACAAGAACACAACAATTAGCGAAGACGTAGACGAAGAAGGAACCACAATTGAAGGAACCACCAGCGATTATTTGGATAATAATTCTACAACTTTGATATCTGGTAAGTTTTTTTATATTATTAACTACAATTAATCACGACACATTTGACATCGTCCTGTGGTATTTTCTCTCACGAGAGTTTGGCACTATTATTAGATGTTTAATTCACATTTTTGTCTAAATACTCGTATATACCTTTATAATTTCAATATATTTCTTCTATAAGATTCATCCTTCTTTAGTCAGCATTTTCCATAGACGTCTTAGTTTATCTTTCAGCTACTCGCCATTAAATAACAATTCAGATACTCAATGTACTGTTACAGCAAAATAATAGACGCGTCGTTTAAACATTTGTCAATCTTTCTTCAATTGAAATCGTTTTTCACGTACACACATTGACAATAAAAGGTTAAGAAATGAAAGATTGACCGGTAATCATAACTGTAAATAATAATTTTAATCTGTCAACAATAATACAGCCTGCCATCTATGATTTTAGATGAAAGCTTTTTAATATCATACACACGTCAAATTTTTTATGATAAATTCGTTTGAAATTTTATGTATAGATGTCTCTAATGTACACTTTGCTTATTTTACGTCAAATAAACAGTAATCGTTCTATTGACGTTGAGACGGTTAACTAATATTTTTAAATCAACATTTTAGTTTGTTGTGTTATTTGTTTTATTATTAATGTTATGTTATGTATTAAAGTTGTAGAAACAATAAAAGATGTACTGTTATCATAAAGTATACAAATAAGTGGAATTGTAAAAAAATAACAAATAATTTATTAACATGAACAAAAAAATCGCGTGACAGCGAATATAAAAAAAATAATAAATTTAAATATAATAATAATTAGTGAATGATGGTATTAATTTTGAAAGAGAAAAATATTTATACCGGTACAGTAAAAGAATCCCAGAAAAATTCTATAATTGGCTCTGCATGGAATATCAAATGGACAGCGTCCAGCAGAGAGAATCCTTAGACGATGGAGAGAGATAGCTGGATCACACGAGAAGAATCTTGTAACAACAGACTTTAAGTCTAAAACAAGTTGAAGACAAGCTAAAATGGCAGTGCACAATAATGTTTTTGTACCAGCCCTTATGTAAGCGAAGGTTTGAACTGGCATAAGAAGGATGAAAGTAGAATAAATTCTTTACAAGAAAAATAAACGTTCAACGCCCCCCTCCCCTAAAAGTTATTCGACAATGGTGTTCTTGTGCCGACCCTTATGTGTGGAAGTGAAGCATGGAACTGGCAAAGAAGGATTAAAGTATAATAAATGCAGTAGAAATGAGATCTCTAAGACGAATGTGTGACAAATCTGTATATGATAGAGTGACAAATGCAAGTATAAGAAGTGAATGTGGTGCGAATGAAAGTGTTATGAACAAAATAAGGAAAGGGTCATTAAGATGGTTTGGACACATGGAAAGAATGAGTGAAGACAGAATGGTAAAGAAGATATATGTAAACGGCGAGAACGGAGCTAAAAATAGAGGAAGGCCGAGGAAAAAGGTGGACGATCAAATCAATCAAATATTGAATGTCCGTCACGTGAGGAGTCGGAGAAATCGACGTGCGCGCATGACAAGATGTATGGATGTAGAGGAATCGAGAGAAGTATGTCAGGACAGAACAGTGTGGCGTTCCATTCTTTCTGCCTACCCCTCCGGAGAGACGGCGTGATGGTTTGTTAGTTAGTTTAAATATGGGGAAATTATTACAATACATACATTAACAAAATAAACCAATATTTAAGTTTAATTTGCTTTAGTAGTACCTACGTGATTAGCGTGTATATTTTTTTGTCTTTTTAGACTATATTTTTTTATCTGCCCACGCTCTCTATCTTTTCTGGGTCTTCTACTGCCCCCCTGAAAGTCCCAAACGCCCACATGGGGGCGTTATCGTCCACTTTGAGAACCTAGGTATTAGACGAATGTGTGCAAAATGTGGGTATGACAAAGTATCGATTGAAAATATATCGTGAATTCAGTGTTATGAACAAAATTATGAAAGGATCATTAAGATGGTTTGGACACATGGAAAGAATGAATGAAGAAAGAATGGTAAAAAAAGTATATGTTAACGATGTAAATTGAACTAGAAATAGAGGATCAAAAAACTAACTAACTAACCATCACGCCGTCTCCCCGGAGGGGTAGGCAGAAAGAATGGAACGCCACACTATTCTGTCCTGACATACTTCTCTCGATTCCTTTACATTCATACATCTTGTCATACACGCACGTCGATTTCTCCGACTCCTCACGTGACCGACATTCCATATTTGATTGATTTGATCGTGCCACGTTTTTCTCGGCCTTCCTCTATTTCTAGCTCCGTTCACGCCGTTTCAATATACCTTCTTTACCATTCTGTCTTCACTCATTCTTTCCATGTGTCCAAACCATCTTAATGACCCTTTCCTTATTTTGTTCATAACACTTTCATTCGCACCACATTCACTTCTTATACTTGCATTTGTCACTCTAATATATACAGATTTGCTACACATTCGTCTTAGAGATCTCATTTCTACTGCATTTATTCTACTTTCATCCTTCTTTTGCCAGTTCCATGCTTCACCTCCATACATACAGGATCAAATAAATTAAATATTGAATGTCGCTCACGTGAGGAGTAAGAGAAATCGACGTGCGTGCATGACACGATGTATGAATGTTGAGGAAGTGAGAGAAATATGTCAGGAAAGAAGAGTGTGGATCCATTATTTCTGCTGCCCCTTCGGGGAGACGGCGTGATGGTTAGTTGGTTAGTTCGTAACAAATTTAAGAAGAAGAAGTGGGTATCAAGTTTTTTTAGGTACTGGCTTTAAAAAACAATACTAATTCGTTGTTTTATCTTTCAGAAACAACAACCGTCAATTCTACAACTGTTGGTGACAAGGAGAGTACAGACAAGTCTACAGTTTCGCCGATAGAGGGCATCACATCATCAGGTTCGCCCCTGACGACGGCCGACAGTGTGAACATGTCTGACTACAAAGATGGTAATTTTTTATTTATTATTAATTAATTCATTCATTAATGGCATTCACAACACAATACATTGGATCTAAAATTATATATTTTTTATGGATTTATAAACACACGTTTGGATTTGTAAAAAACGGTTAAATTGACTATTTTCACTACTGATGGTTGGACGAAAATTTATATGTAATAAGTTAAGCATTTTTTTTATATTAAGAGTATGTTTTCAAATTATAATATTTATTTTTCATTTATTTGAGATTCAAATATGAACACACTTCTCTAGCTTCCTCCACATTCATACAACGAGTCATATACGCACGTCGATTCTTCCGACTTCTTACATGACGAACCATTAAAATTCGTTTGGTCATGCCATGTTTTCCTTGGTCTACCTCGACTCCGTACTCCATTTAAATCGTTAACGTATACTTTCTTACCAATCTTTCTTTATCTATGCGCTCCATATGTCCGAACTAACGCAGCGATCCTTTCATAATTTTGTTCATAATACCTTCTTCCGCTTTACATTCCATTCTTATATCAGCATTGGAGATTCTGTCTAATAATCAATTATTAACTATTTTATAAAAAATAAAATCCTGTCTGAATGGGTTAAATAGCAAATTATATAAGTTATTTTTACTTCTAAGAAAATACAGTGTTACAACTATTTATTTTGATAATTACTCCAATCAACAGATGACAGCAGGTACAAAGATAACATTTAAACTTCGAACATTCTATTTTCAAACAGTTTAGAGAACAAATTCGTATTTCCTGTTGGAAGACGATCGTCGGACCCGATAAACCTAACAATGAACCTTGCTAAGTTTAGAACAATGATAGAATCGTCTAGCTCAGCTGTTCTCAAAGTGTGCTCTTCGGATCTCTGGGGTTCCGCAAGGCTTCAGCGAGGGCGCCGGTCTTATTTTGCGGCTCCGTAAACCGGTAAGAGCTCCGGCTCCCGGAAGAAACCGAAGAAACCGGCTCCGTAAGAGGTTTATTTCTTTTTTCGGGGTTCGTAGAAAAATGCCATAGAAAAGAACTCCGAAGAACTCCAGAAGGGTACCACTAAAAAATAATCCAAGAAATAGATAGGAGAATTGAGTGGAAGAAGACTGGAAGAAATTTGAAACGCCTGCAGAATGGAGAGAGGTAGCCAGAGATAGAAGCTAGTGAAAGATTTTGCAGAGGAGGCCAAATCCCACACCAGAATATAGCGCCGAGAAGATGAAGAAGAGAAATAATATGTTTCTTCTTCGATTGCCCTACAGCCCATATCGATCTCCGTATCAATCCTCCAATCTGACACTCGTAGCAATTTCGCCTCATCTCTCCCAAATTTATCCTCCCATCCCAGCCTTGGTTGTCCAATTGGTTTTCTACTACCTGGGTGCCACTCCAGCATCGTTTTTGGGGTTCGCGATGACGGCATTCTCTGCACGTGGTCGGCCCATTTCAGTCTATTCAGTCTGACCTGTGTGAAGAGACTGGGAGCTTTGTAAATATTGTTCAGCTCGTCATTCACCGTCCAGCCTTCGCCGTCATTCACAGGTCCCAGGATTCTGCGCAGCACCCTTCTCTCAAAAGTATCCAGTCGCTCTGCGGATTTGGCTGCCATAGTCCACGCCTCACACTAATAGGTCACCACTGTTCGAATGCTTGCATTATACAGGATAATTTTGGTTTTCCTGTGTACGTTTCTTGATTTGAGCACTGGTAGTAGAGAGAAGGATGTATTGTTGCCTATTGTGATACTTCTTGAGATTTCTTTTTGATCTTCGTTTTCTTTTGTTCTACAGCGCTCTTTATTTATCTTTATATAGACATAACAAACGAAAAACATATAGGTGGCTCATTTGGACACAAAACGGTGTAACAAAGATAAAACAACGACATGAAACCAAAAAAAAAATACATATCAGAAGGAACCCAAATATGTCGACGTCAGTGAGACAGTACTCTGTCCAGATTTTGTAATATACTTTTTTTATGAACACCGCCTCACTGACACTGTAAATGTCCAAATCCGAGACGATTAGATTACGATATAGACGTCCGAATTGCTCTTCCTACTGGCATCATCAAAGGCAGGTTGGTTCTGCGTGACGGAGCAAATAACAATTGATGTCGGCGCTGTCTCAGGAACAAAAATACCCATTTGCTCCAGATCATAGGGGTTCTCAATAGAGCCCCGAATCAGCTTGAAATAGACGAATTCTAAACGAGCCTAGTTAACCTTTCCCTTACGGTGCTAAAATAAAAACGTGCGTTCCGGTGTAGGGTAGTCAGCACGCGTTAAAAAATTAGCGATTTTAAATCGGAAAAATAGGAACATTCATAGCTAATCCCCTTATATAATTACAATTGAAGTCAAAAGTTATAATAATTGAGATTTAATTGCTAAAAACATTTTTAAAAAAAACATCTGGCAACGCTCACGGAACGGGCATAGGACCCACTCTGGTTGGAAGCCCGAAAGCGATTGCCGGCGGCGGCGGGACGGCCGAGAGTGAGAACATTGAGCTAGAACATATGCAAGAGTGAGATGCGAATATAGTGTCGCCTACTCAGCGCTACGAATTTTGTTTCCGATGTTCACAAAATACCTCCGATGTACCCGATGAATTCTTATTATTATTAATATTATTTTTATAATCAATGCGTAAATATATTATGGAGGAATACCTAAAATCTTAACCTTGTATTTATTAAATGTATAGAGATATTGATGGTTATTAGAAGCAATGTGTAGAAGATACCCATCACAGGGAAGGGAGGGTTAACTGAAGTCCTCAACCATCTTAAAATTGGTGAAATACGCCGTGACCGTGTAAACTTCGGGGACGTACTTAGGGTGTCAGGCTAATTAAGACGTACACCAAACTCTTCCCAAAGCCGGCGCTGACGCGTCCGTTTATCCATTGTTTTTGTTTTAATTTGTTTGAGGAAGTCCCACAGATTTGTGAGATCACTCAGTCGCTAACAATGCGGAGGCCTCGAGCGCGTCCCTTTGTTTGGACCGCACGTTTATCGGCGAGGCTAGGGATGGGATCGATCGAATAAAAAATCGATTAACTCGAATTAGCTCAGTTAGTACCCAATAGCTCCGCACTCACTAGAGACAACGACATACGAGAGTAAATCAAAAGGAAAATAATGGCTGATAATAGATGATATTTTCAGTTACAATTTTTTTAAATGAATGAAAACGTCTGTATTCTAGGAGTTTTATTAAATTTTAGATGGAATGACATGTTTCGCCTTTCAACGGAATGTAATCGAATGACCTAATTTGACCCGGAATGAAACGAAATGACATTTCGTCACCTGAGAGTAAGAGGGTTCCAACTAACAAAATTTCACATTTGGGTTTTTTTCGTGAAAAGGGTTCTTACTAACCCGAATTTCAACTGCTTCAAATGGAACCCTTTTATTCCAAGATACACACCCGAAACCAATAAAACTTTGACTTCATTTTTCTCAGCTTTTTACTTTTGACAGTTGGAAACTTCTTACTCTCAGGTGACGATTTGATAATGCCTTATTGCGATTCCATCTAAAATATAATAAAACTCATAGAAGACAGACGTTTTCATACATATTAATTATTTATAATGGATAATCAAATGATTTTCCTAAAATCTCTTGATGGAAGTTCATTTCAAATAATAATTAAATATAACGATGTTTTTTTAACTACTTCCAGTTCTGTCTTTATTTTGACAACGACCGGTTTCGCCAGGTTCACTGACATCGACCGACTGGTCAAGCCTGTCACTGGACCAGCCTATCGATGCCAGCGAGCCTGACGAAACCGGTCGCTGTCGAAATAAAGACAAAAATGGAAGTAGTTAAAAAAAACATCGTTTTATTTAATTACTATTAGGTCCTTACATATGAAATTGGCGTTTTGCCGTACTGGCAACTTTGATCTCAAATATCTTCTCTTTGGTTAGGAATTCCAAATTCAAATTTATACAGCTATTTACTCAAATATTTGTGTTTCGAAAATTATAATTCATTTGTTTTTTCTTCAATTGTTTTTTTTTCTTTGCGTCACTCAGTTTACAAAATGGAAAACTTGAAATATCGCGTTATTTACGAGTACGAGTTCCACCGTGGCACCAGTGCTGCAGAAACGGCTCGAAGGATTAATGATGTGTATGGCGACGGTGCCGCAAAAGAAAACACAGTGCGTTTTTGGTTCCAACGTTTCGTTCTGGAAATTTCGACCTGCAGAACAAGCCCCGTGGACGGCCGGAGACCAAAGTTGATAATGAAGAATTGAAGGCTATTGTGGAAGCGGATCCATCGCAAACCACGTCCGAGTTAGCTGCAGGCTGCGGTGTTAGTGATAAAACTGTTTTAATCCACTTGAAGCAAATTGCGAAGGTGAAAAAGCTTGAAAGGTGGGTACCTCACGAATTGACTGAAGCAAATCAACAAACGCGCGTTGACTGCTGCGTTGCATTACTCAACCGGCACAATAATGAAGGGATTTTGAATCGAATCATTACCTGTGATGAAAAGTGGATCCTGTATGATAATCAGAAGCGCTCATCGCAATGACTGAACCCTGTCGAACCAGCCAAACCATGCCCCAAGCGAAAATTGACTTCAAAAAAGTTACTTGTGAGCGTCTGGTGGACTAGTGCTGGTGTCGTTCACTACAGCTTTCTTAAACCTGGCCAGACGATTACGGCAGATGTCTATTGTCAGCAACTGCAAACCATGATGGAAAAGCTAGCTGCTAAACAACCGAGGCTGGTTAATCGCTCTAGGCCACTGCTGCTTCATGATAACGCTAGACCACACACTGCACAACAGACGGCTACCAAATTAGAAGAGCTTCAATTGGAATGTCTAAGACATCCACCGTACTCTCCGGACCTTGCCCCAACAGATTACTATTTTTTTCGAAATTTGGATAACTTCTTGCAAGGGAAAAAATTCAACTCCGATGGGGCAGTCCAAACCGACTTCAAAGATTTTATTGATTCTCGTCCGAATGTTTTTTTTAGTAAAGGGATCGATGAACTACCTATGAGATGGCAAAAGTGCATAGATAGCAATGGTACATACTTTGATTAAATAAATATATTATATTTAAAAAAAATCAACTTTATGTTCCTCCCATACAAAACGCCAATTTCATATGTAAGGACCTAATATTTAATATGGAGTTTTACATCATTGTTCAAGATACAATTTTATTATTAAAAATAATAAATATTACAGAATCGTTCTATATCATCGTTTTTTTTAAACATAAGTATACATAAGATTCTTCTTATTTTTCCTCAGCCTATTCCCGTCCACTCCTGGGCAAAGGCTTCCTTCATTCGCTTCCATGTCACTCTGTCTTGTGCAGACTGCATCCAGGTTATTCCGACATGTCTGTTCAGGTCATCCTTCCACCGTAGTTGCGGTCGCCCTGGACTTCTCTTTGCCGTCCACGGTCTTCAAGTCAACAGTCTTCTTGTCCATTTTTCTTCCGAGCTTCTGGCTACGTGACCTGTCCATTGCCAGTTTAATGTCGCTACCCGGTGGATGATGTCAGCTACATTTGTTTTTTCTTTCACCCTATCGTTTCTGACTCTGTCTCTTAGGCTTATTCCTAACATGGCATTTTCATGGCTCATTGGGTCACTCGTAGTTTCTCGGCACTTTGTTTGGACAATGTTATATTTTCGAGCATACATAAGATACATATATTCAATTCATTAAGAAATAAAAGACAATTAATTATTTTAAAAACAATTAGGAAATATAAATATAAAATTCAGTACAATTATAATACTAGACTAAATACATAAGAGATCGACGTTTTCTGAGGGTAGCCTCACTAATGCGGTTTAGAAGGATTATTGTCCTGCCCACAGACATTACCTTATGTAGATTATTTCTACCTTAACAAAATATACATTATAAAGAAGAGTTTTTACAACTTCTGATTTAATTACATAGAGGCATTGTTTAAAATTATTAAAAATAGCATGTTATAAAAAGCTTTGTAAATCACACACAGGCAGACTTCAAATAGTGCACTCGTAAGTAAGACCGTTTTTCGATTAATCGACATTATAATTTATTTGATTTTAACCATCTCTATAGGATTCGTGCGTATATAATACAAAGTACACATTGCATATCGGTACCACTTCAGAGATCCCTATCAATGATCTGAGAGCCTGCGAAAATAGCACATTATAGTTCGTATTATATTATCTAATTTTAAGTACTTTAAGTACCTAAATTCGTAACGATATATTAAAAAAAATATTAGGCCTTAAAATGTGCGAATGTTAACATGGTCGACCAATTTAAATACCTTGGCAGCATTATCACTAAAGCGCTTGACCCGGACATTGAAATAAAATGCAGAATTGAAGTTGCACCAGCTGCATTTAATATAATGAGAACATTTTTTTGCAACGATAATCTTAACTTGAAACTCCGACAAAGAATGATTAAATGTTATTGTGGTATCTTATACTATATGGACACTCAAAGTGAATGTAATGAACCGGTTGGAGGCGTTCGAGATGTGGATATACCGCAGAATGCTCCGTATACCGTGGACCGATAGTATCAGTAATGCAGACGTACTACAGAGAGCCAGAGCCAATAGAGAGCTGTTGTCGAGTGTGAAAATTAGAAAGGTCTCATTCGGTCATGTGCTAAGGGGAGAAAAATACTACCGCATTCGATTGATATTAATGGGTAAAGTGCAGGGACGTCTGGGAATTGGGAGAAGGCAGCTGTCCTGGCTGCGGAATATCAAAGAGTGGACAGAAATTACAATTACAGAACCTGTTCCAAGTGACGCAGGACATACGAGTAGATGCCTTTGCTGCAGTGATCGCCAACGTTGAGGGGACCTGACCTTTTTGCTGCCTGCTCCATCTTATAATATCCTCAACCTCACATTTCTTATTCTGATGTTCCTCACGCGATCTCTCAGTGTCTTGACAGCTATCGTCCTCAGTGCCTTCATCTCGGAAGTCCTCAAAACTTATTTGGTCCTTACTGTGTCTGCCCTTGCTTCGACGCAGTATGTTATTATTGGTCTTACGCATGCTGTATAGATTCTCATCTTACTCTTAATGGCCATGTGTTTGTTTTTCCATATTGTGGATTTTAGAGCACCAGAGATTGCTTGAACAGCTGCCTTGTTTGCTTGGGCTTGAATTTCTTCCCACATATCAGCTCCTCCCACCAGGTCTATGCCTTGATACTTGTAGGTCCTGACCTGTTCTATTGGTTGATTTTCTATAACCAGGTTACATGTTTTGGGTGTTTTGGAAAAGGTCATACATTTTGTCTTTTCGATAGAGATCGTCATGTTGTATTTCTTACAGGCGTGATGTAGTCTGTCTAGCATTTTTTGTAAGTCATTATTGTTTTCAGCTATGATTATAGCATCGTCTGCATACCACATTGACAATTTGCTCTCCCATCTTATATCCCAGTTGTAGCAATTGGAAAATAATAATAACAATATGACTTTACGAGTGAATGTTATTCTACGTAAACAAAATAATTATTGTGAGCAATACTTTTATTTTGAAAAACAATAATAATGTCGGATGGGTGATTTATTGGAATGATTTTCCTGGAAGGTTTTTATACTTAGAAGTCATTGGGACTATACATTATTTGCATATTTTTGTATATATTCAAAACAAACAAACAAACAAACCATCACGCCGTTTCCTCGCAGGCGTAGGCAGAAAGAATGGACCGCCACACTACTCTATCCTGACAAACCTCTCTAGATTCCTCTACAATCATACAACGAGTCATACACACACGTCGATTCCTCCGACTTCTAACATGACCAACCTTTAAATTTTGATTAATTTGGTCATGCTATATTTTCATCGGTCTGCCTAGACTCCGTACTCCATTTACATCATTAACGTATATTTTCTTAACCTTTCTTTCTCCATCTATGCGTGCCATATGTCCGAACCATCGCAGCAATCTTTTCATAATTCTGTTCATAATACCTTCTTCCGCTCTACGTTCCTTTCTTGTATCAGCATTTGAGATTCTGTCGTATATCGTTCTAACACACATACGTCTTAGGGACCTCATCTCTACCACATTTATTCTGCTTTCATCCTTCTTCTGCCAGTTCCATGATTCGCTTCCATATATTAGGGATGGAACCATAACTCCATTGTGAACTGCCGTTTTCGCTTTCATTTATAAATTCTTGTTACCAATAACTATTCTTAAAGCTCCATTCACTTTGTTACCCGCACCAACCCTTCTTTCGACGTCACATATATATTCAAATATGTATAAATACACATATGTATTGCTTCTTGAAAAATAAAATAAATAAAAATTGTAAATCTCCTATATCTGTATAATAAAAATGATATTTTTCGCTTAAGGCTATTAAATTTAGAGAGAATCTAAAGTTAAGTTACTTACTGATGTTTGTTGACGGTTTTTATTTAGTAAAACATCATTATTTTATATTTAACTAACTAACCATCACGCCGTCTCCCCGAAGGGGTAGGCAGAAAGAATGGACTGCCACACTTTTCTTTCCTGACATATTTCTCTCGCTTCCTCAACATTCATGCATCGTGTCATGCACGCGCTTCGATTTCTCTGACTCCTCACATGGCCGACATTCAATATTTGATTTATTTGATCGTGCCACGTTTTCCTCGGTCTTCGCCTTTTTCTGGTTCCATTTACATCATTAACATATAATTTTTTTACCATTCTTTCTTCATTCATTCTTTGCATATGTCCAAACCATCTTAATGATCCTTTCATTATTTTGTTCATGACACCATCATTCGCCCCAACCCTTCTTTCAATATCCCTCTCCATCTTTTGTATACATACTTCCTAAATTCACAAAACAATATGTTATTATGGAGTGTGGTTTAGTTTGGATATAAAGTCTGCATAAAAAAAATATAGACACCTGCATATGATTATATCCTTCCGATTAAAATAGTATCTTACGTCTCGCTCTTGCATATCCCACTGTCGGATGTCCGTCCTTGTCGCGAGGTGCAATCAAATAAACATTTAAAGATATATTCCATTTTCGAAAATAATAATTAAGGTAAACAAACAAACAAACAAAACCATCACGCCGTTTCCCCGCAGGGGTAGGCAGAGAGAATGGACCGCCACACTACTCTATCCTGGCACACCTCTCTAGCTTCCTCCACATTCATACATCGAGTCATACACGCACGTCGATTCTTCCGGCTTCTGACATGACCAACTTTTAATATTTGATTAATTTGGTCATGCCATGTTTTCCTCGGTCTACCTAGACTCCTTACTCCATTTACATTGTTAACGTATACTTTTTTAACCATTCTTTCTTCACCGTTTAACTTCAAAAAATCACCAATACTACTCACGAGACTCTTCTTCTTATTCTTCTTTTAATAGATCTGACGATCTGTGACACAGAAATCATGTCTCGTCGGATGATGAGATCCAGCTGTCCCTCCATCTCTTAGGCGGTCTTCCAGGTGGGCGGTGTCCGGAGGGGATTTCATAAGCGGCTGTATATGCAAGTCTGTCACCACATTCGGGCTACATGGTCCCTCCAGTATCTTCTTCTGGATCTACTCCACTGAATGATATCCTCTATTTCGCAAGTTTTTCTTATATCTACGTTGCGGACACGATCTCGGAGGGTTTTTACAGTGATTGATCTTAGAACCTTCTTCTCCGATGTTCTTAGTAGTCCCTTGGCTCACACAGTGTCAGCCCGCGTTTCTACAGCGTACGTCATGATAGGTCGCACGCATGTTTTATAGATTCTGATCTTGCTGTCGACACGCATGTGCTTGTTCTTCCAGACCAGATACTTCAGGCATCCTGACACGGCAGAGGCTTTACTGACTTGTTCACGTACTCACTAGACTCAAATAAATTTATTTTTATTTTTAAAATTGAAATTTGAAAGGAATTATGAACAAAAGCCAGAAGCTCAGACGAAAAATGGACAAGAAGAATGCTGACTTGGAGACCGTGGACGACAAAGAGAAGTGCAGGGCGACCGCAACTACGGTGCAAGGATGACCTGAACAGACACGTCGGAATAACCTGGATGCAGTCTGCACAAGACAGAGTGACATGGAAGCGAATGGAGGAGGCCTTGTCAATGAGTGGACGGGAATAGGCTGAAGAAGATGAACAAAATTATGAAATACGCTGATTATACGCTGCGTTGGTTCGGACATATGGAGCGCTTGGATGAAGAAAGAATGGTCATGAAACCTTTCCCTTACGCACCCAATCAAAAGTTAATGATAAAAATGATAAAAAAAAAATAATAATAAAAAAAAAAAAAAATAAAAAAAAAAATAAAAAATAAAAAAAAATAATAAAAATAAATCAAATAAAAAAAAAAAAAAAAAAGTCAGAAAAATAAGAACATTCATAGATAATCCCCTTAATTATTTATAATTGAAGTCAAAAATTATAATAATTGAGATTTATTTGCTAAAAACATTCAACAAACATCTGGCAACGCTCACGGGACGGGCATAAGTCCACTCTGGTTGCAAGCCCGAGAGCTACTGCCGGCGGCAGTGAGAACATTGAGCTCCTCGCGCTTCCACAGTGAAGTATGCAAGAGTGAGATGCGAATATAGTATCGCGCACTCAGCGCTACGAATTTAGTTTCCGATTTCACAAAATATCTCGGATGTACGAGGTCTGTTCAAAAAGTATCGCGAATTTTGAATTTCCGCTGGCTACGTATATTTGATTTTTGATTTTTTTGTAGCGTTATGTTGGTACTCATGTCCCTTACTTATGCTGACAAGGTCGGCCATTTTGAATGTTTAGTTAATTTTTGACAGCTGTTTTGCTTGGATGTGTTTTGGCTCGTCTTCGATTTTTGCCTATTCCAAAAAATGGATCAAAGAATCTGTATCAAATTTTGTGTGAAAAACAAAATAAAGTGCGCGGACGCATTTCGAATGTTGACTGTGGCATATGGTGAAGCTACCTTGGACCAAAGCAACGTTTATCGGTGGTACAAAATGTTCTCAGAGGGCCGAGAAGATATGAACGACGAAGAGCGTGCCGGACGCCCGAGCACGTCAACAACAGACGAAAACATTGATAAAGTGAAGAAAATAGTATTAGCCAATCGTCGAATCACCGTTAGAGAAGTTGCTGAGGACCTAAACATATCGATTGGCTCGTGCCATTCGATTTTAACCAATGATTTGGGCATGTGTCGGGTCGCCGCGAAATTCGTGCCAAAATTGCTCAATTTCGACCAAAAACAGCATCGCGTTAACATTGCTCAGGAGATGTTGGACTCGGTCCGTGACGACCCAAATGTGCTCCAGAGGGTCATAACTGGTGACGAATCATGGGTTTATGGTTATGACGTGGAAACTAAAGCTCAATCATCCCAATGGAAGCTGCCGCATGAGCCAAGACCAAAAAAGCGCGCCAAGTTCGGTTGAACGTGAAGGTTTTGCTCACAGTTTTCTTCGATTGCAGGGGCGTGGTGCATCATGAGTTCTTGCCACAGGGTAGTACGGTCAATAAGGAATATTACCAGAAGCAATCCGCCAGAAACGCCCGGATTGGTGGAAGAACAAAAACTGGCTTTTGCACCATGATAACGCCCCTGCTCACACATCGTTGCTTGTGCGCGAATATTTGGCCAAAAACAACACAGTAATGGTGCCGCAGCCACCATTCCCCAGACCTGGCCCCCTGTGACTTTTTCCTGTTTCCAAAACTGAAGAGGCCCATGAAAGGACGACGCTACGCCACGATTGAGGAGATAAAGACGGCATCGAAGGAGGAGCTGAACAAGATCACAAAAAATGATTTTTTTAAGTGCTTCGAGGATTGGAAAAAACGTTGGCATAAATGTATTATATCCGAGGGGAATTACTTTGAAGGGGACAAAATAGATATTCATGAATAAATAAATGCTTTTTGAAAAAATATAAAATTCGCGATACTTTTTGAACAGACCTCGTACTCGATAAATTTTGATTATTATTAATATTATTTTTTCAATCAATGCGTAAATATATTATGGAGGAATACCTAAAATCTTAACCTTGTATTTATTATATTTATAAAGATATTGAAGGTTATTTTAGAAGCAACGTGTAGAAGATACCCATCACAGGAAAAGGAGGGTTCACGATGTAAATGGAGTATGGAGTCGAGGTAGACCGAGGAAAACATGCCATGACAAAATTAATCAAAATTTAAATGTTGGTCATGTTAGAAGTCAGAGGAATTGACGTGCGTGGATGACTCGCTGTATGAATGCGGAGTAGGCTAGAGAGTGTGTCAGGATAGAGTAGTGTGGCGGTCCATTCTCTCTACCTACCCCTGCGGGGAAACGGCGTAATGGTTTGTTGTTGTTGTTGAAATTGACGATATCACATTACACTTGAATGACCTTAATTTGCTTCTTAGTAATTGTGTGAAAGTGTATAATATGTTGAAAGCGATTTGTCTTCTAAACTATGTGGCAACAGAGATGGACCTAGTTAGATGCAATTATAGTGAATTCATGAATACCCTTACTATTAGAGCAACAAAAAGATAACTGTTATTTTTCTATTCAGATGGTTCTATGCATATTTCATATTATCATCTCTTTCCACTCTTTACATCGATTTGGCTCGCGTTGTAATGATGTATAAAGCTATTTAACAAAATATAAATAATAATATATGTGTGTAATAACCTTGTGTTATGTGTGTAGGTGTTATGTGTGGTCTGTTCTGCTATACGGGTGTGAGACATGGACATTAAATGTAAATACAATGAACCGGTTAGAGGCATTTGAAATGTGGCTTCACCGAAGAATGTTCAGGATCCCATGGACAGAGTGACGAACACAGAAGTCCTGAATCGTGCAGGAGTAAATAGAGAGCTGCTGACATTGATCAAAGTCCGCAAGATTCGAAAAATCCCGAAAATAAATTTTAAAAGCTGAAAAAATTATTTTAACACCTGATGATGTCAACATCGGTTGACGAAACAGCTGTGGCGAAAAAATAATAAAAAAATCGTGATACTATAGTTAGAGGGTTTTATATTTTAACGGTTAATAATGTTAATAAAGCTAGAATGGCAGTGCACAATGGTGTTCTTCTACCGACCCTTATGTATGGAAGCGAAGCATGGAACTGGCAAAGGAAGGATGAAAGTAGAATAAATGCAGTAGAAATGAGATCTCTTAGACGAATGTGTGGATATTCTGTGTATGATAAGAGTGTCGAATGAAAATATAAGAAGTGAATGCGGTGCGAATGATGGTGTCATGAACAAAATAATGAAAGGATCATTAAGATGGTTTGGACATATGGAAAGAATGAATGAAGAAAGAATGGTAAAAAAATTATATGTTAATGATGTAAATGGTACCAGAAATAGAGGAAGACAAAGGAAAACGTGGCACGATCAAATAAATCAAATATTGAATGTCGGCCATGTGAGGAGTCAGAGAAATCGACGCGCGTGCATGACACGATGTATGAATGTTGAGGAAGCGAGAGAAATATGTCAGGAAAGAAAGGTGTGGCAGTCCATTCTTTCTGCCTACCCCTTCGGGGAGACGGCGTGATGGTTAGTTAGTTAGTTAGTTAATAATGTTGAAGTATCATAGTATTTCGGCCAAAACAATGGACTAATTAATAATTAAATACAAGATTATTTCTTGAACACGTGTTTTCGAATCGCACCTCACAGATAAACAAGTCTGCAGAATAATATCAGGAATAAAAAAACTTATATGACATTGAATACTGGTACCAGAGGTCGGAAACCATTTGTTTTGCTCGCTCGAAAACCATTTTATTTCACAGTTCCCAACGTTATCAAGAGCCCATAAAAGTACCGTCTGCAAAATATATCAACAGACAGACTTTGTGATGTGGAGAAGCTGTTTCGATAAACGCTCTTTCTTCTACTAATACAAAGATCAAACAAATCAAATCAAATAAGTTTATTTACTCAAAAAACCATATATACCAAAAATATGTGCACCATCTAAAAAGAACATTTTGTGTTAAATTGTTTTTATTTTGTTATTTTATTTTATATCATTGTATTTTATATTATTTGTTTTAGATTTATTTTGTGGGTGTTGGACGATCGAAGTGTGCGCGGAAGATGCGTATCGGTGGCGATGAGGTTCGCAACCCATCACACCGCGTCTCCCGCGGGGCGAAAAGAGAAGGATGGAGTGCCGCATCAGTAAAAGTGTGACAGTCCATTCTTTCTGCCTACCCTTTCGGGGAGACGGCGTGATGGTTAGTTAGTTAGTTACTCAAAAGACATTACAAATAGCATAAATATTTAAGGCATCTATTGAGTACAGGTAAAATATTATATACATTCAACATAATACCAGGAACGCCTTAGAGATAGTTCGACATAAGAAGACAAGATGCTTTCGAAAGTCGAGATTATTTTTCTCCCCTGAATGTACTTTTACTAATTTGAAAGACATCGATCTCCGAGGAAACCACGTTCAGCAGACTAATTGCTCTTCCCACCGGTGTCACCAGAGGCAGATTGGTGTACATAATGGAGATCTATTGCCAACCCTTTTGTGTTGATGTGAAGCTTAGAGCTGGTAAAAGATGTATGAAAGCGTGATAAATGCAGTAGAAATTTTATTACCGAGAAAAATGTGCATTCAAATTCTAATTTAAAAATTAACCTAACTTTTCTTAATTTCATTTTTTTCTAAATTATATTATCATCATGTATTAATATTATTTATTATTTCTTACTGTTAAAAAATAATTGTTAGTACCTACTTATAACAAATAGCCCAGGTTAATTTTTGAATTTGAATTATAGTATGGAATTTTAAATGCGTTCTTTATTAGTCTTTCTTTGTTTAGTTTTTGTTATATTTTTACATCTGAGGTATCCTCCAAAACATGTCGTGTTCTTTTAATATTTTTTATTAATAAATAGTGGATTTTTGGGGGGTGTGGTGAGAGTTAAAGGCAGTGGAGGTTTCGGCGCAGTGTAGACAGTTGCGTAGCTCGGTAAGAGGGTAGAATTGACGGCGTAGACTCGTGTCGGTTAGAAGTCGCAAGAAGGAATACTGTCCATGGTGGTCGGATGTACCGCATTTATATGCTTTGCTTCCATTTTCACACGATGCTCTGCTCTAGTGACCTAGTGACCAAACTGAGTAAATCTGGGCCCTCGACTCATCAGTTTTGATAAGTAGGTCCTGAGTCAGGCGTTTTCGGTTATTCGTGTAATATATTTCATCATGAAATATGCTGGTTCAGCGTCGAAGTCCACTTACGTGGATCATCTACAGATTAAACAGCGTTTTTTAATTCCCAACGTATATCTATTAACTCTTTTATTTTCAAAGGTTGACTTATTCCACTTTAAAAAATAACGGCTCAAATGTTGAAATTGTTTGGCGCCCCTATAAGACGTTAAGCTTTATACCGAACTATTGTTTTTACCTAGTGCTCCTCACTTCTCACAGTTAGCAGCAACCACAAGTCAGTTTAATTATACCCACGTTCATTGAACGCGTAAATAATAGCCTAAAATGCTATGGCTAGTCACTAGCCCTCGCCTGAGTCCCGCGTCACTTTCGCGTCTCATAGAACGTTCCGCAGGGATCGCTCCTGGGTCCTGTTAAATAAAACATTTTAAATTAAAAAACAAGCGTCAATCTAGTAGTGCAACAACTAATTATTTGTGATAAAGTGATATTAATTAATATAGTGACTTAATATATAATAAAAAAATGCATAATGGTGTTCTTGTGCCGACCCTTATATGTATAGAAGTGAAGCATGGATTGGCAAAAGAAGGATGAAAGTAGAATAAATGCAATAGAAATGACATCTCTAAGACAAATGTGTACTAAATCTGTATATGATGAGTGTCAAATGCAAGTATAAGAAGTGAATGCGGTGCGAATGAAAGTGTTATGAACAAAATAATGAAAGTGTCGTTAATATAAAGACAGAATGGTGAAGAAGGTATGTGTAAACGACGTGAACGGAGCTAGAAAAAGAGGAAGACCGAGGAAAACATGGCACGATCAAATCAATCAAATATTCAATATCGGTCACGTGAGAAGTTGGAGAAATCGACGTGCGTGCATGACAAGATGTATGAATGTAGAGGAATCGAAGTATGTCAGGACAGAACAGTGTGGCGTTTCAATTTCTCTGCCTATCCCTCCGGGGAGACGGCGTGATGGTTAGTTAGTTAGTTTAAAATAATATTGTGTTTTAATGTGAAGTGAAAAACGCTGTTAATATAATGTGTTAAAAATAATGATAAATCAAAGACAAAAATTAGATAGTAATTAAGAATCATTTGTTCTCTTGCTATTTAATTATATTTTATGTCAATGGAGTTCTGGTCCCATCCCTAATGTATGGAAGCGAAGCATGGAACTGGCAGAAGAAGGATGAAAGCAAAATAAATGCGGTAGAGATGAGGTCCCTAAGACTTATGTGTGGTAGAACGATATACGACAGAATCTCAAATGCTGATATAAGAAAGGAATGTAGAGCGGAAGAAGGTATTATGAACAAAATTATGAGAGGATGCTTGCGATGGTTCGGACATATGGAACGCATGGATGGAGAAAGAATGGTTAAGAAAGTATACGTTAATGATTTAAATGGAGTACGGAGCCGAGGCAGACCGAGTTAAACATGGCATGACCGAATTAATCAAATTTTAAAGGTTGGTCATGTTAGAAGTCGGAGGAATCGACGTGCGTGTATGACTCGTTATATTAATGTAGAAAAATCTAGAGAGGTTTGCCAGGATAGAGTAGTGTGGCGGTCCATTCTCTCTGCCTACCACTGCGGGGAAACGGCGTGATAGTTTGTTTGTTTATGTCAATGATAATGACTTAGCAAGGCGAAACGTGTAATTCCTATAAAATATAATAATACGTCTAAAAAACGTATGTTTTCATTCGTATTAATTATTTAATATGGAGTTTTACAATATTATTCAAGATTCGGAATTAATTATGAAAGTAAATATTTTATTCTTAAAAATATACAATACTTATATGAAGTGCAGAGGAATATTATAACTCATCACGCCATTTTTATTGAGCAATGGTCATAAAGTATAAACTGATACAATCTTATGCATTGATGACCTTCATGGGCGAGTTATAAATGCTTTGACTGCCACCCCGAGGGTCCCAGGTTCGATTCCCGGCGATGGCAGTGTGACTGTCACACTGTCTTTGGTCCGGTGCAGAATTCGGGTGACAATAAAATGGCGATATTTTAGCTACCTATTCAAGCGCAAATAAATATTTATATATTAGGTTGACGTAGACATATATAGTGGAAAAATTTCCACTATAACCATTCTAGTATGAATATCATTCATATATTTTTTTTTATGTACTTAGTATACAACAATCACGTTAATTTTTTACAAATTAAAATTAAATATTTAACATGTTTCGGACTACCCAGCCCTTCCTCAGTATATATAGATATTTAAAATATTATTAAATTGTTTAGGTTTGTTCAGTGTATGATAGAGTGTCGAATAAAAATATAAGAAGTGAATGCGGTGCGAATGATGATGTCATGAACAAAATAATGAAAGGATCATTAAGATGGTTTGGACATATGGAAAGAATGAATGAAGAAAGAACGGTAAAAAAATTATATGTTAACGATGTAAATGGAACCAGAAATAGAGGAAGACCGAGGAAAACGTGGCACGATCAAATAAATCAAATATTGAATGTCGGCCACGTGAGGAGTCAGAGAAATCGACGCGCGTGCATGACACGATGTATGAATGTTGAGGATCGAGAGAAATATGTCAGGAAAGAAAAGTGTGGCAGTCCATTGTTTCTGCCTACCCCTTCGGGGAGACGGCGTGATGGTTAGTCAGTTAGTTAAAATTGTTTACAAATATAGTCAGGTTTGACAGATGTTATAGAGATTTATTTTGGAACCTTTATGCTTTTGTTATTACAAATATTATGAATAAATAAAAATAAATAAATAATAATTTCTAGTTCTAATTGGGGTGCAGGTATTAACTTACTACAAAGGAAATAAATCAAAGATTTTAAATTTATTTGATTATTTATAATATTTTCTTTATTTTGAATTGCTTCTTTAATTTCTAAAATTTCGAGATTATTCAAAGTTACATTTCTATTTATTAACATGCAAAATTTCAACGCTTATTAAATCAATGATCTTTTACAATGAGGTGGTTTGCAAATTCAGATAAATCTTATTTGAGAGACATCTTATGTGCTCTTTTATTCTTAATAAGGGAATGAAAAAAAATAAAAATATTATACATATGCAACACAAAGTACGGTGAATATAGAATAAATTCTGAATATCTTTCCACTAGAACCATTTAGCGCGAAAAGTTTTCCACTATAACCATTTTAATATCATTCCACTAAAACCATTCTAGCATGAATATAATTCCCCTAGAACCATTCCAGCATGAATATCATTCAATTAGAACCATTCTAGCATGAATATCATCAACTAGAACCATTCTAGCATGAATATCATTAAACTAGAACCATTCTAGCATGAATATCATTCCACTTTAACCATTCTATCACAAATAACATTACACTAGAACCATTCAAGCATGAATATCATTTAAATAGAACCATTCTACCATGAATATCATTCCACTAGAACCATTAAATCATGAATATAATTCCACTAGAAACCATTTAACATGAATATCATTCCACTAGAACCATTTAATCATTAATATAATTCCACTAGAACCATTCTTGCATGAATTTAATTCCAATAGAACCATTCTAGCATGAATATCATTCCACTAAAACCATTTAATCATAATATAATTCCCCTAGAACCATTCTAGCATGAATATAATTCCCCTAGAACCATTCTAGCATGAATATCATTCCACTAGAACCATTCTGGCGTGAGTATCATCTGACTAACTTGATGTAAAACATTGCATTTTCACAACACTTTTTTGCACCTTTCACAATCATGTTTCGGGACACAGACTTCCTTCATCAATGTATGAATTAATGATTTTTTTAGTATCATCTCTTGAGAACCTTTTAATGCAACATATTCAGCCTATATGACCACCTACCCGTATGATTTTCAATATTAAATATTGATTTCCTACCTTTCAATACAGCTAGAGTATTGCTAGTATATTTTAGAATGTCCAAATTTGTTTTTTTTTTTGTTCCTTTTCGTGCGCATTGTTTTGAAACGTGTTCGTACCATACATGTCTAGAGTAACAATGAGATTTAAAAAACGAACATTCGAACTAAATGGCAAACGAAACAGACTTCAAATAATGGTTTTGGGCGGGAATATTAAACCATTTCGGTGCCTTGTTGCCAGTATGTTGGTTTTTTATGTGTAATACAATTTTAACTTTTATATCAATTATACAAGCAGTGATATTTTCATATTTATTATTTCTTAAATAGAATATTAGAAAGGTCTTTTTGGGTTATGTTCTAAGGGGAGAAAGATATCACCTTCTTTGGCTGATAATCATGGGTAATTTTACCCACTAGAGGGACGTCGGGGAGTTGGCATAAGGCAGTTGTCCTGGCTGCGAAATATAAGAGAGTGTGTAGGAATGAGCAGAGTTGAGAAACAGTGGCGCACCCTACTGGATTGTCAGACTACACTCTTTTGGGGGGCTCTAGATCCCCCATGCTGTGCAAGTGCCCTAGCCAACGCAGTCTGTTAATCTTTATAAACTTGACCACGCTGACGTCCTGGTATAGATCGTAGAGATATGTGTTGAATCTCCTTTTTCATATGTGACCATCCTTAATGGGTCAGAGGATTCTGCGAAGGATTTTCCTTTCCAAGCAGTTCGTCTTTATTTCATCACGTTTAGTGAGTGTCCAAGTTTCCGAAGCATTTGTTAGAACTGGTATAATATTATATATATATAAATCATCTATATAATAATAATACAAAACTCGGTTATTTTGAATGGTTTGACATTGTTCGTCCCCGGCAATTATCTGCGACAACGGTAACATTGATTATTTTACCTGTTGTAGAACCAATCTACCTAAGGTAATGCCCGTGGGCAGGGCTATAATCCTTAAAAATTATGCTAATGTGGACTGCCTTAATTTGAAGCACGGTAGTATTGAAAGTATCCCACCTTTTTAATGCGTGAATATGCACGGTGGAATATTTTAGACCCAACTCGAAATTATTATTTTTAAGTTACAACAACAACAACAACAAACCATCACGCCGTTTCTCCGCAGAGGTACGCAAAAAGAATGGACCGCCACACTATTCTATCCTGACACACCTCTCTAGCTTCCTCCATATTAATACAACGAGTCATACACGCACGTCGATTCTTCCGACTTCTAACGTGACTTTTTAATTTGATTAATTTGGTCAAGCCATGTTTTCCTAGGTTTACTTCGACTCCGTACTCCATTTACATCGTTAACGTATACTTTTTTAACCATTCTTTCTTCAGCCATACGCTCTATATGTCCGAACCAACGCAGCTATCCTTTCATAATTTTAATCATAATACTTTCTTCTTAAATTGTAAATAAAACACTTGTTTTTCACCACTTGAGTATTATATTTTACACGACTAGTTTCGGAAGCTACAGATGCTTCCATCTACAGGTTTAAATATAAACTAAAGCATTAATATAACGCTTGCTTTAGTTTATATTTAATGCTTTAGTTTTTATTTAAACCTGTAGATGGAAGCATCTGTAGCTTCCGAAACTAGTCGTGAAAAATAGAATACTCAACTGGTGAAAAACAAGTGTTTTATTCACAATTTAATCATGTCCTACCACAAAGTGAATGCCGAAACAATAAATAACATACCTTCTTTTTAAGTTAGTATATTACTTCATCAACTTTATTCAATTTAAAGAAATGATCTCTTTGACGAATGTGCGGAAAAATCTGTAAAGATATTGTCAGATACATATATAAGAAGTGAGAAGTGAAATTGTTAAGAACAAAATAATGAAAGGGTCGTTATGATGATTTGGACACATGGGAAGAATGAATGAAAGAGTGGTAAATAACAACGACGTGAATGGAGCTTGAAATAAAGGAAGGGCGAGTCGGAAAAATCGACATGCGTGTGACACAATTTACGAATGTAGAGGAAGCGAGAGAAGTATGCCAGGTACAATGTGGCGGTCCATTATTTCTGCCTACCTCTCCGGAGAAACGGTTTGTTAGTTAGTCAGTTTTATGAAATTTCAATAAAACATGCGCTGTTTATCTTCTCAAATACCATGTCTCAAAGTGTATAATCAATTTTTTTATTTATTTTCTTTGTCTTAAGGTTCGTCGATATAATTATAATTCCAAATTGATTTTCTAAACAATAAGACAAATTGATTTTCTAAACAATCAAAGTGTGAAATAAAAGTGTTTTGCAAACCATACATTTTGTGATAAATGATTCATGTTATTGTGTTGTGTTTAATGTTGAAAAATGGCATTATTTTGATCAACCTATGTCTCCTCAATATCCAATTCCCACTGGTGACAGCAGTCAAAATGAAATTATCAATTTAAATATAACATTTAAATCAATGTAGAAAATCATAAAAAATGACAGAAAGTACAAATTCTATTATAAATAGCGTTTTATAACATATCGTCTATAAGACACAATTCAACATTTTCTAGTAGTATTCTTGATATATTAAATGGACAATACACATTTCTATAAAAATCAATGGTTAGTTCTCCATTTTCACCCTTATCCTTTGAGTAATAGTCTATCTATTTTTACATGATCACAAATTCAAAACAAAACATTAAAGTTTTTTATGGTCTTTAGTGTGTCCATAATGTTCAATTTAATACTTTCTAGTACTTTCACAGTTGCGATTTGTAGATAAAAAATAATTATTCAGTATTTATTTGTTAGTTTTCATTTCTCGTCCACGCATATTAACTTTTCATGATATGAAGATCTCTAAGTTGCATTATTATAATTGGCAGTAAAATTATAATTGCAAATAAAAATAAAAGACTACATTTTAGAATTCAAATACGCATTTTAAGATCTCGTTCATTTCTTTTTTTGCCATTTTTTCTTTTATACTGTAACGTCTGTAGGTCATAATTAAACACTATCTTGTATTAGAATTATCGCAACGTAAAGGCAAAAAATAAGTCTATGTAAATCAATTATTAATTTTAATTCCACGTCTCTATTTTGTAAGAAATACTAAAATCTTATGTTATGTCGATAAGGCGTAATATATTGCTTACGTGTATTGTTTTTATTGCAATACAAAGGCAAAATTAGTATGTTTTTAAATCAATCATTTGATTTAATTCCACGTTAAGACGTTTTAAAGATTTTGTACGAAATATTAAAATCTTATGTAATGTCTATAAGGCGTAATTTATTACTTACATGTAATACTTTTATTGCAACAGAAAGGCTTAATTAGGATCTTAATAAATCAACCATTAAATTTATTCCTACTTCTTTATTTTGTAAGAAATATAAAACTCTTATGTTATGTCTATTGGACGTAATTTTTTCTTACATGTATTATTTTTACTACAACAAAAAGGCAAAATTAGGATCTTAGTAAACCAATCATTAAATTAACATCTTTATTTTATAAAAATATAAAAATCTTATGTTATATCTATTGGACGTAATTTTTTGCTTACATGTATTATTTTTATTGCAACAGAAAGGCAAAATTAGGTTCTTAGTAAATCAATCATTAAATTTACTTCCACTTCTTTATTTTGAAAGAAATATTAAAATCTTATGTTATGTCTATTAGACGTAATTTATTGCTTTCTTGTATTATTTTTATCTCGGCGAGTAGACAAAAGACCGTTCTTCAGAATTCAACTGCTAGTCATCCTCCATCAACCTTATCCTCCAAGCAATCCCCCGTTGAAATGCTCCTCACCCTGAACTCAACGCTTGCCCTGCTGGCTGCAGTGTGTGGACGCCGGCTGTGGCCCGAGGCGCGCGTGGTCGGGGGCTCGCGTGCCAACTTCGGCCGCTGGCCGTGGCAGGTCTCTTTGCGGCAGTGGCGCACCTCAACCTACCTGCACAAGTGCGGCGCGGCACTGCTGAGCGAGAACTGGGCCGTCACAGCGGCGCACTGCGTGGACAGGTACTGAAAATAATTAACTAACCATTATGCCTTTTTATTATTCTTTTCAGTCGTATTCCTCATGATTAAGGGTCGTGTCCATCCTGTAAAATATTGACCATGACACGCCATGCGCTCCTGTTACCCGTCAGTCTCCAGGCTGAAGCTAATGAGAGACCAGTCAGATCCCTGATTTTATCGGACCAGCGGCTCGGTGGTCGTCCTTGTGGTCGCCTTCCCTCCACTTTGCCCATCATAATGAGCTTTTCAAGGTTGTCCTGATCTCCCCGCCAAGTGTCCAAAATATTTTAACACTCTCTGAGAGCACATGCGCGAGAGTCTTGCCTTGATACCCAGCTGGTCAATGATTCACTGGTTTGCTATTTTTGCCGTCCAGGGTATACGCAGCATTCGTCGCCAGCACCATATCTCGAAAGCATCAATTTCGGACCTCTCTAATGTTCGCATAGTCCAAGTTTGAACCAGTCTCATCTTGGTCATGTTGGAGATATTTTTTCTTGCCATATCTTGGTTAGCTTTGTCATAGCAGTTTTAGCCGTTATGCCATTATGCCTTTAGGAGTATTGAAAGATTATATTCCGGTATACAATTATTATCTTAACTGCTGCAGCTTTTTCAAGATTAATAATCATGTCATAAATCTGCAATATTTGAAATGTATTTAAATGACGATTTTTTTTTTATTAAAGACCCTGTGATGGCAATGACACAGTCTTTGGTCTAGTGTAGAATTCACGTGACAATAAAATGGCGATAGATTAACTAGTTATCACATGTCGCAAGATTCAATATAATAGCTAAAAACAAATTGTATACAGTAGTAATTACAAGCTCATCCTGCATGCTTGGTATACCTGGTGGCTTTTGGTCTGCCTCGCTTCCATTTCCCGCGCACAATGAACCTGTCCAATGAACAACCTAAGTTTATTCATAGCCTTTTGCTTCTAGTAGTGTAATGTCTGGCTGTTTTTTTGCCTTTACCATAGTCGAGTGAACGGTTTTTGACACTGTCTAGGACCAAGAGATCTTAATTATCATAATATTAAGCAGAAACACTTATTTACTCATGTGTTTTACCAAATACAAGATAGGAATCGAAATGTTATTGTTCATACTACAATTATCTATAAATATAGTAGTAATTTCGAAGACTATGCTAAAGATGACTCAAGATATAATTTATGTGAATACACAATTTAATTTGCCATAATTGTATTTATCAATATTATAATAATAATATTTACAGACAACATTGTCATTCTGGCAGAATCTATGGAGGATCTCGTAGGCATGCTTAATGTATATATGTATAATGAACATATTATCCCGAAATTAGTAACCGTCGATGGGTCGGCTCTCGAAGTGGTACAAGAATACACATATCTTGGCCAAATCATTCAATTAGGTAGAAACAATTTCGAGAAAGAAGCCGATCGAAGAATTCAGTTGGGTTGGGCGGCCTTTGGAAAATTATGTCATGTTCTCACCTCTAAAATACCACAATGCCTCAAGACTAAAGTCTTCAACCAGTGCGTCTTGCCAGTCATGACGTATGGAACCGAGACGAGACATGGAAAGAGCCATGCTTGGAGTAACCTTGAAGGACAGATTTAGAAACGAATTCATTATATCATCTAAATTTTCCACACTTAAATTATTATTAAATTATTAACATAATCTCTATTGTTAACTCTTTGATAGAATTTTATAAGGAAAATATGTATATTATTAAAATAATTATAGAAATTACCATGATAATTATCTAAGACACTGTGATTCTGCATTTTAATCTCTATAAAACACAAAGTTCTTCTTCATAAACTTGTTGAAGACTCGTGGGTTTCACATTTTTATATTTAACTAACTAACTAACCATCAAGCCGTCTCCCCGAGGAGGTAGGCACAAAGAATGGACTGCCACACTTTTCTTTCCTGGCATATTTCTCTCGCTTCCTCAACATTCATACATCGTGTCATGCACGCGCATCGATTTCTCTGACTCCTCACATGGCCGACATTCAATATTTGATTTATTTGATCGTGCCACGTTTTACTCGGTCTTCCTCTATTTCTGGTTCCATTTACATCGTTAACATATCATTTTTTTACCATTCTTTCTTCATTCATTCTTTCCATATGTCCAAACCATCTTAATGATCCTTTCATTATTTTGTTCATAGCACCATCATTCGCACCGCATTCACTTCTTATATTTTCATTTAACACTCTATTATCATACACAGAGTATCCACACATTCGTCTAAGAGATCTCATTTTTATATTTCTGTTGCTATAATGGTGATGTTCCTGGAAACGACAAAAAGTCAACCAAATCTATTTATTATACATATTAAATAAATAAACTAATGAAAACATCTGTTTTCTAGAAGTTTTATTATATTTAATTTGAATGTCATGTCTTAGACAGATGAAACACATCATTCCTATAAAATATATTTGAACTTGTAGTAATAATTATTAAACCAAACCTTTTTCACAATGGCTATGCATTAAAAATATTTTTAATTCTTCAGCGTGCCGCCATCCGACCTGCTTCTAAGGTTGGGAGAACACGATCTCGCCAGCGAGGAGGAGCCCTATGGATTCCAAGAGCGGAGAGTCCAGATTGTGGCCTCACATCCTCAGTTCGATCCTCGAACCTTCGAGTACGACCTAGCTCTTTTAAGGTGAGTTCCAGTGATCACTAATAAACTACAGTGGAATGCCGTTTATCCAGACTAATTGGGACGGGATGTGTTCTGGATACCAATTATCCGGATAATACACACGTAACATTAGTGTGAATGGTGAAAATTTGGAGCAAGTAGTTGAGTTCGTGTATTTAGGTAGTATGTTTGCAAGAGATGGGCGAGTGGAGAGGGATATTGAAAGAAGGGTTGGGGCAGGCGACAAAGTGAATGGTGCACTTAAAGTTGTCATCGCAAACAAAAACCTATCCAAAAAAGCTAGAATGGCAGTGCACAATGGTGTTCTTCTACCGACCCTTATGTATGGAAGCGAAGCATGAAACTGGCAAAAGAAGGATGAAAGCAGAATAAATGAAATAGAAATGAGATCTCTTAGACGAATGTGTGGATACTCTGTGTATGATAGAGTGTCGAATGAAAATATAAGAAGTGAATGCTGTGCGAATGATGGTGTCATGAACAAAATAATGAAAGGATCATTAAGATGGTTTCGACAAATGGAAAGAATGAATGAAGAAAGAATGGTAAAAAAATTATATGTTAATGATGTAAATGGAACCAGAAATAGAGGAAGACCGAGGAAAACGTGGCACGATCAAATAAATCAAATATTGAATGTCGGCCATGTGAGGAGTCAGAGAAATTGACGCGCGTGCATGATACGATGTATGAATGTTGAGAAAATCGAGAGAAATATGTCAGGAAAGAAAAGTGTGGCAGTCCATTCTTTCGTCCTACCCCTTCGGGGAGACGGCGTGATGGTTAGTTAGTTAGTTAGTTAGTTAGTTTATTGTCAGTGTGAGACAATCACGTAGCCGGGAATCGAACCCGGGCCCTTCGGTGTGGCAGCGTAGCTCTTGCCACTCTGCCACGAAGGTCATCGAAACTCTAAATGTATATTGAATACTTTGCATGTTTCAGGTTTTACGAACCAGTCACTTTCCAGCCAAACATCCTCCCAGTCTGCGTGCCAGCTAATGACGAAGGCTTCGTGGGCAAAACTGCCTATGTCACTGGATGGGGAAGACTATACGAAGGTTAATAATTAGAACATCTCTTTCGAAATGTGTACCATCATATTCATCTCACATACCTCATGCCTCATACATTCTAGACTTGTAATTCTTATTGTGTCGGGGTTAAATGCATAACCCATATAAGTGGACTTCGACTGCTGAATCAGCATATTTCATGATGAAATATATTACACGAATAACCGAAAACACCTGACTTAGGACCTACTTACCAACAGTGATGAATCGGGGCCCAGATTTATTCACACAGGTCACTAGGTCACTAGAGCAGAGCATCGTGTGAAAAGGGAAGCAAAGCATATAAAAGCGGTACATCCGATCACCATGGAGAGTATTTCTTCTTGCGACTTCTGACCGACACGAGTCTACGCCGTCAAGTCTACGTACAAAGAACCCCCGACTCTCCCACCGAGCTACGCTACTGTCTACACTGCTACGCCACGTAACTTCCGACGAGTCATCGCTCCAGCCGACCGACGCTACTGCCCAGCGAGCCATCAGCCCCAGCTGCTATCGACGTCCAGGCGCACGCTCCATCACGAGTACATAAGACAGTTAACGTATGATTACTTGTGATCTGCAATAAACGCTGAAACTTTTACTGCTTTTAACTCTCACCACATCCCCCAATGTAGTGACCCCGACGACCACATCCCCCAAAATTGTGTGCAAGTAAGACAGCGCCATCCGCATACAATAAACAGCCTGATATTCCGCTCATTTTAGCACCTACATCCAATATTTTCTTCTTTATTCTATTTCTTAATTATTAATTGATCACGTGCCATCTATCAATGTAAAATTTTAACTTCACACGTTATTGTGGATTCCAGATGGACCCCTCCCGAGTGTGCTTCAGGAAGTAAGTGTCCCGGTGCTGGAGAACCACATATGCGAGCAGATGTACCGGGCTGCTGGATACATCGAGCATATTCCCCACATCTTCATCTGCGCAGGCTGGAGGAAGGGAGGATTCGACAGCTGCGAAGGTAATACCATTTAAACAAATCTCCAGCATAGACATTAAAATATAAGACATCAATAATAATAATAATAATACGCTCACTTTTAAAGTGCCGTTTTTGTTATGTAATCACCTCAAAGGCGCATTAAGACGTGTTTTAAATCTAAAAATCTAAATGTGAACGCTTAAAAAGTATAGTAGAACAAAGTATAAATGTTTAATTTGGATATGAAATATGAAAAAGATGGGTTTTCAATTTAGATCTGAAATCTGTCGGATCATTTATGCATCTGAGGTGTGAAGGGAGATTGTTCCAAGCTGATGGACCGGCTACCGCGAACGCTCGATCCCTGAAATTTGTGCTAGGGCAACGCTTCGGCTCAACTAATCTTCCTATTGCTGAGGAGTTCGCCGAGCGAAGTGTGGATTTCCTTGAATTTAGGCTGTCCGTTATACAGAGTTCAGATATATAACTTGGTGCCATTCCATGTAGCGCTTCGAAGACTGTCCAGCAGAGTTTATACTGGATTATTTCTGGACTTTTAAGCCAGTGAAGTTCTTTGAGATGTTGTGTTACCAGGGGTGTTAGTTGAAGTTTGCCGGTTTTTTCAATAAAGAAATGAATTCTCAAGGGAATCTCAAATTTTTTTAAATCAAAGTATTGACCATCGGATTCTATACATTTTGCCCATCTTTGAGGCAAATCATGGATACCATTCCAAAAAAAAATCCTCTTTCGAGGCAAACCATTCGACGAGCCATTTTTCGACTTTTTCAAAATTGGCGAAGCGCTGCTCTGCGAGTGAGTGTCCCGTCGATGCGAAAAGGTGAAAGTCGGACGGGGCAAGGTCTGGAGAGTACGGCGGGTGCGATAATATTTCCCAATTCAATGCTTTGAGAGTGTTCTTGTGTGAGTGCATTTCACAAATGGTTTTTCGATTTTCGATTTGTCTCTCGTTCATTTGGTGTGGTACCCATTTTTCATACTTTTGGATCTTTCCCATGGCTTTTAAACGTTGGCAAATTGCTCCTCGGGTCACATTAAGTGTTTGGGCCAATTGTTGTTGCGATTGGGTTGGGTTTTCATCCAATAACGCCTGCAATTCCTCGTCTTCGAACTCTTTTTTTGCACCAGGATGTTCATTGTCTGTTAAATCGAAATCTCCACTTTTAAATTGACGAAACCATGTCTCACATGTTCTAATCACTGGAGCATGTTCACCATAAGTTTCTAGCAGCAACCGATTAGCTTCAACTGCTTTTTTCTTTTGATGAAATAAGAAAAGCAACGAATGCCGCAAATGCGATTTACTTGGAACGAAACTCGACATATTCACTGAGGTAAACAACTATGACACTATTATTTTGGCAGAATGTAACTTGTGTATTTTTGAAGATTGATGTCCATAGAAAAATATGACATACTCGTAGATGCCAAATCATAGAAATGTATACATATCTCTAGCAACATCTATGAGTAAAACCGGCAAACTTCAACTAACACCCCTATGTATATGGGACTTTTTTGGAATGCCTTTAATGAGTCTTGCTGCTACATTGAACGCAGATTGTTTGTTTATTTGTTGTTTTGGAATGTTTGCATAAATTCCATCACGATAATCAAGTCGTGACACAATCAAATCATTACTTATCAAACCAAGAGCATAAGAGTCGCATTACCAGGACTACCAGGAAGGCTTTATCTTAGGAAAACTAATTGTAGTCTCATATGATTAAGCTTGATCTTATTGCTTCCAGGTGATTCTGGTGGACCTATGGTGCTTCAGAGAGAAGACAACAGATTCCTTTTGGCCGGAATCATTTCTTGGGGCATAGGCTGTGCAGAGCCGAACCAGCCAGGAGTCTACACGAGGATATCAGAATTCAGAGATTGGATTAACCAAATCCTGCAGTTCTAAAAGGATTCCACGCATAACCACTGTGTAAAATAATAATTTATAATTCGTTGAAGAAGTGAAGTAAGAATGAGAGAAAAAATTGAAAAATTTGTTTATATTTGAGTTAATATTGAAATGCAACATCAAATGAAAGCATGTTGGTCCAATGATCAAATTAAATTAATGAAATGCTTAGAAATTTTAGATTTTCACTGTTCGTAGAATAGTTGCTTGATATCAGATGACATTTCAGAGATTGTTCCTGTTATATATATATTAATTTCAGGGGCACAAAAGCATGATTAAAAATGTAGAATATTCTAAAGAAATAATTTGTCTGAAATTTTAAAGGTATCTCTGACGTAAAGAGACATCTATCCAAATTGTCTCAAAGCATTTTAAAACTATTATCAAACTGTTTTATCCTATTTAAGGATTTAAATTTAATTAATTATATATTGAATATCAGAATAGATAAATATATTTTCAAAAAAATGCTAATTTATTGAATTGGTGCTTCTCAAATCATTATATGATACTAAAAGGCGTGCCACACTGTTTTAAACAAGCTCTCCACATCGGTCTCTACCGGCGGTTTAAATTTGAAACCAAAATTCGTTTGACCTTCAACAAACTTTGTGGACGGACGCGCGTTTAAACACGCATTCCACGTGTGGAGAGCTTGTTTACAGCAGTGTGTGGACGCTACACTAACTGTGGGCTCCACAAAGGTCACCCCTGTGGAGAGTTTGTTTCAAACAGTGTGGCACGGCCTTTATGTAAAAATGACATTTACACTGTGAAATTTTATTATAAATCTTATTTATAAATCAAAACACTGTTTTTTTTCCAATTACGTGAGTTTATTTATCTCATAATAATTAGAATATAGGATACCTTTTGATTAAGGAGGACTACATAATTTATTTTAAACTTAATATGTTCAAACATGTGAAAATCAAAAAGAAAACTATAAGCAGTGTTTTGATTCAATCAAATTCAATGTGTTCTTTCTACCGGTGTATTTTGAAAACATATTTAAACATTTTTATAATAAAAATTGCTCAATATTTAAATTTATATAGGATACTTATTATATTTGCTAATTTAACAAAATAATGTATGAATGTAATAAGGAAAAGAAACGAGGAAGTCAAATTATGATAGATGGTTTTATTATTATAAGTAATCCTTAAATGGATTTATAATTATTTGTGTATGAAACTGGAAAAAAGGGATTGAAAGTGGAATAAATGCGAGAAATTAGATTCCTTAGATAAGCGTGTGGTAAATCTTTGTACGAGAGTGTGTCAAATACTATATGTAGGGATAGAATCTCAAAAATAAGTGTAAAAAAATAATGGCCAATGAATGATGAAGAAAGTGAATCAAATTTTAAATCGGGCAAATGAGAATTCAGAAATATTGATGTGCGTGCATGCAGTGGCGGTACTCCCATAGAAGCCCAGAAGCCCAGCTTGCGTAAGAATTTTTGAATCATAACCTCTTCTGGCTTCAGTTCTTGTAGCTATTCCTCTTACGTCTGATGGGAACATTGTTGGAAGGTAATTTGGTGGGTTGTTGGTTTATGCGGGGGCATGATTACTTAGATTTGGGGTCTTTGATTAAAAATTTCTTACGCAAGCCGGGCTTCTGAGCTTCTACGGGAGTACCGCCACTGCGTGCATGACACTCTGTATGAATGTTGAGAAACTTTGAAAAGTATGTCAAGATAGTAGTGTGGTGCTCATCTATCTGCCTACCCCTATGGGAAAACGGCGTGATGGTTAGTTTATTAACTTTATAATATTTGTATACCTAGTAACTCCTTAGAATAGATTTGAATAATTTTAATGATGTTAATTTATTGCACAGTTGGTAGACATGCAATGTCTCATCTATTGCACAGATGGTAATCATGCAATGTCTTATTTATTGCACTGTTGGTAGACATGCAATGTCTGATTTATTGCACAGATGTTAGACATGCAATGTCTGATTTATTGATCAGTTGGTAGACATGCAATGTCTGATTTATTGCACAGATGGTAGACATGCAATGTCTTATATATTGCACAGATAGTAGACATACAATGTCTGATTTATTGCACAGATGGTAAACAATCAATGTCTGATTTATTGATCAATCGGTAGAAGGCAATGTTTGATTTATTGATCAGTTGGTAGACTTGCAATGTCTGATTTATTGGATAGTTGCTAGACATGCAATACTGATACAAATGTTATTTGAAAAAAATACTCGTACATCGAATAAAAGGTATTATCAAAGTCCTCAAACAAATATCACTAATGCTACCAGAAGAATTTAATTATGCAACTTTTTGCTTCTAAATTCTTTGATGCTACTGATCATCAAAGAATCCAATAATCTAAATCTTAACACCGTTAAAAGCATCATCAAACCAGTGTTTAAAAAGCAAAAACGAATAAGATCCATGACAAAGTGTCACAGTTAGAACTTGAAAACATTGCAATCATAAGATACACTCCATAATCCAACAACTTGATGTAGCGGATGTTATAACAGCAAAGAGCAGCAATCCAAGAGTTTACCCAGCAATATCTGATAGAATAATTGTTACAACAGCAACCAGGAGCAATCTAGAGATTTGTTCATTTCTTTATATCAAACACCTGACATATTAGCTACTACATCAGCATCCAGGATCAATTAAGAAATAACCCAGCAACGGAGATGATGACTACTACAAAAGCAATCAATTTATGATGTTCCATAACCCAGAATTATCATAGCAAGGAACAATCATGAGACCCACCAACTATTTTAAACAAGAACTGTAGAATTGGTGGTCTGCTTTGGATTGGCCATATCAACCAAACCTTAAAAGCAACATTAAAACGTAGTTTGTTACACATTGAGACTGGTGGAAACTAGACCATTGGATCAAGACAGTGAACAACAACAGATTACATGAAGAGTAAGGCTAAGAGAAGGAAGCATTGGAAAGTGAAAAGTTTGATAACATCATCAAGGAGGCTTTGCAAGAGTTGTATGGCTATTTGAGTAAGTAAACGGATAAAGCACTCTTCCAGAAAGCAAAGGATCACGGTTCAAAGCATATCTTTTAACTTCGATGAGAGACATATTCTTCTGATCAATATTAGAAAATGGTTTCAGTTGACAATTTGATTTATTTTTCACTCACTCAGAACTCATTTGATATTTATTGTTATGCTATGTGATCTATGGTTTATCTTATAAACATCGAACTTAAGGTTAGTCAGTAGACCCTAAAATGTATTTCTATATTGTTAGGCATTACTTATTTATGAATTATTTATATTTAGAACAAACATTACGGTTTGGGCTTACGGTATATAAGAAACGAGAAAGAATATTCGAATAGTGTGAGTGAGTTCGATCCAATTAGAATTGTATTTTATTTCCATTTTTCTTCTTTTTCTTCTTGTTCCTCTTCTGTCGAAGGTTGGACAACATCATGGCTGTTTCTTCCCTCGATACAGCAGCTCTAAACATGGACGTCGTGCTGCAACTGAACCATTTTCGAAGGTTTTATAGCCGGGATTTCTTCTTCTCCCGACACTTAGTTTTCTTGAAATTTAATTGTATCTCAATAGAGACGAAGATGCAAACTGGAAACTGAATATGGATGATCAAGGTGTTTACAGGACTTATGACCTGTCTTCCTCTTTCCGCCTGCAGACGACAATTTTGGATGATGAAAGACTGGTTTCCAATCACATACGAATATATCCAGTAGGTTAACTGAAAAACATATTTTATAAAACTGTAAAAATATTAAATTATTATCGTAGCTTTAATATATAGTTTATTTTTTATAGAACATACTTTGAAAATACTTTTATTAACTGATTCTGACATTAATTATATCAAAATACGTTATGATTTAAGGAAAATTTGTTATTTATAATACAATAGTCAGAATGGAAGAGTTAAATGTGTTTTTTTATTAATTTAAATATCAAATACAAGTAACCCACGTTGATCGCGGGAGATGCGTTCCGGATATGGCCGCGATAAGTGAAATTCCGCACTCAATGATGGATTAAAAAAAAACATTTTAAGATTCTAAAAGACGTTTTATTTTTAAAATAAACATGAAATAACAATGTCATAACAAAATACAATTCATTATTTTTTTCCGCTTTGTTAAAAATAATCTAGATTTCCTTGTTTGGCCTCTCTACGTTTATTGTGTAAAATGTGTCTATAACCGTCAAATAATCCATTACAAACCACGCTTCATAGCACTCACTCGCTCATAATCTTCGTCATTTTGTTCTAACAACTTCATCTTCTTTCCGTGTCCTGTCAGGTCTCCCCAACGTTGACTATCACCCTTGAGTAGGCCTCCCCGTCCTGGGCAGCTCGGAACAGCTCCCCCACGGTCCTCAGCCCCGTCCACTCTCGGATGTTCCTCAGCCAGGAAACCCGCCTTCTCCCAACACCTCGTCGACCCTCAATCTTTCCCTCCAAGATCAGATGTAATAGTGCGTACTTTTCGCCTCTCAGAACATGGCCCAAGTAGGACACCTTACGGGCTTTGATGTTGCTCAGCAACTCCCTGCCAACTCTGGCTCTATGGAGAACGTTTGTGTTGCTGACCATGTCAGTCCAGGAGATACGTAACATCCTTCGGTGTATCTACATCTCAAAGGCCTCCAATTGGTTCATAACATTGACATTAAGGATCCATGACTCCACCCTGTATAACAGCACTGACCAAACATAGCATTTGACCATTCTTTGTTCTAACAACTGCATGCATTGATTGTGAAGAGAAAATGGCCTTTTTGATTATTTTAACACCTAATTTTCGGTCCATTTCCTGCAGCTCTTCATTAGTTAAGGGTTCACCGTGTGATTTTAACAGAGTCTGAATGTCATCTACATCAACACCTTCTATGGCTCCGGAATTGGCTATAAGACTAATATCTTTGACAATATTTTGAATATCAAGCTGTACAAGTGTTATTGAAAATACCCCGTTATAATGAATCTCTTCTATTCTCCTCTTCCATTCATCCCTCTCTTGTGCAGCTCTTTTGAAATCTGCATATGATAAGCAGCGCACGTCCACCAACCAGGTACTCTCGGTGCTCTCGGTGTGGGCGTCCCGTAGAGTTTGTCCCCTCGGTCATACCCTCCATTATGGCATGCAAAAGACCTTCTTGACGTATTACATGGCCGATCCATTATGCACGCCTTTCGGACAAGGTCCTGAGCAGGTGCCTTCCTCCTTCGATTCCTTGAAGAACTTCCTCATTCGTGATGTGGTCTCTCCAGGAAATTCCTAATAGTCTTATCTCTTTCGGATAGGCACCATGTCTCGCAGCCGTACATCAAGATACTCCATACATAGGTCTTGATGAGGAGTATTCTCAGTTTTATGTCTATATTATTTGATTCTATTATTTTCGACATTTTATTAAATGCAAGCCTAGCCTAATGTATATAGCTGTCGACCTCGCTCTTAGACCGACCGTCCCATGTTATTTTGCTCCCGAGGTAAACGAACTCCTTTGTGTTCTTTAGTGGAACTCCTGACAACACTACTCTCATCTGATGTTGCGTAGTACAGTAGAACGTCGTTTATCCGGACGTCAGTTAAGTGGGACGTCAATTATCCGGACAAGCCGAGATGATGAAGCGTTCTGTACCGTGACCTACACAAGACTAAGCTTACCCCACCACACCTACACAACGTTGTTCTTCTCTCCTCCCTCCTCCTCTCGTTCTCCCCCACATCCTACGGACAGTCAGTCTCCCGCTGTATTCGAGTTTCAACCTGTCATTATTTATTTGAGATTACGTGTGTATTATCATTAGTCTGTAACAGTATTTAAGTGTATTCTGTTTTGTTTACTGGATCGCCTTGATTTTGATTTAGATACAGTCTTTTATGATGCGTTTATTGTCATATTTAGATAGCTAGTTTTAAAATAGCACTATTTCTGTACTTTATGTATTATTTAATAGAAATTAATATGATCTAGAAGACTTAAAAACGAAAATGTCTAACACAACGAAATATGTGTGCCAAGGTACCAATAAAAAATATATTTGATTACTTTTTAAGTCATACTGCTTAGGTTAAAAAATCATCATATTTAATCATTAAGATTGAAAAATAATGATTAACAATTATTTATTACAATGAAAATATTATTAGCAAAAACCCTTCACTTTTAGAACCTGGGTTTTCATTATTAACCCCTAACGGACGTGAGTCATCTCTGACGTGACAACAGAACTTTGTCACTGCGGTCATAATGGCACATGTGAGATGACATGATGAATCATGTTGGATCTTGTTGTCTGTGGAATGGAGTGATTAATATACAGTGCTTTTATAAAATTAAATATTGATAGAATAACAACATATAAAAAAGACACAAAAGCTAGCGTCTGATAAGGGTTAATACATTTATATTCCATTAAGATATAATGTAGAAAAGCATATAAAATATATGAACTGTACATATTTTTCATAATTATAGTTTTATACACTTTTTATAAGGTATTTTTAGAAAGATTATTTAAAAAAATACCCATATGCATAACAAAAAGAACCACAATTATTCTTTTTTTAAACTTAAGGTACCACATAATACGGTTTTCACTAATCATAACACTGTTTTTCCATTTATATGAGATTCTTTATTTCAAGTACACTACTGTCAAAAGTGTTGATAAATAAACTCACACAAGTGTATATAAACAGTGTTTTGATAATGAAATTCACTATATTTTTATAATTACATGTTTTATTAACATCATTGCATATGTTTACATAATTAAAACATAGTATTGGCTGTAAAAGACATCTCTAATAGAAAAGTACTTATTTATTTTTTTATCTAAGTAGGAACTTATTAAAATGTTACATGTGTAGGTTCAGTTATAGTTGAAAAATCTTTATTTAAACTTGAATGAGGAAACCAATGCCGTCTCGAATCTATTTTATCAAGCCGCAATGTTAAGTTTATAAATCTGGGTCCATCGATCTGACAGCTGTCAAATGTCAGACAATTTTGGTAAAAATATAGCGAATTTTTCGAAACAATTAAAAAAACATAAACATTTTTAACGATATTATTGCATTAGGCATTATTATTATGAATTTTGAGTTTTCTGTGGCACAAATTTTGAAGTTTAAAATATTATGAATTTTGAGGTTATATCGAAAGATTATTTTGAACATTTTACATACCAAAGTTGTACACAAACTATATTATACAATTCGATGTGTGTTCAATATTTCAATGCTGTCTTGAAAGTATTGACCAGGCCGTAATCACATAGATAATATTTGCAACATGGAGCTATTGTAGGCCGTTAGTATGTGTCTCGTGCCGTGATCTCGTATTTTATTTCGATTATAAATGTGAAATAAATGTAAAATACGAATACGATCGTATTATTATTCCTTATATACGTGTTACAAATATTTTAATATACTACATTTGTGTTTCCGCAGTGCCGGTATGTCAATTTTACTTTCTCTTCGTGCCGGGCCATTTGTAAAGTATTTATATGCATTTTCTTCAGTGTGTTTACTTTATAAAAGTACTAGTAATATATTGAACACGCATTGAATTGTATAATATAGTTTGTGTACAACTTCAAATTTTGTAGCACAGAAAGCTCAAAATTCATAAAAAGAATGCCTAATGCAATAATATCGTTGAAAATGTTTTTTTTATTAATTGTTTCGAAAAATTCGCGATATTTTTACCAAAATTGTCTGACATTTGACAGCTGTCAGATCGATGGACCCAGAGTTATAAACTTAACATTGCGGCTTGATAACATAGATTCGAGACGGCATTGCAATGTGTATTTGAGTATTATGAATATTATTTAATCATGTTGAAAATGTAAACTTTCTGATGATTGATTTAAATAAATAATATATAATGGATTTTATCCAACCTTTAGACAACTCATTTGGGTAATGTTATCTATTCAATTATACAATATTGTGAAATTAAATTGTTTCAAATAGAACCATTGTCATTAACAGAAAGTTTGCTATCTGGGGCCATTATCAATGTACTAGGCCATATCTAATATTTAATTATATTCTCGTGAACAGAAATAAGTTATACGATATTTATAATAAAGTTCATATACAATGAAAGTATAAATATGTTTTTGATTATATTAAAAGTCCAATTTTGAACCTGCTTCCTAACTAACTGACCGTTATGCTGTCTCCCCGAAGTATGAGTTATTGCACCCAGTGGCGTGCCTAGGGTCAACCAATAAGGAAAGCCCGTCCGACATTTTGTGTTACAGCAATCCGATAAATCTGCGAGGTCGAAGATGTGGTCAGATGGGGACGTCAAAGACGGCGATACTGGCATCAACACGTAGAAAGGATGAGCTCAAATAGGATACCACACATAGCTCTCCATGGAACGCCAAACGGACAACGCCGACCAGGAAGACCCCCGAAACGGTAGAGAAAAAGCTGGAGTTCAACGTCTCAAGAGAACCCACCTGAAATAACAGACTCCTGAGTCTACCAAAAGTGAAGAAGAAGAAGAAGATATTAGTAGAGGGTCACGATAATTTATTTTTCCGGATTAAAAGAGTTTTATCTTTCTAAATTAATTTCGTGAATTAATTGATTTAAAATCCCATTTTTGGCGCATTTTAAATCTATACAAAAAATATTTTTTTGCGTCATCAAACGCATGTTCTTGTATAATATATTAATGTATTTTCAAATACAAGACGGAATGTAATTAATAAGAAATAAGCTATAAATAGACAATAATAATAATTTTTTAACGCCGAAACACGAATTACAATTACAATTAAATTTTCATAAATAAATTACATAATCTTTCTTTTCATAACATTTCTGCACATAACGTAAATGACAGATAGCATTCTGACAATAGAAATGAAGTTCGTGACACATCGAATAGTAACATACTTCAGAGTGATAAAGCCCGGCTTCAAATCCATACAAAAAAATGTAGATATCTTCTGGTATAAATGCGCCTAACTATATGATTACAAACCAAAAATACATAAGTGCGACAAAGACCCTTTTACAATTTGCAAGCCCAATATGAAGCCCATCGAAAACATGAAATAAAACATGTGGAAGAAGGCGATTTCGCGGGCATCTCACCTATGGTAAGTATGAGTGAAATAAAATACGGCGCGTATGAGTGGAACAAAACATACACTTAGGTCATTTTTGCGCATGTCAGTGGAGGAATTTGCAATGCAACAAATTAAATTGCTTTAACTCGCGCAAAAAAACATTGTTTTATTATAATTTTTTTAAGGCAAACCCGGCTTTTCGGCTTGTATGGAAGTACAGCCACTGGTTGCACCTAATCATAAAGGGCAGGAAAGAGGGTCATCGAGATGAGTAGAAGACAGTTCTCCTGACTCTAGAACATATGTGATTGGACGGGGATTAGAACAGATGAGGCGCTGTTTAAAACCGCACAAGACATACTCTCAAGTGATAGTCGACGTCAGGGGAGTTCTTACATGACACATAAAAAAGAAAGATGAAGGCACAGCTTGCAAAGATACTAAAGTACATTAACCACAGTTTCAAAAATAGATAATCACCGAGTCATCACCCTGATGTTGGTCACTACTGTTGGTATCAAAACCGGTTGGCAGTAAGAGTGATCACCATTTTACTATGTTTAACCTGTAAGCTGCTGAATAAAACCGGCATACTGTTTTCGCTGTGTTGGATTATTTTCAAGAACCGTATTATTATCAAAAAAACGTGTTTTATCTACTTTTTATCGATGAAACTCCTAGAAGTGGTCCTATTGTCCATTATGGATGTTTGATATGATACAATTCACTTCACATGTTCAGTTTTTTTAATGTTTTTACACAATTAACTATCAAAAACAAACACACGTGACACTATTCCACTTCTAAACAAAACACCTCACGAAAAGAATACACAATAGTTAACCTTTTGTTCGAAATTGTTTGAAATATAACGTTTTTTGAATGTATACAAATACTTGTAGACAAATACTGGATTTTTACCCATTGCGGGTTAATCATTTTTAAGGATAGTGTAGATTGATCAACAAACAGTGAAGTTATTAAAAATATTAGCATATATACAAGTCCAAAAATTTGTCAGAAGTGGTGTCGTAAGAAGGCGGAATGGGGAATGTTGTTAAACATAACCCAACCAATGACAGGTCATAAGACCTGTTAACGTCTCGACTACCATATTCTATTTCCAAAAAAAAAATTACATCTTCGTCTCTATTGATCCTTGAAATATAATTTGGATCGCTAAAATCGATGAAACAGTTTATATGAAACCGAATTCGCGTGCCAAAAAAAATCGACTGGAACATTCAACATCAAAGATGGTACTAATTAGAACTGATTTGAATATTTTATCACTCAAAGTTACAAAGAACTAATTTTACTTTCGCCTAAAACCAAATATTAGAATAAAAAATTATTCAAAGATGTCAGTATTAGTACCTAAAAGTGAAAAATGACTATGCATGCGATCCGCAGCTTACGGATTAACTATCTAACAGGTCCTGTAAATAAGCAGAGATGTTGGACTGTCAAACTCTTTATCCCGACTTTTTCTCCAGCCGTGGGCTCGCACCTTGGTGTTATTCTTCTTCTTCTTGTCCTGTCACACCGTGGTGCATAGGAACCCAAGGAACCTTTTCCATCCGACTCTATCGCATGTCTGATGCCTAACATCATCCCAAGTGAGGCCTGCTGCTTTAACCTCGTCCTGTAGGGCTCTTCTCCAGATGGTTCAGGTCTGCCTCGCTTCCTCTTTCCCCCCATAGGGGACCAGTCTATTGCAGCCTGAGCGATGCAGGCTGGGTTCCGTCTCTTGGATCTGCTCATTCAAAATGATTTTGTCAGTGAAGTAATACGACAAGTCAACAAGACTTTGGCGGTTTCAGGTTGTCTCTATGATATCATATGGAACAACAAGTATATTATGAGAACTGACAGTAAGGTCAGAATATACAAAACCTGCGTTAGGCCTATACTGACATATAGCATTGAGACCAGAGCGGATACCACAAGAACGAAGGCTAAAGTGCAGGTGGCAGAGTCGCGGACGCTGAGGATGACAGCAGGAAAGACTCTCCGAGATAGGGTGAGGAACACGGCTGTCCGCGAAATCTGCAAGGTGGAAGATGTCGTGAGATGTAGCAGACAACGCAGAAGATGCCAGAATGCGCACGTGCAGAGGATGGATCCACCAGAATCCCACACGCTGTGGCGCATCAGATTCCTGCCGGCTATGGCGACGGAGGGATAGCTGGGAGTCGACTTCCCAAGAGAGGCCAGCCTGATTACAGGAACAGACCAAAGGTATAAAAGAAGAAGAAGAAGACTTGAGTTCAAGAATACCACTGGTCTAAGGGGTTAAGAAATAAGTCACGAAACGAAGATATACTTTATTGAGTAAATATTTATTTGTCAACATAAATATACATTTAATAATCCAAAACAATTTGCGGGATATATCATATTATTAAGTACATGTCATTTAACAGTGTATCTGAGATACATAGACTATATATAATACTAGGTGGTCCTACGGGGGCCCGCTACGCTCTAGGCCCCCCGTCTCATCACTAATACGCACATCTTACCTCTCACTACAATCCTATATACGCTTGTTAATTCCTGGACAAAGAACCGTAAAGGAAGATGTTTGAATCCCAATATTATCAAGTCTGTGGGTCTGGATATGAACCTGGCAAAGACAAGCATTGATGCAACGAGCGTTAAAAAATTATTAATTTGGAATATTGCTATAAAATCATAATTGAATTATTTAATTGTCGCGACAGCTGTTTTGCCAACCACTGTCAACATCATCAGGTGTATAACAAACAACTATAACAGATATTCGTAACACCCATCATGTTGTTTATAACATTGGTTGGTAAAACAGCTGTCGCGACAATTTCATAGAAATTAAATGAATAATATATATTTTATTTCTATAAAATTGTCACGATAGCTGTCTCGCTAACCAAAGTTGGCATCATACGGTGTTACAAACAACATTTGACGGGTGTCAAAAACATTAGTAACACCTAATGTTGCCAACACTGGTTGGCGAAACAGCTGTGGCGACAATTTCATATAAATTAAATAAATAACAATAATAATTTCTATGTAATTGTCACGACAGCTGTTTTGCCAACCAATGTCAACATCATCGGGTATTACAAACAACAGTTGGCGTGTTTTACGAGCATCAGTTACAGTTGTTTGTTGTGTACCTGATGATGGTGACAATGGTTGGCAAAACAGCTGTCGCGACAATTAAATAAATAAATTATGATATTATAACAGTGTTCCAAGTTAAAAAGTAAATAATGTTGAAGGATCATAGGGTTCCTGCCGAAACAATGAACTAGTACTGTATGATTTGTAGAGCCTTTCACAGTGCATTAATAAAGATTTTTTGCTTAATGCTCCCCAATCTTAATAGATGACGCTAGTGTAATAATAAACATAAAGCGATCGCTCAACACAACCAATGACAGGTCATAAGTCCTGTAAGCGCCTCGGCCACCACATTCTGTTCCCAGAAAAACAATTTACATCTTCGTCTCTATTGAGATACATTTTTCAAGTTTATATGTTGTTATGTATGTTAAACATAAACAAAATATCATCGGTGCAACCTTCCTTTACAATTCTTTTATCAGTGAATTTCACACTATTCGAAGCATACATCGAAAAACATTGAAACTTCAAAATGCGATTCTTATATTTATCTCCATTGGAAAACATACGTATTCATTAATTTTGTCATTTATACATATCACAGTGCAATATAAATAAATGTATTAAATTGGAAACAAATCATAGATTAAATTGGAAACAAATCACAATTACAATATGTAACAAAAGACTACCGGCAAATGTTTTAAAACCCAACCTAACATAAATAAGTGTCGATATTTAATATAATCCAATTTACATCTTCGTCTCTATTGAGATACAATTAATCCTTGTAAAAAACAAAATGTTGTAAAAAAAACAAAAACTGGTCCAAGTTAAAAATAGGATGTAAATTGGAGTGACATCTCCAGGCGTTATCTAGCAATACGTTAATGGCGGTAGCCTTTCACATTACGTTAATAAAAAGATCTTCTGCTTAATGCTTAAATCCAATCTTCATAGATGGCGCTAGTATGTAGATTGAAACTAACATGTGAAGTTTGGTGTTACATAGTAGCATATAATACAACTTCCAAAAATTTGTCAGACATGGTGGTCGTAAGAAAAGGTGGAATGGGGAATGTTGTATTACATAAAGCGTGCGCTTAACCCAACCAATGAAAGGTCATAAGTCCTGTAAACACCTCGATCACCATATTCTGTTTCCAATTTGCATCTTCGTCTCTATTGAGATACAATTAATCCTTGAATAAATAAGTGTATTCGAATAATGGTGTAAAACTCCATATTAAATCATTAATAATAATGAAAACATCTGTTTTCTAAGAAGTTTTATTGTGTTTTATGCGAATGACATGTTTCGCCTTGCTAAGGCATACATTTGATAATGCCTTAGCAATATGAAACATGTCATTCCCATAGAATACAATAAAACTTCTACAAATCAAATGTTTTCATTTGTATTAATTATAAATATTACAGATTTATTAATAAGTATATATTCAAATGGTAATTTATTTTATATTATCAGCATTTTCAATAGGTTATTACTTGAAATATTAGGTAAGGTTAGCTTACACTACCAAAATAAGTATTATATAACCTAGAAAAATTGGATTAATTAGGTAGGGTTATGTTAGGTTAGGTTGAGGTTCTAATGATTGGTAAAGCATGATGGGGTATGTCTTACTGGAAGGTATACTTGTATAAAATATCACAAAAAGCCAAACTGCATTACATCAACAGCAATATCGGAGATCCTTGGAGATTGACGTCTTTCACATTAGTGAAAGTACGTTCAGAAGACAAATACTCTCGACTTTAGAGAGTATCTTGTCTTCTTAATGTCAAACCATCTCTCATGCATTCATGGTATATAATTATATTGTAAAATGTATAAAACTAAGACAGAGGATGTTAAGGTGTTATGTGTGGTCTGTTCTGTTATATGGGTGTGAGACATGGACATTAAAAGTAAATACAATGAACCGGTTAGAGGCATTTGAAATGTGGCTTCACCGAAGAATGTTCAGGATCACATGGACAGACAGAGTGACGAACACAGAAGTCCTGAATCGTGCAGGAGTAAATAGAGAGCTGCTGACATTGATCAAAGTCCGCAAAATTTCATATCTGGGTCACGTTCTACGAGGAGAAAAATATCACCTGCTGCATCTAATTTTGAAGGGAAAAATAGAGGGCCGCAGGGGGGCAGGGAGAAGGCAGATCTCTTGGCTGCGCAATGTGAGGGAATGAACGGGAATCGGAACTGTGGAGGAGCTATTCTGGACAGCGCAGGATAGGGAAGAGTTTACCAGAGTGATCGCCAACGTCGGGGGTACCTGACAGGGCACTTTAAGAAGAAGAAGAAATATACATTATATTTTACCTGTTCACTCAATAGATGCATTAAACATTGATATTGTTTGTAATGTCTGTTGAGATAATAAACTGATTTGATTTGATATCAATAAATCCTATTCACTGGACGCTAGTCTTAGCTCTGAAAATGCAATGTGACCACAGACATTACCGACAGTGTTATGACACTGATAGTGAAAGAGAGAATGTCCAGCACCAAATAACCAGACACACCCAGCTAAGGGATGGTAACCCCTATAGAATAAACCACCAGAGAAAGCAACGGTGATACACTCTGATTATGTATTGTTTATCATTTGAATATTCATTGTGACACAAGAAAAAAAATATGTTAGGTAAGTCAAAATTTATTAAACTATATTTTATAACTCCGACTCCGTGTAGCACAGAGGAAACACGAAAGAGCCATGCTGCACGTAAGACTCTCAGACCGGATAAGAAACACTGAAATACGTAGAAGGCCGGGCCGTAACAGATGTCGTCGCAAGGGTAGCGAAGCTTAAATGGTCATTTGCGGGACATGTTGCGAGATTGGCAGACGATAGATGGACCAGAAGGGTGTTAGAGTGGAGACCCCGCGAAGACAAACGAAACAAAGGGAGACCCCCCACACGATGGTCCGATGACATTACAAGAATTGCTGGCAATTGGATACAAAAGGCATAAGATAGGGATACGTGGAGAAGTATGGGGGAGGCCTATATCCAGCAGTGGACGACAACGGCTGTCTAAGTAAGTAAGTAACATGACCAAATCTAAATAGCTGTGATTCACTTTAATATTTTCTAATATATTATTATTTACATAAGGTTAGGTTAGCATAGGTGAAGTTACCAAGCCAGTGGTGACATATGGTTCTGAGTCATGGACAATGACTCTAAAAGAACAACAAATAATATACTGGTTTGAAAATAGGATACTTAGAATGATCCTGGAACCTAGACCTGGTGTTGCAGCGGGAACTTGAAGGCATAGGACCAACCAAGAGATCCGTACGATGACCCAGCAGCCCCTTATACCGAGCAACGTGAGAGCCGGTCGCCTAGCATTGATTGGGCATGTATGCCGAGCCGAAGAGACCAGAGCAATCAAGACCCTGTACGCGTCTAAATCGACTGGAGTAAGACCTCTAGGAAGAACTAGACAGCGCCTAATGGACTGGCTGACCTGGCTAGGTGGGGCGAATCGGACTGCTGGGAGCAAAAGGCGCAGGATCGAGGAGCTTGGCAAAAAATCATCAAGGAGGCTAAAACTCTTCAAGAGTTGTATGGCCATAGGAAGACAAGACAAGGTGAAGTAAAATAAAATTAGGTTAGGTTATAAAACATCCAATTTTTTAATGTATTTTTCTACAGACATTTAATAAAAAAACAGATTTTTTTTGCATGTTTCTCGGAATGTATGGAAGTGAAGCATGAAACTGGCAAAAGAAGGATGAAAGTAGAATAAATGCAGTAGAAATGAGATCTCTAAGACGAATGTGTGGCAAATCTGTATATGATAGAGTGACAAATGCAAGTATAAGAAGTGAATGTGGTGCGAATGAAAGTGTTATGAACAAAATAAGGAAAGGGTCATTAAGATGGTTAGGACACATGGAAAGAATGAGTGAAGATAGAATGGTAAAGAAGGTATATGTAAACGGCGTGAACGGAGCTAGAAATAGAGGAAGGCCGAGGAAAACGTGGCACGATCAAATCAATCAAATATTGAATGTCGGACACGTGAGGAGTCGGAGAAATCGACGTGCGTGCATGACAAGATGTATGAATGTAGAGGAAGTATGTCAGGACAGAACAGTGTGGCGTTCCATTCTTTCTGCCTACCCCTCCGGGGAGAAGGCGTGATGGTTAGTTAGTTAGTTAGTTAGTTAAGAAAAAGGTAAGATAAGAAAATACAGCGAGGTCAACTTATATAATTGGAATGTATTATAAATGTTATTATAGAATCTGATACGAATAACTTAACGGAAGACGGTAAGAACATCTACCCGTATCTTGTAAATTCTCAAATTAAAACAATATCGAGAATACTTTTCGGCAGAATCACATTTCAAAGTTAGAATACTTTTCAAAAAAATAACAAAAGAACTCAATTCGTTTGTTGACTTATCACTAGAGACCTGAATTACACTATTCGATTTCATCGTAGTTTTTTTTAAGACAATTTCAATGGTGCGAAAACAAAATATTGATTTTGAAACTCCTTGCAGCGCAACTGGTCTTGGGATTATGCCAGAAGTCTGTTGGAAGGCGAAACCTGGGAATAAATCCGCAGCAAGTGATCAATAGAAGTATTTCCTAAATTAAATCAAATAATTTTGCTTCCTTCAAATAGTTATTACATGTTTTATGTTATACCCCCTATATTTTAAGCGTTTGATTACTAAAATACTGAATTTTCTACATAAAGGCTAACCGTGATTCTGAAAATCTAAGTTATTTCTATTCACAAGGCGTTATACACAATTTTTTTATGGTTTAGAACTGTTTTTTCACACTTGAGTTTATCTTTCTCTACATGTTTCTTGGGAAAATCCGTGTAGCTCATCTTTCTAGACCGACGTTTCAGAGATCGTGACGGTATCGTGACAGGATCGTGACGGGATCGTGATGGGATCGTGACGGGATCATGATGGGATTGGAACGGGATCGTGACGGGATCGTGATGTCAGAGATATGACATAACCACCCTGAAGATGGAGATTGACATGATCACATTGAACGAAGGCCGACATCTCCATTTTTGATGTAGATGTCGACCTTCATGGCAGAGTGGTAAGAGCTCTGACTTCCATACCGAAGGTCCCGGGTTCAATTACCAGCGATTGTAGCCTGATTCTCACACTGTCTTTGGTCTGGTGTAGAATTCACGTGACAGTAAAATGCCGATAGATTGGCTACCTATCACATGTCATGAGAATCAATATAATAGCTAACATAAATTGTATACAGTAATTGGGTTCAAATGACCTGTTGTATACAAGGAAAAAAAAAACATAACCACCCTGAAGAAGGAGACTGCAACGATCTCGGAAACGACGGTCCAGAAAGACGGACGGATTTTCCCAAGATCCCAAAACACGTATTGCTAACAACCGTGAAAATCTACGCAATTATGTTTAGAAGGTATACACTTCTACATGAATGATGAAGGCGAGACCTTCGAAATATGTGGAGAAAAATAAACTCAAAAGCGAAAAAAAACAGTTATTTAATTCATAAAAATATCGTCATCATGAAATTCAACAGTTAGGAAGTAAAATGGTTTTTTTTATTTTGTTATTACAGTAGTATAAAGAAAGCATATATTTCATAATGGAAGCATTTATAAATTATAAAATTGTGTTTCTTGAACAATGATATTAATCAAATGATTCTACAGAAATCTCTTGATGGAAGTTCATTTTAAATAATAATGAAATTAAAAAATGTTTTTTTAACTACTTCCACTTTTGTCTTCATTTCGACAGCGACCGGTTTCGCCAAGCTCGATGCCAGCGAGTTTGTCGATGCCAGCGAGCCTGGCGAAACCGGTCGCTGTCGAAATAAAGACAAAATTGGAAGTAGTTAAAAAATACCTGTTTTCTAGAAGTTTTATTATATTTTATGACAATGACAAGTTTCGCCTTGTCGTTGCCATAAAATAAAACTTAAAAAAAAATACATTTTCATCCGTATTTAATATGGAACATAAAATGCATCTGTAAATAGCTTTAGAAGTATTTATTGTTTCTTGAAAACTGATGTTAAATAACTCCATATTAAATAATTAATATAAATGAATAGTCTGTTTTCTTGGAGTTCTATTAAGTTTTTTTATGAAATGAGATGTTTCGCCCCTTCTAAGGCATTATCAAATGTTTGTCGCCCTTCTAAGGCATTTGATAATGTCTTAGAAGGGCGAAACATGTCATTTCATAAAAAAACTGAATAAAACTCCTAGAAGACAGACGTTTTCATTTATATTAATGCTTTAGAAGTTATAAAGAAAATAGTAAATAAATAAAATGGCAAAATATACTCTGCTCAGTGGCGGTACTCCCATACAAGCCCGGAAGCCTGGCTTGCGTAAGAAATGTTGAATCAAAACATTAAATCTAAGTAATCGAGTCCCCACAAAATGCATAGCCCACATAAGTGGACGCAATGGACTTCGACTGCTGTACCAGCATATTTCATGATGAAATATATTGGACGAATAATCGAAAACACCTGACTTTGCACCTACAAATCGCAATTATGAAATACGTTGCATGGCCAAAAGTGACGACTCAGGGCCCGGATTCATTCACACAGGTCACTAGAGCAGAGCATCGTGTGCAAAGGGAAGCATATAAAAGCGGTACATCCGACCACCCGATACGTCAGTCAGTATTCCGGCTTCTAACCGACACGAGTCTACGCGAATAAGTCTACGCCATGAGGGATCTCGGACTCCCTCCCGCGCCGACCTACGAAGCCACGCTACTACGTCATTCCTTCTTGCCACTTCTAACCGACACGAGTCTACGCTGTCAAGTCTACATACAAAGAACCTCCGACTCTCCCACCGAGCTACGCTACTATCTACACTGCTACGCCACGTAACTTCCGACGAGTCTTCGCTCCAGCTGACCGATGCTACTGCCCAGCGTGTCATCATCCTCTACTGCTTACCGCCGGACTCTGCCTCCGCCGCTATCGACGAGTACACAATACTGTTAACGTACGATTACTTGTGATCTGTAATAAACGCTGAAACTTCCACTGCTTTTAACACTCACCACACTCCCAAAAACCAACAATCCACCGCCGCAAGCGCTGAACCTCTGTAAGCCAGAAGAGGTTTTGATTCAAAATTTCCTACACAAGCCGAGCTTCTGGGCTTCTATTGGAGTACCGCCACTGACTGCTAATAGGAATAATGGCATAATTCACGTTCTTCCACTCTGTCGGCAGCATCTTCAGGTCTCTGCTTATCACAAGGAAAAAAATTAAGTACGAATACTACGAATACTTGGAATGTTTCAATAAATACATTATACTAGTTAACCCCTGTAGAGCAGCTCACTACATTTACAGTGTAAGAAATTTGGCTTCGAACTGCGGACAGACTACATTTGCAGGTCATATTAAAATAAAAAAAACTTTACTTTAGTCGAACGGCATTCGTGGCAGAGTAGCAACAGCTATGAAATTTATGATTTGCCGAGCAAATACAACAGCTATGATTTGCCGAGATATGGGCTTCACCTCTTATGCGGAGTTGAAGAGAGTTGCCGAGGACCGAGTGGAGTGGAAGAGGAGATGCGTCGCCTTGCTGCGGACCAATCATTTGATTGAGACCAGAGAAGAGATAACGCACCAGCCCATTCTGGGCATTTGATGCTTTTCTTGCGAAACACAACATTCCTATGTGTCTTCAGTCTCCCTACTCACCCGACATGGCTCCGTGTGACTTTTAGCTATTTCCCAAGCTGAAAATGCCGCTAAAAGGGACCCTATTTGAGTGCGAAACTGCGTTCCAGAATTGTTTTCAACAATGACAGAAGCGCTGGGAGAAGTGTATGAATTACCAAGGAGGCTATTTTGAAGCTGATTAGTGTTTCGGATTTCCAAATCAAAGGTTCGATACTTTTTAACACACCTCGTATATTTAACATTTCGCCACTAGTATCAATAGCTAGGTGGCTGATCAGATAGCTTGCCTTTTCTATTTCGCTGGTCACCGGTTCAAATCCCGAGTCATACCTTTTTTTTTTTAACCGCAGTTTGAAACCATTTTTTTTTGTACTGCAAATAAAGCCGGCCGCACTACGGGGGTTAAGGTGGAAGCATTAGATGCCTTCACATTAGGAATTAGGCGCGGCCACATCTTGGGGCCTACACCTTGGTGAGCAGCGTGTGGAGGTTGAGGGTCTCTGGCAGTTCCACGTGCTCCAGGCGAATGTCTGACGGGCTGAAGGGGAACTTGACGGGGAAACTGAACTTGGAATCCATCAGCAGGTTTTTCTAGAACAAAAAGGAATGCGTTAATTCAAATTCGCCGGTTGGAAATTTTTACCCCTCATAAAAGATTATACAACTTGTTTTCATGAAAAATATATAAAATAGTAAACAAATTAGTAATAGTAAAATAGCGGGAAATGTCTATTGGTGGCGATGAGGTTCGCTACCCATCACATCGCGTCTCCCGCGGGGCGAAAAGAGAAGGATGGAGTGCCGCATCGGTTAAAGTGTGACAGTCCATTCTTTCTGCCTACCCTTTCGGGGAGACGGCGTGATGGTTAGTTAGTTAGTTAGTTAACAAATTTTTTTTTAAGATATATTACAATGTTATTTTAAATTAACTTTTGATTTAATCAGTAAAGAAATAATATATTTAACGAATTACAGAATTTTGTTCGCCTCATAAGAAGTTGTAAAATGGTAAATTCCAATAAATGATTTGTATTCCACAAAAAGGTAAATCTGTAATTGTCAAGATAAAAATTGTTTCCCTTTTTATACGATAGATAGAAACTGTACCCATCATTTATATGAATGATGAAAGTCTGTACCCTTCATTTAAATAAAATACAGAAATCTGTACCTCTCATTTATATGAAAGATTAAAATCTGTACCCCACATTTATATGATAGATAGAAAACTGTACCCATCATTTATATGAATTATAAAGATCTGTACTTCCCATTTATATGACAAGATAGAAATCTTTACCCCTCATTTAAATGAAAGATATAAATCTGTACCCCCCATTTATACGATAGATAGAAAATTGTACCCCTCATTTATATGAATGATGAAAATCTGTACCCCTCATTTAAATGAAAAAACCAAATTTATCAAAATTAAAAATATGTACCCCTCATATAAATGAAAGATCTGTACTTCCCATTTACTTGACAAGATAGAATTTATCCCTCATTTAAATAAAATATATAAATCTGTACCCCTCATTTAAATGAAAGATATAAATCTGTACCCCTCATTTATATTAATTATAAAAATCTGTACTTCCCATTCATATGAAAAGATAAAAATCTGTAACACTCATTTAAATGAAAGATATAAATCTGTACCTCTCATTTAAATAAAATACAGAAATCTGTACCTTTTAATGAAAGATAAAAATCTGTACCCCACATTGATATGATAGATAGAAAACTGTACCCATCATTTATATGAATTATAAAGATCTGTACTTCCCATTTATATGACAAGATAGAAATCTTTACCCCTCATTTAAATGAAAGATATAAATCTGTACCCATCATTTAAATGAAAAAATCAAATTTATCAAAATTAAAAATATGTACCCCTCATTTATATGAATAATAAAAAATCTGTACTTCCCATTTATATGACAAGATAGAAATCTGTACCCCTCATATAAATGAAAGATCTGTACTTCCCATTTACTTGACAAGATAGAATTTATCCCTCATTTAAATAAAAGATATAAATCTGTACCCCTCATTTAAATGAAAGATAAAAATCTGTACCCCTCATTTATATGAATTATAAAAATCTGTACTTCCCATTCATATGAAAAGACAGAAATCTGTAACCCTCATTTAAATGAAAGATAAAAATCTGTACCTCTCATTTAAATGAAATACAGAAATCTATACCCCTCATTTATACAAAAGACAGAAATCTATACCCCCTTTTATATGATAGAAACCGTACCCCTTTTTAATATGAAGCACAGAAATCCTCATTTGAATGAAAGAAGTGTGTGTTACCATAAGGACTCACATGTGGTGTAAGTATGTATAAGTATAACAGGACAATGGCAAGAGAAGAGGAGAGGTATGGCCCTGTTTAGAACCTTCCCTACTAAACAAACTTGCCATTGACATGACGAAGGTGAAAGAGGTGCGTTTAAGAGAAAAGAAATACAAAGGAGAAACAATGAAATCACGGATAATAGAAAGACAAAGCCTCTCACCTGATCTGCATGAGGTCCCGTGCGATCCCTCTCGCTGAGACACCCCTGCACCTGCCTGATGAAGTCGGCCGTGATCTTGGGCTCAAACTCCTCGGCGGGCGTGTACAGGTTCAATATCTTGCAGATTTGCAGCGCCGAGAGATCGGGACACATGTCACAGGTGGACTGAACGTCCTGGGGCAGCTTACGCGCCTGCATCAGGTAAACAGCTTGGATCACGGGACACAGCGTCGCGAGAGCCGGAGCCGAAGCCTCAGGACTAAGATTTTCTTTCGCCCACACTTCCAGCGCGGATAAATTGTAACGAATCTGCATGCCTTTTGACCAGCGGCACAAGTCCTTACGCAGTAGAAGCTGGTTGAGACAAGAGGCGCATACGAAATAGTACAACTGTCGGAATATTTGCGCAGCCAATTCCTCGTCGATTCCGAAGAATCTCAGCGTGTCTCGCAGCGACGAGAGGTCCCTCGTTAGGTGCGCGGGCGATCGAGGGGGCGCCGGCGCGGGCGTGGGGACGGGTCCGTCCTGGGAAGGCGCTCTGCCCCTTGGTGCCCTTCCGGAAACCCCGGAGATTTCTTCAAACTCCAGCAGCGCCGGGATTACCAGCTGCTGCAGCTGGAGCTCCAAGGACGTGAGGAGGCCCTGGTAGATCCAGACGGCAATGTCTGACAGCACCTGGCGGTACTCCGAGAGATCGAAGTTTCTCAGACACTGTTCGTTCTGAGCGGGAGTGTTATCCACCTGATACACGACGTCTCCGCTGTACTGCTTTAGACAGTGCAATAATCTGGAATAAACACAAGTTATTTCATTTATTTATTTATAAAGAATACAAACGTTACAGATGCGTCCAAGTCATCTGCAACCTCAAAATTACATAATTAGATATACATATTTTCAAAATAACATTTTTTTAAATAACAAACTACATAAATACTACGGCTACAGAGATAACAATCACAGCATTGATATTGCGTCCCTGAGGCAACTCACACTATCAAGAAATATGTCCACCTCTGAGGCGACCTGATTAAGCTATAAGATTGCCCTACCCACAGGCATAAGGCATTGGCAGGTTGGTTCTGCAGCGCGGCAAATAAAACAATCTGTGCTGTCTTTGACGAAGGTAATTCAGGGACAAATAGACCTACATCACTCAGGACATCCGAGTTTTGTATACGGCCGCCAATCAGCTGAAAGAAGTGAACTCCCAAGTGCATATTCCTCCTTCTCTCCAATGATTGCTAGCTTAGCATACCTAGCAAGAATTCAGTCGGAAGTTAGATTGTTTTGCTAAGTAAGATCAAATTTAACTACAATTTTAATTTTGAAGCACTGTTGCACACAAGGGGTAGGCAGAAAGAATAAATGGCCACAGAGTTCTTTCCTGACGTACTACCCTCGCTTCCTCCGACTCCTCACATGGCCTACATTCAATATTTGATTTATTTGATCGTGCCACATATTCCTGAAAGGAATGTAGAGCGGAAGAAGGTATTATAAACAAAATTATGAAGGGATCGCTGCGTTGGTTCGGACATATGGAACGCATGGATGGAGAAAGAATGGTTAAGAAAGTATACGTTAATTATGTAAATGGGGTACGGAGTCGAGGCAGACTGAGGAAAACATGGCATGACCAAATCAATCAAATTTTAAACGTTGGTCATGTTAGAAGTCGGAGGAATCGACGTGCGTGTATGACTCGTTGTATAAATGTGGAGGAAGCTAGAGAGGTTTGCAAGGATAGAGCAGTGTGGCGGTCCATTCTCTCTGCCTACCCCTGCGGAGAAACAGCGTGATGGTTTGTTTGTTTGCCACATATTCCTCGTTCTTTCTCTATTTCTACTTCCGTTTATAACGTCAACATATACATTCTTTACCATTCTTTCATAATTTCTTTCTAATACTTTCACTCGACTCTCTATCATACTTATGGTATTATAAGTATTATAATAATAGTGTTATTACATGTACCAAGGTGGTCCATTTTAGACTGCAATGTTTCACAAACGTAAATAAAACGGCCTTGATTTGAGCTTGAAACTAAAACCAATCCAAGAATTTGACGCTGGTAAATCTCGCGAAGAGTTGTGCAACATTTTTAGCGTGTGAAACCTGGATAATTGGCATTCCAAGGGACCAGGCCAACGATGGTCAATTAACCAGGTTTTCCAATTATCCAGTTTTTCATGTATCCAGGTCCAGATTGTGCTTTGGTTTTTTAACCAGGTTTTGCAACAACATAAACAGAAAAGCAATAAAAACAATTCATGGATTGATTCATAAAACAATCAATAAAAAAATATATAATTGTTTGATAAGTAAATTGTAATTGTACATACGTGCATACACATAGAAACAATAAATTTTAATATCGCGGCTTGAAAAAAATCAGTTATATGGGCCTGTTTCACACGCTAAAAATGTTGCACAACTCTTCGCGAGATTTACCGGCATCAAATTCTTGGATTAGTTTTAGTTTCAAGCTCAAATCAAGGCTGTTATATTTATGTTTGTGAAACATTACGATCTTAAATGGACCACCTTCGATGAATACAGAACAAATACTGAGGAATTGTCAGTTTACAGAGATCGAGAAAGCAGTGCTCTCCAATTACAGAGGTCGAGAAGGCAGTGCTCTCCAATTACGGACATCGAGAAGGCAGAGCTCTCGAATTACAGAGGTCGAGAAGGCAGTACTCTCCAATTAAAGAGGTCGAGAAGGCAGTGCTCTCCAATTACAGAGGTCGAGAAGGCAGTGCTCTCCAATTATAGAGGTCGAGAAGGCAGTGTTCTCCAATTACAGAGGTCGAGAAGGCAGTGCTCTCCAATTATAGAGGTCGAGAAGGCAGTGCTCTTCAATTACAAAGGTTTAGGGCCAGTATGTTGAGATCAATTAAACAGGTTTCTTTTTTCCAATTAAAGAGGTTTTAGTGCTCCGAGGGGGTGGGGCCTGAACTTTTCTGCCAATTATAGAGTTTTGCCAATTAACCAGGTTCCAATTATCCAGGTTCTACTGTATCTTAATGTGCAAGTAGCGCGTATTGTGAGGAGTCTATCGGTGAACGACATTCATACCTGATTACGTTTAATCAATGATTGGTACCTTAAAGTGTTGGCTAGCCACATGACGGAGACATCCACCTTGTCTCCCTTCTTCTTGACGACCTTCTTGACCCCGTTGATGTAGACGCGGAGCAGCACGCGGACCTTTTCATCGTCGTTGACGTAATCCGTGTACCGGATGCACATGAACAGGACGTACGCAGGCAGGCCGGGCAGCAGCGTCACGGCCGTACGAGGGGATAATTCTGCAATACATTACATAACAGATTAGCTTATATTTAAAAAAAAAGAATAACACATAGACAAACCAAAACAAATCCGATCCGTTGCGAGAACGACACTCCGAGATAGAGTAAGAAATTCTGAAATAAAAAAGATCTGTAATGTGGAAGATGTCGTGCGATTGGGAAGACTGAGAAGACGCTACTGGAGACATCATGTGGAAAGAGCATGTTCTGAAAGAGTGATAAATATAGCCGCAAATAAACTACCAACAGGAAATCAACCTGCAGGAGTCAGACCACCTAAAAGATGGCGAGACAGTTGGACATCTGTATCCCAGGAACAGGCTCCGAGAAACAACAGGACACAGTCCTAAATAAAGCAGAAGAAGAAGACATAGACAAACAGACGCATAGATAGACAAGGAGTAGACGTACAGACGAATAATATGCAGTAACATTAACATTAATAGTAGGTAATCTAATAATGGAAGATCATTTTGATACAATAATAAAACAAAATGATGTTTTTTATTTATTGTTTCTCGAACAATGGGGTAAAACTGGATATGAAATAATTAAAACAAATGAAAACGTCTGTTTTATACAAATTTTAGACAAACAGACGCATAGATAGACAAGGAGTAGACGTACAGACGAATAATATGCAGTAACATTAACATTAATAGTAGGTAATCTAATAATGGAAGATCATTTTGATACAATAATAAAATAAAATGATGTTTTTATTTATTGTTTCTCGTCTCAAATGAAAACCTATTTTATACAAATTTTATTATAAACTAACTAACTAACCATCACGCCGTCTCTCCGAAGGGGTAGGCAGAAAGAATGGACTGCCGCACCTTTCTTTCCTGGCATATTTCTCTCGCTTCCTCAACATTCATACATCGTGTCATGCACGCGCGTCGATTTCTCTGACTCCTCACACGGCCGACATTCAATATTTAATTTATTTGATCGTGCCACGTTTCCTTCGGTCTTCCTCTATTTCTGGTACCATTTACATCATTTACAACATATAATTTTTTTACCATTCTTTCTTCATTCATTCTTTCCATATGTCCAAACCATCTTAATGATCCTTTCATTATTTTGTTCATGACACCATCATTCGCACCGCATTCACTTCTTATATTTTCATTCGACACTCTATCATACACAGAATATCCACGCATTCGTCTAAGAGATCTCATTTCTACTGCATTTATTCTACTTTCATCCTTCTTTTGCCAGTTCCATGCTTCGCTTCCATACATAAGGGTCGGTAGAAGAACACCATTGTGCACTGCCATTCTAGCTTTTTTGGATAGATTTTTGTTTGCGATGACAACTTTAAGTGCACCATTCACTTTGTTGCCTGCCCCAACCCTTCTTTCAATATCCCTCTCCAATCTCCCATCTCTTGTAAACATACTACCTAAATACACGAACTCACCTACTTGCTCCAAATTTTCACCATTCACGCTAATGTTGCAGACTGTCATGGTTTCTTCCTTTTCAAAAATCATTACCTTGGACTTATTAACATTCATCATCAGATCATTTTGCATGCATACCTTATACATACAATTCGCCAGATTGAAATAACATTTTATTAATATATGAAATAACTATATCTTGTTGAAATAACATTTTTTGCCTGTCCAAGACATTATCACATTTGATAATGCCTTAGACAGGTGAAATACAGTGAAACCCGGATTTTACGTCCCCATATTTAACATTTTCCCGCCAATTGCGTTTTTTTATTTCAGTCCCGATATATTTTAGTACATTTTTTGCCCGCTTAAAATATTCAAAATATGGGAGTTACGCACACTTGACATTGAGTCGGCGCATCGTTTCGGACGTGATTGGTCGGCATTCGGTGCGCAACGTGGTTATTGGCCGACATTTTTCAATTTTCGCCGGTTAACATCTGTCCTGTCATTTGGTTTTCGACTCGATTTGTAAAGCTTTTTCTTTTGGACATTAATCACGATTGTCATTTGCAAACAGTTTTCACGTTTTGTTTTCAGTTTCATTTTGGTTCACGCCTTTTGGGAACTAATCATCATCATCACTAAAAACTAATAATGACGACCTTCGTGGCAGAGTGGTAAGAGCTCTGATTCCCATTCCGAAGGTTCTGGGTTCGATTCCCGGCGATGGCAGTGTGATTGTCACATTGTCTTTGGTCTGGCGTAGTATTCACGTGACAATTTAGAATGTCACATGTCAAGATCAATATATCTTCTGTCAATGTTGTATATAAAAAAAAAAAAAAATTTAATCTACGACTCAGGAGTCATCCAACTTGCGGATCGTAGGTGGCAACAGATAGCCCAAGATAGAAAATGTTGGAAGAGTTTAGAAGAGGCCTATATCCAGCCGTGGAGAAAAATTGGCTGAAAATAAAAAAAATACCCCATCCGCCATGTTCACCAAACATTGCCCCTTCTGACTACCATTTGTTTCGGGTGATCCGATCAGAGCTTACTGATACCCGAGTCTGTTATTTCAGGCGGGTCCTCTTGAGGTCCTCCCTCTTTCTCTCCACCGTTTCGGGGGTCCTGCTGGTCGGCGCTGTCCGTTTGGCGTTCCATGGAGAGCTATGTGTGGTATCCTATTTGAGCTCATCCTTTCTACATGTTGATGCCAGTATCACCGTCTTTGACGTCCCCATCTGACCACATCTTCGACCTAGCAAATTTCTCGGATTGCTGTATTCCTAACTCGATCACGTAGGGTTTTGCCAGTAATTTGCCAATTTAATTGACATTTTGGTTAACGCGTTTCGCGAACTAATCTATGTGATTTGAAAAATAAAATTAATGTTGTTTTTTTCAAAACCCCCCATTTACGTTTTTTTTTCTCAGTCATAGGGGTTTCACTGTATGTCAATCACTTAAAATATAATAAAACTTCTAGAAAACAATATAACTTAAAAAAAAAATAGCTTAAATGTGTGTATCTGTCCCCTTTGATTTGCCGAAATGAAATAACTGTTAATGTCAGTCCCGGATGGACGAGCCTAGGAAGTGAACGAGTGTGACCGGCGAAGGGGCGCCGTTGCGCCCTATAACAGCCTCGGGGGTAAGCAAAGATAAATTTCTCACCGGATACGAGTCGTTGAACTATTAACGTTTCATTGCCAGCCTTGTACTCAAACATCCCCATGTAGTCTCTCTCCTTCTTCTTCACCACAGGCAGCATGCTGGCGTCCCTCTCCCTGGGCAGCGACTCCTCCAACGGAGGCGCCCCCTGGCGTTCGATGCGCTCCTTCAACTCCTCAATCATCTCCTGAAAATCAAACACAACATCAGGATTTACGTTTCATCATCATCATCATCATCATCAGCCGTCTGTCATACACCGCCCCTTATCCATTGCCGCTCCCATCCATCCATGTCCAGCAATCCTCTTCAGATCGTCGGTCCAGCGGGCAGGGGAACGTCCAACTCTACGGAATCCTGTACGCGGTCTCCACTCCAGAACCCGTCTCCCCCATCAGCCGTTGGTTCTCCGACAGATATGGCCAGCCCATCGCCACTTCAGCCCTCCCATCCTCAGAGCCACCTCAGTCACCTTGGTTTGTTGTCGAATAAATTCGTTTCTAAATCTGTCCCTCAAGGTTATTCCAAGCATGGCTCTTTCCATGGCACGTTGGGCGAACTTGAATCTGTAGACTAGACCTTTTGTCAGTGTCCACGTCTTGGCTCCATTTACGTTTACCAAGAAGTATTGGGTACTTGAATAAGTTTTGGCCGTTTTATATGAGATGGTGTATTTTTATCCATTTGATGTTTTGACCTCTGGCAATTTCATATTTTTATATATCTATGTCAGTTGTCTAATAATACATAGCACATTTATTGCAAACGCAAACAAAAATTTGGATTGGGAGGTGCTACCCCACGGAATCCTGAAGTGGAGACCTTGGAAAAACAGAAGAGGCATAGGAAGACCACCAAAAAGGTGGACATGTGATATTACCCAATATGCGGGTCGTAGGTGACAACAGATAGCCCAAGATAGAAAATGTTGGAAGAGTTTAGAAGAGGCCTATATCCAGCCGTGGAGAAAAATTGGCTGAAAATAAGAAAAAGACCCCATCCACCATGTTCGCCAAACATTGCCCCATCTGACTACCATTTGTTCCGGGTGATCCGATCAGCACTTACTGATACCCGAATCACTTCTTACGATGACATCAAAAATTGGATCAATGAATGGATCACTTCAAAGGATCAAGGATTTTTGGCTCAAAGACTATCCTTGCCCAAAAGATGGGCAAAGGTTGTAGCTTCAGATGGAAGTTTCAAGACCATAAGTACCAACTGGCAGAATGCAGGCTTCATAGACTTTTTGTTTCAGGTTGATCGGTATTTTCCGGTTTTTAAGGATGTAACTCATGTTTCCATCTTCATATTTAAATAATGTCGAGTTGTTTTGCTCTAAAACGGTCAAGACATATTCATGTACCCAATACTATATACAAAGGACAAGTGTTTCCACAGGTTTTGCTAAAAATAAACTGTCACCGACCTGCAGCTGAAGATTTTGAGCGATGAGCCTCGCGACTTCCTGCTGCAGGAACTGGTCACAGCCCGCGGGACCAGCAGCCAGTAATCTGTAACACAAATTCATTTTGAACAAATTAATATAATTGCACTTGGTATCACAACAAAGGCAGCTGCAATCTCTGGTGTTCTAAAATCCAAAATATGGAAAAACAAAGACATGGCCACTAAGAGTAAGATGAGAATCTATAAAGCATGCATAAGACCAATGGCGTCGAAGCGAGGGCAGACACAGTAAAGACCAAGCAAATTTTGAGGACTTCCGAGATGAAGACACTGAGGACGATAGCAGGCAAGACAGTGAGAGATAGCGTGAGGAACACCAGAATAAGAGATATGTGAGGTTGAGGATATTATAAGATGGAGCAGACAGCGAAAAAGAGACTGGTATGGTCATGTTCAAAGAATGGACTCCACCAGACTCCCCTATATTATACAACATAATCTGGACTAACAACTAACTACCCCCGAAGGGGTAGGCAGAAAAAATGGACTGCCACACTGTTCTGTGCCGAAATACATCTCTAGCTTCTTCTACATTCATACATCGTGTCATGCACGCATGTGATGTACTGTTTACAATTTGCTTTTAGCTATAATATTGATTCTCATGATAACAATGTTTTAATTCATAAAAATGATGGAATTCCACAGTGTTAATGCCTAAAGTTTATCAAAAATGAACAGGATAATATTCAGTGTGACTCTGATTGAAGTAAGATGAGGAAAGGTTAGATTTTAAAAATGCATTGGTCATGTTAGGTTAGGTTAGTTAAAATACAATGTATTTGTACATCGTGAAGATACTCACTTGAGATGTCCATCGCATTTCTCCCTCATCTTTTCCATCTCCTTCTCGAGGGCATTTTGTCTCCCACGCTCCACGAGGAGTTCTTCTTCCAGCTGCCTGGAACAGTAAAAAAAAGGAATTAAAACAAAAGAATGATTAAAACAAAATAATGAAATTAAAACAAAAGAATGCAAATTAAAACAAAAGAATGAAATTAAAACAAAAGAATGAAATTAAAACAAAATAATGAAATTAAAACAAAAGAATGATTTAAACAAAATCATGAAATTAAAACAGAACAATGAAATGAAAACAAAAGAATGAAATTAAAACGAAATAATGAAATTAAAACAAAAGAATGCAAATTAAAACAAAACAATGAAATGAAAACAAAAAAATGAAATTAAAACAAAAGAATGAAATTAAAACGAAATAATAAAATTAAAACAAAAGAATGCAAATTAAAACAAAACAATGAAATTAAATCAAAATATGAAAATAAACCTAAAATGATATTATAAGAAAACCTTCTTCTTCATCTTATTCTATATCTTTGATCTTTTCTAGAATTTGTCTTTCTGGCTGGCGATATCCCACGGATATATTATGGGCAATCACAGGTGGAATTCTTGCATCACCCATCCTATCTATGTGGTCCCTCCAGTACCTCTGATCTACGTAGTCCTTCCAGGGAAACGGCGTGATGGTTAGTTAGTTAGGACAATATCAAATATCATTTGATAATGTCCTTCCAAAGAGTCCGAGTGCCATATGATATGATCAAACATTAACATGGAATTATACATCATTGTTCAAGGAATAGATTCATAACTAACTAACCATCATGGCGTTTCTCCGAAGGCGTAGGCAGAGGATGGACTACCATACTGCTCTGTCCTGACATACCTCTCTAACTTTCTTAACATTCATACATCTTAACATACACGCTCTTCGATTTTTCCAACTTCGAAAGTGACCACGTTTTAGTATTTGATTAATTTGATCATGCCATGCTTTCATTGGTCTTCCACGGCTTCTCTTTCTACTCACACAGCTTGTATACAACATTTTAATAATTCGTTCCATATGTCCAAACCATCTCAGGGATTCTATTTTAATTTCACTTATGATTCAATCATTTTGCCATGTATTTCTTCGTCCTTCGGTATTCTATCAGATATAATTTTCCTGCACAATCTTCTCAGTGATCTCATTTCTGCGGCATTTATTCTACTTTCATCCTTCTTTTGCCAGCTCCAAACTTCATTAGGGTTGGCGCTAGAACTCCATCACGCACTGCCATCTATGCTTTAGTGCAGGGCTGTCCAAAGAACTTGTTGCCATATCAAAAAATATTTCATTCATATATTTGGGATGCCATAAAAAAATAAACAAATATTTTACACAAGAAATTTTTTTAAAAGGAAAATTTTGTATTTGTGGTAGATCAAAACACGTCACGGGCATGCGGCCTGCGGGCCGTGCTTTGGACAGCCCTGCTTTAGTGGATATATATTTTTTTAAGCAGATGCATTACTTGGTAATCTCTTTCTGGGCTTGGAAGGCCTGCACCAACTCTCCATCCTCGTTGATGACATCCACGTCCGACCCGTAATTTGAAGTGGCCAGCGACTTTAGGTTTACCGTCTGAAAACAACACAACCCAGTTGTAGTCCGGCATTTATATTAACCCACCCTTAAAGGCGGGCTAAGATTTTTAACATCAGAACTAGGGATGGGCAAAATGAATCACTTAAGGGATCTGAGCTGAACGGTTCCACTCAGCAAAGTGAGCCGACTCTTTTTAATAATTCACGGATCAACATTTTGAGTCGTTTGTTAAAAATAAATTTCTGCAAAGTTGGAAATTATTGGTGACCCAAAAAATTATTAGTGACCCTTTTTTTTTTTTTTTTTTGCTCATCGACCTAAAAAGTTTATTCCAGTGATCGAAAAAGAAAAAAATTATTGGTGACCATTTTTTTTTGCTCGTCGACCTAAAAAAACCACCAACGATTTCCGTCCCCCAATTTTCCGACAAACGATTTTTTTTACAAACAACTCAATGGTGAACCATGAATTATTAAGAAGAGTCAGCTCAGATCCCTTAAAGAGCTCACTTAAAAGAGTCGACTCTTTTGCAATAATTTATGATTCACCCAGCGGATCATTGAGCTACCGCTCTTTTTTATGAATCATCGCTCACTCGCTCACCAAAGTGAGTCGACTCTTTGAGTTAACTCGTGAGCGGAACGCACATCCCTAATCGGAACGCTCTTGTAAACAATGAAATTACTCTTCACACAAAATACATAAAAATATCAAATAAACTGTATTTTGTAGTCAAATGTTATACATTTCTTATGTTATAAAAATAATCAGACTTTTTTTGTTTCATGTTGAGTTTAAAACCCTTACCACTCCTTTGTGAAATGCCAGCCGACATGGCTATATGTACGCTAAAACTCAGTTGTCGGCTGGCGGCCGACAAGATAAGACTTGCGCGCGCGGTGTATTTTCGCGTGCAAAACTTGACTTTATTGTGATTATTCGTTATTTAATTTCACGTTTTAATAAGATTTTGACTGTTTTCCGTTTTTATTTTACTATAAAATAATCCTTGCAAATTCACATAACCTAAAATGGCAGGAACTTCGCGTGATACCGTCATGCAGAGGAGCAATTAGAGTACAAGCCCCACTTCATTGCGAAACTGGACAAAGGTTCTAAAGACTGTACTGTGTGTAGTAACAGAAAGATTCCAGGGGGAAGACGGGAAACAGTGTGGTTTTGTGAAACCTGTTCCAGAAAACCTGGTCTCCTTCCTGAAGATTGTTTTAAAAAGTACCATACTATGCAAAACTATAAGTAGTCCATAATGTTTTTTGTAAATTGTTTTTTATTTGAAGAATAAATCATTACAAATCAATTTTTAACGATTTTTTTGTAACTACCTATCAATTAATTAATATTTTGACATTATTTAAATTAGAGTTGGCTGACAAATAATATCAAAAAATAATGGAGTGACGGTGCCTAGTACCAATGAGTTCTAGTGCCAACCCTCATGTATGGAAGTGAAGCTTGGAGCTGGCAAAAGAAGGATGAAAGCAGGATAAACGCCGTAGAAATGAGATCACTAAGAAGAATGTGCGGGAAAACGTTGTATGATAGAATACCGAACGATGAAATAAGAAAGAAATGTAAGGCAGATGACTGCATCATGAATAAAATTAAAAAAGGATCCCTGAGATGGTTCGGACATATGGAATGAATGGATGAGAGTAGAATGGTTAAAAAGTTGTACACAAGCAGTGTGAGTGGGAAAAGAAGCCGAGGACGACCGAGGAAAACATGGCATGACCAAATTAACCAATTACTAAAAGGCGGCCACATTCGAAGTCGGAATAATCGACGTGCGTGCATGGTGCGATGTATGAATGTGGAGGAAGCCCGAGAGGTGTGCTAGGACAGGCCAGTGTGGCGATCCATCCTCTCTGCCTACCCCTCCGGGGAAATGGCGTGATGGTTAGTTAGTTTTAGTTAGAGTTGGCTGACAAATAATATCAAAAAATAATGGAGTGATAAGGGTTAAGAAAACAAATAAAAATATATTACATTGAAAATGTTCTTTATAAATGAAACCAAAACATCGCACCATTGATAACTGATAACGATATAAGAGTCACCCTAGGTAAACACACACTCAAAATCAAAGATTCTGACACAGTATGAGAAACCATCATTTCGTAGCTCGGCAGTTATGAAACTGTGTGTGTGTGTGGTGATTGGCCGCGAGCCCTGATTTCTATGGGATTGTACACACATTACAAGAAAATTAAATAAAATTAAATCTTTGTACAAAAAGGATGAAAGTTTAACTATATATCACAGAGAATACAAGAGTGTATATAATACACATTTTTACTTTTGATCCGTAGTAGTAAATTACAGGGATATGACACGTTAAACACAGAATATATGCAGACTGCTATTGTAGCCAGCCTTTGGTAAACTGAGACATGTCTTTGAAAATGATATACCGGTGAAATACCGGGTTGTCTCAAAAGAAAGGTCTACGACATGTGTATACTGCCCATCGTGACATACGGACTAGAGACGACAACTCTTACAGCAAAAAGTGTCCACAGGCTCAAGTGTACACAGAGGTCCATGGAAAGACAGATACTTGGTGTGAGCTTGCGTGACCGCATAAAGAATTAAGAAATCAGACGCCGCACCAGGGTTGCTGACGTCATGGACCGAGTGGCAAAATTGAAATGGCAATAGGCTGGACACTTGGCTAGACAGGGTGGCAACAGATGGGCACCCAGGATACTCAGTTGGAGACCATGTGCAAATAGGCGAAGTGTCGGAAGGTCACCGATAAGATGGACCGATGATATTGTCAAAAGGGTTGGAAAATCTTGGATACAAAGGGGGCAGGATAGAGACGAGTGGAGGAAATTGGAAGAGGCCTATATCCAGCAGTGGAGGGAAGAAGGCTAGCAAAGAAGAAGAAGATTATAGCCAGCCGGACTTTAAGGCTTACTGTACACAGTTCGTACAGAAACACCAATGAGACATTCATATATGTCTACTCTCAGTCTGCAGACCACAACATAACCTGCGTTCATAAAACCAAATTTGTTAATTTTATTTATTTTATTTTACACAAATGAGACGATAAACAAAGACCTCCTGGCAGAGTGGCTAAAGCTATGACTGCCATACTGAAGGTCTTGGGCTCGATTATAATTCCCGGCGATGGCAGTGCGATTGTTACACTGTCTTTGGTCTGGAGTAGTATTCACATGGCAATAAAATGGCAATAGATTAGCTACCCTATCACATGTCACGAGAATCAATATGATGGCTATATCCTTTACATCAATCTTATTGACCCTTTCATTGTTTTGTTCATAAGAGTTTAAATTTTAATTCTACAAATTATTGTGCTAAGATATATAATATATAAGATACTTTTCGTGCACATATCGAGAGGATTTGTGACATTGCACTGAGAATGTTGGGCTTCATCGTTCGGACCGGAAGAGTTTTCAGAGATCCCAATGTACTCAGAATCCTATACAACGCGTTGGTTCGGAGCAGACTTGAAAGTGGTTCTGTGATATAGAGTCCTCACGAGGCGAGATATTCCATTATGCTGGAGAGGGTTCAGAAAAAATTTGGTATCTCTACATGAGGGAATATGCTAGTTATTCGTGGCTCTATCCCACAGCATTTCTTTTGGGAATGCTCGGAACCAATTCTCTACAGCTTCGAAGAGATGGGCATTAAATCAAACAGTTTATTTACTCAAAAGACATTACAAACAGTATAAATGTTTAAGGCATCTATTAAGGACAGGTAAAATATTATATACATACAAAATAATACCAGGAACGCATTAGAGATGGGTCGACATTAAGAAGACAAGATACTCTCTAAAGTCGAGAGTATTTGTCTTCTGAATGTACCTTCACTAATATGAAAGACCTTTGATCTCCAAGGAGACCGCGTTTAGCAGACTGTGTATATGTAATGGAGCATTACTGTGCTAAAACAGTTATTAGAAGCAATGTGAATGGAATATGAAATCATTGTTAAACTGCTTGAGTGCATTCTGTAGTTTACCTAATTCCATAATAGTCCATTTGATTAAACAAACTAACTAACCATCACACCGTCTCACTGGAGGGGTAAGCAGAAAGAATGGACTGCCACACTGTTGCCCTGACATACTTCTCTCGCACCCTCTACATTCATACATCTTGTCATGCGCACACATCGATTTCTCCGACTCCTCACGTGACCAACATTTAATATTTGATTGATTTAATCGTGCCTCAGCCTTCCTCTATTTCCTGCTCCGTACACGTCGCATACATATACCTTCTTCACCATTCTGTCTTTACTCATTCTTTCCATGTGTCCAAACCATCTTAACGACCCTTTCATTATTCTGTTCATAACACTTTCATTCGCACCGCATTCACTTCTTATACTAGCATTTGACACTCTACCATATACAGATCTCATTTATTCTACTTTTATCCTTCTTTTGCCAGTTCCATGCTTCGCTTCCATACATAAGGGTCGGCACAAGAACACTATTATGCAATGCCATCTTAACTTTTTTGGATAGGCTTTTGTTTGCGATGACAACTTTAAGTGCACCATTTACTCTGTTGCCTGCCCCAACCCTTCTTTCAATATCCTTCTCCACTCTCCCATTTTTTGTAAACATACTCCCTAAATGAACAAATTCATCCACTTGTTCCAGATTTTCACCTTTTACACTAATGTTGCAGACAGTCGATTTGATTAAATACTACAATTTTGTTTTATAAAATAACACTTAATGTCTGAAGTAATTTACATACATACTTGCAAAATAAGCACTAAAACAGTTGAGTAACAGAACAAAAAAAAAGAACTTTGGAACGTTCCATATTTAAATTATAGATTTGTATCAAATGACAATCGAAATTGTTTCAAAAACAGTAGCCCCCTGCTTCGTAAAGTAAGATATATGAAGATTTTTTGCCTTCTGGGTGCCCGCTGCAAACCAGCTTCGAACTTTATCCATTTTTCCCTACATGCTACGAGCATAAGCCAGTCAGAAGTGCACAGATGTCATTAATAACACTTAAAAACACTTCACAATATTACACATGACACAGAAGTAAACATTTATAACACATTTAGACACGAAGATAATATCACACCTCTCAAGAAAACAAATTATATTAAACTTACTACAATAACTAAACATCACGCCGTCTCCCTGAAGTAACAAAAAATATAATTATTTATATAGGTTAACGAAGTGTATGACATTCTCAAGAAATCAACTGAGATGCGAAGTCTCCATACGCCAGGAGGAAATTGAACAGGTGGACCAATTCAGATATCTCGGAAGCGAAGTAACCAGCTCTAATGACCTCCCCAGAGAAGTAAGGTCACAGGTGGATAGGGCTGCAGCGGTTGCAGGCTTCCTGAAAGATGTCATATGGAGAAACAAGGACATGAGGACTGACAGCAAGGTACGCATCTATAAGACCTGTTTGCGACCAATCCTCACATATGGCATTGAATCGAGGGCAGACACTGTCAAGACAAAGAGTATGCTCAGGACAACCGAGATGAAAACACTCCGCGCTATAGCTGGCAAGACCCTACGTGATCGAGTTAGGAATACAGCAATTCGAGAAATCTGCGAGGTCGAAGATGTGGTCAGATGGGGACGTCAAAGACGGCGATACTGACATGAACACGTAGAAAGGATGAGCTCAAATAGGATACCACACATAGCTCTCCATGGAACGCTAAATGGACAACGCCGATCAGGAAGACCTCCGAAACAGTGGAGAGAAAGCTGGAGTTCAGCGTCTCAAGAGAACCCGCCTGAAATAACAGACTCCTGAGTCTACCAAAAGTGAAGAAGAAGGTTAAGGTAAGAATGCCAGAGGGTAGAATACCACAAATTGCCTCGCGAAAAGAGATCAAGGGGCAGACCGAGAAAAGATGGGCGGATTGCGTGGAACAAGATTGGGAGAAAATGGAAGGAGCTGGGGAATGGAGAGAGATGGCTAGAGACAGAAGTCAGTGGAGGACCGCTGTGGAGGAGGCCAAGTCCCACACCGGGATGTAGCGCCGAGAAATGAATGAATGAATGAATACAGGTTAAGTACAGTTCACCTAACCTAACATAACCTAAATATTACGGGAAGAGATTGAAAAATCTAAACTAACATAGCCTAACAATATATAGAATAAACAAAGAAACATGCATATGAGTTATGGTATAGCGATTAGCATAATTTATACACAATTTATGATCTTAACTAACTAACTAATGTCATCACGCCGTCTCTCCGGAGGAATAGGCAGAAAGAATGGAATGCCACACTGTACTTCTCTCGCTTCCTCTACATTCATACATCTTGTCATGCACGCACGTCGATTTCTCCGACTCCTCACGTGACCGACATTCAATATTTGATTGATTTGATCGTGCCACGTTTTCCTCGGCCTTCCTCTATTTCTAGCTTCGTTCACCCCGTTTACATATACCTTCTTTACCATTCTGTCTTCACTCATTCTTTTCATGTGTCCATACCATCTGAATGACCCTTTCATTATTTTGTTCATAACACTTTCATTCGCACCACATTCACTTGCATTTGACACTCTATCATATACAGATTTGCCACACATTCGTCTTGAAGATCTCATTTCTACTACATTTATTCTACTTTCATCCTTATTTTGCCAGTTCCATGCTTCACTTCCACACATAAGGGTCGGCACAAAAACACCATTATGCACTGCCATCTTAGCTCTTTTGGATAGGCTTTTGTTTGCGATGACAACTTTAAGTGCACCATTTATTCGGTTGCCTGCCCCAACCCTTCTTTAAATATCTTTTTCCAGCCTCCCATCCTTTGTAAACATACTTCTTAAATAAACAAATTCATCCACTTGTTCCAGATTTTCACCGTTTACACTAATGTTGCAGACTGTCATGGTTCCTTCTTTTTAGAAAATTATTACCTTGGACTTATTCACATTCATCATCAAATCGTATCGCTTGCATACCTCATACATACTAGACACCAGGGCTTGTAGTTCATGCTCTTTGTCTGCAATTTATGATATTTGATGGTCGTATAGCTTATGAAGAGTGACTGTTTGAAGAAATACTTCCATCTTGGATAGTTCAGCGTCATTTGTTATGAGACTCTCAAACTCGGCCAGTTTGTGTCTGGTGTTCAACTCTTACCGCTAATTTTAAGGTGTTGTTGAGTTAGGCAAATTTTCAGAAGACAATGGAGTCTGCCAGTGTTCATTTATGGCATTGAGACAGTCACAATGTCACAAATCGTCATTAAACAATGTCTCAAGCCAGACATAATTAAATATTGTATTTAATGAATACAATTGAAATTATGAAACAGCAAAAATACTACTCTTTGCTGCAAACCAATCGGAGTTTTACAAAGTTATATAAAAAACAATAAATAATCAAATATATTAATATAACAAACAAACAAACCATCACCCCGTTTCTCCGCAGGGGTAGGCAGAGAGAATGGACCGCCACGCTACTGTATCCTGGCAAACCTCTCTAGCTTCCTCCGACTTCTAACATGACCAACCTTTAAAATTTGATTAATTTGGTCATGCCATGTTTTCCTCGGTCTGCCTCGACTTCGTACCTCATTTACATCATTAACGTATACTTTCTTAACCATTCTTTCTCCATCCATGCGTTCCATATGTCCGAACCAACGCAGCGATCTTTTCATAATTTTGTTCATAATACCTTCTTCCGCTCTACATTCCTTTCTTATATCAGCATTTGAGATTCTGTCGTATATCGTTCTACCACACATACGTCTTGGGGACCTCATCTCTACCGCATTTATTCTGCTCTCATCCTTCTTCTGCCAGTTCCATGCTTCGCTTCCATACATTAGGGTTGGGACCAGAACTCCATTGTGAACGGCCGTTTTCGCTTTCATTGATAAATTCTTGTTTTCAATAACTATTTTTAAAGCTCCATTCACTTTGTTACCCGCATCAACCCTTCTTTCGACGTCACTATCCGTTCGGCCATCTGCTGTGAACATGCTACCTAAATACACAAATTCCCTCACCTGTTCCAAGTTCTCTTCGTTCACACTTATATTACAAACTGTCATTTGCTCTTCCCTTTCGAAAACCATCACCTTTGACTTTCCGACATTCATCATTAAATCATTTGACTTGCATACCTCATACATTCTCGACACCAATACTTGTAATATATTAATATATATAAATTTAATTAAATATTTACAATACAGACCTTGAATGAGTTATCCAATTAACACTTATAAGAATACATGATAAGATAAGATTAAAAATATAATAATAATAGAAATTGACATGACAATCTGTATTTATCTTTGGAATGTATCAATGTGCAAATGGAGACAAAAAGATGAACTTTTAACTAACATTGAGAAGCGCATAAAACATAAGATTATTTTGAAGAATGTGTTAACCCTTAACGTACCGTGTTCAAAACAAAACGCTCGCTCCCATGTGGTCAATTCAGTTTACTGCTAACTTTATCTAAATATCAAGCATATGACTCGATGAATCAAAATTTAATTTATGTTATCTTGTAGGGAATTTCATTAGGAATAGATCGATATCTATAACATACATGGATTATTTGAAAAACATATCATTATTAATTTTTTTCTGAAACCATGCGATTTCTGATATGGAATGCGTCACAGCATACGAGCGACTGACACCAAGTATGAACTTGTCTCGCTCCGCCGCGCCGCGCCGCGGCCGCGCCGCTATAATTTTACGTATGATAAAGGCACCTAGGAAAAATGTACAGTACGTTCAAGACAACGAGTACGTATTAATATTTGTCCCTTTTGGTAAAGTGTTAATATTTTCACAGTTCTGATATTATTAAGTTGCGTGCTGCGTTTCCGTCCACAGTCGGTATTATTACGTACCTATGAGAAAAGGCCAAAGATATAATTTATAATACGTTCAAAACAGCGAGTAAGTATTTGTCACTTTGATAAAGTTGTAAATATTAGCAAAACAAATTCTACCTTAACACGAATGAAGGTGAGGGCAGTCTTAGAAAATATTTTTTTTTGGGATGAAGGAAGTAATTTTTTGCTTTTTTTTTATTACGAAATATTGAGAACACTTCAATGGAGGATGACAATTTTTTTTATAATATTAGGGTCCATAGGTTTTAAGAAAATCAACTTTAAATTGGCAGTGGAAACTCAATTGACCACATGGCAACGCGACGGTTAAACAAGAGAACATCTTTTTTATAATTAAAACAATTGAAATAAATCTAAGATTTAAACAAATTTATTGAACCTTCTGTGTGGTTGCAAAAGTGAACTAAAATAATACAAGTTATACTATTGGGTATTTCGAAAGGTTCGGTCAGTTTTTTTTGTATGAAAATTGCATTTATTTGAAGCCTTAATTAAAAAAACACATCAATCAAAATATTCTCCAACATTAGCAACTACTTTTCCCATCTTTCTGGCAATAGATGAATCCATCGTCGAAAAAATGCCTCGTCTTTTGAGGTAATCCAGGCATCGACCCAATTCTTGACATCTGCATATGAATGGAAGTACTGCTCTTCTAAGGCATGCGTCATGGATCTGAACAAGTGGTAGTCCGATGGTGCCACGTCTGGTGAATAAGGCGGGTGCAGTAGAATCTTCCAACCCACATTATATACTGGGATCCGATATTCTCTGATGGTGGAGCGAGTGCAGAAAAAAATTCTGCGCTTTCTTTACCTCAGGGAGCGCGGTTATTACCCGTGGCTCTTTCCGACCGAATTCTTGCTAGGTATGCTAAGCTACCAATCATTGGAGAGAAGGAGGAATATCCACTTGGGAGTTCACTTCTTTCAGCTGATTGGCGGCCGTATACAAAACTCGGATGTCCTGAGTGATGTAGGTCTATTTGTCCCTGATAATTACCTTCGTCAAAGACAGCACAGATTGTTTTATTTGCCGCGGTGCAGAACCAACCTGCCAATGATTATGCCTGTGGGTAGGGCAATATTATTGCTTAATAGGGTCGCCTTGGAGGTCGACATATTTCATGATAGTGTGAGTTGCCAATATCAATGTTATGATTATTTCTGATTCTTAAACTTTTTTTTATTATTTTTTTTATGCTTAATTTTGAATTCTCATAATGTAATTGCAAACGATCTGGAAATATGTCTGTAATGTTTGTAATTTTTATTAAAATAAATGAAAATATATGCAGTTTTTGACCGCGATGTGAGCCCGAGCATTTTGTGTTGAAGAATCAGCTTGCTGTGCCTGTTGCCCCATTCCGGTAGTTTTTCAGGTAGTGCCTGCCCTAATCACCAGCTTTAAAGCATCTATACCATTCTCTTCGTAATTTATCCGATGGTGCATGATCGGCATTAACTTCCACAAGCATTTTATACGCCTCAGCTGCTCTCTTATTCCAATTATAACAAAACTGCAGAACTCACCGCAAATGCTTCTTATTTACCACAAAAGTCAACATTTTAAAAATGACAAACATGTGCAAACTGAACTTAATTGACAGATGCTCAGGCTTACTAAAAAATAGAAAATGGTCGCCAGATTTGAAGGCTTGAAGCAGCCAGAGCCCTCTATTGTAAAACGGACCGAACATTCAGAAACAAATGAAATAACAAAAAAATATATTAAGGTGTGTGAATACATAGTGAACTTAATATATCTAGATGAAATCTTGGTACTATTTAGAGGAAAATATCACGTAAACACATTCACTAACATTGTATACACGTGATTGACGGAGCCGACTCTTGAAACCGGCACCACGCCCGTGTCGACGCATGTACAATGATGCATGCATTTGATGATAGAAGACTACCGCACGAGACAGAGAAAGCATGACACCCATGAGACGGCCAATAATGACGACAATGCAAGTGAAAGAGACAGAGGGAGTACTCACGACGTCTTTAAGCGCCTGGAACCATGGTCTCTGAGAGCCATGTAAACAGTAGAAAAAAATATTATTACCGGCATTCTTATTTTAAAATTTGGGGGAATTTTATCCCCAGCTGAGAGACAAAATAGTTTAGTATTATATACAAAACAATACTATAAAGATTTTTTAATATAAATAAAAACACTTTTTAAATTATATTTTTGTGAAATTTTTTCTTGAAATATATTAAGGTTGTACCCCTTCATCAATGGTACCAACTACGAAGGTATAATACCTTCAACAAAATGACAAAATAAACATACTCGAAAGGGGTAAAAATGGTGATTTAATTCTTTTTAACGTAATTTTCTTCGGCTGACATTTTGGAGATCTTTGCAGTCTCCATCTTCAGGACAATGACAAGAGATAAAAAAGATAAATAGCTAATAATTTAAGAGTAGCTTGCCATTGATACGAAGAAGAATTAAATGTATATACAAATAAGACATTCAATTATTTGTTCTCCCAACATATGAGTTTTGAGTTGCTTCCGCGCGGTAATTTGGAGCATAAAATAAATCATGACTCCTTGCACTATTGCACTCGGAAGTTATAAATCTATTTCTTAAGTATTCCGTGTGTATGCTATAAGTGAAAATGTGTAATTTTTGTACCTGGTCTGCAAGAACTCCCCTCAATTGGATACATTCCTCCCGTCTTCTCTCCAACTCTTCCTGTAGGGCCCCAAACTGTTCTGTAATAGAAGAATGCGAGAATTTGAAATGTAAATCACAAATAGGTTTTAATAATATTTTACTAACTAACTAACCATCACGCTGTCTCCCTGAAGGGGTAGGCAGAAAGAATGGACTGACACACTTTGACACACTAACCTAACCTAACCTAACCTAACCTAACCTAACCTAACCTAACCTAACCTAACCTAACCTAACCATCACGCTGTCTCCCTGAAGGGGTAGGCAGAAAGAATGGACTGACACACTTTTCTTTCCTGACATATTTCTCTCACTTCCTCAACATTCATACATCGTGTCATGAACGTGCGTCGATTTCTCTGACTCCTCACATGGCCGACATTCAATATTTGGTTTATTTTGATCGTACCACGTTTTCCTCGGTCTTCCTCTATTTCTAGTTCCATTTACATCGTTAACATATAATCTTTTTACCATTCTTTCTTCATTCATTCTTTCCATATGTCCAAACCATCTTAATGATCCTTTCATTATTTTATTCATAACACCATCATTCGCACCGCATTCACTTCTTATATTTCCATTCGACACTCTATCATACACAGAGTATATCACACATTCGTCTAAGAGATCTCATTTCTACTTCATTTATTCTACTTTCATCCTTCTTTTGCCAGTTCCATGCTTCGCTTACATACATAAATAATAATAATATGCTAACTTTTAAGCGCGTTTTTGTGATGTAATCACCTCAAGGGCGCATTAAGGCTCATTTTAAATCTAAAAATGTAAATAGGAACGCTGCATCTGATATTCGCGATCGGTAAGAAAGTATAATAGAACAAAATATACAAATTTTAAGTTGGGTATGATATATGAATAATCCAAAATATATATAAAAACGCATCTATCCAAGTAATATTCCATGAGGACTGGTTGACAACAGATACAGATTAAAAGGGGATTCCGACAGGGAGACACAATATCCCCAAAACTATTCACATTAGCCCTCGAATACATTTTCAAAAATCTAAAATGCTGAAAGAAGTAAACGATGTATCCAAATCTGTAGGTTTGAATATGAACCTGGCAAAGACCAAGATGATGGGCACAGAAAGGCTTGAAATCAACGTGGACAACAACAGAATTGAGAATGTCTAAGAATATACATACCTGAGAGCTAAAAAGAAGAATTGGACTAAGCTGAGCAGCTTTCGGAAACATAGGTTACATCCTTAAAAACCGGAAAATACCGATCAACCTGAAACGAATAGTCTATGAAGCCTGCATTCTGCCAGTTGGTACTTATGGTCTTGAAATTGTTACACTGTCCAAACAAAGTGCCGAGAAACTACGAGTGACCCAAAGAGCCATGGAAAGAGCCATGTTAGGAATAAGACAGAGTTAGAAACGATACGGTGAGAGAAAAAACAAAGGTCACTGACATCATCCACCGGGTGGCGACTATAAAATGGCAATGGGTAGGTCACGTAGCCAGAAGCTCAGGCGTAAAATTGTACAAGAAGACTGCTGACTTGGAGACCATGGATGGCAAAGAGAAGTGCAGGGCGACCGCAACTACGGTGGAAGGATGATATGAACAGACACGTCGGAATAACCTGGATGCAGTCTGCGCAGGGCAGAGCGACATGGAAGCGAATGGAGAAGGCCTTTGTCTAGGAGTGGACGGGAATAGACTGAGGAAGAAGAAGAAGATATATAAATAAGATGGGTTTTTAACTTAGATCTGAAATCTGTCAGATCATTTATGCAACTAAGGTATGAAGGGAGATTGTTCCAAGCTGATGGACCGGCTACCGCAAAGGTTCGATCTCCGAAATTTAGACTAGGGCAACGCTTCGGCTCAACTTATCTTCCTATTGCCGAGGAGTTTGTTGGGCAAAGTGTGGAAGATGGGACTTTTTTGGAATGCCTTTAATGAGTCTTGCTGCTGCATTGAACGCAGATTGAAGTTTGTTATTTTGTTGTTTTGGAATGTTTGCATAAATTCCATTGCAATAGTTAAATCGGAAGAAGGTTGAATCCAAAGATGGTGATTGCATATACAAGAAAAAGTTTAAAGTCATACCCGCTAGCTCTCTTGTACCGACGTCGGCAGACTTGGCCACGGCATCACGCAACCGCGTGAGGTCGTCCATGAGACGTCTGTTCTGTATCTCCAGCTCGGAGAGGCGGTGGCTGTCCTCGGCGCGGGGGCTGCGGTCTCCTCCGGCCCGCGCGGCCGCCTGCCCGCGGAGCTCATCCCTCTCCACGGCCAGGCGGTCCAGACGGGCCTGCAACCGCAGCACGAGGCCGAGATCCTCCTGCTGGATGCGAGGAGAAACAGATTTACAAAGTTGTAATAAGAAAGAGATGTGGTGCCACAGAACATTAGGAATTTCCTGGAGAGACCACATCACCATAATTATCTGCGACAAAGGCAACATAGATTATTTCACCTGCCATTGTGTAGAACCAATCTACCTAAGGTAATGCCCGGGGCAGGGCAATTAAGGCAGGGCAATAATCCTTCTAAACCGCATCTCTTCGGATGAGGGCATCTTCCTCGATAGTGAGGCTACCCTCAAAAAGCATCTATCTCTTACACAATGTATTAAATTGATATTTGCTTCTCTTGTTTTTCTTGTTGTTTCTTTTTACTTCATCATCAGCCGTCTGTCATCCACTGCTGAACGTAGGCCTCTCCCAAAGCATGCCACCGCCCCCATCCATCCATGTCCAGCAATCCTCTTCAGATCGTCGGTCCAGCGGGCAGGGGGACGTCCAACTCTGCGGAATCCTGTACGCAGTCTCCACTCCAGAACCCGTCTCCCCCATCGGCCGTCGGTTCTCCGACAAACATGGCCAGTCTATCTGAAGAGGATTGCTGAACATGGATGGATGGGAGCTGCAATGAATAGGGGGCGGTGGCGTGCTTTGGGAGAGGCCTAGATTCAACAGTGGATGACAGACGGCTGATGATGATGATGATGTTAAGTATTCACTTAACTATTAATAATAGTTTTTTCCTTTTTATCATTGGTTTCATTTGGTTTTTTGGCATGCGTTTCGTGAACTAATCTACATGATTAAAAAAAAATTTAATGTTTTTTTTCAATATCCCCTATTTACATTTTCCCTCCATTTAGATTTTTTTTTTCTCAGTCCTCTAAAAAACGTAATATAGGAGTTTCACTGTATATAGTTAGTACGAGTATATTAATAATTCTCACCTTTCCCTTGCTCCAGTCGATGTTTTGCAAATTGGCTCTTACCACGGCTGACTGTGTAGACCGTACCGAATCATATCCATTATCCTGAAATAATTAAAGAACAAAAAATTACTACAGTAAAAGTCCGTTAATTCGAACAACGATATTTCGTAATTCGAAATTTTCATAATTTGCTCGGTCCGAAAATTGACTTTTCATAGTAAATTCTACCGTTAATTCGAAATATCGCGTATTTCGTAATTCGTAAAGTTTTTGTTCCAAATGTATCTACAATTCGAATAATTCAAATGAGACATCACGTGAGAAAGAATCCGTTTTGAGCGCTTAATACATTAGTGCAAGCGAGATATCTATATATTACGTATTTCTCTTGAAAATATCACGCGGTAAAAAAGTGCAAAGCGATAAAATGAGAACACTATGTAAAAAGGATATCTTCATTACATATAATATAATATACTCAGCATCTTTCGTGTATCCATCATTTCCTTTCTATAAATTAGCAATATTTCTTTTACAAAGTTTTCGGAGAAATTCAAAAGCTAGACAAAGATTTTTTTGTTGAGACATTACTTCAGGTATATAAAAAGGAAAAAAATTAATGAACTTAAAGAGTAAAACTAAAAAAAAAACGTAAAAACTACGATCGCGATTGTCAAAAAATCGAGTCGAAAACCGAATGATAATGATAGGACAAAAACGGCTAAAATTGAAAAATGTCGGCCAATCACCACGCTGGACGTTGTAGGCGGACCAATCACGACCGAAATAATGTGTCAAGCGCATGTAACTCGCGTATTTTGAATATTTTCGACGTACATTGCGGGAAAAAAATGTACTAAAATATATCGGGACTGAAATAATTACACGCAAATGGTGGGAAAACATAAAATCCGGGTTTAACTGTATTAATTATTTTATAGGTTTTTTTATTCGTATGAGATGCCTGTCTTAATAGGATTCTTTTAACCAATAAAAAAATTGATTTTAATTTCAAACCGCCATTTGACCCACAAAAACGTCGTTATGCTATCCAAACACTTTTGTTAATATTATTATTATGAACACTTGACGTTATAATTATTATTTTGACAGAACGAAAAAATGGCCGCGATGTTCCAAGCCGCAGCAGTTGGCGCAAAAAAATTTTTTTTGGTGATCGCGTAATTCGTAATTCGAAATTTTTTGGGAAATCCGGTCCCTTGGGTTTCGAATTATCGAACTTTTACTGTAATACATAATTAAAATAACAACAATCCAATAGTGTAAGGATGGGTCGGACTTTCTGAGTTGGGATGGAATAATCTCCTGTTATTAAGAATGAAGATAGATTCAAGAGACTAATGAAGACTGGACATATAGCCAGACAGGGCCAATGGAAGCCATGGACAAAGAAAAGGAGTGTCTGGAGGCCACCTACAAGATCAGTTTATCAGTTTATTTATTTACTCCAAAGATATTACAAACATATTTATAGTTTAAGTCATCTATTTGAGAAAGTTTAAAGTATCAGGAACGTATGAGAGGTGGTTCAACTTTAGAAATAAATGGTCTTTTTTTTAGAGGTATACAAATTCAAGATGAAAAAAAAACTATTAAAACGCAGAATCTTCCACAAAATGGATGGGCACAGCTCAAATTGCTGTGCACGATGGCGAATCGACTCATTCGGATTCTCCTCAACACTACGCTCCATAGCAGCAATAACTTCTTCTGTGCGCACTGTTTGTCGTCTTTGTGGATGCGTACTATCCGCTAGAGTGTACGTGGTGCGAAAACGATCCATGGTCTTTCGAATAACTTTCTCGGGTGGACGATTATGTCGACAGTAGTGCACGATAAGTTTGGCGAAGCGAACCATGATTTTCAAAATAATTTTGCACAATTTGCAAGCGCTGTTCTGACATCAGTCTATTCATGGTGAAATAGCATAATGTATTGACTACAAATCAACTGTCAAATGTCAAATTGATAGTCTGTAGAAACAACGTCGCCAGTTTAAAAACCAAACCTCTAAAAAAAACACCCAAAGTTAACTCTCTAAAGTATTTGTCTTCTGAACGTACTTTCATTAATATAAAAGACGTCGATCTCTGAGGTAATCTTGTTCAGAAGACTGATTATTAAAATAAAACTTCTAGAAAACAGAAATAAATAAGTCTTAATAAATTAATGAAGTGGACACAAACTATATTACACTGTCTCACTGAAATGAATAATGTCCAAATCTGAGGTGATTAAATCAACGTCCAATTACTCTTTCTACTGGCATCACATCGAGAGAGGCAGGTTGGTTCTGCATGAAGGGAGAACAATTGATTTTAGTTTAATAATACTGACCTCTTCCTGCTGCGATACAGCGCTGACGTTGGACAGCGACCTCTGGTGTGAGGACTGCTTTGTCTGCATGTCCTCCAGTCGGGCCTGCAGTCGATATTGGTCCGTGAGGAGGCGCTGGTATGCCGTCTTCTCCTGGTCCAGCTCGGACAGCAGCTCCCTCTTCTCCAGCTCGTACTGCGCTCGCATCTTTTGCTCCGAATCTGTAAAACAAAACAACTGATTACAAATCTGCCCTAATTTTTCACTCCTTGGACTCTCTTAAAAATAGACGTACTCTTTATAAAATAATTCACTTTAAAATTGACAATTTTGAACTTCTCAACAAATTGTCACTCAATACCCCCATGTCTAGCACGAGACACACCGCGAGCCAAGTTTTCCACTAACTAACTAACTAACCATCACGCCGTCTCCTCGAGAGGGTAGGCAGAAAGAATGGACTGCCAAACTTTACACTTTAATCGATGCGGCACTCCATCCTTCTCTTTTCGCCACCGCGAGAGACGCGGTGTGATGGGTTGCGAACCTCATCGCCACCAATAGGCATCTCCCGCGCACTCTTTGATCGTTCAACGTCTTCAAAATAAATCTAAAACAAATTATATAAAATACAATCATATAAAATAAAATAATAAATAAAAATAATTTAGCACATAATGTTATTTTAGATGGTGCACTTGTCGTCAGCTGGACGATCCGGACATTTGTGTATATTATACATTGTAAAATCTTGTATATAAAATCTTGGCGTTAGATTTTACAATACGTGATAAATTTTCATTTTGAATACGTGTTTTAATACGCCACGTATGACATAGGAAAATATTACAAAGTTCTAACGTATTACGGATGATGTTGGTACCTTTATCACTTTGCATGTCTGACTTTGGTACACGTACATACGTAAATGCAATAGATATGAAACATCACGGCGTTTAAGATACAGCCATTTTCTTTTATGTTCCTGCATATTCACGGCTGTATCATCAAAACATGCAAATTTGTGAGTAAAATAGCAGGAAAAATGTTACGCGCGAGTACATGCTTAATCCAAGCCATTACAATGTTGTGGTTTTTCATATTGAAAAAATATATAAAGAAAGTATATGTACGTGAAATAGAGAAAGTCTGTATAGTCCAATAGATCATGCCATAATGCTATAATTGGTCATTTGATTGCGTACATAGGTATTTGAAAATATGTACCGCGTAGGGGTATACATAATACTAGTAATCATACATACCAAGTTTTCCATCTTCCTGTTTATCGCACTAACTACGCTCAGAGCGCGGCATTGTATCGAATCTGTGATAACTACAACAAGCATTTTGGAGACATTGATATCTTTCATTTGAACGAGCGAAATTTTAAGAAAATGATCGGAGCAACATTTTGGCGCGGATGTGACCACGATGTTACGTGATATTATAATACTCGTATATTACTTTTTTTATTTATCTTAATTTTATTTTTTATTTCCAGTACTGTAAGTATTTTAACTCTTAAATATTAAGTATACCTTATTTTGTCTTGGTTAAACTTCAATCTTGTTTCTCACTATCATTTGTTAATTGTTAACTATTATTTTATATGTGTGGTAGCATGTAATTGGCCTTATTTTAATTATTCTAAATGTTTTTTTATATATATGTTATTGATATCGCTGTATGTTACCCTTAATAAATAAAACAATAAAACAATATCCATGTACATTTTGAGAGAAAACGAGAAGCCCCTGGAAACGACATAAAGTCGGCTAAACCTTACACCACAATAGCAGAATAAAATTAAATATGAATGTTCCTTCTTCATTTTTAAACTAAAAAAAAAACTAACTAACTAACTAACCATCACGCCGTCTCCCCGAAAGGGTAGGCAGAAAGAATGGACTACCACACTTTCGATGCGGCACTCCATCCTTCTCTTTTCGCCATCGCGAAAGACGCGGTGTGATGGGTTGCGAACCTCATCGCCACCAAAAGGCATCTCCCGCGCACACTTCAATCGTTTAAAAAAAACATTACAGATATTCAATTCCAGTTCGTTTGCGAACTAACTAAGTAAGCATCACGGAATTTCTCCGGATGGGTAGGCAGAGAGGATGGATCGCCACAATCCCCTGTCCTGGAATACCTCTCGGGCTTCCTCTACATTCATACATCGTACCATGCACGCACGTCGATTATTCCGACTTCGAATGTGGCCGCCTTTTAGTAATTGATTAATTTGGTCATGCCATGTTTTCCTCGGTCGTCCTCGGCTTCTTTTTCCACTCACGCTGCTTGTGTACAACTTTTTAACCATTCTACTCTCATCCATTCGTTCCATATGTCCAAACGATCTCAGGGATCCTTTTTTAATTTTATTCATGATGCAGTCATCTGCCTTACATTTCTTTCTTATTTCATCGTTCGGTATTCTATCATACAACGTTTTCCCCGCACATTCTTCTTAGTGATCTCATTTCTACGGTGTTTTTCCTGCTTTCTTCCTTTTTTTGCCAGCTCCAGGCTTCACTTCCATACATGAGGGTCGGCACTAGAACTCCATTGTCTACTGCCATCTTTGCTTCTGTGAATATATTTCTATTCGCAGTAATGACTTTGAGTGCGCCATTTATTTTATTCCCAGCACCAACCCTTCTTTCGATGTATTTCTCCATTTTCCGCCTCTTGTAAACATGCTTCCCAGATACGTAAATTTGGTAACTTGCTCCAATTCCTTACCCATCGCACTTATATCACAAATTGTCATACATTCTTCTTTCTCAAAAACCATCACTTTAGATTTAGACACATTCATCACCAGGTCACTCTTTTTGCATGCCTCATATATCCTTGATACTCTCTCTATCTCTGATTTCAATCCTGGGATTGGTTTGCAGCAAATTCCTCTATTCTTCTCTTCCATTCTTCCCTGTCTTGTGCGGCTCTTTTGAAATCTGCATATGATGAGCAGCGCACGTCCACCAACAGGTCCTCCAGGTACTCTCGGCGTGGGCGTCCCCTAGAGTTTGTCCCCTCAGTCATACCCTCCATTATGGCATGCAAGAGGCCTTCTTGTCGTATTACATGGCCGATCCATCTTACACGCCTTTTGGACAAGGTCCTGAGCAGGTGCCTTCCTCCTTCGAATTCTTTGGAGAACCTCCTCATTTGTAATGTGGTCTCTCCAGGAAATTCCTAATAGTCTTATATAGGACCACATCCCAAAAGCCTCTAGTCTCCGTTTAACTCTTTCGGTTAGGCACCATGTCTCGCATCCGTACATCAAGATACTCCATACATAGGTCTTGGTGAGGAGTATTCTCAGTTTTAGATCTATATTATTCGATTATATTATAAATGCAAGCCTAGCCTGTTGTATACGGCTGTCGACCTCGCCCTTAGACCGACCATCTCATGTTATTTTACTCCCGAGGTAGACAAATTCCTTGGTGTTCTTTAGTGGAACTCCTGACATCACTACTCTCATCTGATGCCTTGACACTAAGACTTGCAAATTTTCTCTACTGTCAGCGATTAACACAGTTCGTTTGCAATTACATAATAAGAATTTATAAGCACACATTCACATAGTAAGAAAGAGACCAGACCCTTGTGCGTGTTGTGCTGCAGCTCTTCCAGCGTCTCCCTGTCCAGCTTGGCCTGCGCCCTCTGCTCTTCCCACAGCCGGCGCTGCTCCCCGTGCTCCATCTCCAGCCGGGCCTTCTCCTCCAGCAGCTCGATGTTGTTCCCCCTCTCCATGGACAGCTGGGAGTCCAGCGTCAGCAGGCGGGACTCCCTCTCAGCGAGGGCGTTCCGAAGGTCCTTCACCATCGCCTCTAGCGCTTTCATCGGCTCCAGTTTGCACCTATATTCAACATAATTCCGCATTTATAATTGTATGGAAGTGAAGTTTGGAGCTGGCAAAAGGATGAAACGTCGACGTTGACGTCGACCTTCGTGGCAGAGTGGTATGGGTTCGATTCCCGGCGAAGGCAGTGTGATTGTCACACTGTCTTTGGTCTGTTATAGAATTCACGTGACAATAAAATGGCGATAGATTGGCTACCTATCACATGTCATAAGAATCAATATAATACCTCAAAATACATTGTATACAGTAATTGGGTTCAAATGACCTGTTGTATACAAGAAAAAAAAACAAAAAAAAAAAAGAGAAAGGATAAACGCCGTAGAAATGAGATCACTAAGAAGAATGTGCGGGAAAACGTTGTATGATAGAATACCGAACAATGAAATAAGAAAGAAATTTAAGGCAAATGACTGCATCATGGATAAAATTAAAAAAGTATCCCTGAGATGGTTTGGACATATGGAACGAATGGATGAGAGTAGAATGGTTAAAATGTTGTACACAAGCAGCGTGAGTGGAAAAAGAAGCCGAGGAAGACCGAGGAAAACGTGGCATGATCAAATAAATCAAATATTGAATGTCGGCCATGTGAGGAGTCAGAGAAATCGATGCACGTGCATGACACGATGTATAAATGTTGAGGAAGCGAGAGAAATATGTCAGGAAAGAAAAGTGTGGCAGTCCATTCTTTCTGTCTACCACTTTGGAGAGACGGCGTGATGGTTAGTTTAGTTAAGTTTTAGTTTTATATATTTAGTAAATAAGTAATCCAGGTTTTGTAGCCATATATTATAATTTACTTTATGGCAAACCTGGAGTCTACAAGCAGTGGCGGTACTCCCATTGAAACCCAGAAGCCCGGCTTGCGTAAGAAATTTTTAATCAAAACCTCTTCTGGCTTACAGAGGTTCAGCTCTTGTGGCTATTCTTCTTACGTCTGATGTGAACATTGTTGGAAGGTGATTTAGTGGTTTGTTAGTTTATGCGGGGGCATGATTACTTAGATTTGGTGGTTTTGATTCAAAATTTCTATGGCAATCCTGGTTCCATTTACATCGTTAAAATATAATTTTTTTACCATTCTTTCTTCATTCATTCTTTCCATATGTCCAAACCATCTTAATGATCCTTTCATTATTTTGTTCATAACACCATCATTCGCACCGCATTCACTTCTTATATTTTCATTCGACACTCTATCATACAGAGAGTATCCTCACATACGTCAGGAGAGATCTCATTTCTACTGCATTTATTCTACTTTCATCCTTCTTTTGCCAGTTCCATGCTTCGCTTCCATACATAAGGGTCGGTAGAAGAACACCATTGTGCACTGCCATTCTATATATTATATAGTAAATTATACAGTACATTCTCTCTGACTGACTGACTGACTAACCATCACGCCGTCTCCCCGAAAGGGTAGGCAGAAAGAATGAACTGTCACACTTTTACTGATGCGGCACTCCATCCTTCTCTTTTCGCCCCGCGGGAGACGCGGTGTGATGGGTTGCGAACCTCATCGCCACCAATTAGCATCTCCCGCGCACACTTCGATCGTCCAACACCCACAAAATAAATCTAAAACAAATAATATAAAATACAATGAAAAACTTAATTATGTTAATCTAATGATTTTACTGAAATAACTAACTAACTAACTAACCATCACGCCCTCTCCGAAGGGGTAGGCAGAAATAATGGACTGCCACACTTTTCTTTCCTGACATATTTCTCTCGAATCCTCAACATTCATACATCGTGTCATGCACGCGCGTCGATTTCTCTGACTCCTCACATGGCCGACATTCAATATTTGATTAATTTGATCGTGCCATGTTTTCCTCGGTCTTCTTCTATTTCTGGTTGCATTTAAATCGTTAACATATAATTTTTTTACCATTCTTTCTTCATTTATTCTTTCCATATGTCCAAACCATCTTAATGATCCTTTCATTATTTTGTTCATAACATCATCATTCGCACCGCATTCACTCTTATGATATCAATTTAATGTTCCCCATCTTCAGAGAGGATCTAACCTAACCTAATTTGAATTTAACTTAACTAAAATCAAATGTATCCAAATAAAAGCTGTATTTTATCATAGTTAACCAAATTAATAGTTTCCAATATTTTAATAAGGTTATTACGGTTCAGAGAAAATGAAACATTATCTAACCTATTCTATTATCTCCTATGGTAGCCTTGTAAAGGGAGAAGCTACGAAACTGTTCTATTGTAAGCAAATGTTTACATACATAAAGATTACTAACCGTTGAAGATTTGCGTAGTAAGATACATTTCTTATCACTCCACTGACAATACTGATGGATAATCTCGCCATACTTAATAAACATTCTGTCCTTAACACTTAAGAGCGTTGACTTCATACAGCTGTGAAACAGTTATAATAATACCGGGGGCCTTTGACTTTCGCACAATTCGCTATTTCACACATTTTTCGACTGTCGTTTTTTGTTCGATAAACGATCTGTCTCTCATGTGCAGTCGCTCTCATCTCCGTTTGTACGTTTAAAACAAGTTCAGCCATGCTTTGCAGTACGGACTGACACTACTCGTTTTGCCAGTTTAACTGTTTATATACAGTACATACATGTTAATATTTGGCACTTACACACTTAGATAAGTGAAAAACGAAAAAGCTGAAGTGTTAATACGTACAATTCAATTCATACGATTGAGACACAGATGGAAATAATTAGACGTTCTGAGAGCGGCGAACCTTTTGCTAGAATTGACCGTTTATATGACATAAACCGGTCTACGATATGTTCGATTTTGAAAAACAAGAATAAAATAAAGGAAATACGTTTAAAATTGTGAAACCTTTTTTCAAAAATTGGTTCCAAAAGACATGACATGTTATAGAAGTCTATCAGGAAAAGAAAAAAATGGGTAATCAACAATCTTTTGACAAATTCGTAAAGAAGATTTCTAAATCCTAATTCGTTTTGTTATTTCAAATCAAATCAAATCAGTTTATTAACTTAATAGACATTACAAGCAGGAAAATGTTTAAGGCATCTATTAAGTACAGGTAAAATATTATAAAAATACAACAAAGTACCAGGAACGCATTAGAAATGGTTCGACATTAGGAAGACAAGATACTTTCTAAAGTCAAGAGTATTTGTCCCCTGAACGTACTTTCACTAACATGAAAGACGTCGATCTCCGAGGAGACTGCGTTGAGCAGACTAATTGCTCTTCCCACCGGTGTCACCAGAGGCAGATTGGTTCTGGCGGCCGGTAGGTAAAACAATCTGTGCTGTCGCTGTCGGAGATATCTATCGTGGACAAAAGGACCAACATCCTCCAGTACGGCTGAGTTCTCGAAGTATCCCCTAATTAATCTGAAGAAATGGGTTATTAGATGTCCATCTCTTCGAAGCTGTAAAGAATTGGTTCCGAGCATTCCCAGAAGAAATGCCGTGGGATAGAGCCACGGATAACTACCATATTCCCTCATGTAGAGATACCTCTTGTAAACATACTACCTAAATACACAAACTCATCTACTTGCTCCAAATTTTCACCATTCACGCTAATGTTGCAGACTGTCATGATTTCTTCTTTTTCAAAAATATTCACCAGGACTTGTAGTTCATTCTCGTTGTCAATATAAAAAATACGTAAAATTTTATAATTAGTCTTCCCTCTTAAGACTGAATAATGGAATGAACGAATGTTAATCCACGGATTAAAAGATTCAAACAGGTTTATCATTAAATCGTAAAAAAAAAAAAACATTATTTATTTTCCTAAAGTTACTACTACAAAAAAACAGAGCAATAAGTTTAAAATGCCTATGATAACATTTATCAAATGCCATATCTCTAGGAGTAGGCGCCTAGATAGTGCCTATTTTACAATCCCTCCATCAAAACTTAACCTGACATACTTTTTCATTTCATTTATTTATTTTCAACATATCTAAAGCATTACAGAATTTTTTTTTCCAATACACTAAAGATATAAGTTAGAGATACACAATAATAAGTAATACACAATAGATTACTAAAAAGAGCGAGAAACATAAGATGCATGACAAATTAATAAAATAAATACACCATACAATTATAATAAAGATAGTACTTCCCTCAGATGAGCCAAACTATCACAAAATATGTCAAACTCCGAGGTGATACGATTAAGCAAAGATATTGCTCTACCAACCTATGGCCAAATAACAGTTTGGCTCAAATATTAGGTGTATAACTTTGCTTCCGCCGTTTTGCAATAGATGGCAGTAGCGGTAAGTGGTAGTTGGAATAAATAGATCATAGATGTCATACAATAAGCTTAAGTATTTGTAAACATAACGCCATCGAAATATTAGTCGATTTGTGTCTGTCTCAATGGCACACGGCCTAGCTGACCAGCACTTCCGGTCTTATGAAGAAGTAAAAAAATTGGATCGCTTCAAAAGATGACCAGTTTTTTCAACGCGGGATTCGTATGCTGCCCGAAAGATGGGAGAAAGTAGTGGCCAGCGATGGACAATACTTTGAATCATAAATGTATAACCAGTTTTTTACGATAAAGCCTCGAATTTCGAAAAAAAAACGGCGGAAGCAAAGTTATACACCTAATAACTTACTAACTAACTAACTAACTAAACATCACGCCATTTCGCCGGAGGGGTAGGCAGAGAGGATGGATTGCCACAATGCTCTGTCCTGGCATACCTCTCGGGCTTCCTCTACATTCATACATCGTACCATGCACGCACGTCGATTATTCCGACTTCGAATGTGGCCGCCTTTTAGTAATTGATTAATGTGATCATGCCATGTTTACCTCGGTCGTCCTCGGCTTCTTTTTCCACTCACGCTGTTTGTGTACAAATTTTTAACCATTCTACTCTCATCCATTCGTTCCATATGTCCAAACCATCTCAAGGATCCTTTTTTAATTTTATCCATGATGCAGTAATTTGCCTTACATTTCTTTCTTATTTCATCGTATGGTATTCTATCACATTCTTCTTAGTGATCTCATTTCTACGGTGTTTATCCTGCTTTCATCCTTCTTTTGCCAGCTCAAAGCTTCACTTCCATACATGAGGGTTGGCACTAAAACTCCATTGTGTACTGCCATCTTTCCTTCTGTGGATATATTTCTATTTGCAGTAATGACTTTGAGTGCGCCATTTATTTTATTTTTTATTCCCAGCACCAATCCTTCTATCGATGTCTTTCCCCATTTTTCTGTCTCTTGTAAACATGCTTCCCAGATACGTTAATCCAGCTCCAATTTCTCGCCCATCGCACTTATATCATTATTACTTATGCTTCACAATAAGGACATCAGAATAAACAAGGCCCAAGTCATCTCTTTCACTTGATAATACTTCATTCATAATCCAAGGATACGAAAAAGTAATTATTTAACACTTATAGCCGGGCTGGCTACAATAGCAGTCTGCATATATTCTCTGTGTTTAATGTGTAATATCCCGTAAATTTACTACTACGGATCAAAAGTAAAAATGTGTATTATATCTTCTTCTTCTTCTTCCCTTTTTGTAGACTCAGGAGTCTGTTATTTCAGGCGGGTCCTCTTGAGATGCTGAACTCCAGCTTTCTCTCCACCGTTTCGGGGGTCTTCCTGGTCGGCGTTGTCCGTTTGGCGTTCCATGGAGAGCTATGTGTGGTGTTCTATTTGAGCTCATCCTTTCTACGTGTTCATGCCAGTATCGCCGTCTTTGACGTCCCCATCTGACCACATCTTCGACCTCGCAGATTTCTCGGATTGCTGTATTCCTAACTCGATCATGTAGGGTCTTGCCAACTATAGCGCGGAGCGTTTTCATCTCGGTTGTCCTGAGCATGCTCTTTGTCTTGACAGTGTCTGCCCTCGATTCAATGCCATATGTGAGGATTGGTCGCACACAGGTCTTGTAGATGCGTACCTTGCTGTCAGTCCTCATGTCCCTGTTTCTCCATAAGACATCTTTCAGGCAGCCTGCAACCGCTGCAGCCCTATCCACCTGTGACCTTACTTCTCTGGGGAGGTCATTAGAGCTGGTTACTTCGCTTCCGAGATATCTGAATAGGTCCACCTGTTCAATCTCCTCCTGGCGTACGGAGACTTCGCATCTCAGTTGATTTCTTGAATATTATATACACTCATATATTCTCTGTGATTTAGAGTTAAACTTTCATCCTTTTTGTACAAAGATTTAATTTAATTTTCTTTTCTTGTAAAACATGTCCCATACGGATCACGGCTCGCGGCCAATCATCAGACACACACAGTTGCATGACCGTCGAGCTACAAAGTTTTGGTTTCTCTTACTGTGTAGGGTGTGATTCGATCGGGTCGATTTTGAGTGTGTGTTTACTTAGGGTAACTCTTATATCATTATTAGTTATCAAAGGCGCGATGTTTCACATCGGTTTCATTTATAAATAACATTTTCAATGTAATTATTTTTATTTGTTTTCTTAAACTCAAAATGAAACAAAAAAGTCGTATTATTTTTATAATATAAAAAATGTAAAACATTTGACTACAAAATACAATTTGTTTGATATTTTTATGTATTTTGTGTGAAGAGTAATTGAATTGTTCACAAGAGCGTAACGATGTTTAAAATTCTCGCCGGCCTTTCAGTGTTAAGCTACAAGTCATGATTTGAATTATGCTACAAACTCCCAAAGTAAAGCACTTTAAAATTCTACTGTGTTAAAGACCGATTCTTCTTCTCAAACAAGATGATATCAGAAAATTATCAGTTTAGATGTACTAGATTTAAACAGCTTCTTAATTTTAACGAAACTATCCTCAAACTTATATTGACCGGAATTCTTTCCTGACGAACCTTTAGAAAAGTTATTAATCTTGTTCTCCTTTGTCATCACGTGTTAATGTTAACATTACCTGGCTTTAAACATCTGGGTTTTGAATAATAATTAAATAAAACAATGTTTTTTAACTACTTCCACTTTTGTCTTCATTTCGACAGCGACCGGTTTCCGAAAACAAAATGGGCTAAACTAGCATATATAGGCGATATAAATAACAAGTGAAATTTGTATTCAAAGAAGAAAACTGCGTTACAGCGTTTTATAATGAGAAAACATTAGGAAATTTAATCTTAAATAATAAAGACGACAGTGTTTAAAAATTAAAACATTGAATAATGTTAGGTTAGGTTAGGTTAGCTCACCTGAGATCGGCCAGTTCTGCCTGCAGTGGCGCGATCTGCCTGTTGTCCCTCTGCTGTTCGCCCAGCTTCTGCTGCAGCGAGATGATCTTGTTCTCCAAGCCCTTGTTCAGCTGCTTCACATGCTCCACGCTTCGAGCCTCCGCACGGAGCCGCTTGAACTGCCGGCGGGCTAGGAATCGCCTCACCTGAACACACCCAAATCACAAATATATATTTATTGTTTCTTGAACAATGATGTAAAACTCCTAATTAAATAATTAATACAAATGATAACTTCTGGTTTCTAGAAGCTTTACTATATTTTATGTTAATGATATGTTTCACCTGTCTAAGGCATTATCAAATATCAACATATTATAATTCAATTTCACATTTGGGAGTATATTCTGTAGCCATCATGATATTTTGCAGCAATAATGATTTGGGAGTAGAGATCTGCAGCTAATAATATGGTAGTAGAGATCTGCTGCCATAATAATTTGGGAGTAAAGATCTGCAATCACAATGATTTGGGAGTAGAGATCTGCAACCATAATGCTTTGGGAGTAGAGATCTGCAGCCATAATGATTTGGGAATAGAAATTTGCACCCATAATGATTTGGGAGTAGAGATCTGCACCCATAATGATTTGGGAATAGAGATTTGCAGCTAATAATATGGTAGTAGAGATCTGCAGCCATAATAATTTGGAGTAAAGATCTGCAATCACAATGATTTGAGAGTAGAGATCTGCAGCCATAATGCTTTGGGAGTAGAGATCTGCAGCCATAATGATTTGGGAATAGAGATTGGCACCCATAATGATTTGGGAGTAGAGATCTGCACCCATAATGATTTGGGAATAGAGATTTGCAGCTAATAATATGGTAGTAGAGATCTGCAGCTATAATAATTTGGGAGTAAAGATCTGCAATCACAATGATTTGGGAGTAGAGATCTGCAACCATAATGCTTTGGGAGTAGAGATCTGCAGCCATAATGATTTGGGAATAGAAATTTGCACCCATAATGATTTGGGAGTAGAGATCTGCACCCATAATGATTTGGGAATAGAGATTTGCACCCATAATGATTTGGGAATAGAGATCTGCAGCCATAATGATTTGGGAGTAGAGATCTGCAGCCATAATGATTTGGGAATAGAAATTTGCACCCATAATGATTTGGGAGTAGAGATCTGCACCCATAAATATACCGAAGTATGAGATATCAATCAGACACTCGTCTGCCATATCAGGGTGTCTAAAAAATCTAGTCATAAGAATGCGTATTGATAGCAAAGTCAGAATTTATAAGACATGCGTACGATATGCTGTAGAGTCTAGTGGTATCCATTCATTGGACACAACAGTACCAGTCCCTGATTCGCTGTCTACTCCTTCAAATAAGTTAATAGTACAAAATAAAGAAAAACAAATATATATAATATTAATCCGTCTGGAGCGGTCTAGAGTAATCCTCTTAGGGGTGTCGGATAAGTTTGCAGAAGAGATGGATCCACTTTCGAAGAACGAAATCCAACAAAGAGATGACTCACCCCACCTGGCATATGTCGAACATGACTGTACTAGTACCCTCTTGGGCATGCCGGTCTTAGTTTGTAGAAGAAATGGATCCACCTTCGAAGTATGAGATCCAACAAAGAGATGACTCACCGCCGCCTAGCATATGACAACATGACTGTACCAGTACCCCCCTGGGCATGTCGGTCTTAGTTTGTAGAAGAGATAGATTTCGAAGAAGAATGAGATCCAATGAAGAAATGACTCACCGCTGCCTGGCATATGACAACATGACTACCAGAACCCCCTTGGGTATGCCGATCTTAGTTTGTAGAAGAGATGGATCCACTTTTGAAGAATGAGATCCAATAAATAGATTACTCACCGCCGCCTGACATATGATGACCTGCTTGCGCATGCGAGCATATCGCCGCCGTGCCAGCCACCCGCGCACGTGTCGTTGGATCGTGATGGCCTGCAAGCAGAAAACAAAACATTACTTAATTTAGTTGCTTGAGTATAACATAAAATAACAAACAACAAAAACAAACCGTCATGCCGTTTCTCCGAAGGGGTAGAATGAGAGAATAGACCGCCACACTACTCGATCCTGACACACGTCACTAGCTTCCTCCACATTCGTACAGCGAGTCATACACGCACGTCGATTCTTCCAAGAGGGCCGACCTTTAAAATTTTATAAATCTAGTCATGCCAAGTTTTCATCGGTCTTCCACGACTCCCTTCTCCACTCACACTGTTAACTTATACATTCTTCCTTCATCCATGCGTTCCATATGTCCAATCCACGCGTCCCATTATTTTTAGTGATCTTATTTCTACCGCGTTTATCCTGCTTTCATTCTTCTTTTACCAGCTCCAAGCTTCACTTCTATACACGAGGGTTGGCACTAAAACTCCATTGTGTACTGCCATCTTTGCTTCTGTGGATATATTTCTATTTGCAGTAATGACTTTGAGTGCGCCATTTACTTTAATCCCAGCACCAACCCTTCTTTCAATGTCTTTCTCCATTTCTCCGCCTCTTGTAAACATGCTTCCCAGATATGTAAATTCGGTAACTTGCTCCAATTTCTCGCCCATCGCACTTATATCACAAATCGTCGTACATTATTCTTTCTCGAAAACCATCACTTTAGATTCAGACACATTCATCACCAGGTCACTCTTTTTGCATGCCTCATACATCTTTGACACTAACACTTTTTTTTTTTTTTTTAAAACCCAATTGGGTTATATGGATACATTTTTAGATCTTACTATTAATTATGTATTGTTTCAGATATATTTTAAATTGAGTTGTAGTGAGACTCCTTGTGTCTTTTGGTAGTTCATTGTAAAGTTTCAGTCCATTGTTCAATATCCTTGATTGTCCTGTCGTAGTTCATGCAATCGGTAAGTGGTATCTGTCGCAGTTCCTGGTCCGGTGTCTGTGTATGTCTGAATTTTTAGTTAGTTTGTGAATGCTGTCTGTTGTCTTTTCCATGGTCATTCTGTGTACAATTTTTAAGGTCTCATATTTGGTCAGGTCTGATATGTCCATTTGTTTTTTAAATTTAATTGTATCTCAATAGAGACGAAGACGCAAACTGGAAACTGAATATGGATGATCAAGGTGTTTACAGGACTTATGACCTGTCATTGGTTGGGTTAAGCGCACGCTTTTATGTAATTACAACATTCTCCATTCCACCTTTGTTATTATGATCATGCATGACAAATTTTGGAAGCTGTATATATACTTCAAATCCATATCTATCTTTACGTGTCAGTTTTTATTGGCCATCTATGTAGATTTGATTACAACTGGTGAATCTTTTCAAGATTAAACTATATAATCCACCCACTAACGCCATCTATGGAGAATGATTTTCAGCATTTAGCAAACTACCTTATTAACACAATGCGAAGGCTGTCGCCTATTAACGTATTGTTAGAAGCCGCCAGGAGTATTATTCCTTTCTATATGCCAAAGAATTGACCAGAATGATTACAAATATTTTTGAGAATGTATACTTATACTTGTATACGAAATAATTGTATCTCAATAGAGACAAAGACGCGAACTGGAAACTGAATATGGATGATCAAGGTGTTTACAGAACTTATGACCTGTCATTGGTTGGGTTAAGCGCACGCTTTTATGTAATTACAACATTCCCCATTCCATATTTGTTATTATGATCGTGCATCTTCGTCTTTGTTATTATGATCATGCATCATGCGTCTTCGTCTCTATTGAGATACAATTAAATTTGAATTAACCACCCTTTCGTGAAAATCCAGGATTTCGTATACAAGTATAAGTATACATTCATAAAAATATCCATTTGTTTTGTTTGTCTGTAAACTTGTATGGTTGGGGTAAGGTAGTCAATGTTATATGCTAATTTAATTATTTTATTTTGTTGTCTTTGGAGTCTGGAGATGTCCTTTTGGTTTCCTGTCCCCCAGAAGGGAATCATATATGTCAGTCGGCTTTTAACATACGCTTAGTACATCATAACTTTTTCCCTTCTTGGTATGTCATTCTGTATTTTGTAGAAGAGGGAGTATAGCGATGCTAACTTATCTTTTAGGTTGTCTATGTGTTTTGTCCATTTTAGTTGTTTGTCCATTGTTAGTCCTAGGTACTTTACGTAGTCGAGTTCGGTTATTACGTCATTTTTTTTTTATGCACATGTTATGGTTTTTCTTGCGTGTTTCAAAGTGTATAATGTTACACTTTTTTTACATTTAAGGTCAGGCAGTTGTTGCTTGTCCAGTTGGTTAGTGTCTCTATATCTATGTTAATTTGTTTACAGGTCTCATTGTCATTGTCGTTTTTGTAGAATATGGCAAGGTCGTCTGCATACATAATTATTTTCCCCGTAATGTTATATAATGTTATGTCATTAATGTAAAGTATATAAAGCAGTGGTCCTAGGATGGATCCTTGTGGCACACCAAATTCTGTCTTTGTTTCGTTACTGCTCATTCCTGACACAACTGTGTATTGTTTTCTTTAGGTGAGGTAGCATTTGAACGTCGAGTAGTGTATCCAGATGTACGGTATCAAATGCTTTTTTAAAGTCCAGTATTAGTCCAGTTATGCATACGCTCGCATCCAGTGCTCACTGAATGTAGTTGCATATGTTTGTGATAGCTGTTTTTGTTCCCTTCTGCTCTTGGAATCCATATTGCTCTTCCGCTATGTAGTTGAAAGATTTGAGGTGCTTGGAATTTTCTCTACTGTCAGCGATTAGTCATCAAAATAATAATAATAATAATAATTGTAAACGGTCATTTTTGCTTTCATTGTTAGTTAGTTTATTAATATTTAGTTTTAATGAGTCCCAAGCATGAGGCATTATGATCTGACTGTGTATTCGATGGTCCCAAGGTTGGGGTGGAACGCACAGAGAGGTTAATCTCGTTGCAATACTTACAGCTTTGTTCTTGCGTAGATTGAGGTATCGCCGACGGGCCAACATCCCCCTCGCGTGCGCCTGCAGTCCAAGGGCGGTGCGCTGGAGCCGAAGGTAACGCACACGCTGAAGCCATCCGCGAACCCTCTTCTGGATTATAGTAGCTGCGCGAGTGCGTCTCAGTTGCTGTGCCAACCTAAGAAGAAAAATAACATTATTTTATTTATCTTCAAACCATCACGATTGGTTGAATCAATCTTTACAGCATTGCATCAGAAGTCAAATTGATGCACAGAAAATTAACCCATACAATACAGTTGACACTTGACGACCTTCGTGACCGAGTGGTAAGTGCTTTGACCGCCACCCCGAAGGTTCCGGGTTCGATTCCCGGCGATGGCAGTGTGATTGTCACACTGCCTTTTGTCTGGTGCAGAATTCACGTGACAATAAAATGGCGATAGATTATCTACCTATCACATGTCACGAGAATCAATATGATAGCTATACCCTTTACATTGATTTGGGTCACACTGTAATGATGTAATAGGTGATTCAACAAAATAATAATTATTATCGGGCTAAAAAAAATTTAAGAATAAACCTTTTAACTTTAGTTCCTTACTACGAAATTGTACAAGGAACCAATAGAATTATGTAAGGAAGAAAAATGGCAGTCCATTTTCTCTAACTACAGTGGGACCTGGATAATTGGCATTCCAAGGGACCAGTCCTACGATGGTCAATAAACCAGATTTTCCAATTATCCAGTTTTTCATGTATCCAAGTCCAGATTGTGCTTTGGTTTTTTTAACCAGGTTTTGTAACCACATGAACAGAAAAGCAATAAAATCGATTCATGGATTGATGCATAAAACAATCAATAAAAATTTAATAAGTGCATACACATACAAACAATAAATTTAAATATTGTGGCTTGAAAAAATCAGTTATATGGGCCTGTTTCACACGCTAAAAATGTTGCACAACTCTTTGCGAGATTTACCGGCGTCAAATTCTTGGACTGGTTTAAGTTTCAAGCTCAAATCATGATATTCTTATCGGTACCGTAAATCATGATATTCTCATCGGTAAATTAGAAGAAATAGGTTTTTCTTCTCGTCTTGTATCTTTCTTTGTAAGTTATCTAAAAGAGAGGACGCAATTTGTATCTTATGGAAAATTTAATTCCCGGCCACTTTATGTTTATTCAGGTGTACCTCAAGGCTCAAACCTAGGTCCACTTCTTTTCTCAATCTTCATAAACGATATCGCGAAAACAATACACTTCTCACGATTTCTTTTATTTGCAGATGACCTAAAACTTTTTTTTTAAATAACAACATTGGAGGACTGTTTGCGTTTGCAATTGATATTGACAGGATTGTTGACTGGAGCAAGCGCAACCAGATTTACTTCAACATATCCAAATGTGTTATAATGTCATTCTCTAGGGCGCACCACATTACATATCATCGATATTCCATGAGTAATGAAAGAATGTCGAATTCAATTAAACAGGTTTCCTTTTTTCCTATTAAAGAGGTTTAGGTGTTCCAAGAGGGTGGGACAGGAACATATTTAGTTTTACTACACTACACTACTCCATCTTATAATATCATCAGCCATACATATCTCTCTTAAATTAGTGTTCTTCGTGCAATGTCTTAGTGTCTTGTCTATCATGCTTGGTGTCTTCATCTCGGAACTTGTTTGGTCCTGACTGTATCTGAAATTTCTTTTGGGGCAGCTTTGGGAAACCATCCACCGTTTAAGCAAGATGCGGTTCACAAAAATGTCATTTTAAAGTGTAGAAGCATTTACCTTCTGGCCAGGTAGCCTCTCGCGTGCCTCTGCAGTCCACAGACAGCCGCCCGCAGCCTGAGGTAGGCCTTGCGGGCCACGTACGCCCGCAGCTGGCTCTGCATGATGATGCAGCACCTCCTCAGCCGCTCGGCCCTCAGCTTCTCGAGGTAGGCCACCTGCCCGGCGCGGAAAAAGATCTTGGTGCGTCCGAAGCGGTATTTGTCCTCGTCGCGGATGCAGTTGAGGATGATGGAGGAGCAGGTCGCGCGGTAGTCCTGGCGGTTTATGGCCCGCGAGTGACACATCACTCGGTAACTAAAAATTGAGAAATTAAAAAAAAATGGTAAAATCATTGTTGGAATGACTAAGCAAATTTCTTCAAAGAAAGCAAATTTCTTCAAGAAAGCAAATTTCTTCAAGAAAGTAAATTTCTTCAAGAAAGCAAATTTCTTCAAGAAACAAATTTCTTCAAGAGAGAGAATTTCTTCAAAATTTCTTCAAAAAGAGAAAGCAAATTTATTCAAGAATTATATTTCTTCAAAAAGAGAAAGCAAATTTATTCAAGAAAGCAAATTTCTTAAAAAAAAAAACAATTTATTCAAGAAAGCAAATTTCTTTAAGAAAGTGACAATTTGTTATAATACATTACGGTAACATTATGTTGTTTATTGATTCTATAATCAAAACTACTTAAAATGTCTTTCTAAAAGTTTTATTGTACTTTATATGAATGGTATATTTCTCCCTGCATTACCAAATGTTACATTTCAAGTAACGGTAAGTTTTCAGAAAACATTATATTTAACATAAAAATTTACAAAGATTAACACATTTATACACATTATATACTTCTATTTAAATTATATAGAGAAACAAAACAACCTTAACCCTTAACGGACAAATGTCACCTCTGACATGACAACAGAACTTTGTCGCTGCGGTCGTATGGCACATGTGAGGTGACATGATGAATCATGTTGAATCTTGTTGTCCGTGAAATCTGCTCGTAATTACTTTGTCGGTTGAATATTACCAATGGAGCGATTAACATACACAGTGCCTTTTTAAAATTAAATATTAATAGAAAAACATATATTCCAAATAAATGGTCTTTCATAAAATAGCTGTTACTTATATGTCACAATATATACTCACCGGAGGAAGAATTCTGAATAGAGCCAGCGAGACGGGAAACCGGCAGCGGATATCCTGATGGTCTCCAGGACTCCGCAAGCCCTGTAAATATGAAATAATATGTTTTTATTTTAAATAATAGAACAGTGATGTACGAGGTCTGTTCAAAAAGTATCGCGAATTTTGAATTTCCGCTGGCTACGTATATTTGATTTTTGATTTTTTTGTAGCGTTATGTTGGTACTCATGTCCCTTACTTATGCTGACAAGGTCGGCCATTTTGAATGTTTAGTTAATTTTTGACAGCTTTTTTGCTTGGATGTGTTTTGGCTCGTCTTCGATTTTTGCCTATTCCAAAAAATGGATCAAAGAATCTGTATCAAATTTTGTTTGAAAAACAAAATAAAGTGCGCGGACGCATTTCGAATGTTGACTGTGGCATATGGTGAAGCTACCTTGGACCAAAGCAACGTTTATCGGTGGTACAAAAATGTTCTCAGAGGGCCGAGAAGATATGAACGACGAAGAGCGTGCCGGACGCCCGAGCACGTCAACAACAGACGAAAACATTGATAAAGTGAAGAAAATAGTATTAGCCAATCGTCGAATCACCGTTAGAAGTTGCTGAGGACCTAAACATATCGATTGGCTCGTGCCATTCGATTTTAACCAATGATTTGGGCATGAGTCGGGTCGCCGCGAAATTCGTGCCAAAATTGCTCAATTTCGACCAAAAACAGCATCGCGTTAACATTGCTCAGGAGATGTTGGACTCGGTCCGTGACGACCTAAATGTGCTCCAGAGGGTCATAACTGGTGACGAATCATGGGTTTATGGTTATGACGTGGAAACCAAAGCTCAATCATCCCAATGGAAGCTGCCGCATGAGCCAAGACCAAAAAAAGCGCGCCAAGTTCGGTCGAACGCGAAGGTTTTGCTCACAGTTTTCTTCGATTGCAGGGGCGTGGTGCATCATGAGTTCTTGCCACAGGGTATTACGATCAATAAGGAATATTACCTGCAAGTTATGCGCAATTTGCGCGAAGCAATCCGCCAGAAACGCCCGTTTGTGGAAGAACAAAAACTGGCTTTTGCACCATGATAACGCCCCTGCTCACACATCGTTGCTTGTGCGCGAATATTTGGCCAAAAACAACACAGTAATGGTGCCGCAGCCACCGTATTCCCCAGACCTGGCCCCCTGTGACTTTTTCCTGTTTTCAAAACTGAAGAGGCCCATGAAAGGACGACGCTACGCCACGATTGAGGAGATAAAGACGGCATCGAAGGAGGAGCTGAACAAGATCACAAAAAATGATTTTTTAAGTGCTTCGAGGATTGGAAAAAACGTTGGCATAAATGTATTATATCCGAGGGGAATTACTTTGAAGGGGACAAAATAGATATTCATGAATAAATAAATACTTTTTGAAAAAATATAAAATTCGCGATACTTTTTGAACAGACCTCGTAACTTAGCGTTAGTTAGTTAGAAAGTTTCAATCCTGGGATTGGTTTGCAGCAATTTCTTCTATTCTTCTCTTCCATTCTTCCCTGTGTTGTGCGGCTCTTTTGAAATCTGCATATGATGAGCAGCGCACGTCCACCAACAGGTCCTCCAGGTACTCTCGGTGTGGGCGTCCCCTAGAGTTCGTCCCCTCGGTCATACCCTCCATTATGGCATGCAAGAGGCCTTCTTGTCGTATTACATGACCGATCCATCTTGCACGTCTTTCAGACAAGGTTCTGAGCAGGTGCCTTCCTCCTTCGATTCTTTGAAGAACCTCCTCATCGTGATGTGGTCTCTCCAGTACTATCTCCAGCGTTACATTTTTAAAATTCAAATTAGTTTAATTCTCTCAAAAGGCATTACAAATATGTTGACAGTCTAAAGCATCTATTTGAGAACAGGTAAAATACCAGGAACGCATAAGAGATAATAGAGCCCCGAATCACATTACCTCAGTTGCTGCACTGCCCTAGCGGGGTCATATTGGAAGGCGAGCTTGTCATCGTTGGGCTTGATGCACCTCACGTAATGCGGCGTAGTGGAATTAAGGGAAGTCATGAGGGCCGCCAAGGAGCTGCGGAACTGCGCGCCCACTGTCTGCTTGTGCTGTTTACTAAGCGTTCCCGCGTTGCTCTGAAAAGTCATAAATTATGTCAAATTTAATAGTCCATTGTTTTGCCCGAAACACTATGACACCTTAACATTTTAAACTGTTAATGAATAAAGTTTGTTTTTTGTATCACAATTGTATTTTATTTTGCGCGACAGCTGTTTCATCATTTTGAAAATATGAAAATTTGACATATATTTCAATATATTTCGACATTTCGACATTTTTTCATTTTGAAATTGGACATTTGGAAATCTGAACATTTGACATTTTGACATTTGACTTTTGAGATTTGAAATTAAGACATTTGATATTTTGGCATTTGACGTCTTGTAATTTGACAATTGGACAATTTGACATTTGACAATTTGAGATTTGACATTGTGAAATCTGAAAAATTGACATTTCGACATTTGACATTTGACGCGGTGGTGTTTCTTCATTATGAAAATTTGAAAATTTGACATGTTTTGACATTGGATAATTTGACATGACATTTGAAAATTTGAAAATTTAATATTTTGACATTTGACATTTGACACTTTGACATTTTGACATTTGACATATTGACATTTAACATTTGGAAATCTGAAAATTTTACGTTTTGATATTTGATATTGAAATTTTGACATTTGACATTTTGACTGTTGACATTTAACATTTGACAATTTTGACGCATGACATTTGACATTTGGAAATCTGAGAATTTGACGCATTGACATTTGATATTTTGACATTTGACATTTTGACATTTGATAATTAGATATTTTGAAATATGAAAATTCGACATTTAATATATTATGATGAAACAGCTGTCGCATAAAATAAAATACAATTGTGAAAAAACAAAGTTCATTCATTAACAGTTCAATATGTCAAATTTAATCGCATAACCCTAATCAAAATAAAATTTCAGAAACATGAGTTACATTTTTAAAAAAGCAGACACTGTCAGTTGCTACTTATGGCCTCGAAACTGTAACATTGTCCAAACAAAGTGCCGAGAAACTACGAGTGACCCTAAGAGCCATGGAAAGAGCCATGTTAGGAATAAGCCTAAGAGACAGCATCCACATCATCCACCGGGTAGCGACTCTAATGTGGCAATAGGCAGGTCACGTAGCCAGAAGCTCAGATGAAAAATTAACAAGAATACTATGAACAAGATATAGTGGATGGCAAAGAGAAGTGAATCATATTACATTTTGAATGTATACAAATACTTGTAGACAAAAACTGTATTTTACCCATTGGGAATAAAATTATTTTTTTATAAGAAAACTTTTTATAAGCAAAAGATAGTAAGTAAGCGTTAAGCAGAAAATCTTTATTAATGCAAAATATTTTCTGCTTAATGCTTACACCCAATCTTAATGGATGGCGCTAGTGTAGATTGAACTAAAAAATGTGAAGTGTTCTGCAACATTGTAGCATACGAGTATATACATCTTCCAAAAATTTGTCAGACGTGGTGGTCGTAAGAAGGACGGAATGGGGAATGTTGTTAACATAAAGCGATCGCTTAACCCAACCAATGACAGGTCATAAGTCCTGTAAGCGCCTCGACCACCATATTGTTCTCAGAAAACAATTTACATCTTCGTCTCTATTGAGATACAATGAATCATATTGATTATGTAATATGCCATCTATTTTTCCGAGTCCTCACGTGGCTGAGATTCAATATTTGATTTATTTGATCGAGCCACATTTTCGTTGGTCTTCCTCTGTTTCTAGTTCCGTTTACATCGATAACATATAGTTGAAAGTAAACACAAAATACAGATGTATATTTTTGAATAGCTAGCATAACTATAAATAGTGGAACATAAATTAAATAGACAATATGTGCACCATCTAAAAAGAACATTTTGTGTTAAATTATTTTTATTTAATATCATTGTATTTTATATTATTTGTTTTAGATTTATTTTGTGGACATTGGAAGATCGAAGTGTGCGCGGGAGATGCCTATTGGTGGCGATGAGGTTCGCAACCCGTCACACCGTGTCTCCCGCGGGGTTGAAAAGAGAAGGATGGAGTGCCGCATCGGTTAAAGTGTGACAGTCCATTCTTTCTGCCTACCCTTTCGGAGAGACGGCGTGATAGTTAGTAAGTTAGTTAGTTAGCTAGCAATATCCTTGAGAAAATCACCAGCAAGGATCATATTTTGTACCTAATAAAGGAATAATAAAAGATGTACTCACAGGAGGCTTGTTGGGAGATATCTTCATCCTCGTTGCAGGAACGGGGACGGCAAGATTGTCCGTGGGTGGAGCTAGAGAGCACAGCGTGTTGAGGAGTCCGCAGCTTCCGCCCCCTCTTAACAACTGAACCTGCTCCTCCAGCACTGTGTCCCTGTTCTTATCCAAGAAGCCGGCCGCCTGGTACGTGACATCGTCCGCAAAATGCTTTATGACAAAAGCTGTGAAAAAATGTATTATTTTACTGATCATGACATATGAGATCGAATATATTACACCACAATCACAAAAAACTCACTCAATGTCAGAAATGAAGACGCTAAATAACATATCTGGAAAGACACCACGCGACAGAATTAGAAACTTAAGCTCACTTCTAATTGCTATAACCTCGGAAATACTTTGAATTTTGAAATGGTTAAATGTTTAAAATATTCATAAGAGTATAAACACATTATGAAACCAAAACAAAAATAACATTTTTTTAAAATCTCAGGATTATGTAACCCATTAAGTGGATATTTAAAATTCAGATATCCCTCAGGGGTCTTTGTATGGGCCACATTAAATATTTTTCAATCAAACCTTCAGTATGGAATCGTGGACGGGCGAAATGTTCCGAGGCGGCGCACTGACGGTGTAGCTTGGCTGCCCAGCCCGCATCAGAACCCTGAGGCACTCTGCACTCCTCGTCCAGGAGATCCAGCACTCCGAGACGGGCCTCGATCAGCTCAATACACGGCTGGTTGTCGTAGAAGTGGATCATAGTCCAGGTAATGTCCTCCTGCAATATATAATGCATTATAATTCCCGATAGATATCTCCGACAGCGACAGCACAGTTGTTTTACCTATCGACCGCCAGAACCAATCTGCCTCTGGTGACACCGGTGAGACGAGCAATTAGTCTGCTGAACGCGTCTCCTCAAAAATTTACGTCTTTCATATTAGTGGAAGTACGTTCAGGGGAAAAAAACTGTTGACTTTAGAAAGTATATTGTCTTCCTAATGTCAAACCATCACTAATGCGTTCCTGGTATTATGTTGTATGTATATAATATTTGACCTGTACTTAATAGATGCCTTAAACATTCATGCTGTTTGTAATAATTATATAGAGTGCTAGGAATGTCTCCCTAGAAAGGGTTACCCCAGTTGGGAGGTATTAAAACCATGTACTTGGTAAATGATCAATAATGTATTTTGAATAAATAAACTGATTTGATTTGATTTAATGGGATGGATATATTTTTCAAAACAACAGCTTCTCGAACTACAGTTTACGACACAAATCTATAGGACGGCCTTCGTGGCAGAGTGGCAAGAGCAATGATTGCTACACCAGGTTCAATTCCCGGTGATAGCAGTGTGATTGAGTATCTTTGGTCTGATGTAGAATTCTTCGTAAGCCATTCTCCATCCACTGCTAAAAGTAGGCCTCTCCACTCCCACGCCTTCCCTCTCGGTCTCTCGCCAGTGTTCTCCAGGCCCTTCCCGCTGTCCGCACAATATCATCACCTGGTAGGCTGTCTCCCGACACTTCTTCAACCCATCCTTGGCCTACATTAAGTAACCCTCTGGTTCCATCTTCCATCATCCCATCGGCACACATTGCTACTTCATCCTTGTAATGCGTATCCATAAATCGGTGACCCTGATGCGTCTTCTAATCTCCACGTTGGGTAACATGGTCTCTAAGCGAGATACCCAACATGGATCTTTCCATGGCCCGTTGTGCAACTTTAATTTTGTGCATTGCTTCTTTAGTTAACGTCCATGTCTCTCATCCTAGGTCATCACAAGTAACACACACTGCTCCAGCACATTTGTTTTAAAATTTTGTGGCATGTCCGACTTGAAGATGTTGCCCAGCCTTCTTGATGAAGAATTAGAAAGTAGAATTCACATGACAATAAAATGGCGATAGATTAGCTACCAATCACATGTCATGAGAATCAATATAGTAGCTTAAAAAAACGAATTGTAATACATATTATTAGTATTTTGTTGAATCGCTCTTTATATAATTACTTCTTCTTCTTCTTCGATGGCCCTACAGCCCATATCGAGCCTTAGCCTCCAGTATTCTTCGCCTCCAACTCCTCCTGTCCTCCACTTCGACCCTCCAATCTGACACTCTTAACAATCTTGCTCCATCTCTCCCAACTTCATCCTTCCATCGCAGCCTTGGTCGTCCAATTGGTCTTTTACCACCTGGGTGCCACTCCAGCAATCTTTTTGGGGTTCGCGATGATGGCATCCTCTGCACGTGACCGGCCCATCTCAGTCTATTCAGTCTGACCTGTGTGGAGAGACTGAATAGACTGAGCGGGACCTAAATCGAAGTAAAGGGTATAGTTATCATATTGATTCTTGTGACATGTGATAGGTAACTAATCTATCGTCATTTCTTTGTAACATGAATTCTGCACCAGACCAAAGACAGTGTGACAATCACACTGCCATCCTGGGACCTTCGGGGTGGCATTCAAAGCAATTACCGCACGGCCACGAAGGTTATCATACAGTAATTACAGTCGTTGGATTCAAACGACCGTTTGCATACAAAAAAAAAAGCCTAAACTTAACTAAACCATCACGCCATCTCCCCGGACTGCCACAATTTTCTTTCCCGACATCCTTCTCTTGCTTCCTCAACAATAATACATTGTGTCTTGCACGCACGTCGATTTCAACGAATCCTCACGTGGCCGACAATTAATATTCAACATTTTGAATGTATACAAATACTGGATTTTACCCATCGCGGGTATTTTCTTTTTTTTATAAGGATTAATTGTATGTCAATAGAGCCGAAGATGTAAATTGTGTTGCCTTTCACATTGCATTAATAAAGATTTTCTGCTTAATGCTTACACCCAATCTTAATGGATGGCGCTAGTGTAGATTGCCATTCAAAATCAATAGCTGATATACAAAAGAATGCAAAGAAGCCACTCACCCTGAGATATTCCTCCTGCTCCAGCTTGAAGACGTGCGAGTTGAACTGCTGCTGAAGCTTCTCGTTGGCATAGTTGATGCAGAACTGCTCGAAGGAGTTTATATCGAATGTCTCGAAGCCGTAAATGTCCAGGACGCCTGGGTATTAACAATATTGTTACAATATGTGAATTCATATTTAAAGATAAAAGGCGGGCCACACTGTTTTAAACAAGCTCTCCGCATCGGTCTCCACCGGCGGTTTAAAACTGTGTAGACACTTGTTTGAAACCAAAATTCGTTTGACCTTCAACAAACTTTGTGGACGGACGCGCGTTTAAACACGCATTCCACGTGTGGAGAGCTTGTTTACAGCAGTGTGTGGACGCTACACAAACCGTGGGCTCCACAGCTCTCCACTAAGGTCACCCCTGTGGAGAGTTTGTTTCAAACAGTGTGGCACGGCCTTAATTGATAATTTATAAGTAAATCTGTAAATGATAGATTGTCAAATATTAGAAGTGAATGAAAGTGTTATAAACAAAATAATGAAAGAGTCATTAAGATGGTTTGGACACAAGGAAAGTATGAATGATAAAGACCGTACTATATATGTGAACAATTTAAATGGAATAAAAAAAGAGGGAAAACTGTGGCACGATCAAATCAATCAAATAATATTCTTCGTTTTGTTTTGTCACACCTCCGTGGTGCATAGGGCTTCAAAGAACCTTCTCCACCCGACTCTATCGCATGCCTGATGCCTAACATCATCCCAAGTGAGGCCTGCTGCTTTGACCTCGTCCTACAGGGCTCTTCTCCAGGTGGCTCTAGGTCTGCCTCGCATCCTATTTTCCCCCATAGGGGACCAGTCTAGTGCGCCCTGAGCGATGCAGGCTGGGTTCCGTCTCAGAGTGTGACCGATCCACTGCCATTTGTGTCTAGCGACTTGTTCTCTAACTGGCTTTTCGCCTGCCATGGTCCAGAGAATGGCATTAAATACTGAATGTGAGTGTCCAGTGTATACGACACCTTATTTATTTCGAAGTCTTCTAACTAACTAACAAACCATCACGCCATCTCCTAGAAGAGGTAGGCAGAAATAATGTACCGCCACACTGTTCCTGATATGCTTCTCTTCGCTTACTCAAGATACATACATCGTGTCATGCACACACATCGATTTCTCCAACTCCACACGTTGGCCGCTATTTAATATTAATTCGTTTGATCGTGACACATTTTTCTCGGTCTTCCTCTATTTCTAGTTCCATTTACGTTGATAACATATACTTTCCTTACCAATCTTTCTTCATTCATTCTTTCCATGTGTCCAAACCATATAAACGATCCTTTCATTATTTTGTTCATGACACTTTCATTTGCACTGCATTCACTTCTTATATTATTTACATTTGACACTTTATTATATACAGATTTACCACACATTCATCTAAGAGATCTCATTTCTACTGCATTTATTCCACTCGAGTCCGTTTATTTTATTTATAAGTGTGAAGCTCACCGATGCGGTGCTGCGTGGCCTCCATGCACCTCAGGGCCCTGTTGGCCCCGGCCACGAGCCAGCCGAACAAGCTGGCGTAGAGATGCTTCGCCAGGGCATCGCGGGCGCCCCTCGCTGCCACTGCGCTGAGGGGCGACTCGATGGTCTCGGAGCGGGACACCAGGCTGCGGTGGGTCAAGCGGGCGGCTAGGGCCGCCGGGGACACGCCTGTCAACGTGCAGAATGCCACCAAATGACGGTCTTTCACCTAGAAAAATATACTAATTAGATAAGATAGATAAACATCTTTCTTCTTATTTTTCTTTGTCTTCTTTTTCTTCTTCTGCTTCTTATGCTTCTGATGCTTCTTATGCTTCTTCTGCTTATTCTGCTTCTTCTGCTTTTTCGGCTTCTTCTGTATCTTCTGATTGGTCTGCTTTTTCTGCTTCTTCTGCTTCTTATGCTTCTTATGCTTCTTCTGCCTCTTATGCTTCTTATGCTTCTTACGCTTCTTACGCTTCTTACGCTTCTTTTGCTTCGTATGCTTCTTATGCTTCTTCTGCTTCATTTGCATCTTTTTTTTTTTAAAGACTAATACCAAGGATTTTAAATCAATGATATTAGAATTTATTTTACAATCTTCAATGTGAGCAGAAAATATGTAGCTCATTATTATGAAGAAGGAATCTGGTCGTGTCCAGGCTTGAACCCATGTCCCCTGGATCAGGAGCCAAGCGTTCTATCCCCTAGACCATCACCCGATTCTACCTACTGCTACTTCTGCTTATTTTTCTGCTTCGTCTGCTCTTTCTGCTGCATAATTGTTAATATCATCTTTGCAAATGTATTTTTTATAGCTTGTCACGTCAACAATTTGACAAGGGTTTAGATATCAAAGTAAATTACGTGAAATTAAATAAATATGTATCTTCTTTTTGTTGTACCTCTCCATCAGAGGTTGGACAAGATCATGGCTATTTCTTCCCTCGATAAAGCAGCTTGAAACATGGACATTGTGCTGCAACCGAACCAATCTCTAATGTTTACTAGCCAAGATTTTCTTCTTCTCCCGACATTTTGTTTTCTGTTAATTTATCCTTGGATATGTAGTTGCAGCACTTTGTGATAACCTGAGCTTTATGTTCTTGAAAATTTAGTTTTCTTTCCTCAAATATAATAAACATTAATATTAATATTTGATAATTAATACAAATGAAAAAGTTTGTTTTCTAGTTTTATTATATTTAATGTGTATGCAGTGGCGTGCCTAGTGTCAACCAGTAAGACAAGCCCGTCCGACTTATTTGTGTTATAATATTAGTAGAGGGTCACGATTATGTATTTTTCCGGATTAAAAGAGTTTTATTTTTCTTAAATTAGTTCATTTTAAATCCCATTTTTGACGCATTTTAAATCTATACAAAAATAAATTTTCAGCATCACCAAACTCATGTACTTGTATAAAATAATAATGTATTTACAAATACAAGAAGAAATATAATTAATAATCTGTAAATAGACAATAATAATAAATTTGTTAACACCGAAACACGAATTATAAATAAATGTTCGTAAAGAAATGACATCATTTTTCTTTTCACAACATTTCTGCACATAACGTAAATGACAGATAACATTCTGACAATAGAAATGAAGTTCGTGACACATCGAATAGTAACGTACTTCAGAGTGATAAAGCCCGGCTTCAAATCCATACAAAAAATTGTAGACATCTTCTGGTATATATGCACCTAGCTATATGATTACATGCCAAAAATACATAAGTGCAACAAAGACCCTTTATATTTTGCAAGCCCAATATGAAGCCCATCGAAAACCCGAAACAAAACATGTGGACGTAGGCGATTTCGCGGGCATCTCACCTACGGTACGTATGAGTGAAATAAAATACGGTGCGTATGAGTGGAACAAAACATACACTTAGGTCATTTCTGCGCATGTCAGCGGAGTCATTTACGCAATGAATTAAATCGCTTTTACTCGCGCGAAAATTTAAAATATTATTTTATTCTAAGATGTCTCAAACGCGCAAAAACATTGTTTTATTATAGATTTTTTAAGGCAAGCCCGGCTTTTCGGCTTGTATGGAAGTACCACCACTATGTGTATGACGGGTTTAGCCTTGCTTAAATCATTTCTGAAATATTTATCAAATTCATTTCTGAAATTAAATCAAAAACTGATAGTTTCGTTTGTATTAATGATTTAATATGGAGTTTACATTAATGTTCAAGAAAAAACAAATATTATATTTGGTATGTATGAGGTATCAAATGATTTAATGATGAATGTCGGAAAGTCAAAGGTGATGTTTTTTGAAAGGGAAGAGCAAATAACAGTTTGTCACATAAGTGTGAACGAAGAGAACTTGGAGCAGGTGAGTGAATTTGTGTATTTAGGTAGTATGTTCACAGCGGATGGCCGAAAGGATCGTGACGTCGAAAGAAGTGTTGGTGCGGGTAACAAAGTGAATGGAGCTTTAAAAATAGTTATTGGAAACAAGAATTTATCAATGAAAGCGAAAACGGCCGTTCACAATGAAGTTCTGGTCCCAACCCTAATGTATGGAAGCGAAGCAACTGGCAGAAGAAGGATGAAAGCAGAATAAATGCGGTAGAGATGAGGTTCCTAAGACGTATGTGTGGTAGAACGATATACGACAGAATCTCAAATGCTGATATAAGAAAGAAATGTAGAGCGGAAGAAGGTATTATAAACAAAATTATGAAAGGATCGCTGCGTTGATTCAGACATATGGAGCGCATGGATGGAGAAAATTAATTATGCAAATGGAGTACGGAGTCGAGGCAGACCGAGGAGTATATGGCATGACCTAATTTATCAAATTTTAAAGGTTGGTCATGTTAGAAGTCGGAAGAATCGACGTGCGTGTATGACTCGTTGTATGAATGTGGAGGAAGCTAGAGAGGTGTGCCCGGATAGAGTGGTATGGCAGTTCATTCTCTCTGCCTACCCCTGCGGAGAATCGGCGTGATGGTTTGTTTGTTTGTTGATTTAATATTTATGAAAGTAGCTGTTTACAATATCATAATCTCATTTCTATAGCACTTCTTCCTTTTACCAGTTCCACGCTTTAATTACCTGTATCTGACTAGTCTCCTCATTGGTGCTGTTCCCCTCCTGATCAGGGCCGGGAGTGATCTGCACATTGCCCAGATGCAAGATGGCCGCCAGCACGGTGAACATGTCGTCCCGCTCCTGGGCGCTGAATCCCAGGGTCACCAGAGCCTGCAGCGTCTCCTGGAAAGTGTCAGAGTCATCCACGCCGTCGATCAGGGCAGCCTCTCCCTGGTTGAGGAAGTGGAAGGCGTCCTGGTGATCTGAAATAAAAAAATTTCATGAGACACATTTTTTTTACTCCTAGTAAGAGATATTCAACTCTAACCTTATAATCGTCAACTCTCGTCAAACTCAACATCCTCATTCCTGACCTCATGATCCTCATGTCTCATCTTATAATAATCAAATCTAGACAAACCTAATCAGGCTCGGGAGGTACAAAGGAAAATGTAGCCAGCAGACTCAACAAGGCAAGGGGAACTTGCGCTATGCTTCACCCTTTATGGCGTTCCAGTATCATTTCGAGAAAACTCAAGCTCCAAATATTCAGCAGTAGCGTTAAAAGCGTACTGCTGTACGGATGTGAGACTTGGAAATCTACCGCGGTCATTATTGGAAAACTCCAGGTGTCTATAAATATGTGCCTTCGCTCAATATTCAAGATCTATTGGCCCCAAATGGTGTCAAATGCCGTTCTCTGGACCATGGCAGGAGAAAAGCCAATTAGAGAACAAGTCGCTAGATGCAAGTGGCAGTGAGAAAGAAGAAGAAACAATAAGAAGAACAACACATTATTTAAGAGATAGATGTTTTCTGAGGGAAGCCTCACTATCGTGGAAGATGTCCACATCCGAAGAGATGCGGTTTAGAAGGATTATTGCCCTGCCCACGGGCATAACCTTAGGTAAATTGGTTCTACACAGTGGCAGGTGAAATAATCTATGCTAATAATTGTCAGGAACAAACAAAGTCAAGTCATTAAAAATATCCGAGTTATGTATTCGACCACGAATCAGTTGAAAACATTTAACACCCAAATGGATAGTTCGTCTAATTTCAAATGATTGGTAGTCCAGCATACCCAGCAAGAAATCAATTGGGTACGGCTAGGGATAATAACCGTATTCTTTGAGGTACAAAAAACGTAAGAACTGCATCATAATTTAGGAGGCCTCTGAGTGGCAGTACAGCATGTACCTAATGTTCGTCGACTTTGATGAGGCCTTTGATACAATATCGTGAACTTCAATCTGGTCGACTCTCATTCGCAAAGGAGTGCCAGCGGGTATAACAACTTCTTTCCGAAACTGTGTCACATAAGAGGTCGACTTGTTTTGTAATAATGAAGCTAACCTAAGTGAAGCTCTGTCCCTTTTCTTCATCATTTTCACACCCCCTTATTGCGAGAGTTATTTCGCTTACCCAGCATGAGACGAGGGTAGTCCTTCCTCGCACTGCACAGCTGGTAGAAGATGTGGTAGTTCCTCTCACCGCTGGTCTGGTAAACCACCCGCGACTTCTCCAGCAGATATGTCCTCATGCTGGCCCCAACTATGTGATAGTTGCGGCTAAGGTGGATTTCAATGAACTTGCCGAAACGTGAACTATTGTCATTCCTCGTCGTCTTGGCATTACCGATCGCCTAAAACAAAAAAACAAAAAAAATCTCAGCATCTTCCACTTGTTTTCCATAAAACATGGAGTAATTATTAATTAATCAGGGGATATTTGGAGAACTCGCCCGTGTTAGAGGGTGTTGGTATGTTTTTCCCTGATAGATTTCTCCGACAGCGACAGCACAGATTGTTTTACCTACCGGCCACCAGAACCAATCTGCCTCAGGTGACACCAGTGGGAAGAGCAATTGAAGACTACAGGGGAAAAACAAGGAATGTCAGTAGAAGGTTAAATTGAATAAATTGAGAATAAAGCTAATCAAAGTCTATATATTTCTTAGCAATTAGCAATCGATTATCTGGCCATAGTCGATGACACACATGATTTTTTAATATGAAAATTTTACTATGGATAGATACGTACAAATGCCGCTAGATGGCATTATTACATTTATTTTGAATTTTAACTGACATTCCTTGTTTTTTCCCTGTAGTCTTCAATTAGTCTGCTAAACGCGGTCACCTCGGAGATCGACGTCTTTGATATTAGTGAAGGTACGTTCATGGGACAAATACTCTTGACTTTAGAAAGTATATTATCTTCCTAATGTCGAACCATCTCTAATGCGTTCCTGGTATTATGTTGTATTTTTATAATATTTTACCTGCACTCAGTAGATGCCTTAAACATTTTGCTGTTTGTAATGTCTTTTGAGTTAATAAACTGATTCGATTTCATTTCATTTGCAGCCAGCATGGCCGAGTTCTCGAAATATCCCCTTATAAATCTGAAGAAATGGGTTATTAGATGCCCAATTCTTCGAAGCTGCAGAGAATTGGTTCCGAGCATTCCCAAAAGAAATGCTGTGAGATGCCACGGATAGCTACCATACTCCCTCATGTAGAGATACCTCAGTAACTCGCCTCGTTAGGACTCCATAGACGAGAGTAAAATGGTTAAAATGTTCTATACAAACAGTGTGAATGGAAAGATAAGCCGTAGAAGACCAAGGAAAGCATGGGATGACCAAATTAATCAAATACTAAAAGGCGGCCTCATTCGAAGTCGGAAAAATCGATGAGCATGCATGTTACGATGTATGAATGTAGACGAATCTAGAGAGGTATATCAGGACAGAGCAGTATGGCGGTCCATCCTCTCTGTCTACCCCTCCGGAGAGAAACGGCGTATTTTTCTAACGAATAATCGCAAAAAAGTCAAGTTTTGCACGCGAAAAAATACACACGCGCGCAAGTCTTATCACGACAACTGAGTTGTAGCGTAAATATAGCGATGTCAGCTGGCATTCGACAAAGGAGTGGTAAGGGTTAATTAGTGTAAAAATTATAATTCTGAAACTTCAAGCTTGTTAAAGTTAGGTTAGGTTCGGTATTACCTCCATGATGGGACTGGAGGCGAGGACTTTCCTCTCGACCTGCGTCTCCGAGGAGCTGCCCCCCACGGCTGCGAAGTACCTCATCGCGTACTTGGCGGAGACTGTTTTGCCGGCTCCTGACTCTCCACTCACTGTCATGGTAAGAGATATAAATATATTTGTTAATGTTTGTCAAGAAAATGATATTCAGTGATACAGCAGTTAAGAAAAAAGCATTTCGCACGGTGAACTTCATTGATTACAGAATAGGAACAATGTGATTGTGGAACATAATGAGGATGAATTGGGATGTTATCGAAGACCTTGTCATATAATTAGATGGCTTTGAAAAATAAGTAATAATGAGGATGCATTTTTAAATTATGAGAATATATTTCCAAATTATGAGGATGGAGTTTTAAATTATGAGGATACATTTTGGAATTATGAGGACCTTCTCTTCTTCTTAAAGTGCCCTGTCAGGTCCCGCCGACGTTGGCGATCACTCTGGTAAACTCTTCCCTATCCTGCGCTGTCCGGAATAGCTCCTCTACAGTTCTGATCCCTTCCATTCCCTCACATTGCGCAGCCAAGAGATCTGCCTTCTCTCTGCCCCCCTGCGGCCCTCTATTTTTCCCTTCAAAATTAGATGCAGCAGGCGATATTTTTCTCCTCGTAGAATGTGACCCAGATATGAAATCTTGCGGACTTCGATCAATGTCAGCAGCTCTCTATATACTCCTGCACGATTCAAGACTTCTGTGTTCGCCACTGTCCATTGTCTGTCCACTGTCTGTCCATGCGATCCTGAACATTCTTCGGTGAAGCCAAATTTCAAATGCCTCTAACCGGTTCATTATGGGGATGGTTCATTATGAGGATGCATCTTTTCATTATGAGAATACATTTTTAAATTATGATGTGAAACGATAAAATGTTATGCATAGTGCAAACAATGTGAAATATAACAAAAGTGAAATGCAAACTCACCGATAATACTCTGGTCTCTGCGTTCTCTCTCCAGCTTGGTGTAGGCCTCCTCTGCCACGGCGAAAATGTGTGGGTCCAGGTCCCCCATGGCCTGGCCACGGTACGCCCGGATGGTTTCCTCGCCTGGATGTCAAAAAAAATAGCAAAATATCCTCAAATAACAATTCATATTCTTCTGGTGCCCTGTCACCTACGAGTACGTTGGCGATCGCTGTAGCGAAATCATCTCTACCCGGGTCCTAAGAACTCTATATAACTCCTTAGTCAGAAGCAGGCTCGAGGAAGGTGCCGTGATATGGAGTCCTCATGAGGCTCAGTATTCTCTCATGTTGGAGAGGGTTCAAAAGAAATTCTTGAGAGCCTTCTACATGAGAGAGTACAGGGTATATCCTTGGCTCTATCCAACGGCATTTCTCTTGTGTATGCTGGGGTATAACTCCCTCCAACTGAGAAGGGAAGGATTAATGTCAACGCATTTTTTCAAACTGTTTCGGGGCTCTATTGAGAACCCCTATGTTCTGGAGCAAATAGGTCTTTTTGTTCTTGACCTGCGACAGCGCCGACATCATTTGTTCTTTGCTCCGTCACGCAGAACCAACCTGCCTTTGGTGATAGTAATGTTAGCCAGTAGGAAGAGCAATTCGGGTGTTGAATCTAATCGTCTCGGATTTGGACATATTCAGTGTCAGTGAGGCAGTATTCATAAAAAAAATATATTACAAATTCTGGAAAGAGTACTGCTTTTTTTTATGCTTTTAACTTGGAGCAGTTTTTTATACAATTTTTTTTTCGACTACCATTTTCTCTTAAGAAGAGCGGAATGGGGAATGTTGTTAACATAAAATGATCGCTTAACACAACCAATGACCACAACCAAGGTCATAAGTCCTGTAAACGCCTCGACTACCATATTCTGTTGCAAAAAAAAAATTTACATCTTCGTCCATATTGCGATACAATTAATCCTTAAAAATGATTAACCCGCAATGAGTAAAAGTATTTGTCTACAAGTATTTGTATACATTCAAAAAATATACATATATTAGGTCCTTACATATGAAATTGGCGTTTTGTATGGGAGGAACATAAAGTTGATTTTTTTTTAATATAATATATTTATTTAATCAAAGTATGTACCATTGCTATCTATGCACTTTTGCCATCTCATAGGTAGTTCATCGATCCCTTTACTAAAAAAAACATTCGGACGGGAATCAATAAAATCTTCGAAGTCGGTTTGGACTGCCCCATCGGAGTTGAATTTTTTCCCTTGCAAGAAGTTATCCAAATTTCGAAAAAAATAGTAACCTGTTGGGGCAAGGTCCGGAGAGTACGGTGGATGTCTTAGACATTCCAATTGAAGCTCTTCTAATTTGGTAGCCGTCTGTTGTGCAGTGTGTGGTCTAGCGTTATCATGAAGCAGCAGTGGCCTAGAGCGATTTACCAGCCTCGGTTGTTTAGCAGCTAGCTTTTCCATCATGGTTTGCAGTTGCTGACAATAGACATCTGCCGTAATCGTCTGGCCAGATTTAAGAAATCTGTAGTGAACGACACCAGCACTAGTCCACCAAACGCTCACAAGTAACTTTTTTGGAGTCAATTTTCGCTTGGGGCATGGTTTGGCTGGTTCGGCAGGGTTCAGCCATTGCGATGAGCGCTTCCGATTATCATACAGGATCCACTTTTCATCACAGGTAATGATTCGATTCAAAATCCCTTCATTATTGTGCCGGTTGAGTAATGCAACGCAGCAGTCAACGCGCGTTTGTTGATTTGCTTCACTCAATTCGTGAGGTACCCACCTTTCAAGCTTTTACACCTTCCCAATTTGCTTCAAGTGGATTAAAACAGTTTTATCACTAACACCGCAGCCTGCAGCTAACTCGGACGTGGTTTGCGATGGATCCGCTTCCACAATAGCCTTCAATTCTTCATTATCAACTTTGGTCTCCGGCCGTCCACGGGCTTGTTCTGCAGGTCGAAATTTCCAGAACGAAAACGTTGGAACCAAAAACGCACTGTGTTTTCTTTTGCGGCACCGTCGCCATACATATCATTAATCCTTCGAGCCGTTTCTGCAGCACTGGTGCCACGGTGGAACTCGTACTCGTAAATAACGCGATATTTCAAGTTTTCCATTTTGTAAACTGAGTGACGCAAAGAAAAAAAACAATTGAGGAAAAAACAAATGAATTATAATTTTCGAAACACAAATACTTGAGTAAATAGCTGTATAAATTTGAATTTGGAATTCCTAACCAGAGAGAAGATATTTGAGATCAAAGTTGCCAGTACGGCAAAACGCCAATTTCATATGTAAGGACCTAATATTAAGTATTACAAATAAATCTCACCATATATGGGAAGGTCTGCATATGGGTTTATGGCCACTAGAACTATTCCGCAGTACGTATAGATGGCGTTCAAATCGCAGAACCTGTAAAACAAAATAAACAAACCTTAATATATCGAGAAATACAGAAAAAATATATATAATTATAATGACTGTCGCGATGAAATCACCGTTTAATACCAGCACCTGTGAATGAAGACGAAGGCTAGAAAGTGCGGCATATGAAGAGCTGTCTCTCATATGGGAGGATGAAGTTGAAAGTGATGCAGCGAAATTGTTGCGAGTGTCAAGTTAGAAGGTCGAAGCAGAAAACAGTAGGAGTTGTAGGCGAAGAATATTGGAGGATAAGGCTCGATATGGACTGTAGGGCCATCGGAGAAGATGATTACTATACTGTTAGTATCAGGCTTTGCAGCCAAGAGAACGAAATTTGCTCAAGATAAAATAATGGTGACTTTTGAAAAATGATTTTTTCTTAAATAGTATAGGGTGTTTTTTTAGAGGTATACAATACATAATCAAAATGAAATAAAACACATAAAAATAATGTTAATGTCTTTGATATTGGATTTATTTAATAGATAATTTTATGCCATTATTGTTTAAACATGATTTCGGGCATATGAGCGCCACGGCTAGCTCGAATGAAGCGCAATCGTGAAGTGCAATATTTGACAATTGTCGTCTTTGTGGATGCGTATTATCCACTAGAGTGTACGTGGTGCGAAAACGAGCCATGGTCTTCCGAATAACTTCCTCGGATGGACGATTATGTCGACCGTAAAATGAACGTAGTGCACGATAAGTTTGGCGAACTAAACCACGATTTTCAAAATAAATTTGCACAATTTTCAAGCGCTGTTCGGACGTCAGTCTATTCATGGTGAAATGGCGTACTGACTACAAATCAACTGTCAAATCGACAGTCTGTAGAAACAATGTTGCCAGTTTAAAAACCAAACCTCTAAAAAAAAACACCTTATATTACGAATATACACTTTAAATTTCGTCGCAATTTGTTCAGTATTTTCTGAGAAAGGGGTCGGTACAAGAACACCATTGTGCCCTGCCATTTTAGGTTTTTTTGGATAGGCTTTTGTTTGCGATGACAACTTTATTTCTTTTCATTTATTTTGATAATAATCACAAACATTACAGACATACAATTCCAAATCATTTGCAATTACATTATAAAAAGAGAAGCATTAAAAAAATAAAGATTAAGAATAAGAAAAAATCATAACATTGATATTGCATCCCTGAGGCAACTCACACTATCACGAAATATGTCGACCTCCGAGGCGATCCGATTAAGCAATAAGATTGCCCTACCCACAGGCATAACCATTGGCAGGTTGCTTCTGCAGCGTGGCAAATAAAACAATCTGTGCTGTCTTTGACGAAGGTAATTATCAGGGACAAATAGACCTACATCACTCAGGACATCCGAGTTCTGTATACGGCCGCCAATCAGCTGAAAGAAGTGAACTCCCAAGTGAATATTCCTCCTTCTCTCCAATGATTGGTAGCTTAGCATGCCTAGCAAGAATTCAGTCGGAAAGAGCCACGGGTAATAACCGCGCTCCCTGAGGTAAAGAAAGCGCAGAAATTGTTTCTGCACTCGCTCCACCATCAGAGAATATCGGATCCCAGGCGATGACCAAATAACGGAACTATATTCCAGCCGACTTCTTACCAGGGAATTATACAACACCCTAAGTACCTGAGTGTTTGAAAATATCTTGGCATTCCTGAAAACAAATCCAAGCATTTTAATGGAATTATTACATAGAGCAACTATGTGAAGATTGAACGATAATTGAGCATCAAACAGAACACCGAGATCTCTGGATGTAGAAGCTCTTTCAAGCTGTACCCCATCCATAAGATAGCGAAAGTATAATGTTTTCGATCGCCGTGTGTATGACATAACAAAGCACTTGGAGACGTTGAAAAATAATTTGTTAAGTTTACTCCATTGGGTTATGCTCTGAATGTCACACTGAAGCTTCAAGCAATCTGAGGGATTCTCTATTTCAGAGAAAACTTTTATGTCATCAGCTATAATAAAAAAATTTAAAACTTTATTTCTAAGTGCACCATTCATTTTGCTGCCTGCCCCAACCCTTCATTCAATATCCCTCTCCACTCGCACATCTTTAAAGTTAGCATATTATTATTATTATAAAGCCAGGTGTTCCGTTCAAATATCTGGATTTGGGAAGTGTTTCATTTTAGCGAATTATTTAATGAATTAGTATGACATATGTCATGAATATTCACGGTATTTATGTGGACACAAGAAGCACGAGTCCAACAAGCGGAACAAGCAGTTAATGAAAACAAACACATAACATCATAACCTATTACCGTGAAGAAAATCTACAGGGTAACCCAAAAAAATATTAATAATGAAAATATATATATTTTTTAAAATTAAATACTTGAGCCGTTATTTTTGAAGGTGGAACAAGCAATTTTTTTCATGTTTCGAAATATTTAAAAATTAGCGTTTGAATGAATTTAAAAATATTGGCAAATGTCAAACAACTTGGGTGTAACAATTACAATTTTATATATTTTTTTTTTATATTATCATCATGTATTATATTATTATTATTTAATATTATTTATTAGTTCTTACTGTTAAACAAATAATTGTTAGTGCCTACTAATAACAAATGGCCCAGGTTAATTTTTAAATTTGAATTATTGTATCGAATTATCATTATTTAGTTTTTATTATATTTTTACACCTGAAGATGGAGGTATCCTCCGAAACATGTCGTGTTTTTTTTAAATATTTTTTAATAAATTGTGGATTAAACAAAGTGTGCGGACGAATTGCAAGTCTTGGTGTCGAGAATGTATGAAGTATGCAAGTCGAACGATTTAATGATGAATGTCGGAAAGTCAAAGGTGTTAGTTTTTGAAAGGGAAAAGCAAATGACAGTTTGTAATATAAGTGTAAATGAAGAGAACTTGGAACAGGTGAGGGAATTTGTATATTTAGGTAGCATGTTCACAGCGGATGGGCGAACGGACAGTGATGTTGAAAGAAGGGTTGGTGCGGGTAACAAAGTGAATGGAGCTTTAAAAGTAGTTATTGGAAACAAGAATTTATCAATGAAAGCGAAAATGACCGTTCACAATGGAATTCTGGTACCAACCCTTATGTCTGGAAGCGAAACATGGAACTGGCAGAAGAAAGATGAAAGCAGAAGAAAGATGAGAGCAGAAAAAAGATGAGAGCAGAATAAATGCGGTAGAGATGAGGTCCCTAAAACGTATGTGTGGTAGAACGATGTACGACAGAATCTCAAATGCTGATATTAGGAATCAATGTAGAGCGAAAGAAGGTATTATGAACAAAATTATGAAAGGATCGCTGCGTTGGTTCGGACATATGGAGCGCATAGGTGAAGAAAGAATGGTAAAAAGTATACGTTAACGTTGTAAATGGAGTAAGGAGTCGAGGTAGACCGAGGAAAACATGGCATGACCAAATTAATCAAATATTAAAGGTTGGCCACGTCAGAAGCCGGAAGAATCGAGGTGCGTGTATGCGTCGAAACGGCGTGATGGTTTGTTGTTGTTGTTTATTTTCAATTTCCTAAGTATATTACTATGGAATTCCACAGTGTTAATGCCTTAGCGTTCAATAAGTTTGTATTAAATTTTCTTTCATATTATTTATTTAAAATGGAGTTTAACCGTCGCGTTGCCATGTGGTTAATTGAGTTTCCACTGCCAATTTAAAGTTGATTTTCTTAAAACCTATGGACCCTAATATTATAAAAAAAAATTGTAATCCTCCATTGAAGTGTTCTCAATATTTCGTAATAAAAAAAAGCAAAAAATTACTTCCTTCATCCCAAAAAAAAAATATTTTTTAAGACTGCCCTCACCTTCATTCGTGTTAAGGTAGAATTTGTTTTGCTAATATTTACAACTTTATCAAAAGTGACAAATACTTACTCGCTGTTTTGAACGTATTATAAATTATATGTTTGGCCTTTTCTCATACGTAATAATACCGATTGTGGACGGAAACGCAGCACGCAACTTAATAATATCAGAACTGTGAAAATATTAACACTTTACCAAAAGGGACAAATATTAATACGTACTCGTTGTCTTGAACGTAATATACATTTTGCCTAGGTGCCTTTATCATACGTAAAATTATAGCGCCGCGGGGCGGCGGGGCGAGACAAGTTCATACTTGGTGTCAGTTGTTCATATGCTGTCTCGTCATTCTATATCAGAAATCGCATGGTTCCAGAAAAAAATTAATAATGATATGTTTTTCAAATAATCCATGCATGTTATAGATATCGATCTATTCCTAATGAAACTCCCTACAAGATGACATAAATTAAATTTTGATTCATCGAGTTATATGCTTGATATTTATAGATAAAGTTAGCGGTAAATTGAATTGACCACATGGGAGTGAGCGTTTTGTTTTGAACACGGTACGTTAAGGGTTAACAGCATTGTACAAGAAACAACAAATAAGTTAATTAGTTATGTGGTTCAAATGTGAATATTTATTTTCGGGTCACACTGTACTATAAATCAGCGAAAGTGTTATAATAGTGGCGCGTATATTAATGAAGCCGTTTTGACCAGTATTACTCGTATAGTTGCCGTGGTCATGGTTAAGGTAGGCAGTCCGATCCATACAGAGAACGTAATACTTATTTCATATCGAATATAGATATTTGAATTAATAAATATTTTAAAAATAGGAAAAATCGTTTAAAAAAACTAACTAACCATCACGCCGTCTCCCTGAAAGGGTAGGCAGAGAAAATGAACCGCCACATTACTCTTTCCTGACAAACCTCTCTAGATTCCTCCACATTCATACAACGAGTCATACACGCACGTCGATTCCTCCGACTTCTAACATGACCAACCTTTCAAATTTGATTAATTTGGTCATGCCATGTTTTCCTCGGTTTGCCTCGACTCCGTACCCCATTTACATCATTAACGTATACTTTCTTAACCATTCTTTCTCCATCCATGCGTTCCATATGTCCGAACCAACGCAGCGGTCCTTTTATAATTTTGTTCATAATACCGTCTTCCGCTCTACATTCCTTTCTTATATCAGCATTCGAGATTCTGTTGTATATCGATCTACCACACATACGTCTTAGGGACCTCATCTCTACCGCATTTATTCTGCTCTCATCCTTCTTCTGCCAGTTCCATACTTCGCTTCCATACATTAGGGTTGGGACCAGAACTGTAAAATTGTCAATTAAGGTGAAAATCGTTTTAAAAGTTGAAGGATGCACGGCTAAGAATCATTTTAAATCACAAAGATTAGATGATAACGAATTATTTTTAATTAAAAAGGTTGAAATGCTAATACATTATTTAATGGTGAAGAATGTACGGTTAAGAATCGTTTTTAATGACGAAGGGTGAACGGTTGTTTTTAATGACGAAGGCTGGACGGTTAAGAATTGTTTTTAATAACGAAGGGCGAAGGGTGAACGGTTAAGAATCGTTTCCGAGTTGACGTCGAGATCTGGGACACCCTGTATAGGCTGGTGCCATTCCGCGTAGCGCTTTAAAAACCATCCAGCATGGTTTATACTGGATTCTTTCAGGACACTTGAGCCAGTAAAGATCTTTAAGATGTTGTGAAATATGCGAGAACACCTTTTATAAGTCGTGCTGCCGCATTGAAAACAGATTGAAGTTTATTTGTTTGTTTCTTCATCATCAGCCGTCTGCCATCCACTGCTGAATGTAAGCCTCTCCCAAAGCACGCCACCGCTTCCTATCCATTGCCGCTCCCATCCATCCATGTCCAGCGATCCTCTTCAGATCGTCGGTCCAGCGGGCAGGGGGACGTCCAACTACGGAATCATGTGCGCGGTCTCCACTCAAGAACCCGTCTTCCCCATCGGCTGTCGGTTCTCCGACAGATATGGCCAGCCCACCGCCACTTCAGCCCGCCTAACCGCAGAGCCACATCAGTCACCTTGGTTTGTTGACGAATAAATTCGTTTCTAAATCTGTCCCTCAAGGTTATTCCAAGCATGGCTCTTTCCATGGCGCGTTGGGCGACCTTGAATCTGTAGACTAAACCTTTTGTCAGTGTCCACGTCCTTTTAATTTTTAGCATTATGAAACATATAAAATTGTTTCTTGGGTATGTTGGCGAAAATGCTGTTGCAATAGTCGAGTCGTATGAGAATATGTATGAATGTTAAGGAATTTACAGAAGTATTTGTATCGAGAATCGGTTAATATGCGGACGGCTTTCGGTGTCGTATTTTCTCTGAGGCTTATCCCCTATTGGCTTCGCGGGGTATCGGATGTCGTGGAATAATACCTTAAACGTAGCTATGAATTCGCTAAATTCAATTTCCAACGTTCCATTCCATACTTGATTTGAATTCACAATTTGAAAATGGAATATGCTTCATAAAGCTAAAAAATAAATTAGAAAGGGTGTGAAACTTCGAAGAGATAGGCATATATCGGACCTCTGCGTGTCACCCATGCCAACGGAAAGGCAACGTTCACTCCGATCAGTAGAAACAAGTGCAAACAACATAGCGATTCCAGTCAGAGCCAATAAAGCATGTTTCTATGATCGTGCTTTCAGCGTTGCGGGTCCGTTGGCGTGGAATAGCCTCCATGTTAGTATTAAGTATGAGGATAGTGACGTTAAATTTAAGAAACATCTGAAGACTGCACTGTTCGGTCAGTCATTTCCTAGTGCGCCCTTGGAGTAATTGATTTGACAAAACGGCGCACTTAAAATACAAATCATCATAATTATAATAATAATAATAATCTCATAACCCATTTCTTTAGATTACTCAGGGGATATTTCGAGAACTCTGCCGTGCTGGAGGGTGGTCGGCTTTTTGTCCCTAATAGATATCTTCGACAGCGACAGCATAGACTCTTTTACCTACCGGCCGCCAGAACCAACCTGCCTCTGGTGACACCGGTGGGAAGAACAATTAACAAATGAACGCGGTATCCTCGGAGATCGACGTCTTTCATATTAGTGAAAGTACGTTCAGAAGCCAAATACTCTTAATTCTGGAGAGTATCCTGTCTTCCTAATGTCGACCCATCTCTCATGCGTTTCTGGTAGTATACTATACACAATATATAATATTATTTTACCTGTTCTCAATAGATGGCTTAAAAATTAATTTTGTAATGTCTATTGATGAAATAAATTGATTTGATTTTATTTGAACTGGGTAAGAAGTATGAAAGAAATCGAGAAAGGCCAAGGAAGACATTGCATGACCAAATTAATCAATTACTGATAGGCGGCCATGTTGCAAGTAGGAACAATCGACGAGCGTGCATGTCACGTTATGTGCATGTAGAAGAGGCGCGAGAGTTATGTCAGAATAGAACAGTGTGGCATTCCACCCTCTCTGCCTACCGCTCCGAAGAAACGGCGTGATGGTTAGATAGTTAGTTAGTTAGCAACTCTTATCTAAGACTTTTCCTTGTCATGTGCTGTTATCTTGATTTACCTGATTTACGTATTTTTCTCTATCTTGGACTATTGCCTTTTTTACCTGATTTGTTTATTTTTACTTTATTTTGGGCTATTGTCTTGCTTTGCCTAATTTGTGAATTGTTTTTCTTTATATTTTGCTATTATATTGTTTTACCTGATTTACGTATTTTTCTCTATCTTGGGCCTTTTTTACCTAATTTGTTTATTTTTACTTTGTCCTGGGCTATTGTCCTGTTTTGCCTGATTTATGAACGGTTTTCTTTATATTTTGCTATTGTCTTGTTTTACCTGATTTGTATATTATTTCTCTAGCTTGGGCTATTGTCTTTTTTACCTGATTTGTTTATTTTTACTTTGTTTTGGGCTATTGTCCTGTTTTGCCTGATTTATGAACGGTTTTCTTTATATTTTGCTATTGTCTTGTTTTACCTGATTTACGTATTTTTCTCTATCTTGGACTATTGCCTTTTTTACGTAATTTGTTTATTTTTACTTTGTCCTGGGCTATTGTCCTGTTTTGCCTGATTTATGAACGGTTTTCTTTATATTTTGCTATTGTCTTATTTTACCTGATTTGTGTATTATTTCTCTAACTTGGGCTATTGTCTTTTTTTACCTAATTTGTTTATTTTTACTTTCCGTTGGGCTATTGTCCTGTTTTGCCTGATTTGTGTATTGTTTTCTTAATATCTTGCTATTGTCTTGTTCTACCTGATTTATTTATCTCTTCTTTTTCACGTGCTGCTTGTTGTCTTGCTTTACTTGATTTGTATGTTATTGCTTTGTCTCATGCTATTGTCTTTATCAATATTCAAGATCTATTGGCCCCAAACAGTGTCAAATGCCGTTCTCTGGACCATGGCAGGTTAGAAAGCCAATTAGAGAACAAGTCGCTAGACGCAAATGGCAGTGGATCGGTCACACTCTGAGACGGAACCCAGCCTGCATCGCACAGGGCGCACTAGACTGGTCCCCTATGGAGAAGGGTCCTGCAGGACGAGGTTAAGGCAGCAGGCCTCACTTGGGATGATGTTAGGCATCAGGCATGCGACAGAGTCGGGTGGAGAAGGTTCCTTGAGGCCCTATGCACCACGGAAGTGACAGGACAAAAATAAGAAGAGAAGAGATTGTATTTTTTACCTGATTTATTTATTTTTACTTTATCTTGGATTATTGTCCTGTTTACCTGATTGATGCATCTCTTCTCTAACATGTTTTTCTCTACTATTTGATTGATTTGATCGTGCCACGTTTTCCTCAGTATACCACTATTTTTTGTTTACTTTGTTCACTTTAAGTAAGTTAATTTAATTTATAATGGTTATTTACATATACTGGAAAGGCAAAATTCACATTGATCAGAAGAAACAAATGCGAACAACATTACAATTCCAGTCAGAGCCAATAAAGCATGTTTCTATGATCGTGCTTTCAGCGTTGCGGGTCCGTTGGTGTGAAATAGACTCCATGATTGTATTAAAGTATTATACTTATAAAGACTGCATTGTTGGGTCAGTATTTTCCTAGTGCGCCCTTGGAGTAATTTATTTTACAAAATGGCGCACTTAAAAGTATAAATCATCTATTTAAATAAAAGCCAATGTGTGTTATTGTGAAGACCATTTACTCGTCATAAATAATAATAATTTAATTTTTATTCCTTGGGCTCTCTCGAAAATAGGCGAACAATTAATGATATGATGTTGCTTCACAAAATCATTCACCTCAAAATAGACAACTCCGAACTTCTTAGTAAATTATTACTGAATACCCCTATGATTCGCACAAGACACACTGCGAACCGAATATTCCACCTTCCTGCTTATCGGACTAACTACGCTCAGAGTGCGGCGGTGTACCGGACGTGTGACATGTACAATTAGTGCTTTAATAACATCGATGTGTTCCATGGACATCTTCGAGTGTCCTCGAAGATGTCCTCATAAGACGAAACACGTGTCGTGAATATTTCATATCATTTATAGAATTTTTAGTTCTTCTATTTTTAAACAACTTTTGTTTATTTTAATAACATCATTATGGAATTCTATACACTTAATCATACATCGATTAATATGTTACTTTATTCTTCTTACACATTTAACCTTATGTCAGTTGTTATATAATATTTGTGGTAGCATGTAATTGGCCTTGTTTTGTTGTCTCTGTGTGTTTATATTCATATACTGTAATTGCTGTTTGTTACCCTCAATAATAAAAAATAAAAATAATAAAATAACTGTTTACACTTGCCTGACTTTGAGGTTATGCAGCACCGCCGGCTCGTGGAGGTACGAGAGGGACGTGAGGTCGTTCTCCCCTATGAGGATCCCAGGGTTCCTCAGAGGCGGCAGCTCGGCTAGCACCCTCGCCTCCCCGTTGCGGTCCAGCACGACCTTCAGGGGGCCGCTGGACCAGTCCTCCGCCACCTCGGCACCCTCCCACACCGTCTCCGGGCTGGACACCCATACCCGGGCCCCCTGACACAAATCAAGATGGTTACTAATGACATAATAGAATCTCACACTCTCACATTGCTATGCTGATGATCAGCAACTTTATTTTTTCTGCAACCCTGACGACACCAAACATCTTACGTCAATAACTGTCAACTGCATTGATGCCATATCCAAATGGATGGCATCAAACAAACTTAAACTAAATCCATCCAAAACGGAATTTCTCTGGACTTCTTCCGCAAAGCGTCAACATCTTATCGATCATTCCTCAATTTCAACAGCTGACAGTGATATCGTTCCCAAAAACTCCACAAAGCTTCTTGGTGTTTATCTTGACGCAAATCTGTCTCTAAAATCCCAAATTAATAACACGGTCAGCGCTAGTTTCTTCCACCTAAGACGATTAAAATACCTCAAAAGGAGTATTCCCCATGACATTTTCAAAACTCTTGTAAATTCTTTCGTTGTGTCACGACTTGATTATTGTAATGGAATTTATGCAAACATTCCAAAACAACAAATAAACAAACTTCAATCTGCGTTCAATGCAGCAGCAAGACTCATTAAAGGCATTCCAAAAAATCCCATATAACACAACATCTCAAAGGCTTAAGAGTCCAGAAAGAATCCAGTATAAACTCTGCTGTACAGTCTTCAAAGCGCTACATGGAATAGCTCCAAATTATAAATCCGAACTCTGTATAACGGACAGCCTTAATACAAGGAAATGATACTTTGAAATGGAGCGTTGTGAGTCTCGATCTAAACTCTGATTGATTCTCAATGCACTTAAGGTCTGCTGGAAGATTATTCCAGGCTGAAGGGCCGGCTACCGCGAAGGCACGGTCGCCAAAGTTTGTGCTTGGACAGCGTTTTGGCACAGGCAATCTACCGATCGCAGAAGACTTAGCTGATCGCAATGTAGACTGTCTAGCATTCAGGTTCTCGTTGATGCAGAGTTCAGATAAATAAGCTGGTGCCATTCCATGCAACGCCTTACAGACCGTCCAGCAGAGCTTGTATTGTATCCTTTCTGGACATTTCAGCCAGTGGAGCTCCTTAAGATGCTGTGTTATGTGACAACTCTTTGGCACACCCCTTATCAGTCTTGCTGCTGCATTGAATGCAGACTGGAGTATATTTGTTTGCTGTTTGGGGATGTTGGCGTAGACTCCATTGCAGTAATCTAGTCGGGACACGACAAAGGAATTGATTAATGTTTTAAAACTGTCAATGGGAATATTTCTTTTTATGGATCTTAATTGCCTTAGATGAAAGAAACAATTGCTGACTGTTTTATTGATTTGAGTTTTCAATGAAAGATCAGTCTCTAGATGGACGTCAAGAAGTTTTATTGCTTTTTTAGGAGAGATATCTGTGTCGGATGTAGATACTGGGGAGCGATCAATTAAGTTTTGGCGCTTCGTAAAAGCAGTCCAAAGAAATTCTGTTTTTGATGGGTTTAGTTTGAGTTTATTCGAAGCCATCCAATTTGATACAGCGTCAATGCAGTTGACTGTCGAAGATTTGAGATGACTTGTATCAGTGGGGTCACAGAAAGAGTATATTTTCTGGTTGTTAGCATAGCAATGCGACAACAAGCCGAAGGTTTTTATAGTAAAGTTGTAGTTGAATGTAGTATACGACAGAACGGACCAAACATAACATTCTCATTTGCTTAATTTACAAAATTATTTACTCTTGTGATTCATCTATGGAATGGAATAAAATTTTAAATACCAAGATTATGAAACGTGGGCTATGTGTGGCAACAGTTGACTCAGTTGCTATAGTTGCACTCAAGATCAATACGACACTACAATGAATCAACAAAACAATATGGCACATACATATCTAACCTAATTACATGACAATTAACAGTTTAAATTTTCATCAGAAGACGGGCCAATGTTCTTAATTCCTAACTAACTAACTAACTATCAGAAAGAATGGAACGCCACACTGTTCTGTCCTGGCATACTTCTCTCGTTTCCTCTACATTGATACATCTTGTCATGCACGCACGTCGATTTCTCCGACTCCTCACGTGACCGACATTCAATATTTGATTGATTTGATCGTGCCACGTTTTCCTCGGCCTTCCTCTATTTCTAGCTCCGTTCGCGCCGTTTACATATACCTTCTTCACCATTCTGTCTTCACTCATTCTTTCCATGTGTCCAAACCATCTAAATGACCCTTTCCTTACTTTGTTCATAACACTTTCATTCGCACCACATTCACTTCTTATACTTGCATTTGTCACTCTATCATATACAGATTTGCCACAAATTCGTCTTCTCTTTTCTCATTTCTACTGCATTTATTTTACTTTCATCCTTCTTTTGCCAGTTCCATGCTTCACTTTCATACATAAGGGTCGGCACAAGAACACCATTATGCACTGCTATCTTAGATTTTTTGGATAGGCTTTTGTTTGTGATGACAACTTTAAGTGCACCATTTACTCTGTTGCCTGCCCCAACCCTTCTTTCAATATCCTTCTCCACCCTCCCATCCTTTGTAAACATACTTCCTAAATAAACAAGAAGGAAGCATGACAGTCTGCAAAATTAGTGTAAACAGTGAAAATCTGGAGCAAGTGGATGAATTCTTAATTCATTTTTTTTAATACTAACAATAAAATTTAAATAAATGGTATTAGACTTCATTATTCGCTTGACCTGGATATTGAAATAAAATGCAGAATTGAAGTTGCACAAGCTGCATTTAATAAAATGATAACCTTCTTTTGCAACGATAATCTTAACTTGAAACTCTGACAAATAATGATTATATGTTATACATGGTCTGTTTTACTATATGGCTGCGAAACCTGGACTCTGAAAGTGAATGTAATGAAGCGTTCTAAATGTGGATATACCGCAGAATGCTCCGTATACCGTGAACCGATAGGGTCAGTAATGCAGACGTACTACATAGAGCCAGAGCCAATAGAGAGCTGTTGTCGAGTGTGAAAATTAGAAAGGTCTCATATTTGGGTCATGTGCTAAGGGGAGAAAAATAATACCTCCTTCGACTATTATTAATGGTTAAAGTGGAGGGACGTCGGGGAGTTGGTAGAAGGCAGCTGTCCTGGCTGCAGAACATCAAAGAGTGGACAGGAATTACAAGAGTTACTGACACGGCACCGAAAGAAGAAGATTCGCTAGTTTACTAACTAACCATCACTGAAAGAATGGACTGCCACACTTTTCTTTCCTGACATATTACTCTCGCTTCCTCAAAATTCATACATCGTGTCATGCATGCGCGTTGATTTCTCTGACTCCTCACGTAGCCGGCATTCAATATTTAATTTATTTGATCGTGCCACGTTTTCCTCCGTCTTTCTCTATTTCTAGTTCCATTTACATCGTTAACATATACTTTTTTACCATTCTTTCTTCATTCACTCTTTCCATGTGTCCAAACCATTTTAATGATTATTTTATTCGCAACGCATTCACTTCTTATATTCTCATTCGACACTCTATAATACACAGATTTTCTGGACATACGTCTAAGAGATCTCATTTCTGCTACATTCATTCTATTCCATTCTCTCTGCCTACCCCTTCAGAGAAACAGCGTGATGGTTTGTTGTTGTTAATGGTGAAAAAAGTCAGTTCTGAATAAGCACTACATATAAATCGAATGATTTTACTGAAATCTCTTGATGGAAGTTCATTTTAAATAATAATTAAATTAAATAATGTTTTTTTTAACTACTTCCACTTTTGTCTTTATTTCGACAGAGACATTATTATACAAAAGATCTAGATAAGAAAGTGATTGAAAGGACACAGAGACATCTCTTGAAGATAGCCAAAACCCACCAAGAGTCATCTGTTTATAACAATAATATATGTATTTATTCATAGTGTCAATAAAGTGTCATCAACTTTATTACAGTTTGATGATAATTTGTTTTTTATTATTATTAAAATTGCCATATTCAAGTATGTGTGTGAGTCACTACATTGTGTGAATAATCCCAGATAAAAAGACATTTCTACATTTCGTTTCATCATATTTCATAAATATATTATCAACATATTGCAAAAACTATAATTACACATTACGAAAAGAATTCCAAGTCCCTTCCTGAACAGATAGCAACACCCTGATTAGTTTGATTCATTTATACTCATCACGAGAGACCATTTTGAATTAAATAAAATGCAGAAATTAAATATTTGAATAACTTCTACAAATTAATTGTATTTTATAGAAAGAAAAAGAAATCTTCATGACCATAAAGCGGAATACTTTGGGCACTTTACGAGAAACGATAAATATAATGTGCTGCAATTGATTATTTAAGAAAATCCTGGTTAGAAAACCTTTGAGAATGGTTCAGTTTCAGCATAACTTCCCTGTTTAGAGCTGATGTATCCAAAGTAAAAATAGCCATGATATGACGAGTATTGAAGCTGCCACCATTCAGAGACAACTGCGCCGGGCTGGTCATGTCATTAGAATGCCTGAGACAAGACTCCGAAGGAAAATTACGTACTCTCAGCTGATCCAAGGGAAACATTCACACAGAGGTCAGAGGAAACGCTTCAAGGACCCCTAAAACCAAACATCTAAAGGACTAACATCAATAGTGAATGCTGGGAAAAGACTGCAGAAGACAGATCTACGTGGAGAATTGAATAATTATAATACCAGGAACGCATGAGAGATAGTTTGACATTAGGAAGACAAGATACTCTCTAGAGTCAAGAGTATTTATCTTCTAAACGTAATTTCACTAATATGAAAGACGTCGATCTCCGAGGAGACCGCGTTCAGCAGACTAATTGCGCTTCCCACCGGTGTCACCAGAGGGAGGTTGATTTTGGGGGCCGGTAGGTCAAACAACCTATGCTGTGGCTGTCGGAGACATCTATCAGGGACAAAAAGACCAACATCCTCCAGCACATCCGAGTTGATGCCCCAGAGAGGTGGAGGACGAGAAAGGAGAGACCAATGCCTTCCCCTACCCTAGATACCCCAGAGTATGTGGGTCCGGGATTGGGCTCTTTACCCAAAACCGTGAAGGGCAGTTTTCCTCGGACACAAGAGACGTCCGATGATGATAATGATGATCCATGATGTTGTCCAACATCCCACAGGATAGGAACAAGAAGAAGTTTATTAAAAATATTTGAAACAATACTGTATCAAACGACATTTGGTAATGCCCTAGCAATTTGAAACATGCCATTACTATAAAATAAAAGAAAACTTCTAGAAAACAAACATTTTCATTCATATTAAATACCTTCCTTATTTATTTGTTCCGTATTCTATCATACATCATCTTTCATTACATCCTTCGTAGAGATTTCATTTCAACGGCATTTCATATTTTGCCAGCTTCGTGCCTTACTTAAAAAATCAAACAGTCGACTGCATTATAGATGTAAACAAATTGTTTGCAAGTGGTGAGAAATAATGCATATGATAACCTAGTTAGATGTGTGATAGTGAAAGAAAATACAAGAATTTAAATGGAAAAAAACAAACTCTGTACACTTGAAATGACTAACATAAAACTATTTAAAACACTTGTTATTTGTTTTCCAGGGCAACCAGTACGATGCAAGCTTGCATTAGATAATAAAATAATAGAACAAGTGATGCATTTCAAGTACTTAAGTCTTGATGTATCAAGCAGCAGTGACCTCTACGGAGAAGTAAGTGAACTAACAAACACGGCCACCGTTGTGGCTGGCTGCTTGACGAATGCTGTTTGGAAAAAATAAAAATATGCTAAAGGAGAGCAAAATTCGAATCTACAAAACATGCGTACGTCCTATAATGACATATGGAATAGAAACGAGAGCTGACACCATCAGAACAAAAAGTCTCCTAAGAACCACAGAAATGAAGACTCTCCGATCAAGACAGAATAAGAAATTCTGAAATAAGAAAGATCTGCAATGTGGAAGATGTCATGCGATGGGAAGACTGAGAAGACGCTACTGGAGAGATCATGTGGAAAGAGCATGTTCTGAAAGAGTGATAAATATAGCCGCAAATAAAGTACCAACAGGAAATCGATCGGCAGGAAGACCACCTAAAAGATGGCGAGACAGTTGGATCTGTATCCCAGGAACAGGCTCCGAGAAATAACAGAACACAGTCCTAAATAAAGCAGAAGAAGAAAAAGAAGAAGTTATTTGTTTTCACACCACTTCATTTGTTTTTTAAGACCAACCGGTTCCGCTTCCGCCGAAGCTTCATCAGGGTTACAAAACGAACTGTTTTGGCAGCTCACTGACATCTTCTGGTCACCACATCATGCTGTCACCATGCGTTCCATGTCTAAACCAAAATTCGCATTGCCCTGATAACTTTAATATCTCTATAAATATAATTAATACCGGCCTAAGATTCTCTGCATTCCTCCGATATATGTAAATTTAAGCATCAATTAAAATTGAGAATTGACTAAATATTTTATTGAAAACAGGGGTTGGTGAAACAGGTGTCAAACAGGGGTGTGTAATGTCTCCATGGTTGTTTAATCTATATATGGACAAGTGGATGAATTCGTTTATTTAGGAAGTATGTTTACAAAGGATGGGAGGGTGGAGAAGGATACTGAAAGAAGCGTTGGGGCAGGCAACAGAATAAATGGTGCACTTAAAATTGTCATCGCAAACAAAAGCCTATCCAAAAAAGCTAAGATGGCAGTGCACAATGGTGTTCTTGTGCCGACCCTTATGTATGGAAGTGAAGCATGGAACTGGCAAAAGAAGGATGAAAGTAGAATAAATGCAGTAGAAATGAGATCTCTAAGACGAATGTGTGGCAAATCTGTATATGATAGAGTGACAAATGCAAGTATAAGAAGTGAATGTGGTGCGAATGAAAGTGTTATGAACAAAATAAGGAAAGGGTCATTAAGATGGTTTGGACACATGGAAAGAATGAGTGAAGACAGAATGGTAAGAAGGTATATGTAAACGGCGTGAACGGAGCTAGAAATAGAGGAAGGCCGAGGAAAACGTGGCAAGATCAAATCAATCAAATATTGAATGTCGGTCACGTGAGGAGTCGGAGAAATCGACGTGCGTGCATGACAAGATGTATGAATGTAGAGGAATCGAGAGAAGTATGTCAGGACAGAACAGTGTGGCGTTCCATTCTTTCTGCCTACACCTCCGGGGAGACGGCGTGATGGTAAGTTAGTTAGTTAGTTTTTTATTGAAAATCAGCGATAAATCACTCACACATTCAAACGTATTCCACCTAATTGTCTAGCTCACTCTTAACGTCCCACTCTGGCTTAATCTATGTATATTAGCGAGAGTGAGACAATTGTTAGTTAGGTTATATCATTTAAAAAGAGAAGCGTAGTTCCACACAACTATTTATGTTGCACTTTCGCTACTATAATATTCAGAGTACGAGAGACAGAAAGACTCTTAATTAAAGATTAATAAATGAAAGGAAGGTATGTGTACCAGTAAATGCCATGAAACGCCATAGTTGCATAATATCAGCAACAATACCATCTAGTCCGACTCTCTGGCGTCCACGTGTGATCTTTATGATCTCACAAACCCTGGGTGTAGCATATTGAACGTACTCGTATGTTGATGTGCCACACCTAACAGAGAGAGGGCGAATGGCGATTTTGGGCGCCACAAAACCGGTCACTCCCAGCTAAGGGAAGGAATACCCCTACAGAAAAACCCTGGTCCCCCTAGTAAGGGGATTAGGCGTTAGGCCAACAACCTAAGCTCGTAAAATAACTAACGTTACGAACACTTCAAGAAATTCGTGTCTTGGAAGAGGCTGAGACCCACCAAGGGTTGTAGCCCCGGAAGGAAAAAAAATAAAACTTTAAATAAATGTGTTTATGTAAAATACACAGTTTTCTCTCAAATAAATCAGTAGTCAAATTCTAGATTCCTCTACATTCATACATCGTAGCATGCACACTCGTCGATTTTTCAGACTTTGAATGTGGCCGCCTTTTAGTATTTGATTAATTTGGCCATGCCATGCTTTCCTTGGTCTTCAACGGCTTCTCTTTCCTCTCACACTGCTTGTATAGAATATTTTAACCATTCTTCTCTCGTCCATTCGTTCCATATGTCAAATCAAATCAAATCAGTTTATTTACTCAAAAAACATTACAAACAGCATAAATGTTTAAGGCATCTATTGAGTACAGGTAAGATATTATACACATACAACGTAATACCAGGAACGCATTAGTGATGGTTCGACATTAGGAAGACAAGATACTTTCCAAAGTCAAGAGTCCCCTGAACGTACTTTCACTAACATGAAAGACGTCGATCTCCGAGGAGACCGCGTTCAGTAGACTAATTGCTCTTCCCACCAGTGTCACCAGAGGCAGATTGATTCTGGCGGCCGGTGAGTAAAACAATATGTACTGTCGCTGTCGGAGATATCTATCGGGGACAAAAAGACCAACATCCTCCAGTACGGCCGAGTTCTCGAAGTATCCCCTAATTAATCTAAAGAAATGGGGTCCCAAATACCTCATGGATCATTTTTTAATTTTATTTATGATGCAATCATCTGCTTTACATTTCTTTCTTATTTTGTCATCCGATATTATCATATCATATTTTGTTTTCTCACACATTATTCTCGGCTATCACATTTCTATGGCAAAACAATGTAAAACAAAGCAATGAAAATGTTTCAAAGTACAAAGGAATTCATAAACTCAATTGATGATGATATGAATTCCCAAAGAACACACCCAGGAAGTGTTGTGCAGAAAGAATACAAATATAGACCTGACGTTTAGATATAGAGCTGTTCTGTTTCTTATCAACTGATAACAAAGTCAGTCAAAATAGCAATATTATCATTTTGTTGGTATTTAATTTTAAACTGATTTGATTTTAAAATGTATCCATCTTGTCTAATCACAAAAACAGTGTACTTGGAATGATACTTCCATGATAAAACAAATAAACACATGTTACTATAGCAAGTATGAGTGTCCACAAATGACTCCACCTCAATCTTGCTCCACGGTGTCCCCCTTGTAACCACGACCAGCTTTTGCTACCTCGGTAGTATGATAGCGGGCTCGGGAGGTACGGAGGAAATGTAGCCAGCAGACTTAACAAGGCAAAGGGAGCATTCGCTGTGCTTCGCCCTGTATGGCATTTCAATATCATTTCGAGAAAACTCAAGCTCCAAATATTCAGCAGTAACATTAAAAGAGTACTGCTGTACGGATGTGAGACTTGGAAATCTACCGCGGACGTTATTGGAAAACTCCAGGTTTAATTCTGCTAACGATGAAGGTATCACACCTTCGAATCACGTTGAAAAACTATATACCACATTGTAAAAAATAGTATTCCTAAGTTTATCAAAAAAAAAATTATAAAAATATCTTGAATTTTTAAGAGAAATAAATGGCTGTTACTATTATTATTAAATAAACTACATTTTTACATCATTATTAAGTAAAATAAACATAAAAAATAGAATGTATGCTTATAATTATTTATAAGCAAGTAAAATACTTATTAATTTATTCTCCTTATGTATATTTTCTATAACCAAATCCTTAGAGGTCTACATCATATGACATTTATTATATTCAAGTACTCTCTATATGTAAACATTATTATATATTATAGTTCAATACATTTATTGTTTCTTGAACAATGATGTATAACTCCATATTAAATCATTAATACAAATGAAAACGTCTGTTTTCTAGAAGTTTTATTTTAATTTTAAAGTATCATAGTATTTCTGCCAAAACATTGGATTCAAACAGTATTTGACATTGATGAAACGTTCCATGAAGTGAAGCATGGAATTGGCAAAAGATGAATGAAAGTAAAATAAATGCAGTAGAATTAGATCTCTTAGACAAATGTGTGATAAAAATTTATATGATAGAGTGTTAAATGCAAATAAAATAAGTGAATGCAGTGCGAATTAAAGTTTTATGAACAAAACAATGAAAGGATTATAAGACGGTTTGGACACATGGAAAGAATGAATGAAAAAAGGATGGTAAAGAAAATATATGTAAATGATTGAAACAGCACTAGAAATAGAGGAAGACCGAGGAAAATGTCGGCTACGAGAGGAGTCGGAGAAATCTAATAGGAAAGGAGATAAGTATGTCGGAAAGAAGTGGCTGTCCATTCTTTCTGCCTACCCCTTCGGGAGATGGCCTAATTATTATTATGTAGAATCGCTCATTACATCATTGCAGCGCGAGCCAAATCCATGTATAGTGTATAGCTATTGATTCTCATGAAATGTGACAAGTAGCTAATCTATTGTCATTTTATTGTGCGTAAATTCTACACCAGACCAATGTTAGTATGACAATCACTGACATCGTTGAGAATGGATAACCAGGATCTTCTGTGTGCCATTCATAGCTCTTGTCACTCGGCCACGAAGGTCATCATAAGGTCGAGTTAGTTAGATTCTTTTTCTAGAAGTTTGATTGTATTTATACGAGTAACATGTGGACTAGATTTTTATTCCAAGATATTTTTTTCTTGAATACTGTCACACCTATCTGGTGCATTTAACACTCTATCATATAATTTGTTATCACACATTTGTATAAGAGATGTAATTCTAATGCATTTATTTTACTTTCATTCATCTTTTGCCAATGCCATGCTTCACTTCATGGAACGTTTCATCAATGTCAAATACTGTTTGAATCCAATGTTTTGGCAGAAATACTATGATACTTAAAAATTCAAATAAAACTTCTAGAAAACAGACATTTTCATTTGTATTAATGATTTAATATGGAGTTATACATCATTGTTCAAGAAACAATAAATGTATTGAACTATAAAATATAATAATGTTTACATATAGAGAGTACTTGAATATAATAAATGTCATATCGCACGTTGAAAACAAAAGTGACACTATACAAAAATCTCAATTTTTCAGTACGGTCATTTAAAGTTTTTGTGAGGTCAATAACTTGACTGTGAGTAGAAATATATCTAATGTTATTGTTTTATATATTAGTTTAGATATTATTCTATCAGAATCTAGTTGATTTTAATTAGGTTAATAAGCAGGCAAAACTTTAAATGACCGTACTGAAAAATTGAGATTTTTGTATAGTGTCACTTTTGTTTTCAACGTGCGATATGATGTAGACCTCTAAGGATTTGGTTATAGAAAATATACATAAGGAGAATAAATTAATAAGTATTTTACTTGCTTATAAATAATTATAAGCATACATTCTATTTTTTATGTTTATTTTACTTAATAATGATGTAAAAATGTAGTTTATTTAATAATAATAGTAACAGACATTTATTTCTCTTAAAAATTCAAGATATTTTTATAATTTTTTTTTTGATAAACTTAGGAATACTATTTTTTACAATGTGGAATATAATTTTTCAACGTGATTCGAATGTGTGATACCTTCATCGTCAGCAGAACTAAATAAACCGTTTAAATCTAGAAGGTTTAATACATTAAAACATGTCAAAAAATGTATGCTTAACTATGGATAATCTGTGTTTTAATTCATACGTGAATCATGATGTATTTATTAATATTAAATTATTTAAATATGTTTTATGTTATAATATTACGTTTTATTGATAGTTCATAAAGCGTAGCGCAAACGTAAACATTTTAAACGAAGGGGTCCAACGTGAAACGAAACCGTGAGAACCAACGCGAAATGTGAACAAACCTTTGTATACAATTCCTTCGTTGTCATGTTGCGGCGTCTTCTTCACAGGGTTAAGGCTGGCTCCTGGATTCCATGGCGCGGTGCCTCGGGACGGCTGTCAGCTTTGAGGCCACCCGGTGACAGTGGGTAGGAAAAAATATCCACACAGAATCACAACGTCTACCCACTGACAGCTGTCAAAAACAACACGGATAAACTGGCGAATGTCGATCGATAACCCGCGGCGGAATACAATGTTAAACTTAATAATATTAGCAGGAATGTGAGGTAACTTATGGCGAGATCGTTCAGAGGAATGTGTGTATCACATGGCGCCACGGACACAACAAAATTTCACGTAAAATGACCTACTCTTGCACAAATAATATAGTCTAATGTTGTAACGTGGAGCGGCAGGGCTGCCACTCAACTGTTTTGTTTTTTTTATATGTATAATTAATTAACAGAAATATATAAATTGTATTAATATTTTACCCATTTCGGATTTTAATTATTATGGTTTGTAATATATCATGTGTATAAATAATCACAAAAATGGGTAAATAGGTAGTTAACACTTAAAATAGTAAGCGACAAATCGTTCGCAAAATCATCAAGATACGTTAATAACGTCGTCGCCTAAAAGATGATTCACAATCCTAGAATTATAATAATTTCTGTGCGATAAATAGTGCATCTTACCACTTGCACAAATAAGCAACAAAAAAGGAATAGCGCACATCTGATAGTCGATCTATCTCTTTCACACAAACAATCGATTATGAAATTCATTTTTTATATATTTGTATCAAAATATTGACTAACGTAGAATTATCGAGAAAGAAATCGATATCAAGTGTGTTTTAACATGAAATCATTTCCGAATTCTCTCGAATTTCATACGTTCACATTCAATCTAATTAATTAAATAAAAAGAGCTAAAGAGACACATCTAACAATTATATAATAGTAGCCCACTGTTGACATGTATAGAAAAGTAAGATCGAGGAAAACAAGAAAGGACCAAATCAATCTAATTTTCAATACATGACGTGTCGGGAAAATAGTTGCACATGCATGACGCGCTGTTTGAAGATTTCAGAACGAAAGAAGTGTTACAACATAAGATATTCTCACTGCCATTAGGAGAAACAGAATGATGATCGGTTAATTTAACTTACCTACCGTTAATTTAAAGGAAATGATATTGGAGATATTTTTTTTCAATTTCAACATTAACAGTTTAATATTGCCGAAAATATATTCTATTAGTTTTGTTAAATAATTTAGAGGAGTGATTTCTTTGGCCATGCTAGGGAAAATGGCTTGGTGAGGCCATACATGTCACTCTCTTGAAATATAATAAAACTTCTAGAAAACATGAAACAGTAATATTTAAAATTTATATAATTCTTATTGAATTCAAAAGTTCAAAAGTTAACTCACGAGGCTTATTTGTGTTTCATGCAAATTTTAAGTCCAGGTCGAAATAGTCCACTTTGTTTTAACAAAACCGTTTCTACCCGGGTAGTCAGGTCCAAACTTCGAACTCAAACCACTAAATCCTTCAAGAAATACTTCTCTCACCATCTAAAAAAATATTTCCAACATGTGGGGAAGCAATAGGCTCCGGGCTGGTACTCCGGAAAAGACAATATCTAATAATTTAACAAAATATCAGCGTAATAGCTTACCACTTTATTAGCACGAATTTAACGGCGGTGCGTGCTCATTGGACATTAAGCACATGAAAAAACAAGAAAAAAAATATGTAGCAGCCCTGATCGCAAAAGAACTGTCAAACTTACACGGCTAATAAATTAACAACACTGAATAAAAAAATTCTTATATTTACAATGTTGCATTTTATTACTAGTTATACGTTTAAGTGCCTTTTTACTATTGCTTGTATGATGTAACTAATTAGCAAGCGAGACATTACGCAAGGCGATTCAATAATTCTAGCTGCTCATCTTTAGTATGAAAATCTAGTTAGAATTGTTTCGCTATAAGAAAATGTTATAAATTTTGTTAGCGTGTTAGAATATTCGATATTTCAGAATAGATTCATTGGCAATGAAAATGCTTTAAACCAATTTAGAGTAATGGTTCAAAGAACTCTATTTATTTACTGTTTTACTGTTATTATTGTATTCGAAAAGGAAGAATGTATGACAGTTTGTGGCACTAGTTTGAATGGGAAGTAGCACCGAATTAATACATTTGAATAAACGGAATAAGAAGTTAGTGGTGTCATTATAAAGTCATTACTGCCAATAGATATATATTCTTCTTCTTCACAGTTTCAATCCTAGGGATTGGTTTGCGGCGAGTCTTCTTCATGTCTTCCACTGCACTCACTCAGTCTTCTGTAGCCCTCTTCAACTCAACTATGGAATGCAGTTCATGTTCTCGCACACCTGATACCGTTGGAGACGCCCTTTATAATCTATTCCCTGAACCATCCACTCAATTATGTCATGGAAGAAACCCTCATGGCGCGTTATAAAGTTTCTAGGTGCTCATATAGATAGCAATCTGTATTACGATACGTACATACGAGGTTTATTAAGTCTGGTTTCTTCCGACTGAGACAGCTAAAATATATAATATAAGGAAATAATTAATACAAATGAAAACGTCAGTTTTCAGTCGTATTTTTTAACTAACTAACTAACCATCACGCCGTCTCTCCGAAAGGGTAGGCAGAAAGAATGGACTGTCACACTTTTACTGATGCGGCACTCCATCCTTCGCTTTTCGCCCTGCGGGAGACGCGGTGTGATGGGTTGCGAACCTCATCGCCACCAATAGGCATCTCCCGCGCACACTTCGATCGTCCAACACCCACAAAATAAATCTAAAACAAATAATATAAAATACAATAACAAAATAAAAATAATTTAACACAAAATGTTCTTTTTAGATGGTGCACATATTGACTATTTAATTTATGTTCCACGAATCCACCGTTTTTTTAAATTTAGCACTTGTCACATAACACATCTTAAGGAGCTCCACTGGCTGAAGTGTCCAGAAAGGATACAATACAAGCTCTGCTGGACGGTCTATAAGGCGTTGCATGGAATGGCACCATCTTATATATCTGAACTTTGCATCAACGAGAACCTGAATGCTAGACAGTCTACATTGCGATCAGTAGATTGACTGTGCCAAAACGCTGTCCAAGCACAAACTTCGGTGACCGTGCCTTCGCGTTCACCCGTGCCTTCAGCCTTGAACAATCTTCTAGCAGACCTTATGTGCATTGAGAATCAATCAGAGTTTAGATCGAGACTCAAAACGCACCTTTTCAAATTATCATTTTCTGACAGGAAGGGCTGATCGACTTCCGTCAGGTGCAGCCCTCATACTAAATATGTTTATTATTTTTGTTATCATTATTATTATTATTATTATTATTGTCTAGTTAATAAAACGGAGCATCTTCTACAGCGCCCTTGAGATGAGTAATTCATAAAAATGGCGCTCTATAAATTATCCAATTTATTATTATTATATTATAATGTAATAACACAATATTATAATTATAATATTTTTTAATTAATTCTATTTATTTCTTAGAAATAAATAAGCATAATAAAAACCCTAATTTAACTTTAATCAATGAACAAACTAACATATATTCATCCCCACTCCTTAATGTAGTTCCGATATATAATTAGATTCAAAGAATTCTTGATTCTGCACTGTATATCTTTCACATTTCAGATGCAGAAGAGAAGAATACATCGATTGAGTCTACGCACACAGGATGGTGATTTTATTATATATATAATACATAGAATCATTAGTCACCTAATATGTAAAACCGTTTGTAAACAATTTGTAAAAATAAGTTTTTCTTGTAAACACTTTATTTCGTCCTACCTCAAATAACTTATTTTTGAATTATTTAATATCATTTAGTATCCCCTAACTATGTAATCATTGTCATAAAATGTCTTAACGAGTTCCAAGAAACACTTTCCAATATTTCTGGACCTACTCAAATATCAATAAAGATGTCAAACAAGGACCTGGTTTGATATCAATAAAGGTGTCAAACAAGGTTGCGTAATGTCCCCGTGGTTATTTAATCTGTATATGGACAATTGTATGAAAGAGCTGAAAGGGTTGGATGTAGGTGCCAAAATGAGCGGAGTGTCAGTAAGCTGTCTCTTGTATGCGGATGACGCTGTCTTACTTGCTGACAACGAGCATGAACCACAAGTCCTGGTGAATTGTATGTATGAGGTATGCATGCGAAATGATCTGATGATGAATGTTAATAAGTCCAAGGTAATGATTTTTGAAAAGGAAGAAACCATGACAGTCTGCAACATTAGCGTGAATGGTGAAAACTTGGAGCAAGTAGTTGAGTTTGTGTATTTAGGTAGTATGTTAACAAGAGATGGGAGAGTGGAGAGGGATATTGAAAGAACGGTTGGGGCAGGCAACAAAGTAAATGGTGCACTTAAAGTTGTCATCGCAAACAAAAACCTATCCAAAAAAGCTAGAATGGCAGTGCACAATGGTGTTCTTCTACCGACCCTTATGTATGGAAGCGAAGCATGGAACTGGCAAAGGAAGGATGAAAGTAGAATAAATGCAGTAGAAATGAGATTTCTTAGACGAATGTGTGGATATTCTGTGTACGATAGAGTGTCGAATGAAAATATAAGAAGTGAATGCGGTGCGAATGATGGTGTCATGAACAAAATAATGAAAGGATCATTATGATGGTTTGGACATATGGAAAGAATGAATGAAGAAAGAATGGTAAAAAAATTATATGTTAATGATGTAAATGGTACCAGAAATAGAGGAAGACCAAGGAAAACGTGGCACGATCAAATAAATCAAATATTGAATGTCGGCCATGTGAGGAGTCAGAGAAATCGACGCGCGTGCATGACACGATGTATGAATGTTTAGGAAGCGAGAGAAATATGACAGGAAAGAAAGGTGTGGCAGTCCATTCTTTCTGCCTACCCCTTCGGGGAGACGGCGTGATGGTTAGTTAGTTAGTTTACTCAAATAATTCTTTGTTTAAAATGTATAAAGTCACATCAATGTTTGTACCATATTCTGCTCCATTTACTAGTGTATATAAACTGCAACGAGTTGAAGTTTCGTCACATTTGATAATGCCTTAGAAGGGCGAAACGGACGTTTTCATTCGTATTAATTATTTAATATGGAGTTTTACATCATTGTTCAAGAAACAATAAATATAAGGAAATGTTTACGTACTGATGAAGCTAGGACCCTCATAAATTATTTTGTAGTGTCACGTTCAGATTATTGTAACTCAAAGTACACTGGATTGCCAAATAATCAATTAAGCAGAATACAATGCTGCTCGATTGATTATGGGACAACAAAAATACTGTCATATCACGCTGCTCCTGAAGGAACTTCACTGGCCCAAAATCCAGGAGCGAGTGAAATACAAATTGTGTTTGAAAGTGTTTAAGATTCGACACCAGAGAGCGCCAACATATATTTCAGACCTCTGCGTGACACCTATGCCAATGGAAAGGCAAAGTTCACTCCGTCTCTCCGAAGGGGTAGGCAGAAAGAATGGACTGCCACACTCACTTCCTCAACATTCATACATCGTGTCATGCACGCGCGTCGATTTCTCTGACTCCTCACATGGCTGACATTCAATATTTGATTTATTTGATCGTGCCACGTTTTCCTCGGTCTTCCTCTATTTCTGGTTCCATTTACATCATTAACATATAATTTTTTTACCATTCTTTCTTCATTCATTCTTTCCATATGTCCAAACCATCTTAATGATCCTTTCATTATTTTGTTCATGACACCATCATTCGCACCGCATTCACTTGTTATATTTTCATTCGACACTCTATCATACACAGAGTATCCACACATTCGTCTAAGAGATCTCATTTCTACTGCATTTATTATACTTTCATCATTCTTTTGCCAGTTCCATGCTTCGCTTCCATACATAAGGGTCGGTAGAAGAACACCATTGTGCACTGCCATTCTAGCTTTTTTGGATAGGCTTTTGTTTGCGATGACAACTTTAAGCGCACCATTTATTCTGTTGCCTGCCCCAACCCTTCATTCACACTCTACACTCTATCATACATAGAGTATCCACACATTTCATCCATCTCATTTCCACTGCATTTATTCTACTTTCATCCTTCTTTTGCCAGTTCCATACTTCGCTTCCATACATAAGGGTCGGTAGAAGAACACCATTGCGCACTGCCATTCTAGCTTTTTTGGATAGGATAAGTATCAACCTGACAGAAAAAAGGTTTGGATGAAAAAAAAAAAAACTGGAGAAATATAACATGTTTATTTGATAGACATATAATATTATCCCATTTCATCATCGTCAGCTGTTAGATATTGCACAGATCCCACCGGTCCAAATTCTATCTGCTCCCCTGCAAGCATAAACAAAAATAATATAATACAAATCGAGACGTGAAATCAATTTTAAAAATCTGACCATAGCTTAAGTGATGCCCCCAGACAAATTTCGGAGATCGGGCTTTTGCGGTGGCAGATCCGTCCACCAGGAATATGCTCCCTTCACGCATCAGATGCATTGATAATGCATCTGATTGGTGAATGCGTTATGCTATGATTAATTTTATCTCAATAGAGACAAAGATGCAAACTGGAAACTGAATATGGTGATCGTGGTGTTTACAGGACTTATGACCTGTCATTGGTTGGATTAAGCGCACGCTTAATGTAATCACAACATTCCCCATTCCACCTTTCTTTTGACCACCATGTCTGACAAATTTTTGGAAGTTGTATATATGTTAATATCCAACACCAGAATTCACATGTCAGTTTCAATTTACAGACCAGCGCCATCTATGAAGATTAGATTTAAGCATTAAGCAGAAGATCTTTATAACGCAATGTGAAAGGCTACTGCCATTAACACACTGCTAGATAACGCCTGGAAATGTCCCTCCAATTTATTTGCTAACTTGGACCAGTTTTTGTTTTATACAACATTTTTAATGTATGCAAATACTTGTAGACGAATACTGGATTTTATTTACGCATTGCGGGTTATCAATTATTAATCCTTGAATTGATAACCCGCAATGGGTAAATAAAATCCAGTATTCGTCTACAAGTATTTGTATACATTCAAAATGCGTTATGCTATATTTTACTGGAGCATTGAGAACTATATATCATAGATACACAATGAACAACCAGCAACTAGCACATGTATCTACGATGAGAGATCTTGGGATCATCTATGAGAGTAGGCTGACTTTTCGTGCATATATCGAGAGGATTTGTGACATTGCACTGAGGATGTTGGGCTTCATCGTCCGGACCGGAAGAGATCCCAATGGGCTCAGGGTCCTATCAGACTCGAAAGTGGTTCTGTGTTATGGACTCCTCACGAGGCGAGATATTCCGTTATGCTGGAGATGGTTCAGGAAAAAATACTGAGGTATTTCTACATAAAGGAGTATGGTAGTTATACGTGACTCTATCCCACGGCATTTCTTCTGGGAATGCTTCTATTAGAAGAAGTAAAACTAACTAACTAACCATCACGCCGTCTCCCCGAAGGGGTAGGCAGAAAGAATGGACTGCCACACTTTTCTTTCCTGACATATTTCTCTCGATTCCTCAACATTCACACATCGTCTCATGCACACGCGTCGATTTCTCACATGACCGACATTCAATATTTGATTTATTTGATCGTGTCACGTTTTCTTCGGTCTTCCTCTATTTCTAGTTCCATTTACATGGTAAACATATATTTTTTTTAACATTATTTCTTCATTCATTCTTTCCATGTCCAAACCATCTTAATGATCCTTTCATTATTTTGTTCATAACACCATCATTCGCACCGCATTCGCTTCTTATATTTTCATTCCTCACTCTATTATACACAGAGTATTCACACATTTGTCTAAGAGATCACATTTCTATTGCATTTAATCTACTTTCATCCTTCTTTTGCCAGTTCCATGCTACGCTTCCATACATAATGGTCGGTAGAAAAACACCATTGTGCACTGCCATTCTAGCTTTTTTGGATAGGTTTTTGTTTGCGATGACAACTTTAAGTGCACCATTCACTTTGATGCCTGCCCCAACCCTTCTTTCAATATCCCTCTCCACTCGCCCATCTTTTGTAAACATACTACCTAAATACACAAACTTATCTACTTGCTCCAGATTTTCACCATTCACGCTAATGTTGCAGACTGTCATGATTTCTTATTTTTCAAAAATCATTACCTAGGACTTATTAACATTCATCGTCAGATCATTTCGCATGCATACCTGATACATACTATTCACCAGGACTTGTAGTTCATGCTCGTTGTCTGCAAGTAAGACAGCGCAATCCGTATACACGAGACAGCTTACTGACACTCCGCTCATTTTGGCACCTACATCCAACTCTTTAAGCTCTTTCATAGAAGAAGTAAAACAGTTAAAATCTTGAATAATAATTTCCTTCCATTTTCCTTAACTTGGATAATGACAGAGTGTTAATGAATATTAGTGAAATAAAAGAGTGTGTCAGTTATACCTTCGTCGAATATTGCCGTGAATATCTCAACATCATCCCCCCTTAAGACCTCCTCCCCAACTCCAGGGTGCAGAGAACCGTCCTCGCTGAAGATGACTATCCCCCCTGCATCCTCCGAGTATATTTCATCGGCATTAACTCTCACCGGATCCACACTTTTATCTGTCGTCTTTGTGGCATCCGGTTCTGAATTCTCTACAGCATAGAGTTCCGGCTCTGCAAAATATCAATTTGAATTATTTTAAGGCACTAAAAGATTCCACTCATGAAGAAGGAGAAAGAAGAAATTGTAGTAAAAGTTCCACCCATAGTTATAGTTACGGTTTCACCCATAGTTGCAGTTAAATTCATACCCATAGTTACAGTAAAGGTTTCACCCATAGTTGCAGTTAATTTCCCACTACAGTTACAGTTAATGTCCCACCAATAGTTGAAGTTAAATTCCCATCTATAATTGCAGTTAAAGCACCACCCATAGTTACAGTTAAAGACCCACCCATATTTAATGTTAAATTCCCACCCTTTGTTAGAGTTAAAGTCTCACCCATAGTTACAGTTCACAAGCCACCCATAGTTACAGTTAAATTCCCACCCTTTGTTGCAGTGAAGGTTCCACCTATAGATACAATTAAGGTCCTACCCACAGTTATAATTAAGGTACCACTCATAGTTGCGCTAAGGTTTCACCCATTGTTGCAGTTAAAGAGCCATCCATAGTTACAGTTAAAGTCCCACCCATAGTTGCAGTTAAATTCCCACCCATAATTGTAGTTAAAGAGCCATCCATAGTTACAGTTAAAGTCCCACCCATAATTGCAGTTAAAGAGGCATCCATAGTTACAGTTAAAGTCCCACCCATAGTTGCAGTTAAATTCCCACCCATAATTGTAGTTAAAGAGCCATCCATAGTTACAGTTAAAGTCCCACCCATAATTGCAGTTAAAGAGGCATCCATAGTTACAGTTAAAGTCCCACCCATAGTTGCAGTTAAATTCCCACCCATAATTGCAGTTAAAGAGCCATCCATAGTTACAGTTAAAGCCCCACCCATAATTGCAGTTAAAGAGCCATCCACAGTTACAGTTAAAGTCCCACCCATAGTTGCAGTTAAATTCCCACCCATAATTGTAGTTAAAGAGTCACCCATAGTGGCAGTTAAATTCGCACCCATAATTGCAGTTAAAGAGCCATCCACAGTTACAGTTAAAGTCCCACCCATAGTTGCAGTTAAAGTCCCACCCATAGTTGCAGTTAAATTCCCACCCATAATTGTAGTTAAAGAGCCATCCATAGTTACAGTTAAAGTCCCACCCATAATTGCAGTTAAAGAGGCATCCATAGTTACAGTTAAAGTCCCACCCATAGTTGCAGTTAAATTCCCACCCATAATTGCAGTTAAAGAGGCATCCATAGTTACAGTTAAAGTCCCACCCATAGTTGCAGTTAAATTCCCACCCATAATTGTAGTTAAAGAGCCATCCATAGTTACAGTTAAAGTCCCACCCATAATTGCAGTTAAAGAGGCATCCATAGTTACAGTTAAAGTCCCACCCATAGTTGCAGTTAAATTCCCACCCATAATTGCAGTTAAAGAGCCATCCATAGTTACAGTTAAAGCCCCACCCATAATTGCAGTTAAAGAGCCATCCACAGTTACAGTTAAATTCCCACCCATAATTGAAGTTAAAGAGTCACCCATAGTGGCAGTTAAATTCTCACCCATAATTGCAGGTAAAGAGCCATCCGTAGTTACAGTTAAATTCCCACTCATAATTGTAGTTAAAGGGTCACCCATAGTTGCAGTTAAAGTTCCACTTATAGGTGCAGTTAAAGTCCCACCCATAGTTGCAGTTAAATTCCCACCCATAATTGCAGTTAAACAGTCATCCATGGTTACAGTTAAAGTCCCGCCTCTGAACCTACCTAGCCCATGAGTGTGCCGGATGTGAGTATTAAGCTCGGCCCGTAGACGGAATAGACGTGGACAGAGAGTGCAGGCGTGCCGTCGGCTTCCGCAATGCGTCAACTGGTGACTCTTCAGCGCATAGGGTCGCTTGAAGGCCAGACCACATGTAGGGCAAGGGAATGGACGCTCCCCGGTGTGGATCCTATATTATAAAATAAATTAAAAGAATCATTAAAATTTCATAATGTGAGTGAATGTTTAGGAACGAGAGAAGTATGTCAGGATAGAAAAGTGTGGCTGTCGTCTCTGCCTACCCTTCAAGAGAAACGGCATAATGGTTAGTTACCTGAGATGTTCTTTGAGCATGCCCCTGGTGCGGAAGGGCCGGCCACAGGCCTGACAAGGGAAGGGGCGTTCTCCAGTGTGCCGGAGAGCGTGTACCCGAAGATCGCTGGCGCTGTAGAAGGCCTTGTCACAAGACGAGCACCAGAAGTTCAGCTCACGGAGATGCACACGTCTAGACATAAAAAAGTCACATACACTTCAGAATACTGTCAAAGCTAGAAGCTGCATTATACAGGGTTTTTCAATAGGGACACTCGAACTTTGACACTATGAACGCTACATGCTTCAACAACGCGTTGAAATTGTTAAAATTTTATTATCAAAATCAGTGCTCTGTTCGCCACGTTCCACGTTCCGTGCGTTTATGGCATTCATGGCCTCCTGCAGAGTCCACAATACGTCGTTTAATATATAAATTTGAGGTAACCGGAACGGTGATCGATGAATCAGTGCCTGTACGTCAAAGAAACGCAAGATCGTTGAAGAATATTGTTGTCGTTCAGAACAGTGTACGAGAAAACCCCAGACAGTCCATTCCACGTCATGCGCAAGAGCTGGGTCTTTATGCGACATCAACTTGGCGGATTTAGCGTTGAGACTTGGGTTTTCATTTCTACAAAATTCAATTAACTCAAGAGCTAAAGCTCAATGACCACAGACCAACCCAATTTCAAAGTTTGACCGCTCTTAATGAAAAACCATATATTTTAACGGGGTGATATGTTTTGCTTTAGTAGAACATTTTGATTATGCCCTAGCGTAGTGAAACTTGTCACTTTATTAACCCTTAGATCGCTAAACAAAACATTACTCTATCTGTCATTGCTACACAACACTTCTTCGCCCATGCATTTTGAATAAAATGGCATATTTAAAATGATACAATAATAATTTATTAAATCAGTTATTGGCAATGGACTGGACATATAGCAAGACAGGGGTATACCCAATGGATATCCAGAATACTCCAATGGATGATAAGAAAAGGAGTGTCAGGAAGGCGCCTAAAAGATGGACTGACGATATTGCCCGAAAAGCTGGAACGACCTGGATGTGGAAGGGACAAGACAGAGACAAGTGGAAGAAATGGAAGAGGCCTATATCCAACAATGGAGGAAAGAAGGCTGAAGAAGAAGAAGATATCAGTATCTTCCTTAAATATCAAAGACTGGGAAGATGCATTGATTGAAGACTTTGATCTTGAGGTATTGTGGTATTTGAGAACCGAAAATATGGGTCAATTATTTTTTCTGTATTCAACGTGTCGTTAGAACCTAACTGCTGTACATGTATATACAACAATTCGTTTTTAGTTATAATATTCATTCTCATGACGTGCGATAGGTAGCTAATCTATCACAATTTTATTGTTACATGAATTATACACCAGACCAAAGACAGCGTAACAATCACACTTCCATCGCCGGGAGTCGAACCCAGGACGTTCAGTGTGGCAGTCATAGCTCTTGCCCTCTGCCAAGAAGATCGTCATATCCCAAAGACCGCCCAAACCAACTGAATTCTTCAATTGGCTTCTTTCTCGAAGTTGTTCCTGTCAAATTATATGTCTATTAAGAGTCTTGCCAGTCATGATGTACGGAGCCAAGACGTGGACACTGACAAAAGGTCTAGTCTATAGATTCAAGGTCGTCCAACGCACCATGGAAAGAGCCATGCGTGGAACAACCTTGAGGGACTGATTCAGAAACAAATTTATTCGACAACAAACCAAGGAGGTGACTGAGGTGGCTCTTAGGATAGGCGGACTGAAGTGGCGGTGGGCTGGCCATATCTGTCGGAGAACCGACGGCCTATGGGGGAGACAGGTTCTGGAGTGGAGACCGCGTACAGGATTCCGTTGAGTTGGACGTCCCCCTGCCCGCTGGACCGACGATCTGAAGAGGATTGCTGGACATGGATGGATGGGAGCGGCAATGGATAGGGGGCGGTGGCGTGCTTTGGGAGGGGCCTACAAGACATCTATTTTAGTACATTCATTATGAGTCTTGTTTACTTGACGTGTGTGCTGAGTCCGGTGGCCTGCACGAAGGTCTTTTGGCACTGGTCACACTGGTGCAGGCGATCGATGTTTCCGTCTTCCTTCTGTACATGAGTCCTGCAAAAAATTGAAAAATTCATAAACACAATGTAAGGTTAGAAAAATTATAATAAAATGCTGTATCATGAATAAAAATTATACATTATTGGCCCGCAAACCTTATCTACATCTACATATAAATAAAACTCAATCTATGTTTTGTGTGAAGACCTTTTCCTCGGTTATTCCTAAACAGATCCTTAGGAAACTTACAGAATTGATTAAGTGGAATACGGCGGTGGTTATAGGCATATTTTTGTTACTAATCGAGCTCTAATTAACTTTATAAATTAATAAATTAATTGAAAATTTGCGTAGTACAGGCGAATATAGACCTTAATAATCGAGCTCTGAGTCTCAATCTTTAGAGTTCATATTCGCTTGGCATGGTCAGATAGCAAATTAGCCGCTTTTTTGAACGGAAAAATATACGCACGTAATATTTTTTAACCAACACATTTTTGCATCCATACACATGTCATTTAATCCAATAAATAAACTAATTGATATTGAACTTCAATTGTATTTGTTGAATATATATTGGATTTTTTTATATACTCGAATTTAGCAATAGCGAAGCGTTGCCGGGTCAGCTAGTCTAATATAATAATGAATCGAATCGAAGGGCAGTTATAGTACTTGCCAATCGGCTATGAAGGTCATATTGGGGAAAGAAGCAAGGAAGTACTTACTTTGTATGTCCCTTGAGTGCCACCTTCGTGGTGAACCGCTTGTCACAGCGAGTGCAAGAGAACAGGGCTGGAAACATTAAAAATATGATAAAAGCAGGCAACTAATTGACCCAAGGATTAATTGTATCTCAATAGAGACGAAGATGAAAAATGGAAACAGAATATGGTGATCGAGGTGTTTACAGGACTTATGACCTGTCATTGGTTGGGTTAAGCGCACGCTTTATGTAATACAACATTCCCCATTCTACCTTTTCTTATGACCACCATGTCTGACAAGTTAATCTGTAACACCACACTTCACATGGTAGTTTTAATCTACACACTTGCGCCATCTATGAAGATTGGATTTTAAGCATTAAGCAGAAGATCTTTTTATTTTATTCATTGTAAATAATGAAAATAAAAAATATACATAATTTTTTTTTTTTAAATGTATATTTATAATAGTAAAAATCCACTAATGTTTGCGTCTTCGACCGGTTTTGGCAGCTCGCTGCCATTTTTTATTTATTTTTGATGTTGGAATTATATATTTTTATAATAAAAATATTACATTACCTTTAAATTGTATACATTAAAAATAAATAAAATACTATAAATAACCAAATAAACATAACTTCTAGTCCAATTTTTTTATATGTTCCCGTTGGCTTACAATCCTTTTTTTTATTGACATACAATAGTTACAATACACTCCTGATTTTCCGAGAAGAATGGTGAAATTTTTTTTCTGTATAATCGATTTCTGGGTTAATCCAAAAACTTTTTTTTTTCTTTTTATTAATGACGTCCCGTATAGTTTGATCACCAACATTATATTGATTCAATAAATAAATAACGGTTGTACCATTTTCAAACTTTTAAATTATTTCGAGTTTTTGTTCAATTGAAAGTACGACTTGTTTGCGTTTATCCATTATACCATAGATATAGACATTATACCATAGACACTTTTTCACATTAAAATAAAATTACGACTTTAGAGCCACAAACGTATGTTGGCGGTGGCGCCAATGTGAACTAAATGCCCAATGTCATTGTAGCAAGGGGAAATTTAAAGTACTGTCGTGAAATATATTTGTTTTTATAAAAACAATTTTCAATGATTCAAGTGTCCCGGATAATCCGCTTCCCGGTTAACCCGACCCCGGAAAATCGGGAGTGTACTGTATATTGTATTCACAAGAGTACATTACTCTTTATAGTGCATATGGTAAATAACAATTCCTTATATTAATTCAAGACATAACTCCACCCCTTTAATGTAGTATATATGTAATGATTTTGTATCATTTTATTCATTCATTAATTTATCGGCGCTACATCCCGGTGTCGGACATGGCCTCCTCCACAACGTTCCTCCACTGACTTCTGTCCCTGGCCATCTCTCTCCATTCCCCAGCTCCATCCATTTTCTCCCAATCTTCTTTCACCCAATCCGCCCATCTTTTCCTTGGTCTGCCTCTTGGTCTCTTTTCTCGGGACACCCATCTGGATATAATTTGTGGTGTTCTACCCTCTGGCATTCTTTCCACATGGCCAGCCCACCGTAGGCGTTGAGACTTACAGAGTCTCACTCCTGTTTCATGGTTAATCAGTACTTCAAGTTCAAGGTTTCTTTTAATTCTGTAAGTCCCATCCTCCAGCATGGGTCCAAAAAATTATCTCAGTATTTTCCTCTCAAAAACTGTCAGCCTGCCTTCCTCTCTCTGCGTTAGAGACCATGTCTCACAGCCGTAGGTGACTACCGGTCTTATGATAGTCTCATATATTAATAGTTTGGTATTCCTGCTGAGTAACTTAGAGCCCAGAAGCTTCTTACACCCATGAAAAGATTGTATCATTTTATAATGTAATATTTTTTACATTGAGGAAGGACTTGTGCGGTCCGAAACATGTTTGTGAAAAGTTCAAAAAAGTATTGTGAAAATACAAAGATATTCAAATGTCAATCTAAAACGAAAAGAGTGATGGTGAACATACAAGAAATAATAATTAAAATATTAAATAATTTTTACTTTGTTTGGAAGGTTGTAACGAGGGTGGATGTTTGGCACGGCGATGGAGGAACAGTTGCGCTTTCGTCTTCAGTACGATACCGCAATCAGCACATGAATAGTGTACCCTGCAAACCAAAGATAAAAACACTATTACTTATATCCAAAACAAACAAAAAAAATACATATTCTAACACTATTTAACACCCATTGGGCGACTGGCTGCATTTGCAATAAATAAAATGGCTACATTTGAAGCTCAGACAGAAACAATTTAGTAGTAAGGAACTTAAGTGAAAATATTTATAAGATACATTCATTTATGAAAATTGTCTGCTGGACGCGGACGATGCCGTTCTTGTTGCAGATAGTGCGAACGAATTACAAGTCTTGGTGTCGAGAATGTATGAGATATGCAAGTCAAACGATTTAATAACGAATGTCGGAAAGTCAAAGGTGTTAGTTTTTGAAACGGGAGGGCAAATGACAGTTTGTAACATAAATGTGAATGAAGAGAACTTTGAGCAGGTGAGTGAATTTGTGTATTTAGATAGCATGTTCACAGCGGATGGCCAAACGGATAGTGACGTCGAAAGAAGGGTTGGTGCGGGTAACAAAGTGAATGGAGCTTTAAAAATAGTTATTGGAAATTAATCAATGAAAGCGAAAATGGCCGTTCACAATGGAGTTCTGGTCCCAACCCTTATGTATGGAAGTGAAACATGGAACTGGCAAAAGTAGGATGAGAGCAGAATAAATGCGGTAGAGATGAGGTCCCTAAGACGTTTGTGTGGTAGAACGATATACGACAGAATCTCAAATGCTGATATAAGAAAGGAATGTAGAGTGGAAGAAGGTATTATGAACAAAATTATGAAAGGATCGCTGCGTTGGTTTGGACATATGGAGTGCATTGATGGAGAAAGAATGGTTAAGAAAGTATACGTTTACGATGTAAATGGAGTACGGAGTCGAGGAAGACTGAGGAAAACATGACATGACCAAATTAATCAAATTTTTAAAGTTGGTCATGTTAGAAGTCGGAAGAATCGACGTGTGCGTATGACTCCTTATACGAATATGGTAGAAACTAGAGAGGTGTGTCAGGATAGAGTGGTGTGGCAGTCTATTCTCTCTGCCTCCCCTACGGAGAAACGGTGTGATGGTTTGTTGTTGTTCATAAATGAACTGCAAATGAAGTCTGCCACAGTTAGAAACCAATTTTTTTGGACTGCAAATGTAGCCAACCGGACTACAGGTGTTAACCCTTACCTTAATGTTACTGCTTTGTCGAATGCCAGCCGATATCGCTATATGTACGCTACAACTCAGTTGTTGGCTGGCGGCCGACAAGATAAGACTTGCGCGCGCGGTGTATTTTCGCGCGCAAAACTTGACACATGTCGTTGTTTCTTGTGATTATTGGTTTAAAAAATATTTAATTTCATGTTTTAATAAGATTTTGACTGTTTACCATTTTTATTTTACTATAAAAAAAATCCTTGCAAATTCACGTAATCTAAAACGGCGGGAACTTTGCGTGATACGTCATGCGGAGGAGCGATTAGAGTACAAGCCCCACTTCATTGCGAAACTGGACAAAGGTTCTAAAGACTGTACTGTGTGCAGTAACAGAAAGATTCCAGGGGGAAGACGGGAAACAGTGTGGTTTTGTGAGACCTGTTCCAGAATACGTGGTCTCCATCCTGGAGATTGGTTTAAAAAGTACCATACTATGCTAAACTATAAGCAGTCCATAATGTTTTTTGTAAATTGTTTTTTATTTGAAGAATAAATCATTACAAATGAATTTTTAATGATTTTTTTTGGAACTACCTATCAATAAAAATATTTTGACATTATTTAAATTAGAGTTGGCTGACAAACAATATAAAAAAAGAATGGAGTGGCAAGGGTTAAAATGCAAACGAGTAGAAAATTATAAGAAAGGACAATGCTCACTTCTCGACAGTTGGGAGGGATGATTCCCCTACTGGTGCAGAGCCACTCCTCTGTCCATGAACCTTCTTGCGGTGGTAGGCTATTCCCCAGCTGTAACAATAATTTTTTTTAAAATATAGTTTTTTTTCTTATGCTTTTTCCTCGCTATAGACCTATGTGCTCTGTTCTCTAGGTGGTTGCCCCTTTGTGAGGTGAATTCCCAGCTGTTCTACCATCTTCCAGGAGGTCTTCCACGAGTCCCGTGAGTCCCGTTATGTAGTGTAATATAGGGGAGTTTGGTGGTCTCCAATCTTTGGACATGACCATATCGGTCCCTTCATCTCTGTCTAATCCATATTATAATATCCTCAGGCTCACATATCTCCCTTATTCTAGTGTTTCTCAAACAATGTTTTAGTGTATTGCCTGGTATCCTCGATGTCTTCACTTCAGAAATCTTCACAACTTGTTTGGTCCTGACTGTGTCTGCCCTTGCTTTAAATATCTTTATTTAAAATTTTCACCATTCACGCTAATGTTGCAGACTTAGTTCTTTTTCAAAATTCACATTCATCATCAGATCATATTGCATGTATACCTCATACTTACTAGAAACCAGGACTTGTAGTTCATGCTCTTTGTCTGCAAGTAGGACAGCGTCATCCCCATACAATAGACAGCTTTCTGATACTCCGCTCATTTTGGCACCTGCATCCAACCCTTTCAGCTCTCTCTATCATGTCCATACGAGGGTACTATTTGCGAACCCGGCAAACTCCACCAACAAACAAAAGTGAGATATGAATTTGGTCTTATTCATAATACACTTGCACACAATGTTTATTGATTTTTTTTTTCAAATCAGGCTTCATTCTAAAGAATTTTGCTATTAAAATACTTTGTTGCAAAGACGGAAAAATCCAAGCACAGGCTGCAGCACAGCTGGCAAACTCTAATTCAGCAAATCACAGCACTCTAATATACTTGAATTTAAAATGGCCACCAAACAGTTTTGTAAGCGGTTGCTGCTAATTTTTCTCTACAGTTTTTCTTGTTTTTTTTTTTCTAAAATACCAGAGTTCTTCCTTAAAAATATAATTTCCCCAAGCCTGTAACACCTTCTAAGATAAGAAAAAGAAAAATTCAACCGGAGTTAAGTTGGTTAATGTTACAGTTAATATAAGTACCCTCATACGAGTATATAGATTAAATAACTTTCTTTCACCTCATTCAAATCAGAAACAAATGAATAATACTGAGACAATTATTTTACCTTATTCAAATTAGAAACAAATGAACAATACTGAGAAAATTATTTTACCTGTTGGGGAACTCGTCGCCACATGCCTTGCAGCGGTACATGTGAACATTGTCGGAATGTTTCTGTCTCCGATGAACTTGGAGGTAAGTCCAGTGGAGATAAGACTTCCCACAGACCTGTGTAAAGACAACATTGAAACAACACAAAAACAATGTAACTACAAAATAATATTATTTATTCATTGTTCGCCAACCTTTTTTGGCACCTGATTATGCCAGAAATCAACATGCGTAGAGGCACTATAACGAGGCAGATATGAAGTTGGAAATTGAGGCGCTTTGCAACCCGAGTGGCACAAGTTAAGAAAAAATAATTTATAACACTTGTGTGCTTTGTTTTTAAACTCTAACCATCACACCGTCTCTCCGAAGTGGTAGGCAGAAAAATGGACTGCCACATTTTTCATTCCTGACATACTTCTCTCGATTCCTCAACATTCATACATTGTGTCATGTATGCACATCGATTTCTCTTACTCCTCATGTAGCCGATATTCAATATTTGATTTATTTGATCGTGCCACGTTTTCCTCTATTTCTAGTTCCATTTACATTGTTAACATATACTTTTTTACCAATATATATATTTTTTTTGTGAATGTATACTTATACTTGTATACGAAATTCTGGATTTTCACCAAAGGGTGGTCAATTCAAATTTAATTGTATCTCAATAGAGACGAAGACGCAAACTGAATATGGATGATCAAGGTGTTTACAGGACTTATGACCTGTCATTGGTTGGGTTAAGCGCACGCTTTATGTAATTACAACATTCCCCATTCCACCTTTGTTATTATGATCATGCATGACAATTTTTTTTTTTTTTTTGGAATACTTTTTTACCATTCTTTCTTCATTTATTCTTTCCATGGGAGGAGCAATTAATCTGCTGAACGCGGTCTCCTCGGAGATCGAAGTCTTTCATATTAGTAAAAGTAGGCTCAGAAGCCAAATACTCTTAATTCTGGAGAGTATCCTGTCTTCCTAATGTCGAACCATCTCTCATGCGTTTCTGGTAGTATCCTATACACAACATATTATTTTACCTGTTCTCAATAGATGCCTTAAAAATTAATGTTGTAATGTCTATTGATGAAATAAACTGATTTGTTCACCCCTTATATTTTCATTCAACACTCTATCATACACAGATTTTCAACGCATTAATCTGAGATCTCATTTCTACCGCATTCTACGTATTCCTAAACATTGAATTTCAAAGAGTTAAATAAATATTATTGTGTTTACCTCGCAGAGGAAATGCTTCACAACTGGAAACTTCTCTTCCAAGGGTGGGGCATAACGAGAACGGAAGAACCCGTGAGTCGTCTTGTGGGTCGTACATCTACGGTCAGAAGATTCTTTTACCTTATTCAAATCGGAAACAAATTAACTGCACTGAGACAATTCCTTTATCTTATTCAAATCAGGAACAAATGAACAACACTGAGATGATTTTACCTTATTCAAATCGGAAACAAATTAACTACACTGAAACAATTCCCTTGCCTTATTCAAATCAGAAACAAATGAACAACACTGAGACGATTTTACCTTATTCAAATCGGAAACAAATGAACTACACTGAGACAATTCTCTTGCCTTATTCAAATCAGAAACAAATGAACAACACTGAGATGATTTTACCTTATTCAAATCGGAAACAAATTAACAATACATACTGAGACAATTATTTTACCGAATTCAAATCAGAAACAAATGAATATCATTAAGACTATTATTTTACCTTATTCAAATTAGAAACAAATTAACAACACTGAACAACAATATTTTACCTAATTCAAATTGGAAACAAATGAACAACACTGAGACAATTATTTTACCTTATTCAAGTCGAAAACAAATTAATAACACTAAAGACAATTGTTTTACCTTATTCAAATTGGAAACAAATTAACAACACTGAGACAATTATTTTACCTTATTCGAGTCAAAAACAAATTAATAACACTGAAGACAATTGTTTTACCTTATTCAAATTGGAAACAAATTAACAACACAGAGACAATTCTTTTAACTTATTCAAATCAGAAATAAATGGACAACACTAAGACAATTATTTTACTCTGACTTTTTCCTTTTTCCAAAATGCAAAATGATGATGAGAGGACACCATTGGGGTTATGTGGAAACAATGTAACAAGAAACAACGAGGAAATTAAAAAGCCTAACTGCCAAGGACTTTCAGGGGTGCTTTGAACAGCAGAAAAGAAGATGGGACAAGTACCTAGTGATGAATGGAGAATGTAGATGAAGTTTTCTAAAATACTCGTATAGTTTTTATGACCCTAGTTCGCGTATTTATTGCACACATCTCGTATTGGTGACAAATCTGTTACACCAAATATTAGTGACAAACCACAACCAGCAATAATGTGTTAAGTATAGTTAAGGCTGACCTGGAGTAGGTGGAGAAGTGGGCCCCGCAGATGTGGCATATGAAAGGGTTTTTGGTTCCCTTCTTGTGCTGCGAAGAACGGTGCATGTTCAGGGCTGCTGGGGTGGAATATAACCTGGACAATAAATTATGTTTTACTATAATTAAAATAACCTTACATAACCCAACATGAGCTTTATACTAACTAAATAATATTATTTATGTATCAATTGTGTATTTTCTTTTGCTGTTGTATTGCTATGTGTGTACGGCGGGACATCGAGGGAGAGTAGCGTAGCTTAAATGTGGTCTGGGTCCCCCTTGGTTGCAAATATACATATATTATTATTTTTTTTTTAACGTAAGTCCCGCATGGACGGGGGACGGGCTTAGGGAGTGCACGAGTGAAGCTGACGAAAGGCGCCGCTGCGCCTATAACAGCTTCGGGTAAGCGGAGGGAGCCCTCTATGACTCGGCCATATTAACTAAATAATTAACTAACTAACCACCACGCCATCTCCCTGAAGGGGTATGCGATAGAATGAACCGCCACTGTTCTCTCCTGACATATTTCTCTCACTTTCTGAACATTCATGTATCTTATCATGCATGCGTGTCGATTTTACATAGCCGACATTTAATATTTGATTGTGCCACATTTTCCCCGGTCTTCCTCTATTTCTTGTTTCAATTACATTGTTCACTACTTTCTTTATCATACATTCTTTCCGTGTACCCAAATCATCTTAGTGACCGTTTCATTATTTTGGAATATATTTAAACTTCAATTCAATATTTAAACTAGCGAATAAAAGTTGTCATCGCAAACAAAAACCTATCCAAAAAAGTTAAAATGGCAGTGCACAGTGGTGTTCTTGTACCGAACATTAAGTATGGAAGCGAAGCATGGAACTGGCAAAAGAAGGATGAAAGTAGAATAAATGTCGTAGAAATGAGATCTCTTAGACAAATGTGTGCATACTCTGTGTATGGTAGAGTGTCGAATGTAAATATAAGAAGTGAATGCGGTGCGAATGATGGTGTTATGAACAAAATAATGAAATAATCATTAATATGGTTTGGACACATGGATAGAATGAATGAAGAAAGAATGGTAAAAAGTATATGTTTACCATGTAAATGGAACTAGCGATGGAGGATAACGTGGCACGATCAAATAAATCATATATTGAATGTCGGCCACGTGAGGAGTAAGAGAAATCGACGTGCATGCATGACACAATGTATGAATGTTGAGGAAGCGAGAGAAGTATGCCAGAAAAAAAATGTGGAAGTCCTTTCTTTCTGCCCCTTTTTTCTACCCCTTCGAGAAGACGGCGTGATGGTTAGTAAGTTATTTTAATTTTTTTTTTCAATTTTTAAACTTGCAATAATAATTAATTGTATCTCAATAGAGACGAAGATGCAAATTGTTTTCTGGGAACAGAAGGTGGTGGCCGAGGCGCTTACAGGACTTATGACCTGTCATTGGTTGGGTTGAGCGATCGCTTCACGTTTAACAACATTCCCCATTCCGCCGTTATGACCACCACGTCTGACAAACTTTTTGGAACTTGTATATATGGTAGATTTCTACACCTATTTTCACATTTTTATGTTCACTCTACACTAGCGTCATCTATATTAAGATTAGAAAGCATTAAGCAGAAAACCTTTATTAATGTACTGTGAAAGTCTATGCAAATCATACAGTACTAGATTTCGCCTGGAGATGTCTCTCCAATTTTTTGCCTGCATGTACCAGTTATATTTATACAACAACATTTTGAATGTATACAAATTCTTGTAGACAAATACTGGATTTCACCCATTGCGGATAAATTCTCTCAATTGAGATACCAATTTGCAATCATCTTGTAAAATAAAAATAATTTATCCGCAATGGGTGAAATCCAGTATTTGTCTACAAGAATTTGTATACATTCAAAATGTTGTTGTTGCAATAATAAATTCAGATTCTGGATATTTCTCTAAACATAAAATAAAAAATATATTGCTGCCAAAAACTCACCTTTCACAATACTCACAACGAAACACTTTATCCATTTCTATAGAAAAAATAATCTTTCTGGCCGCCGGCGACAACAGATCCTCCCTCGTGCTGTCTTTTCTTCCCGTCACCCGTTCCTCTCCTTCACCAGACAAGTCCCCGTCAACGTTTTCATCTTCATCGCTTAACGCTAGCTCACGGTGGAGACTCTTCGAAGTATGATTCGTGTCCACTTCTCTGAAGTCTTCAAACAGTTTGATGTTTTCGTTGCTTTGGTTATTAATATTATTTTGTACGCGTAGGTTAGTTTCATGACTAGATTGCGATGGGTTATCCGGATCTGCTTCATCGAACTCTGGGCATATTCCCAAAGCATTTAAGTGTTCCTGAAAATAATCAATAAATATTTTAAACAATCAAACAAACAAGCCATCACTCCGCAGGGGTAGGCAGAAAGAATGGACCACCACACTACTCTATCCTGACACATCTCTCTAGCTTTCTCCACAGGCATGCAACTTCTGACTTCTAACATAATGAACCATAAAATTTTATTAATTTGGTCATGCCATGTTTTCCATGGTCTACCTTGACTCCGTACTCCATTTACATTGCGAATGTATACTTTCTTAACCATTCTTTCTCCATATGATCCATATGTCTGAACCAACGCAGCAATCCTTTCATAATTTTGTTAATAATACCTTCTTCCGATAGAATGATAAAGAAAGTATGTAAACTGTGAAAAATGGAACTAGAAATAGAAATAAAGAAAGACCGAGGAAAATGTGGCACGATCATATAAATAAAAGTAAAGTTAAATGTCGACCAGAAGAAGCGAGAGAAGTGTGTCAGAAAACAGTGTGGTAATCCATTATTTCTTCCTACCCCTTCGGAGGGACGGCGAGTTGGTTAATTAGTTAGTTATAATAATAATAAATTGGATAATTTATAGAGCGCCATTTTTATGAATTACTCATCTCAAGGGCGCTGTAGAAGATGCTCCGTTTTATCAACTAGATAATAATAATAATAATGATAACAAAAATAATAAACATATTTAGTATGAGGGCTGCACCTGACGGAAGTCGATCAGCCCTTCCTGTCAGAAAATGATAATTTGAAAAGGTGCGTTTTGAGTCTCGATCTAAACTCTGATTGATTCTCAATGCACTTAAGGTCTGCTAGAAGATTGTTCAAGGCTGAAGGCACGGGTGAACGCGAAGGCACGGTCACCGAAGTTTGTGCTTGGACAGCGTTTTGGCACAGTCAATCTACTGATCGCAATGTAGACTGTCTAGCATTCAGGTTCTCGTTGATGCAAAGTTCAGATATATAAGATGGTGCCATTCCATGCAACGCCTTATAGACCGTCCAGCAGAGCTTGTATTGTATCCTTTCTGGACACTTCAACCAGTGGAGCTCCTTAAGATGTGTTATGTGACAACTCTTGTTGTATTTTTACCTCTGCTTGTGTGTGGTCCTTGAAGGCACCCTGGCAGATCCGACAGGAGAGAACCCGTGCCTCAACAGGCTCCGAACTGTGGGTTAAGAGATGCATTCGCAGCCGGCTTCGTCTGCTCAGCGCCTTCAGGCAAATGTGGCATTGGAACGGCTTCACCTAACAAATTCAAATACATAACACATGATAAACAAAACTCATAATTTGAGATGTCCAGTTACAAAAATCATTCGACCAATTCTCGACTATACATCAACTGAAGCAAAGATGATATTACACAATGAAGTTTCATTGCCAACCCTTACGTATGGAAGTGAACCTTGGAGCTGGTAAAAGATGGAATGAAGTACCGTATTTTGCAGACAATATGACGCGTCCCAATGTTTAAATGAAATGAAAAATACGGTAAGATTAATGCCATAGAAATAAGACCACCAAGAAGAATACGCGAATTATAGAAAATGAAACGAAAATAAAAGAAAGTGTCACTAAGATGTAAATAAAGGGTCACTAAGATGGTTTGGATGGAAAGAATGCATATGCGAAGAATGGTTCAAAAGTTGTACAGGGTCCATTGTAAAAGTAATGCGCATTTTCTGGGGGAAATAGATTTATTGATTGTAACGGTACAAATGCTTAAAATTCATTTATATATATTATTCAGATAAATACATATATATTAATCATATATATTATCAAATCAAATTCAAATCAAATCAAATCAGTTTATTTTCTCAAAAGACATTACAAACATTTTTTATAGTTTAAGGCATCTATTGAGAACAGGTAAAACATAATAAATATATAATACTAGGAACGCATGAGAGATGGTTCGACATTAGGAATACAAGATACTCTCCAAAGTCAAGAGTATTTGTCTTCTGAATGTACTTTCACGAATATGAAATGCCTAACCTCGATGCCCTGTTTTAGCTATCCTCAAATTTGACTCACCTTCAGATGCGTGACGCGGTGTTCCGTTAGAGTCTGCCTATCCAGAAACTTCTTTCCGCACTCTTCACACGTATGACTTCTCTCTCCCTCGTGGCAGCGCAGGTGCGTGGTGAGAGATGCCCTGAGAGAAAATATATTAATTAGACTTGCTTCCACACCATTCAAACATCGTGTCTTTTTTACAAATTGGCTTAGTAATCTTAAGTATAAAAAAAAATTGTTATATCCTTAAAAACTTTGAACTTCAATTATCTCAGAAGTAGTAATTTTGACTTAGTGCTTTTTCGCAGAATACCCACAATATAAGGTTATCACACATTCATCTAAGAGATCTCATTTCTACTGGATTTATTATGATTTCTCCGATTCCTCACATGGCTGACATTCAATATTCGATATATTTGATCGTGCCACTCTTCCCTCGGTCTTCCTATATTTCTAGTTCCGTATACATCATTAACGTTACCATTATTTATTAGAGCAAATGACAGTTTGTAATATAAGTGTGAACGAAGAGAACTTGGAACAGGTGAGGGAATTTGTGTATTTAGGTAGCATGTTCACATCAGATGGCCGAACGGATAGTGACTTCGAAAGAAGGGTTGGTGCGGGTAACAAAGTGAATGGAGCTTTAAAAATAGTTATTGGAAACAAGAATTTATCAATGAAAGCGAAAACGGTCATTTACAATGGAGTTCTGGTCCCAACCCTAATGTATGGAAGCGAAGCATGGAACTGGCAGAAGAAGGATGAGAGCAGAATAAATGCGGTAGAAATGAGGTCCCTAAGACGTATGTGTGGTAGAACGATATACGACAGAATCTCAAATGCTGATATAAGAAAGGAATGTAGAGCGGAAGAAGGTATTATGAACAAAATTATGAAAGGATCACTGCGTTGATTCGGACATATGGAACGCATGGATGGAGAAAGAATTGTTAAGAAAGTATACGTTAATGATGTAAATGGGGTACGAAGTCGATGCAGACCGAGGAAAACATGGCATGACCAAATTAACCTAATTTTAAAGGTTGGTCATGTTAGAAGTCGGAGGAATCGACGTGCGTGTATGACTCGTTGTATGAATGTGGAGGAAGCTAGAGAGGTTTGCCAGGATAGAGTAGGGTGGCGGTCCATTCTCTCTGCCTACTCTGCGGAGAAACGGCGTGATGGTTTGTTTGTTTGTTTTGTTTGTTTATTTCTTCATTCATTTTTTTCATGTGTCCAGATCCGTTCATTATTTTGTTCATAGCACTTTCATTCGCACTATATTATAAATAATTCATAAAACAAGTTATTGATACACACCTGAGCAGGAAGTCTTTTGTGCAACCGGGGCGCGGGCAGCGGTGGCGCCGCGCGTGCGCTTGACGCGCGTGGTCATACAGCTCACCCTCCTCGGCAAACTCCCGGCCGGGGCACTGCGGACAGGCCAGAAGGCCTCCGCGTCCGCCCATCGCATGCATATGACGCCTAGAATACAAAAATCAAACAGTTAATTCGTTTTTTTTTATAACTTGAATTTACTTAACACAGTGAAATTCTATTATGAAGAATTTTTTTATTTTTTATTATAATTTTAAATCAAATCAAATCAAATCAGTTTATTAACTCAAAAGACAATACAAACAGCATAAATGTTTAAGGCGTCTATTGAGTACAGGTAAAATATTATATACATACAACATAATACCAGGAACGCATTAGTGATGGTTCGACATTAGGAAGACAAGATTCTTTCCAAAGTCAAGAGTATTTGTCCCCTGAACGTACTTTCACTAACATGAAAGACGTCGATCTCCGAGGAGACCGCAATCAGCAGACTAATTGCTCTTCCCACCGACGTCACCAGAGGCAGATTAGTTCTGGTGGCCGGTAGGTAAAACAATCTGTGCTGTCGCTGTCGGAGATATCTATAAATGAGATATGCATGCGAAATGATCTGATGATGAATGTTAATAAATCCAAGGTAATGATTTTTGAAAAAGAAGAAATCACGACAGTCTGCAACATTAGCGTGAATGGTGAAAATTAGGAGCATGAGTTCGTGTATTTAGGTAGTATGTTTACAAGAGATGGGCGAGTGGAGAGGGATATTGAAAGGAGGGTTGGGACAGGCAGCAAAGTGAATGGTGCACTTAAAGTTGTTATCGCAAACCAAAACCTATCCAAAAAATCTAGAATGGCAGTGCACAATGGTGTTCTTCTACCGACCCTTATGTATAGAAGCGAAGCATGGAACTGGCAAAAGAAGGATGAAAGTAGAATAAATGCAGTAGAAATGAGATCTCTTAGACGAATGTGTGATATAGTCTGTGTATGATAGAGTGTCGAATGAAAATATAAGGAGTGAATGCGGTGCGAATGACGGTGTTATGAACGAAATAATGAAAGGATCATTAAGATGGTTTGGACATATAGAAAGAATAAATGAAGAAAGAATGGTAAAAAAATTATATGGTAATGATGTAAATGGTACCAGAAATAGAGGAAGACCAAGGAAAACGTGGCACGATCGAATAAATCAAATATTGAATGTCGGCCATGTGAGGAGTCAGAGAAATCAACGCGAGTGCATGACACGATGTATGAATGATGAGGAAGCGAGAGAAATATATCAGGAAAGAAAAGTGTGGCAGTCCATTCTTTCTGCTTACCCCTTCGGGGAGATGGCATGATGGTTAGTTAGTTAGCTAGTTACTTAGTGATTCTCATGACATGTGATAGGTAGCTAATCTATCACCATTTTTATTGTCACGTGAATTCTACACCAGACCAAAGACAGTGTGACAATCACACTGCCCTCGCCGGGAATCGAACCCGGAACCTTCAGGATGGCTCTTTCTACTGGAATCACCAAAGGCAGATTTCGGCGCTGTCGCAGGTAACCGTCAAGAACAAAAATAACTATTTATTCCAGAATATATACAATAGAGCCCTGAATCAGATTGAAAAAAATCAGGGTTGCTGTAAACCCTTCCCTCCTTAAATCAAGGGTTGCCAAAACCTCATTAAAAAAAATTAATAATCACTCACATATGAAAGTGCAGACGAACTTTGGTGCGGAAAGCCGTTGAGCAGATGGAGCAAGTGTAGGGGCCAATTGCTGCAGGCGACGTAGAGCACACGTGTCGCATAAGACGGGCCATTGTGCCATACCGCTTCCTGATGATAAAATTGACATTAATCATTCAGACATTATAATATTTTATATAGATGAATATGTCAGTTTTCAACTTACTAGCTAAATTACTAATCATAAAGCTGTGCTCTGAAGGGAGGCAGAAAGAATGGACTACCACACTTCTCATTCCTGAGATACTTCTCTCACTACTTCAACATTCATACATACACGTAGATTTTTCTGAATGCTTACATGACTGACATTGAGTAGCTATATTTTTTTTAGGCCGCTGACTGCACTCGTCTCCGATGTAGTCCACGGGGAAAAAAGCGTGGCAATACTCTATGGGCCAAAGTACTGAAAGCGGGTGAAAAATGAAACAGTGTTTAGTTTTTAGCGGCGATCGGTACAGGAGCGAAGTATGAGATGTGAAGTGGGGCGGTGTCGCATGGCATGCGATTGATGGGTAGTCTATCGCTATTTTTATTGTCACGTGAATTTCACCAGACCAGAGACAGGGAAACATATAACTCTTCTTTTTCTCTGGAGTCTTGTGCATCACGATCTTAGGAATTCTTGCTGGATCCATTCTCTCAATGTCATCATCATCATCGGCCGTCTGTCATCCACTGCTGAATGTAGGCCTCTCGCAAAGCCCGCCACCGCCCCCTATCCATTGCCATCCATCCATCCATCATGCCATCCATCCATGTCCAGCAATCCTCTTCAGATCGTCGGTCCAGCGGGCAGGGGGACGTCCAACTCTACGGAATCCTGTACGCGGTCTCCAATCCAGAACCCGTCTTCCCCGTCGGCTGTCGGTTTTCCGACAGATATGGCCAGCCCACCGCCACTTTAGCCTGCCTATCCGTAGAGCCACCTCAGTCACCTTGGTTTGTTGTCGAATAAATTCGTTTCTAAATCTATCCCTCAAGGTTATTCAAAGCATGGCTCCTTCCATGGCGCGCTGGGCAACTTTGAATCTGTGGACTAGACCTTTTGTCAATGTCCACGTCTCGGCTCCGTACGTCATCGCACTGTTTGAAGACTTTAGTCTTGAGGCATTGTGGTATTTTGGAAGTGAGAACATGACGTAATTTCCCAAAGGCCGCCCAACCCAACTGAATTCTTCGGTCGGCTTTTTTCTCGAAATTGTTTCATCCTAATTGTCATCTCTCAATGTGGTCCCTCCATAATCGTCTTCTCTGCCTACTCCATCTTACAATGTATAAATATAGAGAAAGCGAGAGAAGTATGTCAGGACAGAACTATGTGGCGGTACATTATTTCTGCCTACCCATCCGGCGAGATGGCGTGATGGTTAGTTAGTTAGTTTAAGCCACATCAAATACCTAAAGAACCTTATTCTGCTTATTAGCTCAGCGGTTATATAAACAGCTACACATTTAATTAACTAACTAACTAACACTTTTACTGATGCGGCACTCCATCCTTCTCTTTTCGCCCCGCCGCGGGAGACGCGGTGTGATGGGTTGCGAACCTCATCGCCACCAATAAGCATCTCCCGCGCACACTTCGATCGTCCAACACCCACAAAATAAATCTAAAACAAATAATATAAAATACAATGATATAAAATAAAATAACAAAATAAAAATAATTTAACACAAAATGTTCTTTTTAGATGGTGCACATATTGACTATTTAATTTATGTTCCACGAATCCACCGTTTTTTTAAATTTAGCACATAATGTAATAACACATAATGTTTTTTCGATGTTGCACATGTTGACATGGACGATCCGGACTTTTGTGTTTATTTAATTTATGTTACACGTATCCACCGTTTTTTAAATTAGCTGTAATTAGGCACTTAACCAGCAAGAACTTTAAAATAATATTGAAGAAATTATTCAAATTGTCATTGGAACAAATGAAAAATTTATTTTTACACCTGTCAAAATTCTTTATAAAAACAATAAAACTAATATAATTTTAACAGCAAAACAGTACAAACGTATTACGTGTCACAATTAACTATTATAAAGTGCGGCAACAGTTAAATTGACCAAAACAATTCACTTATACGCGAAATATCTCCAAATTTACAGGAGCACCACATGAACCAAACCAAATTTTCAAAATCAGAATATCAAATACCTAAAGAACCTTATTCTGCTTATTAGCTCAGCGGTTATATAAACAGCTACACATTTAATTTTATCTACAAGTCAAGTCTTTATCACCTTTTCTTTCATATGAATGCACATGCAAACAGTTTTAGAATGTTCTTACTTGCAAAGAGAGCACTGATGCTTGCGAGGGGACACAGTGGAAAAATCTGTCTCTTCTTCCTCCTCTCCTGTCTGCACGATCCACAGCCATTCTGAATCCGAATCTTCGTCCTGAAACCACAATTCCAGGGGTAGACTGAAATTTTGTAAAAACAATTAAAACCAATAAATGATTTAATTGTATCCAATAGAGACGAAGATGCAAATTGGAAACTGAATATGGTTGATCAAGGTGTTTACAGGACTTATGACCTGTCATTGGTTGGGTTAAGCGCACGCTTTATGTAATTACAACATTCCCCATTCCACCTTTCTTATGACCATGTCTAAGAAATTTTTGGAAGTTGTATATATGTTAAAGTCCTACACCAGTTTTCACATGTCAGTTTCAATGCGCCATCTATGAAGATTTTGATTATACGAGTATATGTTAATAATCAAAATCAAATTAATAATCAAAATCTTCATAGATGGCGCATTGAAACTGACATGTGAAATCTGGTGTAGGACTTCATATATACAACTTCCAGAAATTTGTTAGACATGATCATAAGAAAGGAGGAATGGGGAATGTTGTAATTATAATACATAAAGTGTGCGCTTAACCCAACCAATGACAGGTCATAAGTCCTGTAAACACCTTGATCAACCATATTCAGTTTCCAATTTGCATCTTCGTCTCTATTGAGATAAAATTAAATCATGAATTGATAACCCGCAATGGGTGAAATCCAGTATTCGTATACAAGTATATGTATACATTAAAAAATATATATATTAAAACCAATAAAGTGTGAAAGATAATTAAAAGGTTATGAAATTCTGTGATCTTTTATGGGCAGCATATAGACCTAAAAAAAATCTTACTTGTTAGAATATAGCTAACTTATTCATGTTAATGCAAGGTTTGGTCAAAAATCATAATATCACTAACTAACTAACTAACCATCACGCCATTTCGCCGGAGGGGTAGGCAGAGAGGATGGATCGCCACACTGGCCTGTCCTGACATACCTCTCGGGCTTCCTCTACATTCATACATCGTACCATGCACGCACGTCGATTATTCCGACTTCGGATGTGACCGCCTTTTAGTAATTGATTAATTTGGTCATGCCATGTTTTCCTCGGTCGTCCTCGGCTTCTTTTTCCACTCACGCTGCTTGTGTACAACTTTTTAACCATTCTTCTCTCATCCATTCGTTCCATATGTCCAAACCATCTCAAGGATCCTTTTTTTTTATTGTATCCATGATGCAGTCTTCTGCCTTACATTTCTCTCTTATTTTATCGTTCGGTATTCTATCATACAACGTTTTCCCGCACATTCTTCTTAGTGATCTCATTTCTACGGCGTTTATCCTGCTTTCATCCTTCTTTTGCCAGCTCCAAGCTTCACTTCCATACATGAGGGTTGGCACTAGAACTCCATTGTGTATCCATCCATCTTTGCTTCTGTGGATATATTTCTATTTGCAGTATAATTTCATAATATAAATATGCAAAAACCTAAATGTCGCCAAGAAAGATTACGAGAATATTTTGAATACAAGAGAGGAAGAGAGGAATACTTCGTTTTTCTCCTAAAGTAATTCAAAACGCACATGATTTGCATACCCAAGAATGTTTCTGGGTTATATTGAATTTTGTTCTGATTATTATTGTATATGTAAATGGAACCAGAAATATAGGAAGACCGAGGAAAACGTGGCACGAACAAATAAATCAAATATTGAATGTCGGCCATGTGAGAAGTCAGAGAAATCGACGCGCGTGCATTACACGATGTATGAATGTTGAGGAAGCAAGAGAAATATGTCAGGGAAGAAAAGTGTGGCAGTCCATTCTTTCTGCCAACCCCTTCGGGGAGACGGCGTGATGGTTAGTTAGTTATTATTGTATGACAGTAGTGTATAAAGCAAAAGGAGAACAATTTGGTGTTGTTAATTGACTACAGTGGGTCAGTATTGCATTTGAACGACCGTAACGTTGAAAGGGTGGAAAAATTTAAATACCTCGGCAGCATACTAACGCAATCTCTTGACCCAGATGCAGAGATAAAATGCAGAATTGAGGCAGCAAGAGCTACGTTTAATAAAATGAAATCACTCTTCTGCAATGATAACGTAAACTTGAAACTCCGCCAGAGAATGATCAAATGCTATGTGTGGTCTGTTTTATTGTACGGGTGTGAAACTTGGACCCTGAAAGTTAACTCAATGAACAAACTGGAAGCATTTGAAATGTGGCTCCATCGCCAAATGCTCAGAGTTCCCTGGACAGATATGGTTACCAATACCGAAGTCCTGAGGCGAGCTAGAGTTGACAGGGAATTGTTATCAACTATCAAGGTTCGAAAGATCTCATATCTGGGTCATATACTGCGTGGGGAAAAGTACCACCTTCTCCAACTGATATTGGAGGGAAAAATTGAGGGACGCCGAGGGCCCGGAAGGAGACAAATGTCCTGGCTGCGAAACGTGAGGGAGTGGACCGGCATCCGAAGTGTTGAGGAGCTGTTCCGAGCGGCGCAGGACAGAGACAGGTTCGCCGAGGTGATCGCCAACGTTGGGGGGACCCGACAGGGCACTTAAAGAAGAGGAAGAAGAAGAAGAATTTGATATTTTTAATGTGTGTGAAAATAAATGGTTTATATTAAAGTTAAAATTTATTACTGATTACGATTGTACAGTGAACCAAGTTTTAAAAGTCTATAAAATCTTTACTTCCCTGAATGAAGTGGCTAAGACTTGACTAGAATCCATGATACGATACATTGCCATTGTAATTAAATAAATCAAAGAAACTTCGTTCTTATGGTATCTGCTCTGGTCTCAATGTCATATGTCAGTATAGGCCTTATGCAGATTTTGTATATTCTGACCTTACTGTCAATTCTCTTATACTTGTTTTTCCATATGAGCTCCTTAAGACAACCTGATACCGCCGAAGCCTTGTTGACTTGTCCTATTATTTCACTGACAATATCATTTTGACTGAGCAGATCCACTCCCAGATATCTAAACTTTGCAACCTGAGATATCTAATCTTTGCTAAAATGCGGGTGGCATTGTATAAATGCTTCAAACCTGGTGATTTAGCTTTCACGGCAAATATCGGCCTGGAAGACATAAAAGTTTGACCGAAAAATTAACTTAAACCGGGTGAAACGGTCTCGGGGGAAGTCTACCGACGACAACTAATACGATTAAAGTAGGCACACAGCAAGCTGATTCATTAACACGACAACGTTCAACCTCACATCGCAATCACGGCCAAAAACTACATACAGAATATGAGTTGGGAGATTCTACCGCACCCGCCTTATTCACCAAACATGGCACCATCGGACTACCACTTGTTCAGATCCATGATGCATGCCTTCGCATGATTCATACGCAGTTGTCAAGAATTGGGTCGATGCCTGGATTACCTCAAAAGATGAGCCGTTTTTTTGACACAGGATTCATCTATTGCCTGAAAGATGGGAAAAAGTAGTGGCGAACGATGGGCATTTGATTAAATAATAAAAACAATTGATAAAAAAAACCTTTGTTTCCTCCTCAACTGGTTGTGAAGTGTTTGATTCATCTGAAAAGAGAGAGATAATTTAGAGAAATTGAATTCAACACGTTGAAATCATAGATATAAAATTGAAACATTAAATTAAAAATATTGATATTGAAATCCATTGATAATAGGTAGGCAGAAGGATAGACATCTTTTATTATCTATAGATTTTTTTTAATGTATTGAAGCTTCATAACTAACTAACTAACTAACCATCATGCCATTTCTCCGAAGGGGTAGGCAGAGAGGATGACCCCCATACTGCTCTGTACTAACATACCTCTCGAGCTTCCTCTACATTCATACATCGTAATATGCATGCTCGTCAATTTTTACAATTTGGAATGCGGCCAACTCTTAGTATTTGATTAATTTGGTCATGCCATGCTTTCCTTGGTCTTCCACAGCTTCTCTTTCTAATCACGCTGTTTGTATTTACATATACACCATTTTAATCATTCTTCTCTCGTCCATTCGTTCCATATGTCAAAACCATCTCGAGGATCCTTTTTAATTTTACTTCGACGCAGTCATCTGCCATATTTCGTAGTTCAGAATTCTATCATATATTATTTTCGCATACATTCTTCCATACTTCTTTTGCCAGCTCCAGGCTTCACTTCCTGGATTGGCACTAGAACTAATGTACTGCCATCATTGCTTCAGTGGATATATTTCTATTAATAAAGAAAAATAAACGGAAGATTTTACCAAGGAAGAGTCCCGTCCCCTCATCGAGATATCTCTCCCCTTCTTCCTCTCTCTCTGGCTCCTCTCCCGTGGCGTGCTCCGCCCTCATGTGGGAGCTCAACTCCTCGTGAGAAGTGTAACCTGTTGTCATAAAGAGAAAAAAAATTCCCAGCTTATTAAATGTTTACAATATTTTTTGTGAATGTATACTTATACTTGTACACGAATACTGGATTTCACCCACCGTGGGTTATCAATTCATGATTTAATTGTATCTCAATAGAGACGAAGATGCAAATTGGAAACTGAATATGTTTGATCAAGGTATTTACAGGACTTATGACCTGTCATTGGTTGGGTTAAGCGCACGCTTTATGTAATTACAACATTCCCCATTCCAACTTTCTTTATGACCATGTATGACAAATTTTTGGAAGTTGTATATATGTTAAAGTCCTATGTCAGATTTCACATGTCAGTTTCAATGTGCCATCTATGAAGATTTTGAATACATATGTTAATCTTTTTTAAGATTACTCTATATATAATGTACATACTAACGCCATCTATGGAGATTTATGTTTATTAAGCAGGACATCTTTTTTTTTTTTAACTCAATGTGAATGGCTACCCCGCCATTAGCGCATTGTTAGAAGCCGCCTGGAGATGTCACTCCTATCTATATGCCAAACAATAGACCAGATATGATTACAATATTTTTTGATTGATTGATTACAATATTAAATGATTTATTGAAAAGGGGTTAATAAATTACCTAAAAATACCCACAAAGAATTGCCTAGAAAAATATACATTCACAATAAAAAATCTAAGAAAGATTATTGTTTTATTTATTAAGTGTAACATACAGCGATATCAATAACATATATATAATAAAAAAAACATTTAGAATAATTAAAATAAGGCCAATTACATGCCACCACAAATATAAAATAATAGTTAACAATTAACAAATGATAGTGTGAAATGAGATTGAAGTTAAATTAAGACAAAATAAGGTATACATAATATTTAAGAGTTAAAATACTTATAGTACTAGAAATAAAAAATAAAATTAAGATAAATAAAAAAAGTAATATACGAGTATTATAATATCACGTAACATCGTGGTCACATCTACGCCGAAATGTTGCTCCGATCATTTTCTTAAAATTTCGCTCGTTCAAATGAAAGACATCAAAGTCTCCAAAATGCATGTTGTAGTTATCACAGATTTGATACAATGCCGCGCTCTGAGCGTAGTTAGTGCGATAAACAGGAAGATGGAAAACTTGGCTCGCGCTCTTTGTTAATGAAAAATTACTGGTGAAAGTCCATCTTGACTTATACAATAAGGTAACTAACTAACTGACCATCACACCGTCTCCCAAACGGTAGGCACAAAGAATAAATTGGCACATTACTGTTTCCTGACATACTTCTCTTGATTCCTCAAAATTCATACAGCGTGTCGTGCACACACGTCGATTTCTTCGAATCCTCGCGTGGCGGTATATTTTAATTTTAATTTATTATACTATTCTGTAAAATTTAAATACCTCGGCAGCATACTAACGCAATCTCTTGACTCAGATGTAGAGATTAGATGCAGAATTGAGGCAGCAAGAGCTACGTTTAATAAAATGAAATCACTCTTCTGCAATGATAACGTAAACTTGAAACTCCGCCAGAGAATGATCAAATGCTATGTGTGGTCTTGCATTTGAAATATGGCTCCATCGCCGAATGCTCAGAGTTCCCTGGACAGACATGGTTACCAATACCGAAGTCCTGAGGCGAGCTAGAGTTGACAGGGAATTGTTATCAACTATCAAGGTTCGAAAGATCTCACATCTGGGTCATATACTGCGCGGGGAAAAGTATCACCTTCTCCAACTAATATTGGAGGGGAAAGTTGAGGGACGCCGAGGGCCCGGAAGGACACAAATGTCCTGGCTGCGAAACGTGAGGGAGTAGACCGGCATCTGAAGTGTAGAGGAGCTGTTCCGAGCGGCGCAGGACAGGGCAGGTTCGCCGAGGTGATCGCCAACGTTGGGGGGACCCGACAGAGCACTTGAAGAAGAAGATACTATTCTGAAATAATTGGTTAAATGCTAATCCACTCACCAAATTCGCAGAGCACGCAGGGGAAGATATCCTGGTCAGCGAGTCGCACCACATGCTCTAAGCTGTGCTGCAGTGGAAGGACAGCAAACTCTTTACTGCAAAGTCTGAGGAACACACGAGTATCAGAAGTAAATAAAACCTTACCTTAACATAACTTAACCTATATTTTTGTTTCAATGCAGCAAAGTTTATTAATATATTTTTGCTGGTTCTTAGGATGCCACTTGGGCCTTTTTTGTGGTAGTTTCCCATTGCTTTCCACAATTTTGTATTAAAGAGGTTATTTGAACTAAATTTTACCAATTAATACACTATTTCGGGGTTCGAATTGTCAGTAGGGTCGGGGGTTCGAATTGACAGTAGGGTCGCGGCAAGTCACATCTTGCTGGAGGGTGTGATTCTATAAAATGCTGCGAAACGCCCAGTTGCATTCCACCAGCAACACTACTGACTAGTCCAACTCGTTAGCGTCCCTGTCGCGAACCCCGGGCAATGGGGTCACACTCATAACCGTATGATCACAGCAGATAACGAGGGGATGAAAGGCGAGTTTCTGGCGCCTCCAAACCAGATCCAACCAGCTAAGGGAAGGTAGCCCCGCCAGAAAAATCCACCAGAGAAGGCAACGGGAAACCACTCTGGTCACCTTTTCCCAGGAATCACTATGGCGAATACCTTTGCTGTAGTGATCGCCAACATTGGGGGGACCTGGCACGGCACCAAAAGAAGAAGAATAAACTATTGATTCTCATGACATGTGATAGATAGCAAGTCTATCGCCATTTTAATTGTCGTAAAAATTCTACCAGATCAAAGACAGCATAATTTTTTTCACGGTGTCATCGCCGGGAATCGAACCCAGGACATTTGGTGTGGCAGTCATAGCTATTGCCACTCTGTCACGAAGGCCGTCCTCTTTCCTTATAAGTTTTCCTTAATATAAAATACTAAATACCGAGTTTTTCATAATTCAATATCAACAATAAATATGTAAAATAATAATTAAATAAAACTTTTGTAGTTATTTCGACAGCGACCGGTTTCGCCAGGCTCACTGGCATCATAAGAACGGTCCAATGTCAATTGAAGACTACAAAGAAAAACAAGGAATGTCAGTTAAAATTCAAAATAAATGTAATAATGCCATCTAGCGGCATTTGTACGTATCTATCCACAGTAAAATTTTCATATTCAAAAATCATGTGTGTCATCGACTATGGCCAGATAATCGATTGCTAATTGCTAAGAAATATGTAGACTTTGATTAGCTTTATTCTCAATTTATTCAAATTAACCTTCTACTGACATTCCTTGTTTTTCCCCTGTAGTCTTCAATTATTATTTAAAATTTACTTCCATCAAGAGATTTCAGTAAAATCATTTGATAAATATGTAATGTTGACTAAACTTTTAAATCTGAATTAATTTAATTGAATTGACTTTCAAAAGATTAATAAAAAAAAAAATTAATAAAAAAATAATATTTGTTCCTATGTCAAATTGACTAACTAACTAACTAACTTACCATCACGCCGTCTCCCCGGAGGGGTAGGCAGAAAGAATGGAACGCCACACTGTTCTGTCCTGACATACGTCTCTCGCTTCCTCTACATTCATACATCTTGTTATGCACGCACGTCGATTTTTCCGACTCCTCACGTGACCGACATTCAATATTTGATTGATTTGATCGTGCCACGTTTTCCTCGGCCTTCCTCTATTTCTAGCTCCGTTCACGCCGTTTACATATACCTTCTTTACCATTCTGTCTTCACTCATTCTTTCCATGTGTCCAAACCATCTTAATGACCTTTTCCTTATTTTGTTCATAACACTTTCATTCGCACCACATTCACTTCTTATACTTGCATTTGTCACTCTATTATATACAGATTTGCCACACATTCGTCTTAGAGATCTCATTTCTACTGCATTTATTCTACTTTCATCCTTCTTTTGCCAGTTCCATACTTCACTTCCATACATAAGGGTCGGCACAAGAACACCATTGTGCACTGCCATCTTAGCTTTTTTGGATAGGCTTTTGTTTGCGATGACAACTTTAAGTGCACCATTACACATACAACAAATACACATAAAGATTCTAAAAATCCCGAAAATTTGACATTTGGTATATTATTGTAACACCTGATGATGTCAACATAGGTTGACGAAACAGCTGTCGCGTAAAACAAAAATGCAATTGTGATACATAAAACAAAGTTTTTTTTAATTTAACAGTTTATAATATTAAAGTATCGTAGTGTTTCGGCAAAACAATGGACTATTTAAAATAATAATAGTTTAGATCTGTATGATGCTCCATCTATGAATTAATAGTGAAAGCTTTTTGTTTTAAAACAAACTTAACTAACTAACTAACTTACCATCACGCCGTCTCCCCGAAAGGGTAGGCAGAAAGAATGGACTGTCGCACTTTAACCGATGCGGCACTCCATCCTTCTCTTTTCGCCCTGCGGGAGACGCGGTGTGATGGGTTGCGAACCTCATCGCCACCAATAGGCATCTCCCGCACACACTTCGATTGTCCAACATCACAAAACAAAATTAAGTGAATAATATAAAATTGTAAGAAAACAAAATGATTATTTTGTTTTAATTTATCATTTGTTTGCTTTATTAATATCAACATATAATATTATAGAAATAACAACCTGCATGTATACAAAGGATCCTCCTTTTCCGCTTTGGCGATATCCACAAGCAAAGTTGATGGTTCCACATTCTTCAAATCGTTGAATACATCAAACCTTCCATTTTCTTTTTTCACTATACGTGAATCCTCCAAGACTTGTAAACTCTCACCTTTGACCAAAACCTCATTCAAAAGTTTAGACTTTGTGTGAATGGGTCGAGATTCATCGATTCTATTATAAATCGTCTGCACATTGTTTCTAATCACTAAATACTTATCTTTTTGTGAAGATATCGCATCCGATTCGTATTTAACAAAATTTTTATCCAGACAAGAAGAACAAATGACTTTTGGATTACCGACTGATTTTCGAGCCGTGCTTTTTCTCATATAGAGTTGATCTTCAGGATCAAAAATATACGTCACAAAAGCATTTGAAGTTATAAATAGCATGCACAAGTGACATCTCGCGGCCCTTTTGGAAGTATATTTAGAATTCAAGACATCTGAATTATCATATGAAATGAGATTCAACGAATCCGAAACGTTATCAACAATCTCAAATATGGTTGTTTCATCTATAACATCTGAATTGGTTTCCGATTGCATTTCTTGTACATTGCTTTCAAGATGTAACGAATCAGTAAACGTTTCGTCACATTCTTCGTTTTCGTTTAATAATTGACCATCACTTAAGACGTACACCATCTCTTCGTGATCTTGTAAGCTTTCATCACCTGTGCACGATAACATTTTCTCTTCGTGAATACTGACAACCATTTTGTTGTCATTGGTTTGGTTTTCATCAATGTGGATTTCGTCACTTTGATTTAAATAAACATGACTGTCGAGAACAATTTGAGAATCCATGATGTACTGGTAAACATTATCAGATAAAGAAACTTCTTCCCCTCCTGTGATGGTGGATATGTCAACATCTTTCTTGAGAACCATTCTGAAATCATATAACATACAATGGTCAATGCTAACTAGCGTCTAATATATTCCATGCTTATATTTAAAAGTCAGTTATTAGACCTTTTAACCAAAACAAAACACTTTTTAGTAAGATTACAAAAAATACTGTAAATTTGGAATATAGAAACCAATACTATCTTAGCAAGTAATAACAAATAAAAGTACGAAAACAATTGAATGTGAGATTCCAAAGTGAATGATTTCTAAAATTTACAAATATTTATGTACTGTTCTCAAATAATGTTGATATTATCTCGATTTAACTTAACAGGTTATTACGAAGCCCTGAGGAAGCTTGGGTACAAGCGAAACTAGTGGGCAATTTAAAAAACGGCATAGTGGTGAAAAACAAAGTGCAATGTTTTTATTTTATTTTATTTTAAATACAAATAATACTAAAAAAATACATAAAAATAAAACAAGCAATAAATTTACAGCCAGTCAGTATGACTACTATGTATCATTTCTTGTATTCTTGACTTCTTTTCAATTTGTAATTGAAGAAAAAAAGGTTAAAAAAAAAACAAATGACACATAAAATATAATAAATTGGATGATTTATAGAGAGCCAATAAAAAATGTTTGATAATTTAATTTACCTAGCTCTGTTGATGAAGGTATGGAAGTCATCATTGGAATGCACCTCCACGGGTGTACTCTCATCCTCAATATTTTGAAGACAAACTATGATGGAAGATGACATTGTTCAATTTCCTGGAAAAAAGGACAAATAAAGAACCAAATTTAGAATAAGAATTAAACAAATAATATTTTAAATAATACTTGTTAATATTTTAACACCCATTAAATCAGATAGAACACATTTTCTATTCGAGCATGACCACCTCGTTTCAGTTTTAAATATATCAAACAATTAATTTAAATAAAATCAACAAATATGCTAGTAACATTGGTATCATCTATATATTTTTTTTAATTGTGTTATTGAATAATGGTTTAAAGAAAAATAATAATTTGAAAGAGCCGATGGGAAAGTTTTCGAATTTAAAATTATTTGTCTTAAAAAAATGCGATTAATAATAAAATTTTCCGGATCGGTAGTGAACGAGGATAGTAATAATATATACTAAAACAAGACAATTCATCAATGTTTTCTCAGTTGTATGAAAAATTATGCATTTCCATAATTTCGGTGCAAAACAAATTAAGAAATTCATAGAATATATTTAAAATTAAGTATAAATATCTGTTATCAAAATTACGCTTAGTATTGGCGGGAAAGTAGATAATAGCTGTCATAAGTAAAAAATGTCAATAAAATGCGATATTATAATGAATAATCTGTTAATATTCTAAAGGCATATTACGTTGCTTATCCGAATGTACTTTTTATTTGGGTTTTTCAAATAATAGGGGTGTAATTTAAACATTTTTGTGAAAATTGGATCATGATAGAAGATTGTTAGTGGCCTGTTATCACACCGCCCGTCGGTCTGTCATGGCTGACATGTTTTGCTCTACCGGCCTGTGCAGGTGAATGAAAATTATGGCGGAAAAGATTTGAAAGGCGTTAAAAATGTAATACTTACTAATTATCTTGCAAAAATGTCACAATACACATAATTCGATGACAGTTTTAATGATTTTTGCTGATTTTCTCATTATACTAAGCGTTTAAAACAACCGGAGCACAATAATATCATATCAAAATGGAAAACCTTTGAAACAGATAAAGTACAGTGCATAGATTTCTGTCAAAAATTAATGGGGTACGTTTTGAAAGCTTTTGTATGTTTACAAAAAGGAAATTTATTAAAGCCAATCATATCAAACAAATTAGTTTACTTAAAATGTTGTATTGTCATTTCCGTTTTAATGAATCTGTATCTGAAAATATTTCAGTATAAAGATTTTCATTCTCACGGAAATAAAGATATAAATTTGTCTTTGTAAATGAAAATATCAGAAAGGAATGGGAAGCGGAAGAAAGTATTATGAATATTTTTTTTTCTTGTATACTGTTGAACCCAATTACTGTATACACATTATTTTAAGCTATTATATTGATGATTCACATGACATATGATAGGTAGCCAATCTATCGCCATTTTATTGTCACGTGAATTCTACACCAGACCAAAGACAGTGTGACAATCACACTGCCGAACCCGGGACCCGGGACCCGGGACCTTCGGTATGGAAGTCAGAGCTCTTACCACTCTGCCACGAAGGTCGTCAATGATCACATGATCACTGTTTGAAATGATCACTGCGTTAGTTTGAACATGGAACGCATGAATGAAAAAAGAAAAGATTAGAATGATTATAAAAGTGTGCGTTAACAATGTAATGGATTTCGGAGTCGAGGAAAACCGAAGAAAAAATGACATGACCAAATTAATTGAAATAATCGAAGTCGAAAAAACTGTCGTACGTGTATGACTCGCTGTATGAATGTAAGCAACAAACCATCACGCCCTTTCGGAGAAACGGTTGTTGTTGTTGTTCAGATTTACAAAAAATATAGATAAATTAAAAAAACGGGTTAATTTGGTAGAAATGATGCATTTTCTAAAGAAAATTTGTTAAGTCAAGTCATTGTCAAATCAAAAAAATGTTGGCATTTCTGTATAATTTCTTATTCTATATTTTTCACATATTTGGGACCCATTCTTTGCAACAAGAAATTCGATCTGATGCACCTCATCTTAAAAGGGAAGATCGAGGGTAGGCGCGATGTGGGAAGACCCCAGATGTCCTGGCTCGAGAATATCAAGGAATGTACCGAAGTTCGGGGTGGGAGAGTTGTTTCGTCTGGCGCAGGATAGAGAGGCCTACGCCAGGGTGATAGCCGACGTCGGGGGCACCTGACATAGCACTCGAAGAAGAAGATATTTTTCACTCATTCGGTTGATAGTATGAGAAAAGTGTTGTATGACAATCCAGCAGGGCGAAGAAGCATCGGTAGGCCGAGACTGCGATGGGTGGATGGTGCCGTGGCAGATTCTCGGGTCCTGGAGCAGCAAGACTGGGAGGTGGCGGCCAGAGACAGGACGGGATGGAGACGTTTCTTGGAGGAGGCCAAGACCCACCAAGGGTTGTAGCGCTGGAGAAGAAGAAGAAGAAGTATGAGAAAAGTTAAATGTTGAGACAATACTTTATTCTTTATTTAATGAATAATTTTATCTAAGTAAAAACAAAACATATAAGTAAGAGTTTCTTTAACAGAATTAAATATTGTTGGTCCAAAAAAATGTTTATGAAGATTTACTTTCGTGAAATTTGCTTATAAAATAACAATAAAATTACTGCCTACTACTTAACCCATAACGAAGTAAAATTTTGTACGTTATCATAAACCTTTCGTTATAATTCAAGCATTGGAGCGAGATAGAAATATAAACGTACGTTAAGTATTAAGGCCTCTATTTTGTTTTCAGAAACGTCAAACTCCTAAGTTGCGCATTGTACCTTGCCGGCGGGATGTGTTATCTCGGTTAATAAACAAACAATGGCTCTCACCTTCGAATAATCTGTCGCGGATTAAACTACTAATTAGTTAGTGCCGGCTACTACCAGTTGATTATAGTTAATATCCAAAATGGTGGACCTAGGCAGCGCTCCTGACGACGGGCTCTTCGAACATGGATTCTCCAACTCTGTTTTCATCCTTCCTGGCATCGTAGTCATCGGATTATCGGGTAAATGGGCACACAGTCAATTATTCAATTGCTACATCCGTTACCCTTTCAACGATTACTTATTTCAGATTAATATACCCGTTATATTCACGTATTTTCCTATGTTTTAGTTACAATATGTTTCGATGTTTTCTCATTTTATAACTTAAAATCGCATTGAACCTGCTATAATCTGCAGCGTAACGCTTCAATTTAAAAGACGGCGAGCGAAGATGACGAAAACATATACAATCAATGTACAATATCTTATTTTAAAAGTAAAACAAATATTGTTTTTAAGACATTTTTTATTCATTTCTTTAAAATAATCACTCTAGTATTATCTACGACTTTTCAACATTGTTTAAAACTTGAGCTCACTTAATTAAATAAGTATATTTGGCTGTTTTTCATTCTGCCATGCAGAACCAACCTACCTCCATAATGCCAGTAGGAAGACTTTACAGTATATTAGCAGGGGAGCAGTGCTCATACACAATATTTTAGTACAAAATCTATATCCTAGAAAGAACATCACCCCACTTATATAGATTATATCAAATTAACAGTTCAATAATGCATGGAACTGGCAAAAGAAGGATGAAAGTAGAATAAATGTAGTAGAAATGAGATCTCTTAGACGAATGTGTGGATACTCTGTGTATGATAGTGTCGAATGAAAATATAAGAAGTGAATGGTGTCATGAACAAAATAATGAAAGGATCATTAAGATGGTTTGGACATATGGAAAGAATGAATGAAGAAAGAATGGTAATAAAAATTGTATGTTAGTGATGTAAATGGAACCAGAAATAGAGGAAGACCGAGGAAAACGTGGCACAATCAAATAAATCAAATATTGAATGTCGGCCATGTGAGGAGTCAGAGAAATCGACGCGCGTGCATGACACGATGTATGAATGTTGAGGAAGCGAGAGAAATATGTCAGGAAAGAAAAGTGTGGCATGATGGTTAGTTAGTTAGTAACAGTTAAAGAAGTATTTTATTAAAAATTATCAGTTAAATAACTATTTTTTAGTTAAAGAGCTAAGTTTAGTTTTAGTTAAAGAACTCTTTTATTAAAAGTTAATAACTTTAGTTAGAATTAAAGCAAAAATGGCTATTCACACTGGAGTTTTAGTACGAACCCTGATGTATGGAAGTGAAGCATGGAACTGGCAGAAGAAGGATGAGAGCAGAATAAATGTGGTAGAGGTTCAAATCAAATCAAATCAGTTTATTTTCTCAAAAGATATTACAAACAACAATTATAGTTTAAGGCATCTATTGAGAACAGGTAAAACATAAAAAAATATATAATACCAGGAACGCATGAGAGATGGTTCGACATTAGGAATACAAGATACTCTCCAAAGTCAAGAGTATTTGTCTTCTGAATGTGCTTTCACGAATATGAAAAACGTCCATCTCCGAAGCGATCATGTTCAGCAGTTTGATTGCTCTCCCCACCGGCATCACCAGAGGCAGGTTGGTTCTGCATGCTGGGAGATAAAATAGTCTGTACTGACGCTGTCGAAGATAACCATCTGGAACATAAAGATGGATAGCCTCCAAGATAACGGAGTTCTCAAAGAATCCCCTGATAAGTCTGAAGATGAGACCTTAGATGAGACCCTTCACACCTTAGATGCATAAATGATCCGACAGATTTCAGAACTAAATTGAAAACCCATCTTTTTCATATTTCATACCCAATTTAAACATTTATACTTTGTTCTACTATACTTTTAAACCAATCTTTTTTTAAGCGGTCACATTTAGATTTTTAGATTTAAAACACGTCTTAATGCGCCCTTGAGGTGATTACATCACAAAACGGCGCTTTAAAAGTTAGCATATTATTATTATTATTATTATTATGAGATCCCTTAGACGTATGTGTGTTAAAACAATGTATGACAGAATTTAAAATGCTGGTATAAGGAAGGAATGTAGAGCGGAAGAAAGTATTATGAACAAAATTATGAAAGGATCACTACGTTGGTTTTAACATATGGAATGCATGTTGTAACCAGCAGAATCACTCTGCCTTTGGAGATGCTAATGTGTTGAGCAATTCGGGTGATAATTTCCATCGGCTAGAAGCCAAGGCCAAGGAAAATAATACGGTTAAAAGAAAAAATATAATTCTTTCATACTGAAGAAATTAATTTAGTTATATTTAAAAGAAGTGGTGACCCTACCGCCATGATAACTTATCAGTTAACACTTTTGTGACCGGGACTAATTTCCTTTTTTTGCTGTGATCAATGTTGTGCTTATTCCATCTTATCATCATCATCCATGGACGTTGGCCTCCCTTCCCGACTTCCACAACTCTCTACCCCCCACCGCTCTGTGCCATTGACCTCCTGCCATTCTCTTGATGTCATCAGATCATCTTTTTTTTTTTTTTTCAAACACTAACATCAAGGATTTATCAATGATATTAGAATTTATTTTACAATCTTCAATATGAGCAGAAAATAGCTCATTATTATGAAGAAGGAATCTTTTTTATTTTAATGTATACTTATACTTGTATACGAATACTGGATTTCACCCATTGCGGGTTGTCAATTTATGATTTAATTGTATCTCAATACCAACTTTAAGTGTGCACTTAACCCAACCAATGACAGGTCATAAGTCCTGTAAACACCTTGATCAACCATATTCAGTTTCCAATTTGCATCTTCGTCTCTATTGAGATACTATTTAGCGATCACTCCTATCTATATGCCTATATGCGATTTAGGCATATAGGCATATAGATAGGAGTGACATCTCCAGGCGGCTACTAACAATGTGCTAATAGGCGGGTCGCCTTTCACATTGTGTTAAAAAGATGTTCTGCTTAATGCTTAATAAATATAAATCTCCATAGATGGCGTTAGTATGTAGATTAATCTTAAAAGATTAACATATATAATCAAAATCTTCGTAGATGGCGCATTGAAACTGACATGTGAATTCTGCCGTTGTACTTAACATATAAACAACTTCCAAAAATTTGGCAGACATGGTCATAAGATAGGTGGAATGGGGAATGTTGTAATTACATAAAGTGTGCACCAATGACAGGTCATAAGTCCTGTAAACACCTTGATCAACCATATTCAGTTTCCAATTTGCATCTTCGTCTCTATTGAGATACAATTAAATCAAGAAGGAATCTGGCCGTGTCCAGGCTTGAACCCATGTCCTCTGGATCAGGAACCAAGCGTTCTATCCCCTAGACCACCACACGGTTGGCTTGTGGTCTGTCAGGATTTTTGTGGCCCGTTCTTGGTCACCACCACTTCGTCAGGGTTACCAAAGATACTGTAACCCAGTGGCGTGGCTGGGGTCTACTGTAAGGCTAGCCCGTCCGACTTTTTGTGTTATAATATTAGTAGAGGGTCACGATAATGTATTTTTCCAGATTAAAAGAGTTTTATCTTTCTTTATTAATTGATTTTAAATCCCATTTTAGGCGCATTTTAAATCTATACAAAAAATTATTTTCTCCATCACCAAACTCATGTTCTTGTATAATATAATATAATCTTCCTTGTTGTAGACCTATGTGGTCTTGCAGAGTGTTGCTCCTCCTGTGAGGTAGACTCCCAGCTGTCCTTCCATCTTTTAGGAGGTCTTCCACGAAGACGAGTCCCATGAAGCTGGTTATGTAATGCAATATAATGGAGTCTGGTCATGTCCATACTTTGAATATGACCGTACCAGTCCGTTTTTCGCTGTCTGCTCCATTTTATAATATCCTTAACCTCACATATCTCTTATTCCGGTGTTCCTCATGCGATCACTCAGTGTCTTGCCTGCTATCGTCCTCAGTGTCTTCATCTCGGAAGTCCTTAAAACTGGTTTGGTATAATAACCAATACAAGAAGAAATATAATTAATAAGAAATAAGGTGTAAATAGACAATAATAATAAATTTGTTAAGACCGAAACGAATTATAAATATATGTTCATAAAGAAATCACATAATCTTTCTTTTCATAACATTTCTGCACATAATGTAAATGACAGATAACATTCTGACAATAGAAATGAAGTTTGTGTAGTAACATACTTCAGAGTGATAAAGCCCGGCTTCAAATCCATACAAAAAATTGTAGATATCTTCTGGTATATATGCACCTAGCTTTATGATAACAAGCCAAAAATACATAAAGACCCTTTTACATTTTGCAAACCCAATATGAAGCCCATCGAAAACATGAAACAAAACATGCGGACGTCGGCGATTTCGCGGGCATCTCACCTACGGTACGTGTGAGTAAAATAAAATACGGCACGTACGAGTGAGTCAAAACATACACTTAGGTCATTTCTGCGCATGTTGGCAGATTCCTTTGCAACGCAACTTTAACTTGCGCAAAATTCTAAATATTATTTTATTCGTTAAATGCACAAAAAACATTGTTTTATTATAGATTTTTTACGGCAAGCCCGGCTTCTCGGCTTGTATGGACGTACCCCCACTGCTGTAACCCTGTATCTTTTGTAACCTTGATGAAGCTCCAATGCGTTAAATTATTTTAACAAATTAATTCAGTTTACAATGAATCCAGTCAGGAAAGTGTTAATCAGTTAGCTGATAATGTAAGTAAGTCTCTATTAATATACTTACAGTGTCTCTTTAACATCCACAGAAAGAAGTTAGTACAGTTATACAGTGTAAATGTTTTACTTATTTAAAAATCGTTGATGTTTTCCTTTAAACATTTATAACTCATTATAAAAACAGTGTTTCATTAGTGTGATGGCCAATTTAATGAAATAATTTTCTCAATATGAAATCAGTCGATAATTTAAGGATTAAAACACTAAAATCTTAATACAGGAGACATTTTGATTCTGAAAAGACACAAATGTAACATTCAATTTAAATTTTACTATTTTCTCACTTCTTTTTCGATGGGTCTACAGCTCATATCGAGCCTTGGCCTTCATTAGTCCTCGCCTCTGAGCACTTCTGTCACCTGCTGCAGTCTTCCAGTCTCTCATTTGCAGTAGATGTGCAGCGTCCTTATCTCATCCTACCATCGGAGTCTAGGCCTACCAACTCTTTTCTTGTTTAACTAGCTAACTAACTAAGTTATAATAGTTAGTTAAACAAGAATAGAGTTGGTAGGTCTAGACTCCGATGGTAGAATGAGAGTCAATTCAAGTCTAATTTCACCATTTAACTTGAGTCAATTCAAGTCAAATCTAATTTAAATTTCAAATGTTTTTCTAAAACAAAACTTCTATAAAAAGAACATGCAAAAAACAATCACTTTTTGTTTTAATTTTTAAATGAGAACACAGATGTTTATCTGTTTTTTTATTTATTATTATCTATAACCATATATTTGACACGGCGACATTTGAAACATATGTCTTCAATAATATATCGCATTTGATTCTCAGTAAATATATCTTTCATTGGATGTCTATGGAATACTGATTTTTGTCTCTCAATATTTGTAATTCTGTTAACCACATTTGACTTTCCATTAATAATTATGTTTTATACAAAAGAAGCGAATTTTTTAAATCCTTAATTTTAACGCCTTCATTACTAATATGTATATTTAATTTGTATAAAAATGTCCGTTTTCTAGAAGTTTTATTATATTTTATGGGAATTACATGTTTGGCCTTGCTAAGACATTGTCAAATGTTGATCTCAAATATTTGATAATGCTCCAGCAAGTCAATCATGTCATTCCCATAAAATATAATAAAACTTCTAGAAAACAGATTATAGCATTTACCCTACTTTCAATATTCCTTTTATTTATGTTTTAAAAGACCACCAGATATTTGTGGATATAAAGAATTGATATATAGTGGCAGTAACTAATATCCCAATGAATACTTTTATTCAATTGTCAATCACGATTCATATTGAGATAATTTCATATTATGCTTGGCCATCTTAAGTTCTTTCAATGTTATTTTTACAAACTGTTTGATACCACGTTTTAAACATACTTATATGGAAAACATGGCATGACCATGTTTTCCATCCCTACTGTATGGAAGCGAAGCATGGAACTGGCAAAAGAAGGATGAAAGCAGAATAAATGTGGTAGAGATGAGGTCCCTAAGACGTATGTGTGGTAGAACGATATACGACAGAATCTCAAATGCTGATATAAGAAAAGAATGTAGAGCGGAAGAAGGTATTATGAACAAAATTATGAAAGGATCGCTGCGTTGGTTCGTACATATGGAACGCATGGATGGAGAAAGAATGGTTAAGAAAGTATACGTTAATGATGTAAATGGGATACGAAGTCAAGGCAGACCGAGGAAAACTTAGCATGACCAAATTAATCAAATTTTAAAGGTTGACCAACCAATTGACCATGTCAGAAGCCGGAAGAATCGACGTGCGTCTATGACTCAATGTATGAATGTGGAGGAAGCTAGAGAGGTATGTCAGGATAGAGTAGTGTGGCGGTCCATTCTCTCTCCCTACCCCTGCGGGGAAACGGCGTGATGGTTTGTTATTGTTGTTGTATATATATAAAAATAAATTGTATCCACAGTAGACGCTCCCTTAACCGGCCTCTTCTAGGAAGTCTAGGCTTTCTTTATTAACATTACATCTACAGCAGCAGAAGGATTCTACTGCAGTAGATGTAATGTTAAAAAAGAAATGGCGTGACTATGCTTTTAAAAAGTCGATTCAACACAAGAAGCAGCAGAAAATAATAATTTTTTAATCCATTGTAGGCCTACTTTTTAAAAAAAAAATTGGAGTGATATGTGGCTTTTTCCTGTACATATTTTTTACAGTTTGTGAAATGTTAATTTTTAATGTGTGAGTTTCTAATACAGAATAAAAGTTCTGTTTTCTTAGTGTTTTGAAAGAATTGTGGTTTTTTTCTTCCTTGCGAAAGTGTTTTTTTTAACTAACTAACTAGCTAACTTACCATCACGTCTCCCCGGAGGGGTAGGCAGAAAGAATGGAACGCCACACTGTTCTGTCCTGACATACGTCTCTCGCTTCCTCTACATTCATACATCTTGTCATGCACGCACGTCGATTTTTCCGACTCCTCACGTGACCGACATTCAATATTTGATTGATTTGATCGTGCCACGTTTTCCTCGGCCTTCCTCTATTTCTAGCTCCGTTCACGCCGTTTACATATACCTTCTTTACCATTCTGTCTTCACTCATTCTTTCCATGTGTCCAAACCATCTTAATGACCCTTTCCTTATTTTGTTCATAACACTTTCATTCGCACCACATTCACTTCTTATACTTGCATTTGTCACTCTATCATAAACAGATTTGCCACACATTCGTCTTAGAGATCTCATTTCTACTGCATTTATTCTACTTTCATCCTTCTTTTGCCAGTTCCATGCTTCACTTCCATACATAAGGGTCGGCACAAGAACACCATTGTGCACTGCCATCTTAGCTTCTTTGGATAGGCTTTTGTTTGCGATGACAACTTTAAGTGCGTGTTTTTTAAGTGTTTTTTAAGTGTGTTTTTCACTACCTTCTCTTTAACCGGCTTTTTCATTATCCGGCCCTGGGTCGGTCCCGTCAAAGCCGGTTAAGAGAGCGTCTACTATACTTTATACACTCGTAGTAATAAACAATAAATAGAGTTAGACCGAGGAAAATGTGGCACGATCAAATCAATAAAATATTGAATGTCGACCACGTGGGGAGTCAGAGAAATCGATGTGCTTGCGTGACATGATGTATGAATGTTGAGAATGCGAAAAAAGTATTATATGTCATGAACGAACAGTGTATCAGTCTATTCTTTCTGCATATTCCTTCGGAGAAACTGCATGATGATTTGTAATAAATAAAATAAAAATCAAAGTGTGTACATGATATGATGTATGAATGTTGAGGATGCGATAGAAGTATGTTGGAAAAAAGCAGTGTGGCGGTTCATTCTCTCGGCCTACCCCTTTGAGGAAACGGTCTGATGGTTTATTGTTTTTGTTGTTTATTTATGTACCTTTATTGATTAAAATCTATTTGTAGCAAATGTACTAAATAGCTAAATTTGATAAAATTTTATTAACAAATGAAAGTGTAGCATGGAACTGGCAAAAGAAGTATGAAAGTAGAATAAATGCAGTAAAAATGAGATGTCTTAGACAAATGTGTAGTAAATCTGTATATGATAGAGTGTCAAATGCAAATATTAGATGTGAACGCGGTGTGAATGATGGTGTTATGAACAAAATAATGAAAGGGTCGTTAAGATGATTTGGACACATGGAAACAATGAATAGAGTCAGAACGGTGAAGAAAGTATATGTAAATGACGTGAACAGAGCTAGAAATAGAAGAAGGCCGAGGAAAACGTGGCATGATCAAATCAATCAAACATTAAATGTAGGTCACATATAGTTTTTATATACGAAACATTCTTCTGTGTAACCACATTTCGAATGCCTCTAACCGGTTCATAGTATGAACATTCAGGGTCCAGGTTTTCCGAACCATACAATAGAACGAACCAAACATAAGTTTTAAATTTAGTTAATCTTTGCAGAATACTGTCCTCATTTTGTTGAATGTACCACGGGCCATTTCGAATCTGCATTTCATCTTCACATATCGGTCTACCAACATAGTAATTGTACTGGTATTTGAATTGGTCCATCTTTAGTAATTCATTCCTTAGCCGCAACGTCATGCTAGAGTAGTCTGCTCTGCCAAATGCCATCCACTTTTTATTATATTTCTAATATTCAATAAATATAAATAGATTTTTTAGTTTGTAACAAATTAGCTATACTAAGAAATTCTTAACTAACTAACTAACTAACCATCACACTGTCTCTTGGGAGGAGTGAGCAGAAAGAATGGACTGCCATACTTTTCTTTACTGACATATTTCTCTCTCTTCCTCAACATTCATACATCGTGTCATGCACGCGCGTCGATTTCTCTGACTCTTCACACGGCTGAAATTCAATATTTGATTTATTTGATCGTGCCACGTTTTCCTCGGTCTTCCTCTATTTCTATTTCCATGTACATCGTTAACATATATTTTTATTACCATTCTTTCTTCCAAGTCCAAGCCATTTTAATAATTCTTTCATTATTTTGTTCATAACACCATCATTCGCACCGCATTCGCTTCTTATATTTTTATTCGACACTCTATCATACACAGAGTTATTAAAAAAACATTTGTGCATCAACCAACCATCAAGCAACCCATCACATTGCATCTCCCGCGGGGACGAAAAGAGAGTCGCATAGGTTAAAGTGTGGCAGTCCATTCTTTCTGCCTACCCCTTCGGAAAGACGGCGTGATGGTTATTTAATTAGTTAGTTAGTTGTTTTATATATTATTATTTTAAATGAACCTCCATCTAGAGATTGCAGTTAAATCATTACTTGACTTTTTTATGTTTCAATCCTAGGAAATCTGTCTAAAAGATCTCATTTCTCCTGCATTTATTCTACTTGGAGTTAAAATAATTGAATGTGATATCTAAGTGGTGATGTGAAATGAAATTGTTCTTAGAGTTAAAATAATTTAACGTGATATCTCGCGTCTCCGTGGTATTTTGCCTTTAATCTTTTGACCACGTCTTCGTATGTGGAGATAACGCGCAATACGTGGCTACGTACGTTGATACAATACCGTGTTTCACCTGGTTATGTCACAACATGATTATTTGTTATCTTGTTTATATCGAGAGTAGGCCAGATCTGGAAATACTCCTAACAGTAGTATTGTTCTTATTTTATTATTTTCAAGCAACACTTATGATTCAAATTCAATTTTTTTATTCACTTAAAATACATTAAAAACATGTAGACAGTTTAAGGCATCTATTTGAGAACAGGTAAAATAGCAGGAACTCGTGAGAGATGGTTCGACTTTAAGAAGACAAGATACTCTCTAAAGTCAAGAGTATTTGTCTTCTGAACGAACTTTCACTAATATGTTATTTAACTTATATAAACCCTATCCAAAAAAACTAAGATGGCAGTCCAGAATCGTGTTCTTGTACCGACCCTTATGTATGGAACTGGCAAAAGAAGTGTAGTATGAGGTGGTTATGTGCAAGTGAAAAGTCACAGGTTGGTTGGTACACAGTTATTTATTTCGGCACAGACAAGTGTATAAAAATATAATAGATAGGGCGAGAGCGTTCCAGCGGACGCGTGTCGCTCGGCCGAAGGACGCGGTAACAAGCCCGCAGCAAAGACAGGGTCCTTGTCTCCTGGGGGCGCTATGCTGCTGCCAGCATACTAGCGCCATAGGTTAGGTAGGGGGGATGGGATTAATCCTCCCAGTCCCACATAAGGATGAAAGTAGAATAAATGCAGACGAATGTGTGTATATGATAGTGTCCAATGCACATAAAAGAAGTGAATTCGGTGCAAATGAAAGTGTTATGAATAAAATAATTAAATGCGTTATTAACATTATTAACTACCAAAAACTGACTAGTCTAACCGACTGAACCGACTTGACTTTCAACTGTATACGACCAAAAACCGATTAGTCGGTTTTTCTACCCTATTGCTACTGGAGATGATTCTCACAATTACGTAAATCACTATATCAATTTCAAATTTGAACTATTCATTTAAAAATGATATTTACTATGAATTTAAAATTAAAAAATAAATATGCTCAAACTAAAATTTAAGAATTTGTTGGTAAATAAAGTGTTAAGATGGTTTCGACACATGGAATGAATGAACGAAGAAAGAATAGAAGTAACTAGAAATAGAGGAAAACCAAGGAAAACATGTCACAATCAACAAATATTTAATTTTGAGTATGTGAAGAGTCGGAGAAATCAACTTGCGTGCATGACACAATGTATGAATGTTGAGGAACGTGAAAAGTATGTCAAGAATGAATGGCGGTCCTTTATTTCTGCCTACCCCTTCAGCAGACGAGGTGATGGTTTATTTTATAATTTGTTTTTAAAACAATCAATATTTTACATATGAAGAACTCGTGCTGTGGTTAGAAATTTAAAATTATTACGTATATAAAATAAAATAACACTTATGTATTAACCACAGAATTGAAATTATGCCTTAATTAGGGATAATCTTCTTTCGGTGCCGTGTCAGGTCTCCCCAACGTTGGCGATCAGTACAGCAAAGGCATTTTTATCCTGCGCCATTTGGCACAGGTTCTGAACTCTTGTTATTCCTGTCCACTCTTTGATGTTCTGCAGCCAGGACGGCTGCCTTCTACCAACTCCCCGACGTCCCTCCACTTTACCCATTAAAATCAGTCGAAGGAGGTGGTATTTTTCTCCCCTTAGCACATGACCCAAATATGAGACCTTTCTAATTTTCACAAACAGCTCTCTATTGGCTCTGGTTCTCTGCAGTACGTCTGCATTACTGACCCTATCGGTCCACGGTATACGGAGCATTCTGCGGTTTATCCACATCTCGAACGCTTCCAACCGGTTCATTACATTCACTTTCAGAGTCCAGGTTTCGCAGCCATATAGTAGAACAGACCATATATAACATTAAAAAGGGATAATAAAATAATCTAATTCAAAATATTACATTGAAGGTATTTTGTATGTGTATCAAACAGACAGTAAAAATAACAACAACAAAAAAAATAATAGATTTCAATAAATAAATAAATAAATATGGAACCACTGCCACCCGATGCCCTCATCCAAGAGGTCGGTTCTGGCGCCATCGATTACGGTGACATTCCCATGGAGATGTCTGACAAGCCCTTCAAAATGCCCACTGCGGAGGAGCTCTTGGGCATGCTGGACTCCATGGGACTGGGAGACCAGGAGAAGGAAGAGCTAAGAGCGGCTTTGATGGCCGAGGATCCCGTCCCGGAAGGACCTGCCGGATTTTGGTCATCTCAGGCTTTCATCCTTCTCTCATTTCTTCTGCTAGTCGCTTCTATATTTGGTAAATTTTTTTTTGTATTCGTTATTCTCTTGGGTATGCTAGGGCACTGTGTATCAATTGGTGTGCCACGGCACACCGGTGTGCCAAGAGGCAGATATAGGTGTTATGCGGTCAAATACATAATGAAAAATGATTTAGTTATAATATTGATATTATTTCATGCTTTTTCCATACTTTTAAAACTTTATTGTATAATAAGATAATTAGATATGATAACCGAAGTTCAGTTTATCTCCTCGTCTGTGTGCTTACTAACATGGCTTATTTTATGAGTTTGTTTTAGAGATAATTCTTAGAGGTTTTAGGTAATGCAACTGTTTTTGCTATACAATATGAATTATATTATCTCAAGAATCAATTGTATCTCAATAGAGACGAAGATGCAAATTGGAAACAGAATATGGTTGATCGAGGTGTTTACAGGACTTATGACCTGTCATTGGTTGGGTTAAGCGCACGCTTTATGTAATACAATATTCCCCATTCCACCTTTTTTCTTAAGACCACCATGTCTGACAATTTTTTTTGAAAGTTGTATATATGTCAATCTGTAACACCACCCTTTGCATGGTAGTTTATTCAATCTACACACTAACGCTATCTATGAAGATTGTATTTTAAGCACTAAGCAGAATATCTTTTTAACGCAATGTGAAAGGCTACCGTCATTTTAGCGCTATTATCTCTATCTCTATTATATTATCTCTACTATATTTTATGAACAATCAAACCTGTAGTAAAATATTAGATTTGGACTTGGATCTTCTGGCTTACAGAGGTTCAGCTCTAATGGATATTCTTCTTATGTCTCTAAAAAACATTGTTGGAAATGTGATTTGGAAGTTGTTTTATGCAGGGGCTAAATGTGTAGCCCGGAGTGCTCAGAAAAAGGGTGAGGGGGGAATTTAGGGTTTATGCTAAAGTCCTACATTATTCCCGATCAGGAAATGGATCAGTCTTGTATTAACAAAGTCTGTTCCAGAAGCGAAGAGAAAACGAATAGTCATTGGCGGTAATAATGATATGCTAACTTTTAAAGCGCCGTTTTTGTGATATAATCACCTCAAAGGCGCATTAAGACATGTTTTAAATCTAAATGTGAATGCTGCTCTGATTGATATTCGCGATCGATTAGAAAGTATAATAGAACAAAATATGCAAGTTTTAGATTGGGTATGAAATATGAAAAGATAGGTTTTCAGCTTAAATCTGAAGACTGTCTGATCATTTATGCATCTGAGGTGTGAAGAAAGATTGTTCCAAGCTGATGGACTGGCTACCGCAAACGCTCGATCCCCGAAATTTGTATTAGGGCAACGCTTTGGCTCAACTAATCTTCCTATTGCCGAGGAGTTCGCCGAGCGAAGTGTGGATTTCCTTGTATTTAGGCTGTCCGTTAAACAGAGTTCGGATATATAATTTGGAGCCATTCCATGTAGTGCTTTGAAGACTGTCCAGCAGAGTTTATACTGGATTCTTTCTGAACTCCTAAGCCAATGAAGTTCTTTGAGATGTTGTGTTATATGGGACTTTTTTGGAATGCCTTTAATGAGTCTTGCATTGAACGCAGATTGAAGTTTGTTTAATTGTTGTTTTGGAATGTTTGCATAAATTCCATTACAATAATCAAGTCGTGACACAACGAACGAATTTACAAGAGTTTTGAAAGTGTCATGGGGAATACTCCTTTTGACGGATTTTAATCGTCTTAGGTGGAAGAAACTAGCGCTGACCGTGTTATTAATTTGGGATTTTAGAGACAGATTTGCGTCAAACACCAAGAAGCTTTGTGGAGTTTTTCGGAACGATATCATTGTCAGCTGTTGAAATTGAGGAATGATCGATAAGATGTTGACACTTTGCCGAAGCAGTCCAGGGAAATTCCGTTTTGGATGGATTTAGTTTAAGTTTGTTTGATGCCATCCATTTAGATATGGCATCAATGCAGTTGACAGTTATTGACGTAAGAAGTTCGGTGTCATCAGGGTTGCAGAAAAAAATAAAGCTGTTGGTCATCAGCATAGCAATGTTCTATTATTTTGGCAACGTTATTCGTAAACATAATAAATAAAAGGGGTCCTAGTACAGAGCCTTGTGGCATATGTCCAAAAGATTCGCGAACCGCCTGAAGAAAAAGATATTTGACATGTGCATCCTCCCAGTACTGAAATACGGGCTGGAAACAGTTACATTCATAAGAAGAATAATACAAATACTCCAAGTAACCCAGCGGGCAATGGAGAAGAGAATGTTAAACATCAGTCTGCGAGACAGGAAGCGAAATGTATGGATCAGAGAAAGGGCGAAAGTTGCGGACGTAGGGTGCAAAATAGCCTCGTTGAAGTGGAATTAGGCCGGCCATATGTGGACAAGACGCACCCTGGAGTGGGGACTGAGAACCGGCCATAGAAATCCTGAAAGTCAGATGGTCTGATGACATCAAGAGATTGGCAGGAGGTCAATGGCACAGAGCGGCGAGAGATAGAGAGTTGTGGAAGTCGGGAAGGGAAGCCTATGTTCAGCACTGCACGACTAAAGGCTGGTTGTGACCTGGAAATGAAAGACAATTCAATTAATAACAAAATCCTCCCTGACTTATATTATATCTATACTATCTTTTATGAACAATCAAACCTTGTAGTAAGTGATATGTTATCAAAACATTTAGTCAAATTTTTTCCATACATGTGTATAATAATTTCAAACTGCCTTATCTAATCTTATTTATCTAGCTGTCTAAATTTAATTAAACGAAACCATAAATCAGTACCGATCTCTGTACATTGCACTTGTATAAAATCCTCGCCAGCGTGGCAAACAACGTGTCGGCTGTTCCCGTGTTTTTATTTGAAAGTTTACAAATAAAATTAAAAAAAAGAAAACCGCTTTTTTTTATGCGGAGAATTCGTCGTTAAATATTTTTAATTTCGTAAAAAATTAAAATGGACAAAACGGATCCGTCTTCAGAAGTGGACATGCTGGTGGACGTCGTGACGAAGATGGGTGAGGAGGCCGCGAGATTGAAGGAGCTCTCCGAGCAGATGCAGTCGGAGAGGAATTCCAAAGATCCCGCCCAGGCCTTGAAGTCTCTGACTAATCTTCTCGAGAAGCTGAACGGCGGAGAGGGAAAGCTATTCGACATGAGCAACAAGCTGCAGGAGATATCCAACAAGTTTCAGATGCTCAGCGATGAGGAAAAGGCCGAGTTTGAGTCCCGGGCCCGCCACCAGCTTGGACCGAGGATGGAGCAAATAAAAAAACTCACCAACACCCTCGTTAAGGAAGCCGCCTCCGCGTCAAGTGATTCGTTACAGCCTTACGATTACACCACCATTTTGATTTGCGTGGCGATCGTTTTAACTATTTTCGGTCAGTTGCACGACTCGTGTGTCCTTACTTTAAATTTAATCAAAATTAGAATTAAACACTTTTAAAACATTGTATAAAACCACTTTATTTTGAGTCAGGAGCGCCAACCGGTTTCACTCTGTAACGAGCTTCATCAGGGCTATACACAAACTCCTCAAACTCAAACTCAGTTTGTGTATAGCTCTGACGAAGCTCGTTACAGAGTGAAACCAGTTGGCGCTCCTGACTCAAAATAAAGTGGTTTTATACAACGTTTTAAAAGTGTTTAATTCTAATTTTAAATATGTCAAACCACCAAGTAATAGCTTCTTTCCAAAGTTTAAATTTAATTTAAAAACCAAATCTGGAACAATTGGATTAATTTGTATATTTAGGAAGTATGTTTACAAAGTGGAGAGGGTTATTGAAATAAGGGTTAGGACAGACAACAATGTCAATGGTGTACTTAAAGTTGTCATCGCAAACAAAAGACTATCAAAAAATGCTACGGTTACAGTGCACAATGGTGTTCTTGTATCGATCCTTATGTATGGAAGTCAAGCGTGGAACTGGTGAAAGAAGTATCAAAAAAGAATAAATGCAGTACAAAGTAGATGAGTGTGTGTTAAATCTGTGTAAGATTAAGTCTTGTTCTTCTTCTGATTGTAGATCTTGTGATCTGTTTATGCAGGATATAAACTTTCTTCCTGTGATGAAGAAGACCAGCCTTCTCTCCATCTCTTTGGTGGTCGACAGCCCTCTGGAGTCTCGTGCATCACGATATTAGGAATTCTTGTTGGATCCATTCTCGATGTGGTCCCTCCAGAATCGTTTTCTCTGCCTACTCCTTCTCACTATGTCTTAAATTTTGCAGGATTTGCGAATTTCTTCATAGGGTATCCTATCTCTAAGGGTTCTCCCCACAATAGGTCGCAATGTTCTCATTTCTGCTACTCTTAAGTGATGTTTGGTTGTAAGATTAAGTGTCAAATGCAAATATACATGTAAGTAGTGAATGATCAAAATAATGAAAGTGTCATTAAGATGATTTGGACACATGGAAATAATGGATGAAGAAACAAGATTTAAAGGAAGACCGAGGAAAACGTGGTATGATCAAATCAATCAAATATTAAATGTTAGCCATATGAGGAGTCAGGGAAATCGATTGCGTGCATGACACAATATTTGTGTGTTGGGGAGGCTAGAGAACTATGTCAGAAAATAACAGTATGGCAGTCTATTCTTTCTGCGTATAAACAGTGTTTTTCTTATATCAAATAAGGTCAAAAGCAGTGCCCACATAACTAGTATTCCATCGCACCATCGATAATAGTTCTAACTAACTAACTAACTAACCATCACGCCGTCTCTCCGAAGGGGTAGGCAGAAAGAATGGACTGCCACACTTTTCTTTCCTGACATATTTCTCTCGCTTCCTCAACATTCATACATCGTGTCATGCACGCGCGTCGATTTCTCTGACTCCTCACATGGCCGACATTCAATATTTGATTTATTTGATCGTGCCACGTTTTCCTCGGTCTTCCTCTATTTCTGGTTCCATTTACATCATTAACGTATAATTTTTTTACCATTCTTTCTTCATTCATTCTTTCCATATGTCCAAACCATCTTAATGATCCTTTCATTATTTCGTTCATGACACCTTCATTCGCACCGCCTTCACTTCTTATATTTTCATTCGACACTCTATCATACACAGAGTATACACACATTCGTCTAAGAGATCTCATTTCTACTGCATTTATTTTACTTTCATCCTTCTTTTGCCAGTTCCATGCTTCGCTTCCATACATAAGGGTCGGTAGAAGAACACCATTGTGCTCTGCCATTCTAGCTTTTTTGGATAGGTGTTTTTCTTATATCAAAAAAGGTCAAAAGCAGTGCCCACATAACTTGTATTCCATCACACCCTCGATAATAGTTCTAACATACTAAAATAACATATTAAACGGTAATGTACATATGTAACATTCAGCTAAAATGTGTGACTGCGTAGAGTACTTAAGTCCAGAGAGCCCAGTTTGACAGAAAATAATTCTAAATAGCATTAGATATTTCACCTTTTTTTTAAGCATGCACAACGATGCTGTAGAACAGATATAATTACTAAATTTGGATCTATATAACCATAAATGGTGCCTATATAACCATGCATGGAACCTATATAAGCATGAATGGGACCTATTTAACCATAAATGGGACATACATAAACGTAATAAAAATAATATTTATCCAATGAAGCCAATAAGCCATCAATAAGGGTCTTGTTTGCTCCTAGTGGTTGTTTATTTAGCATGTTTAATTTTTCAAAGATGTCTGTGAAAACTCACTTAGGCTTGACCGAAAAGTCAGAGTTGCATTATAATTTTTTTTTTCGACAAGACATTCAAATTGCCCGTTGGTGGGGCATAGAGAGTATAAATATTCTTGACTTTAGAGAAACACTGCTCTAAAGTCAAGAGTATTTATCCTCTCAACGTACTTTCAGTAATATGAAAGATGTTGATTTCCGAGGTGATCATGTTCAGCAGACTGTTTGCTCTACTCTGGTGATCAACATCGTGGCGCTTTCTTCATATAGCATCCACTACCTCGTATATCAACGACCTTCGTGGCCAAGTGGTGAGTGCTTTGACTGACACACCGAAGGTCCCGGGTTCGATTCTCGGTGATAACGATGTGATTGGCACGCTGTCTTTGGTTTAGTGAAGAATTCACGAGACAATAAAATGGCGATTGATTAGCTACCTGACATATACATCAATATGATAGCTATACCCTTTATAACGATTTGGCTCGCGCTCTTATGATTTAAAGAGCGATTCAACAAAATAAAAATAATAATGACGTGTCGGAAATTTTCTCTATCATATTCTCTTCTTCTTTTTGTCCTGTCACACCTCCATTGTGCATAGGGCCTCAAGGAACCTCCTCCACCCGACTCTATCGCATGCCTGATGCCTAACATCATCCCAAGTGAGGCCTGCTGCTTTAACCTCGTCCTGCAGGGCTCTTCTTCAGGTGGCTCTAGGTCTGCCTCGCTTCCTCTTTCCCCCCATAGGGGACCAATCTAGTGCGCCCTGGGCGATGCAGGCTGGGTTCCGTCTCAGAGTGTGACTGATCCACTGCCATTTGTGTCTAGCGACGAGTTTTTCTAATTGGCTTTTCGCCTGCCATGGTCCCTTTTCTATCATATACGTGGTTATATCTCTTGTTCATTGTGTGCATGTTTCAGGTAAGATTCTACCATTTTAAAGATGTAATCTAATAGATTTTTTTATTTCTCTGTTGCAGCTTTCTTCGGTTACAAATTGTACAAGTCCCTCAAGGACAAGGAACTCCGGAGGGAAGAGAAGAGAAAGATGAAGCAGTTGAAGAAGAGGAAGTAGACGGAATATAGACGAACAAGATGTGAGGCGAACAGAAGAACCACCGTGCACGTAAAAGATCAGAGTCAAACGTGATTGTGCAGAAGCGAAAAATAAATTATATTTTATCAGGAGTTTAAAATGTTATTTGGGGATATTTGATAAATTGTTTATCGAAAAAAAATATGTACTGTGGTGTTTAAATGTTATATGAATGGTAGATATAAATGACTTTGTATTTTGTAGTAAAAATTTGTTTGTATATTCAAACCTGTTTCAGTAAATATTAGACTTTTTTTTGACACAAAATGGATTTAAAATCTAATGCAGTATTGTCAATAATGCACTCGACTTGTCTAGCCGCCATAGATGTCCGCAGAATAAAATCAAGACAGACAAATTAACACAGTGTGTTAAATATAAGGAGAATTTATATTTATTAGATGATATGCTAGTTGCAACCTGTGAAATATTCATGAAAGTAATGATTTTCTACCCATTCTTAATTAAAAACTTGGTTCACTGTATACTCATAATCAGTAATAAGTTTTAACTTTGAATTTAAATCATTTTTTTCACACGTTAAAAAATTTCACAATCAACAACACCAATTTGTTCTCCTTTTGTTGTCTACACCTGCAGTCATACAACAATCTCCCTCTCTGGTTTCAATCCTGGGATTGGTTTGCAACAATTTCCTATATTCTTCTCTTCCATTCTTCCCTGCCTTATGCGGCTCTTTTGAAATCTGCATATGATGAGCAGCGCACGTCCACCAACAGGTCCTCCAGGTACTCTCGGCGTGGGCGTCCCTTAGAGTTTGTCCCCTCGGTCATACCCTCCATTATGGCATGCAAGAGGCCTTCTTGTAATAATCGGAACAAAATTAAAAATAAACCAGAAATGTTCTCGGCGTGCACAATGTGTGCATTTCAAATTACTTTCAGAGAGAATCAAAGTATTCCTCTCTTGCTCTCTTTTATTCAAAATATTCTCGTGCTATTTCTTGACGACTTTCCAGTTTTTGCCTTCTTGATAGACTCAGGAGTCTGTTATTTCAGGCGTATCCTCTTGAGACGCTGAACTCCAGCTTTCTCTCCACCATTTCGGGGGTCTTCTTGGTCGGCGTTGTCTGTTTGGCGTTCCATTGAGAGCTATGTATGGTATCCTATTTGAGCTCATTCTTTCTACATGTTGATGCCAGTATCGCCGTCTTTGACGTCCCCATCTGACCACATCTTCGACCTTGCAGATTTCTATTATATTAGTTCAAATTTGCCGCATGAAAACTAGTAAATTAATCAAAAGATTTGTAATGTCTTATTATCATTTAGATGTGTTTAATTGTGTCAAGTTTTGTGATGTCGTGAACGAATTTCATTAAGGTTCTTAGATTAACACAGGAATGTATTTAATATGCAAACAATCGTATCACACAGGATATTTTAAGATTTTCATTGGATGTTGTTATTTATACGATGTGATGTTTAAATTGTCTGTTTACATTAATTTGTACGATGCATAATTTTTTTCATTTAATATTTTAAATAATGTCTCGGAAATGCTACCTGCAGGACGTGATTTCATGAATATCCGTCGCCATTTGTGTCAAGATTCCATTTATGAGCTACAGTAGACGCTCTCTTAACCGGCCTTGACGGGATCGACCCAGGGCCGGATAACGAAAAAGCCGGTTAAAGAGAAGGTAGTGAAAAACACATTTAAAAAAACACTTTCGCAAGAAGGAAAAAAAACTCTTTTTTTTCAAAACACTAAGAAAACAGAACTTTTATTCTGTATTAGAAACTCACACATTAAAAATTAACATTTCACAAACTGTAAAAAATATGTACAGGAAAAAGCCACACATCACTCTACTTTTTTTTTAAAAGTAGACCTACAATGGATTAAAAAATTCTGTTATTTTCTGCTGCTTCTTGTGTTGAATGGACTTTTTAAAAACGTAGTCACGCCATTTCTTGATGGACTGATGATGTGACTGACACAGTGGCGGCGCCAGATGTTGAAGTTGCTACTTGTCTCCTATTCTAGGAAAGAAGCAGCCGGTTAAAGCGGCACCGGTTAAGAGAGCGTCTACTTTATCTTAAATGGATTCTAAGATGTCAGTTACTGAAAGTATGACATCTGTGAATATTTTTCGAAACTTGTTTGTAAACTTTTTCCGACATTTGATATTGTTATTTAATTTATTTATTCCAAGGCGTGTATTTCAAATGGGTGTGAAAATAATACATCCGCTTAGTTTTTAAAATCAAATATTTTAATATATATATTTTGTTAACACAGATTTCAAAAGTGTGTTTTTCATAGTAATTAATAACTCTTTTTAAGGAAACTTCCACAAGCGTCTTTCACTGTTAGTGTAATTTTTGTACCACGCACAACATACCGCAAACTGCGTACCAATTACAGGGGGTGCTTACACAGTGATAGACACTTATGGAAGTCTTCTTGTCTATGGATGCTTCACTTTAAAATCAATAGCCAATGTTATAACCTTTACTCTGATTTATAAATCTATAATTAGACCCATAATCACCCATCTGGGGCCACGCAGCTCAGAGTCACACACGTAAACTTCAAATCCTGCAAAACAAGATCATCCGGCTTGCGCTGGGTGTTACCTTTTGGACCAGGATTACACAACTTCACCTAGAGGCGGGTCTCCCCACTCTAGACCAACACATCCACACACTGGCCGAGCGTTTCTTTCAGGGGGTCGCCACACACCCAAACCCCTCTATACAAGAAACCTCTAACTACACCCCCGACATTCACTACCGTCACAAGCGCCCAAAACACATTCTCCTTCAGAGATACACCACGGGCCACACCTCACAGTCACTTCCCTCTTTCCCACCAGAACCCCTACCAACCATCACCCCCCCAGATCCACCTTAGACGTGAAAAAAAAAAAGTACAAATAATGTACTATAACTATTTAATGTCCTCCTAATCCTTCTCTCATTACCCCATTCTACATAACATATCCTCATTCCCAACAAAGTCACTTCCAACAGGTGGGGGAGCAATAGCCTTCGGGCTGATACTCCCGAAAGACAAGATCATAGATAGATAGATAACCTTTACTGCATTTGTTTTATTACAATGTAGAAAATACAATGGAATGTTATAACATTCTTAATTAACAATAAAAAAACATTTGAATAATTGAAATAATTGTTATTTTATAGATTGTTCTAAATTTAAAACTAGCATCCGGTCCTAATTATATAAATGGTCACATGTATAATTTTATTATATCGACAAGTTCTTGTTCCATGACCTGTCAGCACATTATTAAATGTCACAAATAAGTGTATCTCTCTATCTTTATGTAATGTATGATAAAATATTGTTGTTACTTGTATAATTAGTATAAGAAATGATATAAAAAGTGTTGTCACTTTATTTGATTGCACAACTGGTTTTAAATCACCTTTTAATATTTAAAAAAAATACATTGTTACCCTATTCAAATGTTGAACAATAACAAATTTACCTCTGACAGATTATATCTATGGAATTTATTTTGTTTAATATGGCTGAAAGACTTTGTTTGGTCTTTGCGGTCTTGTACATATTTTTTAAATAAAACGTACTGAAAGAATTCATTTCATTGTTTTCATTTTATTTACAAGTGGGTCCAAGATGGCCTTCCACATCATTTAGAATGAAAACTCCTGCCAGATGCCAGAGATCGAATGATAAAAGAAGTGAGTGTCAATGTCGCCCGTTCTGGAACCCAGACCAGATGGAAAGTAAACACAATTATAAATCTTCGTCTCTATTGAGATACAATTAAATCATGAATTGATAACCCGCAATGGGTGAAATCCAGTATTCGTATACAAGTATATGTATACATTAAAAAAAAATTGTAAACACATCTGGTCCAAGTTTGGCATATAGATAGGAGTGACATCTCCAGGCGGCCTCTAACAATGCGCTAATGGCGGGGTAGCCTTTCACATTGTGTTAAAAAGATATTCTGCTTAGTGCTTAATAAACATAAATCTTCATAGATGGCGTTAGTATGTAGATTATATAGAGTAATCTTAGAGGTTAACATATATATATAATCAAATCTTCATAGATGGCGCATTGAAACTGACATGTGTATTCTGGTGTTGGATTTTAACATATATACAACTTCCAAAAATTTGTCAGACATGGTCATAAGAAAGGTGGAATAGGGAATGTTGTAATTACATAAAGCGTGTGCTTAACCCAACCAATGACAGGTCATAAGTCCGGTAAACACCTTGATCAACCATATTCAGTTTCCAATTTGCATCTTCGTCTCTATTGAGATACAATTAAATCATGAATTGATAACCCGCAATGGGTGAAATCCAGTATTCGTATACAAGTATATGTATACATTAAAAAAAAAAAAACAATTATAAATGCCTGTGAGTATTTGTTTGAACGTGAATAGACTGCTTCGGGAAGATTGACACTTACAATGGGAGGACACTACATAGGAAATTAACTTCATGATGGGATTTTGCAGGAATTTAGTACGGGTGGCCCTCAACTTTCACACTTAATTGATCCTGATAATGTGTGCGAAAGTCGAATGTATGAATGTAGAGGTCATGTCGAATAAACCCCCAAAAAGGTGAGTATTTTCAGTTATATATTTATTGATCAACCACATCCATACATACATAATAGAATAACGAAACGAATTCGGACTTTCTCTTTACAAATTTGTCAAAAAAAATTTGAATACCGTATATTATAATAGTATGAAAGAGCTGAAAGGGTTGGATGTAGGTGCCAAAATGAGCGGAGTGTCAGTAAGCTGTCTCTTGTACGCGGATGACGCTGCCCTACTTGCAGACAACAAGCATGAACTACAAATCCTGGTGAATAGTATGGTGAAAATTTGGAGCAAGTAGATGAGTTTGTGTATTTAGGCAGTATGTTTACAAAATATGGGCGAGTGGAGAGGGATATTGAAAGAAGGGTTGGGGCAGGCAACAAAGTGAATAGTGCACTTAAAGTTGTCATCGCAAACAAAAACCTATACAAAAAAAGCTAGAATGGCAGTGCACAATGGTGTTCTTTTACCGGCCCTTAAGTATGGAAGCGAAGCATGGAACTGGCAAAAGAAGGATGAAAGTAGAATAAATGTAGTAGAAATGAGATCTCTTAGACGAATGTGCGGATACTCTGTATATGATAGTGTTGAATGAAAATATAAGAAGTGAATGCGGTGCGAATGATGGAGTTATAAACCAAACAATGAAAAGATCATTAAGATGGTTTGGACATATGGAAAGATTGAATGAAGAAAGAATGGTAAAAAAATTATATGTTAACGATGTAAATGGAACCAGGAATAGAGGAAGGCCGAGGAAAATGTGGCACGATCAAATAAATCAAATATTGAATATCGGCCATGTGAGGAGTCAGAGAAATCGACACGATGTATGAATGTTGAGGAAGCTAGAAAAATATTGTATTTCAGGAAAGAAAAGTGTTGCAGTCCATTCTTTCTGCCTACCCCTTCGGAGAGATGGCGTGATGGTTAGTTAGTTAGTTTTTTTGTTGAATACCCTTTTCTTTTCCTGGTAGAAGTCATAGAGATATTAGATGTTTTCCTGATAATAGAGTTATATAACGTGCTGTGTTTTTGGAAACAATTTTTGAAAATATATTTCCACAATTTTGAACATCCTCGTTTTTTTACTCTTGTTTTTCTAAATCAAATATATCATTGACCGGTTAATGTCGTATGAACGGCCAATTCTACCAAAAGATTCGCCGCTCTCGGAACGTCTAATTATTTCCATCTTTGTCTCAATCGTATGAAGTTTATGAGTCCTTGATTTTGATTGTTTGTATTAACACTGCAGTTTTCTCGTTTCTCACTCATCTAAATGTGTGGAGTGAAATATAAACATGTATGTACTGAATATAAACGGATAAATTGGCAAAACGCGTAGTGTCAGTCCGTACTGCAAAACAATACTGAACTTGTTTCAAACGTACAAACGGAGATGAGAGTGACTGCACGTGAGACAAAAGTGAGCGATTGTTTGTTTTTATCCAGTTTATTTTTACCCACTTTGTTTTACAGTTTTTCTTGGTTGTTTCAATACAAAATAATGTATATGTCAACACACAAAACATTTATTGTTCATGTTCATGTATTGTTCATGTTCATTGAGTGTCGTCTGTGATGGGAGAATCATTTTAAGAATTCTATCGACTGTTTAGTGGCTGAATAATTATTTAAAATTGGTAAAATTGAGGTTTCATTGATGTATTTCTAATTATAAACGCAATCCCTAACATATAACAGTAAAAGTGATAAAAAAATTATATAAAACTAAGCGTAGTTGTAGCGTATGACAAGCAAACTGAATCTAATTAATGATATTATTACTATATTGATTTTCTGGTGATGCCCAAAATTGTTTTCTATGGTTTGTAGTCGCAGACATTAAGCCTCCGACTCATCCTGTTGGTGATCAAATCAAATCAAATCAGTTTATTTACTCAAAAGACATTACAAACAGCATAAATGTTTAAGGCATCTATTGAGTACAGGTAAAATATTATATACATTCAACATAATACCAGGAACGCATTAGAGGTGGTTCAACATTAGGAAGACGAGATGCTTTCTAAAGTCAAGAGTATTAGTCCCCTGAAAGTACTTTCACTAATATGAAAGACGTCGATCTCCGAGAAGACCGCGTTCAGCAGACTAATTGCTCTTCCCACCGGTGTCACCAGAGGCAGATTGGTTCTGGCGGGCGGTAAGTAAAACAATCTGTGCTGTCACTGTCAGAGATATCTAGATATGTGATCAGGCGGTTCTGGAGATAGATAGGTTTAAAACTTCTATTAAGTCGCCTCACTAGCATGGATTGGGCACGTATGCCGAGCCGGAGAGACCAGAACAATCAAGACTCTGTATGCGTCTAGACCGACTGGAGTAAGACCCCTAGGAAGGCCTAGACAGCGCCTAATGGACAATTTTCTGACTGATCTGGCTAGGTTGGGCAAATCAGACAGCTGGGAACAAAAGGCGCAGGAACGAGGAGCTTGGAGGAAAATCATCAAGGAAGTAGTAAGTAAGTATTAACCCTTTCGTGGCTGGTGGGAATACGTATTTCCACTTTCGAAATTGCTCTAAAAAGATCAGTAGCAATTACGTTTCCTAAGTTTATTCACTCCAGTCATCTAGCGCCATTATTGCGTATTACGATAAAACATTTACTTGCTCTATTGGTTGAACTGGCAATTGAATTTAAAAAAACATGTGTTATTTTGTTTTTAGTGTCGTGCGTCAGATAAGTTAATTTTTCGACAAAACTTTCAAGTAAATAAAGATTTTGGCGATTGATTTGAGTTCTATAGAAATTTATTTCACTGTATGATATATACATAGCTGGTGATTTAATCTGAATTTCAATGTATTGTATATCATATTTCATAAGTGGGAATGTGATTTATTTTTACAAAAATCATTTTAATGGATTTTAACTAAAAAAAAATCTTATGCACGATGAGTATTTTCTACCAAGTATCAGTGGAAAGTATAGATCCTATTAAAAAAAATTATAAGTTCCGATCGATTAAAAAAAACTATTTTTTTTATAAATATGAATGACATTAGTCATTCATATTTGAGCACGAAAGGGTTAAGACACCTCCATGTGACGAAGTATTTTTTTCTGCCTATTATGAACTCCTGAATGCCTTTTAAAAGCAACTTTAAAACTGGTAGAAAATCGCACTCAGAGCATACAAATATATTTGATTCTAAGTGAGTCAATGCATGTCTGTTCACATGCAACATAGAATTAGATAGATAATCCCATTGTGAACATGAATACTCTTTCTCGCCAGTGTGCATTGAAATATGCCTCTTCAGAGAAGATTTTAATGAACAAGTATATTTGCACTCAGAACAAGTAAAGGGTTTGTGTTTGGTGTGCGTGAGCATGTGTTTAAATGAGATTTCAAAACGTCTGCATAATTTCAAAACGTGCATTTAAAATGTTTATCTGGGTTATGAGTTATTCAGTTGTGTTTTAGACGTGGTCGAATAATTGCACTATGAACAACAGAACGGTTTGATACTGGTATAAGTAAACACGTGCCGTTTGAGCAAATATTTTGTAGAACAAAGAACATCGAAATGATTTATCCCGGAATGCTTTGATTCATGCTTTTTCAAAGAGGATGGAATTGAGCAAATATAACGCATTTCGAACACCAGGGCAGTGTGTATCGCATTAGGTGGTCTCAATTGATTATTTTTTCGATTTATTTATTTGCTTATTTTGCTACGTTTATTGTTATTTTATTCCAGTACATCACTAAAAGGAGATAAACATTCTCGTTTGATTAAAAAATCAGAATTTCTACGAGCATTGAAAATATCTCACTGAACATTTAAAGCGTTCGTACCGTTCATTATAAGTATTTTAGGTATATAAGACATCTGAAAAAGTACACACATTTACGTAAATTATTGTTTGTGTGAATAAAATATTATTCACAAATTATATGGTCTCTTTTTTGCTGATTTCTGGCTTAGATATTGAATATTACCAATATTGTACATATTTTTGTAGATAAATAAATAGCATTTCACAATTTATTGCATCTAGAACTGAAACATAATATAATTAATATTATTATATCACTTATACAACAATTAAAAAAATACCTAACGCCTAAATCATGGGGAAATTAATGAAAACTTCATTTGTATCTGATTTTCTGATTGTCAAAAAATATTTGCATCAGATGTCAAGTCATAGATATGGTAAAAACAAAAATAAACAAATTCGTCTATGAAAACAACACAGATCTATGCTAATCTTGACGTTTCATGGCATTTCAATATTTATTGACAAATGGTAAAATAAACGTAATTAGTTCCTGAGATTATCATTTGTTGTTTGTCTTAAATGGCGACAACTACCAGGTATTCTGAGTGCATTTATTTTGATAGTTTTTTCACTTTTGTTAATTAAAAATCATTTTGTTATCTGGATGCATATTTTTCAATCTTGAGAATATTTCTTTCGGGAAAAAAATATGTGTGGTAACGCTTCATTTGTGAATATTCTAAGCTGTTTGTTAATTTAATAAAAATGACGATTGCGCTTATAACAACAATTAATGTGATGTGGAAAATATTTTTTTTTTATATTTTAGATAAGGTGGATTGACAGTCTTGATTTCTGATTTAAAAAAATGAATCATTATCGATGTCTTTCCGTTCCGAGACTACGTTTCTTACTGGAAATAATCACGAAGGAAGCGAAGATGACCAACTAGCAGGTACAATGTCAGAAATACATCTTGTGGATCCACTCGAAGTTTCGGTGAAGTGTGAATCTCCGTTTCTCGAAGGTGATAAATACTCGCACGACGCATGTCAAGTAATCAATACGTTAAATGATCTCAAAGAGGAACTAGAACTAGGAACATTAGAGCTCTCTTTGAAATCAAAACCAGGAGCTGGTTTCATTGAAAGCTTTATTGAAACCAATAATATACATGAAATTAAAACTAAAAAAGAAGACCCAGAGTGCTCTGCACATGTCTACATAAAATGTGAAACAAAGACTTCTGTCGAGAGACCCCTTCGTAAAAGTGGCGAAAGTGATTCTTCTGAATTAAATACATTAAAAAATATCATTAAGATCGAGAATATAACCCTTCCTGTCGAAATTACTGAGAAACATCCCCAGAAGACTTCACCATGTGACATGCGTAAACTTAAGAAAATTACTCTCACGTGCAGCATTTGTTATAAATATTTCAAAGATGACAAAAAACTAAAGCTTCACATGCGTTCTCACCGCAGCGAAAATCGGTTTTCGTGTACTGTGTGCAATAAAATATTCCCAAAAAAGCGTTTGTTAGCCAGGCACAAGCTCACCCATTCCGGTGAAAACTCATTCTCATGTCCAAATTGTGATCGATTTTTCACAAAGAAATCGCATTTGAAATCTCACATGAGATTTCATAATAATGATAAACCGTTTATTTGTTCTATCTGTGGTAATTTATTTTCAGCTAAGTCCACCTTGAAAACTCACATGCTTATTCACTCCGGTGAAAAAACATTTAAATGTCCCAGCTGCGTTAAGTGTTTTTTTCTGAAGGCAAATTTAATCTCTCATATGCGATGCCATTCCGGCGAAAAACCTTTCATATGCTCCGCCTGTGGGACAGGCTTTGCATTGATGTCAACGCTAAAAACCCACGCGCGGACTCACTCGGGAGAAAAGCCCTTTACTTGTTCCATCTGTGGTAAGGGTTTTTCACGGAAGCCGATTTTGCGAACTCATATGCTTTCACACTCGGATATAAAACCTTTCACGTGTTCGGACTGTAACAAAAGTTTTTATGAAATGAAAACATTAAAAAAACACATGTTAACACATTCTGATGAGAAACCGTTTAAATGTTCCAGTTGCCCTAAATCATTTACGAAGCGTGAGAATTTGAAAATTCATGTGCGGTGGCATACAGGCGAAAAACCCTTTATTTGTTCTACTTGCGGTAAATGCTTTATCAGAAAAGAGAGCCTGAATATCCACATGCTTTCTCATTCCGATGAAAAGCAATTTGTTTGTTCTATTTGTGGTAAATGTTTCAGTCAAAAGGCTAGTTTAAATCTTCACATGCGAACTCATGCTAGCAAGAAGCCATTTGAGTGTTCCAGCTGTTCTAAAGGTTTTACTCAAAAGGTGAATTTGGAACTTCATATGCGAACACATTCCGGAGAAAAGCCATTTACTTGTTCCACTTGTAACAAGAGCTTTATTCAAAAAATGGCTCTAACAAGACATATGCTAACTCATTCTGGTGATAAACCATTTAAATGTCCTAATTGCTTTAAAGGATTTACTCAAAAGGCCAATTTAAAATCTCACATTCGACTTCACGATGGCGAGAAACCATTTACATGCTCTATTTGTGGAAAATGTTTTTCTCGAATGGCGACATTACAGCAACACTTGCTGACGCATTCCGGTGAAAAGCCATTTTTATGTTCAATCTGTAACCAGAGATTTTCACGTAAATCACAATTAAATAGTCACATGATGAGTCATCCCGGCGAAAATTCGTTTTCGTGTACTGTCTGCAATAAAAGTTTTCCTGATAAATCTCTTTTAAACGAACACATTCCAATTCATTCGAGTGACAAATCCTTGCCCCGCTTTAATGACGAAAAAATCTTATCTCTTGATACAAATTTCGACACTCCACATCCATCTACTGATAAATCGTTTACATGTTCCGTGTGTTTGAAATGTTTTGCACAATTATCAACATTGAAAAGACATTTGCAAACTCATTCGAGTGAAAAGCAATTTAATTGTTCTATCTGTAATCAAGCCTTCCCTCTAAAGTCTCAATTGAATTCCCATATGCTAATTCACTCTGAAGATAATTTATATACATGTACAATCTGCAACCAAAATTTTTCTCAAATGATCTATCTGGATGAACATGTATTAACTCATTCCGTTGCCAAAACATTGCAGTGTTCTAACAGCGACGACTATGATATACCACTTTTAAGTGAAGACACATTTAACAATTCTGACGAATGTTTATCCCAGTGTTCCACCAGTGAAATATCGTTAACCCAGAAACCACTTCTAAGTGAACACAGCCCTACCAATTCTAATGATAAATCTTGCAAGTCTTCTTTCTCTGAAAATATATTGAATATAGAGCCGCTTATAACGTCAGATTTGCATTTAGCATTAGAAAAACCCTTACATTGTGTCGAGAGTAATAAAAGTGTTTTAGAAGATACAGCTTTAAAAGCTGACGTAACAATTGATTCTAAAGTAAAATCTTTTATATGCGCCACATGCGGTAAATTGTTCGCTGCATTGTCAACATTAAAGACGCACATGTTAATACATTCTGGTGAAAAACAATTTAAGTGCCCCAGCTGCGTTAAATGCTTCTTTTTAAAAGCAAATTTAATATCTCATATGCGACGCCACTCGGGTGAAAAGCCGTATATATGTTCCACATGTGGAAAATGCTTTGCTCTCATGTCAACATTAAAGACTCATACACGTACTCACTCGGGTGAAAAACCTTTTACGTGTTCCGTTTGCAGTAAAGGTTTTTCTCGTAAACCAATTTTGCGTACTCATATGCTGTCTCACTCCGGCGTAAGACCTTTTTCATGTTCCACTTGCAGCAAAAGCTTTTTTGAAATGAAAACCCTAACAAAACATATGTTGACTCATTCCGGTGACAAACCATTCCAATGTTCAGTTTGTCCTAAATCATTTACGAAAAAAGAGAATCTAAGAATTCATACGCGATGGCACTCTGGGGAAAAACCTTTCGCGTGTTCCACTTGTGGTAAACGTTTCATTAGAAAGGAAAGCTTAAATACCCACGTTCTTTGCCATTCTACTGAAAAACCTTTTATATGTTCCACTTGTGGTAAAACATTTATTAGAAAAGAAAGTTTAAATACTCATATGTTATGGCACTCTGGCGAAAAACCTCACGTGTGCTCTACATGTGGTAAATCATTTGTTCAGAAGGAATATTTGAAACACCACATGCGAATTCATTCTGGTGAAAAACCATTCACTTGTTTTACCTGCAATAAAAGTTTTCTTCAGAAAATGGCTTTGACTCGCCACATGTTGACTCACTCTGGTGACAAACCGTTTAAGTGTTCGAGTTGTGAAAAATGCTTCACGCAGAAGGCAAATTTAAATTCACACATGCGACTTCATTCGGGAGAAAAGCCATTTAAATGTTTCTGTGGTAAATGTTTTTCAGTGTTGTCAACACTCAAACAACATATGCTGACTCATTCGGGTGAAAAACCTTTTACTTGTTCAGTATGTGGTTTAAGTTTCTCTCGAAAGTCTCAATTAAAAAGCCACATGAATACGCATACTGGAGAAAAACCCTTTTATTGTTCCATTTGCAATAAAAACTTTTCACAAAAATCGCTTTTGAGTAAGCATCTACTCACTCACCCCCTTATCTCTAAATTACGGGAGAACATGTTCTAGAAAACATTTGTATTCCTCACCACTTACTAAACCAAATTAATTTTACTTTTGAAGTCACAAGTTTAAAACCGTTAAAATTATTTTTTTCTGATTTATTTCGTATTGTGTAGACTCAACTACATAACATTTTTATAAAATAAGTGTCGAAGCCGTACTGCAGTTATTATATATTTCTAATCTTATTACAAAGTACAAATTATTGACGAATATAGCCTTATTATAATATTTAAAATTACAAAATGGTGCGTGTCAGCTCCGACGCGCGACTGGAGTTTAAAGAAAATATATGTTAACAGTGTAAATGGAATAAGAAATAGAAAAGACCGAGGAAAAGTTGACACGGTCAAGTCAATCAAATATTAAACATCAACCACGTGAAGAGTCTAGAGAAATCAACGTGTTGAATGTTAAGAAATCAAAAGAAGTATGCCAGGAAATAAAAGTGTGGCGGTCCACTCCTTGCACTCAAATATATCAAGTATATATATTATTATGAACTCAATTATTGTTACTAAATTTTAATAATTGACATCTATAGTATGTATTTACACCTGCCATGTGAAAGTTTTAAAGAACTCGCTTCTGCAGTACACATATTAAAATTAGAATGATACAGAGATTAGAAGGTCCCCTGCGCAAGAGTGACACACAAAATTGTGAAGCGTTCCATAGGTTGTTACGTCGCGCGGATGGGCAACATAACGACTTCACTTATTGTTAATACTCGGTTTCTCTACCCATGTAATTTTAATTATATATACAAATCGATTCTTTAACGAGTAAACTCCAAAAACCCGCTGAACAATATGTAATACCAGCATATTTATTGTATTGTGTTTTTTTTTTTACAATAATTATTCTCGATTTATGCAAAATTGATAACCTCAAAATGAAATAATTACCTCACTTGTCTCTGGAGAGAAAACAATGAATAGATTTGTAAGCACTTTTTTATCTCAGTAAATACCTCTCAATATTTTAAAACAACATTTTTGCATTTGTTCTCGTTTTATAAACGTCCAATTACATTATAGATCAAATAGGATAGCATAGTATTCATTTGAAAATATTTACACTTGCATGACATAAAACACGTCTTTAGAATTAAGACATCACGTAAAGTCAAGGTATATAGAATAATATGGTAAGATATTGCGCACGTAGCATGCTATCCCTTTCTAATAATTTGCTGTCAAGTGACGTCATGTGGTGAACTCGAAATCGAAACGAAACTATAAACAAACCTAAATAACTATAAACAAGCTAAATCAAATGGAGTTGATTTGCCATATCCAGTTAAAAATCTTTTTTATCGATGTAAAATGTTTTTCAAAATAAGAACAATGAACTTAAAGCTCATTGAAGATGCTAACTCTAAAAAAAGAAAAATAAAAAAAACAATAACTTAAATAAAGAAAACGATTTGTCATAATTTATTTAATACAATTACAAAAACTTCTTTTAATTAGACGAATTAAATAAACAAAGAAAAATTCCATACCCAATGTATAAATATATACTCAACTCATACTACACAACCTAATGCTTGGGTCTCCACGTGACGTAGCTGCGCAGTAGATGTCAAAAATAAAACGCGGAATATCTTACCATATTTATTCTATATACCTTGACGTAAAGTGTACGATGAAATGAAGTAGACTATACATTTATATTGAGTAATAAGTTAAGCGACGAAAGAAACAATATTGTCTGATTACTGATAAGAAGGAATATACGTTTGTTGTTTGATGGCGTGTTGATAATGAATTTTTGAAATCGAAAAGAGCATGAAAATCTAGCGACCGGCATATTATGTATTCGATACAAGTAGTCTTGAAGAGTGAAACACAGCAATACATTTGTTTGTTTTTGGTGTAATTTAATAAAAATATATTAATTCAATAATAAAATAAATCTTGCGATCTTGAGAATTTTATTTTACCCTTCACTTTCCCTTCCCATATCAATCCTTGAATTTCACATTAGTAACAATAAATAGCCATAAACATACGTTACTTAATATTTGAGTTTTTAATTATATTAAAACGGATTTAATAGGTAATAAATTTTTGTACGGAATCCGACCTGCGTCATTTTTTTTTATTACTGAAATAAATAGATCATTCGGGTGACAAGGACTCCAAAACATAATAAAAATAGTGGAAAAAAGGGTTTGAGATTTTGCTTAAATAAATGTAATTAATGCAATAGTTTTATTTATTCAATCTAAGAGTAGTAAGCAATATTTTAATATATGATTATGTCTAGTCATTTGAAAGCTGTCGGATCAAAACGGCCCTACATTTAATTCAACATGTGGTATACGGAGATTTCGAGACGGCATTGTGGCAGGCCGGCGGTAAGCCCTTGGATAACCCTTGTAATATAACTCTGCGGAAGGCAGGTCGACGAAAACCTGCAATCCTCGATACAGAACCTCCTTATGTAAGGATAATGCCAAAGAATTTCCGAACAGCGGATAACTCTCTCTTTGTCCGAGAGGTAGGCCGCCGGTAACCTAGTACCCTGGATAAAACTCCCGGTGTGAATATGGAGCCAGCGAACGAGAGATCTTCGTAGGGCAAAACCGATAAAACTCTATTGGCCATCCCTGAATCTGCATTCCAGGGCTGATAACATGACTAGAAAGTACAGCCAATGCTGTCTCGAAATCACTGGCCGTAACGTTGAATTAAATGGGGGCCGATTTAATCTGACAGCTGTCAAATGTCAAAAAATTGTAAAAAAATCGCGACTTTTTCCAAACAATTAACGAATATAAACACAATTTTACTAATATTGCTAGTACTTTAGAAATGTGGAAAATACGACAGCATATTCTTTGAAAATGTTATATGGAGAATTTTCATTGACAAAAGGTTAGGCAGCAAAATACATATAACAGCACTACGGAAACACAAATGTATTACATTGAAATGTTTGTAACACGTATATAAAGAATAATGCAATCATAAGGGTATTTTACATTAAAAGTGTACCATTTTAGGCGTATTTATACAAAAAAAAATTTCCCTGCAAACCAATGCCGTCTTGAAAATATTTACCAGTACGTCGGCGCCATAAACAATATTTGCAACATGGCGATTTACGGGACCGTGTGTACTGCTATATCAGTATTGTAATCCATGAAGTTACTATGCGTTTCCTGCCGTGATCTCATTTTATTTCGATTATAAATGTGAAATTAATGGAAAATAAGATTGCGATTGTATTATTACTTCTTATATACGTGTTACAAACATTTTAATACAGTTTTCGCAGTGCTGGTATATCAATTTTGTTGCCTAACCGCTCCAGAATAAATACTCTACACAACGTTTTCAAAGAATGTGATGTAGAAACTTCCCCAATTGTAAATCACCAACAGTATTAATCAAATATCATTGTTTAGTGTTTATGTTTATCAATTGTTTCGAAAAAGTCGCATTATTTTGACATTGACAGCTATCAGATCAGATCGGCCCCACATTTAATTCAACATTACGGCCTGGTTAACAGTCGCCACGGATTTGCTGCAAACGTAAGAGTGCCTGGATAGGAGTCAATACACAGTTCGCTTGTGATCACGTCCTGTGGCGCGGAGCGTATAGTGTGGCCGGTCCCATAGTGCGCCATATGTTGGTTCGCCGGGTGCTCATTTTGACTCCTAGTCTGGCACTTCGGCGTGACCGTACCCTAAACTTACCTTCCCCACCTACTATAACAAGTTTTCATTATTGGTAGCTGGTTATTAAATGAAAAACTAGTATCAGTTTTCAATACAATATTTATTCCACTAGTCTTAGCAAAAAAATGGCTTAACTAACATTGACATCACAACACAAAACACTACTCGTTTATCATTATATAAAATTAAGCATTACATAAATCACTAATTATTGCTCAGTACAATGGAGTTTGAAAACAAAAAAAAAACTGGCACTAGCCATAAAGGCCAGCAGAGAGGCTTGAAGATCACATGGTCATTACCATCTTGGAGAGATTGCTAACATGGCCAAAAATACTTAAAACAAATAGCCTTTCTTAAAAAATGATTATATAAATAAATTAACTAATCAATCCATATAATTAAGTGGCCATTTTAATCTCAGGTGTAACTTTGCATTGTAAATGCAAACGATCAAAATATCTTACATGACTTAATGTGAAACACGTCATTCGCATAAAATATAATAAAACTTTTAGAAAACACACTTTTTCATTCATATTAAATATTTAATATGATGTTTTAAATAATTGTTCAAGTAGCTATAAAAAACCTATATGGCCTGTTGAGAATACAAAGTCTCCATTTGAACCGAAGGAAATAACGCTTATACTTTTACAGAGAAGACCCGACGATCTATTGCAAACATATTTTCTAATATGCTTTCGCAATCTACTCACGTCAGATAGGTATGAATTAATTATATTTATGTATACAAAACGACACTCTGAGATATATATTTCATACAAACGAAAGATTGTTCAAAAACCTTATAAAATAATTATTTATTACAATTAGTTTCGATCATATTACATTTGTTATTAGTTTAATTACATTTATTATTAGAACTTTACATATATTTTACAAAATAATTTAAGATAGGGGGGAAAAACAAATCGATTTACGAGAATTGGTGAAAAAAAACTTATATTTAACATAGTTTTCCAACCAGTCTGTGTTAATACTAATTTAATAAACAGTACTTTTACCGACGTTAACTGTTGTAGTTAAGTACGAATATTTAAATACTAGTAAGTAAAATTTTGCTAGAGTACTTTAATTCAAGAGACATATTTTTCGAGGGACATAGACAATTTTCGTCAAATCCAAATAAATCACTAGTGATAAAATGAAAACGGTTTATCACCAGAATGTGTACGAATGTGTTTACTTAAAAATGACTTTTGAGTAAAACTTTTATTGCAAATAGTACACGAAAATATGTTGTCACCTGAGTGAGAAAGCGCGTGACTACTTAGCTGTGATTTCCTAGAAAAACACTTGTTGCAGAGCGTACAAGAGAAAGGCTTCTCACCAGAATGAGTGAGCATGTGTTGTTTTAAGGTAAACAATAAAGTGAAACATTTACCACAGGTAGTGCAAGAGAACGGCTTTTCGCCAGAATGGCATCGCATGTGGGTTTTTAAATTTACCTTTTGAGTAAAACATTTATTACAGCTAGGACACATAAAAGGTTTCTCACCAGAATGAGTTAATAAATGAAGTTTCAAATTCACATTCTGACTGAAACCTTTTTGGCAAGTTGGGCATTTAAAAGGTTTTTCGCCCGAGTGAGTGCGCATGTGGACTTTTAAACTTGTCTTCTGAGCGAAACATTTTCCACATGTAGAACAAATAAATTCTTTTTCACCTGAATGTGTTTTCATGTGCGTATTCAACGTTTCCTTCTTAGTGAAACATTTACCACAAGTAGAACAAGTAAATGGTTTTTCACCCGTGTGTAATCTGAGGTGGTTGATTAAGCTCTCCTTCTTAGTAAAACATTTCAAACAAATAGAACAACGGAAAGGTTTTAAACCAGAATGTGTAATCTTGTGTTTAGCTAACGATTTTTCCAAGAAAAAGCTTTTATTGCAAATGTTACATGAAAAGGGTGTTTCACCAGAGTGAGACAACATATGCCCACTTAAATTTGTCTTACGAGTAAAACCTTTATTGCATATGGAACAAGCAAAAGGTTTCTTACCAGAATGAGTTCGTTCGTGAGTTTTCAATGTTGAAACCTGAGAGAAGCTTTTATCACAGATCGAACAAGTATAAGGTTTTTCACCGGAGTGACATCGCATATGAGTGATTAAATTTATCTTCTGGGTGAAACACTTTTCGCAAGTGGTACATTTAAACGGTTTTTCGCGAGTTATTTTTTGTTCACTCAAAGGGGGTTTCTGAGTAACGTTTTTATCAACACTAGGCTGAACAGCAATATCTTTAAAAACGGGAGGTTTCTCTGTTAAATTAATATCGTTCTTTATTTCGTCTATTTTATTAGCAGGAGTAAATTTTTCGTCTATTAAAGGTACTTCATGTGAAAAGATCTTTTCATTGTTAGGAGGCAGAAATGTTAGATTATTAGAAAAAGTGTGAACTTCTTTAGATGGAGCAGCTTTTTCTGCAAAAACTTTATCGCTGTTAAAATTATGAAACGGCGTTTCGCTAGGAGTGAATTTTTGCTCACTCAAAGAAGATGCTTGAATAAAATTTTTATTATTTTCAGAACACTCAAATAATTTATTATCGGGTTGAGGGAGAATATCTTTGATTATAAGTGGCTTTTCTATGGAGTATTTATCACTAATAGAACAAGGAATCGAATTGTTGTCAGAATGAGACATTGAATCGTCACTCAAAAGCGGAGTGTCGTCGAAGAAATCATGTTTGGGAGAAGACTTCTCGCCAGAATGTGTTAGAATGTGTTCGCTCAAATCTGACTTCTGAGCGAAATTCTTTTTGCAAATGGTACAAGTAAATGGGTTGTCAGAAGAATGTGAGAGCATGTGACTAATTAATTGAGATTTACGAGAATAACCCTTACTGCATATTAAGCAGGTGAATGGTTTCTCTTCTGAGTGAGTTTGCATGTGCCGCTTTAATGTTGACATCAGTGTAAAACATTTACCACAAGTAGAACAGGTAAAAGGTTTATCCTCAGTCTGATATCTCATAGGAGGATTTGCGTTGACCTTAGGTTCAAAAGGCTTATCATTATTAAAACGTTGAAACGGTAGTTCACTAGAATGGCTGAGAACGTGGTCATTCAAAAGAGACTTTTGAGTGAAATGTTTACTGCAGATGGTGCATGAAAATAAACTATCACTGGGATGAGTCAACATGTGACTGTTTAATTGAGACTTTCGAGAGAAACCCTGACTGCAGATCGGACACGTGAAAGGTTTTTCACCAGAATGAGTAAGCATGTGCTGTTTTAATGTAAACATCAACGTAAAACATTTGCCACAAGACGTACATGTAAAGGGTTTTTCTCCAGAATGACACCGCATGTGAGTATTTAAATTAGCTTTTTGAGAGAAACATTTATAACAACTGGGACACTTGAAGCGCTTTACACCAGTATGCGTTAGCATGTGTGTAGAAAGAGCCGATTTCTGAATAAAACTCTTGTTACAAGTGGAACAAGCGTATGGTTTTTCGCCAGTGTGTGTTCGTATATGCAGTTTGAGATTTGTGATATTGGCAAAAGATTTACCGCATGTCGAGCATATAAATAATTTTTCCCCCGAGTGACTACGTATATGTGTGTTTAAACTCTCCTTCTTAATGAAAGATTTGTCGCAAGTGGGGCAGGCGTATGGTTTATCACCCGAGTGCCATCGCATGTGGTTATTTAAGCTCTCCTTCTTAGAAAAACTTTTAATGCAAATGGTACAATGAAACGGTTTTTCACCAGAATGAGTAGCCATGTGTTTAGATAATGATTTTCCCAGAAAAAAACTTTTATCACAGATAGAACATGAAAACGGCCTTACTCCAGAGTGAGATAGCATGTGGTTGCGCAAAATTCCCTTTCGAGAAAAACCCCTACTGCATACAGAGCATGTAAATGGTTTTTCACCCGAATGAGTGCGCTCGTGAGTTTTTAGTGTTGACATTAAAGCGAATCCTTTGCCACACGTTGAGCAAGTAAATGGCTTTTCGCCAGAGTGACACCTCATATGAGTAATTAAATTTACCTTTTGAGTAAAACACTTAAAACAAGTAGAACACTTGAACGGTTTTTCATCCGAGTGCGTCCGCATGTGTTGTTTTAACGATGACATCAGAGTGTAACTTTTGCCACAGGTCGAACACGTAAACGATTTTTCACCGGAATGACTCTTTTTGTGTGTTTTCAAATCGAATTTCTTAGCGAAACATTTATTGCACTTGGAACATTGAAACTGTTTATCACCCGAATGAGTTCGCATGTGTTGTTTTAATTTAGAACTAGTTTTGTAATTCTTGTGACACTCGCTACACCCAAATGCCTTTATTCGCTTTCTCGTCTTGAAAACGTTGCCTTCAGATAAAAAGTTATCTTGATCGTCAGCATAAATTTTAACGGAGGTTTCTTTTTTAATTTTACTCTTCGACTCGTCTTTAACACTTGAGCCGATATTGTCACTTCTGCGACGACTTCTACCGTGTGAAGAACTGCCCGGTTCAAGTTTTAGTTCAACTTTCAAATCTGCATCTTGATCGGAGTCAAGATAGTGTTCTCCATAACTAGAAAGCGAAGATATCACTTTGTTCTTTAAACAAAACTCGCCCGGCTCTTGTTTTAGTTCGTGCAATGAACCGGGAGTTTGATGTGAATCACTGGAGTATTTTTGATTGTTGCTAATCGCTGAACCTTGTTCGAATTTCACTACGACGACATCTAAAGGGTCAAGCAGTTCCACCATCGCTTCTTCTGCTCGGTTACGAGACCTTCCTTTACGATTTCGAGACATGCCCGTTTTTTGTTTTAGATCGTACATTCCAATTTTCTGCTCTGAAAGAAATTTGACTCTATGTAAATAAATGTAATAAATTCATAAAATATTATCGAAAAATTATTCAATTCATTGTGGCATTCTCAAATGTTTATAAACATACAATAAAGTGATACACTTAGTAGGTCATACGAACTTCGTTAGCTGCTCATAAAACATGAATTAAATGCGCGTAAAAAGCATTCCAATTGAAAAGGGGGCGATTTATACAATATTTGAGTTATGTTTATACTGTTAAATAACTTAATTTAGTAAGTTTACGGCCAACTATGCTTATAACCTAGAATTAGCGTTGGCTTGTTTTGCAAAGTAAAAATTACCTCGGTGTTCTTGATTTCAAATGGCCGTAATGAAACCAATTATATAATGCAATGTTTTTAGCTATAATACATGTTTTTACTTATTAAATAGCACTGTAAAAGCGAATTCAAGGGTGTGAACTCATAAACGTCAAACGTCAAAAGCAAATGGATTGCACCATAGACACTCATAACAAGCTCACATAAATAAACTTTGACCATAGAGAACATTTTAGATAATGTGTATATATTTAAATAACTTAGACGTTAGCTCAACTTATCTTTTTTTTTTCAATTAAACATTATCGTAAGATATTATTTCTTACCTCCAGTCAACTTATTAGCTGATAGATAATTTGTAATGTTAACCATTCTTAGTTTTTGTCTCAATGCTTGACATCTCGCCTTTTATAACTGTAAAAATTAAGATATTGAATAAACGATCAATTAAAATATTGAATTGCCGATAAATAAAATATTGGGAAGATTACATATCTGATCCCAAGGGAAAAAATCATCTGCACCGTCCACGTGGCCTGTAAACTGGATCAGATGCTATTTCTACCAAATCATCACCCTAACATCATGATGAAGGACGGAAATGTATAATAAATATTAATAAATAAATATTAATTCTTATTCCTTTGGCTTGTAAATTGTTATGGACCCACACAACATATGGTATTGCTAGATTTACTTGTAAAAAGCCTTTCAATATATCCGGCAATCAAAAGAATCTTATATTCAAATCTCTTTAATTTATGTTACTAAATAAAATTGAATATGGTTAATTTTAAGATGCCCGTTTCTTTTAGTCCAAAGACTGTTATTCATTAGTTTTATATAGAATTCCCCTTGCCATTTTCATCATAGCTTTAAACTGTTGTAGATGATTTTTGTGCAAGATCATTATATCAATTTATATAAATGATTTATTAACTTAACCAAATTATTATTTAATATGTAATTGGTCCCAACCACAACAGGTTCGTAAGACGATCCCCTGACGAATCACAAGATCGTTTTTAGGCATTAACAAATGATAGAACGGAAAGCGAAAAAAATAAAAGTTATTCTTTCTCCATTGAATATTTTTCTTTTTTCTTTGTTTCCTCGTAACTGAGGGTCGTAATCCATGAACCTTTCTGTTCTCCACATCCCTTAATTCTGGGTCACACCACCGCGCAGGAGATCTGCCTCCACTTCTTTTGCCTGGAAGGCTTCTTTTGATAATATTTTTTTCCAGGTTACCGAGATTTCTCCTGGCAATTTGACCAACACGTTTCCTCCCCGTGATCATCTATGGCCTGAATCCATTACGCTAACTGCGAATACGGTACATAAACTAAAATGTGCACAAAGGTCCATGGAAAGAAAAATGTTAGGCGTATGTCGCGAAGAAATAAGACGTCGAACAAAAGTCATAGACATAATGGACCTTGTCGCTAAGCAGAAATGGCAGTGGGCATCAAGTCGCCAGACAGAGAACAGAGCGATGGGCACCCAGAGTCTTCAAATGGAGACCATGGGATAGAAAAAGAGGAGTGGGTCGACCCCAAAAAAGATGGCCCGACGACATTGTTCCTGTCGCGGGTAGAATGTGGCAAAGAAAAGCCCAAGATAGAGTGGAGTGGAAGAAAATGGAGGAGGCTTATATCCAGCAGTGGAGAGATGGCTGAAGAAGAATTTGACCAAAGATACTCAATAGAAAGCATCTCTGTCCTGCGTCACTTGGAACACGTTATAAACTCTGTTTATTCCTGTCCACTCCTTTGTGTGTACCGCGGGACATTGAGGGAGGGTAGCGTAGCTTAAATGTGGTCTGGGCTCCCCTTGGTTGCAATATGTATGTATATAATATATATATGTATATATGAATGTAGTATATGTATATATGTATATATGTATATAATATGTATGTATGTATGTAATATGTAATATATAATATATGTATATATGTATATATATAATATATAATAATATTGTAGAATGAGATATATATATATATATATATATATATATATATATTTTTTTTTAACGTAAGTCCCGCATGGACGGGGGACGGGCCTAGGGAGTGCACGAGTGAAGCTGACGAAGGCGCCGCTGCGCCTATAACAGCTTCGGGTAAGCGGAGGGAGCCCTCTATGGCTCGGCCATATTATGTCCACTCCTTTGCCTGCCACTGCACACTGCCCGCATTTGCCTCCTTTGATCCTTACCTGACCTCTCGCAGCTCGTACTCCCATAGAAGCCCAGAAGCCCGGCTTGCGTAAGAAATTTTGAATCAAAACCCCCAAATCTAAGCATCAACCCACTAAATCACCTTCCAACACTGTTCCCATCAGACGTAAGAAGAATAGCCACAAGAGCTGAACCTCTGTAAGCTAGAAGAGGTTGTGGGACTGGGAGGATTAATCCCACCCCCCCTACCTAACCTATGGCGCTAGTATGCTGGCAGCAGCATAGCGCCCCCTGAAGACAAGGACCCTGTCTTTGCTCCGGGCTTGTTACCACGTCCTTCGGCCGAGCGACACGCGTCCGCTCGAACGCTCTCGCACTATCTATTGTTATACACTTGTCTGTGCCGAAATAAATAACTGTGTACCAACCAACCTCTGACTTTTCACTTGCACACCGAACCACCTCACACTACAAGGTTTTGATTCAAAATTACTTACGCAAGCCGGGTTTCTGGGCTTCTATAGGAGTACCGCCTCTGCTCCCGTTATGTACATGTAGATAGTTTTCAGTAGCTCTGTTTTTGAATTTTATTTTTCTGTGTTGTATTTATTAAATAAATTTACATTTCGGCGGGCCATAGAGGAAATGGGTAGTTTAAATGTGGTCTGGGTCCCTCTTGTTTTATTTTTTATCACAAAACCTCAGTAACGTAAGTCCCGCATGGACGAGGAACGGGCCTAGGGATTGATAGAGCGAAGCTGACGAAAGGCGACGTCCGCCTATAACAGCTTCGGGAAAGCGGTGGGACTCCTGTAAGTTCCTATGACTTAAAAAAAAAAAGTCCACTTCTTTATATTTCGCAGCCAGGACAACGGCTTACATCACATCACATCACATCTCAATAATTCAAATGGGATAAAGTAAAACAATAATTCATTATATAACTTTATTTTAATATATTTTTATAGTGAGAGAATGACAATCGAAAATTGAGATTCATCGTTAAATATTATTTTGTAAGTACACAAATTTAATTCTACTAGATACGATTCACAGTTGTACATTTTTATTGCATGAGATTACACACTTGTAATACTTTGATACGTTGCGACCTTACATAATTATTTAATTAAAAAATAAATCGTTCAACTAGGTCAGTGGTTCCCAAACTATTTTGTCCCCTAGACCCCCTGCTGATTTATTTTATTTTGTGCAGGCCCTCTACTTTCGTAATATTGTTTTTTTTTACAAATTCACCTATAAATGAGTTTTTGAAGCTGACATAGAGCAAAATGAAGGCCAATAGAAAAAATTATCTGAAATTCGTTGTCGACCTTTTTTTTGCTCATTTGGAAAAATCGAATGTCGCAGCTGGCCCGATTTTCACGAATGATAAAATAAGGTCAACAAACGAAAAATATATGTTTTTATTTATTATAACTTCCATAGAAATAAAAATGTGTCGCAATTTTTTTATTTTATACTAAACCATGCGCGGACCCCCTGACGTTGTTCAGGGAACCCCAAATCAATTTTGATTTTCCAGGGACCCCCTAAATGATCCCAGAGATCCCTGGGGGTCCGTAAGGACCACTTTGGGAACCACTGAACTAGGTGATACTATAATGAAAAAAAAAAACTAAATAACTAACCATCACGCCGTCTCCCCGTCACACCCTGTCACACTTTAACCGAGGCGGTAATCCATCCTTCTCTTTTCGCCCCGCGGGAGACGCGGTGTGATGGGTTGCGAACCTCATCGCCACCAATAGGCCTCTACCGCGCTCACTTCGATCATCCAACATCCACAAAATAAATCTAAAACAAATAATATAAAATACTATGATTTAAAATAAAATACAAAATAAAAATAATTTAACACATAATGTTAATAAATAATGGAAAGAAAGTAAATTAACTAACTAACTAACCATCACGCCGCGAAGGGGTAGGCAAAAATAATGAACCGCCACACTGTTCCTTCCTAACATTATTCTCTCACTTTCTCAACATTCATACATCGTGTCATGCACGCACGTCGATTTCTCCGACTCATCGCGTGGCCACATTCAATATTTTGTTTATTTGATCGTGCCACGTTTTCCTCGGTCTTCCTCTGTTTCCAGTCCCGTTTAAATCGCTAACATATACTTGTTTACCCATTCATTCTCTATATGTATCCAAACCATCGTAATTCTTCTTTTATTATTTTGTTAAATAAAACTTTCATTCGCACTACATTCATTTCTTATATTTTCATTCAACACACTCAGATTTTCTACACAATCGTCTAAGATATCTAGTTTCCAATGCATTTAACCACCCTACGTGTTTGAACGTACGTGATACGTTCACTGTGACTGTACCATTCTGCGCTATCCCGTATCACGTACGCGCTTGAGAAAAAGTCATGTACCTAAAATGTACAAACTGTTAGAGATACGCGCGTGTGCCAACAACACTCGAGTACAAGTCTTCATAAATATGATAGTTTTACAAGGGGCAGGCGAGGTGTGCGGCCGAGTATTTGACGTTTCGTAATTTAAAAAAATTAAATTAATATTATACATAATTAAATTTCAAACCTGCTTGTTTTTGCACGTTTCTCGGAAAATAACCTGAAGGTAGGGCGGTTAATCCATTTTCACATTTATTTTGCCAGTTCCATGCTTCACTTTATTGCCTGCCCCAATCCTTCTCTCAATATCCCTCTCCAATCGCACATTATTTTAAAACCTACTACTTGAATATACAAATTAGTAAAGAAAGTCGAAATTCTAATTTGGAAAATTACGGTGTTTTTTAGAGGTATACGAGTACAATACATATTCAAAATTAAAGAAAAAAAACATTAAAATAATGTTAATGACTATGATATTAGCTTTATTTAATAGATAATTTTATGCCAGATTGTTTAAATATGATTTCGGGCATATGAGCGCCACGGCTAGCTCGAATGAAGCGTAATCGTGAAATCCAATTTTCGACAATTGTCGTATTTGTAGATGCGTATTATCCACTAGAGTGTACGTGGTGCGAAAACGATCCATAGTCTTCCGAATAACCGAACCAAACAAACAAACAAACCACCACGCCGTTTCCCCGCAGAGGTAGGCAGAGAGAATGGACGGCCACACTACTCATACAACGAGTTATACACGCACGTCGATTCCTAACATGACCAACCTTTAAAATTTGATTTATTTGGTCATGCCATGTTTTCCTCGGCCTGCCTCGACTCCGTACCCCATTTACATCATTAACGTATACTTTCTTAACCATTCTTTCTACATCCATGCGTTCCATATGTCCGAACCAACGCAGCGATCCTTTCATAATTGCGAACCGAATCATGATTTTAAAAATAAATTTGCACAATTTGCAAACGCTGTTCTGACGTCAGTCTATTCATGGTAAAATGGCAAAACGTACTGACTACAAATCAACCGTCAACTGTCAAATTGACAGTCTTTAGAAACAATGTTGGCAGTTTAAAAACCAAACCTCTAAAAAAACACCTTATACTTTTGTTTTTTTCTCATACAACTTACGTTTCTGAGATCTTTACAGTTTAACATGTAATTCAATTAATAATCATTCACTATGAAGATTGTAACTGTAATGATCTCTAAAACAAAAATAAATAAAAATATTGATTCAAACAAAATATGATCACATCTTGCCTTACATAGGAAACCAGATGGAAGAAGAATGCTTACATGATCCCACAGGATATGGAAAGACAGATGGGATTTTACATCGCAAGAGACAGTAAACTCTGCACAAACAAGCCATAGCGGTTTCCAACTAAGAAAAAGACAAAATATAATATTATATGATCAAACATCAGCCATTATTCTCCCACGTAATTTAGTAAAACAATAACAATTAACCTAATATATCATAATATACAAAGACTTAAGAAAGAGATCACATTTTGTATTATATTTATTACAATTTCCATTTCATTAACGAGAATTAATTGAAAGAGAAGAGGAAGAAGACTAGGAATGATTTATGTTGGTATATTAATTTAATAACTTTGACAGATGTCTTATAATTTAATACAAAAAACATGTATTTCTAAGATCGATAGCATAATAACATTTTTATTTTTGTGAAGTGTTAAAAATCATAAATGAATCAAGAATTTCAATATGAAAACAGAGAAAAAAATTATAAAGCATATACAACAACAACATACCATCACGCCGTTTCGCAGCAGGGGTAGGCAGAGAGAATGGACCGCCGCACTACTCTATCCTGGCACACCTCTCTAGTTTCCTCCACATTCATACAGCGAGTCAGGTCGATTCTTCCGACTTCTAACATGGCCAACCTTTAAAATTTGATTAATTTGGTCGACTCCGTACTCCATTTACATCATTAATTTATACTTTCTTAACCATTCTTTCTCCATCCATGCGCTCCATGTCCGAACCAACGCAGCGATCCTTTCATAATTTTGTTCATAATACCTTCTTCCGCTCTTTCCTTGTATCGGTATTTGAGATTCTGACGTATATCGTACTACCACACATACGTCTTAAGGACCTAATCTCTACCGCATTTATTCTGCTCTCATCCTTCTTCTGCCAGTTGCATGCTTCGCTTCCATACATATATGGAAGAATTATTGCCTTCACCGGTTTCTATCGGAGCTTCATACAAATTTTGCGTGGTACGTTATGAAGTATTTGGTACGTTATGAAGTGGTACGTTGTAGTAGCTGCGCGAAGAGACTAAGAGGTAGACAAATAAAAAGATGGGCGGCTTGCGTGGAAGAAGAATGGGAACAATTAGAAAGATCTGGAGAATGAAGAGAGATGGCCAGGGACAGAAGCCAGTGGAGAACAGTCAATACAAACTTTTTTTAAAGATGCGAACTACATACTATGTAGAAATTTGCCTGTTTTGAATTGTTAGAACATTATCAAATATATTTTTATAATGCCAGAGCAAGGCAAAACATGTCACATATATAAATTATTATATAACTTAAAGAAACCCGAAAGGCAGCAGAAAGTAAGCTGCAATCTCTGGCGCTCTAAAATTCACAATATGGAAAAACAAAGACATGCCTATTAAGAATATGATGAGAATCATATGGCGTCGAAGCAAGGGCAGACACAGTAAGGGCCAAACAAGTTTTGAAGACTTCCGAAATGAAGACACTGAGGACGATAGCAGGCAAGAAACTATAGATCGCGCGAGGAACACCCGAATAAGAGAGATTTGTGAAGTTGAATATATTATAAGATGGAGCAGACAGCGAAAAGACTCCCCTATATTGCATTGTATAATCAGCCTCATGGGACTCATCCTCGTGGAAAACCTCCTAAAAGATGGAAGGACAGCTGAGAGTCTACCTCACAGGAAGAGCAACACTCTGGAGAACAGACCACATAGGTCTACAACAAGAAAGAAGAAGATAGAAAACCAACATATCACAAATACATTAAAAACAATGAAATGAAACAAAACAGACTACCTATATATTATCAAAATATTTTTCACAGCATAGCCTTTGCCTAGTATGGCAATTATAGATGATATTAATGTACAAAGTATAATTGCAAGTAAATTAAGAACTATTAACATTAATTACTTTGCCACATAACAACAACTAAAAATCATTAAATTATTCTCCCACTGCTTAAATACTCCATAGATACATAAAATTAACAACAGTTTTTCGAATATAATATTACTACAGTGATTATAATTGAGGGCTCATCATTACAAAGGTGCCATGTTCAAAAAGGTTTAATATAAAGACCAATAAATGTGCACAAAAGTGTTTGAATAACAGACGTAGTTCCAACTTCGCCCAAAAGATGCCACCCGTGATACGGGTCAAACAATGCCGTCTTGAAAGTAATTACCAGGCCGTAATGTTGAATTAAATGTGGGGCCGGTTTGATCTGACAGCTGTCAAATGTGAAAAAAATCTAAAAATTATCACGATGTAATTTGATTAATATTATTGATACTCTACAAATAGGGAAGATTCTACATCACATTCCTTGAAAATGTTATGTAGAAACTTCAGTTTAGAAAGATTAGGCGGGAAATTGATATACCAGCCCTGCGGAAACACAAATGTATTAAAAATAATACAATCATAGTCGTATTTTACATTAATTTTACATTTATAATCGAAATAAAATGAGACTACGGCACGATACACAGTAACTTCACGGAATAAAACTAATATACAGTCCCATAAATGACCATGTTTAAAATATTTTAAGGTGCTTAGGGCCTGGTAAAAACTTTCAAGACGACATTGATTCACCAGGTTTTAAGCACTACAAACAATGTTTCCAACATAGAGATTTATAGGGCTCTATGAACCGCCTTATCAGATTTGGAATCTATGAAGTTATTATGTGTCTCGTGCCGTGATCCAATTTTATTTAGATTATAAATGTGTAATTAATGTAACATGCGACTACGATTGGGTTATTACTCCTTAAATACGCGTTATAAATATTTTAGTACAATACATCTGTGTTTCCGCAGTGCTAGTATATCAATTTGGATTTCGAGACGGCATTGGCTCATCATTACAAATGTGCCAAGTTCAAAACAGTCTAAAATGAGTTTGTGGTCCCCAATTGGTGTTAAATATAACTACCAATAACTGCACAGATTCAAAGTGATTGCATATAGTGTAGTTCCAACTTCATCCAAAAGATTGCACATGTTACAATAAAGTGTTATTATTTTTTCTTTGTTTTATGTTTAAACCACTAAGCATCTTTCTAACAACCAACCTTCAATTATAAAAAAATACATAAATTAAATATTCATTCAAAAACCGAATATGATGGCAACTTGTTTAATTTGATTCACTCGTGTATTATGGTAATTAGCCTTATTATAAGTCAAAGCTTTCATATCTCTTCTTGGTAATATCCTATCAACGACACTTGTCAATAAGAAACCTTAGATAACACGTTTTAAAAAGATGTTTAATTGGTATATGGAGTTTCACAATAGTAAGGTTAAAGAAGATATTTTATATATCTATGAACATCATGCATATGAACAGACATTACAATTTATTATTTTTGTACACTTTGTGTCTTAATTTAATTATAATTCTGAATCGATGAAGTAATAAAATTTCCTTTTTTTAAATCGGTTAATTATTTATGAAAATACCGTTTATTTAAGAATGATTAAATTAATAAATATTTTAAAATGGAGATATTTTAAAGAGACTTGGAAGATTTAAAAGACAACATGAAAGTCATTTTAAGTATTTGAAGAGTAGACACATTTGATTAATAAAATATTTTAAAATGAGTAACAGCTATTTTAACATTGAACTTTGTAAGAGAACCGATGTAATATGAGCACAGATTGTATAAAAAAAATGTGTTGTATAAATCCATCATCATTTTTTTAAATCATTAATCTGTTTCAAAACATTTTGAGGCCTAAATTTTTGATATAATAAAAGCAATATTTTAGACGTACATACATTTTGAAAAACACATTATATACAAAGACATGAAATGTCGATTGATAATGGTAATTAATGTTAACGGGAAATCTTCGTGATAGTTTCATCAATATTAAACACATGCATTTTGCCAAAGAAACTACGTTGATAGTTGTACTGATATCTTTTTAATGCTTTATGTAATTTCGTAAAGATATTAAATAAACAATTTATAGTTTCTCTCCAAAATGGTAAAGTTCTAAGAATTCGTTATGTGGAGGAACCTTTTATAATAACACACCACTTTTATGTTCAATGTGTTGATTAATCGTATATCTAAAAGCTGCTAAAGATGCTATTCAAATCAAATCAATCTGTGTTCACATTATTCAAGATGCACCTGTACTAAAATATGCATACAAACTGACAGTTGTGACTAATCACTTAAATATCACCATAAAACAAATTATCTATGGTTATTGAAATAATTGGATAATATGTAATATTGTTTATACATATTTATAAATGTTCAATTTATTTAAATACAAAGAGAAAGATGATGCTCTTAAGACACGCAGTGATGAAAGACACTGAGAGATCATCATAACAACATCGAAAAGGCAAATTTTCTAGATATTGTTTCAATAAAAACATTTTTCAACATATTAACAATGTGACTGATCACAATTTTTCAAAATTTTTCAGAACAACACGAGAGGAAGTGCACGCCCAAACGGACTTAAGTTTTTCAGTTTCACGGACTAAGATAAGTCAGTTTTTTCTTGCGCAATGCCTACTCGTGTGTGCTCAGACTAACTTTCTAAACAGTGTAATATAATTAATTGTTTTTCTTAAAAGGAATGAATAAAACGAATTAAATATTTAAATTCAGATGTTTTTTTTTATATTATTAAAATGAAAGCGCTTTTATTATAACTTCCGCCATCTTGTTTAGATGCTTATGGGTTAGTATTATTCCATAGATTTACTTCATCGTTTTGACAGTTGCAAAGACGACATTATTTGAATTTCTGATATTTTTTATACATGCCGTACATTAAATGCGATTCACAATTAATACATTATTTATGTAGAAGTTTTTATAGAGAAAATCTCTCTTAGATTCAAATTTGTGTATAAAATAATGTTACGATTTCATTATTTTACGAAGTTTTTATAGAAAAAATCTCTCTAAGATTGAAATTTATGATTAAATTATATTAAAAATTCATTCCTTTTACGATTTACGAATCTAGTCATTACTGAAAATGAATAATATTATGTCATACAATATTATTTTATCATTAAATTCTATGCGCAGTTAGAAGCGAAGAGACTTTTGCTTGTAAGTGCCAGGAATAAAATAAATATATTTCAATCCAATAACTTTTTTATCGTTCATCATCTCTTCGACCACATCTGCCTACATACGTTTAACATTTATTTCTACTCAAGAACATCCAAAGGCCAATTTTTAATTGCAATCTCAAAGATCGATATCATTGGACCCGAAATAAAAATAAACAAAATGATACATCCAAACATTATTTCACTATCACTGTGTATTTTCAAAGATTGTTTTGAAAAAAAAAAACAGGCGATTGTACAAAACATATTATTCCAATATTCCTTATTCACGCAATTTGTTTGAGAACAAATATATTATAGTTCGAGTAGAAACTGAAACGATAATCTAATGGTAAAAATATATACTCGATTGATGTGCATGAAAGAAGAAATCTAGTGAGACCGAATAAAACGTGGCTTAATCAAATCTGACTTGTGGAGAGTCGACAAAATCAACGTTCGTTTAAGATCCGCTGTGTAAATGTGGTGGAATATGAATATAATGCCAAGAAAGAAGTGTTTAATATTCTGTCTAAATCTCGCTCGGGGATATAGTGAGAAAATTAGTTAGTTATTACTAACCATCACGCCGTCTCCCCGAAGGGGTGGGCAGAAAGAATGGACTGCCATAATTTTCTTTCCTGACATATTTCCCTCGTTTCCTCAACATTCATACATCGTGTCAAGCACGTGCGTCGACTTCTCTGACTCCTCACGTGGCCGACATTCGAGAGACCCATTTTTTAAATTAACGACAATATAAATACACTATTCCAATACGACTTTTAATTTAAACTCTATCTTTATGGTTTTTTTTTACTATAAATTAATTTAGAAGTTTGTGGTACGTATAAAAAGTATAATCAAAGAGTACAAAGAGTAACTATTGCTTTATAATAATAATAATATTTTAAATAAGTGACTGAGAATTTTGGAATAAGCACTGTTTCATAATCCCGGTTTTGCTAAAATCCTTTCATTGTTACATTCGATTAAACACTTTGAAAGAAACTTAAATATTAACATAGAAATTATACAAAAATATTTCGCTTAAGAAACAAATATTGCAAATATTACAAATCTCTGTGTTGTTATAGTATTAAATAAAAATTAAAACAAGCATTATAAAAATAAATTTCTAATTAAAGAAGATTTTATAAATATATTTATAACTAAAAAAAACACTATTCCCTCAATATCCTCCTGACGTCCCTTTACCAGTCATCTTTGTATGTTTTATAATAAAGGTGAAGAACTTGTGGGTTAGAGCAACCGGGTTCTTCTCCTTCATTCTGGGACGATTCGGATTGCAATCTGAAACATAACATTTGTTATTAATGCCAAAAAAACTTTATTAATTTGTGATTGCGCTTTGTTTCACACTATACAACTAGCATTAGTGTAAATATGTTGTGTGTAAACAGGCGCAACAATCTAATGATGTTACAGAAATCCTACGATTAATGGTTATTATGAACTTCTACGATTGTATTGGTTTCAAATTGTCCGTATTTCGTTTTTAATTTGCTAATTTATTAATTAATACGAATGAAAACGTAAGTTTTCCAGAAATTTTATGGGAATGACATGTTTTGCCCTTCTAAGGCATTATCAAATGTGACGAAATTTCAGCTCGTTGCTGATATACTCGTACATTAGTAAATGGAGCAGAATAATTATGGTAATTAACGAAAATATATGTGACTTTAACAAATAATTATTTGGGTAAGTCCAGAAATATTGGAAAGTGTTTCTGGACCTACCCAAATAATAAGGAAAGTATTTACATAATTAGGGGATACTAAATGATATTATATAAATCAAAAATAAGTTATTTGAGGTAGGACGAAATGAAGTGTATCTAAAAAAACATCTTCTTACAAATTGTTTACAAATGATTCAAATTCATTAATTTATTTTATTTCATATTTTACGTTTAAAATTTAACAGAGATATTAATATTACATATTTCTAATAACTTATATATTATTTTATGGAAAACCCAATATTTTATAAATAAAATAGAATGGTGCCGAACTCAAATGAAAATAGAATTAATTTCAAAAGATTCCACAGATTTCTGGCCCAAATTAATAAACCTCCCATTGTCTTGAAATGCTCTCATATCTTACGGAAAGATGAAGAAATTCTCGCGTTTATTTCATGGGGATCTGGGTTTAGTTACATACAAATCTTAAATATAGATAAAAAAAAATTGATATCTGGGTGTGGACTTATGTAGGAAAACGGATGGGGCAAGTAAACAAGGCTGCGGTCATTTCAGGATGCTTGAAGAATTCAATTTGGAAAAACCCTGACACGAAGATCAGCAGCAAAGTGAGAATTTATGAGATTTGTAAGAAATCTATCGTAACATATGGGATCGAGTGCAGGGCGGACACAACAATCACAAAAAACGCGCTCAGAGTGTCAGAAATGAAGACGCTCAGAATATATCTGGCAAGACACTGCAAGAGAGGATAAGAAATACACGGATAAGGGAGATATACGAGATCGAGGACGTCGTTAGGTGGGGAAGGCAAAGAAGAAGATGCTGGTATGCACACGTGAGGAGAATGGATCCATTCAGATTCCCTTTCATTGTGTTACACGGCCAGCCCCAAGGTAGACGACCCCCGGGCAGACCACCAAAGAGATGGATCGACAGCTGGGAGTCGACTTCGCAGGAGGCCAATTCCTCTTAAGAAACAGGCCACTAGGCCTACACTAAGAATAATAATAAGAAGAGAAGATTTTTTATAACCAAGTCTTTTTTTAAATAATTACCTGCGCGCGTCGCTTGATGGCGCGCGCACTGTGGATCACAATATGGTGTCGAGGGTGTCGAATCCCTGCATAACCCTATCGTCCCTGTTGCACCATCTGCTCAGCTCGTCAAGTGACACGCACCCATCCTGGTCGGTGTCGATCAACTGCAAAAGTAATAATAACAACTTAATATAAACTCAGTGTCAATAATGCAGACGTACTACAGAGAGCCGGAGCCAATAGAGATCTGTTATCTTTGAGTTGAATATTTTATTTGATGCCCTGCATTTTATTTGTCAGGGCGGTGTGGACTTTTTTAATTTGGAGTTCTGCGAAGTAATATAGCTTTAGGGTGGCAGAGATTGCCAAAAAGAAGTAAGAAAGAATTTAGAGGGGTTAGAAGAAAGAATATGAAAATAGAAGTGGAGTTCCTGTATATAGGATTCCATGGACAGCTAATAAGCATCCCGAAATTTGCCTTACAACTGAGGGAACCATGGAAAACCTCAGTCGGGACGCGACGTACCTGTAAAAAAACCACATGATATTTGTTTGTTTCTCGCAACCGATCCACCACCGTGGTTGCGAAGTCCACGAATCTGCAGAGTGTATCTTTGTTGCGGAGGATGGCTGGGAGATCTGTGATGTGGATGTCTCTTCTTTGATATTCCTTCTCCAGTTTCCATCTCTCGCGCGTGGAGTTTGAAGGTTAGAAAGGTCTCATATTTGGGTCATGTCCTAAGGGGAGAAAGATATCATATCTTTCAGCTGATAATCATGGGAAAAAAGAGATACATTATTGGGTAAAGTGGAGGGACGTCGGGAGTTGGCAAAAGGCAGTTGCCCTGGCTGCTAAATATAAGAAAATGGACAGGAATGAGCAGAGTTAAGAAACTGTTCCAAGTAGCGCAGGACAGAGATGCTTTTGGAGCACTGCTCGCCAACGTTGGGGGGACCTAACACGGCACCAGAAGAATAAGTTACGTTTTAACACTTTATCTGAGTTTGGTGTGAGTTGCTTTCCATATTTTTAACAACAGGTTATTTAAACTCAATTTTTGTTTACAATTATTAAAGCTTTTAACTCTCATGACATGTGATAGGTAGCTAGTCTATCGTCATGTGTATTTTCACGTGAATTCAACACATGCGGAAACTCAAATGAATAATATCATATTAAAAATTTTGTAACACGTACGAGTATATCTTCTTCTTCTTCTTCTTCTTCTTCTTCTTCTTCTTCTTCCTCGGCCTATTCCCGTCCACTTCTGGACAAAGGCCTCCTCCATTCGCTTCCATGTCGCTCTGTCCCGTGCAGACTGCATCCAGGTTATTCCGACGTGTCTGTTCAGATAATCCTTACACCGTAGTTGCGGTCGCCCTGCACTTCTCTTTGCCGTCCGCGGTCTCCAAGTCAGCAGTCTTTTGTCCATTTTTCATCTGAACTTCTGGCTACGTGACCTGCTCATTGCCATTTTAGAGTCGCCACTCGGTGTACGATGTCAGTGACCTTTGTTTTTTCTCTCACCATATCGTTTCTGACTCTTAGGCTTATTCCTAACATGGCTCTTTCCATGGCTCTTTGGGTCACTCGTTTTTTCTCGGCACTTTTTTTGGACAATGTAATAGTTTCAAGGCCTTAAGTACCAACTGGCAGAACGCAGGCTTCATAGACTTTTCGTTTCAGGTTGATCGGTATTTTCCGGTTTTGAAGGACGTAACACATATTTCCGAAAGCTGCCCAGCTTAGTCCAATTCTTCTTTTTAGCTCTGTGGTTTGGTTATCTCGGCCATAACCAAACACGTATATAAGGACTAATAATACATATTCGAAATCGTATGTTACATTAATTTCACATTTATTATCGAAATAAAATGAGATCACGGCACGAGACACATAGACATCATCAGCCGTCTGTCATCTACTGCTGAATGTAGGCCTCTCCCAAAGCCCGCCACCGCCCCCTATCCATTGCCGCCCCCATCCATCCATATCCAGCAATTTTCTTCAGATCGTCGGTCCAGTGGGCAGAAGGACGTCTAACTCTACGGAATCCTGTACGCGGTCTCCACTCCAGAACCCGTCTTCCCCATCGGCTGTCGGTTCTCCGACAGATATGGCCAGCCCACCGTCACTTCAGCCCGCCTATCCGTAGAGCCACCTCAGTCACCTTGGTTTGTTGTCGAATAAATTCGTTTCTAAATCTGTCCCTCAAGGTTATTCCAAGCATGGCTCTTTCCATGGCGCGCTGGGCAACCTTGAATCTGTAGACTAGACTTTTTATCAATGTCCACGTCTCGGCTCCGTACGTCATGACTAGCAAAACGCACTGGTTGAAAACTTTAGTCTTGAGGCATTGTGGTATTTTGGAAGTGAGAACATGACGTAATTTCCCCAAATAGTACAGGCCTTGTAGCGTGTTTAGACCTTGTAGCGTTTAAAGACACATAGTAACTTCGCGGATTCCAATACCGAGATGGCGATACATACGGCCCCACAAATCTCCATGTTGCAAATATTGTTAATGGCGCTTACGGCCTGTTAAATACTTTCAAGATGGCGTTGCATGAGGCCTCCAGAAACGTGGGTCCCGTATCACTCGCTACTTCTGCTATGCTGGTATGCATATAAGTAGGATATATAATGTAGCGCCATACTAATTTTTTAGGACGGGAAGTTCAACCCTCAATCAGTCATGCGTCATTAACCCTTCGCAAGTCGATTGTACGAGCATGTTCCGAAAGTGAAAGCCTCTCCAAGGTCAAACAAACGACTTTTGTTGCCATTCTGTCTGATATTCTGGCGCAAGAAGCGATCTTCTGGCTAACTGCCAAGGCAGTTGTATAAAGGGAAAGCTAAAATATGTTTTATTGCTTTCTCTGATACTACTTCAAATATATCATCAATTTTTTTATGTAGTACCTAAATAAGAACTGAAAATTAACTAGGATTACTTGCCGTTCTAAAAGTAGGTACTCGTAAAATAGCGGGAAGATAAAACAAATATCTAAAGACACCGTTTATCCAAAGAAATTCACTGCTTTTGATACGAAAGCTACATTTTGGAAAATGTTAACGAAACAAAGTATTTCATAGTCCATTGTTTTGGTCGAAACACTATGATACTTCAACATGATTAACTGTAAAATTTAAAACACTGTTATAATATGAGATGGAAAAATGGAGAAAGATATCGGAAGAAGGGTTGGAGCTGGAAACAAAATAAATGGTGCACTCAAAGTCATTACCGCAAATAGAAATATATCGACTGAAGCCAAGATGGCAGTGCACAATGGAGTTCTAGTACCGACCCTTATGTATGGAAGTGAAGCTCGGAGTTGGCAGAAGAAGGATGAAAGTAAGATAAATGCCGTAGAAATGAGGTCACTAAGGGAGATGGTTTAAACATATGGAACGAATGGACGAGAGACGAATGGTTAAAATGTTGTATACATATGTGAGTGGGAAGAGAAGTCGTGGAAGACCAAGGAAAGCATGGCATAGCCAATTTAATCAAATACTGAAAGGCGGCCATATTCGAAGTCGGAAGAATCGACAATCATGCTTGTTACGATATATGAATGTGGAGGAAGCTAGACAGAGGTATGCCAGGACAAAACGGTGTGGCGATCCTTCCTCTCTGCCTACCCCTCCGGGGAGACGGCGTGATGGTCAGTTTGTTAGTTAGTTAGTTAGTGATATTATAACAGTGTTGTAAATTTAACAGTTAACGTAGTTTTGGGGAGTTGGAGAGGGTTGAAAGACGGTAGAAGTATCAATGTTTATTTTCGATCGCAAGTATCGATATATTAATGGGAACTCGTGATGGAGCGGGATGGACGTCGGCGTAACTTAGCGGGGTGTAGACAGAAGCGGGGTGGAGTCCGGACGGCGAGCAGCTGAGGACGATGTTACGCTGGGCGGTAGTGTCGGTCAGCTGAAAAGAAGTGGATTTGTAGATCGGCGGGAGAGAGTCCGAGATCCCTCGTGACGTAGACTCGATAACGTTGACTCGATAACGTAGACTCGTGTCGGCTAGGAGTCGTAATAAGGACTGACGTGTAGAGTGGTTGGCTGTACGGTTTTTATATTTATTTATTTTAGGTTAACAAACAGCGAATAAGTATATATATATATAAAATACACAAAGAAGTACACAAATATGGCCAATTACATGTTACCACAAATATAAATGAATGAACAGAGTTAACATTATAGACTTATAAAACGAGATTTAACTAAACTAAAATCAAGATAATACTCACTAAGGTAATAGTATAAAAATTAACAAAAATATGATAATAATAATAATACAAGTAAATAATGCAAGTATATGTTTTGCTTCCTTTGTTCCTATTCTACCTGACAACCTCTAGTTACCTTTGTGTATGAACCCGGGCCCTGATTCATCATTTTTTTGCACACGATCCCCTTTCGGTCATCGGCTTCGTTAGGCTGAGAATCTATTGTGTCAGGTGTTCTGATTGTCCATGCAATGTATTTCACCATTGCAATATGCTAGTACAGCAGTCTAAGTTCATTGCCTCCACTCGTGTGGTATCATGTTTTTGAGCTTTGTCCTGCATGGTTTGTTAACCCCACATAGTAATTAAATTTAAAACACCACTTAATAGCCTTAAGTGGGTAAGAAGAATACTCACGTGAAATATCCTTTCCACGTGCTCTCGGGCCGTGGTGGCCTGGACCGAGGGCGCTGTGGATCTGCCCAGCATCTCATATATTGAGGTGACCACGTCAGTCATCTCCGTCTTCGTGATGAGACCGTCTCCGTCCACGTCGTAAAGGGCAAACACCCACTGCAGCTTATCCTGGGTGCTCCCACGGGACACGCGAGAGAGGATACAGAGAAACTCCTGAAATTGAAAACATTAACTTTGTCATTGTTGGCTTTTATTAACAAAATAACATTTGTGGTGTCCTGTAACGAAGTCATGTTGGGTATCAGTTTACGGGACAGACTCAGAAATGAGGACATAAGAGTCAGGACAAAGGTTTCCGATGTTATGAAGATGGCCGCAACCCTCAAGTGGCGATGGGCGGGACATGTCGCTCGCGATCCAGATGAAAAGTGGACAAGGCGACTGCTGTGCTGGTGGCCAAGGACGACAAAACGTGGAGTTGGGCGCCCACAGTTGCGTTGGCGCGACGATGTCCGGAGTGCCTGGATGCGGATCGCTCAGGATAGAAGAGAATGGAAAATGCGAGAGGAGGCCTACGTCCAGGAGTGGACGGTCAATACAGGCTGAAGAAGAAGATGAAGAAGTAGCAGAGTCGGCACTATAAGCTGTGGTTCTATCAGCGTTTCATACAGTTGACCCAAAGGTATTTTACAATTTTGAACCAATATTTCTTTCAGACGATAAATAACACCAAACAGTATACTTAAGTATTATAATAATGAAGCTGTATAATATTACAACCTCTACTATATATAAATATTGAATCTATAGATGCACGAAATGTTATCCAAGCACGTTTATTTTAGGTAAGCAGGTATATTTTTATTCGTGTAATAATGTAATTTCTCTTTTAAGTAGTAAGTAATAACTTATTTTAAACCAATCTGGAGAGAAATCGAAAAAAAAGGGGATCTGAATACGTTAACACAAGGCAGCATTAAGTTTAGAAATTCAACCCCTATTTTTGTGCAGACTCTCATTTGCTTATTTCAACGGAAGTAAAAGTATTTTTTATATGCTCATTTTAATGCAAATAAAAATAAAAGCAATATAAAATACTAGCTTTAAAGTCTTTTGATTCTAGTTTTTATCAAAAGTTAATTTTAATATTTTTTCTTTAACATTTATCTGGAACATACATATTGGCAAGACTAACGAACCAGTCAATCATTGACCAGCAGGGTATCAAGAGTGCTGAGATATTTTGGACACATAGCCCGGAGAGATCAGGACAACCTTGAAAAGCTCATCATCATGGGCAAAGTGGAGGGAAGGCGACCACAAGTACGACCATCGAGCAGCTGGTCCGATCAAATCAGGGATCTGACTGGTCTCACATTAGCTGCAGCCTGGAGACTGACGGGTGACAGAAGCGCATGACGTGCCATGGTCAATAGTTTACAGGATGGACACGACCCTCAATCATGAGGAATACGACTGAGAAGAAGATACATATGAGGCATTCAAAGGAAAAGTGGACTAACCCACATGGGAATGTGTCTAAAACATTTGTTTCTTCGATTCAAGAACGGAAAAAACTTAGTTTCAACAATATTCTTTGAACAGATGGAAGTGTTTTTTTTTTGTTTTTGCATTTAAATATTTAAAAATATTCTCAATGCAAAAGTGGACCATAGTGGTCAGTCCAAAGTATTAGTGCCGAAAATGAAGTTCATGTATATTGTGTCCAATTCTGATTATTTGGTGAATGACATTGACTACAAATTTTTAGTGAATTCCTATCTACCATGTGATCAGGTTTAATTGAAAAAGAAAAATATTTATTTCTAGATATTTACAATCCGGAACACTGGATTCAAGTAATACAATCAGCCAGGAAAAGTAATCAATTTAAAGTAATCTCAATGGAAAGGGATAATTTTTATTCAACAATTAAATTGGAGAGTAACATAGTAAATAGAAAGGTCTCACTTGATGGATCCAAAGTAGAGTGGTTGAAAATACAGTGGTTGAGGTATACAAAAACCGAACCATTTAAAATATATTTCAAATACTCAAACAACATTGAAGTGATTTTCTCCATAGTGGATATTTCAAAAAGATTGTCAGTCTCAATCACTACTCTAGATGCATTGCATCCACAAGGAAATATTATCACAGCGATGAAGAAGAAGGATTTAATTTCCTTCTTGGCTTCGTACCGCCAATTTTCCACCATTTTTATAACAATTTGAAGACCAATAATATTCAGTCAGATGTAATAGACGTGTCTGATTCCGAAAGGGATTAAAATTATAATAGATATATTTTCTATATACCTTAAATTTCATTTCACTTTTCTTCTATCCTAATAAAAAAATGGACTAAACATAATAACACTTCAACGCAATAGTGGACCAAGTCACCAAAAAAGAGGTATTTATTAATTTTTTGGCCAAAAACGGATCTACATTAAAATTAACTTATCTTTTTTACCAAGAATCTTTCTTTACAATTAGTATTTGTTGTAAAATTTACGTAACACAAAGAGATTAAATTTGATAATTTCTAAAATGCGCCATTACTCAAATCTATAGTAAATGGGGTTAGTCCAATTTTGCTTTGACTGCCTCATATATAAATAGTTTTTTGTACTCTTATATTAAGAATATAAATCATAACATTTTAATAAGCATTGTCTAGAGAGCCAAAAGAAGTATTAATTCACTTGTATTATTCATGATTTTAAAGATATTTAACAATATTTTTTACAAGGATTAATTGTATCTCAATAGAGAGGAAGGTGTAAATTGTTTTCTGGGAACAGAATGTGGTGGCCGAGGCGTTTACAGGACTTATGACCTGTCATTAGTTGGGTTGAGCGATCGCTTTATGTTTAACAACATTCCCCATTCCGCCCTCCGCGTCTTTAAATGTGACTTCTCCCGATCACCGTAGCATGCGCATTTCTGTTGTTTGGAGTTTTTGTTCATGTATCTTTTTAGCTGGCCATACTTCGCTTCCGTAGAGCTGTATCGCTGGCCAGATAGCTGTTTTATAAATCTTGCCCTTTGTTATTATTGACATTTTCGGATCACACAGAATTCCAGTCAGCGTTCGATTGTTTATGTCCGCTTCTATTGATCCGTCATATGATATGACCGATCCCAGATACAATCAAAATACTTGTATACATTCACAAAAAATATTGTAATCATTCTGGTCAATTTCTTTGGCATATAGATAGGAGTGACATCTCAGGCGGGTTCTAACAATGCGCTAATGGCGATAGCCTTCACATTGTGTTAATAAAGTAGTTCTGCTAAATTCTAAAAATTAATCTCCATAGATGGCGTTAGTATGTGGATTATATAGATTAATCTTAAAAAGATTAACATATGTAATCAAAATCTTCATAGATGGCATATTGAAACTGACATGTGAAGTTAGCCATGATTTGTAACATATATACAACTTCCAAAAATTTGTCTTACATGGTCATAAAGAAAAAGGTGGAATGGGGAATGTTGTAATTACATAAAGCGTGCGCTTAACCCAACCAATGACAGGTCATAAGTCCTGTAAAAACCTTGATCAACCATATTCAATTTCCAATTTGCATCTTCGTCTCTATTGAGATACAATTAAAGTTGTGTTTAAAGATTGTTTTAAAATGTCAATCACCATATTTAATTATAAAAGTGAGTTACCCGTTTTCCCTTCCTAGCATACGGCGAGTGTGGTTGCACCGGAGTTATATTTAGACTAACGAGTGCAACTGGAGTTACAAAAAGTTGGCACTACTTGAACTCAATTCCGAGCTTCCAGCTCCCAGCCCTACCCTCCCAACCGTAACTACCCCCGGCCCTGTATCGTACACTAGACAGGGGTGGTTTGGAATTAAAAGTACACGCTATTTCCACACGCTTTCGATTCGCAGTGCTAATGAGTGGGCCGCATCAAATACAATACATCTCATTTATTCTTTATTGAACAGTGACTTTAAAAAAAAGTATTGTATTTAGATACAATAAAAACACAACAAAAAATCTGTTTATTATCTTCGGATACTGATCGTGAAGTGGCGTTGCTATTTGATATCGACGTGCTTGCTTTAGGTAATCCTGCTTTGAAAAAGGAATCAAATTTTGTTTGCTGTTATTTTTATAATCAACTCTCTAAAATTACGAAAAATGCGTATAATATATTTGAACTTCGTTATCTGACGAATAGTCAAAAAAAATTATTAGATCGTCGAGATGTGATCTTACCACTGATAACTTCATTTTGTCAGTGTTTTTTCTTCTTCTTCGCTATCTTCACTTCCATCCTCAGCATTATGTCTCAAATTCTAGTGCTAGACGTATGACGTGATTATCATGGCCGCTAAAAATTGTTAACATGCGACTACACTTAAATTTAAGCATGCATAATATTAACCATAACTACCAAATGGCAGAACGCAGGCTTCATAGACCTTTCGTTTCAGGTTGATCGGTATTTTCCGGTTATTAAGGATGTAACCCATGTTTCCGAAAGCTGCCCAGTTTAATCCAAACTTGAAACTATAAGATGGTTAAAACAAAGTGCCGAGAAGCTACGAGTGACCCAAAGAGCCATGTTAGGAATAAGCTAAGAGACAGAGTCAGAAACGATACGGTGAGAGAAAAAACACAGGTCACTGACATCATCCACCGGGTGGCGACTCTAAAATGGCAATGGGCAGGTAACGTAGCCAGAAGCTCAGATGAAAAATGGACAAGAAGACTGCTAACTTGGAGACCGTGGACGGCAAAGAGAAGTGCAGGGCGACCGCAACTACGGTGGAAGGATGATCTGAACAGACACGTCGGAATAACCTGGATGCAGTCTGCACAAGACAGAGTGACATGGAAGCGAATGGAGGAGGTCTTTGTCCAGGAGTGAACGGGAAAAGGCTGAGGAAGAAGAAGAAGAAGAAGAATATTAACAGGACGTTTTTAATTTTTTTATATTTGATCGGATTTTTGTCCATTATATCCGAAGTTCGTTAAATAGAGGTCCGTTATATCGAGGTTTTACTGTATTAGTATTATAATTTTACTCGTGAGTTTAACATTGTTGACTTAGAAAAACCTACACAATGCATTCCATAAATCGTTTAGAAAAGCGGAAGAACCGTAAAAAACTGACCACATCGCCTCAATAAATAACTCAAACCGACTTTTGGTGAGGATCTTTTTTCAAATGTGATCAATGGCCAAGTGCAGTTCAAAGCTTGCTTTGAATGCACGCCACTGCATACAAGTATTTAGAAAGAATTTTAATATGTAGACATATATAGTATATTTAAATTCATCTTATGTTAGAAGTTATAACAAATTTCGTTTCTGGAAAACGTAGAATTTTTTATTTATCTTGTTTCTGGAAATTTGTTCACTGTAAAGTCGACATTATTCTCAGAAATGAGATCTCTTAGACGATTGTGGGGAAAATACGTGTATAATAGAGTGTCCAAAAGGTCCCAACTGTTTTTTTTTATGAATTTTATAGGAGAGCACAAATAAGATTTTTACATTATTTTGATTATTTATAAAAATATTATTTTTGTTCCAAATTGTTTATTTCAAATGTCAATTTTCGATGCATAAGGTTATCTTCAATATATATCTGTAACTAAATTAAAAAAATACATACACATATTTTAAAAAAAATAGGGGTTGAATTGCGCATAAAATAAAACACATAAAAAATGGAAAAAAAAACTACTGCTCTAACGTTTTGTCAAAACATAAAGTGTGCGAAAATAATACTGATGGTATATTTAACTCATTTAAAAAAACGCATCTGGGACCTTTTGCCAAATAAGTACCGAAATATAAAAATTGAATGCGGTGCGAATGAAAAATTTATGAACAAAATAATGAAAGAAAAATTATGATGTTTGGACACATAGAAAGAATGAATGTAGAAAAGATGGTTAAAAAAAGTATATATAAGATCTAAGCAATAGAGGAAGTAAATCAAATACTGAATGTCGTTAACGTGAAGAGTCGGAGAAATCGACGTGCGCGCATGACACAACGTATGAATGTTGAGGAATCGAGAAAAATATGTCAGGAAAGAAACGTTTGGCAGTCCATTATTTCTATCTACTTCTTCGGGAAGACGGCGTGATGTTTAGTTAGGTTAGTTAGATAAAAAGTAAAAACTATTAAGGAAAATCTTTTTTTTCACTCTCATTAAAAATTTCACATTAACACCAAATTGTTTTCCTTTTGTTTTCTACACTACTGTCATACAACAATTCCTCTAGTATTCCTCTCTCGCTCTCTTGTATTCAAAATATTTTCGTATTCTTTCTTAATGACGTCCTGGTATTTGCCTTTTTTAATGATGATATATTGTTTCTTGAACAATGATGTAAAACTCCTTATTAAATAATCAGTACGATTGAAAACGTTTGTTTTCTAAATGTTTTATTATGTTTTATGGGAATGATATTTTGAACTTTGCTAGGGCATTATCAAATTCATAATTTTGATTAAATAATTTCTTAGCAAAGCGAAACACGCTATTTACATGTTTACATTATTTAATAAGACTGCTAAGCAAACGTAACTCTATCTGACATCGCTATGCGGCATTTCTTCATCGACGCATTTTGAATAAAACGTTATTTTTACATACCAAATCCTCGAATGTCTAAAATCAATAAACACACAATTAAGATCCTAATACGCACGACTTTTTAATCTGATTAAAGTTAGCCTTAGATGGCAAATATTTAACAAAGAACGCATTTCACAGATAGTAGCTACTTATAAAGAGTGTTATTTTTTAAGGTTTGGTTTTTAAACTGGCAACATTGTTTCTACAGACTGTTAATTTGACAGTTGATAGTTGATTTGTAGTCAATACGTTTTGCCATTTCACCATGAATAGACTGACGTCAGAACAGCGCTTACAAATTGTGCAAATTAATTTTTAAAGAGTGGTTTGGTTCGCCAAACTTATCGTACACTACGTCAATTTTACAATTGACATGATCGTCCATCCGAGCAACTTATTCGGAAGACCATGGATCGTTTTCGCAACACGTACACTCTAGTGGATGATACGCATCTACAAAGACGACAATTGTCGAAAATTGGATTTCACGATTGCGCTTCATTCGAGCTAGCCGTGGCGCTCATATTCCCGAAATCATATTTAAACAATAATGGCATAAAATTATCTATTAAATAAAACCAATACTCATTAACATTATTTTAATGTTTTGAATGTATACAAATACTTTTAGACGAATACTCGATTTTACCCATTGCGGGTTATCATTTTAAGGATTAATTGTATCTCAATAGAGACGAAGATGCAAATTGGAAACAGAATATGGTGGTATGCTTTATCCAATATTAATAGATGGCGCTAGTGTAGATTGAACTAAAAAATGTGGTGCAACTTTGTAGCATATATACATCTTCCGAAAAATTGTCAGACATGGTGGTCGTAAGAAGGGCGGAATGGGGAATGTTGTATTACATAAAGCGTGCGCTTAACCCAACTAATGACAGGTCATAAGTCCTGTAAACGCCTCGACCACCATATTCTGTTTCCAATTTGCATCTTCGACTCTTTTGAGATACAATTTATTTTAATGTGTTTTTTTTTTTCATTTTGAATATGTATTGTATACCTCTAAAAAAACACCCTATATAATTGAGAAAAATGTAAACCCATAATAAAGAGATAAAACAATAACTATTATGTCTTAACCCTTTCGTGGCTGGTGGGAATACGTATTCCCACTTTCGAATTTGCTTTAAAAAGATTAGTGGGAATTACTTTTCCTAAGTTTATTCACTCCAGTTATCTAGCGCCATTATTGCGTATTACGATTAAACATTTACTAGCTTTATCGGTAGAACTTTTAAGTGGCAGTTGAATTTTAAAAAACAAGTGTTATTTTGTTTTTGAGTGTCGTTCGTCAAATAACATGTTTTCTAATATTTTGACAAAACTTTCAAGTAAATAAGAATAATGATGATTGATTTGAGTTTTATAGACATTTTTTATTTCACGTTCACAACGGAGCTCTGGTCCCAACCCTAATGCATGGAAGCGAAGCATGGAACTGGCAGAAGAAGGATGAAAGCAAAATAAATGCGGTAGAGATGAGGTCCCTACGACGTATGTGTAGTAGAACGATATACTACAGAATCTCAAATGCTGATATAAGAAAGGAATGTAGAGCGGAAGAAGACATTATAAACAAAATTATGAAAGGATCGCTGCGTTGGCTCGGACATATGAAGCGCATGGAAGGAGAAAGAATGGTTAAGAAAATATACTCTTAATTATGTAAATGGAGTACGGAGTCGAAGCAGACCGAGGAAAATATGGCATGACCAAATTAATCCAATTTTAAAGGTTGGTCATGTTAGAAGTCGGAAGAATCGACGTGCGTGTATGACTCGCTGTATGAATGTGGAGCAAGCTAGAGAGGTGTGCCAGAATAGAGTAGTGTGGCGGTCCATTCTCTCTGCCTACTCCTACGGGGAAACGGCGTGATGGTTTGTTGTTGTTGTTGTTGTTTATTTCACTGTATGATATAGACATGATTTAATATTGATATATTATACATGATTTTATGAGCTGGTGATTTAATTTCATAACAGAAAATGTGATTTATTTTTAGAGAAATCGTTTGTATGATAGTTGATAGAATGTTGTATGATAGAATACCGAACGATGAAATAAGAAAGAAATGAAAGGCAGATGACTGCATCATGGATAAAATTGAAAAAAGGATCCCTGAGATGGTTTGGACATATGGAACGAATGGATGAGAGTAGAATGGTTAAAAAGTGGTACACAAGCAGCGTGAGTGGAAAAGGAAGCCGAGGACGACTGAGGAAAACATGGCATGACCAAATTAATCAATTACTAAAAGGCGGTCACATTCGAAGTCGGAATAATCGACGTTCGTGCATGGTACGATGTATGAATGTAGAAGAATCCCGAGAGGTATGTCAGGACAGAGCATTGTGGCGATCCATCCTCTCTGCCTACAACGGCGTGATGGTTAGTTAGTTAGTAAGTAGTTAGTTAGTTAGTTAAAAATCATTTTAATGTTTTTTATTTCAAATAAAATATTTAATAAATATGTGTATAATTTTTTCTTACGCACAATGAGATCGCACTTATCGACTACGTATCAGTAGGAAGCTTAGATCCTATATAAAAGCGAATCGTTTTGGATATTTAAGATGTTTTTATTTACATATTCAAGAAACAGAACAAATTTAATAGTTTATTATTATTATTGATCGAAGTTGGCACCTCGAAAAAAAGCGCGTGGGTGGTGAATTTAGCTCTTGATGTTATCTGAAATCAAAAATTCTTGAAAATTCTTAATCTAAAGACATGTCTCGTCGGAACTACCGAGACATTTTTTTACCCCTAACTTTTAATTTTACAACCCCTTTTTGCTGACTTTTTTTATCAAAGACAGCCACATTGTTATTTATCCATGAAATTTAACTTCTATAGTTCCGACCAGAGGTACCAACTTCGATCAATAATAATAATAATAATTAACTGTTAAATTTTTTCAAATTTTTTTTTCTTTAGGCGTCGCGTTGCCATGTGGTCAATTGAGTTTCCACTGCCAATTTAAAGTTGATTTTCTTAAAACCTATGGACCCTAATATTATAAAAAAAATTGTAATCCTCCATTGAAGTATTCTCAATATTTCGTAATAAAAAAAAGCAAAAAATTACTTCCTTCATCCCAAAAAAAAAAAAATTTTAAGACTGCCCTCACCTTCATTCGTGTTAAGGTAGAATTTGTTTTGCTAATATTTACAACTTTATCAAAAGTGACAAATACTTACTCGCTGTTTTGAACGTATTATAAATTATATGTTTGGCCTTTTCTAATAGGTACGTAATAATACTGACTGTGGACGGAAATGCAGCACGCAACTTAATAATATTAGAACTGTGAAAATATTAACACTTTACCAAAAGGGACAAATATTAATACGTACTCGTTGTCTTGAACGTACTATACATTTTGCCTAGGTGCCTTTATCATACGTAAAATTAAAGCGCCACGGCGCGGCGGGGCGAGACAAGTTCATACTTGGTGTCAGTTGTTCATATGCTGTCTCGCATTCTATATCAGAAATCGCATGGTTCCAGAAAAAAATTAATAATGATATGTTTTTCAAATAATCCATGTACGAGTATGTTATAGATATCGATCTATTCCTAGTGAAATTCCCTACAAGATGACATAAATTAAATTTTGATTCATCGAGTCATATGCTTGATATTTAGATAAAGTTAGCGGTCAACTGAATTGATCACATGGGAGTGAGCGTTTTGTTTTGAACACGGTACGTTTAGGGTTAATATGTAAATAAAAACATTCTAAATATCCAATACGATTCGCTTTTATATAGGATCTAAGCTTCCTACTGATACGTAGGAAAATAAATTTCCTACATAAAAACGCCCTCCAAAAAATACATTAAAGAAAAGAAAACAAAACACATTTTTATATAAATATGAATGCCATTAAAAAAAGAAAAAAAAATGAGCACAAAAGGGTTACATAATGTTCCACAGTGTTTTGATTAATGGAAAACCAATTTATATTGGATGTTATGAATTTTAAAAGAACGTATCAAACAAATTGTTTTAGTTCGTTAAAAATGTAAATACTTAACTCACTTCACGGGTATAATTTTATGAGAGTAATATTTTAGCTTTATTTTTAACGCTTTTGTCACCAGGTCATGTTTGTTCAAATTGTATTGAAGTCATCAATTAAAACGCTCGGATTACCCATTCTGAGCGTAATCAGCGCACATTATCGGGGAGATGAAACGATTAGATTGTGCTGTGTCCATTTCTATGCAAAGTAATCCATTATGACTCTGCTTAGCATACAAATTAACGTTTTACCGAATTTCGTCCGAATATTTACTAGCCTATATGCAGCAGTGCATCTGTGACGCAGTGTATCATTTGAGCCTAAACAGAGTATAAAGTATAAATATACGCGTAAAAATTGAGAGTGGACTTTTTCTTATTCCTAACAATAACTCCAATCATTCATAATCATATTCAATTATTCATCTTCTTCTTCCCCATTCATTATAGATCTGGCGATCTGTATATACAGGATATCACATTTCTTCATGTGATGAACACGTCCAGTATTCTCTCCATCTCTTTGGTAGTCGTTCTGGTGGTCGACAGCCCTCTGGAGTCTCGTGCATCACAATCTTGGGAATCCTCGCTGAATCCTTATTCTCGATGTAGTTCCTTAGAATCGTCTGTTTGGCACCCCTGATCTATTTGTATATAAGGAAGAGAGCGAATGGCAGTATCACCAGTCTGTCGATGCCAGAGAGCCTGGCGAAACCGGTCACTGTCGAAATAAAGACAAATGTGGAAGTTGTTATAAAACATAGTTTTGTTTAATTATTATTTAAAATGAATTTCCACCGAGAGATTTCAGTTGAAACATTTAATTAACTTGATGTTTTTTTATCTACAGACCACACAGAGGCATCGACAGACCAGTCTGTCGAAGCCAGCTAGTCTGATGAAACCGGTCGCTGTCGAAATAAAGACAAAACGTGAAAGCAGTTTAAAAAAAAAAAACATCGTTTTATCGGGTCTATCTGCCTACTCAATCTCACTATGTCATCAATTTTCACTATATTACTTACTTACTTAAACAGCCGTTGTCGTCAACTGCTGGACATAGGCCTCCACAATATTTCTCCACGTATTCCTGTATTGTACATTTCCCATCAATAATTCTTCGAATGTCATCGGACCATCGTGTGGGGGGTATCCCTCTGTTTCTTTTATATTCGCAGAGTGTCCACTCCACCAACCTTCTGGTCCATCTATCGTCTGCCAATCTGGCAACATGTCCCGCAAATGACCATTTAAGCTTAGCTACCCTTTTGATGACATCTGTTACTCCCGACCTTCTACTTATTTCAGTATTTGATCCCAAACATTCCCAAAAGAAATGCCGTGGGATAGAGATACAGATAGCTACCATATTCTTTCATGTAGAATTTTTTTCGGAACACTCTCCAGCATAACGCCTTGCCTCGCCTCGTGAGGACTTCACATCAACCACTTTTGATTCTGCTCCGAACCAATGTTGAGTCTACGGTATCCTCACCATGCGACGCCAACATCATATTTCAAAGGCGTCAATCCTGGCGTGGTCACGGGATTTCACTGTCCAAGTTTCAGCAGCATAAAGAAATATTGTATGTAGCAACAATCAATCAGTTTTTCTTCCTGTTTTTTGTCTGTTTTTTGCCCCCCCAGAATCCACGGGACTGACTTCATTGAAGTTAGCGGCCGATGTCTGAAATCTATTTAAAAGTCTTTGCAGTTCGTCTTTCGACTCTGTCTATATATCCATAACATTAAATCTGGCAACCTGATTTATATTCTACTCCTATGTAGAACGTACGTCGAGTTTTTAAATTAAAATGAATATTGTTGGCAAGTTTTTATGCCATCAGCGACCATTCCAGTTAACGAATTTAGTTTCAAACTGTCGTTAAGATAAATTGTTGTCGTTTTGTTATTTTTCTTCTGAATATAAATTGATATTTAAATCGTTCTGCTGAATAGACTTTCTTACGGAACTTTTAATGTACGTATACGATCTAACTATGTGAATTAATGAACAATTAATCATTCTCTGACTATACCGATGCAAATTTCAATGTAATATCAGGAATAGTGGCGTGTCTATGGTCAACCAGTAAGGCAAGCCCGTCCGATTATTATTAGAGGGCCACGATAATCCGGATCAAAAGAGTTTTATCATTTTAAATTAATTTCGAGAATTAATTGATTTTAAATCCCGTTTTAGGCGCATTTTAAATCTATTCAAAAATAATTTTCTGCGTCATCAAACTCATGTTTTTTATAATATAATAATGTATTTACAAATACAAGAAGAAATATAATTGATAAGAATTAAGCTGTAAATAGACAATAATAATAAATTTGCTAACGACGAAATGAATTTTAAATAAAAGTATGTAAAGAAATTGCGTAATGTTTCTTTTCCTAACATTTCTGCACATAACGTAAATGACAAATAACATTCTGACAATAGAAATTAAGTTCGTGACACATCGAATAGTAACATACTTCATAGTGATTAAGCCCGGCTTAAAATTCATACAAAAAATATGTAGATATCTTCTGGTATATATACACCTAGCTATATGATTATAAGCCAAAAATACATATATCAAATCAAATCAAATCAACTCAAATCAGTTTATTTACTCAAAAGACATTACAAACAGCATAAATGTTTAAGGCATCTATTGAGTACAGGTAAGATATTATACACATACAACATAATACCAGGAACATATTAGAGATGGTTCGACATTAGGAAGACAAGATACTTTCTAAAATCAAGAGTATTTGTCTCCTGAACGTACCTTCACTAATATGAAAGACATCGATCTCCGAGGAGATCGCGCGCAGACTAATTGCTCTTCCCACCGGTGTCACCAGGTTCTGGTGGCCGGTAGGTAAAACAATCTATGCTGTCGGAGAAATCTTTCAGGGACAAAAATTCTACCTGCCTCTAGCACGGCCGAGTTCTCGAAATATCCCCTGATTTATTTAAAGAAATGGATAATGAGATGCCCATCTCTTCGAAGCTGTAAAGAATTGATTAGCTACCTATCACATGTCACGAAAATCAATATGATAGTTATACCCTTTACATCTGTTTGGCTCGCGCTGTAATGATGTAAAGAGCGATTCAACAAAATAATTATAATCTTAAATAATTATATAAATAAAATGACTTTGTATTTAACCACGGTAGGGTTATTTTATTGATGCCAACTAGTTTCGCTTGAACCCAAGCTTCATCAGGGCAGTATAATAACAGTTATTATACTGCCCTGATGAAGCTTGGATCCAAGCGAAACTAGTTGGCATCAATATAATAACCCTACCGTGGTTAAATACAAAGTTATTTTATTTATATAATTATTTAAAATGTCTATCCACAAATTGAGTGCTTTATATGAAGAATTAATTATAATCTTCTTCTTCTTCTTCTTTTAATAGATCTGACGATCTGGGACACAGAAATCATATCTGGTCGGATGATGAGATAAAGCTGTGTGTAAAGGGATTTCATAAGCGGCTGTATATGCAAGTCTATCACCATCAATTCGGGCTACATGGTCCCTCCAGTGTCTTCTTCTGGATCTACTCCACTGAACGATATCCTCTATTTCGCAAGTTTTTCTTATGTTTACGTTGCGGACACGATCTCTGAGGGTTTTTCCAGTAATTGATCTTAGGACCTTCATCTCCGATGTTCTTAGTAGTCCCTTGGTTCACACAGTGTCAGCCCGCGTCTCTACAGCGTACGTCATGATAGGTCGCACGCATGTTTTATAAATTCTGATCTTGCTTAATAATAATAATGATAACAACAATAATAATAATAATAAAAATATAAATAATGATAAAAATGGGCAAAAATTAAATAAACACAAAAGTCCGGATCGTCCATGTCAACATGTGCAACATCGAAAAAAACATTATGTGTCATTACATTATGTGCTAAATTAAAAAAAAACGGTGGATTCGTGGAACATAAATTAAATAGACAATATGTGCACCATCTAAAAAGAACATTTTGTGCTAAAATATTTTTATTTTGTTATTTTATTTTATATCATTGTATTTTATATTATTTGTTTTAGATTTATTTTGTGGAGTGCCGTATTAGTAAAAGTGTGACAGTCCATTCTTTCTGCCTACCCTTTCGGGGAGACGGCATTGATGGTTAGTTAGTTAGTTAGTTAGTTATAAAAATGGGCTTTTTTTTAATTGAAAAATATCACACTTTCAAATTCCGAATATACTCGTTATATCCCAAGATATATCATTTCAAAACACGGCGAGGTTAGCACGCAGTAAGCTCGGGAGATACTGCATGACGTCATTAGGTGGCTAGTTACTGCTTGCCTGAGGCTTGCAGCGGCGCATACAAATGGACCGCAATGACGCAAGAGAGTAGACCCGGTATTATCCTATATTTTCTAAACTATGTTCATTAAACATAAAATCTTATCTAACAACGTTAATAACGATGACGTCACTGATAATTTAAGGAAACTATCTTTCAAACAGGCCATTTCAACCGTTACTACGGTTATAGGATAAACCGCCACATTCGTTTATTCAAACATAATTTTATAGAAGGGTTGGGGCAGGCAACAAAGTGAATGGTGCACTTAAAGTTGTCATCGCAAACAAAAACCAATCAAAAAAAGCTAGAATGGCAGTGCACAATGGTGTTCTTCTACCGACCCTTATGTATGGAAAGCGAAGCATGGAACTGGCAAAAGAAGGATGAAAGTAGAATAAATGCATTAGAAATGAGATCTCTTAGACGAATGTGTGAATACTCTGTGTATGATAGAGTGTCGAATGAAAATATAAGAAGTGAATGCGGTGCGAATGATGGTGTCATGAACAAAATAATGAAAGGATCATTAAGATGGTTTGGACATATGGAAAGAATGAATGAAGAAAGAATGGTAAAAAAATTATATGTTAATGATGTAAATGGAACCAGAAATAGAGGAAGACCGAAGGAAAACGTGGCACGATCAAATAAATCAAATATTGAATGTCGGCCATGTGAGGAGTCAGAGAAATCGACGCGCGTGCATGACACGATGTATGAATGTTGAGGAAGCGAGAGAAATATGTAAGGAAAGAAAAGTGTGGCAGTCCATTCTTTCTGCCTACCCCTTCGGGGAGACGGCGTGATGGTTAGTTAGTTAGTTACTTTTATAAACTTTTCAGAACTCATACATGCGTCGATATTTCCGAATTTGACTATATTTGACCTTTAACCCTCCCTTCCCTATGATGGGTATCTTCTATACGTTGCTTCTAATAACCATCAATATCTTTATTAATATAATAAATACAAGGTTAAGATTTTAGATATTTTTCCATAATATATTTACGCATCGATTTAAAAAATAATATTAAAAATAATCAAAATTTATCGGGTACATCGGAGGTATTTTGTGAACATCTAAAACAAATTCGCGTATAAACAGTGTTGCGAGTGCGCGACACTGTATTCGCATCTCACTCTTGCATACTTCAGTGTGGAAGCGCGAGAAGCTAAATGTTCTCACTGCCGTCGGCAGTAGCTCTCGGGTTTGCAACCTATGCCAGTTCCGTGAGCGTTGCCAGATGTTTTTTAATGTTTTCAGCAAATAAATCTCAATTATTATAATTTTTTACTTCAATTATAATTAATATAGGGGATTAGCAATGAATGTCTGGGATCCGATATTCTCTGATGGTGGAGCGAGTGCAGAAAAAAATTCTCCGCTTTCTTTACCTAAGGGAGCGCGGTTATTACCCGTGGCTCTTTCCGACTGAATTCTTGCTAGGTATGGTAAGCTACCAATCATTGGAGAGAAGGAGGAACATTCACTTGGGAGTTCACTTCTTTCAGCTGATTGGCGGCCGTATACAGAACTCGGATGTCCTGAGTGATGTAGGTCTATTTGTCCCTGATAATTTCCTTCCTCAAAGACAGCACAGATTGTTTTATTTGCCACGCTGCAGAACCAACCTGCCAATGGTTATGCCTGTGGGTAGGGCAATCTTATTGCTTAATAGGATCGCCTCGGAGGTCGACATATTTCGTGATAGTGTGAGTTGCCTCAGGGATGCAATATCAATGTTATGATTATTTGTAATTCTTAAAAAAAAAAAAATTATTTATATGTTTTTATGCTTCTCTTTTAAATTCTCATAATGTAATTGCAAACGATCTGGAAATATGTCTATAATGTTTGTAATTTTTATTAAAATAAATTAAATGAAATGAAATGAAATGAAAATGAAAAATGTTCTTATTTTTCCGATTTAAAATCGCTAATTTTTGATCGCGTACTGACTACCCAACACCGGAACGTGCGTTTTTATTTTAGCACCGTAAGGGAAAGGTAAAACATGAATTTATTTTAACAACTTTTTGGAAACATTGTATTATCATAACCCTTTTTTACACATTTCACAAACATGTAAAACAACACGAAATTTTAATTTAAGAATTAAAGAACATTCAAGATGCTCACCTAATAATAACATTTCGGAATTTGCAAATCATCTCATTGAAAGAGATCATTCGTTTCACAAAGATAACGGCGTTGAAATTTTACACATAAATAATAGAAATACGTATAACTTTAAATATTCTAGAAAGTTTGGAAATTAAAAAGGCCATTAAAAACAACGAAGATATTATAAACAAACAACTAAACATAACTTTTAGTCCCACAATTGATTTATTTCCCTTGTCTTATAATTCCAACTAAACAACAATTAACCCTTCTGTATAATTTAATTTTTCCCCTCTCCACTTTTATCTCGTCATTTAGTATATGAGTGATAACTCTCTTTTATTTAACTGTTAAAATTCATACACTGAAGAAGGAAGTTTGTGTCCCAAAAGTGCAAAAAAGTTATGCGAATATACGAGTAGAAGAAATGAATTTATTTGGCCGGGTCTTATGTTTACTGGCATTCCTCGATTTCATACCCCATTCACATCGTAAACGTATAATTTTACAATGATTTATCAATTCAATCATTCCATGTGCTTAAACGATTTAATTGTACATTCATAACTAATTAATACGCATGAAAACGACAGTTTTCTAGAAGTTTCGTCCTTCTAAGGCATTATCAAATGTGACGAAACTTCAACTATAATTGCAGTTTATATACATTAGTAAATGGAGCAGAATATGGTAATTTACTTGTGTATAATATATATTATAATCTGCAACGAGTTGAAGTTTCGTCACATTTGATAATGCCTTAGAAGGGCGTAACATGTCATGCCTATAAAATATAATGAGACTTCAAGAAAACTGACATTTTCATTCGTATTAATTATTCTATATGGAGTTTTACATCATTGTTCAAGAAATAATAAACATACATTTATAACGTTTTTATCCTCATCCATGTTTTTATCATATCTGCGTTTTGCATCACGTACCACGTACCACGTATCACGTATTCATCTAGGGCACAAATCCCAGAAGTGGTCTATATGAACCCCCGGGGATCCATTTCGACATACGGGGATTCTATGTCAGTATCTCTACTGTTACTGACTCGTTATCTCAAATACTATAATAAAATCGCCATCGGGAGGTGGCTCCTCTCCGGAGCACGCCACCGCCCCCTATCCTTTGCCACTCCCATCCATCCATGTCCAGCAATCCTCTTCAGATCGTCGGTCCAGCGGGCAGGGGGACGTCCAACTCTGCAGAATCCTGCATGCGGTCTTCACTCCAGAATACCATCTCCCCCATCGGCCGTCGGTTCTCCGATAGATATAGCCAGCCCATCCTCAGAGCCACCTAAGCCACCTTGGTTTGTTATCGAATAAATTCGTTTCTAAATCTGTCCCTCAAGGTCTCTTTCATGGCGCGTTGGGCGACCTTGAATCTGTATATTAGACCTTTTGTCAGTGTCCACGTATCGTCTCTCTACGTCATGACTGTCAAGACGCACTGTTTGAAGACTTTAGTTTTGAGGCATTGTGGTAGTTTAAAGGTAAAAACATGGCATAATTTTCCAAAGGCCGCCCAACCCAACTGAATTCCTCACCTGCACCTGATCAGTGAAGAAAAAATAGAGGGTGATTGGCAAGTATTAGCAGGAGGCGAATCTCCTGTCTCCACAACATAAAGGGTTGAACTGGCATGATGAGCGTTAAGGAACTGTTTCGAGCGGCCAGAAACAAAGAAGTCTACTCTCGAGTGATAGTCTACATCGGGGAGACCTGACATGACATCAGAAGAAGAAGATTAAGTAAGTAATAAAATTTGGAAACTTAGAACGGTACTTATTTCATGAAGTTAAATTTGGAAAGCATTCGAAAATTTGTAACTCATTTAAACAAATACAAACTTGAATTTAAATTCTTTATAAGAAAAAAATTCGAGTCATACGTTTATTTATTCTCAAGGGATTGCGCTCATCGATTTTAAAGTTAAAAATTCTACGTGTGATTCGTAGAAAATCTGCCTCATTTATGTACTCGTACATATTCAAATGATGCCATTTAAGCTTATAGGTCACGGATATTTTTATGAGAGTGGCGTTATTCAAACATTCCAAATCAGGAGATTTGCGCCTAGTTACACGCTTTCAACATAGCAAGGATTTTCTGTCGGTAGTATGTGTATAGGCGTAAATAAAATTTGCTGAATTCAAAATTGACCCATTTATCTCCAGGCTCAAATATTAAAAACGTGTTTTTGCACTTTTCAGTATTTTATATTATATATATTCATATAAATAAAAAAATACTGCTATATGAATACAAATCGTTCCTGCGTATAATAACCATTCGCAAAATTGCAATGAATTACTTTATAAACCCTCATGTATGGAAGTGACCTCATGTATGGAAGTGAAGCTTGGAGCAGGCAAAAGAAGTATGAAAGCAGGATAAACGCCGTAGAAATGAGATCACTAAGAAGTATGGGCGGGAAAACGTTGTATGATAGAATACCGAACGATGAAATAAGAAAGAAATGTTAGGCAGATGACTGCATCATGGATAAAATTAAAAAGGATCCCTGAGATGGTTTGGACATATGGAACGAATGGATGAGAGTGGAATGGTTAAAAAGTTGTACACAAGCAGCGTGAGTGGAAAAAGAAGCCGAGGACCACCGAGGAAAACATGGCATGACCAAATTAATCAATTACTAAAAGGCAGCCGCATTCGAAGTCGGAATTATCGACGTGCGTGCATGGTACGATGTATGAATGTAGATGAAACCCGAGAGGTATGCCAGGACAGAGCATCGTGGCGATCCTCCCTTCCGCCTACCCTTCCGGGGAAATGGCGTGATGGTTAGTAAGTTAGTTAATTAGTTACTTTATAAAACTTAGAAGAAAAATAAAATACTTTAAACAGTTTTTTTTTTGCATACAACATAGAAGGTTCCCCACCGCTTACCCGAAGCTGTTATAGGACGCAGCAGCGCCCTTTCGTCAACTTAGCTCATACAATCCCGTCCCCCGTCCATTGGGAACTTACGTTAACTGGGGAATGTAACATTAAAAAAATAAGCAAATGGCAAATGGGTCTCCAGGCCATATTTAATCTTGTTTATTTTTTATTCACTCATGTTTCCCAATCTCACAAAACAAAGCAAAACATGATTTATAACAGGTCGTTTGAACCCAATTACTGTATACAATTTGTTTGTAGCTATAATATTGATTCTCATGACATGTGATAGGTAGCTTATCTATCGTCATTTTATTGTCACGTGAATTCTACAGCTAAAGACAGTGTGACAATCACACTGCCATCGCAGCGAATCCAACCCGGGACCTTCATTATGGCAGTCAGAGCTCTTACCACTCTGCCACGAAGGTCATCAACACATGACAAACGTACTTAAATAAATGTCAAATAAAACTACTATTTGGTTTCCTATATGTAAACATTATTAAAATATTCAGTTGTATATTCTTTAAAAACCTTGAACATTTTTGGGCTTTTCACATGCCTACAATTATTGCTTAGAGTGTATTTTTACCCTTAAATTACCTTAAGTGCCTTAATTTGCTATATTAACTCGGGTGTATAAACGGTTACGCGTTTGATTTTCGCCATATTTAATAGAAAGGTGAAGTATGTCACTCTAGGGTGGCCATTAGCTCTATGGCAAAAAAAAATATTTTATATTTTTTCTCCACGTCTCACCCCCCAATTATTTTCCTTTGGGACTAATAAGTAACTGGTATTTTTTATTTAATAATAACACGTGCCCCAAAGGGGTTCAAAATTGAACAAAATTAAATAAATTTCCGAAAAAACAATTTTAATAATTTTCTTTCAAAATTAAAACGTCTCTGCCCCCAATGCTTTTTATTTATGGCTATTCAATAATTGGTCATTTAAAATAATAATAATTATAATAATAATAAAACGTGCCCCGAATGTTGTTAAAATTGAACAAAATTAACTTTTATTTTGTCACTTATAAAAATACATAATTATTTTTTAAGGGCTACTCTAATGTCATTCCCACTCCCAAAAAAGCTTAAAAAAAACGGAAGTTTTTTTCCCCTTATTTAATATACATTAATATCTTTAAATTTAGACTTCAATTCTTATTAAATGTCCAGGCATTCAAGGTACACATTAGGAAGACTTTGATAAGGGTAAAAAAATATTTTTTTGGATATGTTTTTATTCTTATGTACCTACGACAAAGGCACCCTTTCAAGACGTCTTATTTAAAGTTCTTTGAATTATAATCATTTAATAATATCTTCCTATCGTCGTAAGTATAATTGAATGTATTGTTTGGTTAACGAATAAGCAGATTTAATCGAAAAACTATATTTAACCGGTCCGGTGGTACGCGACTGTACCGGTACGGTTGCGCCTACAAATAATTTATTATTTATTTTTTTCAAGAATACTGAACGGTACTGGCATCTTTGAACCGTTTGTCACAAATGTTCCAAGTTTTTTGCAATGTAACTATTATACAGAGTTATTCACATTTTAAATATTTCGTGACGTCATTACTTTAATTTTTATTGCCAACCTTTTAATGTTAGGCTGCAATGTGTAATTTAACAATAAAAATAATGTTCAATAATTTCATGTGAAAAGAAAAATTAAATTTTTAACATTAAAAAAATACCGGTTCATTACATCCACATTTAGAGTCCAGGTTTCGCAGCCATATAGTAGAACAGACCATATATAACATTTAATCATTATTTGTCGGAGTTTCAGGTTAAGATTATCGTTGCAAAAGAAGGTTCTCATTTTATTAAATGCAGCTCGTGCAACAACATTTTGAATGTATACAAATTCTTGTAGACAAATACTGGATTTCACCCATTGCGGATAAATTATTTTTATTTTACAAGGATTAATTGTATCTCAATAGAGACGAAGATGCAAATTGTTTTCTGGGAACAGAAGGTGGTGGTCGAGGCGCTTACAGGACTTATGACCTGTCATTGGTTGGGTTGAGCGATCGCTTCACGTTTAACAACATTCCCCATTCCGCCGTTATGACCACCACGTCTGACAAACTTTTGGAACTTGTATATATGGTAGGTTTCTACACCTTTTTTTACATTTTTATGTTCACTCTACACTAGCGTCATCTATTTAGTATACATTCAAAATGTTGTTGTATAAATATAACTGGTACATGCAGGCAAAAAATTGGAGAGACATCTCCAGGCGAAATCTAGTACTATATGATTTGCATAGACTTTCACAGTACATTAATAAAGGTTTTCTGCTTGATGCTTTCTAATCTAAATAGATGACGCTAAATAGATGACGCTAGACTTCAATTCTGCATTTTATTTCAATATCCGGGTCAAGCGCTTTAGTGATTAAGGTATTGGTCGACAATTTCAACATTCGTGAATGACACGGTGTATTAATGTTGAAGGAGCGAGAGAAGTATGTCAGGAATTAACAATGTGGCGGTCCATTATTTCTGCATACCCCTTCTGAGATACGGCGTGATGGTTAGTTAGTTTATTAGTTTTATACAAATATATTATTTAACTAACTAACTAACTAATTAACTAACTAACCATCACGCCGTCTTCCCGAAGGGGTACGCAGAAAGAATGGAATGCCACATTTTTCTTTCCTGACATATTTCTATCGCTTCCTCAACATTCATATATCGTTTCATGCACGCGCCTCGATTCCTCCGACTTCTAACATGACCAACCTTTAAAATTTGATCAATTTGGTCTGCCTCGACTCCGTACCCCATTAACATCATTAACGTATACTCTCTTAACCATTCTTTCTCCATCCATGCGTTCCATATGTCTGAACCAACGCAGCGATCTTTTTATAATTTTGTTCATAATACCTTCTTCCGTTCTACATTCCTTTATTATATCAGCATTTGAGATTCTGTCGTATATCTTTCTACACACATACGTCTTAGGGACCTCATCTCTACCGCATTTATTCTGCTTTCATCCTTCTTCTGCCAGATCCATGCTTTACTTCCATACGTTAGGGATGGGACCAGAACTCCATTGTGAACAGCCGTTTTCGCTTTTATTGATACAAATATATTATTTAAACATATATTTAATCCGTAAGCTTGCTTTGAGAACTTTATTTCGAATCCCCCTTTTAGAAATGATTCATAACTTTTAAAAGAGTTTGTAACACACTAAAATTCTACCATTTCTATGAATAAAGAGATGCAACCCCTTTCAAAGCCGAGCTTTGAAAGGGGTATTCAAGGGAAAATGGGTGTTTTAGAATAAAGAAGAGAGAGAGAGTGAATTCTGTAGAATGAAAGAAGAAAAATGTAGTCCGAGGCCAGTGGGAGATGAAACAGAGTGTGATATAGTTATTAATGAGTAGGCGCACTAAATACAGTCATTTCTACAGGGTATTCGAAAATTGCCTCTACGGGGACATCTTAACGGGGATAAATCTTATGTCAAATAAATAACGTTTAACCTAAGGGTTTTCGTTTTCTCAACTGAGATAATCGTATTGAATATGGCGGTGTCTGTTGACCGGATAATGATGATGATTGATGATGTATGCTTTTTCCCAATTTTAAAGACCTTTAATTAAGTGAGAATTTTGTATGTATACAAATACTTGTAGACGAACAACTGGATTTCACCCATTGCGGGCTATCAATTCAAGAATCAATTGTATCTCAATAGGGACGAAGATGCAAATTAGAAACAGAATATGGTTGATCAAGGTGTTTACAGGACTTATGACCTGTCATTGGTTGGGTTAAGCGCACGCTTTATGCAATACAACATTCCCCATTCCACATTTTTTTTCCTTATGACCACCATGTCTGACAAATTTTTGGAAGTTTTATATATGTTAATCTGCAAAACCACCCTTCGCATAGTAGTTTATTCAATCTACACACTAACGCCATCCATGAAGATTGTTTTTTAAGCATTAAGCATAAGATCTTTTTAACGCAATGTGAAAGGCTACCGCCATCTAGCGCATTGCTAGAAACCGCCTGGAGATGTCACTCCAATCTATATGCTATAATTTATTTGACCAGTTTTTGTTTTTTACAACATTTTGAATGTATACAAATACTTGTAGACGAACAACTGGATTTCACCCATTGCGGGCTATCAAAAAAAAAAAGTGGAATGGGGAATGTTGTATTATATAAAGCGTGCGCTTAACCCAACCAATGACAGGTCATAAGTCCTGTAAATACCTCGATCAACCATATTCTGTTTCCAATTTGCATCTTCGTCTCTATTGAGATACAATTGATTCGAGAATTTTGTGTTTAAATTTATTCATAAATTTCTAATGTACTAGTATATTAAGGTGAAGAAAATGTAAAGTGTTTTTGTTTCTGCCAGAAGGGCATACGAGGGTGTTTTCTAAGAAACTTATCAACAAAAAACACTTTTGAGACAGAACTTTTCCAACTACGAAGTTAGAGTTCGTTTAAAGTTATGATTTATTGTTCTTGGGAGGGTGGCATTAGCTGCCCGCCACGGGTTCATTCCGGGTGTTACAATATTAATGCTACTTCCACAAGAGACACATCTACATCACCTGCTAGAGTCATAGATTTCCAAACTTTACACGAAGATCAATTTCCAACGCCCCCTCTCTCACAAAAGGCGTCAAACAAAAAATGGTTTACATGAAACATTATTAAAATTACATTGCAACTATTGAAAATTTAAAAAAGAAAAATAATAATATTTATAGTAAAATAAATACATGTATTTTTCTTCCTCGTCAACCATCCAGAGTATTGATGAAATTAATACATTATATACATATAATTAATTGTGTTTTCCAAAATTTATATGTATATAAATATTTTAATGCAACCATCCAGAGTATTGATGAAATTAATACATTATATACATATAATTAATTGTGTTTTCCAAAATTTATATGTATATAAATATTTTAATGCACAAAATATTGCATAAGTAGTACATTGGGAAGAGAGCATAAAATATTTTATTATAATACTTTGTGTTATTTTTTAATTCGAGTGGTGGTCGAGGGGATAGAACGCTTGGCTACTGATCCAGGGGACATGGGTTCAAGCCTGGACACGACCAGATTCCTTCTTCATAATAATGAGCTATTTTATGCTCACATTGAAGATTGTAAAATAAAATTCTAATATCGTAAATCCTTGATATAAGTCTTTTAAAAAAAATAATAATAAAAGACCTAGGAACACGTGGATGATTCAGTGCAATAGCGTCTTACAGAGAAATAGCTTGAGTGAAGGCGATATTCAGAACTGTGAGAGGTACAGCCTGAAATCGAGAAAAGCCTACCCCAACAGTCAATAAAGACGATGAGGTGGGATAGCGCCAGGAAGAATAAGAAGAAGATATTAATATATATTTTGTTAAATTTTTAATTCAAATAAAAAAATTTAAATGTTCATGTCATCCAATTAATGTAATGGAATCTTTCAATCTTTTAATTTTCATCCACTTCCCGTTTTTTTGTGTTTTTTGGACTATATATTTTTTTACCTGAGAACACTACACTTTGAGAACCTAGGTGCTAGAGAATTCCATAGAAAACGTCGCGGACGTACTGCAAAACTTTCTATGAAATATTGTGCATTGTATTATATCTTTGGAGAAAAAAAAAGTATGGAAACCTTGATCTTGTGTCCAGATAGATGGCAGTCTTCAATCATAGGAGACAAATGTAATAATGTTGATATACGTACAATTCTTTTATCGTCAATATGTGTTTGGGAAAGTGTGGTGAGGGTTGAAAGGCGTAAGAGGTTTCAACGTTTATTCTCGATCACAAGTAATTATACATCAATGGTATTATGTACTCGTAATGGAGTGTGTATGGACGGCGGAGTAACTTCACAGGGTATCGATAGCAGCAGGACGGAGTCCGGGCAGCGAGCTGCTAGGGACAATGTTACTCTGGGCGTGTCGGTCAGCTGAAGCGAAGGCTCGCCAGAAGCTGCGTGACGTAGTAGAGTGAATTCGTAGATCGGCGGGAGGGATTCCGAGATCCCTCGTGACGTAGACTTGATAACGCAGACTCGTGTCGGTTAGAAGTAAGAATAATGACTGACGTGTACGGTGGTTAGCTGTATGGCTTTTATACGCTTTGCAGCTAAGTGCCATCTGCTTTTTCCCCATCTTACTATGTCCTCAACACTCTTTAATTTCGTTTCATTTCAGATCCGATCTCTGAGGCTTTTTCCTGCGATGGAGCTTAGGGTTCGCATTTCTGCTACTTTAAGAAGATTCTTAGACCTATTGTTATGAGCTGTGACTTCTATTCCATACGTCATGATAGGGCGGACGCATGTCTTATCGCATATCTTGACTTTACTTTCGATTATCATGTATTTGTTCCTCCATATGGTGTCTCGCAAGCGGCCAGCCATGGCTGTCGGTTTGTTGGTTTGTGCTCGCACTTCGTCATATAGGTCACTATGACTACAGATCTCTACACCTAGGTAAGTGAATCGCATGACTTGCTCAATGGGTGTGTTATCGATGATCAGTTTACATCTGAGCGGCTCTTTTGATATCGTTAAGCACTTCGTTTCACAATAAAATCCTGGCTAGAAAACATTCGAGTTCGAAATTATTATAATTTACTGTGATAATGTCAGTGTCAGACTGTAAGAAGCATTTTATATATTATATGTAATAATTTATTTTTAACGATTAATCGTATCTCAATACAGACGAAGTCTTTTTTGAAAACAGAATATGGTAGTCGAGGCGTTTACAGGACTTATGACCTGTCATTGGTTGGGTTGAGCGATCACTTTATGTTAACAACATCCCCATTCCGCCATTCTTACGACCACCGCGACTGACAAATTTTTGGAACTTGTATATATGCTACTATGTTAAAACACTTTTTTGGGTCAATCTATACTAGCGCCATCTATTGATATTATTTGTAAGCATTAAGCAGAAAATCTTTATTAATGCAAAGTGAAAGGCTCACGCAATTATCACACTACTAGACAACGCCTGGAGATCCAATCTCCAATTTTTATGCTTTTAACTTGGACCAGTTATTTACATAATATGTTTTTTGAATGTATACAAATACTTGTAGACAAATACTATTGAGTCTCTATTGAGATACAATGAATCCTCAAAAATGATTATCCCGCAATGGGTAAAATCCAGTATTTGTCTACAAGTATTTGTAACTAACTAACTAACTAACTAGCCATCACGCCGTCTCCCCGAAGGGGTAGGCAGAAAGAATGGACTGCCATTATTTTCTTTCCTGACATATTTCTCTCGCTTCCTCAACATTCATACATCGTGTCATGCACGCGCGTCGATTTCTCTGACTCCTCACATGTCCAATATTCAATATTTGATTTATTTGATCGTGCCACGTTTTCCTCGGTCTTCCTCTATTTCTTGTTCCATTTACATCATTAATATATAATTTTTTTTACCATTCTTTCTTCATTCATTCTTTCTATATGTCCAAACCATCTTAATGATCCTTTCATTATTTTGTTCATGACACCATCATTCGCACCGCATTCACTTCTTATATTTTCTTTCGACACTCCATCATACACAGAGTATCCACACATTCGTCTAAGGGATCTCATTTCTACTGCATTTATTCTACTTTCATCCTTCTTTTGCCAGTTCCATGCTTCGCTTCCATACATAAGTATTTTTATACATTCAAAAAACAAATAATTTATTTCTTATAACTCTGTTCCTAATGTTCTCGTCAGTTTCAAGAAAAAAATATCGACTCATGGTGTGAAAGCTTTTACATATATTCAAGTATAAAACACTTTGCAAACACCCCGTGCGTCCTGTTACATTAATAAATAATAGATAACATTTGGAAGAGGCCGCAAAAGAATTCTGGAATAAATTACCATTTTTCTAGTGGCATTTGTTACGTTTTAACATTCATCCCGTGGCGTAACTTGTAGCTGACATTCTTGTGAATACAAAGTGTGACTGGAATACAACTCGGGGTCATTTCATATTCCATTGTGGCATTTCCAAAACACAGTCGCGGCCAAATGTCACGGGTTTATTACCACCACACGCCGTATGGCACATGTACCGCTTGTGGGATAGATTGTCATAAATCCACTGTGACAGACGGTTCTCCATTCCTTTGTATTTTATGATCGAACACATTTATCAATTAACACATGTGTTATGCCTGTAGTGGGTGACAAGGCGCCTTCAATATCTTCATTTAACACTCGAGCAACATTTTCACGCACGCAAGATATGTACCTACTATGTACGGACTATTTTCCTTATTCCTCTATCCTCTTCCTCTTCCTTCCTCTTCCTCTTCCTCTTCCTCTTCCTCTTCCTCTTCCTCTTCCTCTTCCTCTTCCTCTTCCTCTTCCTCTTCCTCTTCCTCTTCCTCTTCCTCTTCCTCTTCCTCTTCCTCTTCCTCTTCCTCTTCCTCTTCCTCTTCCTCTTCCTCTTCCTATTCCTCTTCCTCTTCCTCTTCCTCTTCCTCTTCCTCTTCCTCTTCCTCTTCCTCTTCCTCTTCCTCTTCCTATCCTCTTCCTCTTCCTCTTCCTCTCCTTTTCCTCTTCCTCTTCCTCTTCCTCTTTCTCTTCCTCTTTCTCTTCCTCTTCCTCTTCCTGTCCTCTTCCTCTTCCTCTCATTCTTCCTCTTCCTATTGATATTCCTCTTGATCTTCCTCTTCCCCTTCCGCTTCCTCTTTCTCTTCATCTTCCACTTCCTATTCCTCGTCTTCATCCTCTTCCACTATATCTTATATTTTATATTATTTTCACAAGTTGGCAACAAGTGACCTGTGTCTGTTATGTCAACAACACTCATAAAACCGGTAATTATGATATACATATAAACGTACAGAAAAAAAAGTATTTACTTGATTTCATATGTTATATTTAAGATTGAATGCAATAAAATTTCAACAAATTCGTTTAGTGAAATTTAGTCAGTTGGAAGATTTAAAAAATATACATTTTGAATCTTACCTCGAAGTTTATTTTGCCTCCTTGTTTCCTTTTGATGGTATTGAATACGTAGTGGGCGTAGTTTGAAGCATCTGGAAATAGAAATATATTTTATTTTATATAAAACTAGTCAAATACGCAATTGCAAAGTCGAATATAAAGGGAAAACTTCAAAACTATTGCTACGAATGATATTTATGCATATTTTATCCACATCGTCCCTGACGAGAACTTTGAATGACGTGGAAAAGGGTGTACTGGACATCCCGAAGTTAATATAATTTTTTTTGTGAATGTATACTTATACTTGTATACGAATACTGGATTTCACCCACCGTGGGTTATCAATGACGGGTCATAAGTCCTGTAAACACCTTGATCAACCATATTCAGTTTCCGATTTGCATCTTCGTCTCTATTAATATAAATGTTGATATAAAAATATCCATAGAAAAATAGAACTAGAATTTATGATTTCAAGACGTCTACAATTTTATTATTATTATAATTTTATTGAAAAGCTTTTACTGAAAAGCGCGAGCCAAATCGATGTAAAGGGTATAGCTATCACATTGTAAAGGATAGAGCGTGGCTCTATCCCACAGCATTTCTTTTGGAAATGCTTGGGACCAACTTTCTGCTTCGAAGAGATGGGCATCTTATAACCCATTTCTTTCGATTACTCAGGGGATATTTCGAGAACTCGGTCGTGCTGGAGGGTGTTGGACTTTTTGTCCCTGATAGATATCTCCGACAGCGACAGCATAGATTGTTGTACCTACCGGCCGCCAGAACCAACCTGCCTCTGGCGACACCGGTGGGAGGATCAATTAATCTGCTGAACGCGGTCTCCTCGGAGGACTATCACAAAATACGTCAAATTCCGAGGTGATACGATTTAACAAAGATATTGCTCTACCTACCGGCATAACCATTGGCAGGTTGGTTCTGCATCGTATACTACCAGAATATTATAGTATACTACCAGAAACGCATGAGAGATGGTTTGACAATAGGAAGACAAGATACTTTGCGAAATGAAGAGAATTCGTTCCAGAGTGGTAAGAGCTCCGACTTCCATACAGAAAGTCCCGGGTTCGATTCCCGGCGATTGTTGTGTGATTGCCACACTATCTTTGGTCTGGTGTAGAATTCACGTGACAATAAAATGGCGATAGATTGGCTACCTATCACATGTCATGAGAATCAATATAATAGCTAAAATAAATTGTATCCAGTAATTGGGTTCAAACGACCTGTTGTGTACAAAAAAAATTGTCTTCTGAACGTATTTTCACTAACATGAAAACTCCGAGGTTAACAGGCCATACGAGCTGAAAATAGAAGAAGAAGAAGATTAAATGAATAAACATAAAAAGATCCCAATGTAACATTACGTTTCATCGCTTCATATTCGTACGTGTGGCCTAATTTAAGGCCATTTCACGGGAAAGCGTGTAAAGTAATTAGTTAGATCGCTTAACGTATACTTTCTATTTAAGTTACGATAATTGAATACGGTATGTAGCTTTTAGGGTGAAACTGCTTTTGGTGAATAATTAAAATTTTAATAACTAGTTATATAGCACATCGTGTGACAGCTATAAGGAATCTTTTGAATGGAGTAACAGATGAACATATTTTAAAAGTTATAAGTAAAGGTGAATTAAGACAACGAAATATATCATACAAACTGACGGATCCGTTCCATTCAATGTTAAGGGTGAGGTAGGGAAATATCCCTAGTTTATAAGCGGTGTTGTAAAGGGAGGAAAAGTGTTAGAAGGGTGGAAGTAGGCTCTAATGACGCAGTACAGCGGAAGTTTCGTTTATGCCACCGTCAGTTGCAGACGTGGCTTGGTCGAACGAGCTACGCGCTTTTACTTTCGAGGTATGTTATAATAGGCCTATATATAGGCAAATGAATCTGAATTGTTTTATAAAATCACTTTGTGTTGTGGATTCATATTTGAATAACGTTGTATTTTCACAACTATTCCATACAAACCAAATGAATGACATTCGGAAGGCTTGACTACAGTAGGTCAGTATTGCATTTGAACAGCCGTAACGTTGAAAGGGTGGAAACATTTAAATACCTCGGCAGCATACTAACGCAATGTCTTGACCCAGATGTAGAGATAAAATGCAAAATTGAGGCAGGAAGAGCTACGTTTAATAAAATGAAATCACTCTTTTGCATTGATAACGTAAACTTGAAACTCCGCCAGAGTGATCAAATGCTATGTGTGGTCTGTTTTATTGTACGGATGTGAAACGTGGACTTTGAAAGTTAACTCAATGAATAGACTGGAAGCATTTAAAATGTGGCTCCATCGCCGAATGCTCAGAGTTCCCTGGACAGACATGGTTACCAATACCGAAGTCCTGAGGCGAGCTAGAGTTGACAGGGAACTATTATCAACTATCAAGATTCGAAAGATCTCACATTTGGGTCATATAATGCGTGGGGAAAAATACCACATTCCCAACTGATATTGGAGGGGAAAATTGAGGGACGCCGAGGGCCCGGTAGGAGACAAATGTCCTGGATGCGAAACGTGAGGGAGTGGACCGGTATCCGAAGTGTGGAGGAGCTGTTTCGAGCGGCGTAGGACAGGGACAGGTTCGGTTAGGTGATCGCCAACGTTGGGGGGACCCGACAGGGCACTTGAGGAAGAAGAAGAAGAAGTATTTTCATAATACTTTTTTGCACTATTTATAAATATACTAGCTGACCTGGCGAACTTCGTACCGCCTCAATAAATGTTGTGTTAATTTATTAGTCGAATTAAATTCACTTATTTATTAAGTTAAAATGAATACTCAAAATGAATTAAGTTCAATAAATGTTCAAAAATCAAAATGAAAAGTATTTGAATTACATTGATATTAATGTAATTCACAAGGCAACAAGGGATTTGCTTTATTGAAGCGAATCGAAATGATTCGCATAGCATTATGGCACTACTTTCTTTTAAACTATAATAGTTTAAAAGATTTATTAATTATATTTGCTGGATGGAATGCACTCGGGTCGATTTTTTAATAGTTATTCTGCTATTCGGGGCGGAGACAAATCCAAGAAATCAAAGATCATCAAAATCAGTCCAGCTATTCTTGAGTTATAAATGGTGAAACTATCACGACTATGTTTTATATATATTATATAAAGATTTCGAATGGTGCTCATCCTTCTTCGGTGTGAAAATTTACAATGGAGGTTTGTCTACCAAACGACCTGATAATAATTTTTATTAACCGGGATAATGATTTTCGTATAAGTAGAAAGTAAGGCGGTTCCTTTGATAATATAAAGATGAATTTTTATATTTAGAAATTATATTTTCATATATGGGTCAGTGGAAAACGATTTGGAAGGACAGCCCAAGATAGAAAATATTGGAAGAGTTTAGAAGAGGCCTATATCCAGCAGTGGAGTAAAATTAGCTGAAAAGAATAAGAAGAAGATGTATTATATTCTTCTTCTTCTTTTTCTTTTAATAGATCTGACGATCTGTGACATAGAAATCATGTCTCGTCGGATAATGAGATCCTGCTGTCCTTTCATCTCTTAGGCGGTCTTCCAGGTGGACGGTGTCCGGAGGGGATTTCATAAGCGGCTGTATATGCGAGTCTGTCACCATCCATTCGGGCTACATGGTCCCTCCAGTATCTTCTTCTGGATCTACTCCACTGAACGATATCCTCTATTTCACAAGTTTTTCTTATGTTTACGTTGCGGACACGATCTCGGAGAGTTTATCCAGTAATTTATCTTAGGACCTTCATCTCCGATATTCTTAGTAGTCCCTTGGTTCGCGCAGTGTCGGCCCGCATCTCTACACCGTACGTCATGATAGGCCGCACGCATGTTTTATAAATTCTAATCTTGCTGTCGATACGCATGTGCTTGTTCTTCCAGACCAGATTCTTCAGGCAACCTGACACGGCAGAGGCTCTACTGACGTGTTCTCGTACTTCGGTATAAAGGTCATTTCGGCTGCAGATCTCTACTCCCAAATATCTGAAACTCGTTACTTGCTCCACAGGTATATCATCAACAGTCAGCTTACATCTTGTAGGTTGCCTAGATACAGTGAGAATTTTTGTTTTATTGACTGATATAGCCATATTTAGCCTTTGTGATACTGTGCGGAATTTGTACAACATTCTTTGCAGGTCATCTTCAGACTTTGCTATTAATGCGGCATCGTCTGCATAGCAAATGACGTTCACAGTTTAACTGACCATTTTATAACGTAGTCCCAAGCCAGCTACCTCTTCTATTATTTCTATGTGATATGAATTATATTGCACATTTTAAACGTGTCAAGAAAATTAAAACTAAAAGTGTTAAAAAAAAGTGTTTTAAAAATGTTAATAAAAAAGTGTACTATTTTTTTTAATAATAAACTTTCGCGAGAATTCGACACGATTCTTGTCTTTTTATGTCTGATGGGGTCTCGGATACGTAACCATCTGGAACCGCTTTAAGAATGGAAAGTTTTGGCATCAAACTGTTAGATAAGAACACGCGAAGCGAGAAATGCGAAATCTTGAAATTTGAATCACAAAAGGGAATTCTAGAGGAGCACAGTGGAGTGGAAAGATATATTTCCTGGTTTAGATAACAACCGAAATGATTCCATTGAAAAAATCACAGTGGCGTGCGAAGTATTTTTTAAAAATATTTTTTCACATTGTGTTAATAAAGTAGTTTGCTAAATGCTAAAAATCATTCTCCATAGATGGCGTTAGTGGGTGGATTATATAGGTTAATCTTAAAAAGATTGACATGTGTAATCAAATCTACATAGATGGCCAATTGAAACTGACACGTGAAGATAAGTATAGATTTGGAGTATATATACAACTTCCAAAAATTTACCATGCATGATCATAAAAACAAATGTGGAATGGGGAATGTAATTACATAAAGCGTGCGCTTAACCCAACCAGTGACAGGTCACAAGTCCTGTAAACACCTTGATCATCCATATTCAGTTTCCAGTTTGCATCTTCGTCTCTATTGAGACACAATTATATTTTTTTTAACATTTCAAAAATATTTTCTTACAGCAACAAGCCGTAATGCCGTTTCATTTTTATGAGAGTGAGAATAGATTTTTACGCTGTTATATCGTGACACGCCTCTCTTCATTTTTTAACATTCATTTAGCGAGTCATAAACACACGTCAATTCTTCCAACTTCCAACATTGTTTTCACAACATCAAGACCTACATTTAAAATTTGATCAATTTGGTCACGCTATGTTTTCCTCATTCTTTCTCGAATCCTCATTCACACAGTAAACGTATACTTTCTTCTTATATACGTTCTATATTCAAACAAACGCAGTTATTCCTTTATATATTCCGTATAAAAAATCGCACAATTTTAATAAAAATAATACGTAAATTATTGTTTTTCATAAAATATCTTCAAATAATTAATAATCTGATAGAAAAATAGCAAAGAATAATATTGAAAGACTTAATTTATTGAAGGTTAAGGCGTTAATACTGTGGAATTCCACGATTAATTTATAATAATTTAAAACACTGTTTAATCCACTTTCTTTATTAAATATTTTTACACATCAAATAAAAATATTATTCACGTGTTTCGAAGGTAACCTTCTCCATCTTCAGGTAATAATATAACGTTTTGTAAGACTAGACATTATTTTTTTATTCGTATTTTAAAAACACGAACAATATATTTACATTTTTTTAAACTGATATACTCGTATATGCACACCACTGATTTCAAAGTAACCAGGGCGCATAACAAGCTGTAGTCATGTATTTATTTTTAATCTCAGGATTTTTTTAAAGAGAACTAGAATATTTACACAATCCCTTATTAACATTTTTATATATAATATTTAATATTAATAAAAATCCACAATACGGAAAAACAAAGACATGGCCATTAAAAGTAAGAAGAGAATCTATAAGCCATTCGTAAGACCAATAATAATATATGGCGTCGAAGTAAGGGCAGACACAGTAAGGACCAAACAAGTTTTGAGGACTTCCGAGATGAAGGCACTGATGACGATAGCAGGCAAGACTCTGAGAGATCGCTTGAGGAACACCAGAATAAGAGAGATATTTGAGGTTGAAGATATCATAAGATGAGCAGACAACGAAAAAAGGACTGGTACGGGCATGTTCAAAGAATGGACACCACCAGACTCCCCTATATTGCACTACATAATCAGCCCTACGGGACGCGGCTTCGTGGAAGACCTCCTAAAAAATGGAAGGACGGCTGGGAGTCTACCTCACACGAGGAGTAAATCTCTGGAGAATATACCACATAGGTCTACAACAAGGAAGAAGAAGAATAAGAATAATAAAAACATTCCCTTTTGGTCCGTTCTAAAACTAACTAACCATCACGCCGTTTCCCAGGAGGGATAGGCAGAGAGGATGGATCGCCAAACTGCTCTGTTCTGACTTACTAACACGTGCTTCCTCGAAATTCATAGATCGTAACATGCACATTCTGGCTTGGAATGTGGTCGCCTTTTAGTGTTTGATCAATTTTGTCATGCCATAGCTTTCCTTGGTCTTCTCCGGTTTCTCTTTCCACTAACACTTATTGTGTAAAACATTTTATTCTTTCCCATTCTCTTCTCATCCAATCGTTCTTCTTCTTCTGATTATAGATCTTGTGATCTTTATATGCAGGATATCAACTTTCTTCCTGTGATGAAGACGACCAGCCTTCTCTCCATCTCTTTGATGGTCGTCCTGGTGGTCGACGGCCCTCTGGAGTTTCGTGCATCACGATCATAGGAATTCTCGCTGAATCGTCTTCTCTGTCTACTCCATCTCACTTTGTCTTCAATTTTGCAGGATTTGCGAATTTCTTCATTGGTTATCCAATCTCTAAGGGTCGCAATGTTTTCATTTCTTCTACTCTTAAGAGATTTTTGGTTCTGACAGTGTCTGCTCATGCTTCGATTCCTTAAGTCATATGTCCATTCGTTCATGTCCAAATCATCTCAGGGATCCATTTCAATGGTTAAAAAAATAAACAGATGGTTAATAAAATATATAGAGTGGTTAGGAAAATAAATAGAATGGTTAAGTAAAATAAATAGAATGGTTAAGAAAATAAATAGAAAGGTTAAGAAAATAAATGGAATGGTTAAGAAAACATATAGAATGGATAAGAAATTACATACAATGGTTTAGAAAATAAATATATTGATTAAGAAGGGAAATAAAATGGTTAAGAAAATATATAGAATGGTTAAAAAAAGGTTGACTATAAAAATATGTATAATGTTTAAGAAAATAAATTGAATGGTTAAGAAAATAAAGAGAATGGTTAAGAAATCAGATAAAATGGATAATAATTAGAAAAGGAATATATTGAATCAATATATTTATTTTAATATTATTGATTAAGAAAAAAAAATTGTTAAGAAAATAAATATAATGTTTAAGAAAATGTATAGAATGATGTCAAAAATGCTTATAATTTTTAAGAAAATAAAGATAATGGTTAAGAAAACAAACATAATGGTTAAGAAAATAATTAATTATGAAAAGAGCCATATTTGGAAAACCTCGAGGGACAGAAACAGAAAATAATTTATTTCACAACTGAGGTGGCTCTGAGGTTAGGTGGTTTGAAATGATGGGCTGGCCGTGTTTGTTGAAGAACCAACACCCGATGGAGAAGATGGGTTCTGGGAGTGGAGACTACTCGCAAGATACCATAGAGTAGGACTTCCCCTTGTCCGCTGGACCGTTGAAGTTGTAAGATTGCTGGACGTGGATAAATGAGAGTGGCAATGGATAGAGTGCAGTGGCGTGCTTTGAGAGAGGTCTACGTTCAGTAGTGAACGACAGAGGCTGATAAGAAGATTTAAAAGTCTTGTATTTACCTCCTTGCGGAAAGAACTGGGCAAAAATGTGTTTGAAGCTGTCCTCATCCACCATTCCAGATGGACATTCCTGCAATAAAAATAAACATTATTATTAATTGTATCTGAAACGAGCATGTAAAATTCCATATTTATATTTGTTATGAAAATATTTCACAAATTGGATGATGCCTTAGCAAGACGAAACATGTCATTTCTATAATCATAATAAAAATTCAACGTTTTGATTCGTATTGATTAAAAACACTTTTATTTGCTAATGAAATAAAAATATAATTTTATATAAAGTTAAGGTGTTGACACTGGAATTCCATTGCTAAAAGTTTTGGAATTGAAAAACATTTTTTTATTGTATAAATATTATATATTTAATAAATTAAAGTGCAACATAAACGGCATTGTTTTTTCAATTCGAAAATAATAATAAAATACCTTTTCATAAATGTATTCTAAATTTTTTAATTTTATACATTTAAAATATATTTACTCGTAGTTAAAATTAATAGGTTTATGGCTTCGACCGGTTTCGGCCACTCGCTGTAATTTTATGGATGACTTTTCTTCTGATCACATTATGAATATATGTATATGATAGAGTTCGTTCATTGTGTATGTTTTACGAGTTTAATTCTATGTATTATTATGGGTTATATTATTATATATCATTCTACCTGTTCCATCACAATCAAATTCTTGTGTTTTTGTAGATTGTCATAATTTCATTTATATATTCTCGTGGTCATAATTCCTTCTGCTTTGTATGTTCTTATGTGAATCATGTGAATTATATGCTATTGTTCAAATGTGAATTATATGTTATTGTACTTATTTTGTAAAAGCCATTGTGGCGTTCATGTTTTCAAATAAATAAATATAATAAAATAAATAAATATAGACCCCATATTATAGACTGTCTCTATTTTTGTATATTATAGTCTCCATAATATAAAGTTTACATTATAGAGTCTAAATTAGAGTCTATACTAAAGGGTCAATATTATAGAGTCCATATTATACAGTTTATATTAGAGAGTCTACCATATAATATAGAGTCTATTATATTGAAGTATTTAACCACATATTATAACATATATATAGAGTCTATTAATATAATATAGAGTCTATTATATTGAAGTATTTAACCACATGTTATAACATAAATAAAATAAAAACTGTGTATTTAACCACAGTATGGTTATTATATTTGATGCCCAAAGTTTTTAAAATTAATTAAATATTTTTTAAATGTCTAACCACAAAGTGAGTGCTTCATATGAAAAATTCTATTATATTGAGTCTTTAATATATATTGATGTATAGAATCTATAATAAAAAGTTATTAAAATTGACTCTATATTATAGACAAATAATGTGATTTATTGCGAAGGAGTCCTAAAGGGAGGAGTTACGGGTCCCCGCAGTACATCGCCAGATTAACGATGCCATTAAAGCTCTCAATACATAGCTGAAACAAACCCTTTGCGATCATATAAATATGCCTTTAAATAGAGATTAATGTATACCATACATTGAACAGGGTAGTAAACAAATTTATGTTCGACGGGCCCGAAATATGACCCGAGAGTTAATTTTGCGGAACGAATTATCAATTTATTGGCTGTTTCTCCGATACTAGGCGGATAAAATATATTAAAAATAATGTTAGTAATGATAATATTTGTACAGTTTAAGAATCTGATTAAGTACAATGTTCTATTTTACAAGGATTAATTGTACCTCAATAGAGACGAAGATGCAAATTGTTTTCTGGGAACAGAAGATGGTGGTCGAGGCGCTTACAGGACTTATGACCTGTCATTGGTTGGGTTGAGCGATCGCTTCACGTTTAACAACATTCCCCATTCCGCCGTTATGACCACCACGTCTGACAAACTTTTTGGAACTTGTATATATGGTAAGTTTCTACACCTATTTTCACATTTTTTTTTATGTTCGCTCTACACTAGCGTCATCTATATTAAGAACAAGAATTTGTATACATTCAAAATGTTGTTGTACAATGTTCTAGTTAAGCAAACAAACAAACCATCACACCGTTTTCTCGCAGGGGTAGGCAGAGAGAATGAATCGCCACACTACTCTATCCTGACACACTTCTCTAGCTTCCTACACATTCATTCAACGAGTCATACATACAACCCTGATGTATGGAAGCGAAGCATGGAACTTCGAAAGAAATATGAGAGCGAAATAAATGCGGTAGAGATGAGATCCCTAAGAGGTATGAATGTAAAACGGTGTAAGATATTACAGAATTTCAAATGCTGATCAAAAAAGAATGTAGAGCGGAAGAAAGTGTTATAAACAAAATTATGAAAGGATTACTGCTACGGATTTCTTTAACTATTTATATAAAAATCTATGAATAATAAACAAAACAATCGCGTTTTTATTACAACAACAAACCAGCCTCCGTTTCTCTGCAGGGGTAGGCAGAGAGAATGAACCGCCACACTACTCTATCTTGCTTCACACACACCTCTTTAGCTTCCTTCATATTCAGACAACGAGTCATACACCCACGTCGATTCTTCCAACTTCTAACATGACCAACCTTTAAAATTTGATTAATTTGGTCATGCTATATTTTTTATCGGTGTACCTCGATTCCGTACTTCATTTACATCGTTTATGTATAACATAATTTTTTAATTGTGTTCTTGTGCCGACCCTTATGTATGGAAGTGAAGCATGGAACTGGCAAAAGAAGGATGAAAGTAGAATAAATGCAGTAGAAATGAGATCTCTAAGACGAATGTGTGCAAATCTGTATATGATAGAGTGACAAATGCAAGTATAAGAAGTGAATGTGGTGCGAATGAAAATGTTATGAACAAAATAAGGAAAGGGTCATTAAGATGGTTTGGACACATGGAAAGAATGAGTGAAGACAGAATGGTAAAGAAGGTATATGTAAACGGCGTGAACGGAGCTAGAAATAGAGGAAGGCCGAGTTCAGATCAAATCAATCAAATATTGAATGTCGGTCACGTGAGGAGTCGGAAAAATCGACGTGCGTGCATGACAAGATGTATGAATGTAGAGGAAGCGAGAGGCGTATGTCAGGACAGAACAGTGTGGCGTTCTATTCTTTCTGCCTACCCCTCCGGGGAGACGGCGTGATGGTAAGTTAGTTAGTTTTTCTTCATCCTTGCGCTTCATATGTCCGAACCAAATCAGCGATCCTTTCATGATATTGAAAATAATTTAGTATATTTATAATACAGTTGTAAAATTTGTATTATATAAAAAAACACTTTATTCGTTATAAACACCAAATGATTTCGCTTCCGCCAGAGCTTCATCAGAGTAACAGAATATTCCAGCAAACCAGTATATTCTGTTACCTTGACGAAGACGATATTCCCAAATTTGGTTCATCAGCAATCATCGGAACAGTTAATCAATGATTGGAAAACATAACAGACCGAACACGTTCAAGTTTTCATCAACACAGGAAGTCGACGGTCGTCCTGAACTTGCATCGTCCTTGTAGTCATCACGGCCCTCACTAAAACTCTTGATCCACTTAAAATGGGCAGTTTTCATCAGTGTCTTAATTCCATAAACAGCCTTTTACTTTTCATGAATTTCCCGATAATTTTTCCCAAGCTTCACCAGAAATTTGATGTTGACTTGTTGTTCCATATCTGTTTGTCAATCTACATTGCCGACAAGAGCATAAAGCTCCCCTAGGAGAGTTCGAACGTCTGCGATGATTTTTTCTTAAACTCTCTCGCCTCCTTGATGGTGCGGAGGAATATCTTCGTGCCTTTGCCGGTAAAGCTTGTCTCGTATCACTGTTCCCAAATTTCGAGCTTCAGTTCTCTGATGGAGTTCTATTAATTATAATATTATTATTCTTGCCTTCAACAAGAAAGCTAAAATATTCGAGTCCAATAACATAGACCTAAACCTCCGATAACAACTAATAAAAACATTGGTGTGGAGTGTTTTATTATACGGCTGCAAGACCTGGTGCCTGGGCAACAGAGAGCGCAAAAGGCTGGAGGCGTTTGAAACCTGGACGTACCGATGAATTGCCCATGTTTCACGGAGGAACCACTTTACGAATGAGGAGGTTCTCAGCAAAGTTGAAAAGAATAGGCACAAGTCGAACACCATAGCGGAGAGGCGCAAGATGGATTGGTCATATGTTGCGACACGAATGTTTCCTGCATGATGTATTGGAGGGAATGGTCGAGGAATCGATTGGCAGAGGACGACCTCGCCAGGAGTACCTGGAGGCTGCACCTCTTATGCGGAGTTGAAGAGAGTTGCCGAGGACCGAGCGGAGTGGAAAAGGAGATGCGTCGCCTTGTTGCAGACTGATCTTTGGATTGAGACCGGAGAAGAGAATATTATTAAAAAGCAAATAACGGGTGTAACTAATGTTATCGAAAATTGAAAAACTTTGTTAATTCCACTATTCAATAAAAAAAATTAAAAACATAAATTATAATCAGATTCCTCCTTTTACTCCTTTCTCCTTAAATACTTTGTCTACATTTAATCTCCCAAGCTCCCATTCCCAACCAAATGTAAATTAATCATTTATTAATTTCTATATAAATTATGTCGTTTGAAATATACGTTATCATCATGTATTATTTTTATTTAATCTTATTTATTAGTTCATACAGTTAAAATATAATTGTAAGTACCTACTTATAACAAATAGCACAAGTTAATTTTTAAATTTGAATTATTGTATCGAATTTTAAATGCGTTTTTTATTAGTCTTTCCTTGTTTAGTTTTCATTTTACACCTGAAGATGGAGGTATCCTCCGAAACATGTCGTGTTTTTAAATATTTTTTATTAAATAGTATGGTGCTCTTGAATGAGGTGTCAGTCGATGTGGACATTTTCCAAATGACCTATACGTCCTTTAAGGACCATATAGGTACATACCACAACTGTTAAATATTGTTTTATTTTATTTTAATTGTTTTATTTTAACATGTATTTTAAAATGTATGTAAAATGCATGCAAAATTTATGTAAATTGTATACAGTAATAGGGTCATAAAAACCTGTTGTATACAAAAAAAAAAAAAAAATACTAAGGAATTCCACAGTGTTAATGCCTTAGCGTCCAATAAGTTAACTAATGTTCATAATGTCCACCAGTGTGGCGGTCCTTTCTTTCTGCCCATCTCTTCGGATAGACGGCGTAATTGTTATTCAGTTTTTTTAATCTAAAAGAAGTGATTGCCAACGTCGGGGAAGACCTGATATGACACATGAAGAAGAAGAAGAAGAAGTGTGATTCAACCTGTAAGTGCGCAATAATTTGAGTGCGGCGAGACTTAGTTACATGTTCGGTCGAATGCCAATTTATACTTGGCTCCCTCGGGCACTTCGCCACCTCATCAGTCAGCCGCGCGCCTCCTGACGCCCCCTGACCGCCCCCTGGCGCCCCCTGACCGCCCCCTTGACGCCCCCTGACCGCCCGCCAGGACCCTGCACTGCGCGCGTAATATTTCAACGGGCTGCCGAACTTTCAAAGGCAAAACAGACCGTGTTTAATTCATCACAAATTCCACTTGATAAATCTATTTCATTTAATAAAGAACATACGAGTCGTGCATATTCGACCAAACCTAACCTAACCTAAGCTTTTTTTATTTATTGATTTTTATTTAATTTTTTTATTTTTAAAACTCAATTAGGTTATATGGAAACATTTTTAGATAGTATGTATCATTACTCTGTGTATGATAGAGTGTCGAATGAAAATATAAGAAGTGAATGCGGTGCAAATGATGGTGTCATGAACAAAATAATGAAAGGATCATTAAGATGGTTTGGACATATGGTAAGAATGAATGAAGAAAGAATGGTAAAAAAATTATATGTTAATGATGTAAATTGAACCAGAAATAGAGGAAGACCGAGGAAAACGTGGCACGATCAAATAAATCAAATATTGAATGTCGGCCATGTGAGGAGTCAAAGAATACGACGCGCGTGCATGACACGATGTATGAATGTTGAGGAAACGAGAGAAATATGTCAGGAAAGAAAAGTGTGGCAATCCATTCTTTCTGCCTACCCCTTCGGGGAGACGTCGTGATGGTTAGTTAGTTAGTTAGTTTTTTAGATAAACTAACTAACTAACTAACTAACTAACTAACCATGACGCCGTCTCCCCGAAGAGGTAGGCAGAAATAATGGATTGCCACACTTTTCTTTGCTGACATATTTATCTCGATTCCTCAACATTCATACATCGTGTCACGCACGCGCGTAGATTTCTCTGACTCCTCACATGGCCGACATTCAATACTTTAATAATTTTAATAATTTTAATAATTTTAAAAATTCAATAATTTTAGATCTTACTATTTATAATGTAATGTTTCAGATATATTTTATATTGAGTTGTAGTGTGACTCCTTGTGTCTTTTGGTAGTTCATTGTAAAGTGTGAAACGTACCTCCTCGGTTAGCACGGAGAGCATGGTTTTTAATCCTCAGGGTGGTAATCGTGAGATTCTTTTCGGTATATTATTCGATTCAGGGACGGGTGTAAATATAAAGACAGTTACATGGGATACATTAAGGTTTATTATCTAGTTAACATTATAACAATAATCCAGAGGCTAGGGATGTCGTACGAATACAAAAAAAGGCACATGATGAAATAATGAAGAGGCTGTTTGAGGTGATTCCTCGATGGCGTGCTCGTCAGGACATCGACCGGCGACGTCGTCCGTAGACGTGATCAGCGACGCTGACCAGAAGATGGTGGGTCACAAATCAATATGTAGAGCGTCACCTGGCAGACACGAGGTTCCCTAACCTGTTGGTGCTGTCTGAAGCGGCGTGAAGAAGTGGTCCTCGCAGTTCCGCTGGCTGGTGAGGTCAACCACGTTGTCGGGACATGATGTGCGACAACACGTGGGCGGCAATTTCGGGAGCAGAGGATGGCTCGGACCGTGGCGGAGGGAATCAATCGCAGACACGCGGACACATGACGCACATGTGTAACCAATGTGCGGTCTTTGATATGGATATTATTATTAGTATTCTACCTGATATGATGGGAGAAAGGCTGAACCATTGCTGGTCCAGCCGGATGCAAACGGATTAACGTTTCTCCTACATCGTGGTGGTAACTGGGCACTGGCGAAAAAACACAAGATGGCGGCCTACCCGCAACGGCTGACTCGAGGGAAGTGGCGGGCTTCTGCCTCGAAGCATAGAGTACCGAAAAAGCAGTGATACCAATTGGGAAGGCGGCGGTGGCTCACAGGGCGCAAACAGGAGAAGTTGGAAATAAATTTCGAAGAGGTACTTAACTGGGGAGAATTGGGGCGAATACAGTGGCCGAAGAAATCGTAATGATGTACCATTACACTCGCTCTTATGTGGAATAAAAAAAAATAATAAAAAAAAGCTCCTTCAGTGAATGGCATACAAAAGTTGCAGGTAGATAAAAATTCTAGAAGGTGACAGTTTGGACAATTGAGAAATACAAAGACAGCCTATTTAAAAGTACCAATCAGATTCACAAGCTTAAAAAAAAATTGATCATTATTATACACATGGGAGACAGGTTTATGTCCTAAAAGGTGGCAGTTAGTTTGACATATTACAAATTGTTAAGTTTAAAAAAAAAATACAAATTATAGTTTAGTTCAGAAAATTAAGGATCATTAAACACATGAGAGACAAGTTTAAGTCCTAGGTGGCAGTTAGTTTGACATATTACAAATTGTTAAGTTTAAAAAAAAATACAAATTACAGTTCAGGTAAAAACACAAATGCAGTTAAGTTATAAATACAAAAAATTATCATTGTTTTAAAGTTTCCACAGCACAAAAGAGACAATTGTTTTTTTTTTCTTTGCAGGTAAATAGCACTCACTGATTCTAAAATGAAAAAGTGTTATGATCTTGAGGTAAATTATTGTTGGACATCTCTAGCCTAGATGATAGATTATAAAGAAAACAGTTACAACAATATTATGTGTTCAGTCACCAGTAAAAACAAAAATTTAAATTACATACAGCAGAGGCATGTCCGTTTACATATTATGAGGCTGTATACCTATAGTGTTGCTTTGTATTAGGGTCTAGCTCCCTTTCGCCTCGGATAATAAGGCACATCTACATATTCTAAGGCTGTATACCTATAGCATTGCTTTTTATTAGGGTCTGGCTCCCTTTCGCCTCGGAAAATAAGGCACATCTACATATTCTAAGGCTGTATACCTATAGCGTTCTGACTCCTTCTATTCTCTACAAAAACAAACTCTACAGGTGACTGAAACAACATATATATATACAACATTTTAAAACATATAATGGACGTTATTGTTCAGGTGAATCGGAGAAGTGAACTCAATCGTAAAAGTGATTGCCAATCCAATATGCAACACCTTTAACCGACTCACGACCCAAAACACACATGAACATATAAAACAATCAATGATAAGTAAAAAATCTAAGTTATAAAGAAAATGGTGTTACCATAGTTATATATTTAAACAATTGGCACATACAAAAATTGTATGTGGAGAAAAATTCTGTTCTGGTGAGATGGAAAAGTTCATAACATTATAAGTGATGGACAATCTGGTATTCCACACAAATAAAATAAGTTTTTATCCATCCAGAACACACAAGAACAAATGTATATATAGCAATGAAAGATAATTAAAAAAAAAAACTAAGTATAAAAAAAATGGTGTTACAATATTTACAAATTTAGACAATTGGCACATACAAAAATTGTATGTAAATGAAATTTCTGTTCTGCTGAGATGGAAAAGTTCATAACATTATAAGTGATGGACAATCTGGTATTCCACACAAATAAAATAAGTTTTTATCCATCCAGAACACACAAGAACAAATGTATATAGCAATGAAAGATAATTAAAAAAAAAAAACTAAGTATAAAAAAAATGGTGTTACAATATTTATAAATTTAGATAATTGGCACATACAAAAATTGTATGTCAATGAAATTTCTGTTCTGCTGAGATGGAAAAGTTCATAACATTATAAGTGATGGACAATTCAGTATTCCACACAAACAAAGGAAGCCTAATCCACCCAGAACATACAAGAAGATGGAACATTCAAGTAGGAAGGGAAAATATAACCAAACCATAATACAAATGAGTTTGTAGGTCTATCAAGTTTCTCTAGCATTCGGGAGATTTACATTTATTCATTCATTCTATTGATTCATGCATCTTCTTTTAAAGCGCTTCTAACATAACTAGACCAAGTGGAGAATGGGGGTAGTTTATTCTTCATCAGACACTTATTCATACATACCATTACACAATAGACACTACAAACGCAAGTAAGATAGAAATTGGGACGCCACTAGATTTTCACCAGCTAAATCTAGAAAGTATACGTGTTTAGTGAATTTAATTACTGATTTATATTCATTTGGACGCCACTAAGTTTTGAGTTGAACTTAGAAACTATTCACACTTGACAGTGTACTATTCTTGTCAGTTCAGATAGTTATTGTGTTGTAAACATATTATTTTTACAGCACGAGGATGACAGAAGTTTTATTATTGAGTGTTATTTACAACTAGTATAAAAAATTAAGGTTATTACAATTAGGTGAATACTTGGTCAGATAGAATATTAACAAAAATATATACTCATGATATTGCGACTTTGCTAGCCACAGTTGAGAGACGAGAGAAAATTTAATAACGATTACCATGCGGGATAAGAAGGAAATGTGCGAAGCGTTTGAAATTTGAGAATGAAATACGCGGCGGATACACGCGCCGAGTACATGTGTACCGAAAGGAAGATCGACGCATGCGCATGTGGGAATAATTCGATAAATTTGAAATTACGATCTTTACAAAAGGATAAACATTTGAATGTAAAGATTTATGAATTTTGCATGGTAGAACTTGAAATCGTATGCAGTAATATATAATACGGATACCTAAATTTACACGAGTCCTAAATCGAATAATAACACCGAAATGCCACACGTTTGGGGCGCCAGTGAAACGTACCTCCTCGGTTAGCACAGAGAGCATGGTTTTTAATCCTCAGGGTGGTAATCGTGAGATTCTTTTCGGTATATTATTCGATTCAGGGACGGGTGTAAATATAAAGACAGTTACATGGGATACATTAAGGTTTATTATCTAGTTAACATTATAACAATAATCCAGAGGCTAGGGATGTCGTACGAATACAAAAAAAGGCACATGATGAAATAATGAAGAGGCTGTTTGAGGTGATTCCTCGATGGCGTGCTCGTCAGGACATCGACCGGCGACGTCGTCCGTAGACGTGATCAGCGACGCTGACCAGAAGATGGTGGGTCGGCAAATCAATATGTAGAGCGTCACCTGGCAGACACGAGGTTCCCTAACCTGTTGGTGCTGTCTGAAGCGGCATGAAGAAGTGGTCCTCGCAGTTCCGCTGGCTGGTGAGGTCAACCACGTTGTCGGGACATGATGTGCGACAACACGTGGGCGGCAATTTCGGGAGCAGAGGATGGCTCGGACCGTGGCGGAGGGAATCAATCGCAGACACGCGGACACATGACGCACATGTGTAACCAATGTGCGGTCTTTGATATGGATATTATTATTAGTATTCTACCTGATATGATGGGAGAAAGGCTGAACCATTGCTGGTCCAGCCGGATGCAAACGGATTAACGTTTCTCCTACATCGTGGTGGTAACTGGGCACTGGCGAAAAAACACAAGATGGCGGCCTACCCGCACGGCTGACTCGAGGGAAGTGGCGGGCTTCTGCCTCGAAGCATAGAGTACCGAAAAAGCAGTGATACCAATTGGGAAGGCGGCGGTGGCTCACAGGGCGCAAACAGGAGAAGTTGGAAATAAATTTCGAAGAGGTACTTAACTGGGGAGAATTGGGGCGAATACAGTGGCCGAAGAAATCGTAATGATGTACCATTACAAGTTTCAGTCCATTGTTCAATATCCTTGATTGTCCTGTCTTAGTTCGTGCATTCGGTAAGTGATATCTGTCACAGTTCCTGGTCCAGTGTCTGTGTACGTCTGAATTTTTGGTTAATTTGAAGATGCTGTATGTTGTCTCTTCCATGGTCACTCTGTGAACAATACGTTAATACGTTTTTAAATGCATGTCAATAACTAACTAACTAACTAACCATCACGCCATTTCCCCGGAGGGGTAGGCAGAGAAGATGGATCGCCACAATGCTCTGTCCTGGCATACCTCTCGGGCTTCCTCTACATTCATACTTTTACATTCACACTGTCGGGGTTAAATGCATAACCCAAATAAGCGGACTTCGACTACTGAATCAGCCTATTTCATGATGAAATATATGACACGAATAATTGAAAACGCCTGACTCAGGACCTACTTATCAAAACTGATGAGTCGAGGGCCCAGATTTATTCAGTTTGGTCACTAGGACACTAGAGCAGAGCATCGTGTGAAAATGGAAGCAAAGCATATAAAAGCGGTACATCCGACCACCATGGACAGTATTCCTACTTACGACTTCTAACCGACACGAGTCTACGCCGTCAAGTCTACGTACGAGAAACCTCCGACCCTCCTACCGAGCTATCTAAAAAAATATGCGACGATTTACAAATCGTCATACATTCTACTTCCTCTTTTAGATATTTGGTATGTTCCTGTAGTCAGGCTGATCCATCCTCTGCACGTGGTTATATATACACATATTAAATTCAAAGATAATATAGTAAACTTATTGAACGCTAAGGCATTAACACTGTGGAATTCCATAGTATTATACTTAGGAAATTGAAAATAACTTTCTTTAATCCACTATTTATTAAAAAATATTTAAAAAACACAAAATTTTTCGGAGGATACCTCCATCTTCAGGTGTAAAAATATAATAAAAATTAACCTAGGCTATTTGTTATAAGTACCAACCATTATTTTTTAACAGTAAGAACTAATAAATAATATTAAATAATTATAATACATTATGATAATATAAAAATTGAATTTTAGAAAAAACATGCATTTGAAACGACATGATTTATATATAAATTAATAAATGATTAATTAGCATTTTTTTAGGAATCTGTTTTTTGGTTGAAAACATAATAAATAATCAGATTCCTCCTTTAACTCCTTTCTCCTACTTTGTCTACATTTAATCTCCCAAGCTCCTATTCCATAATCATTTATTAATTTCTGTATAAATTATGTCGTTTCAAATGTATATTTTTTCTAAATTACAATTTTTTAAATTATCATAATGTATTATTATTATTATTTAATATTATTTATAAGTTTTTACTGTTAAAAAATAATGGATAGTACTTAAAACAAATAGCCCAGGTTAATTATTAAATTTGAATTATTGTATCAAATTTTAAATGCGTTTTTTATTAGTCTTTATTTGTTTAGTTTTTATTATATTTTTACACGTGAAGATGGAAGTATCTTCCGATACATGTCGTATTTTTTAATATTTTTTAATATTTTGTAAATTAAACAAAGTTATTTTCAATTTCCTAAGAATGTATATTTTATAATTAATTCATAAATATTATTAGAGACAGAAATGTTTTTCTTAACTAAACCATTTAATAATGCCTTATTTAGGTGAACTATATCATTTCCTTATTTTTTATAATGCTTCTAGAAAACAGATGTTTCGTTCTTAATAAATAGTGGATTAAACAAAGCTATTTTCACTTTCCTAAGTATAATATAGTAAGACGGAATATCACGTCTACTGAAATATACAGGATAATTTCTAATGTCAGACAGCGGACATAATGTATCGTTCTAATCCCAAACTATAATTTAACCTATCTATGATTATATTATAATATATAGTTTTTTTATTTAACCTTCCATTATAGCTTCTTCCGTTAAACGGAATGCCAATAAATAACGTGAAATATGTGTGACGTAAATAATATTATGAGTTGGGTGCCGAAAATAATTTATCTGGCTCCATTCACCGATCCGGTGACCCGATGTACTGAAAGTTTGAAATTAATACAATGGACCTCGTAATGAATAGGTCATGTTTCGGTTTCGCATTGAAATTCGGCTTTTTGCTTTTGCCTTTGTGCACAGAGAAAGCTGCAGTGCTGGCTCGGGAAATTACGTAATAGTGAAGTATTAATGATGCCTTTAACATTGAGGAAAACGAAAGAAAAAAATGGGAAAAGGAAAGGGTGTCTCGTACGAAAATTTGATTTTGACTAAATTGTTGAGTAGCGAATGAAGAAATAACCAATTATTTCAATTTAATTTTTAGCCAAGTAGACATTACAAATATAAAAATATTCAAGACGCAAATTTTAAGGAATGGATCGATATGTAAAACAAGTTCGACGCTAATGAGGCTGAATACTTCCCAATATTTGGCGTATTTTTCTTTTAAAAAAATGTTTACATAACAAGTCGTTTCAAGCCATTAACTTTATATAATACGATATGTTTTTAGCTATTATATTGACTCTCACAATATTTGATAGGTAGCTAATCTATCGTCATTTTATTTTCACGTGAATTCTACACCAGATCAAAGACAGTGTGACAATCACACTGCCTTCAGAAACCTGCCTGAAATCGAACCCGGTACCAACGGTGTTGCAGTCATAGCTCTTACCACTCTGCAACAAAGTCGTTAGTCGTCGTTTTGATCGGGATTTTATATTAAGCTACTTCTTATCCGCATTTAAAAAAAAATGGCAGCCAAAATACAGCTCTTAGAGAATTATTCATTCATGTGATAAATAGCCAATCTATCGCCATTGTACTGTCACGTGAATTCCACACCAGCCCATAGACAGTGTGACAATCACACTGCCATCGCCGAAAATCGAATCCGGGGCCTTTGGCGTGGCAGTTGTAGATCTTGCTATTGTAGAAATGCGATAAATCAATTCGAAAAATGATGACCTCCAAAGCTATTAAATTCAGCAGTCGTGACCGATCGTGGATTGTGGTCAAAGACGCGATTTCTTAAATTAACGACTCTCTGTAAGAATATTAAAAGCAAAGCAGAAAACTAAAAGTAAACTTAGTTAGTTAGTTAGTTGTAAGAATATTAAAAGCACCCTATTGAGTAGGATATAACTTTGTTCCACATTGCTGTAGACCTATGTGGCCTTCCAGAGAGCTACTCCTCCTGTAAGGTGGATTCCCTTCAATTTTAAAGGAGGTCTTTCACGAGGACGAATCCCGTAAGGCTGATTATGTAGTGCAATATAGGGGAGTCTGATAGTGTCCATTCTTTGGACATGACCATACCAGTTCATCCTTCGCCGTCTACTCCATCTCATAATATCCTCAGCCTCACATATTTCTATTATTCTGATGTTACTCACGCGATGTCTCAGTTTCTTGCCTGCTATCGTCCTCAGTGTCTTCATCTCGGAAGTCCTCAAAACTTGTTTTGTCCTGACTATGTCTACCCTTGTCTCAACGCCATGTTTTATTTATGGTATTACGCATACTTTAAAGATTTTTATATTACTCTTTATGGCCATGTCTTTGTTTTTTTTTTCGTTTTGAATCAAATGAAATCAGTTTAATTAATTTAACTAACGTTTAAGGCACCTATTGAGAACAGCTAATAAAGATAAACATAATTACATAATACCAGGAACGCGTGAGAGATGGTTCGACATTAGGAACACAAGACGCTCTCTAGAGTGGAGAGTATTTGTCTTCTGAACGTACTTTCACTAATATGAACGAAGTTGATCTTTGAAGCGATCATTGTTCTCTCCCCACCGGCATCACCAGAGCCAGGTTGGTTCTGAATGTTGGAAGATAAAAAAGTCTGCGCTGATGCTTTCGAAGATAACCATCCATATTGTGGATTTAAAAGGACTAGAGATCGCAGCTGCCTTGTTAACTTAAGCTTGTATTTCTTCCCAGAGATCAACTCCTCCAACCGGGTCTATGCCTAGATATCTGCAGGTTCTGTTCTGTTCATTGGTTTGATTCATATAAATTTCAATTAAAAAAAATTTATTTACTTACAAAATTAAAAAAAGATCTTTGTTTAATCCACAAAATATAATAATTAATGTTTTAATTGAAATTTCTTGGTAGAATTTCATTTTAAATAATAAAAACAAAAGAAAAAGTTATACAGAATTTCTTTATTATTATGTATAATATTTAGTGACCTTCCACTTGTGGCAGCAAGCTGCCGAAACCGGTCGAACACAAACACAAGTGGAAGTACACTAAATACATAATAATAAAGAAATTTTGTATAATTTTTTTGTTTTCATTATTTAATCTACAAAATATTTAAAAACAAGATATGTCTCGGAGGATAGCTCCATCTTCAGGATGAAGATGGAGCTATCCTCCGAAACATGTTTTTTTTTTTGTATATTTTTTAAATATTTTGTGGATTAAACAAAGATATTTTCCATTGTTTTGGCCGAAACACTATGATATTTTAACATTTTATAACTGTTAATTGAAAAACTTTGTTTTATATCACAATTTGTATTTATTTTACTTTACGACAGCTGTTCCATCAACCAATGTTGACATCATCATCATATTTTTGTAACACCTGATGATGTCAACATTGGTTGATGAAGCAGCTGTCGTAAAGTAAAATAAATACAATTTGTGATATAAAACAAAATTTTTGAATTAACAGTTATAAAGATATTTTCAATTTCATAAGTATTTTCCTATGGAATTCCACAGTGTTGCCTTAGCGTACAATACGTTAAAAAAATAAGATTTCGATGAATCTATAACGCGCTCATTACTCAATTTGTTTCAACGGTACCCCACAGTTTGTATCATAAATTAACACCCTAATCTTAGCGTAATATTTAAGGTTCTAAAATACCCATTTATCCCCAGATTATCAGGAAATTGGGATGCTAATTCTCGTTAAGCTTAGGACAGCTTGTAGGGGTTATTTATTCAAGCATTAATTATCTCTTCTTTGTTAAGGTCAGGCGGTACGTTAGGCGGCTGTTTGTACTAACACTCCGACTTTACATCGGAGCGCGTGTTCAAAGGGCCATATCTCTCTTGCGCGCCCTTTCGTGCATCCCCCCATATACCATAGTCTAGCATAAAGGCTTAATGAAACATACCTGTAAACTAAAAACATGTAAATTACATATGAGGGTATTATTTGCAAACCCGGCAAACTCTACCAACAATCAAAAGTGAGATATGAATTGGGTCTTATTCATAATACATTTGCACACAATTTTTATTGATTTTCAGTTTCAAATTCGGCTTCATTCTGAAGAATTTAGCTATTAAAATATAGGGTTTGTTGCAAATATGGCAACCTCCACTTGAGTGTTGCAAAGCTGGCAAACTCCAAAATGAAATTCATTATTTTACTTTATTTATCAACATAATGATGATTATTTCATGGCTGATTACTTTTAAAATACTAACTGGTTGAGATGAAAAAAATAAATATCGCAAAAAAACGCATTTTATTAGCGTATCAGTTTTTTTGCGATTTACTCAAAACATCTGACGATGGAGTTTGCCAGGTTTGCAACTAATACCCTCATATTTACAAAATAATCATTGTGATAATGCGACAAGAAATTATTTATATAACTCTCCCATGCCCAGATTACACAGATTAGCTAATGAATACGGAGATATTGGCATCTTCCATTCCAATTTATTCACTTTTAAGTCAAACTTTAATAAGAAACTTTCTCGTGATGAATTGTTAGTATAGTATTTATAGTATTTGTTATAATGCGACCTGTCAATATGTGTTATTATCCTGAGTAATGTAGGTCTGTTCGTCCCTGATAATTATCTTCGACAAAGGGGCCATAGATTGTTTTATCTCCGACGATGCAGAACCAACCTGCCAATGGTTATGCCGGTAGGTAGAGCATTATCATTGCTTAATCGTATCACCTCGGAGTTTGACATATTTTGTGATAGTTTGGCTCATCTGAGGGAAGTACTATATTTATTTTAATTGTATGGTATATTTATTTTATTAATTTGTCATGCATCTTATGTTTCTCGCTCTTTTTATTAATCTATTATGTATTACTTATTATTGTGTATCTTTAACTTGTATCTTTAGTGTATTGGAAAAAAAAATTCTGTAATGCTTTAGATATGTTTAAAATAAATAAATGAAATAAATTATGTATACCTGTCATTTTCTATGTTTTGTGTGTTTAATTCTATGTGTTATTATGTGTACCCGTCATTATGTATTATATGTTTTGTGAGTTTAATTCTATGTATTAATTTGTGTTATATTATTTTATATCATTCTAAGGATTAATTTTATCTCAATAGAGACGAAGATGCAAACTGGAAATCGAATATGGTGATCGAGGTGCTTACAGGACTTATGACCTGTCATTGGTTGGGTTAAGCGCACGCTTTATGTAATTACAACATTTCCCATTCCACCTTTCTTATGACCACCATGTCTGACAATTTTTTTGGAAGTTGTATATATGTTAATATCAAACACCACAATTCACATGTCAGTTTCAATGCGCCATCTATGAAGATTAGATTTAATCATTTTACCTGTTCCATCATAATCAAATTCTTGGGTTTTTGTAGATTGTCATGATTTCATTTATATAATTATTCTCGTGGTCATAATTCCTTCTGCTTTGTATGTTCTTATGTGAATCGTGTGAATTATATGTTATTGTACTTATTTTGTAAAAGCCATTGTGGCGTTCATGCTTTAAATAAATAAAAATATAACAAAACATCTGTAAAACAGACGTTTTCATTCGAATTAATTACTTAATATGAAGTTTTACATCATTGTTCAAGAAACAGTAAAAAATATAAGTTTTATAACAAATATGTTATGTGCGTTGTGTGTACAATTGCATTTCTCTGGGACACAGAAATCATATCTCCTGAGATGATGAAACACAACTGTTTTTTTCCATCTCTTAGGTGGTCTTCCAGGTGGAGGGTGTTCGGAGAAGATTTTGTAAGCGGCCTTTTGTGCGAGACCTGACACTGTCATACATTTATAACTTCTCTAACTTCTATTGTGAAAATAATTATAAAAATAAATCACGCCATTTTTTATGTCAAATCATTGTAATAACAGATGTGTTATTACTATAGTATGAAACTAGGCGCTTTTTCCCATTCATACTACTTGTATATAATATATATTTTTAACCATTCTCCCCTCATCCATTCGTTCCATATGTCCAAACCATCTTAGTGATCCTTTCTAAATTTTATTTATCACGCATTCATCTGCCTTACATTCCTTTCTTACTTCATCATTATTCTATTCTATCATGCATTGTTTTTCTGCACACTCTTAGTGACCTTATTTCTACGGCATTTATCCTACTTTCATCCTTCTTCTACCAAATCCAAGCTTCACTTCCATACATAAGGGTCAGGACTAGAACTCCACTGTGCACTGCCATCTTTGCTTTAGTCGATATATTTCTATTTGCGGTAATGACTTTAAGTGCACCATTTATTTTGTTTCCAGCTCCAACCCTTCTTCGATATCTTTCTCCATTTTTCCATCTCATGTAAACATGCTTCCCAGATAAACTAATTCGGTAACTTGCTCTAATTTCTCACCGTTCGCACTTATGTCACAATCCGTCATATATTCTTCCTTTTCAAATACCATAACTTTAGACTTTGACACGTTCATTACAAGGTCATAAATATTGTATACTTGGTACATTCTTGACACTAAGACTTGTAGATCGTCCATGCTGTCAGCGATTAAAAAAGCGTCGTCTGCATATAACAAACAGCTGATGGACATACCGTTCATTTTCGCACCTGCAATTTGTTTTGTTTTACCATATAATATGTTAAAATATCACAGTAAATAGTTTTTGACCATTTTTAAATCAAAAGCGTTCATTAAAGACCGAACGTAGCGCATTTTTTTTCAAGTAAACCAGAATCTATCTTCTATGTTTTAAAAGATAATTATGTTAATCTAAAATAAGGCGCTGTTCATAAATATGCTCTTGTAGTTTCTCGTTTTCAAGAAAGAACGCGGTGCGTATTGTTGCAGGGTAATTGGTAAAGTCTTGAAGACTAAAAACATGTCTTTATTAATTGCTCGGGCTGTTCTGGTTAAAGGGCCCTCCATCTTGTCGGAGGGAAGGGTGTTATTAATGGACGGGTAAAGTGTTGTTTCTTAAGTGGGGAGACCTTGTTAACAGCGGACACGGAAGTCATGTTCCAATGAATATCTAATGCTGGCAAATGACAAACGAAATATCGTAGTTTGTATGCAATAAATGGAATTAAATACGTGCTTTTAAGAATACCTATTTATTTCAAGGATTAATTGTATCTCAATAGAAACGAATATGTAAATTGGAAACCGAATATGGTGATCGAGGTGTTTACAGGACTTATGACCTGTCATTGGTAGGGTTATGCGCACGCTTTATGTAATACAACATTCCCCATTCCACCTCTCTTACGACCACCATGTCTGACAAATTTTTGGAAGATGTATTTGTATATATGTTAATATGTAACACCATACTTCACATGTTAGTTTCAATCTGCACACTGGCGCCATCTATGAAGATTGGATTATTTATTTCTTTTTTAAGTTATACGATAACTCTTAGTGTGGTATTTTTCTGTATAATATAGTATAGACACAAACATATTTATTTAACTGGAATTTGAAACACAGCAATGTATATTTTCCACTTTAGTTTATTCAATATAAAGATAATAAAAATATAATAAAAATATTAAAACACGACAATGTTTCGGAGGTCACTTCCATCTTCAGATGTAAGTAAATTTTTTAGAGGTATACAATACATATTCAAAATGAAAAAAACTCGAATGCGAAAACGATCCATGTTCTTCCGAATAACTTGCTCGGATGGACGATTATGTCGACCGTAAAATAAACGTTGTGCACGATAAGTGTCACCAAACCATGATTTTCAAAATACATTTACGTGATGAGTAGGCAGAGAGAATGAACCGCCACGCTGTTCTTTCCTGACATACTTGTCTCTTTCCTCAAAATTCACGCATTGTGTCATGCACACACGTCGATTTCTCCCATTTCTCACGTGGCCGACAATCAATATTTGATTTACTTGATTTCTTCCGTTTATCCAGTTCCGTTAACATGTACTTTCTTTACCATTATTTCTTCATTCATTATTTCCACGTGTACAAACCATCTTAATGATCCTTTCATTATTTTGTTTATAACACTTTCATTCGCACTGCATTCATTTCTTATATTTTCATTTTCATATTTTCACACATTCGTCTAAGAGATCTCAATTCTCCGGCATTAATTCTACTTTCATACTTCTTTTGCCAGTTACATACTTCACTTCCATACACAACATTGTTAATTATGAAAATATTCCTATATTTATAGATGGTACGAAGAGCTTTTATTTGATATTTTTTTTAAATAGTCCATTTTTTTGGCCGAAACTCTATGATACTTCAACATTATTAACTGTTAAAAATGTATAGCACTGTTATGATGTATCAATTTTTATTATTCACTCTTTGAGTGTCGCGACAGCTGTTTCGCTTACTCATTTGATTATCTGTTATAAAGATAATCAAATGATTTTACTGAAATCTCTTGATGGAAGTTCATTTTAAATAATAAGCAAATAAAACTATGTTTTTTAGCTACTTTCACTTTTGTGGAAGTAGTCTAGGAAATAGAAAGTAGGAGAGTCTGTCGATGCCAGCGAGCTTGGCGAAACCGGTCGCTGTCGAAATAAAGACAAAAGTGGATGCTGTTAAAACATCGTTTTATTTAACTATTGTTTTTGTTTGTATATTTGTTTCTGATGATGCCAACATCGGTTGGCAAAACAGCCAACGCGGTACCCAAAAAGTGAATACTAAAAGTAGTGATTTCAAAACAATCTATTATAATTAATTTTAACTAACTAACTAACCATCACGCCGTCTTCCCGAAGGGATAGGTAAAAAGAATGGACTACCACACTTTTCTTTCCTGACATATTTTTCTCGCTTCCTCAACATTCATACATCGTGTCATGCACGCGCGTCGATTTCTCTGACTCCTCACATGGCCGAGATTCAATATTTGATTTATTTGATCGTGCCACGTTTTCCTCGGTCTTCCTCTATTTCTGGTTCCGTTTACATCGTTAACACATAATTTTTGACCATTCACCGCATTTACTTCTAATATTTTCATTCGACACTCTATCATACACAGAGTATCCGCACATTCGTCTAAGAGATCTCATTTCTACTGCATTTATTCTACTTTAATCCTTTTTTTGCCAGTTCCATGCTTCGCTTCCATACATAAGGGTCGGTAGAAGATTTAAACAGTTGGTAAATTATTTCTTCTATGTTTGTTTGCATTAAATTTGTGTTATAGATGTTTAAGGTACGAGTATATTTATACAGTATATAAAAAAAAGAAACGGTAATTTTTATATTTTTTTTATTAAATTAGTCTGTCTTGCTTCTTATCAGAAGAGATCCCCCGCCTTAAACATTTCCAAGTCATTTTCGCTAATTGCTTGTTGCCTGAATAAATCAAAAATATTATTTCGTTTTGAGAATCTGAACGGGGTTCCACGAAGAACTGTTTTTAGACTGCGGTAATGAATGGCCAGTACTTGAATTAATTCTTAAGAAATTATTTGCTCGCCTGAATTATATTGAAGAGAAAACGTATTAAATTAATTAATTATGGATGCTTAAAACATTCGTTATTTGTTTTCGTGTCTATTCATTCCAGGTAAAACGGGTTTTTCTACAAATGTAACTTCCATTGAATGTGTGTATTTAAAAGCTTACAACAATTGAGCTTTTGTTTGTCTCACTTTTATATTCGCCTTACTTTGTGTTGTAGATGTTTTATTTGTTTTTAAAAAAATAATATCAGACATCCGGTCCTTCCTCAGTGATATTATAAAGATATTTTTTAAAAAAACGAAACGAGGAAAACGTGGCACGATCAAATAAATCAAATATTGAATGTCGGACATGTGAGGAGTCAGAGAAATCGACGCGCGTACATGACACGATGTATGAATGTTGAGGAAGCGAGAGAAATATGTCAGGAAAGAAAAGTGTGGCAGTCCATTCTTTCTGCCTACCCCTTCGGGGAGACGGCGTGATGGTTAGTTAGTTAGTTAGTTTTAAAATATTATAAAATTGTTTACAAATATGATCAGTTTTGACAGATCAAAACTGATTATATTACTAACTAATTAACCATCACGCCGTCTCCCCGAAAGGGTGGGCAGAAAGAATAGACTGTCACACTTTAACCGATGCGGCACTCCATCCATCTCTTTTCGCCCCGAGGGAGACGCGGTGTGATGGGTTGCGAACCTCATCGCCACCAATAGGCATCTCCCGCGTACAGTTAGATCGTCCAACATCCACAAAATAAATCTAAAACAAATAATATAAAATACAATGATATAAAATAAAATAACAAAATAAAAATAATTTAACACAAAATGTTCTTTTTAGATGGTGCACAATTGTCTATTTAATTTATGTTCCACGTATTCACCGTTTTTTTTTTTTAATAAATTATATTAGTTTAATAAATTCTGTCAAAACTGATCATATTTGTAAACAATTTTATAATATTTTAAATATCTTTATGATATCACTGAGGAAGGACCGGGTTGTCCAAAACATGTCTGATATTTAATTTAAAATTTTTTAATAGTAAGTGTTGTGTACAAAGTATATAAAAAAAGACAAATAAAATATAACTATACTTAGTATTTTTTAAACACAGTTTACTACACTTTTTACAGAAATGATTCAACCTAATTAATATGAATAAAAACGTCAGTTTTTTAGCAATTATATTTTATTTTATGGGAATGACATGTTTCGCCCTTCTGAGGCATTATCAAATATGTGACATTTGACATTTGATAATGCCTTAGAAGGGTGAAACATGTCATTACCATAAAATATAATAAATTTTCTAGTAATAAAACGTCAAATAAGATAAAATAAGTGCAAGAAATTTACACAAGCAACGTATGCCCATACGTCTTTCCCGCGCGACAGTCATAATAAAAAATAAATCATTCGTGACTTCAATCGTTATCTATCACCGCACGGAGTAAATAAAACTCTTTATTATTATTAAATGAAAATATAAATTTTGTGATTGAGTTTCCTCACCTGTTTGAATCCTCTATATATGAGTTTGATCTCCTTGCTTGTGAATTTTGTAATACTGGTCAACTTGGCCAGCTCCTCTGGTCGGTGCCTCCCAGCATGCATCGTCACCTCGTCCAAATCCTCTTCTGAAATCAGTAAAATTATTTCCGAAAATAGTAAAAATATTATATTATTGTAATTATTTCCTACAATCATAAAATATCTTTCATCGCTACCTACAAATTTTTGGTTGTTCAGATATTTTAGATATTACATATCAATAATAATAATAAATTGGATGATTTATAGAGTGCCATTTTTATGAAGTAATCATCTCAAGGGCGCTGTAGCTCCATTTTATGAACTAGTTAAAGATAAATTTTTCAGTTAAAGTGAACATTTTGACACGACAAAGGAGTTGATCAGCGTTTTAAAACTGTCAACGGGAATATTTCTTTTTACAGATCATAATTGCCTTAAATGAAAAAAGCTGTTGCTGAAAAAAACAGCTGAAAAAAACAGTCAGTTTTATTGATTTGAGATTTTAATGAAAGATCAGTCTCTAAATGGACGCCAAGAAGTTTTATTGAGTTTTTTGGGGAAATGTCTATGTCGGGTGTGGAAATTGGGGAGTGATCAATTGTGTGTTGGAGCTTCATGGAAGCAGTCCAAAGAAATTCTGTTTTTGATGGATTTAATTTCAGTTTATTTGAAACCATCCAATTTGATACTGCATCGATACAGTTGATAGTCGAAGATTTCCGCATATAGATATCAACCACATATAGAGCGTATACACAATACCATAAAGACATATTCTTACAGTTTAATGTTTTATTTCAATTATCTCTACATCTTATTTTAAGTACTAAATCCAAACTTGCAAAAATAAAAACTTTCCAAACAAAATAAGATATATTCTCTTCAAGAAAATAATTAACCATTCTAATTATTAATTGCTTTTAAAATAGGCGCAAAATTATTTACTGCTTTTCATAAAATTTAGATCATAAATAAGGGGAATGGAAATTTTTCCTTGAATAATATTGTAAGTAATTTATATTGGTGAAAACGGACGTTTTCTAGAAGTTTTACTTTATATTACGGGAGTGATATGATTCGCCTTACTAGAGTATTATAAAATAACCATGACTAAACATTCCCATATAATATAAAAAAATAAATCAATGTTGAGGAAGCGAGAGAATTATTTCAGGAAAGAACAGTGTTGCAGCCATTATTTCTTACACCCCTCTTAGTTACCCCTTCGGGGAAATGGCGTGATGGTTAGTTGGTTAGTACACTTTTTATCTTTTCTTAAACGGTATAATAAATACAATAACAGTTTAGTATATTTATTTGGGAATAGGAATACAAGAGTCAAGATTGCAAGAGTGCAGAGTGCAGATGTTCAACTTTGGGAAAAAATACAAGTTTTTCACCAGTATGAGAACGTCGATCTCCGAAGATCATATGAAGCTGACTGATGGACACTTCCACTACTTAATTATGATAAACTCATATATTTAAAGTTTCATGGAGTTGTTCCTCAAAACTTTTCCCTCATTATAAAAAAGGTCAATCTATTTTCCTAATGGATAAAATCGAAAACAGCCATTGAAAACATATTTTACATTACTAACAATAAACACGTTTAAGAAATGTTTTATGAATAAATATAATAATATAATACAAATACCTAATCTACTATTAATGCTTGTCTGTAGTTATATTTTTAAAAGACGAAATGTATAAATCAATCATTTTCCAAATAAAAAAATAGTGTCACGGACATGTTTTTCTCGCATGACAACATACTCGTATTTTACATTACGAACAATAAACGCGTTTAAAAATGTTATGTGAATAATTAATACAAAAGACCAATCTATCATTAACGTTTGTCTGTGGTTCTATTTTTAAAAGCCCAAATGTATAAATCAATCATTTATCCTTGTAAAAAATAATGACACGGACATGTTTGTCTCGTGTAGGACCATTGACCAAATTTTTCACATTAAGAACAATAAACGAGTTTAAAAATGTTTTATGAATAAATAATACAAATGTCCAATCTATCATTACCGTTTGTCTGTGGTTCTATTTTTAAAGTCCGAATGTATAAATCAATCATTTTCCTTGTAAAAAAATAGTGTCACAGACGTATGGGGATGTTTTCCCCGCGTATCGATCGAACACCAATATAGTTGAATTAAATTTTCATATTGACTCACCAATACATTATTCATACGCGCGTATATACAATACCGAGTTTCACACACACTTGGGTGCATAATTACATTAGCCCGAATCAATATTCCCAAATTGAGCGTTCATATAGGTGATGCATCATTAATACCAAGTTGAGCAATTAACCACGCTTGCTAGGGGCCTATATGAACTGTGGTCTACCGGATGTGCATAAATGATTGAGCAAGAGCGGACTTTATGCCATAATGGAGATGCACGTGAATCTGTCCTGTGTGAAACCGCCGTAATGGGATCCACTTATTAATATTGCATACCTTCAAAAGGAATACGTCCAATCAAAATCGATATCAATTACCACCATACTTGTCTATTCAAACATCGCAGAGACTCGGTAATTAAAATGTCGATTAACATTACAATTTTAGTTAACTGTATTTATAAAAATTGTGTTTGTTTACTTTAATACTAAGTTTCCCGTTATTTTAATGGTATAAATGTTTAAGCATATATCCATTTATTGATGGTTGAGGTATAAGTTTTGTAAAGCTCCATTATTAATTTATAATAGTTAACACGATTGTTTAGTGATTTTACTTGGATTTAATTGATATAAATTGTGACAAATTTGTTTCGCCTTGCGAGGGCATTTTCAAATTCCGGTTCAGTAAAGTAAAACCACGAAACATTCGTGTTCACTATTATTAATTAATAAATCCATTTATTATAATAATGAAGCCTTTGCTAAACACACTTGTTTCTGAATATAGACGTAAAATTGCATATTAAATATTTAATATTGTTGAAAGCGTTCGTTTTCAAGAAGAATTTTTATTTCGGTTTGATAATTAATACGAATGAAAACGACGGTTTTCTAATGTTCGAATGTATTATTAAACTTAACATAACATTAATTAAACATTTGATAGTGCCTGAGAAATGCAAAATATGTTATTCCCATAAACACTAAGAATTATTTTAGAAAACAGACGTTTTCATATGTATTATCTTTTTAATATAGGGTTTTACATCATTGTTCAAAAAACAAGAAAAAACGTTTGATATTTTTAATTGATATTTGAAAGTCTTTAGTAATAGTATTATTTTTTAAACAATGATGTAAAACTTCATATTAAGATATATAAAAACGTCCGCTTTCAAGAATTTTTATAATATCATTTTATTAATGTTAAAATTTAAAACACTGTTAGAATATCACAATTTCTTTTTATTCACCGAGTGTCGCGTTTCGCAAACCGATGTTGGCATCATCAGGTGTTACAATAAAATGACAGTTTATTGTTGAATAAACACCTGATGATGCCAACATCGGTTGGCGAAACAGCTGTCGCGACATTCTCATTCGATAAAAAGCAACAGTAATAATGTTGAAGTATCATAGTGTCCGGCCAAAACAATGGACATTTTAACTAACTAACTAACTAACTAACCATCACGCCGTCTCCCCGGAGGGGTAGGCAGAAAGAATGGAACGCCACACTGTTCTGTCCTGACATACTTCTCTCGTTTCCTCTACATTCATACATCTTGTCATGCACGCACGTCGATTTCTTCGACTCCTCACGTGACCGACATTCAATATTTGATTGATTTGATCGTGCCACGTTTTCCTCGGCCTTCCTCTATTTCTAGCTCCGTTCACGCCGTTTACATATACCATCTTTACCATTCCGTCTTCACTCATTCTTTCCATGTGTCCAAACCATCTTAATGACCCTTTCCTTATTTTGTTCATAACACTTTCATTCGCACCACATTCACTTCTTATACTTGCATTTGTCACTCTATCATATACAGATTTGCAACACATTCGTCTTAGAGATTTCATTTCTACTGCATTTATTCTACTTTCATCCTTCTTTTGCCAGTTCCATGCTTTACCATGCATATTTTACCTTTCTAGAGGATTATAAAGTATATTATTTTCAATTGCGGTGTAATATTTAAAAGTGTTAAAATACATTTATTTGATTCTAGAAGGTTGAAGTAATACATAAAGCTAGATATTTTTACAACATTTTGAATGTATACAAATTCTTGTAGACAAATACTGGATTTTACCCATTGCGGATAATTTTTTTTTTTATATTTGTAAGGAATTATTGTATCTCTAACAATAGAGACGAAGATGTAAATTGTTTTATTCTGGGAACAGAATATGGTGGCCGAGGCGCTTACAGGACTTATGACCTGTCATTGGTTGAGTTGAGCGATCGCTTTATGTTTAACAAAATTCCCCATTTGCCCTTCTTATGACCACCACATCTGACAACTTTTTGGAACTATGCTAGAATCCCGCGCTTATCTTTACATATTTTAGTTCACTCTACACTAGCGTCATCTATTAAGATTGGGAAGCATTAAGCAGAAAATCTTTATAAATGCACTGTGAAAGGCTCTGCAAATCATACAGTACTAGATTACGCCTGGAGATATCTCTCCAATTTTTATGCCTACTTATTTGATAAAATCTTCTATTTTATAAGAATGGGATTTTTGTTTTGCTCGGGCATTATCATATGTTGTTTGAAATTTCGCTATGATGAACGATTGATCAAGTATAATATAATAAAACTTCTGAATAAGCCGACAATTTCATCTAAATCAAAAAAGTTATTTAATACGGAGCTTTACCTCATTGTTCAAGAAACAATAATCGTACCTAAGATGCAAACGGAGATTCGATCCACAATCATCTGATAAGCTGTATTCTGAAATACCGAAGCTGATAACGCTTTGCGAGATGAGTTCCCATGGCCATTCATCAATGTCCGTAAGGAGCCCGAGTAAGCGGACATCCATCTATCTTGTCGGCTAGGTAGGCACTATAAGGAACCCTATTAAGTGAGGTTCCTTAATCTACGTATTGATTATTCTTATCCAAAGTACCTATTTTAAGGCCATCTTAGATTTGCCCATTACCCTTATATATCACATTAATATACGTGTTTATAAGGGCTAAACATGTATATAAATGTAATACTGCGTGGGTAAAAGTACCACCTTCTCCAACTGATATCGGAGGAGAAAATTGAGGGACGCCGAGGGCCCGGTAGGAGACAAATGTCCTGGCTGCGAAACGTGAGGGAGTGGACCAGCATCCGAAGTGTGGAGGAGCTGTTCCGAGCGGCGCAGGACAGGGACAGATTCGCCGAGGTGATCACCAACGTTGGGGGGACCCGACAGGGTACTTGAAGAAGAAGAAGATTAAGGGCTAACACCATCTAAAATCAACTTTTTTTTAATACTGTTTGCAACATAATTATAATTTTATTTTATTAATTTAATTTATTAATACGGTTAAGACTGCTTCAATCTCACGTGCTCTAAAATCCACAATATGGAAGAACAAAGACATGGGCATTACGAGTAATATGATAAATCATGAGTAAGACCAATAATACCATATGACGTTGAGGCAAGACAGATATTGTCAGTACCAAACAAGTTTTGAGAACTTCTGAGATTAAAAGGCGGGCCAGACTGTGTAAACATCGGTTTCCAACCAACGAGCCAGACTATCTATCTCATTCTACGCCGGGTAAAATAATGCGAGGAAGAGAGATAAACGTACCATGTTTGTTGAATAGTTTGAAAGGATAACCGTATGCAGAAACATCCGCGGTTTAACTAAAATCGACGTTTTTACTACGTCTAGAACATGGTTTAAGTTTGAGTAATAACATTCTGTATACAAATTTTGGTTTCAAACCAGCTTGTTTATCACAGTGTGGCCCGCCTTTAAGACACTGAGGATGATAGCAGGCAAGACACTGGGAGATCGCGTGAGGAAGACCAGAATTAGAGAGATATGCGGCTGAGGATATTATAAGATGGAGTAGTAGGTACGGTCATGCTCAAAGAATGGACACCACCAAACTCCTCTATATTGCACCACATAATCAGCCACACGGGACAAGTCCTCGTGGAAGACCTCATAAAAGATGAAAGAACCGCATAAAATAAGAAAAGACCATAATTACTTATAGTATTATTTATAGATTTTTAAATACAATCTAAAAGCCAATTGCTATTAAAAAGTGCCCGCAATCAAGCTTACGTTCCGTGTATGAAAAGTCAAGCAAATTTAGCTGTTAAATAGCTGTCGCCAACCGGTGGTTGGCGATTTATATTACTACTCTCTCGTGGGCATCGAGATACCAGTATGTAGATGCCAGGCAACCTGGCGAAACCGGTAGCTGTATAAATAAAGACTAAAGTGAAAGTAGTTCTTCAAAAACATTGTTATATATCATTTTAATTAAATAGTAAGTTGACAATCGCTGCCTAAAATGTTATCCATATATAAAATAATCGATTAATTTGAATAAAACGTCTGTTTCCTAGAAGTTTTATTACAATTTATGGGAATGGAATTTTTCGCTTTTCTAAGACATTATCAATTGTCGTTAAATGACATTTGATAATGCCTTAGACGGCTTAACAGACGTTTTCATTCGTATTGATTATTTAATGTGAAATTTTACATCATTGTTCAAGAAACAATAAATATAATAATATATCAATACTAATTAATATTATTATTCTTTTGTTGAATCGCTTTTTACATCATTACAGCGCGAGCCAAATCGATGTAAAGGGTATAGCTATCATTTTGATTCTCGTGACACGGGATAGGTAGCTTATCTATCGCCATTTTATTGTGACGTGAAATCAGCACCAGACCAAAGACAGTGTTACAATCATGCTGCCATCGCCGGGAATCGAACCCGGGACCCTCGGGGTGGCAGTCAAAGCACTTACCACTAGGCTAATGAAAACGTCCGCTTTATTATATTTTACGGGAATGATATTTATCGCCTTGGTTTCGCCTTAGCAAGTCGAGACATATTTTTTTTTAAAAACAGACGTTTTCATTCTTATTAATTATTAAATATGGAGTTTTATATCACTGTTCAAGAAACAAATAATATATAAAGACAGTTAGAAAATATGAAAATTTATAATAAGGTTCTGATAAAGGTTTGATGAAATACGAACATGACTGTTCTTTCCTTCATCTCCGGAGGCTGACAGGTCCGGAGTTATCTCACGCCGGTATCTGCCCTTTCATTCATCCACACCGTCTTCTTTCAGACCCACTTCAATCACGGCTGCGAAATTTCTGATCTCGACCATTTCAATCATAGACAGGGGCTCTGAAATTTTTAAACTACAAAATGAAATGAAGTGATTAATTAAAAACTGTACAAAAGCTACAGATTTTTTGTTTGCCACCCCTGTCATGGTTTGTTACATAGACCAATTCTCTAAATATATTTTTATCTGCCTTGTTTCATATGCACTCCTTACCATGCTTTGTTTACACATTTTTTTGCCTCGTTTTGGTGTTTAACAGTCATGATTTGCTACTTGGACATTATCGTCGAAAGAAGGGTTGGTGCGGGTAACAAAGTGAATGGAGCTTTTAAAATATTGTAATTATTGGAAACAAGAATTTATGAAATTTAATTATGAAAGCGAAAATAGTCGTTCACAATGGAGTTCTGATCCAAACCGTTATGTATGGAAGCGAAGCATGGAAATGGCAAAAGAAGGATAAAAGTAAAATAAATGCAGTAGAAATGAGATCTCTTAGACGAATGTGTGGATACTCTGTGTATGATAGAGTGTCAAATGAAAATATAAAAAGTGAATGTTATGAACAAAATAATGAAAGGATCATTAAGATGGTTTGGACATATGGAAAAAATGTATGAAGAAAGAATCGTAAATAAATTATATCTTAACGTATAAATGGAACTAAAAATAGAGGAATACCGAGGAAAACGTGGCACAATCAAATAAATCAAATATTGAATGTCGGCCACGTGAGGAGTCGGAGAAATCGATGCGCGTGCATGACACGATGTATGAATGTTGAGGAAGCGAGAGAAATATATCAGGTAAAATAAGTATGGCAATCTATTCTTTCTGCCTACTCCTTCGGCTAGACGGCGTGATGGTTAGTTTTAGAGCAGAATAAATTCGGTACACATGAGGTCCCTAAAACGTATGTGTTGTAGAAAGATATACGACAGAATCTTAAATGCTAATATGAGAAAATAATTTAGAGTGGAAGAAGGGATTATGAAAGTATACATTAACGATGTAAATGGAGTACGGAGTCGAGGTAGACCGAGAAAAACATGACATAACCAAATTAATCAAATATTTAAGGTTGGTCATGTTAGAAGTCAGAAGAATCGACGTGCGTGTATGACTCTTTATATGAATGTGGAAGAAGTGATGTGACAGGATAGAGTAGTATGGCAGTCTATCCTCTCTGCCTACCCTTCCGGAAAAACGGTGTGATGTTTTTTTTTGTTTTATCTCCGAATGTAATCGTCCTTTTTTTTCAATAAAACTAACCTTAGTATGTAGTAATATAACGTTACTGTATTGCACAAGATGTCGAAATGTCCAAAATCACAATAATGTCGAAATAAATTTAAATGTTTTTATTAACATATATTAAATTGTATTAAATTATGGCAGAAATCAGTCAAAGCGAAAAAATACGTTATATTAAACTACAAAGAAATATTTTATTTATGTGATTTAATTTGATTATATAAAATGAACTAGTTCTTCTTTCTTCAACAAGAATTTTGAGTAAACAATTTTAAATAATTTCCAATATACTCGTATTTTTCTATTTTTCTATATATGTATGTGCATTTAGGTACGTACTCTTTCCCCCGATAGGGGACCAGTCTAGTGCGCCCTCAGCGATGCTGGCTGGGTTAATTTACAATACGTTGTTTTATAAATGTAATAATTCAAAGTATTTTAATTTGAAATAAATGTAAAACAACATAGGACAAAAAAACAGAAGCTTGAAAAAAACCACAGTCTTTCTTGAGGTACCATTTATTATCAGAATATTATTATAGCACCATGTATAATATATATTAAGGCTGTGCGTCAAACGCACATCCTGTATATCATCTTCAATTGATCGCCGTAATAATGCAAGGCTGGTGTATAGGAAATTGGGACACCCCTTCTATTCAAAGAGGGTAGGTGTAGGGAGGGGTGGCACCCTGTATAGTGGCTACAGGGTGTATAGGCCTGGGCCCGTCGTGCGTAAATGATGAATGGTCTAAGGGGAAGCGAATTTCAGGGGAATTTTATACAGGGTGGTCCAAATACTATGATACAGGAGAAACTCTAATACCGGACACCGGGGTATATTTTTTAATTCTGGAAACTTTGAAGTAGCATTTTAAATAGACTATAAACACAAAAGTAATGTTACGTCGTGTAAAAGCATAAAATTCAACCCCAGTCGTTCCTAGTTCTACTCCAAAATCTGCTCCCATTCATCATCAAAGATCGTGAATTCTGTAAAATAAAATAAAAATCTGACGTCTTTCAAGATACCGTTTCAGTCATGTAATGGATATCCTTTCAGGAACATTTCAAATACATTTTCAGGAACCGGGAGGATATATTTTTAGAAATGTAATACATGCCACATGAAATGTTTGAAATACTCTCTAAGGTATTTTTTGGATACCCATTCAGGAACCTTATGAATTCAGGAAGGTTTAAAATACATTTTCAGAAACGTAATGATTAAACAACATTTTGAATGTATACAAATACGCAATGTGAGGGAATGGACGGGAATAGATAAGAGTTATTTCGGACAGCGCAGGATACGGAAGAGTTTACCAGAGTGATCGCCAACGTCGGGGGGACCTGACTGGGAACATGAATGTATGAGAAGTGTTGTAGTTGTGAGATCTATGAAAAGTAGTGAATATGTGAGAAACGTAAGGCAGATGATTGCATCATAAGTTAAATTTAAAAAAAAGGCCCTTGAGATAGTTTGGACATATGGAACGAATGGACGAGAGACGAATGGTTTTAATGTTCTATTCAAATAGATTAAGTTAAAAAAAGGCGTGGAATACCAAGGCAAGCATGGCATAAATATATTAATCAAATACGAAAAGGTGGCCACATTCGAAGTCGTAAAAAAAAACTCGATAGGTATATCAGGACAGAACACTATGGCGGTCCATCCTCTCTACCCACCCCTCCGGTAATGGCGTGATATTAAAAACAGTATTATATATGGAAAGGTATTTCTATATAAAGGAAGAAACCACGACAGTCTGCAACATTAGCGTGAATGGTGAAAATTTGGAGCAAGTAGTTGAGTTCGTGCATTTAGGTAGTGTGTTTACAAGAGATGGGCGAGTGGAGAGGGATATTGAAAGAAGGGTTGGGGCAGGCAACAAAGTGAATGGTGCACTTAAAGTTGTCATCGCAAACAAAAACCTATCAAAAAAAGCTAGAATGGCAGTGCACAATGGTGTTCTTCTACCGACCCTTATGTATGGAAGCGAAGCATGGAACTGGCAAAAGAAGGATGAAAGTAGAATAAATGCAGTTGAAATTAGATCTCTTAGAAGAATGTGTGGATACTCTGTGTATGATAGAGTGCCGAATGAAAATATAAGAAGTGAATGCGGTGCGAATGATGGTGTCATGAACAAAATAAAGAAAGGATCATTAAGATGGTTTGGACATATTGAAAGAATGAATGAAGAAAGAATGGTAAAAAAAATATATATGTAAATGATGTAAATGGAACCAGAAATAGAGGAAGACCGAGGAAAACCTGGCACGATCAAATAAATCAATTATTGAATGTCTACCATGTGAGGAGTCAGAGAAATCGACGCGCGTGCATGACACGATGTATGAATGTTGAGGAAGCGAGAGAAATATGTCAGGAAAGAAAAGTGTGGCAGTCCATTCTTTCTGCCTTCCCCTTCGGGGAGACGGCGTGATGGTTAGTTAGTTAGTTAGTTTATTTCTGTAAAAGAAAGCCCGGGGTATAGACGAGACAGCGGTGTCCGCTATTGGGAACTTGAACGCAAACCTCCACACACATTTTCGACGGTAAAACCCTAACAGTCAAACTCTATGCCAGATGACATATATCTTCCATCAAATTGAAAGTTCCTTTCAATTCCGCCTTTCAATTTAATAGAATCATATCTCTCCCCTCAGGAATGAGTAATATAAGTTTTGATTTGTTTAAAGTAATGTGAGATGGAGCGTTTTCATTTTAGCTCCACCAAGAGATGTCACCCTGGTTTTGAATTTGAAATTAGAATCGATTTACTAAAATACAGGGTATTCCGAAATCAAAAGGATTTTTTTTTCACCCTATTATAACCCTCCAGAATATCAAATTACCCTTATTGATTGATGAGATATTTGCATTGTATTTTTTTAATGTATTTTAGACAAAAACTGGCATACTTATCGTGAATCAGCTACAATCATACACGTCTTCAAACAAAGCCTTATTTTAAAATTTGATGGATTGTTACTCTGGAAATGTAAAATGGAATTGCTACTTTACATATCGCACGCTTAATAGTAAACTGACCGATTATGGTTTAGGTCATAATTGAGTTAACATTAGACAGAGGCTTGTGTTAACGCTATCCATCTATTTTTCAACGTGTTAACGCTATCCATTTGTAAGTACGATAATCGTTCACAATGTTAACGCTATTCATTCGTACGCGTTTTCGACTGTTTTTGTTAAAACACCGACTCATGTCAGATTGAGCAAAACTTGCTTTTTTGAGTTAAGCCAATGTTCTATTAAGCGTGCGATATATGGAGATAGCAAAATAAGGATGGAAGTAGAATAAAAAAATTAGGAATGATATCTCTAAGACGAATATGTGGAAAATCTGTGTATGTTTTTTTAACAGAGAAATGAAACTGTATGTCACAAAAGTAAAAATATCACTGTTCATGTACAATAAGAATAAATATTATTTTTAGGTATTTGGTATTTTAGGTATAAATGAGATCTCTTAGACGAATGTGCGGTTAATCTGTGTATGATAGAGTGTCGAATGAAAAAATAAAAAGTGAATGCAGTGCGAATGAAAGTGTTATGAACAAAATGATGAAAGGAACCTAAAGTTGGTTTGGACACATGGAAAGAATGATTGAAGAAAGAACGGTAAAAAGCGTATATATTAGCGATGCAAATGGAACTAAAAATATAGAAATACCACGAAAACTGTGGCTTTATCAAATAATTGGCGATGGCAGTGTGTGTAGAATTCACGTGACAATAAAATGGCGATAGATTGGCTACCTATCACATGTCATGTGGATCATCAATATAATAGCTAAAAATAATATGTATACAGTAATTGGGTTTAAGCGACCTGCTGTATACAAGAAAAAAATATATATATTGAATGTCGGCCACGTGAGGATTCGGAGAAATCGACGTGCGTGCATGACACGATGTATGAATGTTGAGAAATCGAAAGAAGTATATCAGAAAAGAATAGTGTGGCAGTCCATTATTCCTGTCTACCCCTTCGGAGAAACAGCGTGATGGTTAATTTGTAATTTGTTTTTGTGGTCATCTATTTTCTATCCCATATTCCTCCTTCAAGTGTCAGCTTCATGCTTCAGTCTCATATATTATACATTTTTTGTGATATAAACAAAATCTATCAATATTTCAGATTCTCCATAATCAACAAAAACTTTACAGATTTAAATTTTTTTTGTCATTTTGATCCCTAAAGGGTTAATGTAAAACGGTTTTTTTTACTGACTCATCTGTCCCTTTTCGAAAAGGGTCTTCAATTTGGATATTTTAGCATAACGACGCTGTGAAAAGAGGCAAGACCACCGGCCCTGTCGCTTATTACATATGCAACCAAACATGTCGGATAATGTCCGGCCTGCTGAGAATACTATATCTGTGGCGGCGATCGGAATTTGGACATTGGGCATACATATTCTAATGCCTGACCGCTTTTATGTGTACCCGAACTTAAACACCGAAACTTACTCTATGAATACAATGCCGTTTGAGTATCAGTAAAACGATGTTTATATCTTTTTATATAAACTTAAGGCGTTAACACTGTGGAATTCCACAATGACGAATATTTTTATTAACAAAACACTTTCTGCAATGTTCACCATACTTTGTGTTGTAAATGTTTTATTTGTCTTTTTCTTTTTTATGTACTTTGTATTAACTTTAAAAAAAAATTACATGTCAGGCATGTTTCGAACAACCGGTCCTTCTTCAGTGATACATATTATAAAGATACATGTTTAAAATATTATAAAATTGTTCACAAATATAATCAGTTTTGACAGATATTATAAAGATTTATTTTGGAACGTTTATGCTTTTGTTATAACTCTTCTTCTTCTTCATCGTCAGCCTTTATCGGTCCACTGCTGGACATAGGCCTCTTCTCTTCCCTTCCACTCGTCTCTATCTCCTGCCAGCCGCAGCCACATTCCCCCCCCCCCCTAATTTATGTAAAAAAATAAAGTGTTATTATAAAGAAAGAAAAAATAAAATATTTAATAAGAAGCATTTTGTTTGAACTAAAATAAAATTTAATAAATTCATCAAAATAATAAATAAATTGCATAAAATACTTAACAATGTTTAAAAAGCAATGTACCTTATTTTCGTAATTTTATAATTTCAGCCACTAATTTGGTAATCCAACACCTTTCAATTACCAAAGTAAAATGGCGAAGCAGTATTATATTTTTCTTGAGTTTCCAAGATAAGAAATTACTCAAGTTTGTAGATTTTCTCGCCTATCTGGATAATATTCATACGCGGCCGTCTTCGTACCAACCAGTGACAGCGGGCAACAGCAAACATTAATAGACAATAAATACCCGGAGTCAATAATGGTCTAAGCTATTTCCGATATTTTTCATGTTAATGTGTGTTTTATTACGAAGTTCGACATGAGATTCGATAGCTTTGATTCTACGTATCAGACTGTAATTTCATATTGGTTAACATTTCTATTAAACTCTTTGAATTTACGTCATTCCGTCAAAAAATAGTACATGGGTATCTTCTTCTTTTAATAGATCTGACGACCTGTGACACAGAAATCATGTCTCGTCGGATGATGAGGTCCAGCTGTCCTTTCATCTTTTAGGTGGTCTTCCAGGTGGACAGTGTCCGGAGGGGATTTCATAAGCAGCTGTATATGCCAGTCTGTCACCATCCATTCGGGCTACATGGTCCCTCCAGTATCTTTTTTTTTTCAAATCAAATCAAATCAAATCATAATCTACTTCAGGATCTTCAGGATCTTCAGGATTCTTCAGGATCTACTCCACTGAACGATATCGTCTATTTCGCAAGTTTTTTTTTATCTCTACGTTTCGGACACGATCTCGGAGAGTTTTTCCAGTAATTAATGTTAGAATCTTCATCTCCGATGTTCTTAGTAGTCCTTTGGTTCTTACAGTGTCGGCCCGCGTCCCTACAGCGTACGTCATGATAGGTCGCACGCATGTTTCATAAATTCTGATCTTGCTGTCGATACGCATGTGCTTGTTGTTTCAGACCAGATACTTCAAACACCCTGACACGGCAGAGGCTTTACTGACTTGTTCTAGTACTTCGGCATAAAGGTCATTATTGGTGCAGATCTCTACTCCCAAATATCTGAAACTCATAACTTGCTCCACAGGTATATCATCAACAGTCAACTTACATCTTTTAGGTCGTCTAGATATAGTGAGACTTTTTGTTTTGTTGACTGATATAGTCATATTTAGTATTTGTGATACTGTGTGGAATTTGTACAACATTCTTTACAAGTCAACTTCAGACTCGGTTATTAATGCGGCATCGTCTGCATAGCAAATGACGTTCACAGTTTTATACGTTGTTAAAATGTGCCTGGTTACATACTGCGGGCATAACATCTATTCTTCTTCCTTTTGTCTGACCATTTCCCATTACTGGGATCGGCTTTTCTTATATAGCTTCGCCAAGTATCTCGATCCTGGGTCATCAGGCTGTCAAGTTCCAGCGCCCTCATGTCATTCTTCAAATCAAATCAAATCACACCAAATAAGTGGTGGTAGTCTAGGGGATAGAACGCTTGGCTTCTGATCAAGGGGACATGGGTTCGAGCCTGGATACGACCAGATTCTTTCTTCATATTAATGAGCTATTTTCTGCTCACATTGAAGACTGTAAAATAAATTCTAATATCATTGATTTATATCTTTGGTGTTAGTCTTTTTAAAAAAAACGTTTATTTCATCAATAGGCATTACAAATTTATTTTTTAAGGCATCTATTGACGACCTTCGTGGCAGAGTGGTAAGAGCTCTGACTTCCATATAGAAGGTCCCGGGTTCGATTCCCGGCGATGGCAGTGTAATTGTCACACTGTCTTTGGTCTGGTGTAGAATTCACGTGACAATAAAATGGCGATAGATTGGCTACCTATCACAGGTCACGTGATTCAATATAATAGCTAAAAAAATAAATTGTGTACAGTAATTGGGTTCAAACGACCTGTTGTATACATAAAAAAAAAAAATAAAAAAAAAAAAAAAAAAAAGATAACAGGTAAAATAATATATCGTGTATAGTATTCTACCAGAAACGCATGAGAGATTGTTCGACATTAGGAAGACAAGATACTTTCTAGAATTAAGAGTGTTTGCCTTCTAAACGTACTTTCACTGATATGAAAAACGTCGATCTCCGAGGAGACCGCGTTCAGCAGACTAATTGCTCTTCCCACCGGTCTCACCAGAGGCAGATTGGTTCTGGTGGCCGGTAGGTAAAACTATCTGTGCTATCGCTATCGTAGAAATCTATCAGGGACAAAAAGACCAACACCTTCTAGCACGGGCAAGTTCTCGAAATATCCCCTGATTAATTTAAAGAAAAGGGTAATGAGATGCCCATCTCTTCGAAGCTGTAAAGAATTTGTTCCGAGCATTCCAAAAAGAAATGCCATGGGACAGAGCCACGGATAATGACCATACTCTCTCATGTAGAGACCAAAGGTCTGCTGAGAACATTTGAGATGAGGGTCCTAAGATCCATTTAGTGAAAAATTCTCCGAGATCGTGTCCGTAATGCAGATATAATAAAAATTTTGCAAAATAGAGAATATCGTTCAGTGGATTATATCCAGAAGAAGATACTGGAGGGACAATGTAGCCAGAATGGAAAGCGACAGACTCGCATATTTAGCTGCTTAAGTAATCCCCTCCGGACACGATCCAAGTGGAAGACCGCATAAGAGATAGAGCGACAGTTAGACCTTATTAACCCAAGAGATATAATCTCTATGCCACAGATTATCAGATCTATTAAAAGAAGAAGAATATTTCGATTTCATTATTCCTTGCACACATTTTCGATATACGGGGTTTTTCAAGTAGACAACATTCATTTTCTTTCAGAGAAAACAAGCATTTGCCTTTGAATGCGTGATTTGGAAAACCAAAATAGAATCTCGGATAAGTTATTGCGCATTTCTGTTCAAATCCCAAACACTCATATAAAAACTTGATAAAATCCGATATGAGATAACTCAATGCATCAACAGATTTTGTTTAAACCCAGCTTCTGGTTTTCACGTTACTAATTTATTACAGTGTCCAGGTGTGTGAGTTGTAATTTATGATCGTTTCTAAGAACAGTGTATTTTGGCTAATTTTTACCTTGAAATTGTTTACGATGAATAATTATGGATAATCGGTTATGCTATCAAAAGATCAACATAAATGAGTGCATTATTCATTTCGCAATCGGTTGGCTTACAGCCAAGATACAATATTTACAGATACCAACTATCGGTAACAATATAAAATAAAAAACTAACTAACTAACCATCACGCCGTCTAGCCGAAGGGGTAGGCAGAAAGAATAGACTGCCATACTTTTTTTACCTGATATATTTCTCTCGATTCCTCAACATTCATACATCGTGTCATGCACGCGCATCGATATCTCTGACTCCTCACGTGGCCGACATTCAATATTTGATTTATTTGACGTTTTCCTCGGTCTTTCTCTATTTTTAGTTCCATTTATACGTTAAGATATAATTTTTTAACATTTTTTATTCATTCATTATTTCCATATGTCCAAACCATCTTAATGATCCTTTCATTATTTTGTTCATAACATTCACTTTTTATATTTTCATTTGACCTTCTATCATACACAGAGTATACACACATTCGTCTAAGAGATCTCATTTCTACTGCATTTCTTTTACTTTTATCATTCTTTTGCCAGTTCCATCCTTCGTTTCCATACATAAGGGTCGGTAGAAAAACACCATTGTGCACTGCCATTCTAGCTTTTTTGGATAGGTTTTTGTTAGCGATGACATCTTTTAATATCCCTCTCCACTCGCCCATCTTTTGTAAACATACTATCTTAATACACGAACTCATCTACTTGCTCCAAATTTTCACCGTTCACGCTAATGTTGCAGACTGTCATGATTTCTTCTTTTTCAAAATTCATTACCTTGAACTTATTAAAATTCATCATCAGATCATTTCACATGCATACCTCATACATACTACTCACCAGGATTTGTAGTTCATTATAAAATAAGATTTTTTTATTAAAAAACACTTACAAACCACCACAATATTTGTCCGAATAAAATGGTTAACCTAAAGTTTCATCCTATTTTTCTATCCTATTTACCCTTCATTGCATGATTTATTTAATTTTAACAAAATTTATATTATTTGTTTTTGAATGTATACAAATACTTGTAGACAAATACTGAATTTTACCCATTACGGGTTAATCAACATTAAGGATTAATTGTATCTCAATAGAGACGTAGATGTAAATTGTTTTTGGAAACAGAATATGGTGGCCGAGGCGTTTACAGAACTTATGACCTGTCATTGGTTGGGTTAAGCGATCGCTTTATGTTAACAACATTCCTCATTCCGCAATGGGTAAAATCCAGTATTTGTCTACAAGTATTTGTATACGTTCAAAAAAAAATTGTCTAAAAAAACTGTTCCAAGTTAAAAGCATAAAAATTGGAGATTGGATCTCCAGGCGTTGTCTAGCAATGTATGATAGTTGCGAAGCCTTTCACATTGCATAAATAAAGATTTTCTGCTTAATGCTTACAAATATTCTTAATAGATGGCGCTAGTGTAGATTGACCTAAAAATGTGAAGTGTGTCTCAACATAGTAGCATATATACATCTTTCAAAAAATTTTCAGACGTGGTAGTCGTAAGAAGGGCGGAATCGGGAATGTTGTTAACATAAAGCGATCGCTTAACCCAACCAAGGTCACAAGTCCTGTAAACGCTTCGGCCACCATATTTTGTTTCCAAAAAAAAAAAAACAATTATCGTCTTCGATACTATTAAGATACAATTAATCCTTAATAAAATAGATATTTTTTGTAATGTATTACAAAATTAAATATGGTAAAAATAACTAACTAACTAACCATCCGGCCGTCTCCCCTAAGGAGTGGACAAAAATAATGGACATCTACACTATTATTTCCTGACATACTTCTCTCGTTTCCTTAACATACATATATCGTGTCATGCATACACGTCGATTTCTCTGACTCCTCACGTGGCCGACATTAAAAAATTGATGTATTTGTTCACGCCACTTTTCCTCGATTTACCTCTTCTTAAGGTCCGATTACATCGTTAGCAAATACTTTGTTTACCATTGTTTCTTCATTTATTCTTTCCATGTGTCCAAACCATCTTAATAACCCTTTAATATTTTGTTCATAATACTTTTGTTCGCACTCCATTCACTTCTTATATTTTCATTCGAAACTCTATCTTACGCACATTTTCTATACATTCGTTTAAGAGATCTCATTTCTACTGCATTTATTCTACTTTCGTCATTCTTTTTCCAATTACATTTTTCACTTTCATATATAAAAAAGGTCGATACAAAAACACCATTAATGAATAGTTAAAAATATGTGTATTATTTATTTATATACTTAAATACTCAGTAAAAATATATTTGGAGCTAATTTACGAGAAACCTAAATTTGATAATACTTTATACTGCGAGTACATTATATTACTACACACAATAAATGATTTAGAAAGATACAAATACTAATCAGAAAGAACTTTTTAAAACTCAAAATGTGTAATAAGCTGGCAGTAATCGAAACAGGTCAACTATAAACCAAATATCAAAGTATAAAAGTTTTTTCGTAAACCACTGCCACTATTAATGGTTTGTGTACCTTAATAGGTAGATGGGAATGTAGAGTGTAGGGTACAATAAGAATATGTATAAAAAAAAATGTTGCACACAAATACTAGTAGATTTAGTTTATAGCAAATTTGCAACACCATGCAATGAAATATTTAATTTCCTTGCAATACTAGGCTATGTGATATTTCTACAAACCTGTATAAATAAAATACAATGTGTGTTATTGTACGCTCAGATAACAATAAATAGGAAATCGCAAATTTTTAGTACTGAATATTATATGATAGTGCGTGATTCTATAAAATTCTGCGAAACGCCCAGTTGCATTCCACCAACAACTCGTTAGCGTCCCTGTCGCGAACCCCGGGCAATAGGGTCACACTCATAACCGTGTGATCACAGCAGATAACGAGGGGATGAAAGGCGAGTTTCTGGCGCCTCCAAACCAGATCCAACCAGCTAAGGGAAGGTAACCCCGACAAAAAAATCCACCAGAAAAGGCAACGGGAAACCACTCTGGTCACCTTTTCCCGGGAATCACTATGGCGAATACCTTTGCTGTAGTGATCGCCAACGTTGGGGGGACCTGACATGGCACCAAAAGAAAAAGTGTAAAGAATTGGTTCATAGTACTTAAAATAGATTAGATAAAAAACGAGTGAAACTAAAGATAGAAAGCTGGGGTCGGAAAATGAGAAAATCCTTAAAAGGATTTCTTAGTAACGAGCAATTAAGTACTTTTGAAAAATTAAGTTTTCCTGACCAATGAAGTGAAAACCCCATTTTAAAATACTTGATTGAGTTTAAAATAAAGAAAAGACGACAGTACCATACATAATGGAGTTCTTGTGCCAATGTATGGAAATTAAGCTAGGAGCTGGCAAAAGAAGGATGAAACTAAGTTAAATACCGTAGAAATGAGATCACTGAAATGAATGTGCGGGATTCCCTAGGGGGGAAGGCAGAGAACATAAACCGCCATTGTCTTATTCTGACATAACTCTCCTGATTCTTTTACATTGATACATCGTAACATGCACGCTCGTCGATTTTTCTCTAGTCCATTCGTTCCACATGTCAAAACCATCTCAGGGGTTCTATTTTAATTTTACTAATTTTTTTTTTTTTTTAAGGACTCAAGGATTTACATCAATGATATTAGAATTTATTTTACAATCTTCAATGTGAGCAGAAAATAGCTCATTATTATGAAGAAGGAATCTGGTCGTGTCCAGGCTTGAACCCATGTCCCCTGGATCAGGAGCCAAGCGTTCTATCCCCTAGACTACCACCCGAATAAAAAAATTAAAACGTTTAATCATCTGCCTTACATTTCCTCCATTTTTCGTCGTCCGGTATAATATCATAATCGTTTTCCCGCACATTATTTGCAGTTATGTCATTTCTAGGGCATGTATCCTACTTTAATCATTCTTTTGCCAACTCCAAGCTTCACTTCCATACATAAGGGTTGGCACTAGAACTTCCCTATGAACTGCCCCTTTGCTTCACAGGATATATTTATATTTGGAGTGATATATTTATTTAATATTAAGATGGAGAAAGACATCGAAAGAAGGATTGGTGCTGGGAATAAAATAAATGGCGCACTCAAAGTCATTACTGCAAATAGAAATATATCCACAGAAGCAAAAATGGCAGTACACAATGAAGTTCTAGTGCCAACCCTCATGTATGGAAGTGAAGCTTGGAGCTGGCAAAAGATGGATGAAAGCAAGATAAACGCCGTAAAAATGAGATCACTAAGAAGAATGTGCGGGAAAAGGTTGTATGATAGAATACCGAACGATGAAATAAGAGAGAAATGTAAGGCAGATGACTGCATCATGGATAAAATTAAAAAAAGAATCCCTGAGATGGTTTGGACATATGGAACTAATGGATGAGAGAAGAATGGTTAAAAAGTTGTACACAAGCAGCGTGAGTGGAAAAAGAAGCCGAGGACGACCGAGAAAAACATGGCATGACCAAATTAATCAATTACTAAAAGGCGGCCACATTCGAAGTCGGAATAATCGACGTGCGTCCATGGTACGATGTATGAATGTAGAGGAAGCCCGAGAAGTATGCCAGGACAGAGCATTGTGGCGATTCATTCTCTCTGCCCACCCTTCCGGGGAAATGGAGTGATGGTAAGTTAGTTAGTTAGTTTTATTAAAATTATTCAAAAATATTTTTTTAACGAATATTCATCACCATTATAATGTCAACACCTGAAAATATGTAACTTATCGTGTTTAGACAGCAGTCACGCAATATTATTTCTCTATAAATATGTGTTTATTGTTTTGAACCACTGCCAAAATATGATATGTTGACCGGGGATCTGATTATTGATCCTAGACCAAAGATAACATCACGCATCGATTGGGAGTTAATTTTAAATTGACGAACGAAAACCAAACAAGCTCTGTATACGGCTCCTAGTAACATACAGCTATTTCACAACCGATATTGGATTTAATATTATCATAAATATAACTTTCTCGGGCTATCTAATTTATACAGAATGCCTAACTCCTAATCCAGAGAACGAGAAATATTATTCTTTCGGTGCCGTGTCAGGTCCTCGCTGGCGATCACTGCAACAAAGGCATCTCTATCCTGCGCCACTTGGAACAGGTTCTGAACTCTTGTTATTCCTGTATACTCTTTGATGTTCCGCAGCCAAGACAGCTGCCTTCTACCAACTCCCCGACGACCCTCCACTTTACCCATTAATATCAGTCGAAGGAGGTGAAATTTTTCTCCCCTTAGCACATGACCCAAATATGAGACCTTTCTAATTTTCACACCCGACAACAGCTCTCTATTGGCTCTGGCTCTCTGTAGTACGTCTGCATTACTGACCCTGTACGGAGCATTCTACGATATATCCACATTCAGATTTCAGGTTTCGCAGCCATATAGTGGAACGGACCGTATATAACATTTAATCATTCTTTGTCGGAGTTTCCAGTTAAGTTTATCGCTGCAAAAGAATGTTCTCATTTTATTAAATGCAGTTCGTGCAACTTCAATTCTGCATTTTATTACAATATGTTTACTTTCACATGAAATAATAATTAAATAATATTAATTAAATAACCATCACACCGTCTCCCTGAAAAAGTTGTAAAAACAAAACAATGTTTTTCAAATGTGATTTAATGTGCTTGAAATTACAGCGTGTCTGAAGAATCTGATCTGGAAGAACAAGCACATGGGTGCGACCTATTATATCGTATGCTATAGAGACACGGGCCGACACTGTACAAACCAAGGGTATATTAAGAAGCAGTCCCTTCCGTTATTAGCATTCCGTTGACTGCTAAGAATATCTGAGATTAATGTTTTAAAGATCCAATAAATATTTTTAGGTCCATAAAAAAAAATTAATAAAAAAAGAAGAATTGGACTAAACTGGGGAGCTTTCAGAAACATGTGTTACACCCTTAAAAAAAACGGAAAATACCGATCAACCTGAAACGAAATGTCTATGAAGCCTGCGTTCTGCTAGTTGGTACTTATGATCTTGAAACTCTAACACTGTTCAAACAAAGTGCCGAGAAACTATGAGTGACCTAAAGAGCCATGTTAGGAATAAGCCTAAGAGACAGAGTCAGAAACGATACGGTGAGAAAAAAAACAAAGGTCACTGACATCATCCACCGGGTGGCGACTCTAAAATGGCAGTGGGCAGGTTACGTAGTCAGAAGCTCAGATGGAAAATGGACAAAAAGACTGCTGACTTGGAGACCGTGGACGGGAAAGAAATGTGCGGAGCGACCGCAACTACGGTGGAAGGATGATCTGAACAGACTCGTTTGAATAAACTGGATACAGTCTGCACAATACAGAGTGACATGGAAGCGAATGGAGGAGGTCTTTGTCCAGGAGTGGACGGGAATAGGTTGAGAAAGAAGAAGAAGATGATCCATTACTGGTAAAACTTTCCATGGTCGTGTCCGTGACGCAGATATAAGAAAACCTTGCGAAATAGATGATATCGTCCGTCGGAGTAGATCCAGAAGAAAATGCTAGAAGGACTATGTAGCCAGAACGGATAGTGACAGACTCACATAAACAGCTCCTTTCAAATTCCCACCCGGGCACCGTCCACCTGGAAGACCACCTAAGAGATGGGAGGACAGCTGGAGCTCATGATTCCAGAAGACATGATTTCTGTGCTACAGGTCATCATATCTATTAAAATAAGAAGAAAATTTCATACCAAATATCTTTGTCGATAAAATATATATTTATGCTTCAGATATTTTGGTGCGTAACTCATTTATTTCCTGATAACAAGGTTATAATAATCGCTGTATCTACAAGACCCTTTTTTGCTCCAATGGAAAGATATCGGAGAATAGCAATAATTATAGGGAAGCATTCGGAATGATTTATTGCTAGGCGATCTGTTTTTTCTTTGAACACGAAACCAATCCAGGATTAGTATTTCATTGAATAGAAAGAAAAGATCGCGGAAAACTATAATAGCCAGAGATCTTGATATGCGGGAGCATGATATTTAAAATATATATAAATCTGTCTGTATTTCAGATATCCCTAAAGAATAGTTATAAAATGTTTATTATTCAAAATATAAGAGGTTATTACTCTAATTGTATCAAGGAAAGTGAAATACTTGGGAAATGTTTCTCAATTCTCGGAATTGATGTTAAATCTTTAAATGAAACTTATTGAAATATTGAAATTATAAGTATAATTTACATTAAAAAATATAAGTGAATCGTTTTGATCAATTTAATTGCTGTCGCACTTTATAATATAATAGTTAATTGTGACGTTTGTACTGTTTTGCTGTTAAAATTATATTAGTTTTTTCGTTTTAATAAAGAATTTTGACAGGTGTCAAAATAAATTTTTCTTCAATATTATTTTTAAGTTCTTGCTGGTTAAGTGCCTAATTACAGCTAATTTAAAAAACGGTGGATACGTGTCACATAAATTAAATAAACACAAAAGTCCGGATCATCCATGTCAACATGTGCAACATCGAAAAAACATTATGTGTTATTACATTATGTGATAAATTAAAAAACGGTGGATACGTGGAACATAAATTAAATACAATAATATACAATATGTGCACCATCTAAAAAGAACATTTTGTGCTAAATTATTTTTATTTTGTTATTTTATTTTATATCATTGTATTTTATATTATTTGTTTTAGATTTATTTTGTGGATGTTGGACGATCGAAGTGTGCGCGGGAAATGCCTATTGGTGGCGATGAGGTTCGCAACCCATCACACCGCGTCTCCCGCGGGGCGAAAAGAGAAGGATGGAGTATCATCAGTAAAAGTGTGACAGTCCATTCTTTCTGCCTACCCTTTCGGGGAGGCGGCGTGATGGTTAGTTTGTTAGTTAGAAATTTAAGAATTGTTTGAATTTCCGTTTATAAGTATTTAAAAATAATAACAATGGTAATCAAATGATTTTACTGAAACCTCTTGATGGAAGATTCTAAATAATAATTAAATAAAACGATGTTTACGAGGTCTAAGATGTGGTCAGATGGGGACTTCAAAGACGGCGATACTGGCATCAACATGTAGAAAGAATGAGCTCAAATAGGATACCATACTCGTACATAGCTCTCCATGGAACGCCAAACGGACAACGCCGACCAGGAAGACCCTCGAAACGGTGGAGAGAAAGAGAGGTCCTCAAGAGGACCCGCCTGAAATAACAGACTCCAGATTCTATCAAAAGTGAAGAAGCAGAAGAAGAAGAAGATGTTTTTTAACTACTTCCGCTTTTGTGAATTTTTCAAAATTTTCAATCTATTGTATTGCATACGAAGCTTCTTGAATAAATGTAATACCAATATTTAAATTCAGTAAATTTTACATAAATATTTGAAGATTCATTTTGTATAGAACCATGTTCACCACCCCTGATCTGTACATAAAGGACTCAGTTTGCAATAGTGTCACCAGTCTGTCGATGCCAGCGAGCCTGGCGAAACCGGTCGCTGTCGAAATAAAGACAAAAGTGAAAGTAGTTAAACAAATATATCGTTTTATTTCATTATTATTTAATAACAATGGTTTACATTTTATTATATAAGTACTGATTTTAAATTTTGAAGTGATTAATATTGATATAAAAATATAATACGATTTCTTTTTTTGATAAACTTAAGTCGTCAACAATGGTATTCCGTGATGATTTTTTTAGGAATTAAAACACCTTTTTTTAGACATTTTTGTCCATTTTTCTTGACATAAAACAAAAACCTTAAATATAAAGATTTTCTTCATATAAAGCACTCACTTTGTGGATAGACATTTTAAATAATTATATAAATAAAATAACTTTGTATTTAACCACGGTAGGGTTATTATATTGATGCCAACTAGTTTCGCTTGGACCCAAGCTTCATCAGGGCAGTATAATAACTTAATAAGTTATTATACTGCCCTGATGCAAGAACCAACATCAAAATAAAAGTTATTTTATTTATATAATTATATAAAGATTTTCTTCTATGTTTGCCATACCTTGTGTTGTAGATGTTTTATATTTTTCTTTTTTTATTTAAATCTTTATAACATCTGTCAAAACCGACCATATTTGTAAACAATTTCATACTATTTTTAATATCTATATAACATCACTGAGGAGGGGCTGGGTAGTCCAAAACATGTTTGATATTAATCATATAAATTACTGTAGCAGCATACTATTTTTAGCAAACGAAGAAGATGTGAAAAGATTAACCATTCTCCAGAATAAGGCAATGAGAACAATTTTGAAAAGAAGCAGATATGCCAGGATAAAGTGATGCTTGAAGAGCTAAAAATACGTAATTTAAAAAAACAATTACATACTACGTTTTAATACTAATTCACAAAATTGTTAATGGGCACACCTCCCAAGAATTTTTAAGGAAGATAAAAAGTAACTAACATGAACATGAAACAAGAAAGAAAAATAAACTAAGGCTCCTATTCAGAAAAAAAAACAAATCTCAGAATTCTCTTATGTATAAAGCTTTTAAAATTTATGAAGATATACCGGAGGATGACAAAAGTGTGCATAGCATAAAAAAAATTAGAATAGAATTAAATAAATATGTAGACAAAATGTAACCTTATATTGTAACCTTATTATTATAATTGAATGTTTAATTGTTTTTATTAAAACACGTATTGTGTACATGGATACTATTTCAAGAAAATAAATAAATAAAATATTTAATTTTAATGTGTTTTGAAAATTGAGTGTTGCATACAAAGTATATAAAAATATGTGTATGTAAATCAAGAGTTTATTTAAATAATATAATGAATTATATTCATCGCCTCATTTCTGTAACTGGGTCGAGTTCCTACGTGAATAAACTCCCAAGATATGTAACATTTTACATGGTTATGTGCGATCATATGTATCGTGAAAAGAAACATTTGTTTTGTACCAAAAATCCATATCAATTACTTCGCGAGAACCTAATTTATTTCTTTATCCGTTCCAAAGTGGTTACGTGACGCGTTCGGTTACATAAATGGTACCATAAATTTACAGTGCAGGCAAGGGAGCCTGTATTTCGTTTAGAATTTAAAGCAACCCGTATGCATATCGAATATATCACTGAAAAGAAAACTGTTCGAAGCATGAATATTGCCAATACTGATATAAGTCTAGAGATAATTTACCTTCACAGCAAAGTGCCCACAAATTAAAATGTATAAATCCATGACGAGGCACTGCTGGAGAGAATCTTCGAGATAAAATAAGAAATGAGGAAATAAGCCGCCGAACCAAAGTTGCCAACATCATGGATCGTACAGATAAATTTCGAGCTCAAAATATTCAGCAGTTGCGTTAAAAGCGTACTGCTGTACGGATCTGAGACTTGAAAATCTACGGCGGACGTTATTTGAAAACTCCAGGTGTTTATAAATAGGTGCCTTCGCTTAATATTCAAGATCTATTGGCCCCAAATAGTGTCAAATGCCGTTCTCTGGACCATGGCAGGCGAAAAGCCAATAAGAGAACAAGTCGCTAGACGCAAATGGCTATGGATCGGTCACACTCTGAGACGGAACCCAGCTTGCATCGCTCAGGGCGCACTAGACTGGTCCTCTATGGGGAGAAAGAGGAAGCGAGGCAGACCTAGAGCCACCTGGAGAAGAGCCCTGCAGGACGAAGTTAAAGCAGCAGGCCTCACTTGGGTTGATGTTAGGGCATTAGGCATGCGATAAAGTCGGGTGGAGAAGGTTTATTGGGGCCCTATGCATCACGTAACAGAACAAAAAGAAGAAGAATAGACAAATGGGCTGGACATAAAGCCAGACAGGGCAGTACCAGATGTGCATTCAGAATACTCCAATGGACTTAGAACAGGAGTGTTGGGAGCCATTTGAAAGATGGACTATTGACATTATCCAAGTAGCTGGGAAGATCTGGATGAAGAATGTACAAGACAGCGACAAGTAGGGTAAATAAAAGAGGCTTATATCCATCAGCAGTGGGAAGAATGCTGAAGAATATAATATATCAAAATCTATCTTAAGCTTATTAAATGAATTGTAGTAACGATCTTCAAAACCTCCATCAAAGAAGTTACCACAATTCACGGCGATACCAAGGAATTCAATGAATTAACATTAATTTGTAGGCAAATTTTTTTGCTTAAGAACCAACCGGTTTCGCTTTTGACACCGCAGAGGAGGAGAAAGGAGAGACCATTTGGAGATAGTGACATGTCTACTGCTAACGTCTTCCCCTGCCCAAGATGTCCCAGGGAATATGGCTCCAGGGTTGGACTTTTTAGCCACTTGAGGACCCATATTTAAATATGAAGAACAGCTGATGATGATGATTATTACACAGATTCAAATACAAGCAGATCAGTTTTTCTGGGATGAAAAATACCTCTGGTATTTTTCAAATATATATAATATATAAAGCAACCTTTCTTAACTATTTTTTATTATTTTCAATCCAAACTTGTTAACGAATTTTTTTACATATGCATATTAAATCATATACTCAACGATAACAAGTGATGACCCCACCTCTTTCTCGCACCATTTAAAAATACCCGGTATCTATTCTCGACCTCGCTCCATTCAATGGCTTCATTATGAAATTATGTAGAGGTATTCATTTAGAAAAATTAAACATTTTAAAGATCGATAGACTCATTTTACTGTTTAAAAAGTATATAATAACTCAAACTAAACTTACGGATTTCATCAAACGATTTATTTTATTAAATAAAATATAATTAACACCGTTTAAAATATCATGTTTGAATATTCGTTAAACGCTTCAATAAGTGTTTAATCAAATAAGCGGCATATATATTATGTGCGCCTAATTTGATACAACAGACTGAGCGTGCCTGTTAAAATATTGTATGCCATCAGGCGTAATTTTTAATAAAACCTTATTATTTAATAATAAATTATCTCTAGGATTTCATAAAGATTCGAATTTTACAATTTTTCGTAGAGCTGAAATACATTGTTTTGCATATTTAGACGTCAGTGAGGTCAAAGGTTAGTATTTTCATATTTCAGTCTGTTTCCTAGCGGGGGATCTATTTTAAACTTAAGAAAGTAATAAATATTCAGAATTTTACCTTTCATTGTTCTTGTGAGGGCTTCTTTCTTCTTCAAAATTGAAAGTTATTTATTTTTCACTTTGAGGTTTATTTAAATGAATGATGGAGTGTGTTTCCTCTCCAAAAATTGCTGTTTTTCATACCTTAGCAACAAACTATTTTTAAATTGAACTATGTTACAAATGTTTGTGTGTTTAATTTTCCTATAAAAATCGTTCGTTTAAATGGAAATTTTGTGATTATTTAATTAGGTAGAATGTATTCAATAAATCAATTTTTCACACCGATGAACGAGCAGTTTTCAAAGGCAGTAAATCTTGATGTTTTGTTACATTTTACCTTTGGCATCTATTTCGCGGTAATTTATCAGCATAAAATGCAAAAGGTAAACAGGTTAAATTTCATTTAAAAAAATACAAATTTTCCATTTTCCAAAAAGGTGTAAAACTTAAAGAAAAATAAAGTATTTAAAGAAAAATAATATTAGAATTCTATAACGTATAATAATAAAGGTTAAACATTGTAGGTGTATATTTGTGTACAATAATAATTTAAATTTAATTGCATCTTAATAGAGATGAAGACGCAAACTGGAAACTGAATATGGATGATCAAGGTGTTTACAGGACTTATGACCTGTCATTGGTTGGGTTAAGCGCACGCTTTATGTAATTACAACATTCCCCATTCCACCATTGTTATTATGATCATGCATGATAAATTTTGGAAGTTGTATACTCGTATATACTCCAAATCCAAACCTATCTTCACGGGTCAGTTTTAATTGGCCATCTATGTAGATTTTGATTATACTAGTCAATCTTTTTAAGATTAACCTATATAATCCACCCACTAACGCCATCTACGGAGAATGATTTTTAACATTTTTAGCAAACTACTTTTAATTAACACAATGCGAAGGTTATCAGCCTATTAGCGTATTGTTTAGAAGTCGTCTGGAGTATTATTCCTATCTTATATGCCAAAGAATTGACCAGAATGATTACAAATGTTTTTTGTGAATGTATACTTATACTTGTATACGAATCCTGGATTTTCACCCATGGTGGGTGGTTAATTCAACCCAATTCAATAATTCATGGTGGGTGGGTGGTGGTCGTCTCTATTGAGATACAATTAAATTTGAATTAACCACCTACCATGGGTGAAAATCCAGGATTCGTATACAAGTATAAGTATACATTCACAAAAAATATTAATAATAATTTAATTTATTTCTTTAATCAGAAATCAGAAATGTATACATAACAGTCAATAATTTTTATTTATTCTAAAAATAACAGCTTTAATCAGGCACTAGATTATTTATAAAAATAAAAAATAAAATTATTTAAATGATTTTCAATGAACCTGTAAGTCCAACAAATATGGCGATAACTTCATATGCTATATTTATATTTTTTTCAAATTTGGGTCAAATCAAGTAAAAACATAATTTTCTAAGTATAAATTACGGATAAAAAATTTAAATACTTGTTTTTTCATACCTCTGACTCCCCCTTACCCCTTAATTTACATAATGTGAGTTCACATAAAGTGTAATTGTATTTCTTACCGTGTAAATTTTGTACATGTGTTCAGAATTTAAATAAAGTTAAAATAATATGAAGAATATGTACAAATAAATATTTTTTAATATTATAAACATAACAAGGAAAAAATAGTACAAGTAAGCAAAGCGTTGAACAAGAGAAAGTATAAATTCCGACAGACGCTAATGAACATACATTATTCAAACGAGCGAATGGAGAAATGGTGTATGACAGAATTTAAAATGAAGATATTTTACAGAAGCCAAATATTTAGTTCATAAAAGAATATTAGTTTTCTGGTTTGAGTATGTTGATGAAAATTGTAAAGGAAAATTAGACGTTAATAATAATACAACATTTATTTAATACATCCGTATTGTTTATCTTTTATATTTTGTATTATTATTTTATTTCTAAAACAAGCCAGCAAATTGCTAGGATTTGAAAGGATTTTTTATAATAGGTTAAAATCCACTGTATTGCAATAAAATGGATTTTAATATTGTTACTGATTCTGGGAAAGGAAATAGAGGAAGACCAAGGAAAACGTGGCACGATCAAATAAATCAAATATTGAATGTCGGCCATGTGAGGAGTCAGAGAAATCGACGCGCGTGCATGACACGATGTATGAATGTTGAGGAAGCGAGAGAAATATGTCAGAAAAGAAAGGTGTGGCAGTCCATTCTTTCTGCCTACCCCTTCGGAGAGACGGCGTGATGGATAGTTAGTTTTTTTTTACTGATTCTGTGAATGGCAGTGCACAATGGTGTTCTTCTACCAACCCTTATGTATGGAAGCGAAACATGGAACTGGCAAAAGAAGGATAAAAAGTATAATAAATGCAGTAGAAATGAGATTTCTAAGACGAATTTGTGGTAAATCCGTAAATTCGATATTTGATTTATTTAATCGTGCCGCGTTTTTATCGGCTTTCTCTATTTCTAGTTCCGTTTACATTTAAGTACTTAAGATTTCTAAATTAAATATTTTGGCCTAAATCACGTATCTATTAAAGGAAGAAATTTTACGTGATTTCTTTAGTAAAATTGTAAGTAATTTATGTTGTAAAATTAATATATAGGTTTTAGATAGTATGTTTACAAGAGATTGGCGAGTGGAAAGGGACATTGAAAGAAGAGTTGGGGCTGGCAACAAAGTGAATGGTGCACTTAAAGTTGTCATCACAAACAAAAACCTATCCAAAAAAGCTAGAATGGTGCACAATGGTGTTTTTCTACCAACTTTTAAGTATGGAAGCGAAGCATGGAACTGGCAACAGAAAGATGAAAGTAGAATAAATGCAGTAGAAATGAGATCTCTTAGACGAATGTACGGATATGATGTGTATGAAAGAGTGTCAAATGAAGATATAAGAAGTGAATGCGGTGCGAAAGATGGTGTTATGAACAAAATAATGAAAGGATCATTAAGATGGTTTGAGGAGTTAGGAGGAAGCGAGAGAAATATGTCGGGATAGAAAATTGTGGCAGTCCATTCTTTCTGCCTACCCCTTCGGTGAGACGGCGTGATGGTTAGCTAGTTAGTTACTAATTCTCTTTTCAAATTAACAAATGGAATTCTACAGCGTTTACACCTAGCTACTAGGATTTTCCCCATAAACTTCCACTACCCGGGTGATTGCTTAATCCTTTGTGAAAAGTCCGCAATAGACGTATCGTCAATGTTTTTTTTATATCATTGATCAATGAATTCGATTTACAAATTATTAAAAAAATACATCTTGGTTATTCAAATTGTGGTTCGTGCATAATGGATGGAGTTCTGGTCCCAACGCTTATTTATGAAAGCGAAGCATGGTACTGGTAGAAGAAAGATGAGAACAGATTAAATGCTGTAGAGATGAGGTCCCTAAGATGTTTATGTGGTAGAACGATAAATTATATGTTGCTATAAATTTATAAATTTTGTATAAAACAATCATCCGACGTGAGGCGTAGACAATGACAGCTAAGTCCGCAAAGCGACTGGATACTTTTGAGAGAAGGGTGCTGCGCAGTATTCTGGGACGTATTTACAAAGCTCCCGCTCTCTCCACCCAGGTCAGAATGAATAGACTGAGATGGGCCGGTCACGTACAGAGGATGCCGTCATCGCGAACCCCAAAATGATTGCTGAAGTGGCACCCAGGTGGTAGAAGACCAATTGGACGACCAAGGCTGCCAGAGATGGGGCGAAATTGTTACGAGTGTCAGATTGGAGGGTCGAAGCGGAGGACAAGAGGAGTTGGAAGCGAAGAATACTAGAGGCTAAGGCTTGATATGGGCTGTAAGGCCATCGAAGAAGAAGATAAATTTTGTGCTAATTCTTTCATAAAATGTAAAGAAGACTATCTGTATTTTTACAGAGGATTTCTTTAGTCTAAAAGTAAAACTCCACTATGAATTTTAAGTAACATAAAATTAAATGTTAAATTTTCATCTCTAAGTAAATATTTATCTTATCTTTACAGCTAGTATTAAATGTTTAATTGCAAAGTCTAATGGTACAGTATTATAATAATTTCAATTCTTCGTTTAAAACAAAAAATCTTATCAACGTTCATAAAGCGCATATAAAAATATATCTAAAATATTTCTGTACCGAATTTCACACCTCAAAGAACTTGAAGGAAATTTTCGTCCCAAAAGAAAGGCGAATTTCGAATATATGAAATTTAATATTTAAATAAATGCTACGAATTTTTCAAGTAAATTTTTTACTAAAGTGTTATTGTGTAAGGCGCAGAACTGTAATGCTAATGTAAGGAAAAACTTTCCCGAAAAGAAGAAAATTTTACTGCATAAAATGTTATTAGGGTCATATGTATGAAAATGTGTGTTTATTTTGTTATATCAAGGAAGAGAATATTGTTTGAATGGTGTTCCATTCTATAGGGACTGACTTGATAGTAAGAATGTTTTTCGAAAGCACTTTTAAAAAATATATACGAGTATAATAATGAATGCGCCTGGATGAATACTACATGCATTACGCATGTGTAAAAATATTGGATTGATGATTTCAAAGTTTGTTATTTTATCTATAAATATAATAAACAGTTTATTGTAACACCTGATGATGCCGACATCGGTTGACGGAACAGCTATCACGACACTCTCAGTGAATTAACAGAAATTGTGATATTATAACAGTGTTTTAAATTTTAACAGTAATAATGTTGAAGTATCATAGTGTTTCGGCCAAAACAATGGACTATTTAATTTATGATTTAATTGTATCTCAATAGAGACGAAGATGCAAATTGGAAACTGAATATGGTTGATCAAGATGTTTAACAGGACTTATGACCTGTCATTGGTTGGGTTAAGCGCACGCTTTATGTAAATACAACATTCCCCATTCCACATTTTTCTTTATGATCATGTAAGACAAATTTTTGGAAGTTGTATATATGTTACAAATCTATGCCTTATTTCACATGTCAGTTTCAATGTGCCACCAATGTGAATTAATAACCCACGGTGGGTGAAATCCAGCATTCGTATTCAAGTATAAGTATACATTCACAAAAAATATTGACTATTTAATTATTATTATTAATTCACCTTTAACGTTAAAGCCCACAGAATTTTCTTTCCCCTAAAATGTTACATAAGCTTTTTAAATTAATGTTTTCACTATGCCTTTTTCAGTGATAAAAGTTTTCCTTGAAAACTTTGAACTTTTTACGATAAGTCATAAATCGTTTATTAATAATCTTTTCAAAAAAGGCTTTTCAATACGAGTATATCTCCCTCTGTTTCTGGTGTAATTAATATTCCAGTACAATAATGGAAGTTTTTCCCAGATACAAAAAAGGCCAGCGTTCACTTATTACTGTTTTTAATTCGTTACTCGCTAATGGTGGGATAATTATATATTTCTTTATCGATTCGCTTCCAAACTCCAAGTCACAGAGAGAGCGGAAAAGATCGGACACAGAATTTATCGCAGAATGGTTAAGTAATTAATACACTTCATTCGAAAGGAAGAATTAAACTTAAGTTAATTTATTGCTGCTTATGTAATGATTTAAAACTCTATATTAAACTATCTGCGAAAAATTCTGTATAAAATCACTGCATGAAAAAAGCTCGGTATTAAGCTCAATCAATCACTGTATATTTAAATTGTAATTCATTACCCTTGTATATGGAAATCAAGCATGGAACTGGCAGAAGAAGAATAAGAGCAGAATAAATGCGGTAAAGATGAGATCCCTAAGATGTATGTATGATAAAACGATGTACGACAGAATTTCAAATACTTATGGAAGTTTTGTGGTGAGAGTTGAAAGACGGCGGAGGTTTCAGCGTTTATTGTGGATCACAAGTAATTACACGTAAACAGTATGATATACTCGTGATGGAGCGTGGCTGGATGTCGATAGCAGTGGGGCGGAGTCCGGGTGGTGAGCCGTAGAGGATGAGGGCTCGCTGGGCGGTAGGTCATCGAAGGTTTCGTGACGTAGCCGTGTAGATAGATGTGTACTCGGGAGGAAGGACGGAGGTTTCTCGTACGTAGACTTGGTAGTGGAGACTAGTGTCGTTTAGAGATCGCGATACTGGCTGACCTAGTAGCGTGGCTTCGTAGGTCGGCGCGGGGGAGGGCGTCCGAGATTCCTCGTGGCGTAGACTTATTAACGTAGACTCGCGTCTGTTAGGGGCTGTAGTACTGACTGATCGCTTAGAGTTGACTGACGTATTGGGTGATCGGGAGTACTGCTTTTATATGCTTCGCTTTCGTCATCCACGATGCCCTGACCTAATGACCAAACTTGAATGAATCTAGGCCCTCGAGTCATTAAATTTGATAAGTAGGTCCTGAGTCGGCGTTTTTCGGTTTATTCGTGTCATATATTTCATCATGACAATGTTTATCTGGGTTATGCATTTAACCCCGACATACTGATAAAAGGAAGGAATGTAGAGCGGAAGAAAGTATTATGAACAAAATAATAAAAGTATCATTAAGATGGTTTGGACGTATGGAAAGAGTAAATGAAAAAATAATGGTAAAAAAGTAAATGTTAACCATGTCAATGGAACTAGAAATAGAGGAAGACCAAAGAAAACGTGGCGCGATCAAATAAATCAATATTGAATGTCGGCTACGAGAAATTGACGCGCGTGCATGACACGATGTATGCACTCTATCATACACAGTTTTTCCGCACATTCATCTAAGAGATCTCATTTCTACTGCATTTGTTCCACTTCCATTCCTTCTTTTGCCAGTTCTATGGTTCGATTACATACGAGTATATATTTTAAATCTAATTACTTAAAAAATGATTAACCATTGGCAAACATTCACAGCATTTGAAAAACTATTAACGAAAGATCCCCTCATGACAATGGTCTGAGAGCAACTGCTGCAAAATTCGAATTATGCTCGAAAGACAGGAAACAAGAAACTTGTATATTTCTTGCTCGTGAATATGGAAGTAGAGAAACAGAGACATTAACAGTGTATCTGAGAAAGTCGTACATTCTTTACTATCTGAGCTGTAATTGACACACTGGTATTTTTTTAATTATAATATATTGATTATTTATTTACTACGAATACGAGTACATATTCATTGCCCAGTAAGTACTTTGTGTGTAATATCAATTTTTATGTTAGATCGTTTATGAAAACAAATAATTGGGTTATTAGTTGCAACCCGTGAAATATTAAGGGAAGTAAAGATTTTCTACCCTTTAAAAAATTGGTTCACTGTACAATCGTAACCATTATTATTTTTTTACTTTAAATACAAATATTTTTTTTCACACACGTTAATATTTCACAATTAACAATACCAAATTGTTATCCTTTTGTTTTCTACACTTCTGTCATACAACGATAATCAGAGCAAAATTCAAAATTAGATTCTGAAACTAACTAACTATCTAACTAACCATCACGCCGGTTTTCCGGAGGGTAGGCAGAGATGATGAACCGCCATGCTTTCTATCCTGACATCCCTCTCTATATTCCTCTGCATTCATACATCATAACATGCACGCTCAACGATTTTCCTACGCCGAATGTTCGATTTTTATATGTCATGCTTTCCTTGGTCTTCCACGGCTTCTCTTTCAACTTACACTGCTTGTATACAACATTTTAACAATTCTTATCTCGTCCATTCATTACATATGCCCAAATCATCTCAGGGATCCTTTTTTTATTTTACTTATGATGCAAACATCTGCCTTACTTTTTTTTACTTATTTCGTCATTCGGTATTTGAGGTTTTCCGCACATTCTTCTCAGTGATCTCATTTCTACGACATTCTAGATTAAGAATTAGAACAAAATTTAAAAAAGCATTCCTCTCTTGTTCTCTTGTATTTAAAATATTATTGTACTCTTTCTTGATGATATCCGGGTTTTTGTTTATTTATATTATGATGCATATGTCGGTCTTTTGTTTCATTTGAACCATTGTTTTCTGATTACGCTGTATTTATCGCGATTTTTGATTCATTGATATTTTGTAAAGTAGGAATGATCTCCGGAAAAAAAACAGTTGAGTCATGAAAAACAAAGTATCAACGATCCGTGGTCGGCCATCTTGATGGAGCCATTAGTCTGGAATCATATTTCCCATCAATCATTCTCTCCTCACGCATTATATAATTCATTACGTTTGAGTAGGCATTGGGGTGGAAGAGGCTTTGCGCGTTTATCCTATGTTCAACCCTGGAAAAATTCTACCAATCCGATAACAGTTTGTTAACAGCGCGTCAAAAATTAACCCCTTTAACACTCGCTTACGGTAAAATTCACCCTTTACGCGCTGTTCTGGACTCTTAGTAACCAATTAAACTAACTAACCATCGTGCCGTTTCCCCGTAGGAATAGGCAGAGAGGATGACTTGCCATGCCGTTCTATCCTGAAATAACTTTATAGATTCATCCACATTCACACATCACGCGATTTAATGATGAATGTCGGAAAATCAAAGGTTTTTTAAAGAGAAGAGCAAATTACAGTTTGCAATTTGCAATATGAGTGTGAACGAAGAGAACTTGGAGCAGGTGACTTAATTTGTGTATTTAGGTAGCATATTCACAGCGGGTGGCCGAAAGGATAGTAACGTCAAAAGAAGGGTTGGTGCGGGTAACGAAGTGAATGGAGCTTTAAAAATAGTTATTTGAAATAAAAATTTATCAATGAAAGCAAAAAATCGTTCCCAATGGACTTCTGGTCCCAACCCTAATGTATGGAAGCGAAGCATGGAACTGGCAGAAGAAGGATGAGAGCAGAATAAATGCGGTTAAGATGAGGTCTCTAAGACGTTTGTGTGGTAGAACGATATACGACAGAATCTCAAATGCTGATATAAGAAAGGAGTGTAGAGCGGAAGAAGGTATTATGAACAAAATTATGAAATGATCGCTGCGTTGGTTCGGACATATGAAGCGTATGGATGGAGAAAGAATGGTTAAGAAAGTATACGTTAACGGTGTAAATGGAGTACGGAGCCGAGGCAGACTGAGGAAAACATGGCATGACCAAATTAATCAAATTTTAAAAGTTCGTCATGTTAGAAGTCGGAAGAATTGACGTGCGTGTATGACTAGTTGAATGAATGTAGAGGAAGCTAGATATGTGTGCCAGGATAGAGTAGTGTGGCGGTCCATTCTCTCTGCCTACCCCTGCGGGGAAACGGCGTGATGGTTTGTTTGTTCGTTCATACATTGTTACATCCGCGCTCGTCGATTTTTTCGACTTCGAATGCTCGAATTGTAGATAAACACTGTTAACACGGTGAAATTCCATAATGACGAATTTTTAGGAAAAAAAACAATGTTTTTTCCACTTTTAAGTTATTTTTTTCTTCTTAATACTCGTATTTAAAAGCCTTTTTAGCTTAATGTCGTTAAATAAAGTTTTTTTAAGCATTAATTACATCATTATTCAAGAAAACATATATACTTTCTAAATTCGCTCATTTTTTGATACTCTCATGTTGGTTCATCAAATACCTCGTTTCATATTGGGTGTTTCGGATAGTTCGGTCCGTATTATTATATGAAAATCGCATTTATTTTAAAAATAAAATCAACACATCAATCAACATATTTTCCATCGTTAGCCACTACTTTTCCCATCTTTCTCGCAATAGATGAATCCATCGTCGAAAAAACGTCTCGTTTTTGAGGTCAATTCGACTCAATTCTTGACATCTGCATATAAAAGCAAGCACTGCTCTTCTAAGGCATGCGTCTTGGATCTGAATAAGTGGTAGTCCGATGGTGCCACGTCTGGTGAATAAGGTGGGTGCAGTATAATCTCCCGACCTACATTGTGTATGCAGTTTTTGACTATATTTGCGATGTAAGGTCGAGCTTTGTCGTGTTGAAAAATAAGCTTGCTGTGACTGTTGCCCCATTCCGGTCGTTTTTCAGATAGTGCCTGCTTGAATCACATTAGTTGTCGTCGGTAGACTTCCCTTCAGACCGTTTCATCCGATTTGAGGAGTTCATTTTCGGTCTTCCGGGCGATCTTTGCCGCCAATGCTAAATCACCAGCTTTGAAGCATCTATATCAATCTCTGCATGATTTATTCGATGGGGCATGATCGCCATAAACTTCCACAAGTATTTTATGCACCTCAGCTGCACTCTCATTCCAATTAAAACAGAACAGAAGAACTTCCCGCAAATGCTTCTTATTTACCACGAAAGTCGACATTTTAAGGAGCGATAAAACAAATATTGTTGTGAAAATGACAAAAATTTGTGAACTGAACTTAATTGACAGGGGCTCAAGCTTACTAGAAAAAAATTGCTATTTTTAATTATGTTTTTTATTGAGTATATTTTAAACACCTTGTTTTTTCCATATACTCGTACCTGTCTTCGTTTAAGAGCTTTAATAAACTCTAAAACTTTTAGTTTCAAAGCAAATGTATTCATACATGTTAGTAATGCGGTTTTCTACCCCTGAAAACAGTTTGAATTCATGTTTTAAGGGAGGAAAATTAAAATAAAATACCTTTTGACATGGGAAATCTGGAGGGAGCACTCAAAACTTTATGTGTGGATTCGCCGAGCTTATAAAAGGTTTTTTTTTTACAAAATATGATAGGAATTTAAAACTTTTAATCTCCGAATTGCATTTCGTAATGATTTAATAGTTTTGTATATTGCATATAAGAGACCAAAAATTGACAAAAAGACTGCGGTCTTGGAGACCATGGACCGCAATGAGAAGTGTAAGGTGACCGCAACTTCGATGGAATAATGACCTGAACCGACACATAATCATAACCTGGATGCCTTCTGCAAGAAACAGAGTGGCGTGGAAGCAAACGAGGGAGGCCTTTGTCCAGGAGTAGACAAGAATAAGCTGATGAAGAAGAAGTATATTTTCTTATCCTAAGTCTCTTGGTGTCCTCTTTATGATCTTGATATATTCGTGTCTCTTCGTATCCTCGTTATGATCTTGGTTTTATCGAGTTTCACGGTATTATTTTTATTATTTTGCAATATCTACTCTGTTTTTTTTACGATCTTAGTATATCCGTGACTCTTTGTATCCTCTCTGTCTACTTGGCATATCCGTGTATCTTGTTAACCTCTTTTTGATCTTGGTATATTCGCGACTCTCGGTATCCTCTATATGATCTTGGTAAATCCGTGTCTCTTGGTATTTTTTTATTATCTTAGTATATCTGTGACTCTTTGTATCCTCTTTGTGATTTTGGTATATCCATGTATTCTCTATATGATCTTGGTATATCTACATCTCGTTATACCCTTTTTATGATCTTGGAATATCCTGGTCTGTTTTTTTATGATCTTAGTATATCCGTGACTCTTTGTATCCTCTCTGTCATCTTGGCATATCCGTGTATCTTGTTAACCTCTTTTTGATCTTGGTATATTCGCGACTCTCGGTATCCTCTATATGATCTTGGTAAATCCGTGTCTCTTGGTATTTTTTTATTATCTTAGTATATCTGTGACTCTTTGTATCCTCTTTGTGATTTTGGTATATCCATGTATTCTCTATATGATCTTGGTATATCTACATCTCGTTATACCCTTTTTATGATCTTGGAATATCCTGGTCTGTTTTTTTATGATCTTAGTATATCCGTGACTCTTTGTATCCTCTCTGTCATCTTGGCATATCCGTGTATCTTGTTAACCTCTTTTTGATCTTGGTATATTCGCGACTCTCGGTATCCTCTATATGATCTTGGTAAATCCGTGTCTCTTGGTATTTTTTTATTATCTTAGTATATCTGTGACTCTTTGTATCCTCTTTGTGATTTTGGTATACCCGTGTATCTTGGTATTCTCTATATGATCTTGGTATATCTACATCTCGTTATACCCTTTTTATGATCTTGGAATATCCTGGTCTGTTTTTTTATGATCTTAGTGTATCCGTGACTCTTTGTATCCTCTTTGTGATCTTGGCATATCCGTGTATCTTGGTAACCTATTAATGATCTTGGTAAATCCATTTATTTTATGATCTTGCTATATCCGTGTCTCTGTATTATTTTCATGATCTTGGTATATCTTGGTAAATCCATGTCTCTTCGTATTTTTTTATTATCTTGGTGTATCCGTATCTCTTGTTATCTGTTTAAAATCTTGATATATCTGTGTATCTTGGTATCCTTTTTATGATCTTGGTATATCCGTGTCTCTAAGTATATTTTATATGATCTTAGTATATCCGTGTCTTTTGGTATCCTCTTAACGATCTTGCTATTATATATCCGTGCATCTTAGAATCGTCTTCAACCGACGTTTAAGAGGTTGTTACATTTAACATCCCTACATGACGCTTTCTTAAGCTCGCAATCTTATATCTGCACTTGATGCTGTATCATAAAAAGATTTATCACACATTTGTCAAAGGCATAGGTTCCCAACCATTTCTAGATCACCACCCCCTTACAAAAAAAAATATTTCTAACGCCCTCTCTTCCATCATTGTTATACCAAATATTAAAATAAGTTTATACATTATCTATGTTTATTTATAATCACAAAATTAAAATTAAAAAGATAGAACTTTTTGATTATAAATAGATATAGATAATTTATAGATATACACTAATTAAATAAAACGATGTTTTTTAACTACTTCCACTTTTGTCTTTATTTCGAAAGCGACCGGCTTCGCCAGGCTCGCTGGCATCGACAGACTTGTGACACTATTTCAAACTGAGTCCTTTATTTACATACAGATCACGGAAGGTAAACATAATTCTATACCAAAATAGTCTACAAATAATTATGTAGAATTTACTGAATTTAAATATGGTATTACAGTTATTCAAGAAGATTCGTTTTCAATACAATGGATTTTAAATTTTATGATAGCTACATATTTATTTATAGCGTTTGAAAAATTGGTATTTTTGTTTTAATTATTACTGAATTTAAATATAATATGTTATAGTTCCTCGGTCCATTAGGTTGGCATCGCCTTATTCTGTTTTCTCCATCCATTATAGCTGCAAAGATCAAGAATCAATCAAACCATTTTTCGGCAGTAATCGATTACTGTCGATCATTTCATCATGTTAACGACCCCTGATCTGTATGTAACTAACTAACTAACTAACTAACTATCACGCCGTCTCCCCGAAGGGGTAGGGGAAAAAAATGTACGACAATACTTTTCTTTCCTGACATATTTCTCTCGCTTCCTCAACATTCATACATCGTGTCATGTACGCGCGTCGATTTCTCTGACTCCTCACATGGCCGACATTCTAATGATCTGTATGTATTCATACATAAAGGACTCACTTTGCAATAGTGTCACCAGTCCGTCAATGCCGACGAACCTGGCGAAACCAGTCGCTGTCCAAATAAAGACAAAAGTGGAATAGTTAAAAAAAAACATCGTTTTATTTCATTATAATTTAAAAAGAAGTTCTATCAAGTGATTTCGATAAAATCATTTGAATATCTTATAGATATATGTTAATATTTTGTATAACTATTACGTTTTATTATTCTTGTATAGAGGGTGGTGGCCAGAAATGGTTGGAAACCTATGATCTAAGGGATAATAATTCTACCGCATTTAATCTACGTTTATACATGTCTTCCCCGTTCTATGCATCGTATTATTTAATAAGCATTGGTACAAAATTTTGCTTAAGAATCCTCCTACATATTTTGATGAGCTATCATTTTACGAAGGGAATAAATATTTTTCTTCTTATTCTTCCTTGTTCTAGACCTATGTGGTCTGTTCTCCAGAGTGTTGTTCCCAGCTGTCCTTCCATCTTTTAGGAGGTCTTCCACGAGGACGAGTCCCATGAGGATGATTATGTAGTGCAATATATTGGATCCTGGTGGTGTCCATTCATTGAACATGGTTGTACCAGTCTTCATCGCTGTTTTCTCCATCTTATAATATCCTCAACCTCACATATCTCTCTAATTCTGGTGTTCCTCATGCGATCTCTCAGTGTCTTGCCTGCTATCGTCCTCAATGTCTTCATCTCGAAAGTCCTCAAATCTTGTTTGATCCTTACTGTATTTGCCCTTGCTACGACGCCATATGAGGTCTTACGCATGCTTTATAGATTCTCAGTAATAAACATTCGTGATAATAAAATGATAATGGATACACACGAAAATAAAAAAATAACATCTAGTTTTATCGAAATAAAAACTTCGTAGATGAATTATAAGTTTTATCCATTGCATAAACAGACATTCTTGGGTCAATTAAGACTTTCGTGGTGGCTTCAATTCTACGCGCTAATATTACATCTAACGCTATATAAATTTCTTGATTTTTTTTGGTTTTCATTTAAAATGCAATTTAATATTTGTATAGCCAGAATTAAGGTAACTCTTTTGTTTTAATGCTAATATTGAAGCTAACTAACTCAACATCATCTCGTTTTCCGCCGGGGTAGGCAGAGAGAGAAATGGCCATCAGCCTTACATTAATGGCACCTCTAGAACTTTTTTTACATCCATATAATGATGAAATTGATATATATGTATAAAAAAACACCTTTGTGTATTGTTTAGAAGTATTATAATATTTTTCTCTCCAGTTTTTATCTTCCCATTTTGTTCTATTTCCAGCGATGCTTGTCACACTGTCTTTGGTCTCGTGTAGAATTCGCGTGTCAATAAAATGGCAAACGATTAGCTACCTCTCACATGTCACGAGAATAAATAATAGCTTAAAAGTTTATTCTATATTCGCCATAACTTTGTGTTGCGGATTCTTTGAACTAAGTTTCTTCGTTTAACTTTATACACAATATCAACTTTAAAAAATAATAATAATACAAAATAAACATGTTTCGGAGACAGAACCCCTTCATTAGTAATATAATAACTTGTCTGAATTCGCACATCATCTCATTGAAAAAGATCATTCATTTAATAAAGATAATGGGGTTGAAATTTTACATGTTTATAATAGAAATATAACTTTAAATAATCTCGAAATCTAAGAAATTAAAAAAACAATTAAAAATACAGAAAATATTAGAAATAATCTAATAAATTTAACGTCAAGTCCTTATTTCCTTTGTTGAAACTTGGACCCCAATAAGGAAACTTGGACCCCATTGATTTATTTCCTTTGTTGAAACTTGGACCCTAATAAGAACTTTTAATTATTATTTTTAATTTATTCAAAATATTTGTTATAACAAAAGCATTAACGTTTCGAAATAAATCATTTTAATATTTGTAAAAACTGACCACATTCATGATTTTTTTTTTATAATATTTAAAACATTGATGAAGGGTTTCTGTGTCCGAAACATGTTTTTTTTTTTTATTTAACTTTTTAGATAAAGTTGGTATTGTGTACAAAATTTGAAAAAAGAAACATTACACCAGTTGACGCTACTAACTCAAATAAGGTGTTTTATACTAGTAAAAAATATATATTTTCGTAATAACATTTTTCAAATTTAAAAAAAAAGATTATCAATCTTTATCATCCTTCCTTCAGACATTCGTTTCATATATCCAAACCATCTAAGCGACCTTTTCATAGAATATAGAAGAATCATAGATTTATAAACATAAAAAGTTATTTTGAACTTTAACCGTTTTTTTTTTTAATTGAAATTTATTTTTTTACGTTAAAGTTAATTCGGGTTAGCTATGTTTTCCTCTATCATCTTTCTTTTACCAGTTCCATGCTTCATTTCGTGGGTGGGATTAATAACACAATTATGCACTGCCATATTAGCTTTTTACGTCGACAAATTTAAAGAAACTTTGTTGCCTGCTCCAACTATTTTTCGAAAAACCTGTACATTCAGCCATCCTCTATAAATATACTTCCTTAATAACAAAAACTGATACTAATTAATAGTTTAAAATTGTACCGAGAATTTCAAAATATCTTAACTTTAATATAATATACAAAATAATATTTTTATATTGTGAAACTATAAAAAAAAATTGTGAGTAAAAGACCTTTGAATTTCTGAAAATTTTCTGAAATAAAAAAATCTTTTGATGTTTGTTTTTATAAGGGGAAGCATGTAAAACTGAAATAATATATATTTTTAATCATTTTAATTGCGCCTAAACTTCACAAACAAATACCAAATCTTAATGTGGTTCTGGTAAAAGTTCATTGTAAATATTAATAACGAAATGAAAAAATTGGTTTAAAAAATTATACATATTAAGTTTAATTACTTGGTTTTATGGTAAACCAGCAGAAGATGGCAGCAAGCTGCCGAAACCGGTCCAAGCCATAAAACTAGCTGGAATATTTTACTTATTAATTTTTTTGTTTTCTTTTATTCTGATTTCTTAGATTAGTTTTTCTATTTTTCTGAAAAATTGTTAAAGATGAAAACCCAAGCAACATGCGATTATCAGAAAGGGCGCCAAAAAGATGGAGAGATGGCTGGACGTCATTATCCCAGGACAGCCTACCGTCGTAAAAAAAAGTCATACGAACAAAACTAAGAGGAAGAAGAAGAAGTTTTTCTGAAAGTTTTATGATACTTAAATATGTGACGATCTATTTTTTTACAATATTTCCCAAAAAGATGTAAGAGTGTTTGAAGAAGTGAACAATAAATTTTTTAGAAATATGATGATTGTTGATTTCGTTTCTCTGTGCTGAATAGATTAATTTATATGATAAAGAAAAGTTACAAAGTCTTAAGTAAACGATACAATATATGGATGAAACAGTTAGATGCTGTATATAGTAGCCTCCGCTTATAGTTATGACACAAGTTGTGACAATTTTGAAATATATGTATTTTATAATATATACAAGAGTGAGGTGAATTTTAAAATGCAGAAATAACAAAAAGAAATTATTAGCAAGAATATAGACAAATTAAATGTGTGTAATTAATATTGAAAGCGCGTGTAAGTTGAAGTGTATTTTTTTTAATGAAATTAATTTTGTCAAGCCGAATTTTTATTATCTCTGCAATAGCGCAATTAAAACAGCAGTTTAAAATTTTAAAATTAGAATTGTTACCAGAGTACCTACCCAGAAAACCGAAATATTTATAAATCAAGTGCTTTTATTACAGCGATAAATTCACGAGCGTTTTTTTTTATATGTTTTATATTCGTAAACAAAAGCTGTGCGGTTTGTTTGTTTCACGAAACGTGTTCCGCGTCGAAGTTTGTGAAATTCGGGCGCGGATCCCCCCTGGAACACGACCGCCCGGGATATCGCCGGGGAGAGACTGAGCTGAACGTAGTTTAGTACAAAGAGAAACGGTTTCGAAAATGTCCCCAGAATGTTGTCTAGTTTTATCGGGAATTTTCCCCAGATGTGTGGGAAATTAGTTAAATAACTGAAAATCAAAAATATTTAAATGTCGTAAGTTTATTGTCTTTTTACATATATGTATTTTAATTTAAAAATATAATCTCATGTTCTTTAAGATCATTGTACATTCTTAATTATATACGTATTTTGTTGTAAAAATGAGAATTCTAAGCTTTAATTGTTTTAATACATTTTTTTTATTTAGAAAATAATTTTGAACAATTAACTAACTAGAGATGATGGACCGACACACTGTTTGATTCGAACATAACTCTAGTACCTCTTAATAATATAATAAATTGGATAATTTATAAAGCGCCATTTTTATGAATTGCTCATCTCAAGGGCGCTCTCCTATATTCACACACCGTGACATGCACGCTCGTCGATTGTTCCAACTTCTTACATGGCCACTTTTTAGTAATTAACACATTGTTTTCGGGTATTGTTTTATGCTGATTGCAGCCTGGCGCGGGCGATATTTGGGTTCGCGCGCGAGTTTTTTCAACATTATTTGAAAAGTCTATAACTTTTGAAATATCCGTGATAATTGACTGAAACTTTAAATGCATCTTACCTTATTGTATCTCAATGATGAAATGATGGAAAACAAACACAAAAAAAAAATTGGGCTTCAAAGTAGCACTTTGGAAGTTTTATTTTTATACAAACACAGAATTTTTATCAAATTATAATACTATTTAAAATCAATACAACTATTTAACACTAGATAACACTATTTAAAATTGTCAAAATTACTGTCTAGTATTTTTTTACTGTATGGTACCGTTCAAAACATGTACCTCTGTAAAGAGCGACACCACAGAATTTACACATGTAACAAGTTTCACTCCTTTTTCCTTTAGCAGCACACACTCGACATTTTCTTTGTGCGTATTTTTTTTTTCCCTTTCCCCTTTATCCTTTCTAATTTATGGACTTTTAGATTCGTAGAAAGTCTGCCTGGAGGATCGCGATTTGGAGTGTGCCGTGTCAAACTTACTGTCGATGTTCCAGGTTCCTCACTTAGTTCGCTTTCAATACTGCTAGTTATCCAATGACGTGCTGTCTCCAATAAAAAAAAATTTGTACCTTACTGAGTCTGGATATTTTGCTTTATAAATCACTTGTTTCACTGTCTGCCATCAATAGTCTTTCTGTATCACTAGCACAGGAACAATTAGATAAATTGTCTACACACAATTCATCGTCTGATTTATTCTCATCCGGAAAAAACATTGTGGGTTTTAGGTATAAAAATAATTATATGAACTCAATGACAACGACCGAACGACCGAACATGTATACGTTTACATAAACATTAATGTTTTGTATAAATATGAACAAAACGTTCCTACCATTCATCCCTTCTTCAGGTAGAAAGAACCCTAAAATTTCTCCGTACAAGTTGAAAAGAATTATTGCGCATTGAAGGTAAAAAAAAACAAGCCAGCGGGATCTAGGTTTCTTCGAGAACACAAAAAATGTATATTTTTAGAATTTTTTTTTTCATTTTATAATTGAATAATAAATCAAAAGTAAAGCCTAATAAATATAAATTTGTGAGTGAAATTATATTGTGAAGTCAGATATACGATTTAGCAACAAAATCCATTTATTACACAACACGTTTTATTACGTTACCCGACGACAACCACCAGAGAGTAAAAAACGTATTTTTACGTTTCCCGCATTTGAGCACCAAACTGAAAAAAACGTAGTTTTACGTTTCCCGACAACATTGTGTTAATATATTATAAAAGTATTTTGATTGAATCATAGGTTTGGGTTATTTCTCCGTTCTGCAGAATTTTTTCAATAAAAAAAAATATATAATAATTTATACACAAAGTTAAATAAGGCAATGAATATTATTTGTGTTATACCTCTGACATTTCTCATTGACTACGAGTTAATATATTAAATGAACGCTGTTCAAATAATGTGAGTCGCATTTTCCCCATATCTCCCGCCCCCTTTCCCCATTTCCCGGGATTCCTCCCTCCGCTGGGCTTGACGAATGCCACCCCCTAGAACGGTAGGGTGGGTGTATGCGCAATACTACGCTACCCCACAACGAGGGGCCGCAAAAATATCATAATTCCTAATCCTCCCCTTTCTGTGTCGATTTTTTTTTATATTATTTTGCCCGTTGCTCTAAATACGCCTGCTTTTTTTCATCTTCATCATCAGCATTTATCCATCCATTCCTGGAGGTAGGCCTCTTGCCGCTATATCAGGGACAGAACAATTTTTTTTACACTGAAGAAGGACGCGAACTGTCTGAAATATATTTGAAATAAGTATAAAAAAAATGGTTCCAGCATGACGGATGCCCGTCGATTTTTTTTTCTTGTATACATAAGGTGTGTATCTATCCATCTCACACATTATAGTGGTGTCATAATCTGTCTCGCTCACTTCGAAAAATGACTTAGAGTCTCTCAGAAAAAAAATTTCAAACAGGATTTCATTACAAAAATAATAATAATTAAATAAAACGATGTTTTTTAACTACTTCCACTTTTGTCTTTATTTAGACAGCGACCGGTTTCGCCAGGCTCGCTGGCATCACCAGTCTGTCGATGCCAGCGAGCCTGGCGAAAACAAAGATGGAAGTAGTTATAAAACATCGTTTTATTTAATTATTATTTAAAATGAACTTTCATCAAGAGATTTCAGAAAAATCATTTGATTATCACAAAAAAAAAAGTCTAGTAATTTAAGAAATAATCACCCAAGTGGCATACCATTTTGGAATCCTTATTAAATGCGTTAACTTTTAAAGTTACAAAGTATAGCATAGCCTAAATAGCATAGTATATTTTATTTTCAGTACAGTCAGTTAAAATTGGGCGTAGTATTAATTTTAAATACTTGGTTGGGCAAAAAGTAACATTTTCTTCCAAACTGAAGCCGTAAGCTTTAAATTTTAGGCAACAATTTACAGAAGTATTATTCAGAATAATATAATAAAAATCAAATTGATAAAAAAGTAAAGATTTGTAGTAACGGGAATAAAAAGACCATCACAGGGTGTTGATTTTCTCGATTTTTTTTAAAATGCCAATAATTTCAAAAATATAAAACTTCGTTTCTTTTAATATTTCTTTTCTATCTCATTTCCGTAATCACTATTTTCTATTATGTTTTCCTCATTCTCGTTTTTGTGTTTTGCCGTTATATGTTAGTTGTCTGTTTATGTGAGCAAATATTAATTTTATCTCAATAGAGACGAAGATGTAAATTGTTTTTTTTTTGGAAACAGAATATGGTGATCGAGGCGATTACTGGACTTATGACCTGTCATAGGGGGTTAAGCGATCGCTTTATGTAATACAACATTCCCCATTCCACCCTTCTTACGACCACCACGTCTTACAAATTTTTGAAAGATGTGTATATGCTAATATGTTGAGGAACACTTCACATATTTTAGTTCAATCTACACTAGCGCCATCTATTAAGATTAGGTGTAAGTATTAAGCAAAACTTTGTTACTAAACATGTCATTTTTTGTAAAAGCCCTTGCGGCGTTAATGTCAAAAATAAATGACCAACCTTAAAATTTTGATTAATGTGGTCAGGGCATGTTTTTCTCGGTCTAGAGACTTTCTTTTCTCAGAACTCCTTTTATTGCGCTTCTAAAACATTCATGGAGCGTTCAAGTAGCTACAGTCTTCACAGTTTCGGCATCTCATGAACTTGGGTCCGGCGAAAGTATTCTCAAAATTTCTCCAAAAATGATCGCGTGCTACCTAGCCAAGCAAATTCTGTTACAAAGATTGTGACTCTTTGATAACACATTGATTGATATGTTGAAATTTATAATTAACGTTCAATTATTTGCTAATTGAATATAGTCCATTGTTTTGGCCGAAACACTATGGTATTTTAACATTTTATAACTGTTAATTCAAAAACTTTGTTTTATATCACAAATTGTATTTATTTTACTTTACGACAGCTGTTTCATCAACCAATGTTGACATCATCAGGTGTTACAAAAATATATCAAATGTCAAATTTTCGTAATTTTTCGAATCCTAAGTTCCTAAGTCAATTTGAATAATTTATTTGATACATTTTTGAAGTTCTTGCTGAAATTGAGTTATGTACCTAAATATTTTAATTTAAAGAACGGTTAGTTTTAATTTAATTTATTTTAATTTAAAGACAGCCGCTTATGAAATCCCCTCCGGACACCGCCCACCTGGAAGACCGCCTAAGAGATGGAGGGACAGCTGGATCTCATCATCCGACGAGATATGATTTCTGTGTCACAGATCGTCAGATCTATTAAAAGAAGAAGAAGAAGAACGGTTAGTTACTGTTTATAGGAGAAAATATTAAAGGTAGAAAGAAAAAAAAAATAATAATAATAATAAACAATAATTAGAAGAAAATTATACATTTGATATATATATTTTTGTAACACCTGATGATGTCAACATTGGTTGATGAATCAGCTGTCGTAAAGTAAAATAAATACAATTTATGATATAAAACAAAGTTTTTGAATTAACAGTTATAATTGAATATATTTATTATACATATCGTACAATTAACGATATATTTTCATATCATACATTTCAGGGATCCTTTTTTAATTTTACTAATGATGCAATATCTACTTTACATTTCCTACATATTCCGTCGTTCGGTATTCTATCATACCCGCACATTTTTATTTTTTTTAATATACAACAGGTCGTTTGAATCCAATTCTGTACACATTTTTTTTAGCTATTATATTGATTCTCGTGAGAAGTGATAGGTAGCTAATCTATCACCATTTTATTGTTACATGAATACTACACCAGACTAAAGACAGTGTGACAATCACGCTGCCATTTACACATTCTTCTCAGTGATCTCATGTCTACGGCATTTATCCTAATTTCATCCTTCATTTGTCTGCTCCAAGCTTCACTTCCATACATAAGAGAAGAGAAATATATCTATATATTTTCGTAATCACGAAAAAAGCTTATTCCTTATTTTATAAAATACTTTTTTTTCTAATAACAACGCATATAATTTTTATCAGTTTACTTCAAATATTTGCACAGAAAAATCCGCATTTAAACATTAACTTTCCTCTCACTCACCAGAACTCGCATTTTACACGACGTGGCATTAATATTTACCCCTGTTGTAGGCTGTATTATATCATCCCCTATCTCCGCAATCAACTTGTTGAGTCTTCCCACATGTTTAGAGCCACCCCCGTCTCCCGGGACTGGCGGGGAGGGGGTGGCTCCCAGGTGGGGGATGACCCGCTGCACGCTTCAGGCTACGACTGTTCACTTTGTGTTTACCCTAATAAGATAGATAGGCGATTGAAGCACGTTAAATTTAATAACGCAACGTAAACAAACGTAGAATGCCGACCGTTCGACACTGCTAAAGTTAGAAATTTGATTTCAAATTCGGTGGTAATCGATTTGGTACATATTGAAAATATGAAATAATTTATGTCGGAGAGTCAAAGGTGATAGTTTTTGAAAGGGAATAGCTAATGACAGTTTGTAACATAAGTGTGAACGAAGGGAACTTGGAGCAAGGGACATAATTTATTGATGGTTGAGGTGTTAGTTTTGAAAAACTCCATATTAATTTAATAATAATATTAAACACGATTGTTTAGTGGTTTTACTTGGATTTAATTTATATAAATTGTGACAAATTTGTTTCGCCTTGCAAGGGCATTCTCAAACAGTAAGGCAGTTTGGGAATGCCCTCGCAAGGCGAAACAAATTTGTCACAATTTATATAAATTAAATCCAAGTAAAACCACTTAACAATCGTGTTTACAATTTTTTTTTTGTAAATGTACACTTATACTTGTACACGAATCCTGGATTTTCACCCATGGTGGGTGATTATTTCATGAAATTGAATTGTATCTCAATAGAGACGAAGGTGCAAACTGGAAACTGAATATGGATGTGGCGTTAGTGGGTGGATTGTATAGTATGTATGTATAGGTTGATCTTAAAAAGATTAACATGTGTAATCAAATCTACATAGATGGCCAATTGAAACTGACATGTGAAGATAAGTATAGATTTGGAGCATATATACAACTTCCAAAAATTTGTCATGCATGATCATAAGAACAAATGTGGAATGGGGAATGTTGTAATTACATAAAGCGTGCGCTTAACCCAACCAATGACAGGTCATAAGTCTTGTTAACACGTTGATCATCCATATTCAGTTTCCAGTTTGCATCTTCGTCTCTATTGAGATACAATTAAATTTCAATCGTGTTTACTATTATTAAATTAGACTTAATTTATGTATTAAGGTAGCATGTTTTCAGCGGATGCCCGAACTGATTGTAATGTCGAAAGAAGGGTTGGTGCGGGTAATAAAGTGGGTGGCGCTTTAAAAATAGTTATTGGAAACAAGAATTTATCAATGAAAGCGAAAATGGTCGTTCACAATGGAGTTCTGGTCCCAACCCTTGGAACTGACAGAAGAAGGATGAGAGCAGAATAAATGCGGTATAGATGATGTTTTTAATTTTCAAATGCAGATATAAGAAAGAAATGCAAATCGGAAGAAGGTATTATGAGCAAATTTATGAAAGGATCGCTGCGTTGGTTCGGACATATTAAGAAATTAATTGTTAAGAAAGTATACGTTAGCGATTTAAATGGAGTGCGGAGTCGTAGTAGACCAAGGGAAAGATGGCATGACTAAATTGATCAAATTTTAAAGGTTGGTCTTATAAGAAGTCGAAAGAATCGACGTGCGTGTATAGTTATGAATGTGGAGGAATCTGTATGAATGTGGAGGAATCTAGAGAGTTGTGTCAGGAAAGAGTAGTGTGGCGGTCTATTATCTCTGCCTACCCCTGCTAGGAAACGGCGTGATGGTTTGTTTGGTTGAATTCATTTATGTATTTTAGTTGGTACACAAACAGCGCTTCTAATATAAAATTAGAATGTCCATTTAGTCGGGAGGCCACCTAAAAGATGAACTGATGACATTGCCAGAATAGTAACATGGATGCGGACAGGGAAGACAAGAGACAGGGAAAAGTGAAGAAAAATGGAAGAGGTTTATATCCAGCAGTGGAGGGAAGAAGAGTGAAGGAGATAAATAATGTATTATTGTAATAAGAATAAAAATATATATTATATTAGATTAGATACTTCAGTTAGATGTTCATAATTAAATCACTTAATTAATACGAAGCGTTGTATGTCAGGAAAGAACAGTGTGGCATTCTATTCTTTCTGACTTCCCCTTCAGAGAGGTGGTGTGATGGTTTTCAATTTTCTAATAAATCGGTACATTAGAACTTTAGATATCATGTCAACCGTATCGAAAAAAGTCAGTTTTGGAAAAACGCGTTTCAAGTTTAGAGTCGAGTTTCGCGCGATTTAAGTCGTTTAATGTAGTATTATACTTGCATTTTCTCAACCAGCGATTCCAGACTCATACAATTTTCAACCTTCCGTGAAGTCGATTCCTAATGATTTTTTGGGTACAAAAGAGTTTTCATAATGTGGACTCTTTCCAGGTAATAAGAATTTGCCTGCCGTCTATCGTTCATTTGTCCGGCCGGACCGATTTAGTCGGTGTGTCACGAAAATAGCTGTAGTTCAAAAATATTCAGAATTTCAGAAAGTGCTCATAGGGTCATATTCAAAGGTCTAAACTTTAAAAATATGCAAAATAAAACGATTCTTTCAATTTTCTAGACTAGAATACCCCCTTAATTAATACGAACCGTTGTATGTCAGGGAAGAACAGTGTAGCGTTCCATTTTTTTTACTACCCCTTCGGAGAGACGGCGTGATGGTTGGTCAGTTAGTTAGCTAGTTTTTACAATTATAAAAATGCGAAAATTGACAATCAGTGTAGTAATTCATATCAATGCGACGATTCCCTTAATCTGCAACGACCTTATTATCCGTTTCCGGGACAGTTTATGTAGACAAAGAAGAAAAAATAGATTGGTTTAATGGTTAAAACACAAATGTAAGGATTCGAACAAGTCCAGCGGAATTGTCGGAAGGATAGCTAGGATGAAGTAGAAATGGGCGGAACGCGCTGTAGACACAAACAAGTAAAGGATCTCCCTTTACCTGTTGGCGTGTCCTGAAATCTTTACCCTAGGTTAGGACATCTAGGGAAATAATATTATATTTTATTAGGATTAAGAATTTAAAAATTGTTCGATCGTTGATCTTTTGTACACATTAAAGTATTTTTCTTCTTCTTCTTCTCCTTATAGACCTTTGGTCTGTTCATGAAATCAGGCTGGCCTCTCATGGGCAATGACTCTAAAAAGAACAACAAAGAATCTACTGGTTTTGAGAATAGAATACTTAGAATTATCCTGGGACCCAAACCCGGTGTTGCAGCGGGAACTTGGAGGCATAGGACCAACGATGACCCAGCAGCCCCTTATATCGAGCACCGTGAGAGCCGGTCGCATAGCATGGATTGGGCACGTATGTCGAGGCTAAGAGACCAGAGCAATCAAGACCCTGTACGCGTCTAGACCGACTGGAGTAAGACCTCTAGGAAGGCCTAGACAGCACCTAATGGACAATGTTCTGGCTGACCTGGCTAGGTTGGGCGAATCGGACTGCTGGGAGCAAAAGGCGCAGGATCGAGAAGCTTGGCGAAAAATCATCAAGGAGGCTAAAACTCTTCAAGAGTTATATGGCCATAGGAAGTAAGTAAGTACACATTAAAGTGTGAGGTTTCTTGTCTTTCTGCCCCTTGTTTCCAAGACTAGTGTTTTCTCCATTTCCTTGGGAAAATAATATATTTTCATCATTCCACATTTTTTCTCACATCCCACACTCTGTCTACCCCACCCTCACCAATATCTGTCTGAAATAATTTTATGATAAACCATAAAATCATGTACCGTGTTTTGCTCTGTTTTGTGAGATTGGGACTTAGGAATAAATAGAAAATAAACTAGATTAAAAATGGCCCGCAGACCCTTTTGCCTTTTCGTTTTTATTGGAATGTTTATTCCCCAGTAACCATTCAACCCCCTTCAGTAACCATTTAAAAAATTAAAACACCTTTTTATGGATGAATTTTATTTTCTGAACATATACGAGTATATCCTAAGAACCACAGAAATGAAGACTTTCCGATCCATTGGGGGTACGACACTCCGAGACATAGTTAGAAATTCTGAAATTAGAAAGATCTGCAATTTTGAAGATGTCGTGTAATGGGGAAGACTGAGAAGACGCTACTGGAGAAATCATTTGGAAAGAGCGTTTTCTGAAAGAGTAACAAATATAGCCGTAAATAAAGTACCAACAGGAAATAGACCTGCAGGAAGACCACCAAAAAGATGGCGAGACAGTTGGACATCTACATCCCAGGAACAGGCTCCGAGAAATAACAGGTCGCAGTCGTAAATAAAGCAGTTTGAAAGGTGATATTATGGTGCATAGTGTAAAAAAATCATTAGCTATATAAATAACTTTTTTGTTGATTGATGATAACGTTTAAATCATCGCAGCTGTCTTTTGTTTCGCTTCCATATACCATAAATCGTATTGATTTTCACCCGAGTATATTCAGAAGTGTTTTTTCTTCAGTTATTCGGTTTGCCCGAGTTATCTCGGGTGTGCGCATTTTCGCCAATAATTATCGCCCGAGTATACTCGGGCGTGATCCTTAAATGGTTAACTAAGTCCAAGATGGATTGGGGACGGGCCTAGGGATTATCAGGGCGCCGCTGCGTTCTATAACAGTTTCGAGCGGTGGGTAACTTTCGATGTTATCTTATGTATTATTTTATTGCATAGACTACGGAATGTTCCATTTTTAAATCTCATTTAAAATCACAACATCCCTATTCAGTGCTTCTGTATCAAGGAGAGTAATAGCCATTATGTTATCAAACTTCCAATAGGAGAGGTACAAAAAAAAAAAAAAATTATTTACAAAATTTAACCTTCCTCGTTATACAGATATATGCTCGTGCATACAGATATATGATTCGTCTTCTTCGACAAACCATCTTAATGATCCTTTCATTATTTTGTTCAAATCACTTTCATTCGCATTGCATTCAATTCTTATATTTATTAACATTTGACACTCTTTCATCTACAACTACATCATCGATTTTCTACATATTCGTCTAAGAGATCTCATTTCTACTGCATTTATTCTACTTTCATCATTTCTTTGAAATGTACAATTAATTTTTTTACTAGTTTATGCACTCTTTTTTTAACCAACCGGTTTCGCTCCCGCCGGAGCTTCGTCAGGGTTACAAAATAGTCTAATGATTATTAATAAATATGAAGTGGTTTAAAACTAGTAAAAGAATTTTAATATTATTAATAATAATGCCACTAAGTGCTTCATACGAAAATAATATTAGTTTGCTCTTGCACACATTTTCACAGATTTACTCCGCATTCAAAATTCGTCCGTGTCGCACTCGCCACTCAAGACGACAGTGACACGGCGCAGGGTGCCCCCACCACACCTCCCCCCCCCCCCCTCCTTATCCACCGCGGCGAGAATACTTGATTCTAACTCGCTTCCAGATTTATGTACGTCGAATTTTCGATAAAAGCATTTTTTACTCAAAATTGGCGCGAAAAAACAAGAAATCCTCTCAAAAGCTCTATTTATAAGTATAGTGTAACCAGAAAAATGCATTCAACCATTTTTTTTAATATTACTACCACTTAAATTTAAGGCAGAGACTAATTTAAAAATCACAAATTATTTACGTATTTCGCACATAGAATATTTTGATGTTTTAACTCTATTAATAATTTCGAATCTAATAAAACAAATTCTATATTATATGGAGGAATGAAAGTAGGATAAATATACAATGCATCCCTTAATTATTGTTTCTTGAACAATGATGTAAAACTCCATATTAAATGATTAATAAGAATGAAAACGTCAGTTTTATAGAAGTTTTATTATATTTTATGGGAATGACATGTTTCGCCCTTCTAATGCATTTGTAAACAATTTGTAAAAAGATGATTTTCTTAGAAACACTATATCTTCCTACCTCAAATAACATATTTTTGATTTATATAATATAATATAATTAAGTATCCCCTGGCTATATAATCGTTATCATACAATTTCTTAACAAGTTCGCAGAAATTTCTTCTAATATTTCTGGACCTACTCAAATAATTATTAGTTAAAAATTTAAAAAGTCTCATATATTTTCGTTAATTACCATATTCTGCTCCATTTACTAGTGTATAGATACAGCAATGAGCTGAAATTTCGTAACATTTGAAAATGCCTTGAAGGGCGAAACATGTCATTTCCATAAAATATAATAAAACTTCTAGAAAACTGACGTTTTCATTCGTATTAACTCAACAGTTGTCTAACAATAAATAAAGTGGCACAACGGGCCATGGAAAGATCCATGTTGGGTGTCTTGTATAGAGACCATGTACCCAACGTGGAAATTAGAAGACGCACCAGGGTCAACGACATAGGGATACGCATTGCAAGGATGAAATGGCAATGGGCTGGAAATGTGTGCCGACGGGATGATGGAAGATGGAGCCAGAGGGTTACTGAATGGAAGTCAATATTGTGTCGAAGAAGTGTCGAGAGACGGCCTACCAGGTGGAAAGATGATATTGTGCGGACAGCGGGTAGGGCCTGGAGAACACTGGTGAAAGACCGAGAGGGATGGCGTGGGGGTGGAGAGGCTTACGTCCAGCAATGGATGGAGACAAGCTGATGAAGAAATAAAATCTCATTTCAAGCAAAGTTAATTTGCAATCTCCGTATATTTCCACCCTACTCGGAAGGGTAGGGGTGGGATGAGAAGTATTTGTAGCGCTTTGCCTCCCCTTTAAGTGAAGCACCGCAGCCGGCTAGGTATAGGGTGTTTATTTTAAAGGATATTGATCGATACCGTTCAATTATTTGTTGGCTGATGAATTAAATAAATTAGGGAAAATCACATAAAAGATGCTGAAGAGTGCACATTACAAACTTTCAATATAATTGCAACAAGTGTATTTATTTTCTGGATAGTTTTGTTTTTCAACCGGAAGGATAAGCAGAGAGAATGGATCGCCATACTCCTCTATTCTGACACATTACTTATTTACACACATTCATACAGCGAGTCATACACGCACGTCGATTCTTCCGTCTTCTAATACAGCAAACTTATAAATATAGCATTCATTTGGTCATGCCAAATGTTTATTTGGAGATTCAAAACACGAATTAATGATCACTGCAAGAAAACGGCGCTTAAAAAGTTATATGGCATATTATTTATTATTATTATTTTATAATTATTACTATTATTATTATTGAATGTGAATAAGTCCAAGGTAATGATTTTTGAAAAAGAAGAAATCATGACAGTCTGCAACATTATCGTGAATGGTGAAAAGTTGGAGCAAGTAGATGAGTTGGTATATTTGGGTAGTATGTTAACAAAAGATAGGTGAGTGGAGAGGGATATTGAAAGAAGGGTTGGGGCAGGCAACAAAGTAAATGGTGCACTTAAAGTTGGCATCGCAAAAACACACCTATCCAAAAAAGCTGAAATGGCAGTGCACAACGGTGTTCTTGTACCGACACTTATGTATAGAAGCGAAGCATGAAACTGGCAAAAGAAGGATGAAAGTAGAATAAATTCAGTAGAAATGGAATCTCTTAAACGAATGTGTGGATACTCTGTGTATGATAGAGTGTCGAATGAAAATATAAGATGTGAATGCGGTGCGAATGATGTTATTATGAACGAAATAATGAAAGTATCATTAAGATGGTTTGGACATATGTAAAGAATGAATGAAGAAAAAATTTTATTGAAAAAAGTTTATGTTAACTATGTAAATAGAACTATAAATAGAGTAAGAGCGAGGAAAACGTGGCACGCTCAAATATATAACATATTAAATGTCCGCGACGTGGCATTACAATTTTTTGACTAACTAGCCATCACGCAGTCTCCCCGAAGGGGTAGGCAGAAAGAATGGACTGCCACACTTTTCTTTCCTGACATATTTCTCTCGCTTCCTCAACATTCATACATCGTGTCATGCACGAGCGTCGATTTCTCCAACTCCTCAAATGGCCGAAATTCAATATTTGATTTATTTGATCGTGACACGTTTTCCTCGGTCTTCCTCTATTTCTGGTTCCATTTACATCGTTAAGATATAATTTTTTACCATTCATTCTTTCCATGTGTCCCAACCATCTTGATGATCCTTTCATTATTTTGTTCATGACACCATCATTCGCACCGCATTCACTTCTTATATTTTCATTCGACACTCTATCATACACAGAGTATCGACACATTCGTCTAAGACCTAAGTTCTCAAAGTGGGCGATAACGCCCCCTTGTGGGCGTTTGACACTTTCAGGGGGGCAGTAGAAGATCCAGAAAAAAATAGAGAGCGGGGGCAGATAAAAAAATATAGTCTAAAAAGACAAAAAAAAACACCCTAATCATTTCTTTCTTTTCTTCGTTCGGTATTCTACCATATGTCGGTTTCAGATACATAAAAGATTTAATAGTATTTTAAAATTCAACCATGTGTTTCTTCTTCTTCTCTGGTTTCAATCCTGGGATTGGTTTGCAGCAATTTCCTCTATTATTCTCTTCCATTCTTCCCTGTCTTGTGCGGCTCTTTTGAAATCTGCATATGATGAGTAGCGCACGTCCACCAACAGGTCCTCCAGGTACTCTCGGCGTGGGCGTCCCCTAGAGTTTGTCCCCTCGATCATACCCTCCATTATGGCATGCAAGAGACCTTCTTGACGTATTACATGGCCGATCCATCTTGCACGCCTTTCGGACAAGGTCCTGAGCAGGTGCCTTCCTCCTTCGATTCCTTGAAGAACTTCCTCATTCGTGATGTGGTCTCTCCAGGAAATTCCAAAGAGTCTTCTATAGGACCACATCTCAAAAGCCTCTAGTCTCCGCTTATTCCTTTCGGATAGGCACCATGTCTCGCAGCCGTACATCAAGACACTCCATACATAGGTCTTGATGAGGAGTATTCTCAGTTTTAGGTCTATATTATTTGACTCTATTATTTTCGACCTTTTATTAAATGCAAGCCTGTGTTTCTAAATATTTGGAATAACTTTTATGGGAGGGGGGCGTTGAACGTTTATTATTCTTGTAAAGGGGGCGGTGGCCCAGAAAAGATTGGAAACCTATGGTCTAAGAGATCTCATTTCTACTGCATTTAATCTACTTTCATCCTTCTTTTGCCAGTTATATATTGTTTCATATAATAATGTAAATTTCGAAATTATCTTGTTTTATGACATATGATTCGTATTTTTTATTCATTGTTATAAATTATTATAATACAAGACATGTGGCGTCTGATAGGATAAATCTCATTATTTTTTGAAAATTCTTATATTTCTTCTATGTTTGCCATACTTTGTGTTGTAGATGTTTTTTTGTCATTTTCTTTTTTATATATTTTGTATACAACACTTACTTTTTTTTCATTACATGTTTCTGACAACCCGGTGATAATATAAAGATATTTAAAATATTATAAAAAAAAATTAACATGATTAAATGATTTTACGAAAATCTCTTGATGAAAGTTCATTTCCAATAATAATTAAATAAAACAATGTTTTTTAACTACTTTCACTTTTGTCTTTATTTCGACAGCGACCGGTTTCGCCAGACTGGTCTGTCGATGCCAGCGAGCCTGACGAAATCAGTTGCTGTCGAAATAAAGACAAAAGTGAAAGAAGTTAAAAATATCGTTTTATTTAATTATTATTTATTAAAAAATTGTTTACAAATATAATAAGTTTTGAAAGATGTTCTAAAGGTTAACTTTGGAGCGTTTATGCTTTTGTTATAAGAAAGATTATGAATCAATTTAAAATAAGAATTTAAAGTTCTTATTGGGGGTTCGGGTTATTACTAACAACAAAAGATATAAACCAAAGATTAGACTTGACGTTAAATTTATGTAATTATTTATAATATTTTCTTGATTTTTAATTGCTTTTTTCATTTCTATAATTTCGAGTTATATTTCTATTATTACCGTGCAAAAATATACCGCCATTATCTTTATTAAATTAATGAACTTTTCAATGAGGTGGTTAGCAAATTCAGAAGAAAAAAAATATTTGAGAGATTTTAATGATTTATGTACCTATCCAAAAAAACTAGAGTGGCAGTGCACAATAGTGTTCTTCTACCGACGCTTATGTATGGAAGCGAAGCATGGAACTGGAAAAAGAAGGATGAAAGTAGAATAAATGCAGTAGAAATGAGATCTCTTAGACAAATGTGTGGATACTCTGTGTATGATAGAGTGTCGAATGAAAATATAAGAAGTGAATGCGGTGCGAATGATGGTGTCATGAACAAAATAATGAAAGAATCATTAAGATGGTTTAGACATATGGAAAGAATGAATGAAGAAAGAATGGTAAAAAAATTATATGTTAATGATGTAAATGGAACCAGAAATAGAGGAAGACCGAGGAAAACGTGGCACGATCAAATAAATCAAATATTTAATGTCGGCCTTGTGAGGAGTCAGAGAAATCGACGCGCGTGTGTGACACGATGTATGATATATTGAGGAAGAATATTGAGGAAGCGAGAGAAATATTTCAGGAAAGAAAAGTGTTTCAGTCCATTCTTTCTGCCTACTTCTTTGGAGAGACGGTGTGATGGTTAGTTAGTTAGTTAGTTAAGTTTAAATTTATAAAATTATCGAATATATAAGAAATGTTTAAAATTAGATAGTTTATGATTTAATTGTATCTCAATAGAGACGAAGATGCGAATTGGAAACTGAATATTGTTGATCAGGGTGTTTACAGGACTTATGACCTGTCATTGGTTGGGTTAAGCGCACGCTTTATGTAATTACAACATTCCCCATTCCACCTTTCTTATGACCATGTCTGACAAATTTTTGGAAGTTGTATATATGTTAAAGGCCAACACCAGAACAGGACATATGGAAAGAATGGTAAAAAATATATATGTTAATGATGTAAATGGAACCAGAAATAGAGGAAGACCGAGGAAAACGTGGCAATGTTAAGGAAGCGAAAGAAATATGTCAGGAAAGAAAAGTGTGGCAGTTCATTCGGGGAGGCGGCGTGATGGTTAGTTAGTTAGTTAGTCAATGAAATAAACAATTTTGTTTTTTTTAAAGTTAGTGTTGTATACAAAGTATCTTCTTCTTCTTCTTTTTGTCCTGTCACACCTCCGTGGTGCATAGGGCCTCAAGGAATCTTCTCCACCCGACTCTATCGCATGCCTGATGCTTAACATCGTCCCAAGTGAGACCTGTTGCCTTAACCTCGTCCTGCAGGGTTCTTCTCCAGGTGGCTCTAGGTCTGCCTCGCTATATAAAGTACTAGCTGACCCGGCAACGCTTCGCTATTGCTAAATTCGAGTATATAAATAAATCCAATATATATTCAATAAATACAATTGAAGTTCAATATCAATTAGTTTATTTATTGGATTAAATGACATGTGTATGGATGCAAAAATGTGTGTCTATATCTATAAAACAATGTTTCAATCCAAGCAAACTCGCTGTGAATTTTAAACTTGAATACATATTACTAATGTAATTGAAAAACAATTTTTTGAATATTTTATACGAAATTTAATAATCAAATAAACAATATTATATCACATTTGCACAAAACATTCATATGTTTAGAGAAACAAAACTCTTGATTTTGTTGTCCATGAAATTCACATCAGAGCCAATAAAGTAAGTTTCTACGATCGTGATTTCGGCACTGCGAGTCCGTTGGCGTGGAATAGTAATATAGATGATAATACTATTATACATAAGCCTCCCTTCCCGACTTCCACAACTCTCTATCCCTCGCCGCTCTGCGCCATTGACCTCCTGCCACTCGTTTAATGTCATCAGACCATCTTGCTTGTGGTCTACCAGAATTTGTGTAGCTGTTTCTCTTTCACCACTCCAGACCAGAAGATCTTATCATCCGTTGCCCTTGCTTTATGACCGATCCCATTCCATTTAAACATTAATTATTTTACACGCTGCATCGGCAGCTTTGGACCGATATTTAATTCATTAGTTTGGTTCCTAGAAATAAAATAAAAATATTAGAATTGCCATAAGGCGGACACGGAAGAGGCGCATAAGGCAAATTTTCAATTTCCATACAATGAATGAATTACAAATGTTGTTCACTTGTCTTCATCGAATAAGGTAACGGCACCAGTAATGGACAGACCTTCGGTTATGGACAAAAGTTTTTAAAAATCTTAAAAATAAGAAATATTGAAAAATTATTCATACTTTCAACATTGAACTATAAACTATAGATCCTTCTCTGTCAACTGACATAAATTTCATTCCAATCTGCCATTATTTTGCGAAAGAACGGACATTTATACGACCCCACGCAAACGACATTTGCAAAATTCCTAATTTCTTTGCAGAATTCATTGTGAGGTGAGTAGATGTTTTGTAATAATTCATAGAAATCTTAGTAATTACTTATTATAAAATTGAATAATGGGTTTCGTAGACAAATCATAGATACGAAATCATACTAAATTCATATGTAGCTACTTGTACAGTTTGTCAAATTTGAATGTTCATTACTGATAATCGATTTTCAATTCGAACCAGTGATGGACAATAATGTCCAGAACCGAGTATACTTGTTTACATCGCAATTAAAGTTAATTTATGACAATTTAAATCTGTAATGTCAGGTTTCTTCTAAAAATGATTTACTGAAAGACCCTAGCAGGATATTAATGCAGATGAAAGTGATTTTTTTTTGTCACCGAAATCTGGTTGATCAACACCTGGTTATGAAAAAAAAAAACTTACGGTTTTACACACTGCCAATGCTGCAAGTCTTTTAGCACCACCGATGATAGTGTTTGCTTATGAACATATCCCAAAACCAATTTCTGATAGAGTACCGGAAACTTGGGGAATCAGGAGGTCAGAATCAGGGTGGTGATGAATCAGTATAGTGATACATTCTATGAGAGCAAAATCCAGTTACCAGTCCTTTTCTTTTTGGACGGCCATGGATCGCATTTAACTACCCATCTTTCCAACTTCTGTTCAGAGAATGGAATAGAAGTAGTTGCCTTGTATCCAAATAGCACACATATATTGCAGCTGATGGATGCTGCTGTCTTCCGACCGCTTAAAGTATTCTGGAAGAAGGAAGTTACTAAGTGGAAGACTAACCATCCAGGTCAGGAGGCCATTTATCTATGGGAAACACCTTCAGATGGCCGGAAAGTCCCGATTAGATTTGGTACAAAATGGAAGACATTGTGGAAAGGATTAAAGAACCTTTAATAAAGTAATGGAGATGGAAAAATATTTACCTGACATCTATGTGCCCTAAAGAGGTGGTGCTAAGAATAATTCAAACAAAAAAAAAACCTTTTTTGTAATACGTTCAATACTAAATGTCCATTACCGGACGTTGTTCATTACCCATTGTCCATAATTAAATTTAATCTGTCCATCACTGGTGATTAGAATTGACTGTGGTCATCTAACTTTTTGTATTTAAACCTGTAACCTTTAATTATTTTCATTATTAAAAACGATTCCCAACAAACCATTCTATTATTTTTTCACATCACCTGATTAAATTTCCTAAAATTATCTTTAAAACGGTCATTGAGTCTACATTTTCTTAAATTGTCCATCACTGGTGCCTTTACCTTATGTGGGGAAATTTCAAATATGAATGTGGATTTTCTTCATATAAAAGGCAGTTCATGCTACATATATGCATAATAATAATAATAACAATAATTAGGCTAAATTGTCAAATTTATTAAATGAATCAAATTTTGGAGACGCGTGAAACATAAATGTGGAGGAAGCTAGAGAGGTTTGCCAGGATAGAGTTGTGTGGCGGTCAATTCTCTCTGCCTACCCCTGCAGGGAAACGGCATGATGGTTTGTTTGTTTGTTTAATTTGTATAGCGCCGTTTTCGTGAATAGCTCACCTATTACATGCTGGAGATTTTAGATACATTACCTGAACGGCAAAAATAACTACCAAAATCTATGCTAATAAATGGAGTTACGACTGTGCTAAAGAAATAACAACATTTTTACAAAAGCATTCAAATAGCGCTAAGTCCAACGATCGTGAATGGTCAGCATTACACATCAAGAAGGTCCTTTCTTCAAATAATCTCCCTAATTTATAGATCTCGTAGATCCCTAGGTTATATGGCCTATCCAAACTTCATAAAACAAACACCCCCTATCAGACCAGTGGTACATAAATTGTCTATATTATTATGTAACAAATTAAACCAATTAATCCAATGTAAACCTGTACATACCATTCCAAATTAGTTCATAAAGATAACAACATGTCTTGTGATATCATCCTCTGGACATGCGCATTCCAGTATCTTCTGCGTTGTTTTCCCCATCCTCTGCACATGCGCAATCCATTATCTTCTGCGTTGTCTTCCCCATCCTTAAGCAAATGAAATAACCTGAAAGCAATTTAATTATCTTTAAATATTTTAAATCTCAGCATAATGTAGAATTTAATGGAGTGGAATGGAAAAGAAAGTAGAATTGCAACATGCAGATGCACCAATATGGCTCATTAACAAAATAATTTCAATCCCAATACAAAAATATCCCCATTAGACCAGTGGTCTCTCACACCAGGCTCCTCTAGTGAATTATTTTATCAAAACTTAATATCTTATCCCAAAGATATAGATTTTCGCCCTGCCAGAATAATTTTACATTAAAATAACATTATTAAAATAGATTATACCAATTAAATAACTAATTATTACACTACGAAACGTCATAACCTAAAATGACACGTTAGTAAAACGAATAAATCAATTGTCTATAAACTGTAAATTTAAAAACCTTACCTGAAATTAATAATGTCATTTTCATATATGAATGAAAACTACTAAAAATAGCTTATGTGTAATGTGAAAATGAGCCGGTTCTCATTCGCCACTCCAGGGTACATCTAATTCACTGATCATCCGTTGTTTGACTGATCTAATTCCATTTTAACGAAGTTATTTTGCACGCTGCATTGGTAATGTTCGTCCCATCTCTGATCTGTTACTTTATTTTCCTAGAAATAAACGGAAAAAGTCATAAGAATTGTGTCATTCATTCATATTGTAATTCATATTGTATATCATTAGAACTTTCTTACTGTTGCTGTGGTAATGTAACAATTTCCCTGACCAAAGTATGCGTATAAAGAAAACGGCAAAATAGAAGAAACTGAAAATATATTTATGAATTAGAAATATAAATATTAAACAACTTACGGAATCAAGTTTCTTCATATTCTTGTAGAGCTTCGACGTCCATTATTTTATATTTTCGCTATCATCCTTTGAAATAACCTGAAAGCAATTTAATTATCATTGAATATTTTTAATCCCAGAAACTTCATAACCTAAAAGTACCGAAACTTCATACCTACAAAATATTACGACGTACAAAGAGATTGACAGTTCAGAGACCACGTGACCAATCGAACGGCTAGAACTCTAGAAAACGAATATCATTAAGTAATCACCGTCGAACGTAAGAGAAACGAATAAGTTTCAGCCACACGAAAAAATAAAATTTCGTTCATAACCTCAAAATGACCTGTCTGCATTAATGTACATTAAAATATGGCCAATAAAATAGACTGTACCAATTAAACAACCAATTATTTTAGTACGTAATAAGTAAAACGTATTAAGTATTATACATCCCAAAGTAAAACGCAATATATTGGACTGTCAGAAAGCAAAACACATTGTTGCCACTACACAAAATTACATGGAGACTGAATTCTCTCCAGACCGTGTCAAACGAATATAGACTCAAAAGATTGATACTCAGGTGATACGAACATTAAGGTCTATATTCGTTTGCACTACGAAAATTTTCAATTAATTGATTAATTTATAAAGTTAATTAGAGCTCGATTAATAACGAAAATATGCCTATGACGACCGCTAAATTCCACTTAGTCCATTCCCCAAGATTCAAAAGGATCTGATGAGGAATCACCGAGAAAGAAGGAGACACACACAACCCAGATTGTGTTTTATTTATATGTAGATAAAAAAAAAAAAAAATACAAAGTATATAAAGTATAAAAAAAAACAATTTCTTATATTTCTTGTCTTTACAGATTATGTGTTTTCCGTTACGTTGCATAAATAATATTGTTAATGAATTTAATCTTTGCTTTATCACCGGGTAGTCGAAAGTTGGTTTATAATCTCCCCCAGGACGGCGCTTTCACCTCTGCACAGGTTAACTACTCTGAAAGCCAGGAATTTCTTGAACCAATATTTTTCTTTTAAGTAAATTATTCATTAGGGTAAAGCCACTAACTTAGATATACGGCGAGATCTCGCGAATAAAGAGGCCTTCGGAAATGCCGCAAAAACCTGTTTTCATAACATTTTGTATTTATCGTTTCTAATAACGTACCCAAGGTATCCCAGATTCCCTAGCTTTACGATCAAAATCATTTTGTTTTGGACTTAAATTATAAAACTTTGTTTTTGTCTTTCAAATTTTAATTTTTATTTTTCGCGACAACTGTTTCGTCAACCTATGTTGATAGCATCATCATACAATCTATCAAAAAAAAAATATTAATACTACCCTCCACATAATATAGATCACTAAGAAGATGTGCGGGAAAACGTTGTATGATAGAATACCGAACGATGAAATAAGAAAGAAATGTAAGGCAGATGACTGCATCATGAATAAAATGACGACCTTCGTGGCAGAGTGGTTACGAGCTCTGACTTCCATGCCGAAGGTCCTGGGTTCGATTCCCGGCGATGGCAGTGTGATTGTCACACTGTCTTTGGTCTGGTGTAGAATTCACGTGACAATAAAATGGCGATAGATTGGCTACCTATCGCATGTCACGAGAATCAATATAATAGCTAAAAATAAAAATTGTACACAGTAATTGGGTCCAAACGACCTGTTATGTACATTAAAAAAAAAAAAAAAAAAAAAAAAAAAAAAAAAAAAAAAAAAAAATTTAAAAAAGGATCCCTGAGATGGTTTGGACATATGGAACGAATGGATGAGAGTAGAATGGTTAAAAAGTTGTACACAAGCAGTGTGAGTGGTAAAAGAAGCCGAGGAAAACATAGCATGACCAAATTAATCATTTACTAAAAGGCGGCCACACTCGAAGTCGGAATAATCGACGTGCGTGCATGGTACGATGTATGAATGTAGAGGAAGCCCGAGAGGTATGCCAGGACAGACCATTGTGGCGATCCATCCTCTCTGCCTACCCCTCCAGGGAAATGGCGTGATGGTTAGTTAGTTAGTTAGTAGTTACTACCTTCCACTTTTGTCCCCTTTCTTATAAATATAAAAGGCTTCCTTATAATGTTTATTGTCTTAAATATATTATGATTCATCGTTTTTGACTCTATATTATGTGTAATTGTTCCTTATAATTACTGTTTTTATGATTATTATTAATTATTAATATTATTAATATTATTATTATTATTATTATTATTATTATGTTACAGCTGATGATGTCAACATAGGTTTACGAAATAGCTTTCGCGAAAAATAATAAAATTGTGATACATAAAAACATTTTTTTATAATTTAACAGTTTAAAATGTTGAATTATCACAGTGTTTCGGCCAAAACAATGAACTGTTTAATTTATTTCTCTTTCTTCATGCACTGCAGTACTTACACGTTCGTGACTCTTTCTGTCTGTGATATTTGAAATATTCTACGATATATCCACATTTCAGAATCATCCAGCTTTTTAAACATAGCTTTTGTTAGTACTAGTTTGCTTTAAATTAACAAAAATGAAAGAAAAATAAAATAAAATAAATAAAAAAGCATAAAAATTGGAGAGACATCTCCAGGCGTTATCTAGCAATGTATGTTAATGGCGGTAGAATTTCACATTGCGTTAATAAAGATCTTCTGCTTAATGCTTACATCCAATCTTAATAGATGGCGCTAGTGCAGATTGAACTAAAAAATGTGAAGTGTTTCCCAACATTGTAGCATACATACATCTTCCAAAAATATGTCAGACGTGTTGGTCGTAAGAAGGCCGGAATGGGGAATGTTGTATCACATAAAGCGTGCGCTTAACCCAACCAATGACAGGTCATAAGTCCTATAAACGCTCGACCACCATATTCTGTTTCCAATTTACATCTTCGTCTCTATTGAGATAAAGTTAATCCTTAAAAATAAAAAAATGTGTTACGAAAGGTAATAAAAGTGATTTGTAAGTAAATGCGCTAAGGGGAGAAAGATACCACGTCCTGTGGCTAATAATATTCATCAAAATAGAGGGACGTCGGGGAGTTGGTAGAAGGCAATCGTCCTGGCTGCGAATATAAAAGAATGAACAGGAATAAGCTAAGTTGAGAACCTGTTTCAAATGGTACAGGACAGAGATGCTTTCGCTTCAGTGATCGCCAACGTTGGGAGGACCTGACACTGTACCAGAAGAAGAAGAAGAATTAATTTAAATATGTGTATTTAAAAGGTCCTAAGAAAAACCCTCCGAGATCGTGTCCGCAACGTAGACATAAGAAAAACCTGCGAAATATAGGATATCGTTCAATGGAGTAGATCCAGAAGGAGATACTGGAGGGACCATGTAGCCCGAATGGATGGTGACAGACTCGCATATACAGCCGCTTATGAAATCCCCTCCGGACACCGTCCACCTGGAAGACCGCCTAAGAGATGGAGGGACAGCTGGATCCGACGAGATATGATTTCTGTGTCACAGATCGTCAGATCTATTAAAAGAAGTAAAAGAAGGAGAAGAAGAAGTATTTAAAAGTTGTTCATAAGAGGGCATTTAAAACGCTTTCATCTTGTGAGAAGACTCCAGAAGAGCGCTTTAGAAATGAATCAGTCCCAAAAATATTATTTACGTCACGTAATTTTCAGTTTGTATCAAAAAACAAAATTCTCCGTGTTTTATCAGTTTTTCTACTTTTCTTTATTCATCTCGAAATAAGTAGGCCTATTTTATGGTATTTTATATATCCCCGAAACTTTTTTCGAAATAAGCGAAGCGTACAACGCGATGAGTTCTAAAAAAAACTAACTAACTAACCATCACGCCGTCTGCCCGAAGGGGTAGGCAGAGAGAATGGACTGCCACACTTTTCTTTCCTGACATATTTCTCTCGACTCTTGAACATTCATACACCGTGTCATGCACGCGCGTCGATTTCTCTGACTCCTCACGTGGCCGACATTCAATATTTGATTTATTTGATCGTGCCACGTTTTCCTCGGTCTTCCTCTATTTCTACTTCCATTTACATCGTTAACATATAATTTTTTTACCATTAATTCTTTCCATGTGTCCAAACCATCTTAATGATCCTTTTATTATTTTGTTCATAACACCATCATTCGCACCGCATTCACTTCTTATATTTTCATTCGACACTCTTTCATAAATAGAGTATCCACACATTCGTCTAGGAGATATCATTTCTACTGCATTTATTCTACCTTCATCATTCTTTTGCCAGTTCCTTCAAACTCCAGGTGTTTATAAATAGGTGCCTTCGCTAAATATTCAAGATCTATTGGCCCCGAATAGTGTCAAATGCCGTTCTCTGGACTATGGCAGGCGAAATGTCAATTAGAGAACAAGTTGCTAGACGCAAATGGCGGTGGATCGGTCACACTCTGAGATGGAACCCAGCCTGCATCGCTCAGGGTGCACTAGACTGGTCTTCTATGGGGGGAAAGAGAAAGCGAGGCAGACCTAGAGCCACCTGGAGAAGAACCCTGCAGGACGAGGTTAAGACAGCAGGCCTCACTTGGGATGATGTTAGGCATCAGGCATGCGATTGAGTCGGGTGTAGAAGGTTCCTTGAGACCCTATGCACCACGGAGGTGTGACAGGACAAAAAGAAGAAGAAGAAGACAATATGCACTAATAAGAAAACGCGAAACACGAATTCGTTCAAAGCGAAAAGCCCCTTAAGTATAAAAATATACAAGTTTTTTCCTCAATATATCTTGAAGCGGTAATGATTTCGTGTACACAAGCATTATGGGCCTCGCTCGGGATCAGCGAAAAGCACTAAAATCTATTTCTAATGTATTATTTATACCGGGGATTTGGAAGGGCCGTATAATGTAAAACAAAAAACACACCCTCGTACATGAATCTCTGGAACATCGCTATTTCAACAGGTGACTCGAGACACGTGCTCTTAGCGCGAGCCACAATGGGTCAAGGTCTTATGCTCTTTCGTCTGAATCCACTCAACTAACTTTTGTGATTTTTATAGGTTGTCTGTATAAGACCGTATAGATCGAACTAGGTTATTACGATCACGGAAATAGTGAGATCTCGGATGTAACCATGAACATTCTATGACATTTTAATTAATACGAAAGAAAACGTCAGTTTTCTAGTATTATATTTTATGAATGACATGTTTCGCCCTTCTAAGGCATTATCAAATGTGACGAAACTTCAACTCGTTGCAGTTTATATACACTAGTAAATGGAGCAGAATATGGTTATTCATGAAAATTGATGTGACTTTATACATTTTTAACAAATAATTATTTAGGTAAGTCCAGAATTAGAAAGTGTTTCTTGGATGTCGTTAAGACATTTTATGACAATTATTACATAGTTAGGGGATACTAAATGATATTATCTTAATCAAAAATGAGTTATTTGAGGTAGGACTACATAAAGTGTTTCTAAGAAAAACATTTTCTTACAAATTGTTTACAAATGCCTTAGAAGGGCGAAACATGTCATTCCCATAAAATATAATAAAATTTCTAGAAAATTGTCGTTTTCATTCGTATTAATTATTAAATACGGAGTTTTACATTATTGTTCAATCAATAAATATGTTTTTCAGTTTATGATTTTTTCCGTGGGTACATTTATTTTCTTATATAACCAGTTACTTCTCGGGTACACCAAGCAAAAAATCACAATTTTTAAACTTTTTATATGTCTATCGTTTAACAACAGCATTTTTAAATTAAATTTAATATAATAATTAAATAAAACGATGTTTTTTACCTGCTTCCACTTTTGCCTTTATTTCGACAGCGGCCGGTTTCGCCAGGCTCGCTTGCATCGACAAACTGGTATCACCAGTCTGGCGAAACTAGTCGCTGTTGAAATAAAGAGAAAAGTTGAAGTAGTTAAAAAACATAATTTTATTTAATTATTATTTAAAATAAACTTTCATCAAGAGATTTCAGTAAAATCATTAAATTAACTAACCGTCACGCCCTTTCCCCGAAGGAGTAGGCATAGAGAATGGATTGCCTTTCCTGACAAACTTCTCTCGATTCCTCAACATTCATACATCTTGTCTTACACGAACGTGGATTTCTCCGACTCCTCACGTGACCGATTTAAAATATTTGATTTATTTAATCGTGCCACGTTTTCCTCGATCTTCCTTTATTTCTAGTTCCATTTATATCGTTAACATATACTTTTTTTACAGTTCTTTCTTCATTCATTCTTTTCGTGTGTCCAAAACTATCTTAAAGATCCTCTCATTATTTTGTTAATAACACTATCATTTGCACCGCATTAACTTTTTCGAACACTTTTTGTTATTTATATTTAATCTAATGGTTTAAGACTGAGGGGACATTTATGAGAAATGAGAATCAAAACAATGAAACAAGCATCAATTAAAAATTTTATAAGAAAGGTGAATTAACAGAAAAATGTAATATTTCCTTCCATCTAAAATATAATAAAACTCCTAGAAGACAGACGTTTTCATTCATATTAATTTAACGATAAGTACCTATTTTGTTATTTTTAATAGAACAAGCACATGCATATCGACAGAAAGATCCGAATTTAGAAGACATGCGTGCGACCTATCATGACGAACGCTGTAGAGACGCGGGCCAACACTGTGCGAACTAAGGGACTACTAAGAACATCAGAGATGAAGGTCCTAAGATCAATTACTGGAAAAACTCTCCAAGATCGTGTCCGCAACGCAGGATTCCGCCCACCTGGAAGACTGCTTAAGAGATGGAGGGACAGCTAGACCTCATCATCCGACGAGACATGATTTCTGTGTCACAGATCGTCAGATCTATTAAAGAAGAAGAAGATTTTGTGGAAAAATGAATAGTAATAATATTTTCTTCTTCTTCTTCCTCAGCCTATTCCCCTCCACTCCTGGAAAAAGGCCTCCTCCATTCGCCTCCATGTCACTCTGTCCTGTGCAGACTGCATCCAGGTTATTCAGACGTGTCTGTTCAGATCATCCTTCCACCGTAGTTGCGGTCGCCCTGCACTTCTCTTTGCAATCCACGGTCTCCAAGTCAGCAGTCTTCTAGTCCACTTTTCATCTGAGCTTCTGGCTATGTGACCTGCCCATTGCCATTTTAGAGTCGCCACCCGGTGTATGATGTCAGTGACCTTTGTTTTTTTCTCTCACCGCATCGTTTCTGACTCTGTCTCTTAGGCTTATTCCTAACATGGCTCTTTGGGTCACTCGTAGTTTCTTGGCACTTTGTTTGGACAATGTAACAGTTTCAATACCATTAGTACTAACTGGCAGAACGCAGGCTTCATAGTCTTTTGGTTTCAGGTAGATCAGTATTTTACGATTTTTAAGGATGTAAACCCATGTTTCCGAAAACAATTGTTTATCTTTTTTTATCAAACTCACCTAACCGCCCAAAATTTATCCCTTTAAACAAGAAGATTTCCTTAATATGTTCATAAAATAACTTGGTGGATACAACAAGTATACCACGTATTTTCAATTTCGATTTCTTCAATCATCAAGAACTTTTCACATTTTTTTTAAATCTCCAGTTTCGAACGAAAAAAAATAAATCCCATTTTTAAATCTTTACTTTCACAGTTAAGCAATTTGTTGGAGATATTTTTCGGGCATGACGTCACGCAGTAGATATTTTTTAAGAACGACATTTCCTGCAAATTCGCCCTATTAAGATTATTACGGCGTCATTTTCCATCAAAAGATGAAAAGTTGAGAACCAGAGACAAGAGACATGATGGATATTAATTTTTCAGCGAAAACGTGATGGAAAATAATACGAGAGGTGCCCTGAAAGAAAATCCCGGCTCTTAAACCAGGTATTGAAACCAGGAACACGGAGGCTTTTCTTTAAGGAGATTATGGAAATATTAAATATTATTTTACCGTGGAGGTACAATGGTGTACTTAAATAAGAAAATCTTGTAACTTAAAAATTCATAAATATTTTTTTTAGAGATCATTGTGATGGTGTGTACATATTAAATAATAAAAGAAATAATAACGATGTTATTAAAATAAACAAAAGTAAAATTGTTTAAAAATAGAAGAACCAAAAATTCTATAAGTGATATGAAATTTTCACGACACGTGTTTCGTCTTATGAGGACATCTTTGAGTGTGCTTAAATATAATGTGTTATTTATATAGGCTTTGGGGTATTTCCCCCCCCCCCCCCCCACTTCTACACAGATTATTTATGGAAGTGGTTAACAATATTCCACAAATAATCTAACTAACTAAGTTACCAACCATCACGCCGTTTCCCTGGAGGGGTAGGCAGAGAGGATAGATCGCCACATTGTTATATCCTGACTCTCGCGCCTCTTCTACATTCACACATCGTGACATGCACGCTCATCGATTGTTCCTACTTCAAACATGGTCACCTTTTATTAATTGAATAATTTGGTCATGCCATGTCTTCCTTGTCCTTCTTCGATTTCTTTTTCCATTCACACTACTTGTACGAGTATATATATTTTTAACCATTCTTCCATCATCCATTCGTTCCATATGTCTAAACAATCTCAGGGATCCTTTTTTAATTTTACTTATGAAGCAATCAGCTGTCTTACATTTCTTCCTTATTTCGTCGTTCGGTATTCTATCATATATCGTTTTCCCGCACATTATTCTCAGTGATCTCATTTCTATGTCATTTATCCTACTTTCTTCCTTTTTTGACAGCTCCAAGCTTCACTTCCATTCACAAGGGTTGGCACTAGAACTCTAGTATGTACTGCCAATTTTGATTTAGTTGAAATATTTCTATTTGCAGTGATGATTTTGAGAGCGCTGAATTGTTTAAAAATGAATCCTTAAAATACTTTTTCAACGAGTTTGACAAAACGCCCTAAATGCACGCTTAACGACCAGAATATCCACATAAAATAGTGTTCCAAATTAAAAAGTAAATAATGTTAAAGTATCGTGGAGTTACCGCCAAAGCAATGGATCATCCTATCATAGATTTTCCGCGAAAACGCTGTTTATTTTTCACGATAAATAAATACTAACTAACTAACTAACTATCACGCCATCTCCCCGAAAGGGTAGGCAGAAAGAATGGACTGTCACACTTTTACTGATGCGGCACTCCATCCTTCTCTTTTCGCCCCGCGGGAGACGCGGTGTGATCGGTTGCGAACCTAATCGCCACCAATAGGCATCTCCCGCGCACACTTCGATCATCCAACACCCACAAAATAAATCTAAAACAAATAATATAAAATACAATGATATAAAATAAAATAACAAAATAAAAATAATTTAACACAAAATGTTCTTTTTAGATGGTGCACATATTGTCTATTTAATTTATGTTCCACGTATCCACTGTTTTTTTTTAATTTAGCACATAATGTAATAACACATAATGTTTTTTTCGACGTTGCACATGTTGACATGGATGATCCGGACTTTTGTGTTTATTTAATTTATGTTACACGCATCCACCGTTATTTAAATTAGCTGTAATTAGGCACTTAAACAGCAAGAACTAATAAAATAGTGTTCCAAATTAAAAAGTGAATAATGTTGAAGTATCGTAGAGTTACCGCTAAAGCAATGGATCATCCTTTCGTAGATTTTCCGCGAAATCGCTGTTTATTTTTCTCGATAAATAAATACAAAAGTAATATATAAATATTTTTCTTCCGAAATTTCTCACTTCCCCTCTGGCTACCCACACGGACTGCGTGTGTAATTTACGGGGCCTGGTAGCGCAGAACAGGCGAGAACAAACTGTAAGGGAGGTAGTCCATTTTAATTATAAGCCCAATAATTCTCTCCGAATCCCACATTTCTTCACCGGGTGCACTCCATACACAGCGGACACTGCCTAACCACAAAATGACAAATAATAATAATTATACCCTTGAACACTATTATTTATCTCCTCTTCCTCCTCCTGCCTCTTCTTCTTCTTCTTCGTCTTCTTCTTCTTCTTCTTCTTCTTCGTCTTATTCTTCTTCTTCTTCTTCTTCTTCTTCTCCTTCTCCTTCTCCTTCTCCTTCTCCTTCTCCTTCTCCTTCTCCTTCTCCTTCTCCTTCTCCTTCTCCTTCTCCTTCTCCTTCTCCTTCTCCTTCTCCTTCTCCTTCTCCTTCTCCTTCTCCTTCTCCTTCTCCTTCTCCTTCTCCTTCTCCTTGTCCTTCTCCTTCTCCTTCTCCTTCTCCTTCTCCTTCTCCTTCTCCTTCTCCTTCTCCTTTCCTTCTCCTTCTCCTTCTCCTTCTCCTTCTCCTTCTCCTTCTCCTTCTCCTTCTCCTTCTCCTTCTCCTTCTCCTTCTCCTTCTCCTTCTCCTTCTCCTTCTCCTTCTCTTCTCCTTCTCCTTCTCCTTCTCCTTCTCCTTCTCCTTCTCCTTCTCCTTCTCCTTCTCCTTCTCTTCTCCTTCTCCTTCTCCTTCTCCTTCTCCTTCTCCTTCTCCCTCTCTTCTCCTTTCCCTTCTCCTTCTCCTTCTCCTTCTCCTTCTCCTTCTCCTTCTCCTTCTCCTTCTCCTTCTCCTTCTCCTTCTCCTTCTCCTTCTCCTTCTCCTTCTCCTTCTCCTTCTCCTTCTCCTTCTCCTTCTCCCTTCTCCTTCTCCTTCTCCTTCTCCTTCTCCTTCTCCTTCTCCTTCTCATTCTTCTTCTTCTTCTTCTTCTTCTTCTTCTTCTCTTCTTCTTCTTCTTCTTCTTCTTCTTCTTCTTCTTCTTCTTCTTCTTCTTCTTCTTCTTCTTCTTCTTCCTCCTCCTCCTTTTCTTCTTCTTCTTCTTCTTCTTCCTCTTCTTCTTCTTCTTCTTCTTGTTCTTCTTCTTCTATTTCTTCCTTTACTTTATCTTAAATACGAGCTCGCTCAAATAAACTTTGCACCTTATCACTTGTTTGCAGCCTTTATTAGCCCTTGAGTCTGCATATTCTCGCTGGTATTAGCCTAATGTGCTAATTCAAATTAGCTAAAATAATTATTTTAACTAAAATGCTAGCATAATTGTTTAAACAACAATAAATAAAGATATCATTTGTGTTGAAACCGGTCTGTATTTTTCTTTTTCTTTTTATATTTATCATCATTTTGCATTATTAAGTCATGTAGAAATTTTAATTCAGACATTACACTAAGCCGGAGTCCGCTGTTGGGAACTTCACTGACAATGTTTTTTCTCCCTCGAGTTATAAATTTTCTTGGGCATATTTCTTTGGTATAATCTTTCCTAAGTATTAAATTAAATATAAAATAAGGAATTATGCTTCCATTTGCCTCCTTTCTTCTGAAATCTTATTAAATTCTTATTTTTCACTAAAAACGTCTTGCAACTCGTGGAGAAAGTGGCCCTTTGAAAAACTTGGATACATCATGCCCTCCTGGCGTGATATTATTTCCTCAATGATATTAATTAATTAACTAAATAACTAACTAAATATCATACCGTCTCCCCGAAGGGTTAAGCAGAAAGAATGGACTGCCACACTTTCCTTTCCTGACATATTTCTCTCGATTCCTCAACAACATACATCGTGTCATGCACGCGCGTCGATTTCTCTGACTCCTCACGTGCCTAACATTCAATATTTGATTTATTTGATCGTGCCACGTTTTCCCCGGTCTTCCTCTATTTCTGATTCCATTTACATCGTTAACATATAATTTTTTTACCATTCTTTCTTCATTCATTATTTTCATATGTCCAAACCATCTTAATGATCCTTTCATTATTTTGTTCATAACACCATCATTAGCACCGAATTCACTTCTTATATTTTCATTCTACACTCTATCATACACAGAGTATACACACATTCGTCTAAGAGATCTCATTTCTACTGCATTTATTCTACTTTCATCTTTCTTTTGCCAATTCCATGCTTCGCTTCCATACATAAGGGTCGGTAGAAGAGCACCATTGTACACTGCCATTTTAGCTTTTTTGGATAGGTTTTTGTTTGCGATGACAACTTTAAGTGCACTATTCACTTTGTTGCCTGCCCTAACCCTTCTTTCAATATCCCTCTCCACTCGCCCATCTCTTGTAAACATAACTAACTAAATACACTAACTCATCTACTTGCTCCAAATGTTCACTATTCAAGCTAATGTTGCAGACTGTCATGATTTCTTTATTTTCAAAAATCATTACCTAGGACTTATTAACATTCATCATCAGATCATTTCGCATGCATACCTCAAACATACTATTCACCGGGACTTGTAGTTCATGCTCGTTGTCTGCAAGTAGGACAGCGTCATCCGCATACAAGAGACAGCTTACTGACAAGTGTATTGAGAACTTGTCAGAGTTTAGATCGACACTCAAAATACACATTTCAAAATGATCCTATCCTGATGTTAATAGTAATCTGACTGCTCTTACTTAACTAACTACCTAACCATCACGCCGTTTCCACGGAGACGTAGGCAGAGAGGATAGACCGCCATAATATTCAGTCCTGACATACCTCTGTTGCTACCTCCACATTCATACATCGTGTCATGCACGTGCGTCGATCTTCCCGACTTATATATTTTGCATGTTAATAATAAAAATATAACTTTGAGCAATCTCGAAATTTGAGAAATAAAAAAAACAAATCAAAATAACGGAAATATTATAAATAATCAAATAAATTTAACGTCAATTCGAAACTTTGATTTATTTACTTTGTTGTAAGTAATTACCTGAACCCCAATAAGAACTTTAAATTATCCTTTTAAATTTTATATTGAATCATAATATTTGTTATAACAAAAGCATAAACGTTTCAAAATAAATCTTTATAACATCTGTTAGATCATGTTTACAATTTTATAACATTTTAAATAAACGAACTAACTAACTTACCATCACGCCATCTCCCCGAAAGGGTAGGCAGAAATAATGTACTGTCACACTTTTATTGATGCGGCACTCCATCCTTCTCTTTTCGCCATTTTAAATATGTATCTTTAAAATATGTATCACTGAAGAAGGACTGGTTGTCCGAAACATGTCTATGTTATTTTAATTTTTTTAATGTAAGTGTTGTGTATACGAGTAGAAAGTATATACAAAAGAAAAAGAGAAATAATTCATAAATATTTTAAGGAAATGAATTGTTTATCTCTACTAATGTCCTTATTAAGGTGAAATATACAATTTCCTTAAATTTTAATAATGCCTCTAGAAAACAGGGTTTTCATTCACATTGGTTATAAAAAATACGTAATTATAATATCGAAATAATATTATATCGGAATAATCGATGTGCGTGCATGGTACGATGTATGAATGTAGAGGAAGCCCGAGAGGTATGCCAGGACAGAGCAGTGTGGCGATCCATCCTCTCTGCCAACGGCGTGATAGCGAGAAATGGCGTGATAGTTGGTTAGTTAATTTGTAATTATTTTAAATTGTTACGCATAATTTTCGTTGACTAACTATAAAATTATAAAATTGTTTATGAGATAAACTGTCCTCCATCCATCCCATCCCAATTTATTCATTCTTACTTAACATTTTCCCACCTCCCTCATTCACTATCTTCTTCCTGTTTTAAAATTTAGTTTGTTATATATTTGTTCTATTGTGTATTGTGAATTAATGTGTGTTTTATATAATTTTAATGTATTTTTTTTACTATATAAAGGTGTTTTTTATATAATATTTACTTCTGATTTTATTTAATAATAAAGAGATGTGAGGCCGCGCGGGAAATATATAAGGTTAAAAGAATAGATTAAATGTGGTCTGTCATCTTTTTGATTGATGACAAGAAAAGGCTTAATTAAATTAACGTAAGTCCCGGATGGACAAGGAACAGGCCTAGACAGACTGACGAAAGGGCGTCGTTGCGTCCTATAACAGTCTCGGGTGGTGGTGGGAACCTTATATGAGATAATCTGAATCATGAAATTGTGTTAATATCTCTTTAAGAAAGTAACGATATAATCTTATGTGTGGATTGTATACAAATAAATTGTCTGATTTATAGTCATTTTCCGGTGAATTAGCTACAATTTTCGTACACAGAAAAATAATAAAATACCCGAAATGTGAGTTACGGCAGGGCATTCGATATGCCTGGAGTTAATGATACAAGAAGCCCGGAGACATTTCTGTAGGGACGCGCCCTTCCATCGTCTGTGCGGCCGTGCTCTCGGCCGTTTATGAACTATCGTGGGGGTAATGGAGTGAGGCGAGGGAAAGCCGGAATCACGAAATGGAACAGTGCTGAATTGATTCATTACGAAAATAAGCAAACAGAATTAATTCATGATTTAATTGTATCTCAATAGAGACGAAGATGCAAATTGGAAACTGAATATGGTTGATCAAGATGTTTACAGGACTTATGACCTGTCATTGGTTGGGTTAAGCGCACGCTTTATGTAATTACAACATTCCCCATTCCACCTTTGTTATGACCATGTCTGACAAATTTTGGAAGTTGTATATATGTTAAAGTCCTACACCAGATTTCACATGTCAGTTTCAATGTGCCATCTATGAAGATTTTGATTACATATGTTAATCTTTTTAAGATTACTCTATTTACAATCTACATACTAACGCCATCTTTGGAGATTTATGTTTATTAAGCATTAAGCAGAACATCCTTTACAATTAAATCATGAATTGATAACCCGCAATGGGTGAAATCCAGTATTCGTATACAAGTATAAGTATACATTCACAAAAAAAAACAGAATTAATTTCATCGTATATCATACTTGAAGTATTTTAAAAAACTTCAACATTATTTTAAAAAACAACTGTTCTTCTTCTTCCGGTGCCTTGTCAGGTCCCCCCAACATTGGCGAGCACTGCAGCAAAGGCATCTCTGCCCTGCGCCACTTGGAACAGGTTCTGGACTCTAATCATTCCTGTCTAATCTTTTATGTTACGCAGCCAGGACAACTGACTTCTACCAACTCCCCGACGTCCCTCCACTTTACCCATTAATATCAGTCGAATGAGGTGGTATTTGTATCCCTTTAGAACATGACCCAAATATGAGACCAATCTGCCTCTGGTAACACCGGTGGGAAGAGCATCTAGTCTGCTGAACGCGTTCTCCTCGGAAATCGACGTCTTTCATATTAGTGAAAGTACGTTTAGGGGACTATACTTCCGACTATAGAAAGTATATTGTCTTCCTAATATGAAACCATCTCTAATGCGTTCATAGTATGATGTTGTATATGTATAATATTTTACCTGTACTCAATAGATGCCTTAAATCTTTATGCTGTTTGTAATGTCTTTTGAGTTAATAAACTGATTTTTTAGTCAATAGAAAACACTGTTAAATATTCCACTATACTATATTTATAGACTACACAACATGTTTCGGAGTTACCTCCATCTTCAGGTGTAAATATTATATACGACTCAGTCGTATATTTACATCTGAAGATGTAGGTAACTACAAAACATGTTATGTAGTCTATAAATATAGTATAGTGGAATATTAAACAGTGTTTTCTTTTGAGAAAAAATCCAGTGTAATTACAATGGAATTCCACAGTGTTAACGCCTTAACTTTCAAGTTCATAGATTTGATTTGATAATAATAAAACTTTTACGTGATAATATAAATTTGCAACAAACATCGGAAGTTCTAAAAATGATCGCATAGATTAAAAAATTCAAATGTAATAAAAATAAACACCATAAACTCTGATCGTATGTCTATATAGTGTTGGTTGTGTAACTCTGGCCGATGTTGTTCACGGTCACTCTTGATACAGTCATTTCTCTAAGTATTGTTACTAAGACGCTATTATGTCCGTCCTCTTAGTTTTACTGCCCCGCCAGAACCGTTTGCCGGGTAATATCCCCGAGATAAGGTAGGAAGATACTGTGGGGATGAAACGCCTTTTGACCTCTTCACCGTTCACTCTTTCTTGCATCTTCTGACGTCCCACATTATGGAAATACAGCGGTGCTAGTTCGTACTAAGCAATTACCGTTTAAAAAAAAATTAAGCTTTTTGTAACAATTTTATCTTTATACTTAGGAAATTGAAAAACTTTGTTTAATCCACTATTTAATAAAAAATATTTTAAAAACACAACATGTTTCGGAGGATACCTCCATCTTCAGGTGTAAAAATATAATAAAAACTAAACAAAGAAAGACTAATAAAAAACGCATTTAAAATTCGATACAATAATTCAAATTTAAAAATTAACCTATGCTATTTGTTACAAGCAGGTTCTAACAATTAAAAATAATAATAATAATAATAATAACAATAATAATTGTTAGTACCTACTTATAACAAATTGCACAGGTTAATTTTTAAATTTGAATTATTGTATTTTGCTATTTGTCATAAGTAGGTAACAATAATAATAATAATAATAATAATAATAATTATAATAGTAATAATAATAATAAAAATAATAATAATAATTAAAAAAGAAAATAATAATACACAAACCATATTGCTGCCAACCGTGAAAATCTATCAAATCAAATCAAATCAAATCGAATCAAATCAAATCAGTTTATTTACTCAAAAGACATTACAAACAGCATAAATGTTTAAGGCATCTATTGAGTACGGGTATTTTTAACCAGGAACGCATTAGTGATGGTTCGACATTAGGAAGACAAGATACTTTCCAAAGTCAAGATTATTTGTCCCCTGAACGTACTTTCACTAACATGAAAGACGTCGATCTCCGAGGAGACCGCGTTCAGCAGACTAATTGCTCTTCCCACCGGTGTCACCAGAGGCAGATTGGTTCTGGCGGCCAGTAGGTAAAACAATCTGTGCTGTCGCTGTCGGAGATATCTATCGGGGACAAAAGGACCAACATCCTCTAGTTCGGCCGAGTTCTCAAAGTATCCCTAATTAATCTGAAGAAATGGGTTATTAGATGTCCATATCTTCGAAACTGTAGAGAATTAGTTCCGAGCATTCCCAGAAGAAGAAATGCATATCTATCATTTGGAGGAATCTCGAGAAAAGTTTCAAAATAGAACAGTTTGGCCATCGATTCTATCAATCTACCCATTGTGTAAAACTCCGTGAAAAACACTTTTAGTTTTTTGCGCCTAGTTATATACAAAAGGTATAACACCTAAGCGCAAATTTTGTATTCTGGCGGGCAGCTGTCTCTCATACCATCATTCAGGGTACACCAGAGTCTACCACATCCCCTGCAGTGGAGAATGGGCAGGAGACAGGGCGTGCGAGGACAGTAATGTATAGAATGCGCCCCGCCCACCCAGCGTACTGAAATGAAGGGCTGGTATTATTCAAATTGCGGGAAAATTAACTTTAGGGAGCTCGCCACGCAATACTTAATTAATTTAACTAATAAACAACTATTCCGAAATGTTTCAAGTTTACGAAGTCGATACATAATGTCGGCTGGCTAAGACTGAATTTTAATATAGGGTAAGGTTAGGTATTTTGGCAGTATAGGTAATTTGACATTACTTTCTGAAACACTTGTTCTTCTTCTTCGTCAGCCTTTATCGGTCCACTGCTGGACGTAGGCCTCTTTCCTTCCCTTCCACTGCATTTATTTCTCTTGGTGAGGGTCATAGTTTCCATCCCATAAGTCATCACCGGCAGAATGCATGAATCATAAACTTTTCTCTTAGACATATTGACTTCTGAAACACAATCGTACTGAATAACCTATCGCTATGTAAGCTTCGGAAACTCACCAATAGATGACAAAATATCTAGAATTAGACGAATAAACTTCAAAACACAGTTATCACACGCGCCTCCGCTGGTACAAAACATTGATGTGCGAGTCATGTTAAAACATATACTGCCAAATTACCTTACCTTACCATACGTAAACTAAGATATCTCTAAAGTACTTAACAATAACAGGTAGGACTTACGCGACAGAATAAGAAACACCACGATCAAAGAAATCTGTGATATCCAGGATGTTGTTAGATAAGGAGAAAAAGAAGATGATATTGGAGGGACCATGTGGAATAAATAACTCCTTCTGCGCTGTGCCGTGTCGCCGGCAATGTGAGAGCGAGTTGTGCATGACAATGCGTCATTCCCGGGGGATACATCACTCTCGGTCTGCGATACGTATTTCTTCAACATTTCTGCAACGATCTCCGAAACGTCGGTCCAGAAATAATAATACTATCAACGGTGAAAATCTACGCAATTATTTATTTATTTTTCTTTACCATTTCTTGTTAAAGAACAGATTTTCACGGTTAATAAACAAAACGTTAAGAAAACAAACGTTTTCATTCGTATTAATTATTTATTATGGAGTTAAACACCATTGTTCAAGAAACAATAAATATGAATTTAACTATATTGATTTGTTCCAAGTTGGTAGCCCTGACTTTCCCGCTCATGTCGGCAGCAGAATTTCATAGAGAACGGATGGCGTCCACGCCCCCGATAGACGGGGAAAGCAGAGACGATGGAAGGATAGAACTCAATGCGATATGAATAACAATGGGTGTCCACACATGCGCAGGGGGACTTCATTTCGAAGCGATTTCGCTCGTCATTGAAGAAAAGTTTTCATTATCATATTATAATACAATAGTTTCAATATTTCTGCAGTATCAAAATCTAATGCACCCGGACTCAATTCTATAATATGTTGATTTTGATGAGATTACATTCATTTGGTATTTACTTAGAAATATATGAAATCGTAAAGAAGTTATAAAATATGCATCAGGCCCATCATGAAATACGGAATCGAAGCAAGAACAGACATTGTCAGAACCAAACATCTCTTAAGAGTAGCAGAAATGAAAACATTGCAGCCTATTGTGCGAAGAACTACGAGAAACCGAGAAACTACGAGTGACCCAAAGAGCCATGGAAAGAGCCATGTTAGGAATAAGTCTAAGAGCCAGAGTCAGAAACGATACGGTGAGAGAAAAAACAAAGGTCACTGAAATCATCCACCGGGTGGCGACTCTAAAATGGCAATGGGCGGGTCACGTAGCCAGAAGCTCAGATGAAAAATGGACAAGAAGACTGCTGACTTAGAGACCGTGGACGGCGAAGAGAAGTGCAGGGCGACCGCAACTACGGTGGAAGGACGATCTAATCAGACACGTGGGAATAACCTGGATGCAGTCTGCACAGGACAGAATGACATGGAAGCAAATGGAGGAGGCCTTTGTCCAGGAGTGGACGGGAATAGGCTGTGGAAGAAGAAGAAGAAGTGGGAAGAACCCTTAGAGATAGGATACCCAATGAAAAAATTCGCAAATCCTGCAAAATTGACATAGTGAGATGAAGTAGGCAGAGAAGGCGATTCTGGAGGGACCACATCGAGAGCATGGATCCAGTAAAAATTCCTAAGATTGTGATACACGAGACTTCAGAAGGCCGTCGATCACCAGGACGACCACCAAAAAGCTGTTCGTCTTCATCACAAGAAGAAAGTTGATATCCTGCATAAACAGATCGCAAGATCTACAATCAGAAGAAGAAGAAGAAGTTAAGAAGTCTCGGGAGACAGCCTACCAGGTAGAGCGAATATATTGTGTGGACAGCGGGAAGGGCTTGGAGAACACTGGCGAGAGACCGAGAGAGAGACAAGCTGATGAAGATATAAAATCGTATACAAAGTCAACAATCTTCTTCTTCGTTTTCTGCTTTATTTAGGACTCTGTCCTGTTATTTCTCGGAGTCTGTTTCTGGGATGCAGATGTCTTCCTGCAGGTCGATTTCCTGATGATACTTTATTTGCGGCTATATTGATCACTCTTTCCACATAATCTCTCCAGTAGCGTCTTCTCAGTCTTCCTCATCGCACGACATCTTCCACATTGCAGATCTTTCTTATTTCAGAATTTATTATTCTGTCTTTCCCGCAACGGATCGGAGAGTCCTAAATTCTGTGGTTCAAAGAAGGCTTTTTGTTAAGATGGTTTCAGCATTCGTTTCTATTCCATGGTGCTTCTTCTTCTTCACTCTTTTCTTTCCTGACATATTTTTCTCGCTTCCTTATCATTCATAAATCGTGCCATGCACGCGCGTCGATTTCTCTGACTCCTCGCGTGGCCGATATTCAATATTTGAATTATTTGATCATGCCACGTGGTCCTCGATCTTCCTCTATTTCTATCAACAAACTTCCTTCACACCTCAGATGCATAAATGATTCGACAGATTTCAGATCTAAGCTGAAAACCCATTTTTTTATATTTCGTACCCAATTTAAAACCTGCATATTTTGTTCTATTATACTTTCTAATCGATCGCGAATATCAATCAGATGCAGCGTTCACATTTAGATTTAAAACACGTCTTAATGCGAGGTGATTAAATCACAAAAACGGCGCTTTAAAAGTTAGCATATTATTATTATCATCATTTCTAGTTCCATTTACATCATAAACATATAGTTTTTTTGCCATTCTTTCTTCATTCATTCTTTCCTTGAGTCCAGACAATCTTAATGGTGCTTTCATTATTTTGTTCATAACACCATCATTCGACACTCAATCACACACAGAGTATCACATATTCGCCTTAGTGATCTCATTTCTACTGCATTATTTATTCTACTTTCATCCTTTTTTTAATCATATAAGAAATGCACTTCGCTCGAGAAGCCTTCTATAAATACTTACACGACACCACATTTTTGCTTTTTCCTAAAAAAATACTAATATTTGTGATAAGCTTCTGACATGGAAAAACTTTCGTGTTTTCACAGAACTTTTTGTATCTTTCTCTGCCTCTGAGAAAATGAAAATATTTGAACACACACAATAATAGAATAAATACAACTAGGGCAGATGACGCAAAAACCCTTTTTCAAATAGAATTTTCCATAAGAAGCAACATTATTTTAATTTATATTATTGAAATACGGTGAAAAAAACCAGGTCACTGATATCATCCACCGGGTAGCGACTCTAAAGTGGCAATGAGCAGGTCACGTAGCCAGAAACTCGGACGAAAAATGGAGAAGAAAACTGCTGACTTGGAGACCGTGGATGGCAAAGAGAAGTGTAGGGTGACTGCAACTACGGTGGAAGGATGACCGAACAGACATATCGGAATAATCTGGATGCAGTCTGCACCAGACCGAGTGACATGGAAGCAAATGGAGGAAGCCTTTGTCCAGTAGTGGACGGGAATTGGCTGACGAAGAAGAAGAAAATATAATGTTATAGAGACGATTATTTATAACAAAATGTTTAAATTTTGAATAAATCCACAACAATTACTTAACGCATATTCTGTGTATTCTTTGCTCTTCAAATAGAACATAAATATTTTTTATTTACAATTGACAAAAAACTAACCATCACGCCGTAATGGTTAGTTTTTAGAGTGAGTTCCCCGAAGAGGTAGACAGAAAGAATGGACTGCCACACTTTTCTTTCCTGACATATTTCTCTCGCTTCCTCAACATTCATACATCGTGTCATGCGCGCACGTTGATTTCTCTGACTCTTCGCGTGGCCGACATTCAATATTTGATTTATTTGATCGCGCCACGTTTTCCTCGGTTTTCCTCTATTTCTAGTTCTATTTATATCATTAATATATAATTTTTTTACCATTCTTTCTTCATTCATTCTTTCCATATGTCCAAACCATCTTAATGATCCTTTCATTATTTTGTTCATGACACCATCATTCGCACCGCATCCACTTCTAATATTTTCATTCGACACTCTATCATACGCAGAGTATGCACACATTCGTCTAAGAGATCTCATTTCTACTGCATTTATTCTACTTTCATCCTTCTTTTGCCAGTTCCATGCTTCGCTTCCATACATAAGGGTCGGTAGAAGAACACCATTGTGCACTGCCATTCTAGCTTTTTTGGATAGGTTTTTGTTTGCGATGACAACTTTAAGTGCACCATTCACTTTGTTGCCTGCCCCAACATAAAATCACGTTATCATATTTCTTCTAAAAACGTCATTTTTCGTATGATTATTTACAATATTAATGAATGTGAATGCCATATTAATGTATGTGAATGTGTGAATTGATTATCAAAACAATACTTACTTGTCTCTGGTTGAAATTTATTCTTGACATAGCTGATTAACCTGGATGCAAAAGATGTCGGGCGTTCTGTTTTGCGGCTTGACTCCTGAAAAATAAATTAAATATATTAAATATTGTCAGTTATATCTATACGAAATGATAGAACACTTCATATTTTATACGGATCAAACTGGCTCTGTTTGCTTCGCATTGCTCGGATATATAAGGGTGCCCACCGCTTACCCGAGGCTGCTATAGGGCTCAGCGGCGCCCTTTCTTCATCCTCGCTTTTCACTTCCTAGGCCCGTCCACCGCCCATTCGGGAGTGACGTTAACAGTTATTTCATTTAAGCATGTCAAAAGGAACTCCAGGCCACATTTAAGCTACTCTATATGCTTTTATCTTCTATGCTCAGCATTTACAAATACCAACTAGACTCATTGCAATGAAATATAATAGCAAAACACATGAAGTAAAAATTATATGAGAGGTATTTATTGTTTCAGTGACCAGCTGGGTATCAAGGCAAGACCCTCGCGGGTGTGCTCTCAGAGAGTGCTGAAATATTTTGGACACATAGCCCGGAGAGATCAGGACAACCTTGAAAAGCTCATCATCATGGGCAAAGTAGAGGGAAGACGACCACCGAGTCGCTGGTCCGATCAAATCAGGGATCTGATTGGTCTCTCATTAGCTGCAGCCTGGAGACTGACGGGTGACAGGAGCGCATGGCGTGCTATGGTCAATAGTTTACAGAGAAGAGAGTATTGTATAGTCCATTGTTCCGCAAAGCGTGTGCCGCGGCACACTGATGTACCGTGTACATCAGTTGGTGTGCCGCGGAAGAAAGTCAATGTTGTGTGAAGATAATACACCTAAAAATAGCTGAGAGCTATTCTCGCTCTTGCGAGGCGCTTTATTACGCGAGGGGCGGGACAGCCTCACCCGCGTGGCGCGCCTCGCTCACAAGCTATCGCCAAACGCAGCACGCATGCGTATTGAGTAATTACTTGTATTTACTCGTTTGTTAATTAATAAATATTAAATAAACATTGCTTTTTTTCTTTTGTGTACCTATAAAATTTCTTGATTTGATAAGTGTACCTTGAACACAAAAAGTTTGCGGAATACTGGTATAGTCAAATCAACAAATCAGTTTTATTCTCAACACATATTACAAACAACATTATTGTTTGAAGCATCAATTGAGCGCAGGTGAAATATAATATATGCAATATAATACCAGGAACGCATAAAGTTTAGTAGTAAATATTGTATCCGCATATCTAGGATATTATCAAATGCCGTAACATTTGATTATCACCTAGCAAGGTTACTCCCAACAGTAAGGATAGGCAAAGAGAATGGACGGCCACACTACTCTATCCTGACACACCTCTTTGGTTTATTACAATGAGTCATACACGCACGTCGATTCTTCCGACTTCTCGCATAACCGTTTTATTTTTTATTTGATTAATTTGGTCATACGATGTTTTCCTCGATCGTCTTTGACTCCGTATACCATTCACGTCGTTAACTTATACAATTTTAACCATTCTTTATTCAACGCAGTGACCCTTCCTTTCAAATTCACCGCACATTTCATTTAACTTTCCATCCATACTTCCTATTATTTTCCAAGTACCAATGCGGCACTCTGCTCTCCTCTGTTCACCTCCGCAGGAAAAGCTCAGTGAAGGGTAGTAAAAACTGTTTAAATTCATAAAAAAACTGTTCATTGGGAATTTTCACACTGTTAACACCTAAATGTTATCAAAAAATGTATCGTTTTATGAATTGTCTAATCATACCTTATTGCGGCGTATCCTCTCTTCACACTTCGGACCACAATCTGTATTTTGCGAAACTACACTGTACATTTTTGTGTTTAATATAGTCACTTGAATTTAAAACTTAGGAAAAGGATTAATTGTATCTCAATAGAGAAGAAGATGTAAATTGTTATTTTTTTGGAAACAGAATATGGTAGTCGAGGCATTAGTTGGATTAAGCGATCACTTTATGTTAACAACATGCCCCATTCGCCCTTCTTACGACCACCACGTCTGACAAATTTTTGGATGTTGTATATTTGCTACTATGTTAAAACACTTCACATTTTTTAGGCCAATCTACACTAGCGCCATCTATTAAGATTATTTGTAAGATACAATTAATCCTCAAAAATGATTAACCCTCAATGAGTAAAATCCAGGATTTGTCTACAAGTATTTTTATACATTAAAAAAAAAAGGATTTATGTTATATTTGGAGCCTAAATTTTATATAATTATTTTAATATTATTTTTGTATATAATCATGTTTACCACTCTTGATCTGTATGTATATAAAGAAGTCAGTTAATAACAGTGTCACCAGTATGTCGATGCCAGTCGAATTAAAGGCAAAAGTGGAAGTAGTTGAAAAACATCGTTTTATTAAATTATTATTTGAAAAGATGATGTTTCGTAAATGTCAGTAATATCTTACTACTCGAGTTTAAAGGATGTAAACTTGTATTACGTAATGCGCAATTATTATTAATTCAATTTGACGCATTTGTACTCTGTGTTTGAAACATTTTAGTGAGTTTTATACTCTAAGGACCACCCCTAACTCAGTAGGACGTGACAGTGTATTAGGAAACTTAACAACTTAGTAAATAACTTGAGCCAATTGTTCAGAAATGAGTGCGCATAGTTGCTAAATACGAAATATCTTACTGTATTTGTAATAATAATTCCATACATTATATAGGTAATACTGTAATTGCAATAATAATTCCATACATTGACGACCTACGTGGCCGAGTGGTAAGTACTTTACTTTTACTTTTTTACTAGTACTTACTTACTAGTACTTTTTTTTTTTTAGTAAATGGAAAAAGATGTCGAGGAAAGCCTAGGAAGACATGGCATGACATAATTAAATAATTATTGAAACACGGCCATGTTCTATGTCGGAACAATCGACGAGCGCGAGTGTCGCGGTGTGTGAATAAAAAAGACGCGAGAGAATCATGTCAGCTTATTATTATTATTATTATTATCATTTTGTTGAATCGCTCTTTACATCACGACAGCATGAGCCAAATCGATGTAAAGGGTATTATAGCTATCACAGTGATTCTCGTGACATGTGATAGATAGCTAATCTATCGCCATTTTATTGTCACGTGAATTCTACACCAGACCAAAGACAGTGTGACAATCACACTGCCCTCGCCGGGAATCGAACCCGGAACCTTCGGGGTGGCAGTCATTGCACCCCCCACTCGGCCACGAAGGTCGTCAACGTTATTACTTAGTAAGTTAGTAATCCAATGTCGTATGTGAATTGCTAACGAGATATTTTTGTGAAACCAATTATGTGTTATATTTGTGAAAATAAACATTTCCAAATATTTTTTTTTGTCCTGGCGTAACATCATCACTACATTTACTAACTGTTTAAATGATTAAACCAAGAGAGAAAATTATATTAAGGTATTTTTCTTAATTTGTTTCATATTTTGATGACAAGAAATACTTTTAAATTCAGTAAATTAACCAATTTACATAATAAAAAAATCGGGTCGTTACTTTCGTAACCGACGTTTCTTAGAACGTTGCAATATCCAAAATCAACCCTGATGTACTCTAAGACATCCATTACATAAGAAACCAAGTCATCGCAAAAACTCTTAATATAAAAGAAAAACAATTATTCTAGACCGTTATATAAAACATTATATTATTAAAATAAGTTCATATATATTCGCAAAAAATGTATACTCATAATATAAATAGGCAAAAACCCGAATATCATCAAGAAAGAGTACGAGAATATTTTGAATACAATAAACGAGAGAAAAATACTTCGATTCTCTACTAAAGTAGTTCGAATTGCACACGATGCGCGTGCCCGAGAACGTTTCTGGATTATTTTGAATTTAATTAATACGAATAAAAACAGCAGTTTTCTAGAAGTTTTATTATATTAAGTGGAAATGACATGTTTCGCCCTTCTAAGGCATTATCGAATATTCCACACATTTTTTAATTCCTTAGAAGGGCGAAACATGTCATTCCCATAAAATATAATAAAACTTCTAGAAAACTGACGTTTTTATTCGTATTAAACATTTAATATGGAGTTTTACATCATTGTTCAAGAAACGATAAATATTTTTTTTTTATTTATAATTATTATTGTATGAGAGTAGTGTAGAAAACACAAAGAGAACAATATGGTATTGTTAATTGTGATTTTTTTTATGTGTGTGAAAAAAAATTATTTACTTTAAGCTTTATTATTGATAACGATTTTACAGTGAACCAATTTTTAGAGAGAGAAAATCTTTACTTCCTTGTATATTTTATGGGTTTCAACTAGTGTGGAGTGGTTTTTTTTAGAGGTTTAGTTTTTAAACTAGCAACATTGTTTCTACAGACTGTAAATTTGACAGTTGACAGTTGATTTGTAGTCAGTACGTTTTGTCATTTCACCATGAATAGACTGACGTCCGAACAGCGCTTGAAAATTGTGCAAATTTATTTAGAAAATCATGGTTCGATTCGCCAAAATTATCGTGCACTACGTCCATTTTACGGTCGACATAATCATCCATCCAATCAAGTTATTCGGAAGACCATGGATCGTTTTCGCACCACGTTCTCTCTAGTAGATAATACGCATCCACAAAGACGACAATTGTCGAAAATTGGACTTCACGATTGCGTTTCATTTGAGCTAGCCGTGGCGCTCATATGCCCGCAATCATATTGAAACAATAATGGCATAAAATTATCTATTAAATAAAGCCAATATCATAGACATCAAAATTATTTTAATGTGTTTTTTTTTTCAGTCTATATATATGAGGCAGTCAAAGGAAAAGTGGACTAACCCCATCTACCATAGATTTGAGTAATGGCGCATTTTAGAAATTATCTAATTTAATATCTTTGTGTTACGTAAATTTTACGACAAATACTAATTGCAAAGAAAGATTCTTTGTAAGAAAGATCAGTTAATTTTAATGTAGATCCGTTTTTGGCCAAAAAATTAATAAATACCTATTTTTGGTGGCTTGGTCCACTATTGCGTTGAAGTGTTATTATGTTTAGTCAATTTTTTTATTAGGATAGAAGAAAAGTGAAATCAAATTTAAGGTATATAGAAAATATATCTATTATAATTTTAATCCCTTTCGGAATCAGACACGTCTATTACATCTGACTGAATATTATTGGTCTTCAAATTGTTATAAAAATGGTGGAAAATTGGCGGTACGAAGTCAAGAAGGAAATTAAATCCTTCTTCTTCATCGCTGTGATAGTATTTCCTTGTGGATAAAATGCATCTAGAGTAGTGATTGAGACTGACAATCTTTTTGAAATATCCACTATGGAGAAAATCACTTCAATGTTGTTTGAGTATTTGAAATATATTTTAAATGGTTCGGTTTTTGTATACCTCAACCACTGTATTTTCAACCACTCTACTTTGGATCCATCAAGTGAGACCTTTCTATTTACTATGTTACTCTCCAATTTAATTGTTGAATAAAAATTATCCCTTTCCATCGAGATTACTTTAAATTGATTACTTTTCCTGGCTGATTGTATTACTTGAATCCAGTGTTCCGGATTGTAAATATCTAGAAAAAATCATTTTTGTTTTTCAATTAAACCTGATCACATGGTAAAAAGGAATGTCCACTCACTAAAAATTTGTAGTTAATGTCATTCACCACATACTCAGAATTGGACACAATATACATGAACTTTACTTTCAGCACTAATACTTTGGACTGACCATTATGGTCCACTTTTGCATTGAGAATATTTTTAAATATTAACTAACTAACTAACTAACTAACCATCACGCCGTCTCCCCGAAAGGGTAGGCAGAAAGAATGGACTGTCACACATTTACTGATGCGGCACTCCATCCTTCTCTTTTCGCCCCGCGGGAGACGCGGTGTGATGGGTTGCGAACCTCATCGCCACCAATAGGCATCTCCCGCGCACACTAAATATATTAAATGCAAATATTTAAATGCAAAAACAAAAAAATACGCTTCCATCTAAAGAATATTGTTAAAACTAAGTTTACTCCGTTTTTGAATCGAAGAAACACATGTTTTAGACACATTCCCATAGTTAACTCAATATTGGCCATCGTATGGGTTAGTCCACTTTCCTTTGAATGCCTCATATGTATATAAAGTTTTGAAATATGAATATTCACAACACAAATTGAAGGCGAATATAGAATATAATATACGAGTGTGTAAAAAAATGTTTAAATACGTTTTAATTAATACTATTTTCAAATGCTTTGTTGCACTGTATAACACGATATAAAAGAAAAGATTGCATTTTTTTTAATGACGCTATTATCACACGCTTCGTTTGTTTAATCAAATTTACTTAACTTGTTATGGTAGCACTGATTTCAAGACAAATAAAATGTATACCGATCGTCTCCGAGTCGTTGGAAGGACTGAAGCGCAAAAATTTGCTTTGGTTTAAAAGTTGGCCAAATCAGGTAGTCGCATGTAGAAAGGCGCATGGGTTTTCCTTTAGCGTTTCACACATAAAATGTTCAAACGAACTTTTCCGTCGTCGCACGGCTGCGTCATAATCGTGGAACTCTTTCATTTTAAAAACTAACTAACTAACCATCACGCCGTCTCCCCGAAGGGGTAGACAGAAAGAATGGACTGCCACAATTTTTTTTCCTTACATATTTCTCAATTCGCTTCCTCAACATTCATACATCGTGTCATGCACGCGCGTCGATTTCTCTGACTCCTCGCGTGGCCGACATTCAATATTTGATTTATTTGATCGTGCCACGTTTTCCTGGGTCTTCCTCTATTTCTGGTTCCATTTACATCGTTAACATATAATTTTTTTATCATTATTTCTTCATTCATTCTTTCCATGTGTCCAAACCATCTTAATGATCCTTTCACTATTATACACAGAGTATCCACACATTCGTCTAAGAGATCTCATTTTTACTGCATTTATTTTACTATTATTTGTTTTTATACCACTTTATTTTGGTACAGCCAACCGGTTTCGCTCTTGCCGGATCTTTGTCGGGGTTACAAAAGACACTGATCCGATGGGAGCGAAACTGGTTGGTTTAAAAAAAAATAAAGTGATGTCAAAAACAAATCAAAAGTGTATTAAAATTATATTTAAATATCTTGATTATTCTGTATTTATCAAGATAGAAATATTAATCTAGGAGTCAGAGAAATCGACGCGCGTGCATGACACGATGTATGAATGTTGAGGAAGCGAGAGAGCCATGAAAGAAAAGTGTGGCAGGCCATTATTTCTGCTTACCCCTTCGGAGAGACGGCGTGATGGTTAGTTAGTTAGTTAGTTTAAAAACAAATAAATAAAAGTCTTCTAATATTATATTTTATAATACCACACCACTAATTAAGTGCTTTATATGAAAGACATTTAATTTTATATTGAAGATCGTGGAAGACCAGGGAAATCATGGCAAAACCAAATTTATAATTTTTTAAAGACGACGTTCGAAATCGGAATAATCCACGAGCAGGCATGTTACTATTTATGAATGTATAGGAAGCTCGAAAGGTTTGTCATAATAGAGCAGTATGGCGGTCTTTCCTCTGTCTACGCCTCCTAGGAAACGGTGTAAAGATTAGTTTATTAGTTATTATTTTCAATTGTATAATTATGTATGTCTATTGTTTCTTGAACTATGATGTAAAACTCCATATTACATACATATTATAAAAATCATTAATACGAATGAAAACGTCTATTTTCTAGAAGTTTTATGTGAATGAAACATTTCACCTGTCAAAGACATTGTCAAATGTAGCTACTGTGTGTTTTCTAGAAGTTTTTTATATTTTATGTGAATGACATGTTTCGCCTGTCTAAGACATTATCAAATCAGTTTATTTTCTCAAAATATATAATATTACAAACAACAATTATATATTAGTTTAAGGCATCTATTGAGAACAGGTAAAACATAAAAAACATATAACACCAGGAACGCACGAGAGATGGTTCGATATTAGGAATACAAGATACTCTCCAAAGTCAAGAGTATTTGTCTTCTGAACGTACTTTCACGAATATGAAAGACGTCGATCTCCGAAGCGATCATGTTCAGCAGTTTGATTGCTCTCCCCACCGGCATCACCAGAGGCAGGTTGGTTTTGCATGCTAGGAGATAAAACAGTCTGGCTGACGCTGTCGAAGATAACCAGCTGTAACATGAAGATGGATAGCCTCCAAGATAACGGAGTTCTCAAAGAATCCCCTGATAAGTCTGAAGAAATGGGTAAGTGTGCACCCATATTTTATTATCTGCAAACTATTGGTCTTCAGCATGCCCAAGAGGAATGCAGTGGGATAAAGCCACGGATAGCTACCAAACTCCCTCATGTAGAGATATCTCAGAAATGTCGGCTCATGGGGACTCCGTATCACCGAACTACACTCGAGTCGGCTCCGGACCAATGAGTTATATAAAATTCGCAAATCATAGGGATTCCTAAAAACTCTACCAGTTCGGAGAATAAATCCCAACATTTTCAGTGCATCTCCATAACTCCACAACTCCTCAACTCAAATGCAGCTACTGTGTGTTTTCGAGAAGTTTAATTACGCCTGTAATTAAACTTCTAGAAAGTCTCTTTCGCCTTAAACAGGCGAAACATGTTATTCACAAAAAATATAATAAAACTTCTAAAAATCAGACGTTTTCATTCGTATGAACTAATATGAAATCAATTACTTATCGTCGTTTTCGTGTCGCGCCGTATCGTTTCGCAGTTGCGAGTGCTCTGTGTGACAAACCCTGAAATCTGCATTATCCTAATATTAAAATGTCGCATTCGCATAGGCCACGGAACATCTGCAAGGACTTACTCTGTTAAGGCGGAAAGGGACACCCACCCACCCCTGAAGTTCCGTCCCACACACATTACAAACTCGGCGTTGAGTTCTTAAAGTGTTCACTATATTCTCAAATACGTAGGTACCTGTTTAATATTAAAGAACTTTCCTAGAACTTATATTATTTTTGGTGGGAGTGACGCGTTTCATTTAGTTAGGGCATCATCAAATATTATTCATTACATTATCAACTTTAAGGATTAATTGTATCTTAATAGAGACGAAGATGTAAATTGTTTTTTGGAAACAGAATATGGTGGTAGTCGAGGCGTTAACAGGACTTATGACCTGTCATTGGTTGGGTTAAGCGATCGCTTTATGTTAACAACATTCCCCATTTCGCACTTCTTACGACCACCACGTCTGACAATTTTTTGAAAGATGTATATATGCTACTATGTTGAGACACACTTCACATTTTTTTAGGTCAATCTACACTAGCGCCATCTACTAATTTCACATTGCATTAATAAAGATTTTCTGCTTAATGCTTACATATATTCTTAATAGATGGCGCTAGTGTAGATTGACCTTGATAAATGTGAAGTGTGTCTCAACATAGTAGCATATATACATCATTCAAAAATTTGTCAAACATGGTGGTCGTAAGAAGGGCGGAATGGGGAATGTTGTTAACATAAAGCGATCGCTTAACCCAACCAATGACAGGTCATAAGTCATGTAAACGCCTAGACTACCATATTCTGTTTCCAAAAAAACAATTTACATCTTCGTCTCTATTGAGATACAATTAATCCTTAAAAATGATTAACCCGCAATAGATAAAATCGAGTATTTCTATACATTAAAAAAAACATTATCAACTGTATGAACACTGATAAAATGCCACAATTTATTTATTTAATTACTCGTACTACGAAATTGTCGCTACACCTTTTTTACTTACCAATGTTGGCAACATTAGGTTTTATAATAAATCAGTTTATTGTAAGAAAATAGATTTTAAATAATTAAATTGTAATATTAATGTTGTTGATTGAAATTTTTCGGTAAAAGTTCATTGTAAATAATTAAAATAATAAAAAATCACAATCCACAAAATAGAAAAACAAAGACATGGCCATTAAGAGTAGGATGAGACCAATAATAACATATGTCGTCGAAGCAAGGGCAGACACAGCAAGGACCAAATAAGTTTTGAGGACTTCCAAAATGAAGACATTGAGGACGATGGCAGGCAAGACGCTGAGAAATCGCGTGAAGAACACCAGAATAAGAGAGATATGTGAGGTTGAGGGTATTATAAGATGGAGCAGACAGCGAAAAGGGGATTGGTGCGGGCATGTTCAAAGAATGGAAACTACCAGACTCCCCTATATTGTGTTGCATAATCAGCCTCATGTTACTCGTCCTCGTGGAAGACCTCCTAAAAGATGGAAGGACAGCTGGGAGTCTACCTCACCTAAAAATGCTTTTTAATACATGTTTGGTCTCTAAGCGAGATACCCAACATGAATCCTTCTATGGCTCGTTGTGCAACTTTGATTTTGTGCATTACTTCTTTAGTTAACGTCCATGTCTCGCATCCATAGGTCATCACCGATATACCCAACGCGGAGATTAGAAGACGCACCAGGGTCACCGATGTAGGGATACGCATTGTGAGGATGAAGTGGCAGTGGGCTGGTGATGTGTGTCGACGGGATGATGGAAGATGGAGCCAGAGGGTTACTGAATGGAGGCCAAGGTTGGGCCGGAGAAGTGTCGGGAGATAGCCTACCAGATGGAACGACGATATTGTGCGGACGGCGGGAAGGGCCTGGAGAAAACTGACGAGAGACCGAGAGAGATGGCGTGGGGGTGGAGAGGCTTACGTCCAGCAGTGGATGGAGACAAGCTGACGAAAACATGTTTAGTTTTTTTCTAGTTGATTTTTAGCAGTTAGGTGGCCAAACCGGTCGAATTTTTCATTAAAAAATAATTATAAGAGTGTTATAAATTAAACCGACCGACAAATCGACGACCTTCGTGGCAGAATCGCAAGAGCTCTGACTGCCATACCGAAGGTCTCGGGTTCGATTCCCGGCGATGGGAGTGTGATTGTTACTGTCTTTGGTCTGGTGTAAAATTCACGTGGCAATAAAATGGGGATAGATTAGAACTACCTATCACATGTCATGAAAATCAATATAATAACAAAAATCAAAGTGTATTTAGTAATTGGGTTCAAACGACTTGTTATATACATAATTTCCCGCTATCATGTGTCCATGAGTCCGCTTCCCATTATTTAATACCGTGTCTTTTTTAAATCTTGTTCAGAAATATTTTACGTGTTTTTATAAAGTGTAATCTACATGTATGGCGGGACATAGAGGAAAATAGCAGTAAATTAAATGTGGCCTGGTCTCTCTTGATTTCTTTTATATATATAACAGCTTCAAGAAAGCGGTGGGAATTCTTTATGTCTATGTCTATGTCTATGTTATATACATAAAAATATATATTATTATTATTATTGTCGTTATAATAATACTCTTCTTATTAATATACGTGTCATTGGCGAGGCTTCGTCTCGCCTGATTCTCTTGCCATTGTCGTAGAAGTTTTGATCGACATTTCAGTGGGCGCCGGAGTTGTGTTATGATTTTAATGAAAGCTTCAATTTTCTAGATGTTTTTTTGTGTGTGAGTGACATGTTTAACTTTGCTAGGGCTTTATCAAATGACGGAAACGAATTATGTCACTCTTGTTTAATACAATATAACTTCTAGAAAAGCAACGTTTTCATCAATATAACAAACTACAATTGATAATGCCCTAGTAAAGCAATTGCATTAGAATTTATCTCCAATGTGAGCAGAAAATAATTGTTTCTAAGAGGGAATTGGCTTGTGCTTAGGCTTGAACTCAAGTCCCATGAATCAGAGACCATGCGTTTTGTCTTCAAAACCACTACCCGATCCATGTTTTTGCTGAAGTCTCCTTGGCAGTATGCGCTTAGCTTTATAATTAATTTAAAATCGTTCGTTCAAATAAGTATTTAAAAACATACACGTGTAAATACACACTCTTAAGTATTATATTTGGCTGAAAATATAAGTGCTTGGTAGTCAAAAAAACTTTGTCATTAAAATTTGGCAGCTGTCAAAAATGATACCTCTTGTTTGGTAGTTTTGTTATGATCAAGTTATTTGTTAATTATCATAATAAGTTAAGCCCCTATTTGATTTATTAAACCTGAATATTTTTGCTGTATTTTTTATCGCTAAAAGTAATTAATATCAAATATTAATATGGATATTTCGAAAATATGTATCTGTTGTTTATCGAAAAACGGAATGTTTCCTATTGGAAATTCTTATGAATTTATTTTAAAACTTCTGGTTGGGAACATGGTAATAAACTTTTTAGTTGTGTGAAACCAATTTATTGGTTATATACTTATTTGTATAAATAAACAGCGCCATATATCCATGTAATGTTTATTTCAGGTGCCTACACGGGACATGAGTGTCTGCACATTCTGTCAGCATAGCCTAAAGAAAGTGTATAATTTCAGAAATATGTGTTACAGGGCCCAAAATATTCTAAAAGATCATACCGCAATATTAGTAAGTACATTATGGAATGATCGTTAAAGAAGCATTTGAAATTTTAAAATAAGAATGTGTTTAAAAATACAACTCTCATTTGGTTTCTCTGAAAAAGTAATCAGATTGAATAGACAGCCTGTTATAGCCTGTGCAATAGACAGACAGATAGTTCTATTTCAATGTTCTTCTTCTCCGGTCTCAATCTAATGATTGGTCTGCAGCAAGGCGACGCATATCCTCTTCCACTCCTCTCGGTCCTCGGCAACTCTTTTCAACTCCACATAAGAGGTGCAGCCCATATCTCAGCAAATCTGGTCTAGGTACTCTTGGCGAGGTCGTCCTATGCCAAGCGATCCCTCGACCATTCCCTCCAATACATCATGCAGGAAACATTTGTGTCGCAACACATGACCAATCCATCTCCCACGCCTCTCAACTATGGTGTTCAACATGTGCCTATTCTCTTCAACTCTGTTGAGAACCTCCTCATTTGTAATGTGGTCCCTCCATGAAACATGGGCAATTCTTCAGTAGGTCCACATCTCAAATGCCTCCAGCCTTTTGCGTTCACTTTCGCCCAGGCACCAAGTCTCGCAGCCGTACAGTAAAACACTCAACACCAATGTTTTTATAAGTTGTTTTTGGAGGTTTAGGTCTATGTTATTGGACTCGAATATTTTAGATTTTTTGTTGAAGGCAAGTTTAGCCTGGTGGATACGACTATCGACGTCTTTCTTTGATCGACCATCCCATGTAATAATGTTTTGGTTCCAAAATCATATATATAAAACTAACTAACTAACTTAACCAGGTGGTGGTCTAGCAGACAGAACGCTCGGCTTCTAACCCAGAGGACTTGGATTCAAATCTGAACATAATTTGATTACTTCTTCATAATAATTATCTATTTTCTGCTCATATTTGAGATTCTCTTATAATTTTAATGCCATTGATTTATGTATGGAAGCGAAGCATGGAACTGGCAAAGGAAGGATGAAAGTAGAATAAATGCAGTAGAAATGAGATCTCTTAGACGAATGTGTGGATATTCTGTGTAAGATAGAGTGTCGAATGAAAATACAAGAAGTGAATGTGGTGCGAATGATGGTGTCATGAACAAAATAATGAAAGGATCATTCAGATGGTTTGGACATATGGAAAGAATTAATGAAGAAAGAATGGTAAAAAAAATATATGTTAATGATGTAAATGGTACCAGAAATAGAGGAAGACCGAGGAAAACGTGGCACGATCAAATAAATCAAATATTGAATGTCGGCCATGTGAGGAGTCAGAGAAATCGACGCGCGTGCATGACACGATGTATGAATGTTGAGGAAGCGAGAGAAATGTCAGGAAAGAAAAGTGTAGCAGTCCATTCTTTCTGCCGACCCCTTCGGGGAGACGGCGTGATGGTTAGTTAGTTAGTTAGTTTGATTTAAATATTTTATGTTAATCTTAAAAAAATACATCACGCCCTGTCGCTGAAGGGGTAGGCAGATTATTAATATGAATGAAATCGTCTTTTCTTCTTATTTTATTATAATTTATGGGAATGATATGCTTTGCCTGTCTAAGGCATTATTAAATAATGTTTGATTTGACACATTTGATAATGTGAAACATTGTCATTCTCATCAATCATAATAAAACTTCTAAAAAGAGATGTTTTAATTCGTATTCATTATTTAATGTGGAGTTTTACGTCATTATTCAAGAAACAATAAGACAAATAAATAACAGATTTGTTTTTATGTATACAAATACTTGTAGACAAATACTGGATTTTTACCAATTGCGAAAAGAGAAGGATGGAGTGCCGCATCAGTAAAAGTGTGACAGTCCATTCTTTCTGCCTACCCTTTCGGGGAGACGGCGTGATGTTAGTTAGTTAGTTGAGTTAATATTTTTTTGTAAGGATTAATTGTATCTCAATAGAGACGAAGATGTAAATTATTTGGAAACAGAATATGGTAGTCGAGGAGTTTACAGGACTTATGACCTGTCATTGTTTAGGTTAAGCGATCACTTTATGTTCAACAACATTCACCATTCTGCCCTTCTTACGACACCACGTCTGACAATTTTTTTTTAAACTTGTAAACTAACTAACTAACCAACTATCACGCCGTCTCCCCGAGAGGGTAGGCAGAAAGAATAGACTGCCACACTTTAATCGATGCGGCACTCCATCGTGATGGGTTGTGAACCTCATCGCCACCAATAGGCATCTCCCGCGCACACTTCAATCGTCCAACGTCTACAAAAAAATCTAAAACAAATAATTTAAAATACAATGATATAAAATGAAATAACAAATTAAAATAAATTATATAAATAATAAAAATATAATATGTCGTTAAACTTGTATATTTGCTAATATTTTTTAATAATTTCACTGTTGGTAGGTCAATCTACACTAGCAAATTATCTTACATAATTACAAATTACGCTTACAAAATATCTTAATAGATGGCGCTAGTGTAGATTGACCTACCAACAGTGAAGTTATTAAAAAATATTTGCATATAGTATACAAGTTCCAAAAAAAATTGTCAGACGTGGTGTCGTAAGAAAGGCGGAATGGTGAATGTTGTTAAACATAAAGTGATCGCTTAACCCAAACAATGACAGGTCATAAGTCTTGTAAACTCCTCGACTACCATATTCTGTTTCCAAATAATTTACATCTTTGTCTCTATTGAGATACAATTAATCCTTAAATAACAGATTATTTCTTACTTGCATTCATGCGTAAATTATTTTTCAGAATAAGAATTTCACAAATATATTTAAAAATGAACCTTCATATACAAAAACGCTTTTAATGGACATCAGCATAGAGTCATGTCCTTCTGAGATTCTTTCTGTGACCCATGACAGAAAACCCCGCAGAAACAGCACTTCTGATACAATAAAAACCGATTCGAAACCTTCAGAAAACATCAAAATAGAAATTGATGTCATCTCAGAAATGGATTTAAAAAATGACGATTTCAAATTTGAAAAAGGAACGGAATTCGTTGAGATAAGTGCCGGACAGTTTGAAAACGATGATCTTAATGATTTAAAAAGTGAATTGATTTCATTTATTCCGAATGATTCCGATGATGATAGAAATGAGTCTTTGGAATCCCTAAATGATGGTTCACGGAGAGGAAAGAAAAGAAGGATAGCCAAGGATGAAGGTTTGTTACCGTTTACTTGTTTATTCCCATTGTGCGTCTGGCTTCATTTGTAGAGAAAATAAAATGTCTCACACTTCGGTTGACTACATTTACAGCACAGACAGACATTCCCAGTTTATCATAATATTACAAACAATTTAGTAGTAAGAAACTAAAGTAAAAAGGTTTATAAGATACATTCAAATATGAGCTGCAAATGTAGTCAGCTGCAGATCAAAACCACTTTTTTTGGACTGCAAATATAGCCAGCCACACTAGAGGGGTTAATAACTTATAACAGATCCATTAGGTAGAGAAGATGGACTCTCAGAAATGAGATCACTTAGAGAAATGTTTCGAAAGAAAGTAGTATTCTTTTTATTTTAGAATCCATCTTAGCAATTGGTTTATAGCAAAGTATATTAACATCAATGCTGATTCTTGGGATGCCTTTTAAGCCTTTTTTTAATGTGGTAATTTCCCGTTACTTTCCACATTATTGTATACATTGAACCCAATTACTGTACAACATTTTTAGTATTTAATAGGTGATACGTATTATAGAACATGAATGGAAAAATTAGAAGTAATGTAAAGCAGATAAATGTCCTCAAAGAAATATAATAGGGTCACTAAAATGGATTTTGGATGTATTAAACGTTTCGATGAGGGATGTTTCCTAAACGATTCCAACATTTTTTACGGGTGTTGTTTTGGGACCTACCGATCATGATAACGATAATCGATTGATAGCACCCATCTATGAATACATATACGAGTATAGTAATAACCAGCTTCCATATTAGAATTTTAATATCCACCCTACCTTCAGGTAACTTTCAGAGAAACATGCAAAAAATAATCAGGTTTTTTTATTAATTAAATTACGAAACGTCAAAGACTCGATCGCATACTTCGCCCGCCCCTTGTAAAACTATCATACTTGTGAAGACTTGTATTCGAGTGTTGTTGGCACACACACGTATCCCTACGGTTTGTAGATTTTAGGTACGTTATTTTTTCTCAAGCGCGTACGTGATACGGGATAGCGCAGAAAGGTACAGTCAAAGTGTGCCTATCACGTATGTTCATATGTCTAGAGCGGGTAAAAAAAAGCAAAGTCCATACATAATTATGTTAGGTTTAAGTCCATTAAGTTTCATCATTACTTCAACAGATGTCACTATGTTATGAAATCCCATGACCGTAGATATTAAAATGTAAGATTCTACGATCTGCATTTGGTTTCATCAGGTTCGCCTCGCATCAAGAAGTCTCCGGCGAAGAAGAAAGCTCGAACGAGACAAAAGTACGTTGTGGACCAGGAGAAGGTGACAGAAGTGCAGCTCTCGGTGAGCGAACAGCTGCAGGAACACCTCGAGAAGGCCAAGAAAGAGAAGTACCTCAAGTCCGCCTTCAAGTGTGAGAAATGTGTGCTCGCCTTCAAACACATCGGCAGCTTCAGGGAACACATGAAGAAACACTGCGAGGTGAATTATTTTCCCCAATTTTCTTTGTTTACAGAATAGATTCCCAACAGAGGTGGTACTGCCCCCCAGGGGATGCTCGAACTTTCTATGGGGGCAGTAGCAGGCACAGAGGCAAATAAGAGACATTTAGACAGTCAGGGAGATGGCCATAGCATACCTATTATATAATACTTTGCAAATACTATTTTCGTGAATAAACATTTAATATATCTATCTATTTCTTCTGGTTATGGTTTATTAATATTTTTCTTTTTTATACACTTTGTATATACAACACTTATATTAAAAAAATAAAATTATGTAGACATGTTTCGGACAAACAGTCCTTCTTCAGTAAAGATACATTTTTTTAAATATTATAAAATTGTTTACATGATCTGACAGATGTTATAAAGATTTATTTTGTAACATTTATGCTTTTGTTATAACAAATATTATGATTCAATTTAAAATTAAAAATAATAATTTTAAGTTCTTATTGGGGTTCAGGTAATTACTTACAACAAAGGAAATAAATCAAAGATTGGACTTGACGTTAAATTTATTTGATTATTTATAATATTTTCTTTATTTTAACTATCTTTTTTAATTTATTAAATTTTGAGATTGCTCAAAGTTATATTTCTATTATTAACATGCAAAATTTCAACGCCAATATTTGTATTAAATTAATGATCTTTTTCTATGAGGTGGTTAGCAAATTCAGAAAATTTATTATTAGAGAATTTTAATTTTAGAGTGAAGGACTGTTTGTCCGAAACATGTCTATATAATTTTATTTTTTTAATATAAGTGTTGTACATACAAAGTGTATAATTTAACAAAGTGTATAATGTGTTGTATATACAAAAGAAAAATAGAAATAAGAATAGTATAATATAAGAATAGTATAGAAAGTATAAATGTTAACGATGTAAGACTGAGGAAAAGGTGTCACGATCAAATCAATCAAATATTAAATCTCCGCCAGGTGAGGGGTCATAGAAATCGACGTGTTTGTATGTATGAATGTTGAGGAACCATGAGAAGTATGTCGGGAAACAACAGTGTAGCGATGCGTTCTTTCTGATTATTATATTATATTGATTTGTTAGAATTAAAATATTTCAAAAAAACTAACATCAGTTTTAAAAACATTATCAAGTTCTGTATGTATGTTTGTTACCCTCTCCAGAGCAGCGGGCCGTTAGTATGCTCCCTCTGCGAGCAGCGCTTCAGTCGGGAAAGCGATCTGGCGGAGCACCGTATGCTGCACGCCACGCGGACCGTGTGCAAGGCGTGCGGGAAGAGGTTCGCCGATAAGTGGCGCCTCAAGGACCACCTCAACTGGCATGACGGGAAGGTTCCCCCCTGTTCGCACTGCGGCAAGACATTCAAGTCAGTATCCAATCAATAGTCATGAATTTTGAAATGTGTAATTCCAAATTTTAATGCAATCAGATTTATCGCAAAAAAATATATCTTGAACTGCAGCTGACTATATTTGCAGCACAGGCAGGGATAGGTGCAAGACAGAGAAAGATGTAATAACATAACTAACATAATCATTCATAACTGATCAAATTAAGATTTCAATTGTGCTAAAATCTCTTTGCAGATTTCTCTGGGCCCTTAATTCCCACGTCAGACTTAAGCACGGACAGGGCAGGTACCCCTGCGATCTCTGCACTAAAGTATACGATGCGGAATGCCTGCTCAAGATTCACAAACTGTAAGTTCACTTTCTTTAAATTATGTGCAGATTCTGCAGACAACAAGATTAAACATGATTCATTGTGTCACCTCACATGTGCCATTAGACCGCAGCGACAAAGTTCTGTTGTCTCATCAGAGGTGACTTACGTCCATTAAGGGTTAACCCTTATAGTCCGGCTGGCTACAATAGCAGTCCGCAAATATTCTCCGTGTTTAATGTGTAATATCCCGTAAATTTACCAAGACGGATCAAAAATGTGTATTATATACTATTATGTATTCTCTGTGATTTAGAGTTAAGCTTTCATCCGTTTTGTAAAAATATTTCATTTAATAAAAAAAAATTGTATTGCGTGTCCCATACGGATCACGACTCGCGGCCAATCATCAACACACACAGTTTCATTACCGCCGAACTACGAAGTTTTGGTTTCTCGTACTGTGTCGTAATCTTTGATTTTGAGTGTGTGTTTACTTAGGGTGACTTATATCATTATTAGTTATCAACACGCGATGTTTTGGTTTCATTTATAAACAACATTTTCAATCCAATATATTTTTATTTGTTTTCTTAAACTCAAATTGAAACACAAAAAGTCTGATTATTTTTATAAGATAAAAAAGTAAAACATTTTACTACGAAATACAATCTATTTGATATTTTTATATATTTTTTGTGAGAAGAGTAATTTAATTGTTTAAAAGAGCGTTCCGATGTTTTAAATTCTCGCCGGCCTTTAAGGGTTAAATGTCGACCATGTGAAGATGCGTGCATAACACGATGTATGAATGTTGAGGAGCGAGAGAAGTATGTCAGGAAATAACAGTGTGGCGGTTCATTCTTCCTGCCTTCCTCTTCGGAGAGATGGCGTGGTGATTACATAATTATGTTTAAACCACCATGCACCTTTATAATAACCAGCTTTCAATTGCAAACAGCCAGTTAAAAATATATCACGGCTGTTCTTTTTATTATTTATTTATTTATTTACATTTTCGATTGCAGGCGACACCAGACGGAAAAACCGTACCAGTGTGACATCTGCCCACGGGGGTTCTTCTCTGCAGCTGGGCTGGCCATCCACCGCGGGGCACACTCGCCCACGCGCGCCCACTACTGCGTGGAGTGTGACCGCCACTACTCTTCCGCCTACATCCTGCGTGAGCACTTCCGCAAGTCCATGAGGCACAAGGACCCCTCGCTCTTCAAGTAGGTCTTCTGTCTCTCATTAATGTCACTTCAATCGTTTCCACACTATTCATATGCCGTTAAAACAGGCAAAGATGAGATTCTGAAGACGTATGTGTGGTAAAACGATGTATGACAGATTTCTAACTAACTAACTAGCCATCACGCCGTCTCTCCGAAGGGGTAGGCAGAAAGAATGAACTGCCACACTTTTCTTTCCTGACATAATATTTCTCTCGCTTCCTCAACATACATACATCGTGTCATGCACGCGCGTCGATTTCTCGAACTCCTCACATGGCCGACATTCAATATTATTTGATTTATTTGATCATACGCACGTCGATACTTCTAACATGGCCTACCTTTAATATTTATTTAATTTGGTCATGCCAAGTTTCCCCAGTCTCCCACGACTCCGTAATTTATTCACACTGTTAACGTGTACTTTCTTCAATATTCTTCTTTCATTCATGAGTTCCATATGTCCAAACCAACGCAGTGATCCTTTCATAATATTTTCTTTGGCTCTACATTCCTTCCTTTGAAATCTGTCATGATAGAGTGTCGAATGAAAATATAAGAAGTGAATGCGGTGTGAATGATGGTGTTGTGAACAAAATAATGAAAGGATCATTAAGATGATTTGGACATATGGAAAGAATGAATGAAGAAAGAATGGTAAAAAAATTATATGTTAAGAATGTGAATGGAACCAGAAATAGAGGAAGACCGAGGAATGCGTGGCACGATCAAATAAATCAAATATTGAATGTTGACCATGTGAGGAGTCAGAGAAATCGACGCGCGTGCATGACACAATGTATGAATGTTGAGGAAGCAAGAGAAATATCTCAGGAAAGAAAATTGTGGCAGTCCATTCTTTCTGCGTAACCCTTTGGAGAGACGGCGTGATGGTTAGTTAGTTAGTTAGTTTAGCCTTTGTGATAATATGTGGAATTTGTACAACATCCTTTACAAGTAATTTGAGATCAATTTCCAGAGTTATAATGAATTTAAACGACGAAGGTCATTTTTCACAACTCTGTCAATATTATTTGTAACTGTTTTTATAGGTTTGAATGTCAGCAGTGTCCGCGTCGTTTCGAGAGTTCCACCCTCCTCACCGCCCACTGCCAGTTCTCCCACCTGGGACTCTCGGCCCACATATGTGGGCAGTGCGGGCAGGGCTTCGCCAGGAGACACGGGTTGACCAGTCACATCAAATACGTCCACCAGGGAATGCCGAAACCGCGGAATTTCGGATGTGATACGTGCGGGAAAAAGTTTTCGGTGAGAAACACAACAATTATGATAGAATACCAAACGGTGAAAACTATAAATGATAGAATACTGCCGCGCTTACGATAAACGCATCAACTAAGATTTTTGTTGAAATTGAGTTACTACATTATCTGGTATCAGCAAAACGAGATCTACAACTTTCTCAAAGTGACATTTCATGATTTCTTCATTTTCTCGGTTTTTCAGTTTTCATAAATGCATTAACTAAGACTTGGAGTGCAGTTTTACTTATCAAGAACGCACTAGCTGTAGTTAGTACAGACTTGTTTACAGACAGTCATAAATGCACTATGTTTGAGTTAGTGCGTATATTGCTAGCAATCTCTATGGTTATTATTGGCGGCGTGCTTAGATTAGTAGCATCAACTTGAGATAATGCACTTATTATAAGGAAAAAAAAATAGCATGTTCTGCATTGCCACACAAATTTGATCGCACTAATTTTACAAGATAATGCGTTTAAGTTAAGGCAAATAGCTATATTCCTTAACATAAATGCATTATGTGATGTAGTTGATGCACTTATCATATGTATTGTTGAAGAATTGAGGTATAAACTTATTATATAAAATCCATTAAATTGATTTACTTAGCATAAATGCATCAAGTAGGGTAGTTGATGCGTTTATGACTAGTTATTATAGCCTAAAAGTATTAGAGGCTGCTAACGATAAGTACTTTTTTAAAATTATATGTACACTGTATTATTTTTTTTATATGTTTGTATTTTTTAGTATTCTTAACCCTTTTCTCTTTGTTTTGGTACAAGTTTCATGTTGGTGTCTTATCTAGTTCCTGAGATACAAGCAAAATAAAAATAAAAACTTTAAATGCGTTTTTCTCGAAAAGCGTCAAACCCTAGTTAATGCGTTTATCTTAAGTGCGGCAGAATACCGAATGATAAAATAAGGAAGGAATCTAAGGAAGATGATTACATCATTTTTCTTCTTCTTAGTCGTATTCCTTATGATTGAGAGTCGTTTCCATCCTGTAAACCATTGACCATGGCACGCCATGCGTTCCTGTCACCCGTCAGACTCCAGGCTGCAGCCAATAAGAGACCAGTCAGCTTCCTGATTTGATCGGACCAGCGGCTCGGCGGCCGTCCTTGTGGTCGCCTTCCCTCCACTTTTCTCATTATGATGAGCTTTTCAAGGTTGTCCTGATCTCTCCAGGCTATGTGTACATCCTAAATAAAATTAAAAACGATCACTTAGACATAATAAAAATAAAAATTTAATTGTAAAAAATCTTTTTAAAATGTATGTAAACAGTTAAAATCCACTAATGTTTGTGTCTTTAACCGGTTTTGGCAGCTTGCTGCCATCTTCTGGCTAGATGAGTTTCTTCACTTAGACGGACATATGGAACGAATGGATGAGAGAAAAATGCTTAAAAAGTTGTATAAAAACAGTGAGAATCAAAAGCCAAAAAAACATGGCAATACTAAATTAATCAATTACTAAAAGGCGGCCATATTTGAAGTCTGAAAAATTGACAAATGTGCATATTACGATGTCTGAATGTAGAGGAAGCTTGAGAGGTATATCAGGACAGAGCAGTATGGTGGTTCGTCCTCTGCCTTCCCTCCAAAGAAATGACGTAATAGTTAGTTAGCTTTATATGTATTTTTATTATCAAAAATGTATTAGAATGGGTTTTATATAAAAACACGTGATGTTAACACTATGAGGTTTCTTAAAAGTGTTATAATTATGAAATTACTGGGTTAAATCAATTGAAACTTCCCATATTTATTGTAAATGCTTTAATATATCAATTCTGTATGGTGGTTTTGCCAACATTGACCTTTATGGAGAGCCACAATGCAATGTTTGCACATATACTGGGTCTCGCTCCTTTTTTGTGCTTTGCACACACCTTGCAGATTCGACAGGGTTTCTCTTTTTTTCTGTGGGAGGTATAGCTATTAAAATATGCTTAGACATATCCCATGACAACCTGCTTGGTGGATCCTGCAAATTTTGCACTCGAATGTCACCTGGTGTCTGCAAAATGTGGTATCCAGAAGGCGAGTTTTTTTTATTTAAAAGTAAAGAAAGAACCGCTGTTAATTTTTATCAGAAAAGGTAAAATATCTGGCTTTGGGATAGTTCGAGTAGTTGCTATTCATAGAACTACGAAAAAGTTATAATAGAAGTTACTAGATGACATTAAAATGCACATTTTTAGAGGACTGGTAACACGGGTTATACAATCACATGTTTTCACAGCTCCGGGATACAATGTGTTAAGATAAATTAGCTAATAAATTTCAAACAAATTATTTTTCTTGAGAGATCACAATTGTATTCTGCTATCTTACCTCTTGTGGCAACTTATAGTATGTAACTAACTGTTTTTTTTTTTCTTTTGTTTTGCTCCTTTCAGGGCAGCATTTCACTGACCAATCACCTGCGAGTCCATACTGGAGAGAGGCCTTTCGAATGTGACATTTGCCACCAGATGTTCAGGCAGAAGTCTACACTCCTCACCCACATACAGCTGGTTCATCTCAAGATTAAGAGGGTACTCAAGCCCAAGAAGCTGTGAAAATTCCACATTTCAAACTCTTGAAAGCAACACGACATTTCTAAAAGTATCTACAAATACAGATGGCACAAAACTATCTAACCTAACTTAACCGTCGCGTTGCCATGTGGTAAATTGAGTTTCCACTGCCAATTTAAAGTTGATTTTCTTAAAACCTATGGACCCTAATATTATAAAAAAAATTGTAATCCTCCATTGAAGTGTTCTCAATATTTCGTAATAAAAAAAAAAGCAAAAAATTACTTCCTTCATCCCAAAAAAAAATATTTTCTAAGACTGCCCTCACCTTCATTCGTGTTAAGGTAGAATTTGTTTTGCTAATATTTACAACTTTATCAAAAGTGACAAATACTTACTCGCTGTTTTGAACGTATTATAAATTATATCTTTGACCTTTTCAATATGTACGTAATAATACCACTGTGGACGGAAACGCAGGACGCAACTTAATAATATCAGAACTGTGAAAATATTAACACTTTACCAAAAGGGACAAATATTAATACGTACTCGTTGTCTTGAACGTACTATACATTTTGCCTAGGTGCCTTTATCCTCGCCCCGCCGGCCGCGGCGCGCAGACAAGTTTATACCCGATGTCCAGTCGCCCGTATGCTGTGACGCATTACATATCAGAAATCGCATGGTTCCAGAAAAAAATTAATAATGATATGTTTTTCAAATAATCCATGTATGTTATAGATATCGATCTATTCCTAATGAAATTCCCTACAAGATGACATAAATTAAATTTTGATTCATCTAGTCATATGCTTGATATTTAGATAAAGTTAGCGGTAAACTGAACTTACCACATGGGAGCGAGCGTTTTGTTTTGAACACGGTACGTTAAGGGTTAACTTGTGTGTCATTTCTGCATAACCGAAATGTGTTGTGGTTAAATTTTAAAAGAATCACATCACAAATTTGCATCTTGGCGTTTTGAGTTTGCCACAATGCATTGTGATCATTTTTTACTACGATACAAATTTTGGACTGTGGCCAAAACTGAGGTGCCAGAAAGCCTGTAGTTGATTTTTTATTCAATGAGCCTAGCATATACAACTGCCAATCTGTCAAAAGAAGTGAATATTTCATCTTCTCCCAAGTAATCTAGCAATCCCATACCCCTGAGAAGAGATGAACAGAAATTTCTTCAGCACCCTAGTGCTGAAAAAATTTAATAATAATATAATATAAAATACCCCGCATAATCCTATAAAAATCTCCATGTCTTACCTTGGCTGTCACTAGACCAGAGTGAAGTTCTGTTTCATTACTTACCATCTAGATGTCTCCGCTGTCCCTGGCAGGGTTAGTCGATGCCATCTGTTGGCGCTTGTGTTAAACTTTATTATATGTTCTGTTTTATTAAAGATCTTTATATTATATTATTTGTAATAAGAAATAAATTATTTAATACCCAATTGACTTCTCATTTATACACAAAGTATGCATATATGCCAACGGCCTGTGAACTGTGAATCTGGCAGAAGAAATGAAATTATTTGGAAACTGTTTTCATGATTGTCAAAATTTTGGAAAAAGAATTTCCAAATAAACATTACGATTGTTTTTACACATTTAAATTCTCCTAATTCCAGCAAAGTCACTTCAGGTGGGGGAGCAATAGCCTTCGAGCTGATACTCTTGAAAGGCAAGATCCTATCAAATCAGTTTATTTTCTCAAAAGATATTACAAACAATTATTATAGTTTAACACATCTATTGAGAACAAGTAAAATATAATAAATATATAATACCAGGAACGTATGAGAGATGGTTCGACATTAGGAATACAAGATACTCTCCAAAGTCAAAAGCGTCTTCTGAACGTACTTTCACGAATATGAAAGACATCGATCTCCGAAGCGATTTGATTGCTCTCCCCACCAGCATCACCAGAGGCAGGTTGGTTCTGCATGCTGGGAGATAAAACAGTCTGTGCTGACGCTATCGAAGATAACCATCCGGAACATAAAGATGGATAGCCTCCAAGATGACAGAAATCTCAAAGAATCCCCTGATAAGTCTGAAGAAATGGGTAAGTGCGCACCCATCCCTTCTTATCTGTAAACTATTGGTCCCCAGCATGCCCAAGAGGAATGCAGTGGGATAAAGCCACGGATAGCTACCTAGATTAGACATTTATATTGTCAACTATGTAATATAAGTATTTGGCTTTTCCCCATGTGAACATTGTGTGAATTATGTTCAGCTTTCTGGCATGGCCAGAGGAAAGTTGATTCAGCACAGAATAAAGATGGAATCCTTTCCACGATAATGCAAAGACATGGAAGTGTCAACAAAAGGATAAATAAGATTCATAATCTCTGGAATCTTGGATGTATCTATTTCTCTTGATATCCTCTTTGATCGATGTTTCAATCTCCATCTTCTGGGTACTACATGTACACCTATAAATATAAGTCTACCAACTGTGAAGATCTCTGCACAAAATGGCTGAAGGATTTATGTGGCAGTCCATCATCTCTACTTACCCTTCAAGAGAAACAGTGTAAAGTTAACTAACTAACCATCACGCCATTTCCCCGGAGGAGTAGGCAAAGAGGATGGATCGCCACAATGCTCTGTCCTGGCATACCTCTCGGGCTTCCTCTACATTCATACATCGTACCATGCATGCATGTCAATTATTCGGACTTTGAATGTGACTGCCTTTCAGTAATTGATTAATTTGGTCATGCCATGTTTTCCTCGGTCGTCCTCGGCTTCTTTTTCCACTCACGCTGCTTGTGTACAACTTTTTAACCATTCTACTCTCATACATTCGTTCCATAGGTCCAAACCATCTCAGGGATTCTTTTTTAACTTTATCCACGATGCAGTCATCTGCCTTATATTTCTTTCTTACTTCATCATTCGGTATTCTATCATACAACGTTTTCCCGCACATTCTTCTTAGTGATCTCATTTCTACGGCGTTTATCATGCTTTCATCCTTCTTTTGCCAGCTCCAAGCTTCATTTCCATACATGAGGGTTGGCACTAGAACTCCATTGTGTACTGCCATCTTTGCTGTAAAGTTATGGATGGGTAACGAAGAAATAAAACGCATAAATCAAAAACCAATGAAAAAAATGTATTTTCTTACACAGAAAAATCTTACAAATAAAATCAAGAACACTAAAAAGGAAATAACATTTTTTTTTATTTGCATTTTTATGTTTTCACTTTTTTACTTATCCATATCCTTTCAACACCCCTAAAGTTAGCTAGTCAATGTACAAGTATAATATTCATCAAATTCCTGTCAAAAATATTATAATAAAATAAAAAATAAATGAAAAAACGTGTTTTCTATTTTTTTTAGTTATAATAGTCAAAATCAACAAAAACATGTTCATATTTAAAAAAAATCACGGATTTGGAAGCCATTTTTTTTTAAATGCACTTAAATCGCCGACTTTAGTTTTCTGGATAATCTAAGATGAAATTTGAATAAGCCCGCTTGGTCTGGCAATGGCAGCGCACGACCCGCTAAGCTGCTGCGGCCCCAAATCCGCGGGCGGAAACGCTAAACGGCGACAAGTGGTAAAAGGGTATAATCAAGTATAGGACTATTTGAGCAAGCTTCTCTTGGCGGCCGTACAAACAGTTTAGACATTTTTATACTTGTGATCGTTTCGTCCACCCCAATAGCCGGCGATACTCTTTCCCCTGGGCTTAACGATATATTTCTATACATATAAAAATAACACGCAACTCATTCAATGCGTTTTATCAAAAGGCGATACGCGGTTATTATGGAAGTATTATTTTTATTTATTTTATTGCCAGCTTTATCGTGCGTGTGGAAAAAGATAAAAAATATTATCGAAAAATAACTGTTCTTCAAATCTTATAAAATATATTTTTTCGCCGAAACGACATCTCGCACGTTTGATTAAATGCGGCTTATACACAATTGATTATGCTTGCGGTTATGTTAGGTTAGGCTGCGACCACACGGGCAGATCCTCGTTTAGTGCTCAGAATCACGTCGCGAACTATGCAATATATCTCAACGAAACGTGATTTGTTTTCATTCCGTCACGACGCTCTAAAGAAAGACGATCACTTATTATAGCACTAAACGAAGCACTTCGATATGGCCTTAAGATATATTATGTAAGGTTATGTTATGTTAGCTATTATAAATGGAAAAAACGATCAAAGTATGCGCTATGTAGCTCTTATCATAGAGCAGATATGACTATGTTTAATTCATTACCGTAATATACATATTATATAGAAGAAAAAAAAATAGTTCTATTTACAGTCGTAACGTAAACAGTATAATTCCTCGGTTATGATCGTCACGGTGCCACCGGCGTCTGGAGCGAAGAAGCGACGCGTGCCGCACGCGTGTCCGAAGAAGGCGGCAGACGCGTCGCGCATTCGCTCGCCAATATCCAATGTCGTCAATGTAAGACCGCGGCATAACCGAGTTGAAGGATCACGTCACCGTTAGAATAAAAACAAAATAATAATAAAAATAAATGCTTACTATCTACTCACTTAATTAACTAAGTATTTTTTTTTTAGTTTATTATAATAAAAAATATTGTTTTACGCGATTCATCAACACCGGATTAATTTTTACTTATTTTTTACAATACACACAATATACAATTGTTTTTTTTTATTTTATTTACGTTAAGCAAGTACGCGGGACGCGTTTATACATTTTTTTTTTAAAAGCCGTAGCGCCATCCTAGAATGTCAGACGAGCAAACAGTTCGGCAGTCAGACGAATGAAAGACGGTGTGTGTGGCTTATTGCGATTATTGAAATCTTGGAATAAGTAACAACGCAGAGGTTTTGACAATTTAGAAACGCATACAAAAGTTCATTGCGTGAATAAAGTAGTTACGATATCAAAAATTCCATTTTTTTTTATTCACATCATCGTTCGGCGTGTCAAAATAATATTATGATTTGTTTTGTGATATTGATTAGATTATACGACAATTTTAAAAACTAATCAAATTAATATGCATAAAAAAAACATATACATACAGTACACTCCCGATTTTCTGGGATGGACGGTGAAAAAAAAATCCCATATAATCGATTTCCCGGTTAATCCGAAAACATGAAATAATGTGAAATTTAAAACTGCGCTTACGTATACCTACTTGCTTAGTTAGACGCACGTGTTGACGGCGTCACATTTTTTAACTGGCGATTCAATACATATTTAATCATTTTCAAATTTTGAAATATTTTCAGGTTTTGTTCAATTGAGAGTACGACTAGTTTGCGTTTATCCATTATTACAGACACTTTTTCATAGTAAAATAAAATTAACCACAATGTTTTATGAATATGAACTACACTGCGGGTGCTTTATTGCAAACTCAAACTCACGACTATAGAGCCACAAATGTATGTCGGCGGTGGCGCAAATGTGAACTAAACGCCCAATGTCATTGTGACAGATTTGAGATTTTGTTTGCATTGTGAGTACTATTGTGAAATATTTTTGTTTTTATAAAATATGACTCAAATGTCCCGGATAATCCGATTCCCGGTTAACCCGACCCTGGAAAATCGTGAGTGTACTGTATTTAAAAGTATTTAACCTCAACGTGTGTACCGCTCCAACGATGAGACCTTCGAATAGCGTATTGCCCCGTGTTTGGGGCGAAGTGATTATATCTCGAATATTCACAGATCATGTCAGGATTTCGACTAACAACGCCATCTATTGATGATACCACACAATTAAATCTTTTATCGGCTAGTTACATGATTGTCTAACTGAACAAATCATAATTAATACAAATGAAAATGCATTTTTTCTAGAAGTTTTACTATAGTTTATGGGAATGACGTGTTTCGACTTTCTAAGGCGTTATCAAATGTTTTTGATAATGCCTCAGCAAGGCGAAACATGTCATTCCCGTAAACTATAATAAAACTTCTAGAAAACAGACATTTTCATTTGTATTAATTATTTAAAAGAGTTTTACAAAGAAACAATAAATATGAATGTTTCATAATTTCATTAATATCTTACTACTCAAGTGGTAAATACTGAAGAGAACATATGTTTTAGAGAAGTTTTATTAAATTATAAGAAAAAGATATATTTTACCTTGCTACAGCATTATCAAAAGACATTTGATAATACCCCAGCAGGGAAACTTGTCAGTTCATGTGATATAAAAATAAAAACTCACAACATACATTTTCTTCAATATTACATACTTTATAAGGAGTTTTACATCATTTAAGTAACAAAAATATACATATAAGTAAGCATTGATTTGTAGTAAAAAAAAATCAATGAGAATATCAACTTCATATAGGCATATATTTAGATTATTCGACAGTTTTAAGTCGTAGAAACCAACGCGGAACGAAGATACAGACGATAGCCAACAGTTGCCATTTGGTCGGTCACGCAAAACAAAAGACTAGCAATCGGTTTATCTAAAAGGCTGTGGCCCAATAGTTACCGCAGTGACGAAACGGACAACCGCAACCGACGACAATGTCAAATAAATTTAAAAACAACTTTTCATTGCGCGCATTATCGCATCACAAGCGGAAATTAACCGATTCTCTTTTGGACTACGGAAAAATGACGATAAGAAAACGCGCGTACAAATTCGTGCCTTAATAATTATCGCCGAATATTTTCCGAAGCGACGGTGACAAATTATTATTATTGTTGTTTTGTTAAATCGCTCTTTACACCATGACAGCACGAGCCAAATCAATGTTAAGGGTATTATAGCTATCATAGTGATTCTCAGCTAATCTATCGCCATTTTATTGTCACGTGAATTCTACACCAGACCAAAGACAGTGTGACAATCAAACTGCCCTCGCCGGGAATCGAACCCGGAACCTTCGGGGTGGCAGTCAATGCACTTACCACTCGGCCACGAAGGTCGTTCATCGGTCGAATTCATCAATAACGCACGACAGCTGCAAAACTTTACTTTTTTTCGACACGTTAATTTTGCTTGTGAAACGGTGATACGCCAAAAAAAATTATATTCAACTAACATTCCTTCTAATATGACCGATATAAATCTTAAAACAAATAGCACAGTTTAGAGCCGCCGCAAAAAAAAAACGACATTAATAAAAAAAAAATAGTAAATAATTTGAATATGAAAATACGTATTAATCAAATTTCACGACTGTTAACTCGTTCTCCGTACAAACAACAACATTGATGCGAATCGATTGGCCGGCAACTCTCAGAGGATAGAACACCGCGCATGTGAAGCCACTAGTCTACGTTTGAAATTCGTCATTTCAGAATTCACACGGCAAGACTCGATCATGGGCCGAAACCTTTCTAATTAGACCATTATTCTCTCATAATTTTTTAACAATTTTCATTTCATCGCTTCGGGTCTTGCAAAATTAATTATTAAATAATTTAGAATATCATTTTGTATCTTGAGAAAATATAAGAAAACTATTTCTAGGGTTCCAAAATAAAAAATATTAAAATCTACATTTGGGCAGTGTGGCAGAGACCAATATAGAATCCATTCCAATGTTGGGTACACCTATAAAACAGACTATAAGACCTTTAAATGTCAATTATCCGATTGAATCATGCAATTATTAGATAAATTTACCATTACGTAACCGCTTTCTGATGTGCCTCTCTGAAATTACGAGTAAATGGTGACGGTAAACATTTCTGGAAGTTGTGTGGGAGGCAGATTACGCAATTAAATGTTACGTGAAACCATGTGTAACAATGCGTAACCATGTGTAACTATGCGTAACCATGTATAACTATGCGTAACCATGTGTAACTATGCGTAACCATGTGTAACTATGCATAACCATGCGTAACTATGCATAACCATGCGTAACCATGCATAACTATGTGTAACTATGCGTAATCATGTGTAATTATGCTTAACTATGCTCCTGCAAATTGATATTTATTATGCCTATAAATTCACAATTTCTATTATAAAATGCTAGATACAAATATAGTTATGTATGGTTGATTTTGGTGTTTATGTTATTATAAAATATAGTAAAAATTTCCGCAACATATTTTTTTTAATATAAACCTCCCGTTACTTCTTGGAATATTTAGTGTTTTGCCATTTTTAATAGTGATAAAAATAAACACTTGACACTTGATAACTTCAAAGCTTAATTATTTTTTTAATATATTTTCAGCGAGGCACACAGAAAGAATGTTCCCAATCTGCGTATGACTTTTATGATAATAATTATATAAGGTTAGAATAACTATGTTATAAGAGCACACAACTTATAATGTACGTAAATCAGTAAGAATACTTAAAAACTATATTTTTTTTTTCATATATATATAAAATATACAACCAATTGGCTTTTCAATTCGGGGCAACTTCATCAGTCAACAAACAACATTTCAAATGCGTAAATTCATAAAGCATTACATCAGATACGAGAATACGAGCGGATACAGTTGATTTGTTGAAGGAAAGATTGTCCTAATGCCTGTCGCTTGTCCAGCAGCCGCGTTCCCGTCACCGTGACCAGACGTTAGTGCCCTGTGATACCAAATGGTAACTGAATAATGTCCGAATGTCAGACCGTAACCGAAATACGAATCATATCAATGTCCAGTTTTAAAATCATATGTAGTCATCAATGTTCCCTCTAAGCTGTGCAATACAACGCGCTGAGCGTGCACACATACATTACAACATTCAAAATTCGTTAGGATATAAAAACATTAGGTGAGATATACCGTGAGAAAGAGAACTAGTATCGACATGCTAATTTTGTTTCTCTCGTCTGTCGAAGATGTTATACGACGAGAACGAGAAGACGTTACTAAAGTGACATCCGGGAAGACCATCCAAAAGATGGCGAGAAAGCTGAACTTCTACATCCCAGGAACGGGCTCTAACAAATAGCAGGATAAAATCCTTAATAAAACAGAATAATATTAAAAATTAACTGTTCCGTTTATTTACATCTAAATACCTTTATGTGGTGCGCAAAAATTATAATTTCTCCAATTAATATGAATGAAAACGTCTGTTTTCTAGAAGTTTAATTATAATTTATAGGAATGACATGTTTTGCCCTTGTAAGACATTATCTAATGTGCATATCTAAGGCATTATATCAAAGCATTTAATGTCATTCCCATAAATTATAATAAAACTTCTAGAAAACAAATGATTTCATTCGTATTAATTATTTAATGCGGATTTTTATATCACTATTCAAGAAACAATAAATATAATTTCTCTTTGAAGTTGCAGAGCCAATGTCTTTTGGAAAATTAGAGAGAACATTGATGGGTCACCAAATGTCTGTTTAAAATGGCAGATACACGTCTGGTCACCGAGTGACGGACCACGGGTCTGGCTTCAAATTTGGGCTGCGTCTCTGGCTGTCGAGCCCCCCGAAGAAAACAGCGGCCGCGGGCCGTGTAATACAACACCGATATCTCACATTATAGTTAAAAGGCATTTGAATTATTATTTTAATCCCTAGGTTAGACTATTAACTTTATGTATTACTTAGATTATTAAGTTTATTTTTTTTGTGTTCCAATGTATATAATTACGATGCTGCTTATTATTATATATGTAGTAGTTATATGTACATAGGTGTGTGTGTGTTAGGCCAAGCCGGCAGTTCTCGCCATCTGGAAAAAAAAACCATCATAATTAACACTCACTTTACGGTAAGTCTGTCGATGCCAGCCTGATGAAACGGGTCGAAATAAAGACAAAAGTGGAAGTGGTTTTATTTAATTATTATTTAAAATGAACTTCCATCAAGAGAATTCAGTAAAATCATTTGATTATTAAATGTTTAAATTTGAAACACTATTGTTAAATAAAGCATGCGTAAGACCAATAATAACATATGGCATCGAAGCAAGGGCACACATAGCAAGGACAACAAACAAGTTTTGAGGACTTCCGAGATGAAGACGCTGAGGACAATAGCAGGCAAGACGCTGAGAGATCGCATGAGGAACACCAGAATAAGAGAGATATGTGAGGTTGAGAATATTATAAGATGGAGCAGACAAAAAGGGACTGGTACGGGCATGTTCAAAGAATGGACACCACCAGACTCCCCTATATTGCACTACATAATCAAGACCTCCAAAAAGATGGAAGGACAGCTGGGAGTCTACCTCACAGGAGGAGCAACACTCTGGAGAACAGACCACATAGGTCTACAACTAGGAAGAAGAAGAAGAAGAATTGTTAAATATCACAATTTATTTAAATGCGTTTGTTGTGACAGCTGTTTCGCCAGCCTATGTTGGCATCATCAGGTGTAACAAACAACTGTTTTATTTATTTATTTTATTTTATTTTACATGTTTTATTTTACAATTTGCCAAAAAAGTTGATGGACTGTAGTTGTCACACTAGGCATGGCCTGTATCGTGACCACTACATCAAATATGATGTTAGTAGCATTGTTAGTAAAATGGCTTGTTAGTAATCTTATGCTAACATTGGTAATCACAATATGAAGATATAATTCAAATTACTAAATCTAAAAGAAAAAAGTGTTTTCTACGTCTAACGATGACCCCTTTATATATTTGGTTAGAGCACGTTTAAAGTTCTTAGGGTTGTTAATTGATTTAAGATTCTCAAGAAGACGATTGAAAATATAGGGCGCGCGGAATGGAAATTGCTTTTGGGCTAGAGCTGAGTGACAGCGAGGAACTTTGAAATTATGGTGAGAGGAATATCTTGTGGGACGGTTCTGTTGTGATCTTGAATTCAAAATTTTAAATTTGGAGAATATGGCTGATATTTTGATGTAAAGTTGTCGAATACTAAGAATTTGAATGATGTTATTTGCATCATAGTGTTTCAGCCAGTAAAATGAATCATTAGATTATTAAATGTTTAGGCTGATGTTTTTGCATGGTTTCCTCAGCTACAAGGCAAATGTCGGAAAATAATTAGAAAGCTCATGGCAACTACTGAACAAAATACAGTGAAACCCCTATTTTACGTTTTTTAAGGGACTGAGAAAAAAAACATAAATGGTGGGTATTGAAAAAAACAGCATTTAATTTTTTTTTTAAATCACGTAGATTGCATAAACCAAAATGAAACCAATGTAAAAAGAAAGAATATATTGTAATTAACTTAACGAAAAAAAAAGTTAAATCTGTTTGTAAATGACAATCGCGATTAATCTCAAAAAGAATGAAGCGTTACAAATCGAGTCAAAAACCGAATGACAGATGTTAACCGGCAAAAAATGTTAAAATGTCGGCCAATTACCACGTTGCGCGCCGTATGCCGACCAATCACAACTTCACTCACTGAGTAATCACAACGTCGCTCGCCGACCAATCACGGCCGAAACGATGCGCCAACTCATTGACAAGCGCGCGTAACTCGCATATTTTGAATATTTTTGACGTAAATTGCGGAAAAAAATATATTAAAGCGGGTAAAAAATTTACTAAAATATATCGGGGCTGAAATAATTAAACGCATGTCCTGATGAAGCTTTGATACAAATGAAACTAGGCGTCAAACATAATTACAATTCCATGGTTAATGTAGTGTTTGTTTTTATTTTATATATTTATTAATTTAATATAAAAGTCATACTTTAATCTGGAAAATATAAAACTGTTTTAAATTTGTTTCGGAAATTTAATTGTTTCAGACTTTGGGTATTTTTGGCAATTGGCGGGAAAACATTAAATACGAGGACGTAAAATCCGGGTTTCACTGTATATAAAATATATGGATAGAAAGAAAAAAAAATTATAACTAAAAAACTAACTAACCATCACGCCGTCTCCCCGAAAGGGTAGGCAAAAAGAATGAACTGTCACACTTTTACTGATGCGGCACTTCATCCTTCACTTTTCGCCCCGCGGGAGACGTGGTGTGATGGGTTGCGAACCTCATCGCCACCAATAGGCATCTCCTAAAAAAAATTATTATCCTCAAAAATGAAGGGTGTAACTAACCTCCATTAGGTAAAGTTTATCACTTGGCCGTCTCTTTATCCTTGTTGGCAGTACTGGACGCCTTCTTCTCCTTGCTCGGGGCAGCACCTGCAAGAACCATGTCACGCACACATTGGAGAATCACGCACACTCAGAAATCGAGCACAAGTTGTTCAATATAGAAACATCACATCTTAAAAGATAACTCAGATGCCCAAAATGAGCTCTGCTGGTCAGTTTTTGAAATGTTATTTTGAACGGCACCAACCAATGAGAACTTCGCATCACTGAAAGCCTTAATAAAACGCGATCAACATGCAGTTTGCAGGTAAAGCTGAAAAGTTATTACAGTAAAAGTCCATTAATTCGAACAACGATATTTCATAATTCGAAATTTTCATAATTTGCTCGGTCCAAAAATTTACTTATCATAGTAAATTCTACGATTAAATCGAAATATCACGTAATTCGTAATGTTTTTCATCAAAATACACTTACGATTTCTAATAATTCATGTGGATATCAATATAAATGAAATATCACATGAGAAAAAATCAGGTTCGAGCGCTTACGTACATTAGTGCAAGCGAAATATCTACGAGTATATATTAGGTATTCCTCTTGAAAATATCACGCGGTAAAGAAGTGCAAACCGGTAAAATGATGTAAAAATAACATTTTCATTACATATACTCAGCATCTTTCGTGTAGCCATCATTTATTTTCTATTAAATTAGCAATATTTCTTTCACAAAGTTTTCGGAGAAATTCCAAAGCTTGACAAAGATTTTTTTCTTGAGACATTACTTCAGAATGAGAATGTAAAAAGGAAGAAAATTAATAAACTTAAAGAACAAAACAAAAAACGTAAAAACTATGTAAACAACGATCGCGAATGTGAAAAGCATTACGAAAATCAAATGATAATGATAGGACAAAACGGTTAAAATTGAAAGATGTCAGCCGATCACCTTGTTGGGCGCTGTGCGCTGACCAATCACAACGTTGCTCGCTGACCAATCACGACCCAAATGATGAGTCAAGCGCGCGTAACTCGCATATTTTGAATTTCGAATTAACAGACTTTTACTGTAACAAAAAGTTAACCAAACCCCGGATAATAGAAAGTCTTCTGTATAACATAAAGTTAATCTAACCCCGGGTAAGCGAGAGTCTACTGTATAATATAGTTAGATAAAACACTGCAATCGTGTTCTTTAAGTGATTATTCCATGGCCATAGAAGATAAATTTATAATTATAATGCAAATTATTAAAAAGAAAAAACTGGTTTCGAACCTTGTTCCTTATTGTCCTTGGCATCTTGCTTGGCCTCCTGCTTGGTCTCCTGCCTTGTCTCCTGCTTGGTCTCCTGTCTGGGCTCCTGCTTGGCCTCTTGCCTGGACTCCTGCTTGGCGTCCTGCTTGGCTGGCCTGACCTTGGGCTTGGCCTGCTTGGGTTTAGGCTGGGCTTGAGTTGCGTTACCCTTGGCATCGCTACCCGAACCTCTCCATACACCACCTGAGAGAGAATACATTTTAATATTGACCAATGATAAATGTTGAATTACCCGTATATATATATTTTTTTAATTTTCACATCCAATTAAATTGGATTTTCTTTGTTTTATTTTTCTTCTATTTTTTAATCATCCAGTTTTTAATGTGCTTTATTATTACAGTATCTGTTATTTTAAAAGGCAAATGTTATTATATTTTTTTAATATGGATTGAAATTAACATTTTACAAATATTTCTTAAACACCATTTTCTATAAAGAGCATCAAAACACACATTAAAAAATGTTAATGAAACATATATGTAATTTCCCTTATTATTGCAATTAAATCAAGTCAAAACAATAATAAAAAACACACATATACTGAAAGAAGGGAAAAAACTAACATAATATATATAAAAATTAACATAATATTTAAAACATAGAGATTTTTTTACTATACGTGTTAAAGCCAGAATGTTGTCTAGGTTAGGTTGTATAATGTAATGTGAGGTTAGGTTTGAAGACTCACCGGCATTCTCTGAGTCTTTCCTGAGGCCGGACCCAAAGGACTCGGCGCGGGCTCTGATCTGAGAGCGAATCTGCTGAGCTGGATTACCCCAGGAAGTGCCCAGCCTGCAAAATAAATTCATATAAAACAATTCTAAAATTCATATGCAAAAAAACAATGATACAAGAAGCATCACAATACTCGACCAAAAGAGTAAGCAAAGAGGATGGACTGCCACACATTCACCCAGCAGATAATGCAAGCATATCCATTTACCAACTTCTTCTTCTTTCTTTAACAGCCGTTGTCGTCCACTGCTGGACATAGGCCTCCCCCATACTTTTCCATGTATGACATGTCATACGGGGGGTAGTTGGCATTACAACACCACGCTTGCCAGACGGGTTGGCGAGGTGTCCTTCCACGTTAGCCTGTGCATCAATATTATCCACCGAGGTTATTGACACTCAATCTCTAACATTTCGCATAGTTACCAACTGCTACATTCAATTTCAAAACATGCCATAATATTTTTTTTTGAGAAAAATCACTAACTAACCATCACGCCATCTCCCGGAAGGGGTAGACAAAAAGAATGGACCATCTTTCCTGACATACTTAACATTCATACATCATGTCATGTGGCTCATCTATTTCTCCGATTCCTCGTGTGGCCAATATTTAATATTTGATTGATTTGATCATGCCACGATTTCCACAGTTTTCTTCTAATTATAGTTCCATTTATGTTGTTTACAAATACTTTCTTCACCAATATTTCTTTTCATGTGTCCAAACCATCTTAACACTTTATTTACCAATGAATTTTTAAATTTTAAGTTTAAGCATATTAATTTTATAAATTTTAAATTCGTAATAATAATAATAAGAATAATAATTAGACTAATTTTTATAGCGCCGTTTTCGCCGTGAATAGCTCATCTCAAGGGCGCTCTAGTAAGGGAGCTTAGTAAATATAATTTTTAAATAAATAGTTCAAATTTGAAATTGATATAGTGATTTACGTAATTGTGAGAATCATTTCCAGTAGCAATAGAGTAGAAAAACAGACTAATCGGTTTTTGGTCGTATACGGTTGAAAGCAAATAGCAGACTAGTCGGCTTTTCATTATTTTGTTCATAACACTTTCATTCACACTATTCACTTCTTATTATTAATATTATTATTTTGTTGAATCATTTTTTATAGCATTACAGCACGAGCCAAATTGCTGTAAAGGATATAGCTATCATATTGATTCTCGTGACTAATCTATCGCCATTTTATTGTCACGTAAATTATGCTAAAGGCCAAAGACCATCGCCGGAAATCAAACCCAGGACCTTCCGGGTGGCAGTCAAAACACTTACCATTAGGCCAGGAAGGTCATCATTAATTTTGTATTTTTCAGTTTAAAAATGTGGAAGATTAGTTGAACATACCTTTGGTTGGCTGGCACTGTGACGGCGTTATCCGATTCACTGACAGACCGGACACGCGTGGGTCCTGGCGTCCGGCGTGGAACTGGTTGGCCGGATTCGCGGCGTGCTCGGCCAAGCAGCTCGTTCAATTGAGGCTGAAATACAAGGCAAGTGTTATGACATCATCGTCATCCATTAATCGTCCAATCTCGGGACTTCTCTCACGTGGACAGGGGACAGGCCTAGGGATTGCATGAGCAAAGCTGACGAAATAGCACCGCTGCGTGCTATAAATGTGTATGTTTTTTAAATAATGATTCAATGTCAATCATAGTGTTTCACGTAGTAAAATGAATCATATTAACCGTTTATAATATTAATCATATTAACCGCGTATCGTCAATATTTCGACGAACGAATATCTATCATAAATTGCAAGTCGTCGATATGACGTGCAGTATATCTCTGGTATTCGGATGGTGTGCTGCATCTGCTAGTTATGTTTTTTTATTTAGCATCCCAATTTTATATTTTTTTAACACGCAATTTTAGTACATATTATGAAAAAAGACCCAGCACACAAACGGTTAAATAAATAATACGAATGAAAATGTCTGTTTTCTAGAAGATGTATTGAATTTTATGTGAATGACATGTTTCACCTTACTAAGGCATTATTATAAAATATCCAAACATTCGATAATGACTTAGTAAGATGAAATATGTCATTCCCATAAAATATAATACAACTTATAGAAAACAGACGCTTTTATTTGTATTAATAATTTATGTGACAATAAGTTTAATATCACATCTCCTGCAATAGTGACCCAAGATGAGATCTCACCTCCACGACCCTGAAGTCCTCGATAGTCTTAAACTTGGAGATGTGCTCCTTGAGACGCGGCTCTATGTGCAGGCTCTCGGCGTGCTTGTAGTACTTCTGGAAGGCCCAGAACTTCTCCAAACCGTACAATTGCCCTAGAAAAGATGCACCAACATTAGTCATTCCAGAAGATCTTTCCACAAAGAGATGTCACATCAAACTGAGCACACGGTCGATACATTGTATATGCTAGCAAGCTGAGTTACCTTTACCTTCATACCAAAGTACGAAAATAAGTCAACAAGTCTGCCATATCAGAGTGTGATCAAAAATCTGGTCTGGAAGAACAAACACATGTGTATTGACAGCAAGGTCAGAATTTATAAGACATGGGTACGAACTATCATGACGTATGCTGTAGAGACGTGAGCCGATACTGTATGAACCAAGGGTGTGTTAAGAACATCTGAAATGAAGGTCCTAAGATCCCTTACAGGAAAAACTCTCCATAACGCAGACATAAGAAAAACTTGGCTGGACAAAGGTGCCAAGCATGAAAGAGTTTTTGATCCCTTCTTTTCAAGTGCCCTGTCGGGCCACCCAACGTTGGCGATCACCTCGGCGAACCAGTCCCTGTCCTGCGCCGCTCGGAACAGCTCCTCCACACTTCGGATGCCGGTCCACTCCCTCACGTTTCACAGCCAGGACATTTGTCTCCTACCGGGCCCTCGGCGTCCCTCAACTTTCCCCTCCAATATCAGTTGGAGAAGGTGGTACTTTTCCCCACGCAGTATATGACCCAGATGTGAAATTTTCCGAACCTTGATAGTTGATAACAGTTCCCTGTCAACTCTAGCTCGCCTCAGGACTTCGGTATTGGTAACCATGTCTGTCCAGGGAACTCTGAGCATTCGGCGATGGAGCCACATTTCAAATGCTTCCAGTCTGTTCATTGAGTTTTGATCACAATTGGTGTTAAACATAAAGGCCAATCGCTTTTCATAGTTGCAAAGTGATTGAATAGTGCAGTGTAATTCAAACTTTACAATAAACAGTTTCATCTCTTTTTATTTGTTTTATGTTTATGTTCGATTTATTTTTATTTTATGTTCGACAGGGTGGAATGGAGGAAGCTCTTCGAGATCTTGAAAAAAATTTATATTAAATATAGAGATAGACAAATAATCCAGGCGCTATACAAGAATGAGGCCGCCATAATCAGATGTGACGAGGGTACAAAGGAAGCCAGTATAAGACAAGGGGTAAGACAGGGATGCTCTCTGTCACCTGCTCTTTTAAACATTTACATACAGAATGCGATTGACGACTTGAGAGAGAGAATGAGTCACAGAGAAGGTGTAAGGATACACGGGCAAAAGATAGACATGATAAGGTTTGCTGACGATATTGCTATGGTTGCTGAAAGTGAGGAAGAACTGCAGGAGGCCTTAGATACTTTGCAAGACATTCTTCAAGATAGCTACAACATGAAGATAAATAAGGACAAAACAAAGCTGCTGACTGTAGGCCGAACGCAACATCAGATGAGAGTAGTGATGTCAGGAGTTCCACTAAAGAACACCAAGGAGTTTGTCTACCTCGGGAGCAAAATAACATGGGACAGTCGGTCTAAGAGCGAGGTCGACAGCCGTATACATCAGGCTAGGCTTGCATTTAATAAAAGGTCGAAAATAATAGAATCAAATAATATAGACCTAAAACTGAGAATACTCCTCATCAAGACCTATGTATGGAGTATCTTGATGTACGGCTGCGAGACATGGTGCCTATCCGAAAGGGATAAGCGGAGACTAGAGGCTTTTGAGATGTGGTCCTATAGAAAACTCTTTGGAATTTCCTGGAGAGACCACATCACGAATGAGGAAGTTCTTCAAGGAATCGAAGGAGGAAGGCACCTGCTCAGGACCTTGTCCGAAAGGCGTGCAAGATGGATCGGCCATGTAATACGTCAAGAAGGTCTCTTGCATGCCATAATGGAGGGTATGATCGAGGGGACAAACTCTAGGGGACGCCCACGCCGAGAGTACCTGGACGACCTGTTGGTGGACGTACGCTGCTCATCATATGCAGATCTCAAAAGAGCCGCACAAGACAGGGAAAAATGGAAGAGAATAATGGAGGAAATTGCTGCAAACCAATCCCAGGATTGAAACCAGAGAAGAAGATGTTTAAACCACTTTGCACATTTGTAATATCTAATAACCATCCTTCAATTATTCAGTTGCAGCACAACATTCTTGTATAAAGCAGCTGTGATGCATCCGAAGTGTAAATAGCCATGATGTAGTCAAAACTTTGATAGGAGAGGAACAAGAAGAGGTATTCTATTCCACTAATGCCGGTATATAAATCCTGAAATATCAATATCATTTCTTACCTTTCTCGTAGTCGTTGATGGTCTCTGTCTGGAAGTCCTGGTAGAGATGTGGGCGGAATTTCCTCTCCAGCCCGTAGCTGAAGAAGCGGAAGAGGCACTCCAGCCCGTAGCGGTATCCGTCTTGCGCGTCCTCCAGCGCCAGGGATCTACGCATTAACATTTCCAGACCCCGCGTGAATATAATCATCTAAAATGCACGTAGGGACACCGGTGTTCCGGCCATATTTATAGTCAACGTTAAAATTTATTATCTAAAAATAAATATAAATTTAAAATCAAATGAGAAAAATTTTAATCAATTAGAATAGATGGGAAAAACCTTGGAACATTACAAAAAAGTAATGTCCTAGAAAGGCATGACATATTACTTAAATAACAATAATAATAATTTTATCTAATTTATTCTACGTTCGCCATAACAGGTTTCGAACTAACGCCCTTCCTTCATCAGTGATATTATATAAATATTTAAAATTGTTTACAAATATGGTCAGTTTTGACAGATGTTATAGTGATTTATTTTGGTAATTAATACGAATGAAAACATCAGTTTTCTAGAAGTTTTATTATATTTTATGGGAATGACATATTTCACCCTTCCAAGGCAATATCAAATGATTTATTTTGGAACGTTTATGCTTTTGTTATAACAAATATTATGAATAAATTTAAAATAATAATTTAAAGTTCTTATTGGGGTTCAGTTATTAACTTATAACAAAGGATATAAATCAAAGATTGGACTTGACGTTAAATTTATTTCATTATTTAAATTATTTTGTTTATTTTTAATTGCCTATTATTAACATGGAAAATTCCAACGCTTCTTTATTAAATGAATGATCTTTTTCAATAAGATGATTTGCAAATTCAGAAAAGTTATTATTAAGCGTAATTTTAAATTAAGAATAAAAGAGCATCTTGTGATGTCTCTAATAGGGGGGGAAAAAATCAATAAAAAAATTGTAAATAAAATTCTGTCATTATCTCTCTCTTAGATAAGTAAATTGTAAAACATTTAGATTAGGTTCTCGGGTGCACTCACTTGAACTCGTTGTACATGGTCTTGTTGAAGTTGTCCCGCAGGAAGAAGGACCAGAACCGGAAGAGGGTGTTCATCTCCTGTGATTGGCCGATACCCAGCCGCTTGCGCTCTGTGGAACAAAGACATAAACATCAACACCAAAAGTTTACACATTACCAGTTGAAATGGAATTGTGATGATTAACAGTTCTTCTCCTCGATGCTACATCCCGGCGTAGTAATTGGCCTCCTCCACTGGCTCCTGTCTCTGGCCATCCCTCTCCATTCTTTAGATCTGTCCAGTTTCTTCCAATCATTGGTCCATGTTTTTTGCTTCATTGGGAAATTTACACGTACGGCGGAAATATCCCTCTTGATTTGTTAACCGTCGCGTTGCCATGTGGTAAATTGAGTTTCCACTGCCAATTTAAAGTTGATTTTCTTAAAACCTATGGACCCTAATATTATTAAAAAAATTGTAATCCTCCATTGAAGTGTTTTCAATATTTCGTAATAAAAAAAAAAGCAAAAAATTACTTCCTTCATCCCAAAAAAAAATATTTTCTAAGACTGCCCTCACCTTCATTCGTGTTAAGGTAGAATTTGTTTTGCTAATATTTACAACTTTATCAAAAGTGACAAATACTTACTCGCTGTTTTGAACGTATTATAAATTATATCTTAGACCTTTTCAATATGTACGTAATAATACCACTGTGGACGGAAACGCAGGACGCAACTTAATAATATCAGAACTGTGAAAATATTAACACTTTACCAAAAGGGACAAATATTAATACGTATTCGTTGTCTTGAACGTACTATACATTTTGCCTAGGTGCCTTTATCCTCGCCCCGCCGGCCGCTGCGCGCAGACAAGTTTATACCCGATGTTTAGTCGCCCGTATGCTATGACGCATTACATATCAGAAATCGCATGGTTCCAGAAAAAATTAATAATGATATGTTTTTCAAATAATCCATGTATGTTATAGATATCGATCTATTCCTAATGAAATTCCCTACAAGATGACATAAATTAAATTTTGATTCATCTAGTCATATGCTTGATATTTAGATAAAGTTAGCGGTAAACTGAACTTACCACATGGGAGCGAGCGTTTTGTTTTGAACACGGTACGTTAAGGGTTAATATATATACATAATAAAGTTTTATGGAAGTGAAGCTTGGAGCTGGCAAAAGAAGGATGAATTTGACTAACTAACCATCTCTCCGAAGGGGTAGGCAGAAAGAATGGACTGCCACACTTTTCTTTCTTTACATATTTCTCTCGCTTCCTCAACGAATTCGATAACAACAAGAATTTGATAATTGAATGTCTTACTTTCTGTCATACTTCTGGATTTAAAATTGTATTTTTTGCAGTCCACATGACTAAGGTCAGTTAAACAAACAGGTCATATAAATATTTCCACTTTTGCAATTCTTATATCAGTAATTCAGTAGAGAGAACTGCACCACAACTGACAACGAACAACAAGACTGCAATTTAATTTTAAACATGTAATTTTTTGTAAAAGCCCTTGCTGCGTTTATGTCAAAAAAAATTTTTTTAGCAAGTTCACGGCACGTCCGGTGCGTAAGAGATTCATATATTACAATCTAAACTTTGTAAGAAGTTTACTGCTAAACTTTGTAAGAATTAATTGTATCTCAATCGAGACGAAGATGTAAATTATTTGGTAACAGAATATGGTGGTCGAAGCGTTTACAGAACTTATGACCTGTCATTGGTTGGGTTAAGCGATCGCTTTATGTAACACGACATTCCCCATTCCTCCCTTCTTACGAACACCACGTCTGACAATTATTTTTTAAATTTGTATATATGTAACATTTCACATTTCATTATTGTAACATTTCACATATTTTAGTTCAATCTACACTAGCGCCATCTATTGAGATTAAATGTAAGCATTAAGCAGAAAATCTTTATTAATGTAATGTGAAAGGCTATCAACCCAATTATCACACATTACTAGACAACGCCTGGAGAAAACTCTCCAATTTTTATATGCTTTTAACTTGTCTACAAGTATTTGTATATGCATTTAAAAAAAAAAAATGTTGCTAAAGTTTGTGTTTTATTTTACCCGGAGAAGGTGGAACAGAGAGATTGAAAATAGACAACAGATGTTCACTCACCCTTGAGACAGCGGTAGTGATACTTGTGGTATAACTGCTGCGTGAAGTGGTTCTCACGTAGCAGGCTGTGGCTCGGGTGCTGGAAGGCGGGCAGAGAGCGGCCCGTGGAGCCCCAGGAGCTGCCGGCCGCAGACTCGGCCGGGGAGGTGCCCAGCGAAGAGCCGAGCGAGTGCGTTCGCGGCCTGTGCTCTCGCGGGTCCATGATCCAGCCAACGTGATTCTCCATCGGTGGATCGAGGCTGTGGCGCGTCTTCCTCTTGCGCCCGCTCCTGAAAACACCATTTTTAAAATATATTTTTTGTTACTATGAGGGGCAAGATAGGTGTGTAGTGTAATTATATTACCCGGCGCCTCTGGTAACAATATAAAATCGGCTAAACCTTAAAAATGCAGATATTTAGGACCATCCCGACTAAACTAGCTTGACATTGACACAAAGAAGAAGAAGTTGTCCCCGTATACGAGGTCTGTTCAAAAAGTATCGCGAATTTTGAATTTCCGCTGGCTACGTATATTTGATTTTTGATTTTTTTGTAGCGTTATGTTGGTACTCATGTCCCTTACTTATGCTGACAAGGTCGGCCATTTTGAATGTTTAGTTAATTTTTGACAGCTGTTTTGCTTGGATGTGTTTTGGCTCGTCTTCGATTTTTGCCTATTCCAAAAAATGGATCAAAGAATCTGTATCAAATTTTGTGTGAAAAACAAAATAAAGTGCGCGGACGCATTTCGAATGTTGACTGTGGCATATGGTGAAGCTACCTTGGACCAAAGCAACGTTTATCGGTGGTACAAAATGTTCTCAGAGGGCCGAGAAGATATGAACGACGAAGAGCGTGCCGGACGCCCGAGCACGTCAACAACAGACGAAAACATTGATAAAGTGAAGAAAATAGTATTAGCCAATCGTCGAATCACCGTTAGAGAAGTTGCTGAGGACCTAAACATATCGATTGGCTCGTGCCATTCGATTTTAACCAATGATTTGGGCATGAGTCGGGTCGCCGCGAAATTCGTGCCAAAATTGCTCAATTTCGACCAAAAACAGCATCGCGTTAACATTGCTCAGGAGATGTTGGACTCGGTCCGTGACGACCCAAATGTGCTCCAGAGGGTCATAACTGGTGACGAATCATGGGTTTATGGTTATGACGTGGAAACCAAAGCTCAATCATCCCAATGGAAGCTGCCGCATGAGCCAAGACCAAAAAAAGCGCGCCAAGTTCGGTCGAACGTGCCATGCGTATTCCCCAGACCTGGCCCCCTGTGACTTTTTCCTGTTTCCAAAACTGAAGAGGCCCATGAAAGGACGACGCTACGCCACGATTGAGGAGATAAAGACGGCATCGAAGGAGGAGCTGAACAAGATCACAAAAAATGATTTTTTAAGTGCTTCGAGGATTGGAAAAAACGTTGGCATAAATGTATTATATCCGAGGGGAATTACTTTGAAGGGGACAAAATAGATATTCATGAATAAATAAATACTTTTTGAAAAAATATAAAATTCGCGATACTTTTTGAACAGACCTCGTATAACGTTTTCCTTCCAATTGCGTTTTATTTCAATCCCGATATATTTTAGTACATTTGTTTTTTTTTCCTGCAATTTACGTCGAAAATATTCAAAATATCCGAGTTACGCGCGTTTGACAATGAGTCGGTGCATTGTTTCGGCCGTGATTGGTCGGCATACAGCGCGCAACGTGGTGATTGGCCAAAATTTTTATTTTCGCTTGTTGATATCTGTCCTGTCGGCTCGATTTATAAACCTTCGTTCTTTTTTATATTTATTGCGATCGTCATTTACAAACAGTTTATATGTTTTATGTTTCATTTTTTTCGTTGAGTTAATTACAATATTTTCTTTCTTTTTCCACCGGTTTCATTTCGGCTCATGTATTTTGCAAACAAATCTACGAGATTTAATTTTTATTTATTTAAATGTTGTTGTTTTTTTCAATACACCTACAACGGTTTCATTTTGGTTCACACGTTTCGCGAACTAATCTACGTGATTTAACCGTTTGAATGCGTATCGTCAATATTTCGACGAACAAATATCTATCATAAATTGCGTGTCGTTGATATATCGACGATATGACACGCAGTATACCTCTGGTATTCGGATTTTGCGCTGTGTCCGCTAGTTATGATTTTTTATTACATTTACGTGTATTTTTCTATCCCTTAAAAAACGTAAAATAGGGGTTTCACTGTATTAAAAATGACACACCTCCATTATCGTGAAAATGATATAAAAAAGTTTACGACATAAATTCATAACTCATAAAAATATATAACTATTCATCACACCATCTCTGAAGGAGTAGTAAGAAAGAGAACTGTATATTATAGTTGTAGGTGAGACATTACCTCAAGTCCTGCGAGTGGGGGTCCTTGCTGACGGCATAGAAGCGAGCGGCCTTCTTGGGGTCCCGCCTGCCTCCACGCTGCTGCTCTTCTACACCAGAGAACTGCGCAAACGATATAGACTGCATTTATAAATAGTACTATATAACCTTTTTTATTTAAAGTTCTTCTTTTGGCGCATTTAGTAGAGGGTAAAATTGAGATCTGCACTTGTTACGGTAGTGTGACATGATATAGTTAGCCATCAATGATAAATAACAGCCTGACATTTCACATGTGCCAACTTAAGAATTGCGAAAACAAGTTTCTAAACGAGACATGAATGAAGCTAATCGTAAAAAATGTAAAATACTACCAATGAAGTGGAATAATATAGAATATCATACGAAATATTATTTGTAAAAACTTTTTAATAAGAAGAAAGAACCTGTACCAAATATATTAGTACAATAATTCGAATATTAGTTATACAAAATCGCAGTTTTTGAAGTTACATGAAGTTAACCATGAATGTTGAACACCATAGCGGAGAGGCGCGCAAGATGGATTGGTCATGTGTTGCGACACGAATGTTTCCTGCATGATGTGTTGGAGGGAATGGTCGAGGGATCGATTGGCAGAGGACGACCTCGCCAGGAGTACCTAGACCAGATTTGCCGAGATATGGGCTGCACCTCTTATGCCGAGTTGAAGAGAGTTGCCGAGGACCGAGCGGAGTGGAAGAGGAGATGTGTCGCCTTGCTGCAGACCAATCATTAGATTGAGACCGGAGAAGAAGATGAAGTTAACCATCAATGATAAATAATTAATTAATTTTTCCCACATTCCGTAGCAATCAAATTTATCACACAAAACTTCTGTATACAAATTGTTTTTTTTTTTTTGTTTCGTTATGGCCAAAGAAGCATAACTTCTTACGTACGTACACGATATACTACACGAGCATAAGGAATGTAAATTTTTTTTAGCATTAGCATACACAAGAAAAATGTAGTAACGTGACTCACGTAAGAGGGTGGAGGAGGCGGTGGTGGCGTCTCCTGCTCTCGCACGGAGGGGGCGTCGTCATCTTGGATTTCGGAATCCTCGGCCTGCGTTCTGTGCCGACGAGATCTCTCCTGGAAAATGTAAAAATTATATATATTCTTGGCAATATCAACTCATCTTACTTCCATTTTGACTAAGAGAGAGAAAAAGTCGCCTAGATATAATTTATTGATTTAATAAATATAACTACACTTCATATTTTTACAACACTTTTTACAGACACGTTTCGGGTGTGACCCAACGTTTTTCCACGTACAATTTTAACCTTACCACTCCTTTGTCGAATGCCAGCCGACATCGCTATATGTACGCTACAACTCAGTTGTCGGCTGGCGGTTGACAAGATAAGACTTGCGCGCGCCATGTATTTTCGCGTGCAAAACTTGACACATGTCGTTGTTTCTTGTGATTATTCGTTAAAAAAACATTTAATTTCACATTTTAATAAGATTTTGATTGTTTTCCGTTTTTATTTTACTATAAAATAATCCTTGCAAATTCACATAACCTAAAATGGCGGGAACTTGGCGTGATACGTCATGCAGAGGAGCGATTAGAGTACAAGCCCCCCTTTATTGCGAAACTGGACAAAGGTTCTAAAGACTGTACTGTGTGCAGTAACAGAAAGATTCCAGGGGGAAGACGGGAAACAGTGTGGTTTTGTGAGACCTGTTCCAGAAAACCTGGTCTCCATCCTGGAGATTGTTTTAAAAATACCATACTATGCAAAACTATAAGTAGTCCATAATGTTATTTGTAAATTGTTTTTTATTTGAAGAATAAATCATTACAATAGAATTTTTAATGACTATCTATCAATAAAAATATTTTGATATTATTTAAATTAGAGTTGGCTGACAAACAATATCAAAAAATAATGGAGTGGTAAGGGTTAAAACTGTAAAATTTAACCATATCGAAAAAGGGTGGGTCACAACCGAAACATGTCTGTAAAAAGTGTAATAAAGTGTTGTAAAAATACAAGTGTAGTTATATTTATTCATATATGAATCCACAACACAAAGTTAAGGTGAATATAGAAGAAATTAATCAATTGATGTGACTAACCGCTGGCGTGTGTGTCCAGAGATCCTCCTCGTAGAAGAAGAGTCCGTCGCTGATGGCGGCCTCCATGTCGCGGCCGATCTTGACCCGCGACTCCCAGCGCGTGGCGTTGCAGCGATCGCGGCCCTCGTGTCTGGTCACTCGCGCGTTCTGCGTCACGATCAGCAGCTTGTTGATGTCACGGTCCGTGAAGTCGCAGTCTGACTCCTCACCGTCGGACCTGTAGCAAGATAATAAAGTTAAGAAACTATATAATATGTAGGTTACTACTTAAGTTTTGAGATAGACAAGTAAAAACAAATATTTATAATCGAAAATGGCTTTATTGTTTTTCAAAATTTTCTCCATGAAGATCAATACACTTTTGGATGCGTTTGAACCAATTTTCGAAGCACTTTTTCCAGTCTGATTGAGGTACCTCCAAAACATGTGATTTGAACGTACCAACCGTTTCTTCAGGCGTCGAAAAACGTTGACCTCGCAATTTATTTTTGATATGCGGGAATAAGAAAAAATCATTGGGTGCCAAATCAGGACTGTACGGCGGATGACCCATTCATTAAGACTTACTCGGCGCGCGCAAGCGCAGATAGCAAATTAGTACTAACGCCATCTGTTGACAAAATTGTAAACTATGGCACTCGAAGGCGCAAAGACGCGCACTTGATTATCGATGTTTTTTTTATGAAATAAAATTTTATTTTTGAGAAATTCTTGTAGATATCAGCATCGTGATAGTTCTACGAATGTCCAAGAGAGTGGGAAATACATTTTGACAAATGAGCGCTGTAATGTCAGCAGTCAAAGTTCGTGAGTATGGACTTTTTGCCGTATCAACAGGTGATACGTTAGCGTGCAAAGAGTTTAGGTTCAAATTCGTCACAACTTATTTATTCTACAAAATAATAACTGTTATGGTTTAAATTCCTTAAAACTTATTTATTTTAACAAACAAGACTAGGGATTTAATACAGACAATACACAATTGAACAATGCACAAAAAAGTTAATAATGAATGCAAAACGAAAATGTCTGTTTTCTAAATGTTTTATTGTATTTTATATAAATGTACAATGCCTTACTTAGCAAGGCAAAACCTGTCATTCACATTATATTTAGTATGCAGTTTTATCAATGATTGTTTCTGGAACAATGATGCAGGACTCCATATTAAATAATTAAGAGAAATGAAAACATTTATTTTCTAGAAGTTTTATTATATTTTTCGGGAGTGAAATGTTTTGCCTTGATAAGGCATTATTAAATATCATTTGAAAATGCCTTAGCAAGACAAAACATCTCATTCTCATGAAATATATGGAAAACAGACATTTTAATTTGTATAAAAAATCATTAAATTAAATTTGCAGCAGCATTGCAAAATCTCAATTTTGTCCACAATATAATATTGAACCATGATGCATATTTCCTGTTAAACGGATTCGATAACAAGCAAAATTATTAGAGAATTGAAGAACCGTTCATCAGCCGAATCAACAGAATCCGTTCACCAATAATATGCAAATATCACTCACCATTCGGAAAATGTGTTGTGCTTGGGCGGAGGTAGGCTGGCTTCCAGCTCTTCATCAAATTGGAAATCCAACTCCTCACGGGAGTCCGGGGCTGGTGGAGGCGCCGCACGTTCCTTGGAACCGCCTTTGGACCGCCGTTTGACCTACAAACGCATTAATAAATTATAAACTAACTAATTAACCATCACACCGTCTCTCCGAAGGGATTGCCAGAAAGAATGGACTGCCACACTATTGTTTCCCGACATACTTCCATCGGTTGCTCAACATTCATACATCATGTCATGAACGCTCGTCGATTTCCCAAATTCCTCACATGGCCGACATTTAATAATTGATTGTTTTGATCATGTCATGTTTTCCTCGGTCTTCCAATATTTCTTCTTCATTCATTCAATTTATTTAAACCATCATTAAATCAAATCAGTTTTTTTCATCCATAGACATTACAAAATTAAGGTTTAAGTCATTTATTGAGAACAGGTAAAATGCATTGTTTATAGTATAATACCAGAAACGCATGAGAGATGGTTCGATTTATTCTACTTTCATCCTTCTTTTGCAAGTTTAATGTTTCAAAATATACATAAATGTTTAACTATGCCTTTTTGCGAATTAGTAATAAAATAAAGGTTAGTCATAGCAAGATCTTATCTGTAACTCACTTCTGTCCAGATGTCGGTGACGGGTGGATCGTTGCCTTTCCTCTCCCCGTCCACTTCCATCTTGGTCGTCGCGACGGGCGCTTCCGTCGGCTCATCCTCCTCTGGCTCTCCGTTCACCTCTGAAATATTGTAAATGATTCATATTATTTTTTGTACCCCTCACTATTTCCCACAGGAATGTTGGATTTCAACACTCTGAAACACATTATTCACATACCACAACTATTATCCGGAAGTATTTACAATCCAGGAATTCTGAGAGAACTAAATCGTTCCCCACAGCTATAGCAGAGCAAGGGGGCATATCTTATTTTATGCCCCAAATTGCCGCACGGAGGTGCGGCAATTTGGGGCTTCGAAGTTCTTCTGTATTGAAAGCGTTTCATCTTTTAAATCAGGTGACAAAGAAGATGGACCTCTTTGGATGCAACTAAAGCAAATTCATGAATACCCTGACGATAAGAGCAACAATCAGACTCATATATTTTTTGCTAATATTAGTTTATTTGTCATAAAAAGATTTCATTATATTTTTAAGTAAAAAAAAGTTCCTAAATAATAATTGCGTAGATTTTCACGGTTGGCAGCAATATGTTTGATGTGTTTTTGGGTAACACCGTGTGATAACTCCTTCTCGACCGACGGTTCAGAGATCGTTGCAGTCTCCATCTTCAGGGTGAAGATGGAGATGGAGACTGAAGATGGAGAAGAAAGAAAGGAGAGAAGACTCCCTGAAGATGGAGACTGCAACGATCTCCGAAACGTCGGTTGAGAAGGAGTTATCACACGGTGTTACCCAAAAACACATCAAATATACGAGGTCTGTTCAAAAAGTATCGCGAATTTTATATTTTTTCAAAAAGTATTTATTTATTCATGAATATCTATTTTGTCCCCTTCAAAGTAATTCCCCTCGGATATAATACATTTATGCCAACGTTTTTTCCAATCCTCGAAGCACTTAAAAAAATCATTTTTGTGATCTTGTTCAGCTCCTCCTTCGATGCCGTCTTTATCTCCTCAATCGTGGCGTAGCGTCGTCCTTTCATGGGCCTCTTCAGTTTTGGAAACAGGAAAAAGTCACAGGGGGCCAGGTCTGGGGAATACGGTGGCTGCGGCACCATTACTGTGTTGTTTTTGGCCAAATATTCGCGCACAAGCAACGATGTGTGAGCAGGGGCGTTATCATGGTGCAAAAGCCAGTTTTTGTTCTTCCACAAATCCGGGCGTTTCTGGCGGATTGCTTCGCGCAAATTGCGCATAACTTGCAGGTAATATTCCTTATTGACCGTACTACCCTGTGGCAAGAACTCATGATGCACCACGCCCCTGCAATCGAAGAAAACTGTGAGCAAAACCTTCACGTTCGACCGAACTTGGCGCGCTTTTTTTGGTCTTGGCTCATGCGGCAGCTTCCATTGGGATGATTGAGCTTTGGTTTCCACGTCATAACCATAAACCCATGATTCGTCACCAGTTATGACCCTCTGGAGCACATTTGGGTCGTCACGGACCGAGTCCAACATCTCCTGAGCAATGTTAACGCGATGCTGTTTTTGGTCGAAATTGAGCAATTTTGGCACGAATTTCGCGGCGACCCGACTCATGCCCAAATCATTGGTTAAAATCGAATGGCACGAGCCAATCGATATGTTTAGGTCCTCAGCAACTTCTCTAACGGTGATTCGACGATTGGCTAATACTATTTTCTTCACTTTATCAATGTTTTCGTCTGTTGTTGACGTGCTCGGGCGTCCGGCACGCTCTTCGTCGTTCATATCTTCTCGGCCCTCTGAGAACATTTTGTACCACCGATAAACGTTGCTTTGGTCCAAGGTAGCTTCACCATATGCCACAGTCAACATTCGAAATGCGTCCGCGCACTTTATTTTGTTTTTCACACAAAATTTGATACAGATTCTTTGATCCATTTTTTGGAATAGGCAAAAATCGAAGACGAGCCAAAACACATCCAAGCAAAACAGCTGTCAAAAATTAACTAAACATTCAAAATGGCCGACCTTGTCAGCATAAGTAAGGGACATGAGTACCAACATAACGCTACAAAAAAATCAAAAATCAAATATACGTAGCCAGCGGAAATTCAAAATTCGCGATACTTTTTGAACAGACCTCGTATTCCTAAATAATGTTAAAAAATAGTTTATAAGACAAAACTCAATATGTAAGACTGTTATTTCATATGGCTTTAAAAAGCACCAAATAAATGTTGATTTGGGATATATTTTGTTTTATTTTTTTGTTCATCTTGTTACTAAATAGTGTTCATACATGTAATAATCATCTGTACATGTTTTAATATTAAAATGATATTAAATAATCCCTACTATTACAGACCGTCTGTGAGTCGTCACATCACTATTACTGAACCACGTCACTACTCAAAGGTTTAAAAAAACATAAGATAATTACTGTTTATTTACAAATAAATAAATCAATTACCGGCTGTGATATCCGTGTTGGCTGACACGGTAGGAATAAACTCCGGCACATCCGGATTCAAATGTTCATCCGGAGGTGGTCGGGATACGGTACGAAATCTCCTGCAAGAAAAAAAGTAATCATTCTTAAAAACAATTTATTAAAAATGCACGTGCATAGAAGAAGATGAGATGTTCTTTGCTTAATATGTATTACGCCATGGCATTCATATGTGACTGCCAACGTTTGAATTAAAGTAAAGGTCCTCAAGCACCGTCAGTCACACGTTAACGGAGATTTAATAATTTAATATATGGTTGAAGTTAAAATGTCTTTTTACACCAGAATCCTGAAAAGTAAAACTATTCAAACGTGTCTCAAAGTTTCAAACAAAAATTTCAATTCGTTCCAAAGTTATGAGCGGTTAAGTGAGCGTTTCTCGTTAAGTGTGGAAGCGATGGCTCATTTTTCAAAAGCATTGTTCTTGAAATGACTTTTTTGGAATTTATGTACACTCTAGCTTGAAAAGTTCTTAGCCAATCATTTTAAAAATTGATATTTAGTTTCTTTATATATTTGCGCTCTATATGAACTTCAATTCGGATTAATATCATTTCTCAAAGTATTTTTTCAAGACAAAGAAAGCTTAAATAAAAAAAATAAAAAAATATGGTAATATTTTTTTAAATGCGTCTAAAAATTTCCATTTTTTCAGTCCCTTAAAAATTGTAAAATAGGGGTTTCACTGTATATGTATAACATACATCCAAAGTTTCAATAAATTATTTTTAAAAAAACTCGCTCTAAACCTATATCCCCCGCTTCAGGGCGTGGGATTGGTTTAAGGGAGCAAAAATATAATAACTAATATACTAAAAAATAGCCAATATAATAATGGATAATTTAGAGTCACTGCGATGCATGCAGAGTTATTGGTGATGGTGGCATACCTGGGCAGGGGTGGAGCGGGGATGGCGAGCAGGGGGCCGGAGAGGGGCGCCAGCGAGGGAGGGGCCCCTCCGAGAGAGCGCACAGCGGGGGGGAAGAGCCCCAGCAGGGCTCCGCGTCCTCCGGGGGGCGCCATTCCGCCCTCTTGGACTCTGGAGGCATTTACAAACATTTTTAATTTAACATGCAGGAGGCAAACAAATCAAGGCAACAAAAATCGGTGAGCTGTGAAGTTCTATAAAAATCAGATACATGCTATTGATATTTTTTACTTTTTCGAATTAGTACTGCCATCTATGGGCAAAGTTAATCAAATTTTGAAGGTTGGTCATGTTAGAAGTTAGAAGAATTGACCTACGTGTATGACTCGTTGTATGAATGTGGAGGAAGCTAGATAGGTGTGTCAGGATAGGGTAGTGTGGCGGTCTATTTTCTCTGCCTACCCCTGTGGTGAAACGGCGTGATGGTTTGTTTGTTTCATTTGTTTTGTTTTATCTTTGCTGGATCTTGAAATACCTCGGGCCATTTAATGTGGTAGTTTCCTCTTGCTTTCCACACTTTTGTACACAACATGTTTATTTAAACACAATTATTGCATACAATTTTCTAGCTATTGATTCTAAAGACATAATATGAAAGGTAGCTAGTCTACCAGACCAAATACAGTGCGATTTTTTTTTCCACAGTCATTGTCAGGAATCGAACCCAGGACAACTCTGCTTCTCTGCCACAAAGGTCGTCATGAAGATATATTATAACACAAAATAACTAATCCTGCACGAGTGGAAAAAACACCATTTCAATTTAACCGCCCTAAGCATATGAACGAACGTGATACGCACACTCATACGCTCTTGAGAAAAATAGTGTACCTAAAGTGTAAAAACCCTTAGGGATACGCAAGTGTGCCAACAACATTTAAATACAAGTCTTTGCAAGTATAATAGTTATTCAAGGGCAGGCCAGTCAAGTCTTTGACATTTCGTAATTTACAAAAATATAATTAAATTTAATTAACCACCCTACGTATTTGAACGTATGTGATACGTTCACTTTGACTGTACCATTCTGCGCTATCTCACATCACGTACACGCTTGAGAAAAAGTAATGTACCTAAAATGTACAAACTGTTAGGGATACCAGCGTGTGCCAACAACACTTGAGTACAAGTCTTCATAAATATGATAGTTTTACAAGGGGCAGGCGAAGTGTACGGCCGAGTATTTGACATTTCGTAATTTAAAAAAAATATTTTAATATATAATTAAATTTCATTAATAAAAAACCTGTTTTTTTGCATGTTTCTTGGAAAATAACCTGAAGGTAGGACGGTTAACAAAAAACTGATTTTTTTGTAGATTTCTCGGAAAGTTACCTGAAGTTAAGGCAGTTAAAAAAATAAATCAAAAACAGAATTTTCTTTGATACTCATCATATCATGGTTGGCAGATGCACTATACCTGTTCATCAAGGGTGGTGGCATGACTGGTTGCGTAATTGGGGCGACCACCGGAGCCGCCGTCGTCGCCGGCTGCTCGACGGGCGGAGGGAGGTCGGAGGCAACTGCGTCGCCCTCGCCGTTGGACTGGGGACGGAACGCAGCAGCGGGCTGCTCCGTCGTTGTCGGCGGAACATCCCCGCTGTCCAGTATCGGCCACTTTGTTGGCTCAAAAAGAGTCCGCACCTGAAATGTAACATTAAATTATAACAAACTAACCATTTCTCCGGAGGGGCAGGCTGAGTCTTGACCGCCACACTGCTCTCTCTCGACATACCTCTCTAGCTTCCCCTACATTCATACATCATGCACGCTGGTCGTTTTTTCTGACTTCAAATGTGGCCGCCTTTCAATATTTAGCATATCGTATGAAGCATTCACTTTGTATTGGACATTTTAAAAATATTTATTATTTGTTTTTAAAATAAAAACACTGTACTTTGTTTTTCACCACTATGCGGTTATTTTAATTGCTGACTAGTTTCGCTTGTACCCAAGCTTCCTCAGGGCTTCATAATAACAGAACAACAACACAGATTTACATCTATAGATAGGAAGAGAGGGAAGGGTGGAGAAAAAAGGGACAGGTGTATTCGAAAATGTTTACCTCCAGAAATAGCACATTTCTAAGAAATTGCCCGGAATGCGAGTGAAAGTAATTTAAAATCCGGGCAATTTCTTAGAAATTTGCTATTTCTGGAGGTAAACATTTTCGAATACACCTGTCCCTTTTTTCTTCCCCCTCCCTCTCTTTCTATCTACTATATATACATGTAAATCTGTGTTGTTAATCTGTTATTACGAAGCCCTGAGGAAACTTGGGTACAAGCAAATTTTATTTTATTTTGTTTAAAATACAAATAATAAAGTATTTGATTAATTTGGTTATCCCATGCTCTCCTTGGTCTTCCACGGCTTCTCTTTCCACTCGCACTGCTTGTATACAACATTTAAAACTTCCTTCTCTCGTCCATTTGTTCCGTGTGTCCAAACTATCTCAGGGATAAATATCCACAGAAAGCATCTATCTGTTATATTATAAATTGGTATTTGCTTTTCTTATTGGAAAGACATCGGAAAATTTCTGTAATGTTAATATTTATTTTTTGATTAATTCGGTCAAGCTACTTAAAATACAGGACTAAGTAACCTGGAGCGAGACCAGAGATAGAAACCGGACGTTTTAACATGAAATGAAACATACCTTGAACCCTTGTATGAGCTCGATCTTGTCGGAGGCGCGGATGGCCTCCAGCACGAGCGGCAGTTCGTTGGTGAGGCCTCGCACGCGGTGGAAGGAGGCGATGAGCGTCACGGGGATGGTGCCGTCGGCAGCCATCTTGCGACGGAGGAAGAAATCACGCATCAGGTTCTCCACCGAGAAGTAGTATTCACTGGAAACAATACAAAATTAAAACATTCCATGTGCGTAGATTTTTTATTTATTTTACGCAAATGAGACATAACAAATAAGGATGCTTCATTTAAACAATGAAAAGATTTATACAGAAAGAATAAATTCCCACAAGGACTCCAAATATGATGACATCACAGGTGATGCTTTTTCCAATAGTACAGTAACTAACTAACTAACTAACCATCACGCCATTTCTCCGGAGGTGTAGGCAGAGAGAATGGATCGCAACAATGGCCTGTCCTGGCATACCTCTCGGGCTTCCTCTACATTCATACATCGTACCATGCACGCACGTCGATTATTCCGACTTCGAATGTGGCCGCCTTTTAGTAATTGATTAATTTGGTCATGCCATGTTTTCCTCGGTCGTCCTCGGCTTCTTTTCCCACTCACGCAGCTTGTGTACAACTTTTTAACCATTCTACTCTCATCCATTCGTTCCATATGTCCAAACCATCTCAGGGATCCTTTTTTAATTTTATCCATAATGCAGTCATCTGCCTTACATTTCTTTCTTATTTCATCGTTCTGTATTCTATCATACAACGTTTTCCCTCACGTTCTTCTTAGTGATCTCATTACTACGGCGTTTATCCTGCTTTCATCCTTCTTTTGCCAGCTCCAAGCTTCACTTCCATACATACTTCCATAGTACAGTAAAACATCGATATAATGGACTAATTGCGGGGAGGGGGTGTCCGTCAAAGCCGTCAGTTATATAAAAAAACATTTTTTTGAAAATATGTACACTGTATTTAGATATAAATAAACAATACAAAACACGATAAAAATTCTATTTATTGTCTTCGGACACTCGTCGTTAAGTGACGTTGCTATTTGATATCGACGCGCTTGCTTTCGGTAATCCTGCTTTGAAAAAGGAATCAAGTTTAGTTTGCTGTTTTTTTTTTTATAATCAACTCTCTAAAATTACGAAAATGCGTATAATATAGTTTGTTATCTGACGAATAGTCAATAAATGTTATTAGATCGTCGAGATGTGATCTTACCACTGATAATCATTTTTGTCAGTGTTGTTTCTACTTCTTCGCTATCTTCACTTCCATCCTCGGCGTTATGTCTCAAATTCTAGTGCTAGACGTATGACGTGATTATCATGGCTTCTAAAAATTGTTTACATGCGACTACACTTGAATTTAAGCAAGCATAATTATTAACACGTTTTTATTTTTTTTTAAATGACGATTTTTTTTTTTCATCCGTTATATCCGAAGTTCGTTAAATAGAGGTCTGTTATATCGAGGTTTTCTGTATTAAAATATGTACTTAGTAAATGGTGTTCTTGTGCCGACCCTTATGTATGGAAGTGAAGCATGGAACTGGCAAAAGAAGGATGAAAGTAGAATAAATGCAGTAGAAATGAGATCTCTAAGACGAATGTGTGGCAAATCTGTTTATGATAGAGTGACAAATGCAAGTATAAGAAGTGAATGTGGTGCGAATGAAAGTGTTATGAACAAAATAAGGAAAGGGTCATTAAGATAGTTTGGACACGTGGAAAGAATGAGTGAAGACAGAATGGTAAAGAAGGTATATGTAAACGGCGTGAACGGAGCTAGAAATAAAGGAAGGCCGAGGAAAACGTGGCACGATCAAATCAATCAAATATTGAATGTCGGTCACGTGAGGAGTCGGAAAAATCGACGTGCGTGCATGACAAGATGTATGAATGTAGAGGAAGCGAGAGACGTATGTCAGGACAGAACAGTGTGGCGTTCCATTCTTTCTGCCTACCCCTCCGGGGAGACGGCGTGATGGTAAGTTAGTTAGTTAGTTACTTAGTAAATGATCAATAAATAAATAATAACGTCTGTTAGGAATGTATTGCCACACTCGATATAACTGCTAAGTACTTGTTTATGTCAGTGTGGGTATAAACAATATATTAGATTTAAATAAAGAATGCAATTTGTAATAATATATTTTTAACTCACATCTGTTTCTTGATGTAGTCCTTTAACAGGGGGGCGTCCGGGTTGAGGTAGGCTCCGTAGTAGAATGGCCCGCCCACGAAAGGGGGGGCCACGTATCCGGCCTGCGGCTGGCGCGCCATCTGTGGGGGGGGCGGAGGAGGGGGGTAAATGGGGGGCGGCTCCCAGCGCGGTGGGGGCGGCTACATTCATTAGGCGAGGTGAACATTCCCAATCAGAATTGAGGTTATAGGCTCGTGTTTAAGTGGGTAAAGGTTCATGGTATAAAAGGTATAGATACATGGTTTAATGGGTTTAGGTTCATGGTTAAATGAATTTAGGTTCATGGTTAAATGAGTTTAGGTTCATGGTTAAGAAGGTATATGTTCATGGTCGAATGGGTATAAGTTCATGGTTAAATAGGTTTAGGTTCATGGTTAAATGGGTATAGGTTCATGGTTGAATGTGTACAGGTTCATGGTTAAATGTGTATAGGTTCATGTACAAATGTTTATGTTTGCATGGGTATAGGTTAATATTAAGGTTCATGGTTGAATGGGTATAGGTTCATGTATGAAGGTTTATGTTTGCATGAGTATAGGTTAAAGTTAAGATGAGTGAAAGTTCATGTTTGAATGTGAGGTTCATGTTTATGTAAATAATGGTTTGTTTTAAGGTCAGTAAAAAGTTCGTGTTTTGAAATGAATGAAGGTTCAAATTAAGGTTGTGTAGAAGGTTCATGTTTATGTAATATATGAAAGAAATTGGATTTGAGGAATGGGGAGATGGATATTTTATTATTGGACGGAAGGAAGATTCGATCGCCCGGTGGAATGAGAATGTTAGCAATGGGAAATTAATGACGATTATAAAAATATATATACATTATATGTTAATAAGCGTAAATTATAAGGTTAAGTAATGTTACGATTAATAAACAAAAGAAAGCAATTAACAGAAAAATGATAAGCACATAAGAAAAAATGCAAAGCATCATCGGAAAATAATCGATCCCAGATATTGAAACATTTGATCGTCCGATCGAAAACGTTTTGTGGAAATTGAGAAAAAGAAAAAAAAACGTGATAGCGGATATCCAAGGTCGCAGAACGTTTGTTCAAACGTTTATTACGGCCGTAAAGCGATAAAAAATAATTTATAGTTTGTAATGTTATAACACATGAAGTGCGTTTGGGATCCGATTCATAATTCAACCGCCGTGGGATCGTGCGGGGACGGAGAAATAAACGCAAGCAAAACGTGCAATGGATGACGCGAATCGTGTTCATAACACAAAATATATGAATAGAAATATATACGTAATACAATAATAAAGAATAAAAACAAATTTAAAAATGTAAATAATCACAACAAAAAAAATGTTATAATACAAAAAAAAAAAACACAAAAATAAAATTTTAATATTTCGTTTTTTTTTTTTAAGGAGAAAGGTGTAAATTTTTTTTTAATATATTTAAAGGATTTTATTTAAATAGGAAAGGAAGGAAACAGGAGAATGAAAAAAGACGAGATTAGTAAAGTTAAATTTACATTATAAATATTTTTCAATTTAAAATTTAATAAATAAATTTGTCTTTATTCTTAAAGCTATGGACATGTGACATTTAAGCCTTCCCAAATACCAAGATTTTTTCTTTTGATATATAAATATTCTACCACCAATGAAGAAAAAAGCTGGAGCCATATGACTAATTATAACCGCATGGCCTAACCATCCGCGTGCCGTTTGTGCAATATTAAATTAACCACTAAAAAAATCAACTTATTGAACGCTAAGGCATTAACACTGGAATTCCACAATTACGAATTTTTTTTATGAATTAAAACACTGTTTTTTCCACATTTGAATTTATTTTTCTCGACATGTTTATAAGGCTTTACACCTTTATCATCGGGAGAATGATATAAACTGTTTATATCGTTCTCTCGGTGATGAAGGTGTAATAAAGCCTTCGAAAAATGTCGAGAAAAATAAACTCAAAAGTGGAAAAAACAGTATTTTAATTCATAATTTTTATTATTAAAAAAACAAATACATTCCATAGTTGTTGTGTTAATCTTGTGATATTAATATACAGTCGAACTCGGTTATTACGATCGTGGAAATAGCGAGATCTCAGATATAACGAGGAAACAGATACTTAATGTATGTCATGTGATGGGTATGTTTGCAAGCATTTAAAAATACCTATTCTTTGATACAATGAGTAATGCTTATAATGTGCAAATTTTGTCGGTCCCGTCTTCCTCGTAATAACCACGTTAGACTAAGAGTTAAGTTTATTTAAAATTAATATTTTATTTTACTTTTAATCAATTCATTATTCGAATAGCTTTTTGAAAAGATTGCACTATACAAATAAAAATACAATGTTCTCAAAAAGTTATTCAAATGTGAATCCACAACATAATGTGATGGCAAATATAGAATTCATTATTTTTTTTAATTTTAGATGATTTTATAATATCATAACAGATAAGTAAATTCTATACAGATTAAAAAATTAAAATATTGTTTCATTAAATAAAGAAATTATCATTAACTTATCTAGATTAGAATTTAAATTTATTTTTGAGATGGAAATTATGCATACGAGGTCTGTTCAAAAAGTATTGCGAATTTTCAAAAATTATTTATTTATTCATGAATTTTGTCCCCTTCAAAGTAATCCCCACCAGATATTATACACTTGTGCCAACGTTTTCTCCAATCCTCGAAGCACTTCAAAAAATTTTTTTTTGTGATCTTGTTCAGCTCCTCCTTCGATGCCGTCTTTATCTCCTCAATCGTAGCTTAGCGTCATCCTTTCATGGGCCTCCTCAGTTTCGGCAACAATAAAAAGTCACAGGGGGCCAGATCTGGGGTATACGGTGGCTGCGGCATTATTAGTTTGTTGTTTTGGCCAAAAATTTGCGCACAAGCAACAATGCGAAATTGAGCAATTTTGGTACGAATTTCGCGGCGACCCGTCTCATGCCCAAATCATTAATAAAAATCGAATGGCACGAGCCAAATGATATGTTTAAGTCCTCAGCAACTTCTCTAGCGGTGATTCGACGATTGGCCAATACTATGTTGTTCACTTAATCAATGTTTTCGTCTGTTGTTGTTGTGCTCGGGCGTCCGGCACGCTCTTCGTCGTTCACGTCTTCTCGGCTCTCTGAGAACATTGTGTACCACCGATAAACGTTGCTTCAGTCCGAGGTAGCTTCACCATATGCCACAGTCAACATTCGGAATGCGTCCGGGCACTTAATTTTATTTTTCACTCAATATTTGATATGGATTCTTTGATCCATTTTTTTGGAATGGGCAAAAATCGAAGACGAGCCAAAACACGCGCAAGCAAAGCAGCTCTCAAAAATTAACTGAACATTCAAAATGGCTGAACTTGTCGGCATAAGTGAGAGACATGAGTACCAACATAACACCACAAAAAAATCGAAAATCGAATATACGTAACCCGCGGAAATTCAAAATTCGCGATACTTTTTGAACAAACCTCATACATATAACAAAAGTGCACTTGGATAGTGGCAATCGTATATTAATTATGAACTGGCAGATATAAATAGTCAAAGGCCCATGGTTAGCGATACACTAAGAGTATGGTCAACTAAAAACTCGTCGACCGCACTTGGGAAGAGGGAGAGAGATAAACAACAGCCGCCCCTTTCGCACAGTCGACATCAAAATCGTCGACAGATCTTGAGTATGTCCCCATCTGTCATTTCGGAAATCATTGCAGAGTCCATCTTCAAGGTAAATGATAGAAACAATGATCTCGGAAACTTCGAACAGAGGGACACGACGAGACAGACAGACCCAAGATAAATCATCAAAAATAATACATATTTATTTATTATTTCATGAACAAATTATGTAAAACTCCATATAAAATATTTCATGTTGAAGAAAACATTTGTTTTCTATAAGTTTTATTATATTTTATAGAAGTAATGTCTCACTTTGCTAGGGCATACATTTAATAATGCCATAGCAAGGTGTAACGTGTCAATTTTATAAAATGCATTAAAACTTCTAGAAAAACAAACATATTCGTCAATATTGAAAATATTCCATATTTAGTACATTAAAGTGACAAATTGAGTTGAATTTTTAAATAACGGTTTACAAATACACTGTAGTTTAATAAAAATTTAATTATTCCTGATAAAATGGGAAAAATTATTTATAGTAATGATAAAATGTACAATTATTACTTATCAATGTTGTAAATTGAAATTTCATGGTAGCAGTTCATTGTAAATGATGAAAATAAAATAAATAATTTGTTTATAAGTATACAATTAAATTCCACATGGTTTAATGAGTTCAACCGGTTTCGGGAGCTCGCTGCCATCTTCTAGGAAGATGACTTGATCTAACCTAACCTAACCAGAAGATTAGATAAGGTTAGATCTAGTTGAAGCCATAAAACCAAGTGGAATTAAACAAAATATATAGTATAAAGCATTTTTATTTTTATATTCATAAAATAATTACTAGTGTTGAAATTTTCAAATGTGTACAAAGGTGCTTACCGGATTGGTGATGAAGTCATGCCTCATGGCGTGAGGGCGGGCGACGGGCGAGGCCAGCGAAGAGGCGGAGCGTGGCGCCTGATGCAGCCCGCCGCGCCCACCCCGGAAGGAATACCGACCACCGCGACCTGGGACAAAAATCACATAAGTATTACAATTGCTTAACTCTACCTTCTTGACACTACATGCCGGTGTGGGATTTGTCCTCCTCTGCAACACTCCTCCTCTGGTTCCTTGCGGAACCCTTATAATAATAATTAGGCTAATTTGTATAGCGCCGTTTTCGTGAATAGCTCTCACCTCAAGGGTGCTTTGACAATGTTTTTAGTCATGAGAGCTGCAAATGACACCAGCAATCAGATAACCGTTGCTTACATTTTATGGGATATTTTGAAACGGTGGGTTTTTAGGTGAGATTTAAAGTCTGTTGGATTGTCAATGCATCTGAGGCGTGCAGGAAGCATATTCCAGGCGGACGGACCTGCCACTGCGAAGGCCCGATCTCCGAAATTTGTCCGGGGGTTGCGCTTTGGCTCAACTAATCTGCCTATTGCCGAGGAGTTTGCTGATCGAAGCGTAGATTGCCGCAAGTTAGGGCTATCAGCAACATAAGTGCCATTCCGTGAAGCGCTTTAAAAACCGTCCAGCATAGTTTATACTGGATTCTTTCAGGACACTTGAGCCAATCTTTTAGATGTTGTGATTTATGCGAGTTTTTTGGAACACCTTTTATAAGTCGTGCTGCCGCGTTGAAAACGGATTGAAGTTTGTTCGTTTGTTTCTTGGGTATATTGGCATATATGCCGTTGCAATAGTCGAGTCAAGATACAACAAAGGAATTAACAAGTGTTTTTAATGCATCAGTGGGAATATTTCTTTTGATTGCTTTGAGCTGCCTTAGGTGAAAGAAGCCATCTCTCTCCGTTCTCCAGGTTTATAGGGGAGGCGATTGTGTTTTGGTATTCATGCATGGTGATTAACCCTGCGATGAATCCACCTTCTTTATACAGTAAAAGTTTGTTAATTAGAACAACGAAATTTCATAATTTGCTCAGTCCAAAAATTTACTTTTCATAGTAAATTCTACCGATAAATCGAAATATCGCATACTTCTTAATTCATGTTTTTCAACAAAATGTACTTATGATTTCTAATAATTCAAATGAGATCAATATAAAGCGAGAAAGAATATCACATGAGAAAGAATGAGGTGTTAATTCGAGCACTTACATACATTAGTGCAAGTGAGATACCTATATATTAGGTGTTTCTCTTGAAAATATAATGTGGTAAAGAAGTGCAAAAAGATAAAATGAGAACACTATGTAACAAGGATATCTCAGCATCTTTCGTGTAGCCATCATTTCTTTTCTATAAATTAGGAACATTTCTTTCACAATGTTTTTGGAAAAATTCTGATAGGAAATATACTGCGCATTTCTCGTTGTACATGTTGTTTATATTTTGAAAATTAATTATTTGTCGACTTCCCCAAGAATATTATTATTATTATTTTGTTGAATCGCTTTTTACATCATGACAGCATGAGCCAAATCGATGTAAAAGCTATTTATAGCTAACATAGTGATTCTCGTGACATGTGATAGGTAGCTAATCTATCGCAATTTTATTTTATTGTCATGTGAATTCTACACCAGACCAAAGACAGTGTGACAATCACATTACTCTCGCCAGGAATCGAACCCAGAACCTTCGGGGTGGCAGTCAATGCACTTACAACTCAGCCACGAAGGTCGTCGATTGCCTTCAACAAGTGTTTGATAAATCTCAATATAGGCCGCTTCTATAATACAATGAAACTAATATTTTACAGATAATCAAATGATTATACTGAAATCTCTTGATGGAAGTTCATTTTAAATAATATTTAAATAAAACAATGTTTTTTAACTACTTCCACTTACATTTTTTAAAGGACAGGGAAAAAACTTAAAAGGAGAGTTAGGGTGCCTGTCCACCGGAGCGGTGAGCGAGGTAAAAATCCACCAATAGAATTGCATAAAATCTCCGGGTGGAGTTTTTATGCAATTTTATTGGTGGATTTTTACCTCGTACACCGCTCCGGTGGACAGGCACCCTTAGAAAAGCATTTAACTATTGGTAGCGCCGTCAAGAACTTTAATTAAATAATCTAATTTTGCTTTGAAACGAATTATAAACAGTTCATATAAATTTGTAAAATACACTTCTGACGCTGCCAAAATGTCCATATGAATACTTTTTTTATAGATTCATCTATAAAAATTGCTTAGCTTTATGCCATTTTCACTGAAATTAGTCGATTTAATACCATCTATAATAATTAATATTAATCTATTTAATTAAATTGATGGTGTCATGAACAAAATAATGAAAGGATCATTAAGATGGTTTGGACATATGGAAAGAATGAATGAAGAAAGAATGGTAAAAAAATTATATGTTAATGATGTAAATGGAACCAGAAATAGAGGAAGACCGAGGAAAACGTGGCACGATCAAATAAATCAAATATTGAATGTCGGCCATGTGAGGAGTCAGAGAAATCGACGCGCGTGCATGACACGATGTATGAATGTTGAGGAAGCGAGAGAAATATGTCAGGAAAGAAAAGTGTGGCAGTCCATTCTTTCTGCCTACCCCTTCGGGGAGACGGCATGATGGTTAGTTAGTTAGTTAGTTTATAATAATTAAATGTAAGTTCATATAAAGATACAGCCTTAATGAGTCTGTGGCTTTACAAAATCTCTGTGTTTTTAAAGAGCATTATAACTAGGCTCATTAAAAATACTAGAAACGTATCTGCTTAATCATTTGGGAAAAATATGAATATATGTCTGTACTAACCAGTTCGGGGGTAGCGTCCACCCCGTCCGCTTCCGCCACCCGCACGCCAGTCATCCCCATTCAGGGATTGGGAATCTGTGGGGATGAATATAATCAATATCATCATCATACAATAAAATTATACATACATATATAATTTTAAATTCACAATGGAGTTCTTATGTATGGAAGCGAAGCATGGAACATCTTAGTGAACTTCTGGTGATAGAAGATGGCAGTGAGCTGCCGAAACCAGTCAAAGACACAGACATTCTTCTTCTTCTTCAAGTGCCCTGTCGGGTCCCCCTCAACGTTGGCGATCACCTCGGCGAACCTGTCCCTGTCCTGCGCTGCTCGGAACAGCTCCTCCACACTTCGGACGCCGGTCCACTCCCTCATGTTTCGCAGCGAGGACATTTGTCTCCTACCGGGCCCTCGGCGTCCCTCCAATATCAGTTGGAGAAGGTGGTACTTTTCCCCACGCAGTATATGACACAGATGTGAAATTTTCCAAACCTTGATAGTTGATATCAAGTTATAACCATAGAGTTATCAATGAAAGCGAAAACGGTCGTTCACAATGGAGTTCTGGTCCCAACCCTAATGTATGGAAGCGAAGCATGGAACTGGCAGAAGAAGGATGAGAGTAGAATAAATGCGGTAGAGATGAGGTCCCTAAGACGTATGTGTGGTAGAACGATATACGACAGAATCTCAAATGCTGATATAAAAAAGGAATGTAGAGCGGAGAAGGTATTATGAACAAAATTATGAAAGGATCGCTGCGTTGGTTCGGACATATGGAATGCATGGATAGACAAAGAATGGTTAAGAAAGTATACGTTAATGATGTAAATGGGGTACGAAGCCGAGGCAGACCGAGGAAAACATGGCATGACCAAATTAATCAAATTTTAAAGGTTGGTCATGTTAGAAGTCGGAGGAATCGACGTGTGTGTATGACTCGTTGTATGAATGTGGAGGTAGCTAGAGAGGTTTGCCAGGATAGAGTAGTGTGGCGGTCCATTCTCTCTGCCTACCCCTGCAGAGAAACGCTGTGATGGTTTGTTTGTTTGTTTGTTGATAGTTGATAACAGTTCCCTGTCAACTCTAGCTCTTCTCAGGACTTCGGTATTGGTAACCATGTCTGTCCAGGGAATTCTGAGCATTCGGCGATGGAGCCACATTTCAAATGCTTCCAGTCTGTTCATAGAGTTGACTTTCAAGGTCCACGTTTCACACCCGTACAATAAAACAGACCACACATAGCATTTGATCATTCTCTGGCGGAGTTTCAAGTTTACGTTATCATTGCAGAAGAGTGATTTCATTTTATTAAACGTAGCTCTTGCTGCCTCAATTCTGCATTTTATCTCTACATCTGGGTCAAGAGATTGCGTTAGTATGCTGCCGAAGTATTTAAAATTTTCCACCCTTTCAACGTTAGTTAGTACCGGTACTGTCATACCACCGGACAGGTTAACTGGCTCAGCGGCTGCCTAAAGGAAGGGTACCCACCGGAGTGGTGTGGCGGGGGCGACCTGTCGGCCCCAGCCCGCTTGGGCTTGGTGTCGATCTCCAGCGGCAGCCAGCGGTGGCGCGAGGGCTTGGTGGTGCGCGGCTCCTCCTCGTTCCCGCGCTCCACGCCTGCGGCTGCCACCCCGCCGTTGCCTCTCTCACCGCGCTCGCGGGGCCGCTTCTCCTGCGAGCGCTGCCGTGGTGCCGCCACGCTGTTCTCCTGGAAATACAATAAACAAAAATTTATATATATATTTTTTTTAATATTTTTTAATCAATCGCCCTAAGCATATGAACGTATGTGATATGCACGCTTTGCCTGTACCATTCTGCATTATCCCGTATCACGTACGCGCTTGAAAAAAAGTAATGTAGCCAAAATGTACAAAACGTTAGGGATACATACGTGTGCCAACAACACTTGAGTACAAGTCTTCACAAGTATGATGGTTTTAAAAGGGGCAGGCAAAGAGTGCTGTCCAGTTTTTGACGTTTCGTAATTTTTAAAAATTAAATAGTCCATTGTTTTGACCGAAACACTATGATACTTCTATTAGTACTAATTATTACTGTTAAAATTTATTAATTTTATAAGAGAGAATGTCACGACAGATGTTTCGCCATTGTAACACCTGATGATGCCAATATCGGTTGCCAAAACAGCTGTCACGACACTCTCAGTGAATAAAAATAAATTGTGATATTATAACAGTGTTATAAATTTTAACAGTAATGAAACCTAATTAATAAAAATCTTTTTTTTTTTTCGGATATTTCTCGGAAAGTTTCCTGAATGTTAAGACGAAGACCGTCTATTAATATTATCCAGGTGTCAGTGAAGATGGAGACGGCAACAATCTCCAAAATGGCAGTCGAGAAGAACAAGTCACACGGATATAATAAAAATCCTTCAAAACACATTGCTACAAACGGTGAAAATCTAGGCAATTATTTAATGCGATATGCTCTAATGTTTAGCATACAAATGTAAGGCATACCTTGTTGTTGGTAAGGGGGGCCTGGGTTTGTGCGGGGGGCACCTCTGCTGGCTGCGCCGGGGCCACAACGCCCTCCCCCGCTGCCCCTGCGCCGCCCAGCTGCGGCCAGTCGCAGATGTCCGTGAAGTCAGATGCCTGGAGGAAAGACCACACATACTGTTAAATTAATAACAAAATATAATACCTAATAATAACCAGCATGCTGAATTCCACATCCAACTGAACGCCTTGCAGAAGGCTATGCGGTTATCGACAAACATCGTATAATTCTTTACAAAAATCTGTTGATACATATGATTTAGGAGCATGACGCAAACACGCATCCTCGGCATGGCTTCAAACTATTGTTTGACATGGATATGCATCATCAGCACTCAACGTGTTAACCGGTTAGGTTCCATTTTAGCAGCTTTAATGGCTTATGACATATTCAGTTTATCAGTTTATTTATTCACTCAAAAGATATTACAAACATAATTACAGTTCAAGGCAACTATTTGAGAAAGAGTAAAGAATCAGGAACGCATGAGAGATGGTTCAACTTTAGGAAGACAAGATACTCTCTAAAGTTAAAAGTATTTTTCTTCTGAACGTACTTTCACTAATATGAAAGACGTCAATCTCCAAGGTAATCTTGTTCAGCAGACTGATTGCTCTTCCCACCGGTATTATTAGAGGCAGGTTGGTTCTTGCGGCAGGAAGAAAGAACAATCTATGATCATTCATTTCCGGTCAATCATTTCCTAGTGCGCCCTTGGAGTAATTGATTTTACAAAACGGCGCACTTAAAATACAAATCATCATAATAATAATAATAATAATATGATGGCGCTGTCGGAGATATCTATTCTAAAGAAATGGGTTATGAGAAACCCGTCTCTTCGAAGCTGCAGAGAATTAGACCCCAACATTCCCAAAAGAAACGCTGTGGGATAGAACCATGGATAGCTACCATACTCCTTCATGTAGAGATACCTCAGAATTTTTTTCTGAACCCTCTCCAGCATAAGGGAATATCTTGCCTCGTGCCGACTCCATACCACAGAACCATTTTCGATATTAAAATGATGACAAGGAATCGGTACTAGCTACACGGCATCTGTATAGTTGATAATAAATATTTCATATAAAATTAATTCAAAAATATATTATGCACGGAAGTGAAGCATGGAACTGGAAAAAAAAGGATGGAAGTAGAATAAATGCAGTAGAAATTAGATCTCTTAGACAAATGTGTGGAAAATCTGTGTATAATGATGTTATGAACGAATGAATGTGTTGTGAACAAAATAATGAAAGAAACATTTAGATGGTTTAGAGACATGGAAAGAATGGTAAAAAAAAGTATATGTTTACGATGTAAATGGAACTAGAAATAGAGGAAGACTGAGGAAAACTTGGCACGATAATTTTTTTTTTTTTTGTTGAATCGCTCTTTACATCATGACAGCATGAGCCAAATCGATGTAAAGGGTATTATAGCTTCTAGTGACATGTGATAGGTAGCTAATCTATCCCCATTTTATTGTCACGTGAATTCTACACCAGACCAAAGACAGTGTGACAATCACACTGCCCTCGCCGGGAATCGAACCCGGAACCTTCGGGGTGGCAGTCAAAGCACTTATCACTTGGCCACGAAGGTCAATAAATCAAATATTCGGCCATGGGAGGAGTTGGAGAAATTGACGTGCGAGCATTACACGATGTATGAATGTTGAGGAAATTAGAGAAGTATGTCAGGAAATAAAAGTGTGGCAGTCCATTCTTTCTGCCTACCCCTTGGGGAAGACGGCGTGATAGTTAGGTTAGTTTTTTTTTTAAATTATAAATTAAAAACAATATCATAATTAAGTTGCTCTGGATCAAATGAAACAGACAGATAAATAAAACTCAGTGTGCATTCCACTATATTATTTCTTCAGTATGTCAGCAGACTTTGTGACATGGTTTATTGATCTATTGGTGTGATTTAAAAATAAAATATTCCCAATGTACTGATAAGGTGTTATAAACTTAAATATAACTTGTAATTTGAGTAGATAAAAATGTACATAATTTGATTATTATATCACTTATCTCACTTTAAATATATAAAAAAAAAATGGTAATCACATTACATAAGTTTATCAAATTCAATCACATCCATTCTTTTCTCAATCCCTTATCTTCAACACAATTTCTATCATGATTAAAATGTGGGTACTAGTCATAGAACAGAACGCTTGGCTCCTGTCTAGCGGATATGGGTTTTTCTCTAACTAACCATCACGCCGTCTCGCCGAAGGGGTAGGCATAAAGAATGGACTGCCACACGTTTCTTTCCTGACATATTTCTCTCGCTTCCTTAACATTCATAGATCGTGTCATGCGCGGGCGTCGATTTCTCTGACTCCTCACGTGGCCGACATTCAAAAGTTGATTTATTTAATCGTGCCACGTTTTCCTCGATCTTCCTCCATTTCTAGTTCCATTTACATCGTTAACATATACTTTTTTTATCATTCTTTCTTCATTTATTCTTTCCATATGTCCAAACCATCTTAATGATCCTTTAATTATTTTGTTCATAACACCATCATTCGCACCGCATTCACTTCTTATATTTTCATTCGACACTCTATCATACAGAGTATCACACATTCATCTAAGAAATCTCATTTCTACTGCAATTCCTATCGAGTCCAATTCCAATTGGACTTGAGTCTGTAAAACTCCCAAACTGTCCCCAGGTGGGGCGTGGATTAGTATAATCTTTTTTTTATATTTTATGTAATCCAGTATTTTTCTTATTAATTCTCATGTGCTCCCTTTGACCCCCTTTACCCTCACCCAATGACCCCCTTTACCTTGCTTCAACATAGCCCCCTGCATTTTCCCGCTCTCTCTTCCCCTCCAGACTGTTCTGCCTTCCTCGTGTTACTACCAAAAAAGCGCTTTGGCTTCACTATGATACCTAGGTTAAGTTCACTAAATTTAACTATAAGAATATACTGTAAGTTTACACGTGTAAGTGAAGGACATAGAAGGGGTAGAAAAGATTAGAAGTGCGGCCTGGCATCCCCTTGCGATTGATATACAATATTAAATTTAAGTCCCGGATGGACAGGGAACAGGCCTAGAAGGGCAAGGCTGATGAAAGAGCGCTGCTGCACCCTTTAACCGCCCTACCTTCGGGTTATTTTCCGAGAAACATGCAAAAAAAATGAGGTTTTTTATAAACGAAATTTAATTATATATTAATTCTATTTTTTTAAATTACGAAACTTGTAAAACTATCATATTTATGAAGACTCGTACTCAAGTGTTGTTGGCACACGCGCGTATCCCTAAAACTTTGTGCATTTTAGGTACATTACTTTTTCTCAAGCGCGTACGTGATACGGGATATCGCAGAATGGTACAGTCAAAGTGAACGTATCACGTACGTTCAAATAGGTAGAGTGGTTAACAGCCTTGGGTATGTGGTGGGAACCACTTCTATGGACTTGAGTCTCTCAAGCTTCTTGACCCATTTAGCCTTTTAATCATCGGGGCTGCTGCCGCTGTCTCCGTAACACAGAGAGGCTTATGCCAGGGTGATAGCCGACGTCGGGGGGACCTGACATGGCACTCGAAGAAGATAAGAACGAACGCCAAACATTCCGTATCCTATCATCAACAGATGTTCACATCCGTTACACAATATTTCATTACATAGAAAAAAGTATAATATATATTTACCATAGCGAATATGCCGATTTCCATTCAAGTGCGAGCTAGTCAGGCGACATGCTCGGTTAACATTTGAGGTTATGTAAACAAGTGTCGCTAATCAACAATAAGAACGCATCACCAGTTTTGTTATTCAAGTCATCGTCACAACACTTGATAATGAGGGGAAGAAACCGTCAATATTACACCACCGGTATTAACTATACACATCACAACGTGGTTCAATGTTTTGCCGCTTGTACAGATCGAATGTTGATTTCGCTGTCTTCACACTTTAAAAATTTTAAAACACAGTTTAATAAGTTAGCTGGAGATTAAAAAAAAATTATATAACACTTGTAATATAAAAAAATATATGGCAATTTAATTCCGAAACAATTTACAAGAGAAAAAAGTGAAAATTTCATAATAAAAAAATTGTTATAACAATGTTATTTACTGACGAAGAAAGTAAAGTGAAAAAATATGTTTTTGTTTTTATTTTTATAAAACACTAACCTGAAATTTAACATGGTTAATGCGTATGCAAATAAACAAAATATTGCAGTAATAAAAAAAAACTAACTCCCCAAAGGGGTAGTAGGAAAGAATGGACTGCCACACTTTTCTCTCCTGACATATTTCTCTCGTTTCCTCAACATTCATACATTGTGTCATGCACGCGCGTCGATTTCTCTGACTCCTCACGTGGTCGACATTCAATATTTGATTTATTTGATCGTGCCACATTTTCCTCAGTTTATTTCTAGTTCCATTTACATTGTTAACATACACTCTTTCATTATTTTGTTCATAATACCATCATTCTTATTCTTATATTTTCATTAGACACTATCATACCACAGAGTATCTACAAATTCGTCAAAGAGATCATTTCTACTGCATTCTACTGCTTCTTTTGCCAGTTCCATGCTTTGCAGTAATAAACTAAACCTAATTAAGATAATCCATTGTTTTCACATTTACATTATGATACTTCAACATTATTAACTGTTTAATTTAAAACAGTGCTATAATATAACAATTTAATTATTTAATTTTTATAAAATTCTCATAATATAATTATAAATTTCTGTAAAATTAAAATGGTAACTAACTAACTATTACGCCGTTTCACCAGAAGGGTAGGCAGAGAGGTTGAATCGCCACATTGTTCTATCCTGACATAACTCTTGCACCTCTTCTACATTCACACATCGTGATATGCACATTCGTCAATTGTTCCTACTTCGAACATGGCCGCCTTTCAGTTGATTGATTCATTTCGTCATGCCATGTCTTCCTTGGCCTTCCTCGACTTCTTTTTCCATTCACACCATATTTTCAACCATATGTCCAAACCATTTTAGTGACCATTTCTTAATCTTATTTATCACGCATTCATCCACCTTACATTCCTTTCCTACTTTATCATTAGATATTCTATCGTACATTGTTTTTCCACACATTCCTCTTAGTGACCTCATTTCTATAGCATTTATCCTACTTTCACCCTTCTTCTGCCAACTCCAAGCTTCACTTCCATACATAAGGGTCGGCACTACAACTCCATTGTGCACTGCCACTTTGCACTGCCATATTTCTATTTTTGTGGTAATGACTTTGAGTGCACCATTTATTTTGTTTCCAGCTCCATCCCTTCTTTCGATATCTTTCTCCATTTTTCCATCTCTTCCATCCATTTAAAATGGTAGAGATTATTATAAAGTCTGAAGATGCCAAAATGAGTTGGCGAAACTACCGTTGTGACCATTTCATAGAATTTAAATAAATAAATTGTGATATTTGAACAGTGTTCAAAATTATATATTTGCTAACTAACCATCATGCGGTCTCCCGGAAGGGGTAGGCAGAAAGAATGGACTGCCACACTTTTCTTTCCTGACATTATTTCTCTTGCTTCCTCAACATTCATACATTGTGTCATGCACGCGCGTAGATATCTGGCTCCTTACGTAGCCGACATTCAATATTTGATTTATTTGTTTATTTAAATTTATATATTTAATAAACCTAATTTGTAGTATTCAAGCTAATTGTTAAAATTCGTAATATTCTAATTTATTTTTATAATCGTGTTTCTAAGATAATACTCTTTCATCATCGGGAATTAAGTCTTTTTATGTATTATTATTATTTAAGTTAAATGATTAAGTTAAAATAGTGCAAATAATTCATGACGAAAAACCCGTCAATATTACAATTGCATCTGATGAAATACTAACTAGCAATTAATGATACGAAAAACATTATTAAATTCAGAAATAAAATGCCATCAAAATAACACTTCAATTGGTCAAAGTCGTGAAAATTACATTCACAACACTACAAAATGAGTATGAAAACTGCCAACACTGCATAAAACGGAAAACCCACAATATGTTGAGCGCATCTATCGCTCAAAACTCACGGCGCGCGCGACGAAACTCCCGAGACGCGGAACGAAACTCACGGGACGCGGGGGCGAAACTCACGGCGCGCTCACGGCCCGGTGACGACGGCACAACACGGCACAATAACAATAATGTGTGTGTTATCTGTCATTTTGGGGTTATGTTCTGCGCGCGGCGCGGGCTAGATGCTCGGCCGGATAGCCCGCTAGGCAACAGTTGGCCGCGGCGCGAGCGGGCGACTATTGTCGCAAAAAGAATAATAATAAATACACCTGATATGAAATTCACTGTGTATTATTTGCGAGTTATTTTTTTGATTAGAATACACGAACACACCCGTACGTGTGAATGCATGAACTACAGGGGCTACACAAAAACAATGACCTAAAAACTAGTTATTGTTTCCTGAACACTTAAGTAAAACTCTAAATAATGCTATCTTTTAAAGCGCCGTTTTTGTGATGTAATCACCTCAAGGGCGCATTAAGACGTGTTATCTAAATGTGAACGCTGCATCTGATTGATATTCGCGATCGATTAGAAAGTATAATACTCGTAGAACAAAATATGCAAGTTTTAAATTGGGTATGAAATATGAAAAATATGGGTTTTCAGCTTAGATCTGAAGTCTCTTTCCACTCACACATAACATTTTAACCATTCTTCTCTTATCCATTCGATCCATAGGTCCAAACCGTCTAAGGGATCCTTTTTTAATTTTACTTATGATGAATGTGCGAGAAAACGATATATGGTATCATATACGAGTATAGTTTTATCCGCAAATTCTTCTCAGTGATCTCATTTCTACGGCATTTATCCTACTTTCATCCTTTTTTGGCAGCTCCAAGGTCCACTTACATAATATAAATAAGCAAAAACCCGAATGTCATCAAGAATGAGTTCGAGAATATTTTGAATAAAAGAAAGCGAGATAATGTTTATTTGAATTTTGTTCTGATTATTGTTGTATGACAGAAGTGTAGAAAACAAAAGAAGAACAATTTGGTATTGTTAATTGTGAAAATTTAACGTGTGTGAAAAACATTATTTATATTAAAAGTTACAAATTATCGCTGATTAAAATTGTATAGTGAACCAAGTTTTTAAAGGGTAGAAAATCTGTACTCCGAATATTCTACGGATGCATGTCATGTTTCGCCTTCCTAAGGCATTATCAACTGTAGCTATATTTAATTAATAATTAATTTAAAAGAAATGCATTCGAGGAAGACATTTGATAATGCCTGAGAAGAGCGAAACGTGTCATTCCATATAAAACTTAATAAAACTGCTAGAAGACGGACGTTTTCGTTTTTATTAATTATTTAATATGGAGTTTTATATCACTGTCCGAGAAACAATAAATAGTACTATAGTTATACCATATTTGATAATGCCTTAAAAATGCGATAAATGTCATCCCCATAAATTAGATCTAGAAAACAGACGTTTTCAATCTAGAAAACAGACGTTTCCTAAAAGTTTTATTATAAAGAAAAAATAAACTCAAAAGTAGAAAAAACAGTGATTAAATGCATAGAAAAATTGCCCGTATAAGTGCAAATGAAAGGGTTCTTAACAAAACCATCACGCCGTTTCCCCGCAGGAATAGGCAGAGAGAATGGACCGCCACACTACTCTACCCTGACACACCTCTCTAGATTCCTCCACATTCATACAACGAGTCATACACGCATGTCGATTCTTCCGACTTCTAACATGACCAACAAAATAATGAAAGGATTATTAAGATGGTTTGGACACAAAGAAAGAATGGTATAAATAATCAAATCAAATCAGTTTATTAACTCAAAAGACATTACAAACAGCAAAATGTTTAAGGCATCTTTTGAGTACAGGTAAAATATTATAAAAATACAACATAATACCAGGAACGCATTAGAGATGGTTCGACATTAGGAAGACAAAATACTTTCTAAAGTCAAGAGTATTTGTCCCCTGAACGTACCTTCACTAATATGAAAAACGTCGATCTCCGAGGAGACCGCGTACAGCAGACTAATTGCTCTTCCCACCGATGTCACCAGAGGCAGGTGTCATCTATGAGAGTAAGCTGACTTTTCGTGCACATATCGAGAGGATTTGTGACATTGCACTGAGGACGTTGGGTTTCATCATTCGGACCGGAAGGGTTTTCAGAAATCCCAATGTGCTCAGAATCCTATACAACGCGTTGGTTCGGAGCAGACTCGAAAGTGGTTCTGTGATAGTCCTCACAAGGCGAGATATTCCGTTATGCTGGAGAGAGTTCAGAAAAAAATTCTGAGGTATCTCTACATGAGGGAGTAATAATTCATATGCATATAATAATGCATATGTATACGACATAAACGAAACTAGAAATAGAGGATGACCGATGAAAATATGGCAAGATCAATTCAATCAAATATTAAATGTCGGCCACGTGAAGAGTCGGAGAAATCGATCGAAAGAACAGTGTGGCAGTCCATTATTTCTGCCTACCCATTAGCGTGATGATTAGTTAGCTGAAAATGTATTTGTGTAATGTGGGTTAAGTGTCAGCGCAGTCGGGAACGCCCTGTACCCGCGGCACACACGCGCGCAGCTCCGCCAGTATCCGTACGGCCAAGGTCGTAATTTACAATTGTGTTTGTGTAATCAAATGAAACAACTTAGTATGATAAAAAATACACAATATCCAATATATTACATACGTGGCTCTGGAGCAAAGTGGAACAAGTACAATTAGTACCAAAAACAGCAATTATAAGATTGCAACAAATTTACAGAGCAATTTTAATGGCTACCCTTTAACCACTTCAATACCGTAAGGTCACTGGTGGCCGCTAAGTAGGCGCACCACCAATACCGTAACCGACTTTGCATTAAAAATGATTCCAGTAGGAATTTAAAAAAAAAATTGTGTGGTTAGCGACATCTATACACTATCTCTGCAAGGAAAATGAACCTTCTGACGTTGGTCGATTTTATTGAAAAAGGGATTTTTGTAGAAGTCGAGCACTAGGGTTACCACTTATTGCGCGATTGATATAAAGGATCAAAAGGATATCACTTGAAAGAATTAAATTTCAAGTGATAATAGACAAGAACTGATGCAACATACTTTGATTTTTTAATGTTTGCTTTCAATAAATATTTTTTTTAAACTAACTAACTAACTAACCATCACGCCGTCTCCCCGAAAGGGTAGGCAGAAAGAATGGACTGTCACACTTTTGCTGATGCGGCACTCCATCCTTCTCTTTTCGCTCCGCGGGAGACGCGGTGTGATGGGTTGCGAACCTCATCGCCACCATATTTTTTTTATTATATAAAAATGTAAAAAATTATATTTATTTATGATTGTGACAACATCCTGAAAGAAATATCAAATATACGAAATTTCGATAATGCAAATTGAACATTTTAAATTTAACTAACTAACTAACTAACCATCACCGAACGGGTAGGCAGAAAGAATGGACTGCCACACTTTTCTTTCCTGACATATTTCTCTCGCTTCCTCAACATTCATACATCGTGTCATGCACGCGCGTCGATTTCTCTGACTCCTCACATGCCGACATTCAATATTTGATTTATTTGATCGTTCCACGTTTTCCTCGGTCTTCCTCTATTTCTGGTTCCATTTACATCGTCAACATATAATTTTTTCACCATTCTTTCTTCATTCATTCATTCCACATGTCCAAACCATCTTAATGATCCTTTCATTATTTTGTTCATAACACCATCATTCGCACCGCATTTCTTTTCTTATATTTTCATTCGACACTATCATACACAGAATATTCACACATTCGTCTAAGAGATCTCATTTTTCACTGCATTTATTTAAACTTTGGATTTGAGATTACCCCACAGGAAAAAGTGCATAGGGGCATCAGGACTGCGTGTAGGCCAATTTATGTCAACTTTCCTGGAGATTGATTTACCAGGGAAAATTACACGAACTCGTGGCAGAGACGTGTTGGACGTGTGTGACTTTGCTCCGCCAAATTCTTTGGCTATACTTTTGCAATTCAGTCACCAAGAAGTCGTCTAACATCGCCACATAACGCTCTGAATTCAAACATAGGTTTTCTTTTGAAACACCTTTTAATTATTGCACCACAAATAAGGGTTATTTATTTTTATTTAATTTTCATCTAAAACAATCTTCATCTATTTGTATGTAGACTTTGGTCAATACACGTAACACTTTTATCCAATTGCTCCTATTTTTCCTAGCTCCATAGACTGCTGATGATTCTATTAAATTTAAATTTCCTTAAAAATCCTACATAAAATGTCTTGTCCTATAAAGGGTTTAAAAAAGTCAGTATTTAAAAAAATATGACTTATACTACTTTGCCTCCGAGTACGGTGAGTGTATTTTGCATAATTTTTAAGTATATTTAAAACACGTTGATTCTGTTCCAGAACAAGATGTATGAATTTGAATTCAGAACGTAACCTTTTTTTTTTCAAATTGACATTTGAATCGGGCATAACAGGATTCGGAGTACGAATAGTCGATTCACTCTCTCTTTCAACACACATTCATTTTGCTTCTATTCGAGAGCGTTTGCATTCGTGAGGAGAAAAAAGTGACCAAACCGCCTCCACGCCGCTTCCCCAGAGTGGTAAATTGAGAGGATAGACAGCCATACTCGATTTAGCATCGCATACATGATTATTGTTCCCACATCTTGATTATCCCAATATATCCCACAATTCACAAGATGTTTTGGATACACCAAATTTAACTTTGATTTATTTGAAATTTACATATTTTAATTTTCCATAAACTCAACCTGTTAACCGGGTGGGACGTGTATACACGTCTAATGTAAATAGTAGTGACTACGTGTTGGACGTTTTTATACGTCCTAAAATACATTTCGTGCACCGAAACGGACGGAACGTATTTTGCCCCACTGTTAAGCGAGTCAATGAAATAAATAAATTTATATGAAAAAGCGCGAGCCCGTTGCAAATTGTGGAATTCCATAATGAAATTTTTAATGAATTTAAAAAAACTGTTTCTTTCACATTCGAGTTTATTTTCTCGTCATTTTTCGACGATTATACTCATTTATATCCTTCTCCCGATGATGAAGGTATAAAATATTCAAAAATGTCGAGAAAAATTAACTAAAAATGTTTTTAAAAAAATGTGTTTTAATTCATAAAAAGATACATATTTTAAATTCAGAATATAAAGTTTTGTTTTCCGTTTATATCTGTATTCGAAAAGTTTCACTAAATTAAAAAAAAAAAATAAACCGTTCTGACAATGTCCATCACAAGGTGAAAAATGCAATCGAGGGGTGGTCATTAAATTTAAGAAACTTCTAAAGACTGCACTGATCGGTCAGTCTTTTCCTAGTGCGACCTAAGAGTAGTTGATTTTACAAAACGGCGCACTTAAAATATAAGTCATCAAAAAAATAATAATAATCATTACATATGTGCCAAGTATCATAACCAACCTTCAATTATAAAAATGTAATATTAGGGGGACCGGAAAAAATGACGTTTTTTTTAATTAAACTTTAACCTAAAATGCAATATCCACCGTTTGAGATGACTTGTTACCACCTATCTGGCAATTTTTTAATCCCTTTTCTGTGAAATTAAATTGGTTTTTAATCAAAATACTCGGATATGCCCAATTTCACTTCTTTGTAACTAGCGTACTTTTGCCAACTAAAAAATGTTGCATCGACCGAAACAAGTGGTAATCGATGGAGCAATGCCCGGTGAATGTGGTGGGTGTCTTATCGTCATCCGTTCCAGGTCCTTAATTTTTTGCTTAGTATTTTTTGCAGTATGTGGCCGTGAATTGTCCTGCTGCAAAAACACCTGTCCGTGATTAGCTTGGGCATGTCTCTTTTTAATTATTTATTGGTCCAAGCGGTCCAGCTGATCACAAAACATTTTGGTGTTTCGAAATAAAATGTTCTCTTGCAGTTCTACTAAAACATAGATTCCCAAACTTTTATAACCCATGGCCCCCTTTTTCAGACACAAAATTACACAAGGCCCCCAGGAAATTCACTTTTTTTTAAAATAAACAAAACAGAATAATGTAGTGAACGTATTTTTTTATATACTAACTTATAGTTTTATAAATAAGATACGCCAATACTTAAATTGTCGAGTAATTAATATTTATTAAATAATCCTAATGAGAAAGACGAACCTGATGTACTATCAATAACGAACCTGGTATAAAATCATCAAAAAATATATTTAACTACGAGAATATTTTTAAGATAATCAAATGATTTTACTGAAATCTCTTGATGGAAGTTCATTTTAAATAATAATTAAATAAAACGATGTTTTTTAACTACTTCCACTTTTGTCTTTATTTAGACAGCTTTAAATAAAGCTGTCTAAATAAAGACAAAAGTGGAAGTAGTTAAAAAACATCGTTTTATTTAATTATTACGAGAGTATTTTTTTCATTTCAGAAAGGTATTTTGGAAATAAAAAAATTCGAAAAAATATATTATAGAGGTTATTATTATTACTTAATAATATCAGAGAAAACGTTAAATTAATACATGTGTAAGTAAATGATTATTAGAAACGTCACAAAATCCTAGATGATATTTATTTTTAAGGCGATTTTATCAAAAACTTTTAGTATGTAACAAATTATATACGTTTTACATAATGTAATAACGGATTTTATAAAATCTACAAGGTTATACATTGTAGCACCTCATGGCCCCCCTTTTGCTTACCGGGGCTCCCCCAGGGCCAGAATTACCCCCTTGACTCCCTCCAGGGCCTCCTGGGGGGCTCACTTTGGGAACCTATGTAATAAACGGACAAAATAACTTTTTTTGCTGTGAGGCCTAACATTGGAGTGGGTTTTGCTAACTGCCTATTCGACAGCTCGTCACCTGAGAGTAAGAGGGTTCCAACTGACAAAAGGAAAAAGCTGAGAAAAATGAAGTCAAAATTTTGTTGGTTTTGGGGTGTGTATCTTGGAATAAAGGGGTTTTATTCCGATTTCCAGAGATTATTTTACCGAAAAACGTGTAAATTTTGTCTGGCAACAGTTGAAATAATAAAGTTCTAAGTTTAAATGAATCCTTCTTCAGTGAATCGTGTGTTTTGAATGATCAGATGGAACTTGATTCTTTTTGTAACATCAAAATGACGATACTATTACATGTTTTTTTTAATTGCACGTATAGATAATGTTATTAAGAACCCTTTTCACGAATAAAGCCAAATGTGTAATTTTGTTAGTTGGAACCCTCTTACTCTCAGGTGACGAGTTATTATTTTTTGCACCCACTTTTCGTCTTCCGTTATGAAATGTTATAAAAATTTCGTTTTTGAATTTAATACCAACAGCTCTTCACACGCTTGTATTACCTCATTTAGATATATTTCAATTAACTCGTGCGGTATCTATATGTACACAAGCACTGCCGACCATTGAAGAGCGAGCACAAAAAAATGACATTTTTCCCAGTCCCTCTAATACAATTATTGAATGATTCATTTTTCATTTATACGTAAGAAAAGTTAGGTAATACTGAATATTTTGATCAATAGAATTATAATTTTTTGTACAATCTACTGCCAAGCTGTAAATTTTGTTTGTTCAACAAGTTACGATAAGGATTTTTTTTTAAATATATTACTTAAAATTCTGACATAACATACAAACTTATTATCGTGAAGTTTCCTCAAATGGATAGGCAGAAAGGATGGATTGCCCCACTGTCGTGACTGACCCATCTCTTGCATACTATACATTCATACATCGTACCATGAACACATGTCGAATTATCTATCGTTTATCAATGAAAACGCCTGTTTTCTAGAATCTCTATTATAGTTTATTATAATGACCAGATAATGCCTTAGAAAAGCGAAGCATGTTCTACATAAACTTTTATAATACTTCTAGAAAAGAAATGTTTTTATTCATATTAATTATTGTTCAAACCATCTTAATGAAATTCATTATTTGGTTCTTAACACATTCTTTGGCAGTGAATTTACTTCCTATATTTTCAATTTACATCCTATAAAAAAATAATGTTATTTGAAATTTCGTGGTAGAAGTTCGCTGTATATAATGAAAATAAAAAAGTTCCATTTTATTTTTTCATTATTGACAACAACAACAAACCATCACGCCGTTTCTCCGCAGGGGTAGGCAGAGAGAATGAACCGCCATACTACTCTATCCTGACACACCTCTCTAGCTTCCTCCATATTAATACAGCGAGTCATACACGCACGTCGATTCTTCCAGCTTCTGACATGACCAACCTTTAAATTTTGATTAATTTGGTCATGCCATGTTTTCCTCGGTCTACCTCGACTCCGTACTCCATTTACATCGTTAACGTATACTTTTTTTAACCATTCGTTCTTCACCCATGCGCTCCATATGTCCGAACCAACGCAGCGATCCTTTCATAATTTTGTTCATAATACCCTATTTCGCTCTACATTCCTTTCATTTTCTTTATCATTTACAAAAAGGACCACACACTCTTCTTAGAGATCTCATTCCTACTGAATTTATTCTATTTACAATATTCTTTTACCAGTTCCACGCTTCATTTGCATTCATTCATAAGGGTCATATAAGATTTATTCAGCAAAATAACATTAATGACACTATTAATACACGGGTAGTTTATAGCTAATTGTTTAAATCATATAAAACACATTGCTACAGTGCCCTTGAGATGAATTTTTCATCTAAATGGCGCTATTTATTTTTTTATGTCGTTTATATGACGAATCATTATTGTCCGTAGCTCAAAATATAAAATGAAACGAGTCAAAAATGAATTGAATGGAAAAAAACTAACCAACTAACTAACCATCACGCCGTTTCACCAGAGGGGTAGGCAGAGAGAATGGATCGCCACATTATTCTATCCTGGCATAATTCTTGCGCCTCTTCTACATTCACACATCGTGACATGCACGCTCGTCGATTGTTCCTACTTCGAACATGGCCACCTTTCAGCAATTGATTAATTTAGTCATGACATGTCTTCCTTGGCCTTCCTCGACTTCATTTCCCATTCACACTACTTGCATACCCTCATCCATTCGTTCCATATGTCCAAACCATCTTAGTGACCCTTTCTTAATTTTATTTATCACGCATTCATCCGCCTTACATTCCTTTCTTACTTCATCATTGGATATTCTATTATACATTGTTTTTCCCCACATTCTTCTTAGGGACCTCATTTCTACGGCATTTATCCTACTTTCAACATTTTTCCGCCAACTCCAAGCTTCACTTCCATACATAAGGGTCGGGACTAGAACTCCGTTGTGCACTGCCATTGAATGGAATGTATAAAAAATTTGAAAGAATAAGTGCTGGTGCTAAGATGAGTGAGATGTCTGTAAGTTGTCTGCTTTACGCAGAAGATTAAGTTCTCGTTACGGATAATGCAAGATTAATCTTGGAATGGAGAATGTATAAGGTATGCAAGACAAACGATTTAATGATGAATGTCGGAAAATCAAAGGTGATGGTTTTTGAAAGGGAAGAGAAAATGACAGTTTGTAACATAGGTGTGAATGAAGAGAACCTAGAGCAACTGGCTGAGTTTGTGTATTTAGGTAGCTTGTTTAAATCGGATGGCCAAACAAATAGTGACGTCGAAAGAAGGATCATAGAGTATGTAAAACTCCATATTAAATAGTTAATACGAATGAAAACAAAACGCATACATTCTGGCCTTCTAAGGCATTATCAAATACATTTGATAATGCCTTAGAAGGACGAAACATGTCATTCCCATAAAATATAATAAAACTTCTAGAAAACTGACGTTTTCATTCGTATTTACAAAAAATAGTCTTTTACAATAGGGTTCTCGTTCCAACTAAACAGGCAGAAAAAGGATGAGAGCAGAATAAATGTGATAGAGATGAGTATTAAAACATGTGTGTTAAAAAGATTTATCTTGATGGAATGAAGTGCGGAAGAAAGTATTATACTATAAGTAGTATTATACAATACACATAATCATAGAACGCATGGATGAAGAAAGAATGATTAAGAAAGTATACATTTATGATGTGAATGGAGTACAGAGTCAAGGAAGACCGAAAAAACATGGCATGATCAAATTAATACAATTTTAAAGATCGGTCATGTTAAAAGTCAGATGAATCGACGTGCGTGTATGATTAGATAAATGAATGTGGAGAAACCTAGAGAGGTGGGTCAGGATAGAGTAGTGTGGCGGTCCATTCTCCATTCAGATGGTTTGTTGTGTAAAAAAATAAATACCTTCTGGTTGATCTTCTGCTTGGTGGGACGGACCACAGTGGGCCGGGTATGCTGATTTGTTTCGTTCTCCCTCCTGTGGTGGGGCTGGAGAACCGCCGGAGTGTTCTGATGAGCGTCTGCAACAAGATTCAAGTTTAGAATGCCTGCCACGATGTCATACCGACTTAAATACAATTGTATCTACAGAGTGGCTTGAATGACATTTATGGTTTATGAATCAAACCATCCAAATAACGAAGAAAAAAAAAGTGTTTTACTCATAAAGATTAAACAATATGGAATTCCAGTGATAACCCTTTTCAGCTGCCTATCGTCCACTGCTGAACATAGGCCTCTCCCAAAGCACGCCACTGCCCCCTATCCACTGCCACTCTCATCCGTACAGGTTCAGCAATCCTTACAATATCGTTAGTCCACCAAGCAGGGGAACGTCCAACTCTACAAAATCCTGTATGCCATCTCTACTCTTCCCAGTCTTCCCCATCAGACGGTTATTATCCCTGGCTGTACCCAACTGATTTCTTGCTGGGTATGCTGGACTACCAATCATTGGAAATTAGACCAACTATCCATTTGGGTGTTCATTTGTGATCAAATACATAACTCTGATATTTTGAATGACTTGACTTTGTTTGTCCCCGACAAAGGCAACATAGATTATTTCACCTGCCACTGTGTAGAACCAATCTACCTAAGGTAATGCCCGTGGACAGGGCAATAATTCATCTAAACCGCATCTCTTCGGATGTGGACATCTTCCACGATGGTGAGGCTACCCTCAGAAAGCATCTATCTCTTATATAATGTATAAAATTTATATTTGCTTCTCTTGTTCTTCTTATTGTTTCTTTTTACTTAATTGTTCTTAAATTTTTAATTATCTTGTGTTTATGTTTATTACTTATATTGTATTTTTTTCAATGTCACAATTGTATCTTCTTTGTGTTTAAAATTGTTTTTTTTTTTTTTTGGTATTTTATAATCATGAGCGATTTGGTAATGTACTGTGATGTTTATATTTTTTTTAATAAATTGAAATTACATCAGCTGTTGGTTCTCCGAAATATATGGCCAGCCCTATGCCACTTCAGTCCGCCTACCCCCAAACACATTAGTCACCTTGGTTCGTTGTGGAATAAATTCATTTCTGGTTCTGTCCTTCGAGGTTATTCCAGGCATGGCTCTTTCCATAGCTCGCTGGGTGATCTGGAACTCGTACACTTGACCCCTTGTCAGCGTCCATGTCTCGGCTTAGTAAGTCATGACTGGCATGGCACACTGAAGACTTTTGAGTTTATCAAAAATGATTGGTTTAAATTCGTTACAACTTTAGGACGCATTCATCTGCCTTTCATTATATCATCGTTCAGTCTTCCATTCTTATAGAATCTTTTTATTTCAACGGTATTTATCCATCTTTTGCCAACCCCAAGCTTCACTTCAATGCATAACGGTTGACACTAAAACTCAATTGTGTAATCTTTGCTTCAGCCGAAAGATTCGATTAACATGATTTACTGTGAAACAACATTTTTGATTTGCAAATTTATTACGGGTTTAGTTGTTACCCATTATGGTGTAAGTAAACCACCTTGGTGGTTAATTATTCAAGCGCTAATTATAATGAGAATATCAATGAACAATAAGGTATAATAAATTAAATATATTTCATAAGTCTCAAACCAGCAGAAATGTAATCATCTATATCAATCAAGAGTCCAATACACAAGCTGTCCTCGTGACGTCACTAATCTACATGAGGGAATATTGTAGCTATCCATGGCTCTATCCCATGACATTTCTTTTGGGAATCATCATCAGACTGTCTCCATTCACTGCTGGACGTAAGCCTCTCCACTTTCGGTCTCTCGCCAGTGTTCTCCAGGCCCTTCCCGCCATCCGCACAATATCGCCTCATCTGGTGGGCTGTCTCCCGATACTTCTCAACCATAGCCTCCATTCAATTACCTTCTAGCTCCATCTTCCATCATCCCGTCGGGATTGCATTCTTTTAGGAATGTTGTGGACCAATTCAGTTTCTCAAAACCCATTTCTTTAAATTAATCAGGCGATATTTTGCGAACTCAGACTTGTTGGGGTGTGTGGATCTATTTGTTCCAGACAGATAACTCCTACAGCAATTAGATTGTTTTATCTGCCGTTCGCAAAAATCAACCTGCATGAGATGATGCCGATGGGAAGAGCAATTAAACTGATGAACATGATCACCGTAAAAATCAATGTATTTCATATTAGTGAAAGTATGCTCAAAAGAAGAATACTCTTGATATTAGAGTATTTTGTCTTCCTATAAAAAACTATTTTAATTCATAAAAAAATCATCATTGTGGAATTCCATAGTGTCAATGCCTCAAGATTATTTAAAAACAAGTTAATAATCATATTCACAGATGGCAGTAACCACAGCACATGATAATTTTTTGGTAGGAGTCTTAAGATAACATGTTTGATTTTTACATACTACAAAATTTGTTTTTTTTTCCATAATACAAGTAAAAAATAAAAATCTTTAATCATTTGTAAATCTTCACCAATAAAAAAAAGTTTCATCTATTCAAATCAAAGTATAGTAATCAAAATCAAATCAAATTTATTTATTTAGCCAAATAGATATTTTTCTTCTTCTTCTTTTTGTCCTGTCACACCTCCGTGGTGCATAGGGCCTCAAGGAACCTTCTCCACCCGACTCTATCGCATGCCTGATGTCTAACATCATCCCAAATGAGGCCTGCTGCATTAACCTCTTCCTGCAGGGCTCTTCTCCAGGTGGCTCTAAGCCTGCCTCGCTTACAGTTATATATTTAAGTCACTGATTTGGAAGAAGGCATCGACATAGTAACACATGAAAAAGTACAACGCTAATGAGGTTGAATACTTTCCAATATTTGGAATATTTCAATTTTAAACATTATTTCATCAATATGAAAAATGGTCATCTCTGAAGCAAACATGTTCGCCAGTTTCCATGCTCTCCCCATTGGCGTCACCAGAGGCAGGTTAGTTCTACACATTGGTAGATAAAATAGTCTGTGCTGACACTGTCGAAGATAACCATTCGGAACATAATGATGGATACCCTCCATGTTAGATGGGAGAGATAAGTATACCAATCTTATTATCAACATATTAGAAGACACGGGGCTCACCGTTGGCCCTTCCCTGTTGCTGGGGCTGCAGAGGCGCGCGGCGCTCCGGAGCGGGGGCAGCCGGGGCCCGGGGGGCTCCCGTCGCTCCGCCTGGCGCCGGTCCTCCACTGTTCCTGACCTAAAACAAGACAAATACAAATTCACTTTCAGCATTGTATAGCATTAATCTTTTATTGGATTGGATATTTGACCGTTTGTGTGCTGGGCCTCTTTTCATAATATGTACTAAAATTGCATGTTAAAAAACAGGGAAAAAATGAAAAATTGGGATGCTAAATAAAAAATCATAACTAGCGGATGCAGCACACCATCTGAATACCAGAGATATACTGCGCATCATATCGTCGATGTATCGACGACACGCAATTTATGATAGATGTTTGTTTGTAAAAATATCGACGATACGCATTCAAACGGTTAATATAAATAGTAACAGTTTTGATTCTCGCTACATTTTATAATACCCTAGCAAGGAAAAACATGCCACTTTACACATATATTTTACAAACTAACTGTCACGCCATCTCCCGGAAGGGTAGGCAGAGAGGATGGACCGCCATACCGTTCTGTCCTGACATACCTCTCTTGCTTTCTCCACATTCATACATCGTAACACGCACGTTTGTCGATTTTTCCGACTTCGAATGTGGCTGCCTTTCGCCGAAAAGATGTTTTTGTGTGAATAATGCTGATAAACTTTTGGGTATCTTTTTAAAATGTATGTTTTGTATGGGAGGAACATAAAGTTGATTTTTTTTAAATATAATATATTTATTTAATCAAAGGATGTACCATTGCTATCTATGCACTTTTGCCATCTCGTAGGTAGTTCATCGATCCCTTTACTAAAAAAAACATTCGGACGGGAATCAACAAAATCTTTGAAGTCGGTTTGGACTGCCCCATCGGAGTTGAATTTTTTCCCTTGCAAGAAGTTATCCAAATTTCGAAAAAAATAGTAATCTGTTGGGGCAAGGTCCGGAGAGTACGGTGGATGTCTTAGACATTCCAATTGAAGCTCTTCTAATTTGGTAGCCGTCTGTTGTGCAGTGTGTGGTCTAGCGTTATCATGAAGCAGCAGTGGCCTAGAGCGATTAACCAGCCTCGGTTGTTTAACAGCTAGCTTTTCCATCATGGTTTGCAGTTGCTGACAATAGACATCTGCCGTAATCGTCTGGCCAGATTTAAGAAAGCTGTAGTGAACGACACCAGCACTAGTCCACCAAACGCTCACAAGTAACTTTTTTGGAGTCAATTTTCGCTTGGGGCATGGTTTGGCTGGTTCGCAGGGTTCAGCCATTGCGATGAGCGCTTCCGATTATCATACAGGATCCACTTTTCATCACAGGTAATGATTCGATTCAAAATCCCTTCATTATTGTGCCGGTTGAGTAATGCAACGCAGCAGTCAACGCGCGTTTGTTGATTTGCTTCACTCAATTCGTGAGGTACCCACCTTTCAAGCTTTTTCACCTTCCCAATTTGCTTCAAGTGGATTAAAACAGTTTTATCGCTAACACCGCAGCCTGCAGCTAACTCGGACGTGGTTTGCGATGGATCCGCTTCCACAATAGCCTTCAATTCTTCATTATCAACTTTGGTCTCCGGCCGTCCACGGGGCTTGTTCTGCAGGTCGAAATTTCCAGAACGAAAACGTTGGAACCAAAAACGCACTGTGTTTTCTTTTGCGGCACCGTCGCCATACACATTATTAATCCTTCGAGCCGTTTCTGCAGCACTGGTGCCACGGTGGAACTCGTACTCGTAAATAACGCGATATTTCAAGTTTTCCATTTTGTTAACTGAGTGACGCAAAGAAAAAAAACAAATGAATTATAATTTTCGAAACAAAAAACACTTGAGTAAATAGCTGTATAAATTTGAATTTGGAATTCCTAACCAAAGAGAAGATATTTGAGATCAAAGTTGCCAGTACGGCAAAACGCCAATTTCATATGTAAGGACCTAATATTTAATTATGCAGAATTTTGTAATAGATATTTTAGCAAAGATAGTCGACATCGGGGGGATCAGACATGACACATGTAGAAGGTATAGAACCACTTGATCCATTAAATTCCACCCGTACTAGCCATCTATATAAATTTGAAATATTTCTATTGGGTGAACAATTTGATAAAATAGTAAATTAAACAGTATTTTTATATTCAGACAATTTTTGATATTCGTTGAACTTGATCCACTTCTTTATAACGGGAATGGGAATTCACTTCAATGGGAATGACGCATCGCCGTGTGCTAACTAGCTTGTAGAGCATAGCGCGCAAAATTCGGAGATATCTCATTCGCTCTCACATTGCCGGTGACACGGCACAGCATAGGAGTTCAGATCAAATCAGTTTATTTTCTCAAAAGATATTACAAACATTTTTTATAGTTTAAGACATCTATTGAGAACAGGTAAAATATAATAAATATATAATACCAGGAACGCATGAGAGATGATTCGACATTAGGAATACAAGATACTCTCCAAAGTCAAGAGTATTTGCCTTCTGAACGTACTTTCACAAATATGAAAGTCATCGATCCCCGAAGCGATCATGTTCAGCAGTTTGATTGCTCTCCCCACCAGCATCACCAGAGGCAGGTTGGTTCTGCATGCTGGGAGATAAAACAGTTTGTGCTAACGCTGTCGAAGATAAGCATCCGGAACATAAAGATGGATAGCCTCCAAGATGACGGAATCCTCAAAGAATCCCCTGATTAGTCTGAAGACATGGGTAAGTTAAGCATACATTACCCACCACACATTTATAACCACCCTGACGATAGAGACTGCAACGTTCTCCGAAACGTCGGCCCAGAAAGATGAGTTAGACAAGTTTTACCAAGATTCCGAAAATTATATTGCTACCAATCGTGAAAATCTACACTATTCATAAAAAAAAAATCATAATTTTCATCACGATTCCACAATGCTTAATTTAGTCTTAATTTCTGCAAAAAAAAAAAAGATTGTTACTTCTTGTTCAATTGTAACATCTAGTATGTAGTAGTTTTTCATTATTAAATCAAAATATTATTAAAAAATGTGATACAAATTTTAATAAAATTTCTACATTATTCTTCTTCTCAGTCGTATTTCTCATGATTGAGGGTTGTGTCCATCCTATAAACCATTGACCATGGCACGCCATGCGCTTCCATCACCCGTCAGTCTCCAGGCTGCAGCTAATGAGAGATCAGTCAACTCCCTGATTTGATCGAACCAGCGGCTTGGTGGTCGTCCTTGTGATCGCTTTCCCTCCACTTTGCCCATGATGATGAGGTTTTCAAGGTTGTCCTGATCTCTCCGGGCTATGTGCCCAAAATACTTTAACACTCTCTGAGAACACATCCGCGAGAGTCTTGCCCTGATACCCAGCTGGTCAATGATTGACTGGTTATTATTCAGTGTTAAAAGATAATTTACGTACAGATATCGCATACGCTAGCATCACAAAGCATTCGCATACAATGCGTTGAAGAGTTTCTCAGATAGCTCTTGAAGCGAGAATCACGAAGAGTGTGCTACACAAAATTATCATCATAATTTTTATATGAAAATAATCATAACAGAAAAAAAAATCATACGAAAGTTATAAATTGGATCAAAATAGAAATCAACATACATTAATGGGAAAAAAAAACTAGTTTGACTTGATACAAAAAATGACATTTTAGGATATCCCAATCACTCAGACATAGACACGGCATAGCGTAAATGTGTTATGCTTGCGTTTGATTGGTTCTAACATGCGAGAGATGATAATATCATAATTATATGTCATGCACCATTACCATTGATATGAATAACATATATTACAATAGATGATTTTCATTGGTATTTTATGGTAAATAAAATACTGATCTCTCTGATTCTCAACAAACTAACTAACCATCAAGCCGTTTCACCGTAGGGGTAGGCAGTGCTCCTCTTCTACATTTATATACTGTGTCACACATACTCGTTGATTGTTCTAACTTCGAACATGGCCACTTCTTATTAATAGATTCATTTGGTCATTCCATATTCCTTGGTCTTTCCTCGACTTCTTTTTCCATTCACACTGCTTGTATATACCTTAACCATTCTTCCCATCACCCATTCATTTAATTAACAGCAACTATGATATACATTTATTTAAATGACCTTCTTGGCAGATTGGCAACAGCTTCGACTGCCGCACCGAAGGTCCCAGGTTCGATTCTCGGCGATTACGGTGTGAAAAAAATCTCTTGAAATAATTGATTTTACAAAACGGCATACTTCAAATATAAATCCTCAGAAATAATAATAAAAATAAACTCTAAATAAGAAAAGTGTTTTAATTCATAAAAAAAATACTATCAAATTCCATAGCTAATGTCTAAGGTTTATTTAAAAAAATTAATAATCTTACAGGAATAAAAATTGTCATTGATTCGGGTGGTGGTCTAGGGGTTAGAACGCTTGGCCCCTGATCCAGGGGACTTGGGTTCAAACCAGGACACGACCCGATTCCTTCATCATAATAACGAGCTATTTCTGCTCAATTTAATGATTAAACAATAGATTCTAATATCATTGATTAAAATCTTTGGTGTTAGTCTTTTAAAAAAATATTAACTAAGAATTAATTCTGGCAAATGGAAGTTCAGTTCTTGTGGTCATCTCTCTTAAATTGGACTTGGATCTTCTGACATACAGTGGTTCAACTCTAATGGCTATTCCTCTTACGTCTGTTGGAAAAATTGTTGGCTGATAGGATCATTTTCGGAGAAAATAATTTGGTTGTATCTTTATGCAAGCGTTCGATCTGTGTGGGCCAGTGAAGGTGGAATTAGGGACTGTGATAACATAGCCCTGGTATGTGATCATCAAATAAATAATATTAAAAATATTCCCTTAAATATCAGATACTATTCACTATATTTTAGTTGTTGTGAGAACTTGTCTAGAAATGTATTTCTAATACCATTGATTTTGATCTTTAGTGTTGGTCTTTCTATAAAAAAGCTAGAGTTCTAGAGAATCCTGTAATAACAGACTGTTAAGTCTACAAGTTGAATAAGAAAAGTATAATAGAATGGTGTTCTTCTACCGACCCTTATGTATGGAAGCGAAGCATGGAACTGGCAAAGGAAGGATGAAAGTAGAATAAATGCAGTAGAAATGAGATCTCTTAGACGAATGTGTGGATATTCTGTGTATGATAGAGTGTCGAATGAAAATATAAGAAGTGAATGCGGTGCGAATGATGGTGTCATGAACAAAATAATGAAAGGATCATTAAGATGGTTTGGACATATGGAAAGAATGAATGAAGAAAGAATGGTAAAAAAATTATATGTTAATGATGTAAATGGTACCAGAAATAGAGGAAGACCAAGGAAAACGTGGCACGATCAAATAAATCAAATATTGAATGTCGGCCTTGTGAGGAGTCAGAGAAATCGACGCGCGTGCATGACACGAAGTATGAATGTTGAGGAAGCGAGAGAAATATGTCAGGAAAGAAAGGTGTGGCAGTCCATTCTTTCTGCCTACCCCTTCGGGGAGACGGCGTGATGGTTAGTTAGTTAGTTAATAGAATATTAAAAACAAAGAAAAATAATTTTGTGAGAGACCAAGAGGCAAAAAAGATGAGCAGACTGCGTGGAAGAAGACTGGGAGAAAATGAAAAGAGCTGGGGAATGGAGAGAGATGGCCAGGGACAGAAGCCAGTGGAGGACTGTTGTGGAGGTGTCTAAGTCCCGGGATATAATTTCGAGAAGTAGTAGTAGTACACTAACTAACTAACTAACCATCACGCCATTTCCCCGGAGGGGTAGGCAGAGAGGATGGATCGCCACACTGGCCTGTCCTGGCATACCTCTCGAGCTTCCTCTACATCCATACATCGTACCATGCACGCACGTCGATTGTTCCGACTTCGAATGTGGCCGCCTTTTAGTAATTTATTAATTTGGTCATGCCATGTTTTCCTCGGTCGTCCTCGGCTTCTTTTCCCACTCACGCTGCTTGTGTACAACTTTTTCAAATCAAATCAAATCAAATCAGTTTATTTTCTCAAAAGACATTACAAACATTTTTTATAATTTAAGGCATCTATTGAGAACAGGTAAAACATAAGGAATATATAATACCAGGAACGCATGAGAGATGGTTCGACATTAGGAATACAAAATACTCTCCAAAGTCAAGAGTATTTGTCTTCTGAATGTACTTTCACGAATATGAAAGACATCGATCTCCGAAGCGATCATGTTCAGCAGTTTGATTGCTCTCCCCACCGGCATCACCAGAGGCCATTTTAACCATTTTAACCATTCTACTCTCATCCATTCGTGTCATATGTCCGAACCATCTCAGGGATCCTTTTAATTTTATTCATGATGCAGTCATCTGCCTTACATTTCTTTCTTATTTCATCGTTCGGTATTCTATCATACAACGTTTTCCCGCACATTCTTCTTAGTGATCTCATTTCTACGGCGTTTATCCTGCTTTCATCCTTCTTTTGCCAGCTCCAAGCTTCACTTCCATACATGAGGGTTGGCACTAGAAATCCATTGTGTACTGCCATCATTATATCATCATGTTTATAATCCTTATTTATTTGTATTTTTTTCAGCAAGTGGTGGCGAAACCTGGTTAATTTTTTTCAGTTCTATGGGCTAAATATGCCCAAAAATTTTTTTAATAATAAAAGCTTATAATCAAATTTTGAACAACTTATCAAAGTTAATGTATCTTATCCTGTATACTAAGACAAAACTGACATATCAGGTTGTGCCATAACGCGACATAAATATTACATTAATGATGCGAATGGAGCACAAAATCATTGAAGACCAAACAAAATGTGGCACTTTAAAATATCAGTCATTTGAAGAGTCAGAAAATTTTACATGCGTGTATATTGTTGCTTAAATGTTGAGGTTAGAGAAATATACAAGATAAGTACAGTGTGGCCATCTATCCTCCTTACCCACTTATTTAGTGTAATAAAATGTAGATTTATTATTACAATGTTATTTAGATTTAATTACTTAAATATTTATATAGTATAAGGGTTTGACAGTTTCATTATACATGTATAAGCTAAGATTTTTATTTATTTGTAAAATAGGCAGTATGCCAATTTATAACAGTTCAAGTGTATTAAAAATTATACAAACAGTTATCTTATTTGTCGGTGTTGGTAAAACTATTAACTTTTTAATGTTTTTCTGTAATAGGAAGAGGATTTGTAGTTAAAACAAAATGATTCCTCATATCATTGGTCAAACACTATGAATAATATGATGTTTCAGTCAGAAGCGCAATGTGTGATCACATTCAATAATAATAAAGGCTAAAATTGCTTATGATAGTAATTATTTTTCAATGTCAGTGAATAGAATTATGTGCATGGTGTTTATCATACATATAAAAAATACATAATAATATATAAATGTGGTAATTTGGTACAGAATATGAGAATTTTCTGGCAGAATCGTGTGGAAACTATTGCAAAACACAAAATAACATAGGCTTTGAAAGCAAAAAGATTTCGATCAAGTTTCAGTGTGTGTGTGATAATTGGGAGAGCTGTCAGAATATAACATGGAGAGGAACTAACCTGCCAAGGATTTACTTTAGGCAGGGGAGCCTCGACGAACTTCCTGGGCTCCTCGGGCGCAGCAGGAGGCCCTGGGGGTCCCTTAGCCGGCGCAGGAGCCTCGCGTTCCGCGCGCCCCCCGTTCAGCCGGCCCTCCTTGGACCGAGAACGCTTCCTCTCGCTCCTGCGCTCCCTCCTGCCGTGGGCAACCGCCACGAAGCCCTCAGCCTCCTCGTCCTCCAGGTTCTCCTTGTTTCCTTCCGCCATCGACTCCCGGCCGATGGTCGCAGTCTCCGCTTTGCAGCTCAACACCGCGCTGGCGTACGAAGGCCCTGCCTGCGGGTCCGAAACTGTAGCCATCGCTTACAACATTTAACACCAACCGCCGTTATGTAAGCGCCGCAAAATCGGATTCACGCCGCTATCATCGCCGCACTTCCATATTGGATTCAAGAAAGCATGGTGCGAACTCGGGAACTTTGAGCCGATTCACAAGCGATGGCAATCGGAAAATTATGTCACCGTGCGCGGGGGTCGGGTTCAGCACTCGGAAAATGTCACTTTCTCGTCGATAGGGCGCTTTTTACGTCCGTAGTCGACGATTCACGGAACGGATTTTTGCACCAGCATGCGCCAATATTTACATGCAATTATTCGCTATTATTCGAGCTCGTGTGCCGTCCGACGGATGATGGAGCTGTAGGACGAACGCGCGCCGTGGTTGTACGAGTCATTCGCGTGACGTACGTTGCGGTACGGGCATTTTAAAAGGATTTTTAGTCAAAATTGTGCATAACACTACACATGTGGTCGACGCCGAAAAAGGGATATTTCCTCTATAGATACAGGAGGCAGTGCCTTCTAATTTTAATATGTTTACATTTTCTTCCGCTAGAGCTCGCTGCCGTGCCTGCCACATTCTGGGGGGAAGTATACTTGATAGAATCTCTCAAGCTCTTACTACTCCTCTTAAAAATACATCAAATATTTTCTTGCAAGTCTATGGTTTTCTGCCAAGTTCACTGTTTGTTGGAACAAATAATCACACTATGTGTAAATTGTTTTTTGGCAGACATGACAAATCGAAACTTATTGAGGAAAAGGAAGTTTGATAAACGATTATTACTCAACTTCAATACAAGTTTAATTTAATTTTGCAACTTTTATTAAACGTAATCAAATAAATTATTATTCTTCTAAGCGGTTCATTTCCAAGCTAAATTAGATACAACTGTTAAGTACCTACCCCAATATTCTCCAAGCACGAGGACAGTTAAAATCACGTTGTTTATTTTTTACCTCGTGGCGACCAGTAAGGGTCATTATGTTTACTTATTTAATACTGTCATCTATTTTTGCTATGTATTGCGTCATTTCCTATTTTGTTTTAGTACTCTGAGTAGAGTTAATTAGTTCATAGAGATTAAATAACATTCCCTTTACATACGGATATTAAATTCCTAAGTTTTTATTTTTTAAAAATTCAGTCAATTGTTTATTTTATTTTTTTCACCAAGACCTCACTTTTTTTATTGCGAACATTAAAATGTGTTTAATATTTTTAATTAAAAGAGAAATATAAAATGTTAATATTCGAACGGATTTATTATTTAACTAAATTAACGATTTTATTACTTTACGCATTTTTGAAAAGTTTTGCTTTGTAAATAACTAAAACGTGGTATTTTTAAAACATGAATTCGATCAAATAAATTTGTTTGTGATTTTGGAATGTCAGTTGACAAGTATTGTTTTGAATTTATTGGAGTAAAGTGATTTTAAACATTTAAATGCATATTAGGGTGCCCGTTCTGCCAATTGAAAAGATATTATAATATTTATGTATTTAGCTAATAGTTCATAAAAATCAATTAAAATGTGTTACCCATGTGGTATCATAAAAATATTTATTTTAGAAAATATCGGTTTGTATATAAATCATTAATTAATTCGTGGTCTAAATTATTAAACATTTATGTAATTATGAAATATTTCCAGCAGAGTAGATTTTAAAATAAACATTTATTTTATACATTATAAAATAAATATTTATTAAACTCATTATTATAATTTTATTTCGGTACTATAGGCAATATATAATCATCATCAGCCGTCTGTCATCCACTGCTGAACGTAGGTGTCTCCCAAAGCACGCCACCGCCCCCTATCCATTGCCGCCCCCATCCATCCATGTCCAGCAATCCTCTTCAGATCGTCGGTCCAGCGGGCAGGGGGGCGTCCAACTCTGCGGAATGCAGTTTCCACTCCAGAACCCGTCTCCCCCAACGGCCGTCAGTTCTCCGACAGATATGCCCAGCCCATCATCGCCACGTTAGCTTGCCCATTCATTTCTGATTTGTACGCATATATTTAAATAAAATCCAAATGTATAGATACAATTATATTATTTCATATTTTTTTTATAAATATCTTCCCATCAAAAAATATATATTTTACGTTTAGTTGAGTCTTATATTCTTTCCATTCGATTTCAACAAAATCATTATTTTTAATACCACAATTTAGGAGATTATTTAAAATACATTTTATATATAATTATTATTATTATTCATATATAATACATGCTGCGAAATGCCCGGTTGCATTCAACCGGCAACACTACTGACTAGCGCCTCTGTCGCGAACCCCGGGCAATGGGATCACACTCATAACCGTGTGATCACAACAGATAACGAGGGGATGAGAAGCGAGTTTCTGGCGCCTCCAAACCAGATCCAACCCGCCAAGGGAAGATAACCCCAACAGAAAAATCCACCAAAGAAGGCAACAGGAAACCACTCTGGTCACCTTTTCCCATAAATCACTATGACGAATTTTGCTGTAGTGATCGCCAACGATACGGCACCGAAAGAAGAAAAATTCATTATAATCACTTTAATAGAATTTTGATAGATCAAGTAATAATTTAATATACTTTTGTTTTTTCAATGCAGTAGAAATGAGATCTCTAAGACGAATGTGTGATAAATCTGTAGAGTGTCAAATGCAAGTATAAAAAGTGAATGCGGTGCGAATGAAAGGGTAATAATCAAAATAATGAAAGGGTCGTTAATATAGTTTGGACACATCGAAAGAGTGAGCGAAGACAGAATGATGAAGAAGGTATATGTAAACGATGTGAACGGAGCTAGAAATAGAGGAAGACCAAGGAAAACGTGACACGATCAAATCAACCAAATATTAAATGTCGGTCACGTAAGGAGTCGGAGAAATCGTATGAATATAGAGGAATCGAGAGAAGTATGTCAGAACAGAACAGTGTGGCGTTCCATTCTTTCTGTCTACCTCTCCGGGGAGACGGCGTGATGGTTAGTTAGTTAGTTAGCCAGCTAGGAAAACTTATTCTTGTTCCTTTCTTAACAGAAGTTGGAAAACATCATGTAAGTTTTTACTTTTGATACAGCAGCTCTAAACAGGGATGTTGTGTTGCAACTGAACCATTCTCGTTTTCTAGCCAGGATTCTTTTTACCCCAACACAACCTTTTTCGTTAATTTTACCCCGGATAATCTTATTATCCAAGCTTATGAATATTGCGCGAGAAGTCGGAGAAATCGACGTGCGCACATGACACAATGTGTGAATGTTGAGGAAGCGAGAGAAGAATGTCAGGAAAAAATAGTGGGGACTGCGTTCTTTCTGCCAACCCCTTCGAGGAGACGGCGTGATACTAAGTTGAGAAAGTGTGCTTGTTTTTTTTTTAAATACCCCATATTTTACGAAGTACGTGCTTAGATTATTTTATTTATATATATCTTAGCTGTCACATTTTTTAAATCTGGTATTATTATTAACATCCATCCGCTTCCGTCCTTTTCAGTTCTCCGTGGCATGGCGGATGGTCTATTCCGCCGCGGATAAGTGTTTTTTAGTGAAATAAGTTCGCCTGTACAGCGAAAATGGTGAGTCTGCATTAGCAAACGTCTTCTTCAGTGTTTTATTTATTAACTTAGGCACGATTTATTGCATTTCTTGCCTAAAATAACGTGATGGCAGTGACAAATTGCGGCCATGTCGGCTTTTAATCCACGTGTTTCCGAGCACTTATTGTTGCCCTAACCTTTGTATTTGTTGTCGTAACGTAATTACAAGTTTAATCATTAACGTAATATACATTTAAATGTAAACTTCAGTGTTTTAGTCTGTTATTGTGCATTTTTTTCTGTTCTCATGCGTCTACTATCCACACGATGTTGTGACTTTTATGTCGATTGTGTGTTATAATGGCGCTATATAATCCTCCAGCGATGGCACTAGGCGTTCCCTTCTTGATTTTTTTATGATCTGCGTGGGGCAGTGCTCTCGTACACTCGATTTTGTAATATTTGAAATATTTTTTCTATTATAACCTCAAAACTTTCACTAGCATCCGTCAAATATGGCGCATGGTGTAGGTAAGTTACAGTGCAATTGTCAAACATTGTGAAGTATGTTTAGAACAAATGGGTGTTATAATTAACCACGAACACTTGGTGATAACAGTTGACGTTCAATTTATGAATTGGACAGGTATAAATCTTTTAAATGATTTCTTTCCTCCACATTTTTATGATCTTCTGTTGAACTACTGCATATTAGGTTTATCTGAATACATATTTCATATCACGACTTCAACGAGGAACAAAGTGAATGGTGTGCTTACAGTTGTCATTGCAAAAAAGTCTACCTAAATAAGTTAAAATGGCAGTGCACAGTGGTGTTCCTGTAGCTTCTCCTATGTATGGAAATGAAGCATGGAACTGTCAAAAGAAGGATGAAAGCATAAGATTGAGATCTCTTAGATGAATCAGTGTATAAATATTTATGACAGTGTCAAACGCAGTTGTAAGAAGTGAATGCAGTGTGTATGAAAGCGCTTTGAACAAAATGATTAATTAGAAAGTTTAAACACTTAAAAGTGGAAATTAAAGAATTGTGATGAAAGTATATGTGAATGGAACAAGAAATAGAGGGAGATTATGGAGAAGGGGCATAATCAAATTTTTAATCACAAGGAGTCTGATATCAATGTGCTTGCATGACAATATTTGAATTTTGACAATGTTGGAAAAGTATGTCGGAATAAAACAGTGTGGCAGTCTATACTTTCTGCTTATCCCTTTGCAGAAACGACACTTTAGTTATTTGCGACGATAGATCAACATTTGCTCTAGTAACTAACTAACTAACCATCACGCCGTCTCCCCTAAGGGGTAGGCAGAAATAATGGACTGCCACACTTTTCTTTCCTAACATATTTTCTCGCTTCCTCAACATTCATACATCGTGTCATGCACGCGCATCGATTTCTCTGACTCCTCACATGGCCGACTTTCAATATTTGATTTATTTGATTGTGCCACGTTTTCCTCGGTCTTCCTCTATTTCTGGTTCCATTTACATCATTAACATATAATTTTTTTACCATTCTCTCTTCATTCATTCTTTCCATATGTCCAAACCATCTTAATGATCCTTTCATTATTTTGTTCAAGACACCATCATTCGCACCTCATTCACTTCTTATATTTTCATTCGACACTCTATCATACACAGAGTATCCACACATTTGTCTAAGAGATCTCATTTCTACTGCATTTATTCTACTTTCATCCTTCTTTTGCCAGTTTGTTCTAGGAAGTATCAATAATAGTGTTGTGGGTGGAATAATTTCTCTTTAAATGTTTTATATAGTACAAAATTTATTATCCCGTCATCTGTGTATTGCGTATGACTGTAGGGATTCTTTTCTATTAGATTCTTCCACCTGATGTTTAATATCATCCCAAGTGAAGCCTGCTTCGTTAACCTAGTCTTTCTTCATGGAATTTCGTCTTCCTAGCTTATATTTCTTGTTCAAATGGTACCAGTTCAGCTCACTTTAGATGATGCAGGTTGAAATCCATCTCAGGGATTAATTCATAGCCTTTTATGTCCAGTAAATTGTTCTCTGACTGATTTTTCCCCTCCTATGTCCCAGTGAATTGCACCACAGTGATTCTCGCACAATGTTTTATGTTAATTGTGTATCGTTTTATCAAATTTATTACCTTCAAAGGTGCACTTGTAAAATCTAGAGCAAACAGTGCAGTCTTCAGTAGATTCTTCTCTCTGTGTAACATTATTTTCCTCATACTTGTGTTAACAGGGATTAGGGTAAGATTATTCCACAATGTATGATATAAAAACCGAATGACGAAATAAGGCAGAAATGTAAGCCAGAAGATTGCATCGTAAGTAAAATTAAAAAATGATTCTTGAGATGGTTTGGACACACTGAATGAATGATCAAAAAGTTGTATACAAGCAAGGTGAATGGAAAAATAAACCTATCACAACCGAGGGAAATGTGGCATTTAATCAATTATGAAAAAGTGGCCACACTCGATGTCAGAAATATCGACAAGCGTTCATGTTATGATGTTTATAGAGGAAGCTTGAGAAGTATCCTGATAGGATAGAGAGTGTGGTAGTCCATCCACTGCTTACCTCTCCGGAGAAATGACGCAATGGTTAATTAGTCTTTATTCCACGCCTTTAGAAACAAAAGCATAATTGTAGAAACAATTTTTTTTATTCGTGTAATTACAATGTTATTCACATTGGTTTCCATTGATAGTTTATCCTTTGGGATATTTGTAACATAGAGTTCAAAAATGTTATCTCTGTACCTCTTTGGCGCCGAATTTTGAACGATGTTAAATAAAATTAGAACTTTACTCGCTCCTGGATCCTGAGCAATTGTAGTTTCTTCCGAAGTGGGATATGAATCAATTGTGCAGCAGTATTAAATACAAACACTACGCTCAATTGATTTTTCGGTAATCGTCTGTACATTCCGTTTCAATCAATTTAGTAATGTTTCACAATTATAGAAATAGAGGAAGACCGAGGAAAACGTGGCAAGATCAAATAAATCAAATATTGAATGTCAGCAATGTGAGGAGTCAGAGAAATCGACGCGCATGCATGATACAATGTATGAATGTTGAGGAAAAGAGAGAAATGTGTCAGGAAAGAAAAGTGTGGCAGTCTATTCTTTCTGCCTACCCCTTCGGGAGACTATGGTTATGGTTATGGATGGTTAGTTAGTTAATTTTTTTTCACAATTGTGGCAGTCGTAGCTGTTGCCACTCTGCCACGAAGGCCATCTATTAAAGTAAAGTTAGTTAGTATTTCACTGAAAATATGACATGTTAATAATATTTATTAATGTGTATTGCAGAGTCTATCAGTAGCCCGGCCGCTCGTGTCGGTTTACAATGAGAAGAGCGAGGCGCAGGACGCCGGCGTGACGCTCCCCGCGGTCTTCCGCGCCCCCATCCGCCCCGACCTCGTCAACCAGGTCCATGTCTCCATGGGCAAGAACAGGCGTCACCCTTACAGCGTCAGCAAGGAGGCAGGTCAGTCCAATGTTCATCACACCTACTTTAAAAATTGATTGATGTGTATATACAGTTAAAATTAAATATTATTTAAAATATATTCAGTCTTGATAACAATAAAAAATAACATGGATCAATGCCGACAAGGATTGTTTTTGCTTAAAAGGTGAATTCTAAATGCTTGAATTAAAATAATTGATAAATAATGCATATTGTTCGTATAAACATGTTAAATAGGAAGAAATAGGCGGTCTTTTTCACGCGAAAACAATGAAGTGTATTTTTATTTTCAAATTATTTACAGATAAAAGCATTTCTCACTAGTATTTTGATAAACATTCTAGTAGCTGAGACATTAGCAGTTTGGCAAACTTCTTTTTTTGCCTAGCCATTTTCCGTTATTTGGGATCGGCTCTCCTAATATGGCTCCGCCAAGTTTCACGATCCAGGGTCATCTGGCTGTCCAGTCTCAGCGCCTTCAGGTCGTTCCTAACTGTGAACATTCTGTCACTCCTGCTCTTATGGCCGTAACACCGCAGACGACGTTCCCTAGTTTTTTCCGCTGTGGGAGTGACTTTTAGGCTACCTCTGATGTGCTCATTTCTAGCTTTATCCAGCATCATAACCCTGGTGGCCCACCTCAGCATCTTCATTTCTGCTATCTGTAGCCTCTATTCTTGTCGTCTTGTGGCCCAGCATTCTGATCTGTAGAGCATAGCAGCTTTCTTTTATTTACATGGGTGCTTTGCTGTTGCAAAGTACTCCTGAAAGGGCACGCCATTTAAGCCACTCTACGTTTATTCTATGGTCTACGTCATTTTCAATCGTGCCATCATTGGAAAGAATAGAGTCGAGATACCGGTTTGGCAAACTTATTTACCATAAATATTTAAATTAACCTTCTGGTTAAAGGTCCCGGGTTCGATTCCCGGCAATGGCAGTGTGGTTGTCACATTGTCTTGGGTCTGATATGGTGATATTCTCTGTACTGTGTGCAGTTCTGCAGTTAGACGGGGGACTTAGGTTCTAGCTTGATTGTAACCATATTCTAGTGAGCTATTTTCCGCTAATATGGGAGATTGTATAGTAAATTGTAATACTGCCAATTTAAAACATTGAAGAAAAGGAAGGTGTTAAGTTAACAGTGATGATATCGCTAACAGAGCATTGGGTTATGAGACAAGAGTCGTTGATTACCCTTACACATTGACACTTTCTGATGTTAACCACTCACATGCAGGTATGATTATAATATCCTAAACATTGGCTTTCTTCTAATTACTTTTGATTTATCCCCAGGTCACCAGACCAGTGCTGAATCGTGGGGTACCGGCCGTGCCGTCGCCCGTATTCCCAGAGTACGCGGTGGTGGTACTCACAGGTGAGAAAATGACTATGTCAAAGCATAATTGAAAATTCTCGCTCAACTTTTTATCATTTGCTACTCTTTATCACTTGCTATTTTCCATTTTTCAAACAGAAAGGAATGTAGAGCAGAAAAAAGCATTACGATCAAAGTTATGAAATGGTCATTGTGTTGGTTTGTACATTAGGATGAATAAAACATAGGTACATTAATGTTGTGAATGGATTGTGAAGTGAAAATTAAGAAAAACATGTAATGACTAAATTAATTAAATTTTATGTGTTAGTCATGTAAGAAGTTGGAAAAATCGACGTGCGTGTATGACTAGCTGTATGATTGTGGAGGAATCTAGAGAGGTGTGTCAGGATAGAGTAGTGTGGCGGTCCATTCTCTGCCCTACCCTTTCGGGGAAATGGCATAATGGTTTGTTGTGTCTAAAGAATTTTCTTTATATCATAGTACTTTGAACCAAATGGGTAAAATAGGCAAAGAAATATGCACGAAAAGGCTTCCCTAGGGATCACACAATGCCCGCGGGTGGTGTAATGGTACACTGTGCTATACTAAAGTGGGGAACGTTGATCCGGCGCGGTGGAGTACCGTGCTGGGGTAAGCTCACCACACAATAAGTGCCGATAACACGCCGGTTGTTTGTTTCATCGCACTGTTTTTTTAATTGACGATTTTATCGCGTGTCAGGTCCGGACAGGGAGCCTTCGGCAACATGTGTCGCGGAGGACGCATGTTCGCCCCCACCAAGCCGTGGAGGCGCTGGCACCGCCGCATCAACCTGAAGCAGAGGCGAGGCGCTCTCGCCGCCGCCCTCGCTGCCAGCGGTGTGCCCGCCCTCGTCCAGGCTAAAGGTAATGCAACCATACCACTGCCATCCGTGGACACTTCTAACAAAACATTGACTAGTTTTAATTATTATTATAAACTAACGGATCCGACAACACGACGACCTTCGTGGCAGAGTGGTTACGAGCTCTGACTTCCATGTCGAAGGTCCTGGGTTCGATTCCCGGCGATGGCAGTGTGATTGTCACACTGTCTTTGGTCTGGTGTAGAATTCACGTGACAATAAAATGGCGATAGATTGGCTACCTATCACATGTTACGAGAATCAATATAATAGCTAAAAATATAAAAATTGTATACTGTAATTGGGTCCAAACGACCTGTTGTGTACATAAAAAAAAAAAAAAAAAAAAAAAAAAAAAAAAAAAAAAAAAAAAAAAAAACACTCTGCTATTGTTTTATTCCAGTATATGCTTACAGAATATATGAATTAAACAAATACAATTGAAGTTCGATATTAATTCATTTATACCATTTAACGGAATACATTCAATAACTGGATGAATGAAATCTATTATTGCTTGAATACAATAATGTCATGACGATCGACAGCTGTCATTGAAACTGTTTCGAGTGCCATCTCTTGGTTAAACACTCTTATCAAACAAAATTAGTTCACTCCAATATAGGTTCTAACGCCCCTAGCGGTAAAAGGCCTATTTGCCGGTCGCATTCATTCATTTATATGTGTTTTATCTCAATTAATTTTTTTAAACCATCGCTGAATAATAATAGAAATTGGCAATTTCGTTGCAATCAGTTCAGTATTTGTCAACTGTACCGCTCCTATACTCGCGTACAAAGGCTTTAATTTATATAGATATTAACTATTTTTTACGATGAAATAGGAAAAATGATGGGAGATATTGTGAAATAAAATATTTTGAATTAAGAAATTAATGACAGCTCTTGATTATTCATTGCAAATTATAGTCTAAAGGTCTGTACACACAGGTGCATTCAAGCTCAGAGGTTATAATATTTTTTGTGAATGTATACTTATACTTGTTTACGAATCCTGGATTTCACCCACGGTGGGTTATATTCATGAATTTTAATTGTATCTCAATAGAGATGAAGATGGATTATATAGAGTAATCTTAAAAAGATTAACATATGTAATCAAAATAGATGGCATATTGAAACTGACATGTGAAGTTAGGCATAGATTTGTAACATATATACAACTTCCAAAAATTTGTCTTACATGGTCATAAAGAAAAAGGTGGAATGGGGAAAGTTGTAATTACATAAAGTGTGCGCTTAACCCAACCAATGACAGGTCATAAGTCCTGTAAACACCTTGATCAATCAGAGGTTATATTGCCTTGAGGATTGTATAAATAAATTTTGAAGTATTAAATAACAAATGTAACGTCTCTGGCAGGTCACGTGATTGATAACATCCCAGAGTTGCCGCTCGTGGTCTCCGACAAGGTCCAGGAGCTAACCAAGACCAAGCAGGCCGTCAGCTTCCTCCGTCGCATCCGCGCCTGGGGTGATGTCCAGAAGGTAACCATCTCATAATCAATAGTTTTATTAGTTGATGCAAAATGTACTTAACTCGTCATCCAAATTTTGAGTTAAAATATGTGATTTAATTCCTTAAACATGGTTGATCAGCTTTGTTGAGACTGATAAACTGAATAATTGGTTTAAATAATTTTATTCAAGATTAACCCCCGTTGTGTGGGTTGGCTACATTAGCAGTAAAGAACTGCGGTTGGCTACATTTACAGCCTAGGTGGACAGTCCCAGTTCATAAATAATATTACATACAATTTAGTAGTAAGGAAGTAAAGTACAAAGGTTTATAAGATTTCAAATTTAAGTTGCAAATGCCGCAGTTCACAACCAATTTTTGGACTGCAAATGTAGCCAGCCGCACTATAAAAGGTAAAGAAAATGTATGTTTTCTGGAAGTATTGTCATTATCTGGGAGTGACATGTTTGGCCCTTACAAGGGCCTCATTCGATAATTCTTAATCAGGGCGAATAATGTCATTTGTATTATATTAACTTTAAGGAAAACAGGTTTTCCTTAATCTTCAGTCAATCCATGCCGAAATTAGCATCTGGTACATAATTTATACTTAAAAATCTGAGTTTGTCCGCTACCCACCCTCATTGTACAAAAGATATGCATTGCACTCTCTCGCGCATGATTGATAGTATGAAAAATATTTCTCTTAAATTTTACTGATTGGCTCCCCAAACAAATACATATTTCAGAGTTTTTAGAACTTTACGTATTTATTTTTAAAAAATTGTTAATCGATTAAAATAGATATAGTTAAATAACAAATTGTTGATTCATACAAAGGAATATAGGTTTTGTTGATAAAGTATTTAGCTAAGATTTCAATATAACAATTTGGCAAGCAGTATGTCCACTCGGAAATTTCTGTAATTCCTCGGGTAACACTGCTTGCTAGAGAAAATCACGCCCGTTCTCTTACTGTTGCTACTGCCCCTTGTATCTCGGGTAGAATATGCGTGGATAATATCTGTTGCTATAGTGTTCTTTGATGTAGCCATGTGGGATATCGCTCAAGTTGTTGAATGAAACCTCTTCTTCCATCCCAGGTGTACAAATCTCGCCGCCTTCGCGCTGGTACGGGTAAAATGAGGAATCGCAGGCGTGTGCAGCGCAAGGGGCCCCTCGTAGTATACCACCGCAATCAGGTATGTTCAGCACTCTTCTTTTTTCTGTTTGTTAAATATTTCTAGTATTGTTAATTTTTATTTTAAATTATATAACATATCAGAAAACTGATTAATTTCTTATTTATATGGCTGGAGTTGTAAGGAATCCAGTGGTACTTATCTACCAATGTTCTTTCTTATGGTTTTTTCAAATGGAAGGAGGATTTTAAACACTGTAGAAACCTGGTGTCATTACCAAAGAAAGACAATTACAAACCATCAAATGGTTTCTCCGGAGGGGGAGGAAAAGAGAATGAACTGCCACACTATATCCTCGCATACCTCTGTAGCTTTCTTTTTAGTGAGTCATACACGTGTGTTGATTCTTCCGACTTCTAACATGGCTGACCGAAACCCCTATTTTACGTTTTACAAGGGACTGAGAAAAAAATTAACATGAAAGCCTTAATCTTCAATAAAGTTTTTGCGAATGTACTTCTCAATTAATTAATAAAATGTTCTTCAATTTGATTTAAAACAATCAAATTGTATCTCAATAGAGACGAAGATGTAAATTGTTTTTTTTGGAAACAGAAACAACAATTTACATCTTCGTCTCTATTGAGATACAATTAATCCTTAAAAATGATTAACCCGCAATGGGTAAAATCCAGTCTACAAATATTGGTAACATTCAATCAAATTGTAAACAGAGTTAAGCTGAAATTAAAATCTCCCGATTTTCTGGGGACAGACAAGATTCAATTGGCTTTTCATACATTCAACATACATGGAACATGTGTATGATGTCCTGGACACGTCCCAAAGATCATCTTCACAAAAAGAAGATATTGTTTTAGACTTTGGATTGAAGTAAAATTTTACGTGATGATAGTTCTCACAGAGCATTGGGTTATGAGACAATAGTCGTTGATTACCCTTACACATTGACACTTTCTGACGCTGATTATATCTTCGCTTATCGCCTGCTTTGCTGTCGCTGGATTTTGATCTGTGTCTTTTGTACGCAGGGTCTGGTGAAGGCATTCCGTAACATCCCCGGCATGGAGTTGATCTCTGTGGAGAAGCTGAACCTAATGAAGCTCGCCCCCGGAGGCCACGTCGGCCGCTTCATCATCTGGACCGAGTCCGCCTTCAAGAGGCTCGGTGAGTTAATTTTTATCTAAATATTTTTTTAATTCTATTGTGATTTAGGATGGATATTTTTGTTAAATACATTTGATTTATACACACAATTAATAAGATAATGTCAAGCCAGTGGAGGACTTAGTTTTGTTTTGGAAATTACTATTAATTGTGACAGTTTAAAATACAGTGACACCCCTATTTTAAGTTTTTTTAAGGGACTGAGAGAAAAACGTAAATGGGGGGCATTGAAAAAAAATATTTAATAATATTTTTTTAACACGTAGATTAGTTCGCGTAACGCATGAACCAAAATGAAACGGATGTAGGGATATTGAAAAAAACAACATTTAAATTTATTTATTTTTAAATCACGTAGATTGGTTTGCAAAATGCATGAACCAAAATGAAACCGATCTAAAAATAACTTTTTTTTTAAATTAACTAAAAACCAAAACAAAAAATGTAAAAACTGTTTGTAAATGACAATCGTGATTAATGTCAAAAAGAACGGAGCGCTTCAAATCGACTCTAAAACCGAATGACAGAAGGATAGATTTGATGTAAACCGGCGAAACATTAAAAATGTCAGCCAATCACCACGTTGCGCACCGTATGCCGACCAATAACAACTCGCCGACCAATCACGGCCGAAACGATGCGCCGACTCATTGTCAAGCGCGTGTAACTCGCATATTTTGAATATTTTCTACGTAATTTGCGGGGGAAAAAACGTAAAAGCATGTAAAAAATGTACTAAAATATATCAGGACTGAAATAATAAAACGCAATTGGAGGGAAAACGTTAAATACGGGGACGTAAAATCCGGGTTTCACTGTATAGAGATATAATTGTAACATTAATCTCTTGATACTGAAGTTCGATTTTAGGAAGAGAACACACAAATATATTTTATCTTTCTTGCATATAAAATATTCTTGCTTTGTGTTGTACATGGTATAAATGATTTTATAATAATTATAGTATAGGTTATGATTTTGTATTTCACTTCCAGACAAGCTATTCGGCACATGGAAGGCCCCATCCACCGAGAAGAAGGGCTTCAACCTCCCCCAGCCCAAGATGGCGTGCACTGACCTGTCCCGACTGCTCAAGTCGGAGGAGATCAGACGCGTGCTCCGCGCGCCCCGCAAGGCCGTGGTCAGGCGCCAGCGCAAGCTCAACCCGCTGGTGAACTCGCGTGCCCTGCTGCGCCTCAACCCTTACGCTGGCGTGCTCAAGAGGAAAGCCTGCCTGCAAAGGCTGCGCACCGAGGCTGATCAACAGCTCAGAAAGGCAGAGAAGGATGGGGTCAGTTGATACGCTCTAATTTATTCTCTTGAATCCACGCCACAAGCCGTACAAAGTCATTTTCAGATTTATCGACAGCCAATTTCAGTCCTCACACTATATAACCCTCTACCTTAGTACAGAGTATATTCTTGGCTTTATCCAATGGAATTTCTCTTGGGTATATTAAGGAATAACTCCTAGAACTGAGGAGAGAAGGGTTGACACATATTTTCAATTCGGGGCTCTATTGAGAACCCCTATGTTCTGGAACGAATAGGTCTATTTGGTCCGGATGGTTACCTGCGGCAATGCAGTCATTGATTGTTCTACACTTTGTCACGCAGAACCAACCCGACATTGGTGATGACAGTAGGAAGAGCAATTTGGATGTTTAATTTGATGTTATTTTGGATTTAATCGCCCCAAATTTGGACATTTTTGGTGTCAGTGAGGCAGTGCTCAAAAAAAAAATTGCTTATATCGAATACAATAATTTTAGGTGAAGCTCCCCGATAACCATGTGGCCGTCCGTGCCAAGAAGCTGCGTGAGCGAAGGGCTGCCGCCATCAAGAAGCACCGCGCCGAGAAGGCCAAGAAGCCCAAGGCCCCCAAGGTGGCCAAGGTAGCCAAGCCCAAGGTGCCTAAGCAGCCCAAGGCCGCCAAGGTTGCCAAGCCCAAGGCAGCCAAACCCGCAGCCAAGCCTGCAGCTGCCAAGCCCGCGGCCGCTAAGCCCGCCCCCAAGAAGTGATAAGCCCGCCGGAGTGTGCGATGCAGTGTCGCCCGGAAGGAGTGTGACTTTTTTTTATTTTGATTCTCTCCCGGCGGCACTGCATTGCAAACGCAAATGTAATATTACGACCGTAATGTAATGACCGTAAATAAACACGCTTCGGAGAGATTATGTCTTTTATTTTTTAACACGTTCTCGGCTGAATATAATACCTAATAATTACGAGCATGCCGAATGGAACGCAACGGGAATTCCGCTTCCAACTACCTTGTGGTGTGTCATTGGCCGACATTGACAAAACTATAATGATCTGTTGATACACGCTAGCAGCATGACGCAAACATGCTTCCTCAGCGTGGCTACAAATTATACTTTGATGCGGATATGTGTATTCAGCACTCAACGTGTTAATATAGTTTTTACATTAAGTGCTTTTTACAATGAAATAATATAAATATGTCTAATGATCATTTTAAATACACATCAAAGGAGTGTCTGTAATTTAACTAAGTTTTGTCTTGCTGCTTTCACAAAGGTTAGTTAGAAAAATAAGAAAAAAATGATACACATACAATATTGGAAGACTGAAGAAGTGATGGGCCGACAAGGTAGCCTCAATAGCCGGTAGACAGTGGTTGAGAAAGGTAAGTGACGGGAAGGAGTGGAAATGTTTGGAAGAGGCAGTGGAGAGATCAAGACTGAGAGAGAAGTAATACTTCTGTCATTCCTCATGATTGAGGGTCGTGTCCATCCTGTAAACGATTGACCATGGCCATGGCTCCTGTCACCCATCAGTCTCCAGGCTGCAGCTAATGAGAGACCACTCAGATCCCTGATTTGATCGGACCAGCGGCTCGGTGGTCGTCCTTGTGATCGCCTTTCCTCCACTTTGCCCATGATGAGCTTTTCAAGGTTATCCTAATCTCTCTGGGCTATATGTCTAAAATATTTCAACACTCTGAGAGCACATCAGCGAGAGTCTTGCTTTGATATCCAGCTGGTCAATGATTGACTGGTTAGTTCTTCTTGCCGTCCAGGGCATATGCAGCATTCGTCGCCAGTGCCACATCTCGAAAGCTTCAATTTTGGACCTCTCCGATGTTCACATAGTCCAAGACTCAACTATAAAGGAATATAGAGAAAACAAGGGTTTGAACCAGTCTCATCTTGGTCTTGTAGATATTTTTGTCTTGCCATATCTTGGTGAGCTTTGTCATGGCAGTTTTAGCCATTTGGGTTCTGCGTCATCCCCTCTGGTCAGTTATCAGTGATCCAAGATAGACAAATTCATTTACAATTTCTAAATCTGAGAGAAGGTCCATGTTTGTAAATTGAGTTGGATTTGGGACTTGATTTTCTGGCTTACAGAGGTTCAGCTCTAATGGCTATTCCTCTTACGTCTGTAGGAAACATTGTTGGAATGTGATTTGGTAGTTGTTTTATGATGGGTCTAAATGTATGGCCCGGAGTGTCCCTCCGAAAGAGGGGGGATTTAGGGTTTATGATAAAGTCTTACATTATTGTCAAGGAATTGAAGACCAGTTAGGGTTGGGATTGTATTTATAAAAAAGTCTGTTCCTGAGGGGAAGATAAGAGGAGCAGTGCCTGGGTGGAGTTGTGGTTAGCTCTGCTTATCATCATTATCTTTGTCAATATCATCATCATTTTTGTTTGAAGTAATACTAAACAAGGAAAAATTAGGGTTAGAAATAAAACAAACCAATAAAACAATGGGCTATATTTATACACATAGTAGGCATAATCTGATACATAAAGGTGCACTTTGAATTGAGACCTAAAATAGACTCTGCTCTCCTTAAACTCGCAGATGCAGCATTCGTACCACAACAAATGACTTTCCATACTAACCACCATATAAAAATCCTACAACTACAAGTGGCACACGCTCTACATGGCCCTATCAAGTCCCGCCTTTCACCCCCTTCACAACAGACAAAAATACACTTGAATACATCATTTTCAAAACTCAATACACTGCAAAGATGTCTTCATTTTGATTTAAATCGTTACAGATAAAAATGCTATATTTAGTACATTATTTTATTTCTACAATCAAAACTATAATTACTTATTAATAATTGAGTAACGTGCCGTGAACGCATCCCGGCTAATTTAATTGAGACATTAGATTGCAACTACATATTATGTTTCGCTTTTTTCATTTCCGTGGTTTCAACACAAGATCTTACCTTTGGTATTATGCTAAGTTTAAAAAAACCCTTTCATTTGAGTTGCACATGTATAAATTTAAAATTTCCGCACCAATGTTAACCAAGTTAGTGATTGAATTGAATTTTAGCTGTTCTTTATTTAGTTTTGCAACTAAAGAAAGAAAAATTTAAAGTGTTATGGTATTAATTGATCTATAGTGCTACAAAACTGAGAATACACCTCATCAAGACCTATGTATGGAGTATCTTGATGTACGGCTGCGAGACATGGTGCCTATCTGAAAGAGATAAACGGAGACTAGAGGCTTTTGAGATGTGGTCCTATAGAAGACTATTAGGAATTTCCTGGAGAGACCACATCACGAATGAGGAGGTTCTTCAAAGAATCGAAGGAGGAAGGCACTTGCTCAGAACCTTGTCCGAAAGGCGTGCAAGATGGATCTGCCATGTAATACGACAAGAAGACCTCTTGCATGCCATAATGGAGGGTATGACCGAGGGGACAAACTCTAAGGGACGCCTTCAAAAGATTTCAAAAGAGCCGCACAAGACAGGGAAGAATAGAGGAAACTGCTGCAAACCAATCCCAGGATTGAAACCAGAGAGAGAGAGAGAGCGCTACAAGTCTGGGTTATCTCCATCTGTCATTGTCTGGTGCGTTTAATCTCCAGTATGTTTCATCCAGAGTATGACAGTTGTCTACAGCTCTATCCAGCTAGTGCAGCCTCAAGACAAAATATTCTATTGCCAGGTTTTTCCCACTCCGGTGCTTAGGCAAGAACTGATTCTGTTGACTGATATAAATGCTTCTTTGCAGTTTCAATTCTTGGGATTGGTTTGGAGTCTGTAAGTCTCACATATTGTCCTCTACTGTGCTCTGTCTTCTGCAGCTCAACATATGAGACACGCTTTATGTCCTCACACACCTGTTTCAGATACTCGTGTTGGGGGCGCCACCCGTAATTTGTCTTCTCAATCATTCCCCCTATTATGTCGTACAGAAAACCCTCATAGTGCATAATGTGGTTGGTACATTGAGCTCACTTCTGAGATGGTTTTGATAAATTGCCTCCCTCCTTCGATTCTGTTGAGAACCTCGTCACATGTCATGTAGTCTCTCTAGGAAATTCTTTTGTAGCACCACATATCAAAGGTTTCAAGATTGTTTCTTTCTCTTTCGGTTAGGCACCATGTCTCCCAGCTGTACATCAAGATGTTCCATACTTATGTTTTGGTAAGTTGCTTTCGGAGATATAGATCTACTTATTAATATGTATGAAAAAACAATAGTTTTCAAGGAGTTTTATTATAATATTTATGTATGACATGTTTCGCCCTTCTAAGGCATTATCAAATGTTAATGTTAACATTTGATAATGCCTTAGAAAGGCGAAACATATCACATATAAATATTATAATAAAACTCCTTGAAAACTATTGTTTTTTCATACATATGAATAATTTAATATGGAGTTTTACGTCATTGTTCAAGAAACAATAAATATATAGATCTACATTATTTGATTAAATTTGCAAACCTTGCCTGATGTATGCAGCTGTCAACTTCACTTCTTGTTCTACCATTCCAGGTGATCATACTTCTAACATACACAATCTTTTTCATGTTTTTCAGTGTGGCTTCTAACTACATTCAGATAAATGCTATGAAACACACCTTAAATGTACCGGTAGACAATTAGGTTAACACTAGAAAGGTAAAAATATATTATGTTCGGCAGCGCACTCATTTCAAAAATAAAAAAAACACATTTTTTATCCAACTTCTGCTCTATTCAATGAAAGATTATGAAGAATACACTTAGACACTAAACATTTATGCGTATGTATAAACATACAATATTCCTTTATTATAATATCAATACAAAAATCGGAATATAATACTAAAAACAATAATTATATTATATTTTCACAGCTACGAAAAAAAAGAGAAAAACAAACAATAACATCGAGTGAATTTTATAAATAAAACATTTCGTTTGTCTATGACAAAAGACATTAATTTGTCCATATTCACACAAGTGTTAACTAATTCCATTAAATCTGGCAACACGTGTTTTATTTTAAAATATTTTATTAGAACAGTAAAAAAAATACAATTTAAAAAGTTTATCTATGGTGGGATTGGATTTACGAGTCTTGTATCATAATGTGCAATTGTGTCAACAGATGTCACTTTATTGCTTAAATGTAGAATAAACTCGTTATTAATACAATTTAATCAAAATTAGAAAATATCCAGAATTATTAATTTTAAGGATATACACCTTTTTTTTTAAATAATTTTCTCTGCAATCAATTTTACCAGTCTGTAAAAATCATAACCGATTATATTTTAACATATACTTATGGTCATTTATCCACAATGAAATTTCAGTAAATTTGATTTAAAAATATCTCTTTTGAAAGGTTTATGTTAGGTATATGTATAATATTATATATTAGAATGTACAGAAAATTTCAGAACATTAAACTCTTACTAATCCGGGAAACGCATTGCCTGGCCGTTGAAGCTTGAAGCAAAAAAAAAAAGTGTTACTTTTTAAAGTGAATAAAATATATGATATATTATAATTACAGTACAGGTGAAGTTTGATATAAATATAAAATCATATAATTGTCTTGGCAAAAAATATTGTGTACATTTTTTATCCATTTTAATGCAGACAGATTATACAATTAAAAATGTAATCATCAATCAGCTCTTCCAAGGGTATGGCCACACCGAAGTTTTAGAGTAGGAGTCAAAATGGACACCCGGCGAACCAACGTATGGCGCATTATGGGAACGGCCACACTATACGCTCCGTGCCACAGGGTGTGATCACAAGCGGACTGTGTCTTGACTCCTACCCAGGCACTCCGGTGTGGCCGTACCCTAATGGTTCTGCCTGTCTCTCGCACTACGTTGTTGTTTGTTGTCTCCTGCACCTATTTTAAGATGGCGTTCAGTAATCCGGGACTTTCGGTTATCCAACATCGTCGAAGTGCCTAACGTGCCCGATTAGCAGGAGTGTACTGTACCTGGAAATTTACTGCAGACGTTATTGGAAAACTCCAGGTGTTTATAAATAGGTGCCTTCGCTCAATATTCAAAATCTATTGGCCCCAAACAGTGGCAAATGCCGTTCTCTGGACCATGGCAGGCGAAAAGCCAATTAGAGAACAAGTGGCTAGATGTAAATGGCAGTGGATCGGTCACACTCTGAGACGGAACCCAGCCTGCATCGCTCAGGGTGCACTAGACTGGTCCCCTATATGTGGAAAGAGAAAGCGAGGCAGACCTAGAGCCACCTGGAGAAGAGCCCTGCAGGACGATGTTAAGGCAGAACTCACTTTTGATGATGTTAGGCATCAGGCATGCGATAGAGTCGGGTGGAGAAGGTTCCTTGAGGCCCTATGCACCACGGAGGTGTGACTGGACAAAAAGAAGAAGAGACTGTACCTTTAAATGTAATTCATTCATTTCAGTAAACAAAAAACCTTTTTAGTTACGATCATAAATCTGAAATGAAAAATACAGTTACGTGGGAAGACATAACACAGAATTAATTAATGAGATAAATTAAAAAAAAATAACAAAAATATAATGTTCCAATACATTCTAAAATATGGCATTGTGGAAAAAGTGGCATACTTGAGTCCCATAGTAAAGTGTGAGGAGACACCATGAAGTCGATAAAACACTCTCTAGTTTCCGAATCACTACACAATCTAAATTCTTGAAAACTGTGGAAGATTATCTAGCGTTCCTTGTTGTTTTAATTATCTCGGAAGGACTTGATGGTGTATGAGACAATGCCGTCTCGAAATCTGTTTATCAGGCCGTAATGTTGAATTAAATGTGGGGCCAGTTTGATCCGACAGCTGTCAAATGTTAAAAATTTATTAAAAATATTGCGACTTTTTCAAAACAATTAATTAACAAACATTTTTAATTTTTATTAAAACTGTTTGTACTTTACAAATAGGGAAGATTCTACGTCACATTATTTGAAAATATTATGTAGAATTTTCAGTGTAGAGAGGTTAGGCAGAAAAACTGATATACCAGCATTGTGGAAACACAAATGTATTATATTCAAATGTTTGTAATACGTATATATGGAGTACGGAATACAATCGTAGTCGTATTTTACATTAATTTCACATTTATAATCGAATTAAAATGAGATCACGGCACGAGACACATAGGAACATCACGGATCCCAATACTACATGCGGCCCCATAAATCTTCATGTTGCTTACGGCCTGGTAAATACTTTCAAGACGCCATTGTGTATGAGAGGAAGAGTATAATATAAAATACAGTAAACTCTAGATTATCCGTGGTTATCGGGGCAAAAACCAAATCTCCATTACAAAATAAATAACAGAAAATTTCTGAAAAAACAGGTAATATATATTAATGAGTTCCAGTCGTGAAATTTTCAATGCAGATGACACTTTCATCACAGTAATCAGCACACAAACCCAAATAAAATACCCCAAAATAAACAAACGAACAAAAAATAACGCTTTTGAAATAGTAAACGATACTAGCGAATCTGAAACACATATTTTTCGAAAACGTTATGACCATTCCTCTAATTTTTGGGATTCAGCATATTCACAATTTCTCAAGATAGAATATTTTTGCATTTTATTTAGTATCTCAATATAACGTTTAAAAAATACAGTTTTTAAATGCCACGGTTAATCTGTAAACCGGTTAATCTGAGCCCGGTAATCGAGAGTATAATGTAATTTATTTTGCTGAATCAACTTCTCACAAAAATACCTCCAAACAGAAAGATAAAAATGTCTTATGTGGTAAAAGTGAGCAAATCAAATGTTTGTTTTACTAAATACATTAAAAAAAAAACATTAAAATAGCATTTATTATATTACTAAGATCATTTTGAAAACAAATAGTAATTTATTACAACTGACGGACGCATTTTTAAATCATAACGGAGGATTTTCAACATCTTTTAGCTGTTGCCGAGAGAATACCATTAAACTTCAGATGCCATTAGAGTAATATTATGCGGACACTTAAGAACCCACTTTCGACGTAATAAATCGCGTATTTCAAAGATGTCAATTTAATCCACAGCTTTTTAAACTCATTTGACTCATGGATACCATTCAAGAAAAGAAAGCAATAACTATGACTGGGAATTGACCTTTTTAAATTTATTTCTTATATATTTGATCAAAAACCCGGTGTTGCAGCGGGAACTTGGAGGCATAGGACCAACCAAGAGATCCGTACGATGACCTAGCAGCCCCTTATAACGAGCATCGTGAGAGCCGGTCGCCTAGCATGGATTGGGCACGTACTCGTATGTCGAGCCGAAGAGACCAGAGCAATCAAGACCCTGTACGCGTCTAGACCGGCTGGAGTAAGACCTCTAGGAAGACTGAAATGAACTACCATCAAGAGATTTCAGTAAAATCATTTGATTATCTTAAGAACATTATGTGTTAAATTATTTATATTTCGTTATTTTATTTTATATTATTTGTTTTAGATTTATTTTGTGGATGTTAGACGATCGGAGTGTGCGCGGGAGATGCCTATTGGTGGCTATGAGGTTCGTGACCCATCACACCGCGTCTCCCGCGGGGCGAAAAGAGAAGGATGGATTGCCGCATCGGTTAAAGTTTGACAGTCCATTCTTTCTGCCTACCGAGACGGTGTGATGGTTAGTTAGTTAGTTAGTTTCATTTGAATAACTTTTAAAAAACATTGTATTTACGCAATACTTTACCATAATTTTCATATCATTATTACACCGAGGAAAGACGTCTGCGTTCCAAAACTTGCTTGTGATAAAAACAAAAAAATATTATATTTGGTATGTACATATGAAAACAATGGAATTATCCAGACTCCCGTGCATTGTATTGGATGTATTATAATCAAATATATAGACACAAGATCAAATAATGTTATTTTACACAAACAAAAAAAAATCTACAGCATTAAAGATGTTGAAAATCCAAAGAAGTACTTAACCCAAGATAAGTCTAAATTTGTGACATCAAAAGTGTACAATTTGTTGAAGTTTGCCGTTCTAATAAATGTCAATCTGATTTCAATGCATAAAAGGTACCTCGTTGTTGCGATATCCTCAAATTTTTTTCCACGCTGGCAATACCTTTGCAACTGTCATTGATATTGTTGCAACAATACAAATTTTTGGTATAACCTTTGTGTGACATTAACTTGTAAAACAACAAAACAGTTTCCTTTTAAAACATGTTTATTTTTCAATATGACTTGGGTTAAGTTTGAAACATTTGAGTTATGAAAAGGAACAGCCGTACAATTGAATGTTTTTTTCTATAATCTTCAGGAATAAGGTGGAAAAACATTACAGCTAAAAATCTGACGAGATATCACCATTCAGATCGATCGGAATATGAGAAAGATCTGAATATCGGTCCCTTTCCCCCGCGTGCAACCCATCCTCGTATCCCGGGATAAGAATACATGCCGCGGGAGGAAATAACCTTCTTGCTTCTTGGGTCACCCTCTACCCGGCAGCGGTCGGTGCTATATTTATTAAAGTATCACAGAAAAAAGTTAAAATAATCATCTTTGGCTTCCCGGTAATACAAATCTGCAAATACAGCTAAATATGGAAATAAATATCAAATATAAATAGTATTCAACATTGTTTAAGTCTCGAATACCAGAGATTTCCAGCATACATTTCGGACCTCTGCGTGACACCCCGGACGGTTCACTCTGATCAGTATATAAAAAAAAAATAATGCGAACAAGATTGCAACTGCAGTCAGAGCTAATAAAGCAATTTTAGATAAACAATAAATTTAAATACCTCGGCAGCATACTAACGCAATCTCTTGACCCAGATGTAGGGATAAAATGCGGAATTGAGGCAGCAAGCTACGTTTAATAAAATGAAATCACTCTTCTGCAATGATAACGTAAACTTGACACTTCGCCAGAGAATGATCAAATGCTATGTGTGGTCTGTTTTATTGTACGGGTGTGAAACCTGGACCCTGAAAGTTAACTCAATGAACAGACTGGAAGCATTTGAAATGTGGCTCCATCGCCGAATGCTCAGAGTTCCCTGGACAGACATGGTTACCAATACCGAAGTCCTGAGGCGAGCTAGAGTTGACAGGGAATTGTTATCAACTATCAAGGTTCGAAAGATCTCATATCTGGGTCATATACTGCGTGGGGAAAAGTACCACCTTCTCAAACTGATATTGGAGGGAAAAATTGAGGGACGCCGAGGGCCCGGATGGAGACAAATGTCCTGGCTGCGAAACGTGAGGGAGTGGACCGGCATCCGAAGTGTTGAGGAGCTGTTCCGAGCGGCGCAGGACAGGGACAGGTTCGCCGAGGTGATCGCCAACGTTGGGGGGACCCGACAGGGCACTTGAAGAAGAAGAAGAAGATAAACAATTCCGAGCCCTAGTTATAATAGAAGTGGCACTTATTATATTTGCATTATACACTACATCATAGATTTACACACATTCGTCCAAGAGATCTCATTTCTACTCATCATATAATAATATGCTAACTTTTAAAGTGCTGCTTTTGTGATGTAATCACCTCAAGGGGACATTAAGACGTGTTTTAAATCTAAATGTGAACGCTGCATCTGATTGATATTCGCGATCGATTAGAAAGTATAATAGAACAAAATATGCAAGTTTTAATTTGAAGTCTGTCGGATCATTTATGCATCTGAGGTGTGAAGGAAGATTGTTGCAAGCTGATGGACCGGTTACCGAAAACGCTCGATCCCCGAAATTTGTACTAGGGCAACGCTTTGGCTCAACTAATCTTCCTATTGCCGAGGAGTTCGCCGAGCGTAGTGTGGATTTCCTTGTATTTAGGCTGTCCGTTATACAGAGTTCGGATATATAATTTGGAGCCATTCCATGTAGCGCTTTGAAGACTGTTCAGCAGAGTTTATACTGGATTCTTTCTGGACTCTTAAGCCAGTGAAGTTCTTTGAGATGTTGTGTTATATGGGACTATTTTGGAATGCCTTTAATGAGTCTTGCTGCTGCATTGAACGCAGATCGAAGATTGTTTAATTGTTGTTTTCGATAGACATCACACTTTGAATAGACATCAGGAGTATAGGAGTACGGTGGAGAAGGATAAAAAAAGGAAGTACAAGGAGAAGAAGGCATATCAGATTTGCATTTCCGAGAAACCAAAGCCAATCGTATTTTACATTTCTATGCAAATAAAAATATTTTGGTTACACCGATCGCGGCCGGCATTCATAAACGAATATATTTTTTTATAAAAAAAAAGGTGGTTAATCTATTTGTCGATGTGGCCGCACGTGAGCACGCAGTCGGGCCGCAAGATGCGGAAGTTCCTGACGGCATCGGTCGTCACGCCGGTGTCCGTCATGTCGAGCCGCACCAGGGAGGGCATGGCCGTGGCGAGGTGGGTCAGCGCGCGGTTGGTGACACGTGGGAACCCGCGGCACACCAGGACTCGGAGGTGGCTGACGCGGGTGTTTGTCTGCCCAGCTGAAATAAAAGGCAACCAATCAAAACACAAAATTTAATACACAATGTTGAACTAACCAACCTCCACCTTTGAGGTAGGGTGGTTAAGTATGTGTTAACGATGTAAATGGAACTAGAAATAGAGGAAGACCGATGAAATCGTGGCACAATCAAATATTGAATGTTTGCGAAAGTGAGGAATCGCAGAAATCCACATGCGTGCATGATATGATGTATGAATGTTGAGGAAGCGCGATAAATATGCCAGGAAAGAAAAGTGTGGCAGTCTTTCTTTTTGCCTACCCCTTCGGAGAGACGGCGTGATGGTTTGTTAGTTACTTAGTTTTTTGAACAATGATGTAAAACTCCATTTTCAATAAGGGATTATCAAATGTCTGTCATTTGATAATGCCTTAGAAGAGCGAAACATGTCAATCCATCTAAAATACAATAAAACTCCCAGGAGACAGACGTTTTCATTCATATAAATTATCCAATTACCATATACAATTTGTTTTTAGTTATTATATTGATTCTTATGACATGTGATAAGTAGCTAATCTATCGCCATATTTATTGTAAGAGTGTTGTAAATCTAACAGTTAATAATGTTGAAGTATCATATCAGCCAAAACAATGAAAAAAAAATCTTTTAAATATATATATTTTTTTTACTTTCAGCCATACTAATACCATCCAGTACTTAACCTTTCCTTTATGGTGCTAAAATAAAAACGTGCGTTCCGGTGTAGGGTAGTCAGTACGCGTTAAAAAATTAGCGATTTTAAATCTGAAAAATAGGAACATTCATAGCTAATCTCCTTATATAATTATAATTTAAGTCAAAAATTATAATAATTGAGATTTAATTGCTAAAAACATTAAAAAAACCATCTGGCAACGCTCACGGAACGGGCATAGATCCGCTCTGGTTGCAAGCCCGAAAGTGACTGCCGGCGCGGTGGGACGGCGAGAGTGAGAACATTGAGCTAGAACATATGCAAGAGTGAGATGCGAATATAGTGTGGCGTACTCAAAGCGCTGTTTATACGCGACTTTGTTTTCGATTTTCACAAAATACCTCCAATGTACCCGATAAATTATGATTATTATTAATATTATTTTTTAAATCAATGTGTATTCAATGCAAATATTATGGAGGAATACCTAAAATCTTAACCTTGTATTTATTATATTTATAGAGATATTGATGGTTTTTAGAAGCAACGTGTAGAAGATACCCATCATAGGGAAGGGAGGGTTAAAGGGTAAGAGTAAATTATTAACTTGTTATTTTCATATGAGAGATTCCAGTGTTTATTGTTTTGGGATAGATAAGTGTGACTTACACAGATGTACGATGTTGTGGGAAACTCCAAAGTGCAAGATGGAGCCGTCGGTAATCAGCCGAGAAGTGTCCTCGCGCTCTCGACGAAGCATCGGCCATTGCACCACACGCCTGCAAACACAAGCACTTGTAACACAATTGCACACACAAGATAAAATAGATATTGTTACCTGAAATTAATCGCTCAATACAATGCTTCATTTTTAATGCTGAAAAGAAAAGGTAAAAATATATATACTGTGATAAAAAATAAGGTGAATTTTTTAGTTAAATTTAACGGGTACAGTAGACGCTCTCTTAATTGGCGCCGCTTTAACCGGCCTCTTCTAGGAAGTCTAAGAGACACGTAGCAACTTGAACGTCTGGCGGCGCCGCGACTGTGAGTCAATCAGCAGAAGAATTCTACTGCAGTAGATGCAATGTTCATAAGTAAATGGCGTGACTACGCTTTTAAAAAGTCGATTCAACACAAAAGCAGCAGAAAATAACAGAATTTTTAAATCCATTGTAGGCCTACTTTTTAAAAGAATTTTGGAGTGATGTGTGGCTTTTTCCTGTACATATTTTTTACAGTTTGTGAAATGTTAATTTTTAATGTGTGAGTTTCTAATACAGAATAAAAGTTCTGTTTTCTTAGTGTTTTTTTTAATGTGTTTTTTACTACCTTCTTTTTCGTTATCCGGCCCTGGGTCAGTCTCGTCAAGGCCGGTTAAGAGAGCGTCTACTGTACTATGAAATCATGAAACTTTTTTGAAGTTTTTGGTGCTAAAATCAACACTTTCACCCTGCTACGAAAGTGCGACATGATGAAATTTGCCATCAATGAAAAATAGCGGCCCGACATTGCACGTGTGCCAACTCACGAACAACAAGCTGAGAATCACACAGAGAGCCATGTTGGGTATTAGCTTGCGGGACAGAGTCAGGAATGAGGACATACAAGCTAGGACAAGTCTTCGATGTCATCAAGTTGGCCGCAACCCTTGAGTGGCGTTGGGCAGGACACTTCGCTTGTGACCCAGATGAAAAGTGAATAAGGCGACCGCTGTGCTGGTGCCAAATTAATCACCATGTGACTTCTGGCTGTTCAAAAAACTCAAAAGACCACTCCAGAGACACTGTTTCGACTTGATTGAGGAGATAAAATCCGAATCGAAGAAAGTATTGAAGGTCATCACGAAAAAATACTTCTGACTGTTTCAATGATTGGAAAAAACGTTGGCATAAGTACATTGTGTTCGACGGTGAGTACTTTGAAGGCGATAAAATTGATTTGCACGACAAACCAAAGATTTTTCATTGCAAAAACAAATTCACCTTATTTTTTTTATCATAGTGTTATATTAAATAATGTGGTCACGCCATTTAAAACAAACACAATAGCAATAGTTTACTCAAAAAGTGCAAAGTTTCAATCACCATGGCAACATGCATAAATAATTTTGTTAGTTCGCAGAAGGATGCTTTGGGTGACCATACATTAAGGCAGAAACATACTATTAATACGCCACGCCACCCGATGCCACGTGATGCGTGTTGAGTTCGAATTGTATTGTTTTCTATGGACAGAATCACACTATGAACACCCGACGCGACGCCATGCGCGCACACGCCACCCGATCCTGACGAGCTAGATCGACGTGTTGCCGATGGTGGGAGTAAACACGCCACGTCGCGTGTTAATAGTATGTTTCTGCCTTTACTATTGTATAAATATTTTTTAAAAGTTGTTAATAAAAAAAGATAAAATAAATATATGATACATTACTTATACATACAAGAAAACATGTCAAATGTGTGAATGTACTACCCATGCTTTATAAAAACACACCCCGTGAATATCTCAGATTTAAAAAAACATAACGAATTTTGTGTATTGTCCGAGGTAGTAAATTGAAACGTCACATTAATGGCTATTATATTAAGTATCTTGATGTACTGGCTAGCGGGACTGAGTGTGCAGTGTATATATGTATAAATACATTACTTCAGGCGCAAATGGCACATTGGTAATATAGAGAATGATACATTTATGAAGACCGGTGGTAATTAGAAGTCTGGAAGTTCGCAGGGGAAGAAGAAGAGGACCTACTCAATGGATGGATATTCAATGGCATTGAGGGAAATCAATAGAGACATTTTAATCGGACGTTTTCCAGGGATCATGATTTTCGGCAGAGCGAAATGATCATTTAAAATTGTACTGAAGGAGACTTTCACACAATGATCTTATCTTGGGATGCGACTTGAGCCTTTAATGTTGTAGTTTCCGTTGTCTTTCCACATTTTTGTATACAACAGGTTACTGCATACAATTTTTAAGCTATTGATTCTCATGACATGTAAGGTAGCTAGTCTATCGCCATTTATATCGTCTTGTGAATTCTACTAGACCAAAGACAGCGTGATTTTTTTCAGTCATCGCCTTTGACCAGGACGATATAAGAAAATTTGCTGGTGGTTGGATGCAGAAGGCGCAATATAGAAGTTTGTAGAGAAATATAGGGGAGGCCTATGTCCAGCATTGGACTAAATTTTAATTGCGAGAATATTTGGAGATGGACAAAAGAATTGAAGAGGTTTTAACGGCGAACAAAGTCCGGGGTTCGACCGTAGTCCCGATTGTGTGTGAGTTTGATCCGAATATAGAGAAAGAACTACCTGTGAACATTGAGAATATTCCGCACTCCACGCATGATAGCTAATATATTTTCTTGCCTCCAGTTGGGTAACTCGTTCTGTTCCTGGGGGGGCGCCTGGAACACCTGCACGTTGAAGAGCCCCCTTCTGTACACGTGCGGCTCCCCAACATCGAGAGGATTCTCGCGTCTCTCCTCAGGCTGATCGTTCCCGATCTGCACCTCAATGTTGATGTTCTGCCCGGCGTGGGGGTCGCGGACTTGCATGACTATGTTGGGGGCCTCGTCGGCCGGCATCTCCATGTTGGGCATCATCAAGAAGTCCGGCCCGATGCGGAGGAACTCGCCGTTCAGCCGGGGGCGATTGTTTCGGTTCTCGGCGAACACGACCTCCTCGCGCCCGACCACGGGCGGGTCTACGGGGTCCTGCATGACGGGAGCCGGGAAATGGAGGTGCACGTTCAGCGGTATGTTGGGGCCGTCTTCGTTTTGGATTTGGATATCCTCCTCTGGCATCAGGTTAATCGGCGGCGGCAGATCCGGATATTCCCCGAGGATGATATCTGGAGAGAAAATTATATTTTTCATATAAATCAAATCAAATCGGTGTTTTATCTCAACAGACATTGTAAACAATACTAAAGTTTATGGCATCTATTGAGTACAGGCAAAATATAAAATATATTTGAGTGTTTATTGAGCAACTGAGTGAAATGGCAAAATGTACTGACTGCAAATCAACTGTCAACTGTCAAATTGACAGTCTGTAGAAACAATGTTGCCAGTTTAAAAACCAAACCTCTAAAAAAAATACCCTATACAATATAATACCAGGAACACATGAGAGATGGTTCGACATTAGGAAGACAAGATACTCACTAAAGTCAAGAGTATTTGTCTTCTGAACGTACTTTTGCTAATATGAAAGGCGTCGATCTCCGAGGAGACTGCGTTCAGCAGAGTAATTGCTCCTCCCACCAGTGTCACCAGAGGCACGTTGGTTCTGGAGGCCGGTAGGTAAAACAATCTACGAGTATGCTGTCGCTGTCGGAGATATCTATCAGGGACATATCCCACTTGTGTTTCTAAAGAGACACATAACAAAATCACGTTTTCGCCTATTGTGCGGCTGACTACATATGCAGTAAAAAAAATTGGTCTCAAACTGCGGTTGGCTACATTTACAGCTTAGGCAGATAGTCCCAGTTCATCATAATATTACGTACAATTTAGGAGTGAAGCAAATGTAGTCAGCCGCACTACAAGGGTTAGTATGAGTTTTTTGTATATCAAGAAAGGTATAATTGAAAAAGTGTTGACCTTTGAAATTGCAAATTTCTAGGATATGTAAATAAATAAGCGAAAACGGCCGTTCACAATGAAGTTCTGGTCCCATCCCTAATGTATGGAAGCGAAGCATGGAACTGGCAGAAGAAGGATGAGAGCAGAATAAATGCGGTAGAGATGAGGTCCCTAAGATGTATGTGTGGTAGAACGATATACGACAGAATCTCAAATGCTGATATAAGAAAGGAATGTAGAGCGGAAGAAGGTATTATGAACAAAATTATGAAAGAATCGGACATATGGAATGCATGGATGGAGAAAGAATGGTTAAGAAAGTATACGTTAATGATGTAAATGGAGTACAGTCGAGGCAGACCGAGGAAAACATGGCATGACCAAATTAATCAAATTTTAAAGGTTGATCATGTTAGAAGTCGGAGGAATCGACGTGCGTGTATGAATGTGGAGGAACTAGAGAGATTTGCCAGGATAGAGTAGTGTGGCGGTCCATTCTCTCTGCCTACCCCTGCGGAGAAACAGCGTAATAGTTTGTTTGTAAATAAATGTAATTATACCTTTCCCTCTCGCACCACCCTCCACTGAGTTCACCACAGTTTATTTTGTATTTATATTTAGTTATTATATCCCCCAGGGTGGGAAGACCAGGGGTGAGGCGGGAGGACGAAGTAAAGAGGGATGCAGCACACTTCTTCGGGTGCCCAACTGGGACAGGGAGTGCTGGAGGCGAAAGTTGACGGAGGCCAAGGCTCGATATGGGCTGTAGCACCATCGGAAGAATTTATACTGCCCTGATGAAGCTTGGGTCCAAGCGAAACTAGTTGGCATCAATTATAATAAATACAAAGTGTTTTATTATTTTATATCTATAAATTTGAAAGCATAAACAGAAATATAAGAAGACCTAGGAAAACATGGCACGATCGAATCAATTAAATATTAAATGTTGGAGAAATTGATGTGCGTGCACGACACGATGCGTCAATATTGAGGAAGCGAAAGAGAATTGTGCCATGAAAGAACAGTGTGGTGATTTATTATTTTCGTATATCCCTTTGGGAAGTAGACGCAACAAGGCAAGGGGAGCTTTCACAATGCTTCGCCCTGTATGGCATTCCAGTATCATTTCGAGAAAGCTCAAGCTCCAAATATTCAGTAACAGCGTTAAAAGCATACTGCTGTACGGATGTGAGACTTGGAAATCTACCGCGGACGTTATTGGAAAACTCCATATAAATAGGTGCCTTCGCTCAATATTCAAGATCTATTGGACCCAAACTGTGTCAAATGCCGTTCTCTGGACCATGGCAGGCGAAAAGCCAATTAGAGAACAAGTCGTTAGACGCAAATGGCTGTGGATTGGTCACACTGTGAGACAGCACCCAGCCTGCATCGCTCAGGGCGTACTAGACTGGTCCCCTATGGGGGGAAAGAGGAAGCGAGGCAGACCTAGACGAGGTTAAAACAGCAGACCTCAGTTGGGATGATGTTAGGCATCAGGCATGCGATAGAGTCAGGTGGAGAAGGTTCCTTGAGGCCCTATACACCATGGAGGTGTGACTGGACAAGAAGATATCCCTTTGGGAAGACAGAGTGATGTTTGGTTAGTTAGTTCTAAATTAATAAAGAAATGGTTCTTACCTGGGTGCGGTGGATCATTCTCGTTCCTTTCTGGTTGGTCTCCTTCGACACGGGCATTCTGTGGTGCTCCGTGTGCGTACACGACACGCATGGCGTTGTTGCGCGCGCGTCTGACGTCCACGTAGATGACATGCACGCGGTTTGCGGCCGCAAACGGGTCCCCCTCTTCAGGGATCGGAGCTTCGCCATTGGGCGGGGGAACGGCCTCAGGGGCTGCCTCATCTCCGGGCAAGGGTCTAAACAACGTAATGTAATATTAACCCATTGCACCACTAATAAAGATGACATAATTTGTTCATACAACACACTATTTTCTCTCTCTCTTACTCATTGACTCATTTTTTTATTACAATAACATTAAGACTAAATTACACACAAAATAAAAATGGTAAAACATATGAGCATAATTATTTTTTTGTTCGTAAGCTAGATCATTATGGCTCATCCCCAGGTAGTTTTGGAAGAGTGTGATAAGCTTTAAAGCATTCTGGCATGTGGAGAGCCACCAAAAATTTCTCACATTCCCATCGAGATTCACATCAGAAGGAACACATTTTGCATAATCGCGATGGGTTTTGTTTGAAGGATTTGGTGGAAAAGGATTCGCTGTATTTCATCCTTATTTGATGAAATATTACAAGCGCGACGTGTTTGTTTACGAGTGCTTTCGACAATTTTGGAGGTATTGACAGATGTTAAAATATCGTAATATTTTGTAATAAATAATGTGCAATAAATTGTGATTAGTACATTTTATTATGAAATCAGTAACCGAAATATACTTATTTATGTCATTTTTATGAATAAAGTTATTGTCATTCAGTTTTAATGTAAAAAAAATCACTTCAAAGACAAACCGGTGAATTGCCGGCTTTGTATTGCGATGGGTTAAGAAAAACATTCTCAAAAATCACAGTACAAAATTATGAAAGGATCACTGCGTTGGTTTGGACACATGGATGAAGAAAGAATGGTTGGGAAAGTATACATTCTTCTCTTTCTTTTAATAAATCTGTGACAGCTGTCCCTCTATCTCTTTAGTGGTCTTCCAGATGGACGGTGTCCGGAGGGGATTTCGTAAGCGGCTGTATACGCGAATCTGTCACTATCCATTCTGGCTACATGGTCCCTCCAGTATCTTCTTCTGGATCTATCCTTCGCTGATCCACCGAACGATATCCTCTATATTTCGCAAGTTTTTCTATTGCGTTACGGAGAGTTTTTTCAGTAAGAGATCTTAGGACCTTCATTCCAGATGTTCTTAACAGACCCTTGGTTCATACAGTATCGGCCCACGTTTCTACAGCATACGTCATGATAGTTCGTACACATGTCTTATAAATTCTGACCTTGCTGTCAATACGCATGTGCTTGCTCTTCCGGACCAGATTCTTCAGACACCCCGACACGGCACTTTATACGTTAACATTAATATTTCATTTTCCATATTCCGTATTTTCTCTCTTCCGCTTCTGGCATTGTTCCACCCTTCCCAAAATTTCTGTGTTAGGCTATAATTTTTCTCTTTTGAAAATTACCAGTATGACAGCATGAGCCAAATCAATGTAAATGGTATAATAGCTATCATAGTGATTCTCGTGACATGTGATAGGTAGCTAATCTAACGCCATTTTATTGTCACGTGATTTCTACACTAGACCAAAGACAGTGTGACACTGTCCTCGCCGGCAATCGAACCCAGAACCTTCGAGGTGGCAGTCAATGCACTTACCACTCAGCCACAAAGGTCGTCAAACGCAATACTTGCACCTGTGGTGTAGAAACGGAGCCAAGCAATTTCTTTCTTAGGCCGTCACTAGGCCAATACAGAACGGAACATCGGAAATAAACGTACCTTGGCGGAGACTGTGGTCGGGCTTCTGGTGTCTCTACCGGTGGCTGTTCGACTTCCTCCTCCTCCTCTTCTTCTTCTTCTTCGTAATCCCCAAACGGATCCTAGAACAGGTTTCAAGTTATAAATACAAGCATACAGCAATTAACTTTTTTATTTTTTTTATGTACAACAGGTTGTTTGAACCCAATTACTGTAAACAATTTGTTTATAGCTATTACATTGATTCTCGTGACATGTGATAGGTAGCTAGTCTATCGTCATTTTATTGTCACGTGAATTCTACACTAGACCAAAGAAAGTGTGAACCCGGGGCCTTCGATATGGAAGAGTTCTTACCACTCTGCCACGAAGGTCGTCGAATTGATTGAAAAATAAGCTTTTAACACGTGCCAAGAAACCAAACGAAACCGATGAAAAAAGGAAGAAAATATTGTAATTAACTTAACAAATAAAACAAAACAAAAAACTGTATGTAAATGAAGATCTCGAATAATGTCAAAAAGAACGAAGCGTTACAAATCGAGTCGAAAACCGAATGACAGATGTCAGCCAATCATCACGTTGCGTGCCGTATGCCAACCAATCATGTTTCTACTGCGCCGACACATTGTCAAGCGCTTTTGAATATTTTTGACGTAAATTGTGCGAAAAAACATAAAAGCGGGTAAAAAATATACTAAAATATATTGGGACTGAAAAAATAAATGGAATTGCCGGGAAAACGTTAAATACGCGGACATAAAATCCCGGTTTCACTCTACTTTCTTTAAAATTCTTTCATTATTTGTATCAAAACCATCTTAATAATATGCTAACTTTTAAAGTGCCATTTTCGTTATGTAATCATCTCAACGGTGCATTTTGTGTTTTTAATCTAAATATGAATGCTGCATCTGATATTGGCCATCGGTTTGAAAATAATATCTTAATGAAATAAATACGAGATATGTTTTCGTATAAATCTCACCAAATTACCTTTTCCCTTAGCCGAAATTCCTTACGTGTAACATCTGAAAGAAGACACGAAAAATCACATTGGCACAATTGTCATCTATGATTCAACGAATGATATATCGCTGTTTAGCATTCCAAGGTTTTTACCTTTTGGATCAAAATTAAAAAAGTGAAAGACATTATTAAACTTATGTGGAATTGCATCTTTAACCCGTATAGTGCAACTGGCTACATTTGCAGTTCAGACGAGTTGTCCCTATTCATCACAATATTAGGCATAATTTAATTGTTAGGAACTATAATAAAAAGGTTTATAAAATAAATTTAAAAAATCGACATTCGGCTGGCTGGATTTGCAGTCTAAAAAAATTGGTTTAGAACTACGGCATACCACATTTGCAGCTCATATATAAATGCGTCTTATGAGCCGATTTACTTTTTTTTCTTACTATTAAATTGTACGTAACATTATAATGAACATATCATAATTTACGTGATATGTGTGCGACCTATCATGACATATGCTGTAGAGACACGGGCCAAGACTGTACAAACCAAGAGGCTGCTAAGAACATCCAATATGAAGGTCCTAAGAACCATTACTGGAAAAACTCTCTGTAACGCAGACATAAGAAAAATTTGCAAAATAGAGGATATCGTTTGGCGGAGTAGATCCAGAAGTAGATACTGGAGGGACCATGTAGCCAGAATGGATAGTGACAGACTCGCATATACAGCCGCTTATGAAATTTCCCCTGAAACACCACCTAAGAGATTGTGAGACAGTTAGATTTCATCAGCACAGGAGACATGATTTGTGTCACAGATCGTCAGATCTATTTGAAGACAACCAGAGTGACAGAGCTATGACTGTCCTGCGATTGATTCGCTGCGATGGCAGTGTGATTGTCACGCTGTCTTTGGTCTAGTGTAAAATTCACGTGACAATAAAATGGTGATAGATTAGCTACCTACTACAAGAGAATCAATATATAATAGCTAAAAATAAATTATATACAGCAATTGGGTTCAAAAGACCTGTTGTATAAAAAAAAAGAAGATTATAATGAATGGGAATAATCTGTCTGAACTGTGAAAACGCAGTTTGAAACCAATTATTTTTTACTGCAAATGAAGTCAGTCGTAAATCTCAATACTTGAATATTTATATGTGGAGTAAAGGTGGCCGTGGGTCTGTGATTACCTCTGCTTCCCAGGCGTGGGGCTGTCCGCAGTCGCTGGGGTTTTCCAGGGGTACCTCATCATCGGAGATGTTGACGGACGGAGGGTTTTCTGATTCGGCTGCGACTCCCCTCTGCGCCTGCAGGTATAGCTCGCGCAAGCTGGAGATCATGCTGAAAGCTGACACCTCGGAGTCGCCCATCGGAGTGCCGCGGATGTCCAAGACCTGTAGAAACCATACGGATATCAAGAAATTTGCCATATAGTGTGTCATTTAATGAAGCCCCAAAATTTAGTCGATCATGCTACGATATCAACATTAGGCATTGACATCATCCCTAATAAATCCATAAAACTTCATGGAGTCAACTTCGAAGCAGATCTAAAATTAAAAATTCAAATAAAAAAAGAAGGCAACTTGAAGCAATCAAAAGAAAGACAGTAGAACGTGGTTACCAGCATCTTCAACGAAATGTCACATACCTTCTCGATCTGAGCACGAAATGTCAATCGACTTTAGTAAATTATCTCTGACAATAGATACACGTTTGAGGCTTTCATTACTAATGGAATATCGATGATAATCGAATGATCTTTATAGGTAAGCATTTTTTTAAACTATTATCCGGAGGTATTTACAATCCAGGAATACTGAGAGAACTAAATCTATACGTTCCCCAGTTATAGCAGAGCAAGGGGGCATATATTATTTTAAGCCCCAAATTGCCGCACAGAGGCTCTTCGAAGTTCTCCTGTATTGAAAAGGATTCGTCTTTTAAAAGAGATAGACCTCTTTGGATGCAATTATGGCGAATTCGTGAATACCTTTACGATAAGGGCAGCAAGTAAATAACTGGCATATTCCTATTCATAAGGTTCTATGTATATTTCCTTTGATATTATTTTTTTTTCACCCTTTACATCGATTTGGCTCACGCTGTAATGATGTAAGGAGTTTTTTCAACAAAATAATAATAATAATAATATGTAATGTGATGCGCCCTAGAGAATGACATTATAAACTTCTAGAAAACAGACTTTTTTATTTGTATTAATTCTTCAATAGTTGTATGGCCATAGGAAGTAAGCAAGTAAGCGTGGTTTCATACTTCGAGGCTTTTGAAGCCATAGCGGGCGGAGAGGCTGGCGTAGGCCACACACTCCCCGAGACCCCAGCATGAGCGCAGCGAGAGGCGGCGCAGGTGCGGCATCTTGCTGAGCACCAGCAGCGAGTGCGAGGCCAGCCAGCCGCAGCGGCTCAGGTCCAGCTCCTGCAGCAGTGGGCAGAAGTCCTGGATGCGGAACAGGTAGGATCGGCTGAAGGGCACGTTGCGACACACGCATCCGCGAAGAGACAGCTTCTCCAGCGTCGGGGGGAACACGCTCGGATGTATCTGTGAATAACCATCAAAATGTTAGTATACATGTGCCACAATCAAACGCCTCAGATGGACAAGAACTTGCACATTGATAAATCTGCATTATGATATAGGCAGTAGTCCATCCGTAATGCGAACACAGGGCTCAGACACGTCCTCGGAACGCACGTCTCCATGCGCATACTCTCATGCCTTTAGTCACCATTTTGTTCGTTCTTTTTCCTTATTTTCTCTTCTAATTGGGGATGTACGATCCGCTCACGAGTTAACTCAAAGAGTCGACTCACTTTGGTGAGCGAGTGAGCGATGATTCATAAAAAAAGAGCAGTAGCTCAATGATCCACTGGGTGAATCGTAAATTATCGCAAAAGAGTCGACTCTTTTGCGAGCTCATTAAGGGATCTGAACTGAATGGTTCTGATCAGCAAAGTGAGCCGACTCTTTTTAATATTTCACGGTTCACCATTTTGAGTCGTTCGTAAAGCGACAACCGTTTTTTTTTTTAGCTTGTTTCAGAAATTCATTTTTGCGAACAACTCAAAATGGTGAACCGTGAATTATTAAAAAGAGTCGGCTCACTTTGCTGATCGGAACCGTTCAGCTCAGATCCCTTAAGTGATTCATTTTGCCCATCCCTACTTCAAATAACTAATAGCAGGCAAACCAACGTTTGGGCAGGACAATGTTTGACGGGTCCGCTAGTATTGGATATATAGGCACATTTTACCTGTATTCAATAGATGCCTTAAACTTTAATATTGTTTGTAATGTCTGCTGAGACAATAAACTTAGCAAAGGAAGATATAAAACTGACCACAGCGCAGTCGATGTAGCAGTACTCCAGGCGCAGCTCCTTGAGCGCGGGGCACTTGCGCCGGATGGTGAGCATGGTCTCCTTGGTGACGGTCATGTCCCCGTCGGGGTCGGGCGTACGGCCCTCGGGGGGCGCCGGAGGCGAGGGCGAGAACGGCCGCGGGCTGGAGTTGCCGCCGCTCTCCTTCGATGTGAAGTCGCCCGGCGAACGACTCGGCCCTGATCAAACATACAGTTAACGGGATAAAAAAATAATATTGTTATTTGAAATTTCATGCTAGAAGTTCATTGTAAATAGGAAAATATAAAAAAAATTGTAAAAAATCTTTTAAAAATGTATATTCAATTAAAATTGCATAGCATCATCATGAACATTAGTCGCATCCGTAATTGCTTTTTAATTATATAGAAACTAAAAATAATTTCATTTATTGTTTCTTGAACAATGATGTAAAACTCTATATTAAATAATTAATACGAATGAAAACGTCAGTTTTCTAGAAGTTTTATTATATTTTATGGGAATGACATGTTTCGCCCTTCTAAGGCATTATCAAATGTCTGCCTTAGAAGGGCGAAACATGTCACTCCCATAAAATATAATAAAACTTCTAGAAAACTGACGTTTTCATTTGTATTAATTTATTATGATAGAATAACGAACGATGAAATAAGGAAGAAATGTAAGGCAGATGATTGCATCATAACTAAAATCAAAACAGGATCCCCAGATGGTTTGGACATATGGAACGAATGGACGAGAGAAGAATGGTTAAAATGTTGTATACAAGCAAAGTAAGTGGAAAGAGAAGCCGTGGAAGACCAAGAAAAGTATGGCATAACCAAATTAATCGAATAGTAAAAGGCGGACACATTCGAAGTCGGAATGGGTAGAAAATCTTTACTTCTTTGAAATGGCGACCTTCGTGACCGAGTGGTAAGTGCTTTGACTGTCACCTTGAAGGTCCCGGGATCGATTCCCGGCGATGGCAGTGTGATTGTCACACTGTCTTTGGTCTGGTAAAGAATGCACATGACAATAAAATGGCGATAGATTAGTTACCTATTACTTGTCACGAGAATCAATATGATAGCTATACCCTTTACATCGATTTGGCTTGCACTGTAATGAGCAATTCAACAAATAATAATAATTTCACAGATTGCAGCTAGTAAAATAATTAATGTTCACCTGCAACCGGTCCTGGGTTTTCACTAGCTCTTTTAATGCTCTCATTGGCTGCATTCTTGGCATCCTTGTCTATAGGATACCCGAACCGTCCAGCAGGTAAGTCTCCCTCGCTCGCAGACCTCTGCGGGCAGGCCTGGTTGTTTGGAGCCGTCGCGTTGGCAAAGACAATGTGGTGGTTGACCGTGATGTCGCAGTAGGAAGCACCATCGCTGGAGACGACGTAGCTCGAGTCCGACTGGATGTTGTCGCTGCGCCCGACCAGGCCGCGGATGCAGAGGGCGAGCGTGGTGCGCGGGGGCATGGCGCGGACATAGTTGGCGAGAGCCCGGGCGCCGAGACGCCGAGCGCGGAGATCCAGGCGGCGCCACAGCGAGCGGTCGCGGCACAGCAAACTGAAGCGACGGCAGCAGCTAAAATAAAACAGAAGCACATTCTATGCGACTATTTGAAAAAAAAAATCGTAACTGATTTTCATGATATTATAATAAATAACTATTAACAATTACATAGTCTGATTGGAAGATGTAGCCAGCAGACTCAACAAGGCAAGGGGAGCTTTTGTTATGCTTCGCCCTGTATGGCGTTCCAGTATCATTTCGAGAAAGCTCATGCTCCAAATATTCAGCAGTAGCGTTAAAAGCGTACTGCTGTAGGGATGTGAGACTTGAAAATCTACCGCGGACGTTATTGGAAAACTCCAGGTGTTTATAAATAGGTGTGTCCGCTCAATATTCAAGATCTATTGGCCCCAAACAGTATCAAATGCCGTTCTCTGGACCATGGTAGGCGAAAAGATAATTAGAGAACAAGTCGCTAGACGCAAATGGCAGTGGATCGGTCACACTCTGAGACGGAACCCAGCCTACATCGCTCAGGGCGAACTAGACTGGTCCCTTATGGGGGGAAAGAGGAAGCGAGGCAGACCTAGAGCCACCTGGAGAAGAGCCCTACAGGACGAGGTTAAAGTAGCAGGCCTCATTTGGGATGATGATAGAGTCGGGTGGAGAAGGTTCCTTGAGGCCCTATGCACCATGGAGGTGTGACTGGACAAAAAGAAGAAGAGAGATTACATAGTCTACCTCACAGGAGGAGCAATACTCTGGAGAACAGACGACATTGTTCTACAACAAGGAAGAAGAAGACAATAAATAACAGAATTAACCATTAATACATTTTAAAAATACTTCATTGCGCATGAGTGAAAGATACATAATTTGGATAGTCAATCGGATATGTACTATTTGTTTCTTTCTTGCTTGTTTGCGCGGGGGTACAAGCGAGATGCACTATTTATCGTACAGAAATTAATTTTATTTGAAAATGTATGCTTTCTTCTTTAGAAAACGGCGAGCATTCTTAACAGAAAATATTACATATATTATAATAAATATTAACTAACCATCCTTCATGATGATAGCGGATGGCTGATGATTTAATTTTATTTAAAAAAATATGTATTATTTTAAACCAACTTTTTTTTTAATCATAGCTTCATTTAAATATATAATACACGTAATCTTAACCCAGGATAAGGTTCGAGGTACACGATTCAAGGATTACCATAGCTACAATATGGAAGATAGACAATCATGCTGATGTAGAGAATCAAAAATCGTTATTTGAATTAAGAATATATTTGTTCACTCACAAACTCAGGGCCCTGATATGATGCGGCTGGCAGTGCCTGAGCAGACAGAGCAATACATCATCGGATAGGTCGAGCAGTCCGGGAGGGTCTAGGGTGATCTCACCAGCTTTGGGCTTCTTCACAATTCCACCTGCAATAACAAATTTACCGAAATGTACGACGCAATAACCTGCAATTTAAATTGTGATAAAACAATTGAATTCATAAAATACCTTCACTTGTTTCGCACTCTTCCTCCAGTTTCCTCTTCGTGTTGTGCAACAAATCGTCGTTAGAATCCCCCATGTTGGATACTCGCAAACAAAGCGTTTCACAAATCTTCGCAGCGGCGAGACACGAGCATATTACACTACCAAAACAAACATCCGCAGTGCGAGGCACATTTTCAAAACAAACCGAGATAATGGTACACCAAACAAGGTAGACTGCCGACGGGAGCGCGTCTAGGAGTGCTACGATATTTGTCAGAATTGAACAATACCTCAGGCAGAAAAGCGATCAGTCATTGCACACGTGTAGTCTGGATATATTTTTCCAGCTATCGACACAAAGAAGCGGTTATAACATATGATTTAAAGACAAAGGAGCGTCTTGGACGACGTCCAATTCCTGTCCACCTTTGACAAGCCAAACACGGCCGATCTGACGTGAGTGACGTACTTCAGACCGAGACGGATTTGATGGATTTTTCTCCAGGTTAGCAAACTGCCGAATTGAATGCTTTTATTTTTATCATTATGGTACCTAATTTGGTTTTATAATTAATTGAAATTGTACATTTTGATTTAAATTTGAAAGAAAATGTAAAATTGTTATTTCCGGTACATTATGAAATAAAAAATATACGCTTTTCGTCCCTGGTTGGCAATAGTTCAAAACTTATTAAAAAAATTATATGGACACGTGGGTCTTGTGAGAGCGCCCACATTTGGACTATTTAGATATGATCAGTTACAATCGCTGGTCCGCTATTCGCCAGGAAGTGTTTTTATTGTAAAATGATAATGCCGTTTTGTTTGCGTTTTAAAATAAACGTATTTTTAACTTGATCGATCCGTCAATTGTTATGCTTTTTTTAGCGGAAGAGTGTATTAAATGTATTATTGATGATAAAGAAGATAGAAATTCCTAGGTAAATCAAAAGTATGATGTATTCCTGTGTCGATTTATGCCCAGATCAGCATATGTGGTTATCATATAATTACAGCAAATTATGAAGTTGCTACAATATAATTTTAAATCCTCTTCTTCCAACTTGTATATCAAAATGGTTAATAGATTGTTGATATGGTAGTTATATTTAAAACGTTAGCAGAATATGGTGGTCGAGGCGTTTACAGGACTTATGACCTGTCATTGGTTGGGTTAAGCGCACGCTTTATGTAATACAACCAATGACAGGTCATAAGTCCTGTAAACGCCTCGACCATCATATTCTGTTTCCAATTTACATCTTCGTCTCTATTGAGATACAATTAATCCTTGAAATGATAACCCGCAATGGGTAAAATTCAGTATTCGTCTACAAGTATTTTTATACATTCAAAATGTTAAAACATTAGCAGTATGCTACCTGTTCAAACATGACACAATTTCTTATGGTCTATCCTTTACTATTTAAAGCTAGAGCTTTCAACATGAATATAAAATGACCTTATTTGAAAATGTATATTTTTAAATTAACATTGAATATTTTTTTTCACTTACTCTTGAAATAATCAAACTGCACAATCGGGGTGCGACATACATTCAATCATTTCCATAAATAACTTAGATAAACCAATACCCTCTTGATGTTATGACGTTATTATGTCATTTTCGAGACGGCGCTGGTTAAACATACTCTGGGCGTAGACTTGATTGAAGAGGAAATACAAATATTCAAAAAAGCGTAATTGATGAACATACATCTACTTAAAAAAGTCTTTTGGAGTTTTGGTATTTAGAATGATATAACCATATATTCTCCATAGGTTGGTCATAGTTAAGTATTTAAATTTTATGCGAGTGGCAACGGTGAAGAGTTATTTCAAATCAAATCAGTTTATTTTCTCAAAAGATATTATAAACAACAACTATAGTTTAAGGCAGCTTTTAAGAATAAGTAAAATATAAAAAAGAGAAATGGTTCGACATTAGGAATACAAGATACTCTCCAAAGTCAAGAATATTTGTCTTCTGAATGTACTTTCACGAATATGAAAGACATTGATCTCCGAAGCGATCATGTTCAGCAGTTTGATTGCTCTCCCCCCCAGCAACACCAGAGGCAGGTTGGTTCTGCATGCTGGGAGATAAAACAGTCTGTGCTGACGCTATCGAAGATAATGATCCGGAACATTAGCCTCCAAGATGACGGAATTCTCAAAGAATCCCCTGGTAAATCTGAAGAAATGGGTAAGTGCGCGCCCATTCTTCCTTATCTGTAAACTATTGGTCCCCAGTATTCCCAAGAGGAATGCAGTGGAATAAAGCCACGGATAGCTACTAAACTCCCTCGTGTAGAGATATCTCAGAAATCTTCTGAATCTTCTTTCTGAAGATGCATAAATTTTCTTTTACGATGGCAATTGAAAATGTATGCGAGGCGCTTGAATTTGGAGACCAGCCAGTTAGTTACGGCAACGTGGGTGGAGAAGTGGTCCTGGAGGCGAGGCCACGTGTGCCGCCGTCCCAGGATTCGATTTGGACGGCGAGAGAAGAAAGGACTTCGCCACGACAAGGACAGTGGCCACCGGCCTTGGTGCCAGGCCAGAGATAGAGTCATCTGAGACCAGGCCGATCTCTACGTCCACGCTTTCCCATCATCCGCCTCGTACGTTCCTCGTGGCGCTGGGATGGAAACGAGAGCCGATGACGCCTGAGGGATCCTTCGCGTCGTCTTCCTGACAAGGTAGATCCAGCAGATATCGATGTCATCAGCAGCCTGATACAGGCCGACCCGGTTCTGGTGCCATGAGCCCAGCAATTTAGTTCGCGATAGTATTAAGTCGTTGGCCAGCGATAGCAAGAAAGATTGTCCCATTATATAAGCTATTTATATTATCATAGTTTTGTTTTTAAATTGTTCTCAATTAATGCAATTTCTTTCGATAATCTGGGGTTTTAATCATCCCCCCGCTTCTCAACCCGAACGAATCAAATTAAATCAATATATTTCAGGGCAAATTGATATCGAGATGGGTGTCCTAATCTTTATCTCTACATGATTTTGATTTTGTTTCCAGCCTCATTTTTTCGCCTCCCCGCATCAACAACTATTTGGATTTTCTAATAGATCTCGAAATAAATAACCTTTGATGTATTTTTTTTATTTTTGTGTAATTTCCTAAATAAAAAAATACGATGTAAATGCATACATATCAATATTTTAAAGCACACATCGATTACCATAGATCAATTAAAAACCATAGAAAATTGAAGAATTGTCATAAACATCGTGTTGTCAAAACTGCCCTGTTTGCGTTAACCTCAATTAATTATTATAATATCATTTTTCTCTTTAAATTTCTTTAAAATTCGATGAATAACCGCGGGAGACAGTTCAGTAGACGCAGGGGTGGTGGTCGCGGGTTTAACCCCAGAGGTCGTCCCTGGGGCGACGCGGGTTTCAAACCGGCCTACCCGCCTCGCCCGCGCGTCGCCCCCAGCGGTCCGGGACGTCGGCTCTGCGAAGTAGACCTCGGCATTACGAACTACATCAGCGCCTTGCAAGGTTTCAGTGGCGTGATCAAGTCCAGATACTCTGATTTCCAAGTGAACGAGATCAACGTGAAAGGGGAAGTGGCGAAGTTGACTAATCTCGAGGCGCCGGTGGAGCCTAGGCTGCTGCCGGCTTGCGAGGACGAGGAAGTCACCCTGCGGAAGAAGTTCGACACGGAAGTGCTGCCCGTGGAGGTGTGGGACAAGCTGAGTACTCTTTTGGCGGCAAAAGGCAGCGGAACTTACGAGCATGATGTTCACGACCTGACCAAAGACGAGAGGACCCGCGTGTATGACGCGATTAAAGTTTCTTTCGGGTGTCGGTTGCTTGGCAACACTGTCTCAAAGGGCGGACGAAAGGTTGGTTTTAATTTGCTATAAAATTATTTTCATTCTATTGCATTGTGAGTTTTTTTTTAAATGGCTGAGCCATAGAGGGCTCCCTCAGCTTCACTCGTGCACTCCCTAGGCCGGTCCCCCGTCCATGCGGGACTTACGTTAAAAAAAATATATATATAACTAACTAACTAACTAACCATCACGCCGTCTCCCCGAAAGGGTAAGCAGAAAGAATGGACTGCCACACTTTAATCAATGCGGCATTCCATCCTTCACTTTTCGCCCCGCGGGAGACGCGGTGTGATGGGTTGCGAACCTCATCGCCACTTATATATATATATGTATATTTGCAACCAAGGAGAACCCAGACCACATTTAAGCTACGCTACTCTCCCTCGATGTCCCGCCGTACACACATAGCAATACAACAGCAAAAGAAAATACCCAATTGATACATAAATAATGCACAGCAGGAGGCACAAGAGGGAGGGAGGAGACAAAATGCAGGATGGGGAAATAAGGAAATTTATTTAATATGTGGAATAGGGAAGGCTGTGGAGCTGTGGCTTCATTCTTTGGAAGGGTCTCCTAGCAGAGTCGTTGTGTTCCTGGTAGTGTGCGCTGTGAGAGAAGTTGTGTTTTAGCACAGCCTGCCTCAAAATTCTGCTAGAAAATGTATGTTTTAATGGCGGATTCGTTTCAAACAAATGTACACTCAGATTCTAATAATTTTTCTCTATCAAACTGAATACTTAACTCATTTTCGTATTTTTTTCATTCATTTTCATTTCATTTATTTTGCTAATAATCACAAACATTACAGACATACAATTCCAAATCATTTGCAATTACATTATAAACAGAGAAGCATTAAAAAAAATAAAAATTAAGCTTAAGAGTAAGAAAAAATCATAACATTGATATTGCATCCCTGAGGCAACTCACACTATCACGAAATATGTCGACCTCCGAGGCGATCCGATTAAGCAATAAGATTGCCCTACCCACAGGCATTACCATTGGCAGGTTGGTTCTGCAGCGTGGCAAATAAAACAATCTGTGCTGTCTTTGACGAAGGTAATTATCAGGGACAAATAGACCTACATCACTCAGGACATCCGAGTTCTGTATACGGCCGCCAATCAGCTGAAAGAAGTGAACTCCCAAGTGAATGTTCCTCCTTCTCTCCAATGATTGGTAGCTTAGCATACCTAGCAAGAATTCAGTCGGAAAGAGCCACGGGTAATAACCGCGCTCCCTGAGGTAAAGAAAGCGCAGAAATTTTTTCTGCACTCGCTCCACCATCAGAGAATATCGGATCCCAGGCGGTGACCAAATAACGGAACTATATTCCAGCCGACTTCTTACCAGGGAATTATACAACACCCTAAGTACCTGTGTGTTCGAAAATATCTTGGCATTCCTAAAAACAAATCCAAGCATTTTAATGGAACTATTACATAGAGCAACTATGTGAAGATTGAACGATAATTGAGCATCGAACAGAACACCGAGATCTCTGGATGTAGAAGCTCTTTCAAGCTGTACCCCATCCATAAGATAGCGAAAGTATAATGTTTTCGATGCCCGTGTGTATGACATAACAAAGCACTTGGAGACGTTGAAGAATAATTTATTACGTTTACTCCATTGGGTTATGCTCTGAATGTCACACTGAAGCTTCAAGCAATCTGAGGGATTCTCTATTTCAGAGAAAACTTTTATGTCATCAGCAAATAATAAAAAATTTGAAAACTTTATTTCGTTAGAAATATCATTTATGAATATCGTGAAAAGCAATGGTCCTAAATTAGACCCTTGTGGCACCCCTGATGAGGTGTGAAAGGCCGAAGACTGAAAAAGTCCATATGACACATATTGTTTTCGAGATGTTAGATAGCTAGAGAAAAGCTTGAGCAGATTGTCACTAAAGCCAATCCTTTGAAGCTTTCGAAGCAAAAGTTGGTGGTCCACCTTATCAAACGCTTTTGAAAAATCGCTATACGAGCAGTCGACTTGTGCACCTTTATCAAGGCACTTAGTGACAAAGTTCGTAAATACCATCAAATTTGTAATGGTTGAACGCCCTGATCTGAATCCATGCTGTTCATTAATTATGAATGGTTCTATCTTTGGGTTAATAAAACGATGTATTAACGCCTCAAATACCTTCGCAGGTGTAGATAAAATTGCTACTGGTCGATAATTTTCAACACATGATTTTGTGCCTTTCTTGAAAACGGAGAGATTTTAGAAATCTTCCAAAGTTCCGGAAAGACACCCGTTTGTAGCGATCGATTAAATATAATGGACAGTGGTTTTTTGAAAATGTGGTTGCAACCTTTTAATATAAAGGTTGGAACAAAATCTGGACCTAATGAATTCGTGTTTTTGAGTTGATTAATAGCCTTGAAAACTTCACATTCACTGAAAAAATCTATGGAAATATCTTGAGCGCCCTGAGTCGTATTCTGCGAATCAGCATGGACTGCCTCATTTGATGGAGTACTGAACACAGATTTAAAATGTTCAGCGAACGCATTCACAACTTCTCTATTGTGAACCTCTTGACCTTGCCACGTCATTGTATCAATAACACCACCATCATGGCGTTTGGAGTCTATATATTTCCAAAAATCATTGGGATTTCTCAAGATATCGGCTCCAATGTTGGATATATATGATTTGAAAGAAGATCTCATTTTACATTTTACCGTAGCTCGAAGACTACTAAAGAGAGTGTAGTAATGTGAATTACCAGAAGACTTCCATTTTTTGTGGTAACTATGTTTCATTCTGATGTCACTGATAATATCTCGAGTGAACCACCTCGGATATCGTCTATTAGTGGTAGCCGGGGGTTTCCTAGGGAAGCAATCATCAAAACAAGAATACACAATGTCATAAAAAACTTGTACGGCCTCATTCACGTCTGTTATAGAGCGAAGTTGATCCCAGTTTGCCTGAAAAAGTGCATCATAGAGGAAACTGAAATCACCATTGGAAAAATTCCAGCCCCTCCATGATACCGTGTCCGCAGTAGGGACCCTAGAATGTGGTCTTGAAGTCTCTATAATCAAGTCGAAATTTAAAGCAGGATGGTAAGAGTCCTCTTTCGTGAGGGGAGATTCGCCTCGAGAAACGGATACCGGAACTGTCGAAAATATTAAATCAAGTATTCTTTGTTTGGTATTCAGAATGCCATTGCACTGGACGAGTCCCAGCACCGAACACATAAATGAGATCTCCTCATCGACATCCCTGCTCTGTGCCGAGTACAAATTAAAATCGCCCAGTAAAATGACACGCTTATCCCCAATTATTAGCAGATTACAAAGAATCTTATTAAAAAATAATCTATAAGACTCTAAAGAACTCTGAGGAGGAAAATATATTACGCATATGTAAACTATCGTACCTCTATATGTGAGCTTAAGCCAAAGATCTTCATTGACCGTTTCCAACATAGAAAATCTCTGGATATCCATAGATTGTCCGTGTCTCACGGCCAACAAACACCCCCACCCTGCCTGTGAGCACTACAAGAGGACGCGCGATCTCTCCTAAACACAATAAAATCCGACGTGAATAGTTCCGAGCTCAAAACGCTATCACTAAGCCACGTCTCGGTCAAACATATTATATCAAAATCACATCCTGCTACCTCATTGTAAAACTCGGTGCATTTGGTATTTAACCCTCGTGCGTTCTGATAAAAACATTTTAATGAAGAGGAACAAGAAACAGGGGGAACAATACTGGCCTCGCCTGTGTCTAGTCATTTGACTTTAGGCAAGTGCGGAGTTACCACCCTATTATCCCATTCCTTAACATATGAATGACGTGGCCAATGACAGGGCTTTAAAACTTCACCAACAATTTCTGAAGGTATACCCAATTTGAACGAGGCATAATCTCCCCTCGACTTGATTTTGAAGACCTTGAATGCGGCCGTACTGACAATCGAGGTAAGGTATTTGATAAGGTCATCTGCTGTGGTATCCTTGTGCAGGGGGTAGAGGTGATAAAATGTCATTTTTTTGTTTACTGAAACGTCATCACTGCGAAGTTTACCGCGCACCACACGACCTCTGCGGGTTCCCTTCGCCACTTTCCAATCTTCCGCCACAGTCGCAGGTGTCGAGGCCGTTTCCGTGGATTCCAGGGTCTCCGATGGCTGGTCCTGGTTGGGCTCAGAAGGGCACGTTTCTGGAGAGGAGCGCTGGGAGTTGGCCTTCCGCTTACTGGAACCGGCAGACACAATGGTAGTAGATATGTCCCCCGTCCCTCTCAGCACACCAGCCGTAAGGGACCTCGTCATCATTCTTCTCGGTTGGCCAACCGCTGCTGCAGTCGAGTACAGCCTAGGAGCAGGGACCGGGACCACAGCAGGAGCCCGAGTGCGACCAGGAGCGATGACAGACGCCACAGGGGGCGCTGGGCAAGTGGGAGATACTGTTACAGCAGTAGGCGGAGCGGAGACGGACAGAAGAGATGCAACTTGATTGCTCGGTGGATCCTCGGCTGAGGGCAAGCCATTCATCCGTCCTCCACATACACATTCACTCATTTTTTGTAACAGTATGGCCACTGCGGAGTTAATTAAGTCCACTTTTAAGTGGAGTGATTTTATCTCACAGAGCATATTTACGGAATCACTCATTTTGTAAATAAATAATTTGAATAACAATTCTTGCTTGACATTTGCTTGACATTGCCGTCTTTGTTCCTATACGCCTTTTTTATATTCACATGATATTTTGATAGTTACATAATTTTTCAAGAAAACAAAAATTGCCAATGGATTAATAGTGTTGTCTTTCCAGTTCATCGTGTTCCAGCGTCCTCAGCAGGGGGTTCGCATAGACGCCCGTCAGAAGTGGCCATGGCCCGGAGACTATTTACACTTCGTGCTGCACAAGGAGAATCTGGACACCATGGATGCTGTGGGCCGACTTACCAGCGCTCTCCACCTCCCACACATCAAGTCCTCTTTCTTTGGATATTGCGGAACCAAGGTCTCGGGTGTTTCTGTCATAATAATATGCCATCTTTTAATGTGCCGTTTTTTGTGATGTAATCACCTCAAGGTGTATTTAGACGTGTTTTAAATCTAAAAATCTTTATCTTTATATGGAAGCTGCAGCTGATATTCGCGATTGGTTAGAAAATAATATAATATATGAAGTATGAAAAATATGGCTTTGGACACTTTGTTAACACATAAATGTTTATTTTTAAACAAATATTTACACCGATATAGGGCTTCGGTGTTCTGAAACTTACTATTTCGTCACCCGAGAGTAAGAAGGTTCCAACTGTCAAAGATAAAAGGCGGAGAACAATGAAGTCAAAGATTTCTGGGTTTCGGGTGTGTATCTTGAAATAAAAGGGTTCCATCTGAAGCAGATGAAACTCTTTTACCGAGAAGCGTGTAAATTTTTTCTGGCGACAGTTGGAATAATAAAGTGTAAATGAATCCTTCAGTGAATCGTGTGTTTTGAATGATCAGATGGAACTTGATTCTTTTCGTAACATCAAAATGACGATACTATTGCATGTTTTTTTTAATTGTACGTATAGATAAGGTTAGTACGAAAAAAAGCCAAATGTGAAATTTTGTTAGTTGGAACCCTCTTACTCTCAGGTGACGATTTGTGTTTAAATTATAATAAAGTATTGTAATAATACAACGTTTTTTAAAGAAGATTACTCAATATTGAATCCACAATACGTTTTCTAGATGTTTAGTTTAAATTAAAATCCTTTTGATTTCAGGATCGCAGAGCCAAAACTTCTCAGTGGGTCAGTCTGCGCAAGGTTGACCCACGCTGCGTCGTAGCCGCCTGCAAACGTCTCCGTAACATGAAGCTGGGAAACTACAGCTTCCAAGACTACCAACTCCGCCTTGGATACTTAAAAGGAAATCGTTTTCGTATCGCGCTGCGAGATGTAAAAGCTGAAAACGAACTGATTGAAAAATCTGTGACGAGTTTAAAGGAACACGGGTTCTTGAATTATTACGGTTTGCAGAGGTTCGGGAGCCGCGCCGATGTTCCGACACACCACATCGGAAGGTTGCTGCTCAAGGGTTGCTTCGGGGAAGCTGTGGACATGATTTTAGAGCCCCGGGGGCCACTTATACATAATTTACAGATCTATCGTGACACCCGCGATGCAAATGCCGCGGCTCACGGCTTGAGTGCCTCCGCTACCGATGCAGAATCGCGCTTGATACTGGGACTCGTTCACTGCGGCTCGAAAAACTTTGTCGCCGCGTTGGACAGGATTCCGAGAAACATGCGATTGCTATACATACATTCGTATCAGTCATGGATATGGAATCGGTGTGTATCGGAAAGAGTTGAAAGGTTCGGGCTGAAAGTCTGCGTAGGAGATCTGGTGTCACCCGAAATAGGATGGGAAGAATGTTTAGAAGGGGATCTAGAAGCAGCTGAAGCGTATCACGAAGGAAAGAAGAGAGGAGTAAAGTACCCTCCAATGGAGAAACAAGACCCAGTGGTAAGTGCATTCAAAAAACAAATTTTATATTTATACATTTTACATTTATACATTTACAAATTTTACATTTATACATTCAAAAAACAAATTTTATATTTTATATAAATATCCAATAGCGGCTGTAAAGTTTCATAAATAAGAAAATCAAGTAACCTCATCAAGAATATGTTGCAGAGAATGTGCAGTGATTAATATTATTTTTATTGTTTCTTGAACAATGATGTAAAATTCCATTTAAAATAATGAATACGAATGAAAACTTCTGTTTTCCAGAAGTTTTATTATATTTGATGGGAATGAGATGTTTCACAAAGCTAAAGCATTATCAAATGTTTGATACAAACAATGGAATAAGGAATAGGAGTATTTTAAGATAAAAATTGCATAATATGTTCATTCTAATACAATTATTATTTTTACAGATAACTGTCATAACTGAAGAAGATTTAGAGAACACGAAATTTACGATATTCGACGTGATCCTCCCACTTCCAGGCTACAGCATTCAATATCCTCCCAACATGGTTGACTTCTACAAGAAAATTATCGAAGCGGACGGGTTGACGCTGGAGCTGCGTCAGGCTAACAAATCTTACAGTCTCAGCGGGGCCTACAGGCACATGCTGGCCAAACCCGAGGAAGTCTCATACAAGATCGTGCGGTACGATGACCCGTTCTGCGATCTCATTCCGTCAGACGCGGATGAACTGAGTGGGAAAGTGATAGAGGACAAGTCAGAAGGAAAATTCCGCGCACTAATTTTGGAATTTAACTTACCTGCATGCACCTACGCGACGATGGCCCTTAGAGAGCTGTTAAAAGTTGACACATCTGTAGAAAATCAAGCTAAAGGTAACGACTATCATAAAGTTGACGATTCATCAAAAATCAAGGATTCTGACTCGATGGTAGAATCTAATGCTACTGTAGAATCAATAGCTAATTCTGACATACCTGTAGAATCAATACTTAATGCTGATGAGACATCAGAATCAAAACCATACCTTGACATTAAAGATGGATCAAATGATTTAAAAATAGAGGATGATGACAACTGCGGAGACATTGTGACCGATCAGATACAGCCGATCGCTGAAAAGCGGAGAATCAAAGAAGAATCGGAGAACAGTGTGAAAAAAATAAAGTTATAGAAATATATAAATCTCACAAGGGGAAGGTACGACATAGGAAATTGACTTCGGGATGAGATTTTGCAGGATTGTAGTAGCTCCTCAATGTAAGAAAGCACAATAGCCATCTAATTTCTCAGAAAAAAAATGTATGTTTTTTTTTTTTTTTTGCTTTTGACGAATTCTTGTCGGAATATTTTTCAAAATCAAATTTTCAGATAGAGAAGTGTCATTCTGCTGCTCTAGACTAAATTTCGAAAACTCTTTGACAATGAAAATTTGAAACTGATTTAACTTCAAGAAAAAACTATAACAATCGATGCGGGATATGTAAATTATAATTTAGACAAAAAAATTAAGGCAAGCTTTTTTTTGAGACAAAGAATATTCGGCCTGATGAGCACTGCAGCGTGATTTATTTGCGGCTATGAAAAGGTTAAGTGTATCCCCGTGATGTGGGCTATTTGACTTATTTTTTGTGGACAAATCAAATAATTTTCTTTATTAATATTATTATTCTGATGACTTGTATTTTAAGTGCGCCGTTTTGTAAAATCAATTACTCCAAGGGCGCACTAGGAAATGACTGACCCAACAGTGCAGTCTTCAGAAGTTTCCTAAATTTAACGTCACTATCCTCATACTTAATACTAACATGGAGGCTTCTTCTTCATCATCTTCAGATTGCGTAATATCGTTTGTTACACAATCTAAAATATCTTTGTCATTCAATACTTCATGACCTGCAACATTGGATGACCCAATGTCATTGTACCAAATTTGAGTTTTTGTTGGCATTATAAGTTCTTCTTCTTCACTTTTGGTAGACTCAGGAGTCTGTTATTTCAGGCGGGTTCTTTTGAGACGCTGAACTCCAGCTTTCTCTCCATCGTTTCGGGGGTCTTCCTGGTCGACGTTGTCCTTTTGGCGTTCCATGGAGAGCTATGTGTGGTATCCTATTTGAGCTCATCCTTTCTACGTGTTGATGCCAGTATCGCCGTCTTTGACGTCCCCATCTGACCACATCTTCGACCTCGCAGATTTCTCGGATTGCTGTATTCCTAACTCGATCACATAGGGTCTTGCCAGCTATAGCGCAGAGTGTTTTCATCTCGGTTGTCCTGAGCATGCTCTTTGTCTTGACAGTGTCTGCCCTCGATTCAATGCCATATGTGAGGATTGGTCGCACACAGGTCTTATAGATGCGTACCTTGCTGTCAGTCCTCATGTCCTAGTTTCTCCATATGACATCTTTCAGGCAGCCTGCAACCGCTGTAGCCCTATCCACCTGTGACCTTAATTCTCTGGGGAGGTCATTAGAGCTGGTTACTTCGCTTCCGAGATATCTGAATTGGTCCACCTGTTCAATTTCCTCCTAGTGTACGGAGACTTCGCATCTCAGTTGATTTGCATTATAAGTACTATTGTGAAATATTTTTGTTTTTTATAAAATATTTTTTCAATGACTCAAGTGTCCCGGTTAACCTGACCCTGGAAAATCAGAAATGTACTGTATAAACACCAGTTTTTAATTTTTTTTTTTAAAGAAATTGGCTAGCTATTGTTCTTTATTACCTTGGCTATGGACAATTCTTAGGGGGTATTACAATCCAGCAAAATCCCATTCCGAAATCAAATTCCTATGTCGTGCCCTCCCCTTGTCACTTTGACAAATTTTTTATGAATTAAAACACTTTTTTCTATATTTCGTAAGTGGAAATGACCGTTCACAATGGAGTTAGTACCAATCCTAATGCAGGAAGTGAAGCATTTTCTTAAGATTCAATCATTTGGATTGGTTTGCAGCAAGTCTTTGCTGTTTCCTGGGATGCTACTTGGGCTTTTAATATGGTAGTTTCCCGTTGCTTTTCATATTTTTTAAGTACAACAATTCATTTGAACCCAATAACTGTACTATACTAGGATATTCTGTGTATGATAGAGTGTCGAATGAAAATATAAGAAGTGAATGCGGTGCGAATGATGGTGTTATGAACAAAACAATGAAAGGATCATTAAGATGGTTTGGACACATGGAAAGAATGATAAAAAAAGTACATGTTAACGATGTAAATGGAACTAGATAACATAGAGGAAGACCGAAGAAACGTGGCACGATCAAATAAATCAAATATTGAATGTCGGCGACGTGAGGAGTCAGAGAAATCGACGCGCGTGCATGACACGATGTATGAATGTTGAGGAAGCGAGAGAAATATGTCAGGACAGAAAAGTGTGGCAGTCTATTCTTTCTGTCTACCCCTTCGGAGAGACAGCGTGATGGTTAGTTAGTTAGTTAGTTCAATAACTGTGTACTACATTTTAGTTGTTGTTTTTCATGACATGTGATAGATAGCTAGTTTATCGCCATTTTTGTCACACGAATTCTACCAGACCAAAGACAGGGTGATATTTTTTTTCACACTGTCATCAAACCCGGGATCGTCGGTGTGGCAGTCATAGCTGTTGGCACGAAGACCGTCAAGAACTCCATATTAAGCATTTTATGTTGGGGAAAATATAGGTTTTATAATTGATAATGTCCTAGCAAGGCGAAACATTTCGCTCCCATGAAATATAATGAAACGTAGAAAATGTACGTTTTGCTCAATATTAAATTACATAGATATTTCATTACTCGTGTATTCTAGCTATATTTTGGTACATAGTGTAATAATATAAGTACCGTGTTTTACGGACTGTAAGATGCACCTTAATTTTCAAGCAATTGTTTTACAAAAATAGCATTTTTACCATTTTTATTGTTATATTGCAAAACCAGACTAAACAAAAATTCTTTTTTTATTTAACCGAACTGCCCTTTAAAATCTCTGAAAATCGCTTTCAGTTAAATCCAATTTTGCCAGATAGAGATTGGTTTCCCGCGGATTCGAATTAAGACTGGCGGGAATTTGAAATTGAACACTGGATATTTTTACATTATTTTCGAGTATAAGACGCACTTGAATTGGAGGCAATTTTTTGAAGAAAATAGTGCATCATATAGTCCGTAAAATACGGTATGTTTTGAATAAGCTCATCTTCACACTAGTTAAGAGCTGTCGGAATGTAACAGAATCGATCACGGATTGATTTTAACATGTTTTGTGCTTTTATATTAAACAGAGTACCTCTCTCTCTCTCTGGTTTCAATCCTGGGATTGGTTTGCAGCAATTTTTTACTTTAGATGCTTACTACTAAATTGTATGTAATATTATGATGAACTGGGACTATCTGTCTGAACTGTAAATGCAGCAAACTGCAGTTTGAGAACAATTTTTTACTGCAAATGAAGACTACAGGGGAAAAACAAGGAATGTCAGTAGAAGGTTCATTTGAATAAATTGAGAATAAAGCTAATCAAAGTCTATATATTTCTTAGCAATTAGCAATCGATTATCTGGCCATAGTCGATGACACACATGATTTTTGAATATGAAATTTTTACTGTGGATAGATACGTACAAATGCCGCTAGATGGCATTATTAAATTTATTTTGAATTTTAACTGACATTCCGTGTTTTTCCCCTGTAGTCTTCAAATGAAGTCAGCCACACAATGGGGGTTAATGCACTCAACAAATGTTACACAGATGTACTCAACAAGTGGATTGTATGCAAAATAGTTAAAAAAAAATTCTCATCCTCTTCTTTCTGTTTTTTATTACAAACGTTTTAATCCTGACATGTGGAAAATACAGTCGAACTTGGTTATTACGAGGAAGACGGGACTGATTGATTTTGCACGTTATAAACATTACTTGTTATATCAGAGAATATGTATTTTTAAATGCTTACAAACATACCCATCACGTGAAGACATGAAGTATATGGAGCGGTCACAACACTAAAATTTGCAATTCAAACAAACGCAATTAGAGAGAAGTAGCTCATTATAAAAGTGAATAAATGTAAGATAATCAAATGATTTTACTGAAATCTCTTGATGGAAGTTCATTTTAAATAATAATTAAATAAAACGATGTTTTTTAACTACTTCCACTTTGTTCTGATCAGCCTGGCCAGGTTTCGCTGGCACAGACCAGTCTGTCGATGCCAGCGAGCCTGGCGAAACCGGTCGCTGTCTAAATAAAGACAAAAGTGGAAGTAGTTAAAAAACATCGTTTTATTTAATTATTATGAATAAATGTAAGTATGGAGAAAATCAAAAACGTTACATCAGAGATCTCGCTATTTCCATGATCGTAATAACTGAGTTCAAACTGTACATGTGAAAAAAAATTACAGTTTTAAAGATGTAATATTATTTATTTTTGACATTAATCACCTGGTAATCTCATCAGCTTTTAATGTTTGCATAAAACTGCTATAATTGTGTCAGAATTTCAGTTAATGAAACTCCACTTCAGTACTTGAAAAGGAATATATCATTAAAATATTGGATGATTTTATTTCTTGTTTAAGATCCACCACTGTATCGTTCATAAAATATTTGATAAATGTATCAGCATTAGTAATAATAAATAGTTGTATTTGTTGTTTCTTGAAAAACAATGTAAAACTCCATATTAAATATTAATGAACACATATTTTTAGAGTTTTATTAAACCTCAAAAATCCCAATTAATAAATCCAATCACTGCTGGATTAAGCCAACAGTAAACGTTACCAAGAGATCCCGAGTTTTGTATGATGATAAAATAACACAACTCTTACAAACTTTTTTCGATTTAATTTGAGCGAATTTTGAAAGAACACTCAATTTCTCTGAATCGATTACATTGAATGTTCATTAATGTGAGACTATTTAGATGTTCGTTGTAAATATTATCAGCCATATTAGTTTTTAAGAAGTTCAGTTAAACAAATTGAGTATCCGGTCAAAAATATATCCATGTTTCACAGCCATACAGCAGCTCACTCCAGACAAAGGTCTTGATTAGATTTTTCCTAACCCTAGTATTTAATAAGGTGTTAGCAGGAGGTAAATCTTCTGGCTTCATGACACGAGGGATGGGATTGGCTTAACATATCCGCATCAAAGTATAGTTTGTAGACACGCTGAGGATGGGTGTTCGCATTATGTCACGCCTAAAGCGTGTATTTCAACAGATTTTTGTATGGTTTAGTACGATGTCCGCCGATTACTAAACGGCACACCTTAAGACGTTTTGTTGGAAGCTGAATTCCCGTTGCATAGCATTCAGCATGCTCATAATTATTAGGTGTTATATTCGGCAGCAAACAGGTTAACATTTAAGCTGTTTGTAATTTATTTTGAGTAAATAAACTGAAAAAGTATTAAGGAGCTGTTTTGAGCTGCCAGGGACAGAGACGCCTAATGTTAAGTGATGGTCAACATCGAATGGATTTGACATGACATTGAAAGAATAAAAATATTGATGTTATTTGATTCAACTGTCTTTTAATTCAAGGCTATTCTGGCTTGCTGTACCCTGCTTACAATTTCTGCCTTTCACATCTGAAGTTTTTCTGCTGTTCAGATATATAAACCCTTTGACCTGTTTAATGCTGATGCCATCTAGAGCAATACTTTCAGACCTTTTGTCTCGCCCGACTTCAATAAATTTTGTCTTATCTTTGTTTATTGTCATATTAAATTGAGATAGTAGAATATTTAGAAATTTTTATAAGCCCTCATTCAATTCAGTCTCTGTATCCACAAGCAATGCAATATCATCCGCATATCTGATCTTGTGATTACTCATAAAAATGGTTTTGTCATGAATCAACCTAGAATAATAAGTGCAAGTAATGTACATATCAAATATATTTACACTCACCCTGCCCATGCAACAGAAATTAACTTGCACATCACCAATCAATCTGTATTCATAACATGTAACAACTGTTAATATCACAAACTAGTGCCAATCCTTATGTATGCAAGTGAAGCTTGGAGTTGGCAGAAGGATGAAAGTAAGATAAATGCTGTAGAGATGAAGTCACTAAGTAAAATGTGCGAAAAACCATATATAATAGAATACCAAACAAAGAAGTAAGAAATGAATATAAGACATTAATGCATTCTAAATAAAATCACGAAAGGGTTACTAAGATGGTTTGGACATATGGAATGAATGAATGGGGAAAGAATGGTTAAAATTATAAGCAAGGCATGACATAACCAAATGAATAAATTGTTAAAAGGCGGCAATATTTCAAAGTCGGAACAATCGATGAGCGTGCATGTTATTGTATGTGAATGTAGAATATGTGTGTCATGTCAGGATAGAACAGTGTGGCAGTCCATCCTTTCTGCCCACTCCTCCGGAAAGTGGCGTGATGGTTAGTTGTTTTTCAATTCATAGATGGTCTGTCATTTTTTTAAATGATTAATCATGCGGCATTTGTCTATGGAAACTTGTCAAATAAAACAAAAAAATCCTTGTATATTTTTTATTTATTTATGGTCATCTGGAACTTTTCAATAAAACTCGTTAAAAAAAACCCATTCATTGTCACTATTACGGCTAGATTTCATAAAACAAAATAACATATGGATATATATATTTTTAAATAAATAGTTCATTGGATTTAAAAACCGAATTTGAAGAAATATATATACATATTTTGTTGTGATCAAAATTATTGTAAAATATAAAAATATACATATTATTGTAACATATCAACGAGCGATACATTTTATTACTTGAATAGTGATGAGAAACTCCACATCAAACCGGATGTATTAAAAATCATATTTTCAAAGAATACAATTTTAGATATTACCCGATAACACCCTTCTAGCTTGCTTTCGTTTCAAATGCAAAAATATAACTCTTTGAAATTATGATTTTCCATATATAAGTTTTATTCTTAACATCTTAATATTTTAATTACAATTCAATCTAACAAATTATATACTAAGGGAGAATGTTTTAATGGCTTGGATTGAAACCTGCGGCCATACCTTGAAGAGTTATTCAATGATTTACGCAGTCTTCAGCAAAATTTCAGTTGTTTAATGATTTTATACTGAAAGCTTAAAAAAAACAGTTGAAAATCGTGACATAAAATTTTAACTATCACGGAACACATTCAAAATTAGTTTAAACATGTAAATAATAAGATAAAATATGTGGGCATGCACATAAGCATGTAACCTATTTGCTCCCTTCATTACAAGACTGAATTCTCTTATATTATGCAATGAGGAAGAAACAGAATATGCTTTAGCGCGGCTATTTAGGGAATCAACAAAATTTACAAACACTCGCTCAGTTATACTACTATAGGGAGCGTAAAAATGTTGCTATCCCAAAATATATCTTTGAATTTAAAGATTTGTGTAGTGATTATATTTTTAAGGAACGTTTCCAATCTTGATCTATGCACCGCACAAATATTTCCATTCGTCCCTTCTCCATATCACACCATGCCCGTAGGTTTATAACCAGACTCTCAGGCTATTGAATGTGATGAGATGCAGGTTGTCTCCGAATAGAGGTTGCGCATTGAAATAAAATGTTTAATCGAAAAGTTCCAGATGACGAGGAAAAATGGATTAATAATATAAAACACGATAATTTTTTTTTTTGATATATACAACTAGTTTTTTCCGGAATAGTTTCGGGGAGGATGGAGCATTCTCAGTCCGCGGTGCCCCTATCCATGTGTCTCTCCACCACCTTGCGGATGAAGTTGAATTCTTTAGAGTTTGGATCACCGCATATGTTTTCCACCTGAAAACATAAAAAAAGTGGCATCTTGTGAATATATTAGGTTGAAAAATAAACAAGATTTATTTGATTTAAAACATACATAACAAAGGTTTGATAAATGTGCGAGTTAACACTGGGATTCAATAATTATTAATTAATTAAAAAAATAACTCTTAAGTTTATTTTTCTACAAATATTTGAAGATATATTTACTTTATTTTTTAGATCTCAATAATTTGTGTGTAACAAACAGTGATTATAATGTATATACAATAAAAAACGCAAAGAAATAATAAAATAAATCCAACTACATGGTACCATAAACATAATTTAATAGAACAATTAACAATACAGTAGGACTAATGAAATGAAATCGAAGTTAAACTAATACAAACAAAATATTTGAAAGATTTAAAAATAATAATAAAAGTGGAATAAAAATGAATGTAACATTACGGTCTCATCTACGCTGAAAGGTTGCTCTGATTATTTTTTGTTTCTCCTTCCTAAGGCATTATGAAATGTACAAAACTAACTAACTAAACATCACGCCGTCTCCCGAGAAGGGGTAGGCAGAAAGAATGGACTTCCACTTTTCTTTCCTGACATATTTCTCTCCCTTCCTCAACATTCATACATCGTGTCATGCACGCGTGTTGATTTCTCTGACTCCTCAAGTGGCCGACATTCAATATTTGATTTATTCGATCGTGCCACGTTTTTCTCGGTCTTACTCTATTTCTAGTTCCATTTACATTGTTAACATATAATATTTTTTACCATTCTTTCTCCATTAATTCTTTCCATATGTCCAAACCATTTTAATAATCCTTTCATTATTTCTAGTATGTATTTTATGTACATGTATTTGATAATGCCTTAGCAAGGCAAAACGTGTCATTTTCATAAAACTTCTAAAAAACAGTTATTTTTATTCGTATTAGATATTTAATATGGAGTTTTATATCATTGTTGAAGAAACGATAAATTTATAATTTTTTTTATAAATAAAATAATTTAAACAAAACTTTAATCGCCAGAATATTATACATCGTTCTCCCGATGATGAAGGTATAATGTCTTTAACTCTTACCACTCCAATGTCGAGTGTGACTTGACATAGTATTTCTTACACCAACTCCTATATCGACCTAGACTCGACATTATACGACGCAATTTGAAAAACTAAATACTAATAATAATTATAATACACTCTACACCTTCCTAATACGGCGTTTTAGAGACTCCCTCCTTAGGTCTTTTTTTTGTAAATTAATTAACCAATTGGTGGCACATAAAACGATAATGATTGAGGAGTGCAAAGGGTTAAAACATGTTGAGAAAAATGAACTACAAGTGGACAAAAATTAATAGGATTTAAATAAAAATGACTTACTTCTTATATTTGCATTTGACACTTAATCATAAACAGATTTATCACACATAAGTCTAAGAGATCTCATTTCTACTGCATTTATTCTACATTTTAATCCAATGTTAATACAGCGCGAATAAAAGTCTTCTGAACAAAATAATAAAAGGATCATTGAGATGATTTGGACACATGGAAAGAATAAAAGAAAAAAGAATGGTAATGAAAGTATATTTAAACGACGTAAACGAGATTTTTTTTTTTTAATGTATACAAATACTGGATTTTACCCATTACGGGTTAATTATTAAAAATTAATTGTATCTCAATAGAGACGAAGATGTAAATTATTTGGAAACAGAATATGGTGGTCAAGGCGTTTACAGGACTTATGACCTGTCATTGGTTGGGTTAAGCGATCGCTTTATGTAATACAATATTCCCCATTCCGCCCTTCTTACGAACACCACGTCTGACAATTATTTTTGAAAGTTGTATATATGTTACCATGTTGAGAAACATTTCACATTTTTTAAGTTCAATCTACACTAGCGCCATCTATTGAGACGAGATGTAAGCATTAAGCAGAAAATCTTTATTAATGTAATGTGAAAGGCTATCAACCCAATTATCACACATTACTAGACAACGCCTGGAGAACATTACATTCACAACCAATGACAGGTCATAAGTCCTGTAAATGCCTCGACCACCATATTCTGTTTCCAAATAATTTACATCTTCGTCTCTATTGAGATACAATTAATTCTTGACGTAAATGGAACTAAAAATAAAGAAATACCGAGGAAACTAAATTATTATTAAAAATTATTTCAGCGGATAAACGATTTTCAGTAAAAATTGCTGCTGATAAGATATTATTTAAAATATTCATCCTGGAAATCTATTTTCAACTGTTACCAGTGTCCTTTCAGAACATAAATGAACAAGACTTACCCTATATGGTGGTGTGATGGTGAGTTGATTGAAGACTCTTATACTCCGCTCAGACCAGGCGACATCCTTAATGGTCTTGGCTATAGCGAGGAACAGGCTCTGCCCCTCAGGATCATCGCAGGCCATAGCGGTTACCTGGAAATCAACACAATTTTAACATACAAATAAATTAACTATCATTTGTGAAGAAGTGGGCACAATTGAGGGTTCAGTTTTAACGTAGTTTACTCAGGTAATTATTTACACTATGCAAGTGAATGGGTTTGCATTTTTTTCTTCATAATATCACTAATTCTGGAATTATCTCATATTTTAGTTTCACTTAGCTGAAACGTGTATATATTTTGATACTTTGATAGGATTTGGATTAAAGTTTTGATTTGAAACTACATAGTAAAGAAAGCGAAACCATGGAAGCGAAGGATGGAACTAGCAAAAGAAGGATGAAAGTAGAATAAATGCAGTAGAAATGAGATCTCTTAGACGAATGTGTGGATACTCTGTGTATGATAGAGTGTCGAATGAAAATATAAGAAGTGAATGCAGTGCGAATGATGGTGTTATGAACAAAATAATGGATCATTAAGATGGTTTGGACATATGGAAAGAATGAATGAAGAAAGAATGTTAAAAAAATTATATGTTAACGATGTAAATGGGACCAGAAATCGAGGAAAACGTGGCACGATCAAATATTGAATGTCGGCCATGTGCGGGAGTCAGAGAAATCAACGCGCGTGCATGACACGATGTATGAATGTTGAGGAAGCAAGAGAAATATGTCAGGAAAGAAAATTGTGGCAGTCCATTCTTTCAGCCTACCCCTTCGGGGAGACGGCGTGATGGTTAGTTAGTTAGTAAAGAAAGAAAAAGGAAAATGTGGCATGATCAAATCAATCAAATATTAAATGTCGGTCAAGTGAGGAGTCGGAATTACGACGTGCGTGTATGCCACGATCTATAAATGTTGTGGAAGCGAGAGAATTCGAGAAAGAATAGTGTGGCAGGTCATTCCTTTGCAGAGAAGGCGTGATGGTTAATAAGTAAAAAATATAATATATATAAATGAAATATATTTTATTTTAAATTATAATATTAAAATGAAATAGGAAAAACAATGTCTTATAATCTACATAATGTAATATGTGTGTTAATTAATACCTTACAACTAAATGCCTTATTCAGATTAGGTAGGTATCTTAATGAATTTTCTAATGTTGATACATTTTATATTTCTCTGTGAAAAACATGGTTCATTCTTAATTTAATATTCATTATGAAGCACGAATTATATTAATCCGTCCATATTTTAATCCGTTCATATTAAAGGTGTTATAAATTAAGTTAAAATGACGAACGTGGATGTTAGTAATATATCCAAATAACAAAAACAATATCACTCCTTTTTACATTTTATAGAAACAAATGAAAACCATTTAAAACATAATAAATTCAAATGTTAATTTGATCGAAGTACAAGCCCAAAGTGTATTCCTCCCCAATTTAATTTGTTCTTGCCGCAGTTATGAAGACTACTACTTCACATATGTTATTTAATTTGTCAAATTGAAAAAATATGCTTTTATATTTAGTGTTGCCCTGTTCTAGTTTTATGGCAGAAATCAACTCTCTTCTATCAACAGATTGTATCATTGAAATCAAGAACTCATCGGAGTATCTAACTGAAAATAGCAACCAGTAAAACACAGGTTCAAGGTTCAAATTAGGAATGTTGTTTTTGTGTCAGACTCCACAGATTCTGAACAAAATTGAATATATTGGAACAGTCCCCTATGTCATTGTTGTCTGTTGTAAAGTTGAATATTTTCTAATTAAAAACATTATCTCAGAGAAGTATTTATAGAGCTAAAGGGTGAACAAATGCATGTATGATAGAGGCCTATTGTTGACCAAACGACAACAATACTGCCAAATTTATTTTAGACGAAGATCTTGATGCTGTCATGATGAAGAATATGATTTTAAAGCATTTGGGACAATGTAGGAGAGAGTACAATAATTGAAAATAGTATATAAGAAAGAAAAACGCACTAATCTCCGCTTTTCCTCGATTTGATTCCGTACTCTTCTGTCCAGCAGCTGAAGGTTAAGGCCATGCGGGGCGTCAGGGGCCGCTATGCTGACCTCCTTCTTGATTTGCACATCACTAACTAGCGAAAGGTTCACAATGTTCACGTCATTCAACTCTGGCTTGCCGCTAGTGGACGGGCACTTCAGGATCAGCATTTTAGTTTGAGGATCGAACGCCAGCACTTCCCCCTCGATGTCCTGGTCGTAGCACGTCTTGCAGGCGACGGTGCTCCCGATCGAGAAGCAGTCGGCCACGACCGACATTTTGGCGACGTATTAACTATGTTTCTATAGTACGGAGGACTCAAAATAATGACTATTGTTGACAAATTGCATAAGCTCAGCGTGCGGCCTCGCACGATTCGGCCATTTGTAATTTTGTGAATTCTGTAGTGTTGCCAGCCTGCATTCGCTTGCCATTATTCTAAATAATATTTGCCCACTTTCACAAAAAATCTCACAATTAGATTCCATTTATGAAACAAATTTGTTTTTCTGTATTTATTTTCAATCATTTTATTTTCTACTAAACATTGACTATTTATGTGATTTGAACAGCACTAAATTAGTATTGTGCTGATAAATTATTGATAAAATAGAGCATACATTTTTATTCCTTTTATTGGTTTCAAAATATTATGATCCTAGCTAATGATTATCTCAAAGTTATTTCTAGTTTTAAAATTTAATTTCTATATTTTAGCGTATACCTTCAAATACAGAGCTGGCTAAGTCAAGCTCTGGGGTCCATGGGCATCGATATATGCTCCGACATTCGTCTTACAGCTGAGGAAACCATGAAAAATCTCAGCCGGAACATTTGGGGTATATCTATGGGGAAAGTAAAAAGTTATGATAATCTTTATTTTAAAGTAACAATTATATACCTACACTCAGTGTAAGTATATAATTGTTACTTTATAACAGTTCTTAATTTATTAATGATGCTGGTAGCCATCTCTTGGAATGTTAGTCGCAAGTTTTGATTCTTGAGGATAGCTGGAAACTCATCAAGGAGAACCCCCCTCTTCTGGGTCTCTTTGTCTAGCTTCCATCTATCGCCGACGAACATCGGGCAGTGCAAAAACATATGCACGATAGTTAGTTCAGTTGCATTGTCGCATTGGCAAGCATTTCCACTTTTTATTTGGAATTAGAGTATACATTATCCATGCTCCCGATATAATTCCAAAAATGTTTCACCCAAAATGTTCGTTTGAATTATTTAAAAAATATGATATTTTGGAGACAAAATGTATTCTTAAATAATGTAAAATTAATATCCTGTTCTAAACTTTCCTGGAAACATGTAGTTTGACCTATATAATTTTATCGTCCATAAAAAGTTTGAAATTGTGTTAAAATAAAAGGGGTTGTATTCATAAATAATTTATTAACATAATAAAAACAGATACAAACAAACGAAATATCTCTAAACTTCATAACAACATAACAAATAAAAGTAACAGGTTTCAAAAAACCGTATAATTTTAAAATTGCCACATTTTCGTATTGCAGTCAACAACTTATAACTTACTTTAGATTAAACACAATAAAATTTTCCGATCCACCTCTTCTATAGAATACCAAATGGTTTACACACATTAATGTAAAATATTTTACCCGTGAAATGATAATCACACATTCGCCAGAGAGAATTGATCGAATGATTTAAAATTAGTTTGTTCTATGTTTCATCGAGTTCTAAATTTAAAACAATTAAAATGATTTTACATTCTATTGGCGATTTGAAATTTATGAATAAAAAAAAATGATCTTGTAGTATTTTTTTACAATGTCTCCACTTTGGTATTCATTATTTTTTTTACATCGGATTTTAAACAAGCAAAAGACATTAAACTGATGATATAATCCTCGAATTTTTTATACAAATCAAATTTAAATTAACTGTGAAATGAAGATCCTCTTAAGCCTAGCGTTAAAATTATATTTCTCAATCAATATCTCACTTGACTTACAGTTATGTTTGTGTATATTTTATTTTAATATCTATGTAATATGTATATTTATTAATTACAGTACCGCCTTAAAAGAAAAAACGGATAAAATCAGCGTTTAATTGTAGTAAAACCTATTTTCAAGCTTCTGTCGCAATGCGTTGAGTTTTTTTTACATACTAATCATCTAATTTAGGTATAATTATATATCTTTATGCTTCATATTTCAATATATAGATACATATTAAGGTGTAGACGATACGGTTAACCGAAATCAGATAAAAAATTATTAATGTTTGTACTTTGTAAAACCGCAAAATATTGATAGATTTATAAACAAAAAAAAAACGTTTCATGAGAGGAAAGAGTGGTAAAATTGTTACGTTAACTACATATTCATTCGAAAGTATACTATTTAAGATATCTGTATTTTATAAACTAGCTGCCTACTTAAATCTTAAATTGGTTAAGGTTAGGTTTAAAAGTTTCATTAAGATTCTTAGGTCGTCTCCTGCGATCAGAGAGATATCATTATTAGAACACTCGTGGTCTTAAATTACCCATCTCTGCTAGCAATTTTTGCCGGTTTCACAAAGTACGGGGAGTATATTTCACGACACAAGTACACACATATATTTCGGTCCTTAAAAACGACAGTGGCTCAAGTTCAATTGGTTTCACAAACAACTTCAAAAACGCATTCAAACAAAGAGAATTTATAACAATATTAAAAGATTAACTCTTTTTTTAATTACTTTAATCACTGCCGTTTTTAAGAACGATTTACTTGAATAGGTAACAGTTGAGAACAATCCAAAATATTAAATACGCCATCACAAATGTCAGATTATACATTTCATACAGATAAATAAACGCGCAAAATACTAAGTAGATACTACATAGATTATTGTTCCTTGTTGAAACCAGACAAAATAAAATCAAATTATTTATTTTATATCTTGAAATCATCGATAATTTTCTAGACGTGAATCAATCCAACCAGAGATAATTTTTATTCGAAGTCAAGATGTTTTCAAATCTACACAAATGTCAAACGGTTTACCACATAGATAACATTAAACGTGTTTCTTAGTTGGCTAAAAAAGGCTGGAATATTATCCGTTATATTTATCAAATGTATGAAATGACATTAGAATGACTCATTTAATTATAATTAAGGATGTTTCAGATTGATTGCAGTATTGAAAAATTAGTGAATACAATTTGATTTGGGGATTAAAATAAACGAACTCAATGAACGATAAAAAGTAAGGTTAAAATACACGTTTAGGTTTTATCACACCAGGTGAAAAAAATTAAGAATTTTTCACACAATCCTCAATACTGCAATCAAGAAAATTGGTTAAAACACACGCTAGCCTAGTGTAACACAATTTATGCATGTATCAAAAGTTTTTCATTTCTTAATGCAACATTCTATTTTTTTCTTACATTATCTATCTTTCTATTAATTCGTGACCGTCTCATCTTTCTAAACAATTTAAAAAAACAAGATCTAAAAATAAAGTACAATGTTTAGATGCGTTCTAGCAGTTTAATACACATCACGACGGATCACCCTTCATCAGTAGATTCGAAAATTGCGCTACTATTTCGATGGATTCTTGGTTCTATCCATATGGATTGCCGTTACTATCCACATGGATTCTCTGCACTAACCAATTAGATTATAGCTACTAGCCGGGTGGATTAATATTATATGTTCTGGCAACATTAATGAATTCCCGTTATTATTCCGATAGATGTTTGGTACTCCCCAAATGGATTCTGTCAGCTAACCAGTTGGATTATAGCTACTAGCCGCATGGATTATCATTATATGCTGATTTTTTGCAATATTGATGAATACTCGCGATTATTCCGACTAATTCTTGGTACTCTCCAAATGGATGTTCTATACTAACCAGTTGGATTCTATACTAATCAGATACTAACTCGATGGATTTTTATAACATGCCGATTTCTTGCAACATTGATGAATTGCGCTCTTATTCCGATTGATTCTTGGTACTATCCAAACTAATATTCTCCACTAACCATTTGGATTATTAATTGCTTCTTGAACAACGATGTAAAACTCCATATTAAATAATTAATATCAATGAAAACGTATGTCTTCTAGGAGTTTTATTACCTTCATTTTAGATGAAATGACACGTTTCGCCCTTCTAAGGTATTATTAAACATTTGACAATGCCTTAAAATATAATAAAACTCCTAGAAGACAGACGTTTTCATTCGTATCAATCATTAGGATTATATATACTAGCTTGATGTATTATTATTACATATCGATTTCTCGAAATACAGATGGATTCCTGCTTGATAATTGGTACTGTCCAAATGAAAATCTACCCAATAGATTATTGATAAAGTCAATACAGCGGAAGCCGCTTATTGACATCACTACGGGACCGGTTGCTTTTTTAATTTTACAGTGAATCTACGGAAGCTGCTTCCTTTCAAGTATGCTTCCGTAACATTGCTTCTAAATATTGTGCTCCAAGAAAATAAACCTATTTTGTAAACGAATTTGTATCATATTGATCCATTTATTCAAGATCAGTTATGATATTTTCACGAATTATAATCCAATATTGATCAGAATTGATAACAACGGTCGAAGTTATTGTTGTGATTTGGTTTTGACACACTTATTTTGATAGCAATATCCGGTTTCCACTATATGTTGAAATTGTGGATTTTTTGTACTCATAATGGAACTATTTAAGTGGATTTTTGTTACTATCCTAATGGATTTCCGCTGCTAACTAGACTCATTATCAAAACAACTTGAAGAAACATATTTTCTTCTTGATTTTCCAGGCGAATTACATTGTTTTGTTTTTATTAAGGAATCATTTATTTCCATTTATTATTACCATTTAGATGGTTTTTTGATTCTGTCAATTGGAACCCAATTTCTGACTAGTCGGACTTCAATGAATTCTTGCTGAAATTGATGGCTATTAAAAAAAGTACAGATTTTATTATCATTCTCTTGGATATTAATCTCAATTTAGATCAATTCTCGTCACTATCTAAAGGTATTCGAATTTCTATCCATTTCGATTATCAAAGCTATCCGGTTGAATTATTTAAATGATTTCGATGGCTAATCGCTACCGTCCTCTTGGATTCTAACAAACATTCATTTTACAGGATCCTTTGTCACTATCCATATAGATTCTAGACGAGTGAAATTTTTGCTACGATCATGGCGAACTTCACGTAAATTCCAATCAATTAGCAGTCGTCAGTTGTATTATTTTATATGATGCTGAAGCATAATATGAACTATACATTTTGTAGATCAAACTACCATTCGAAAATATTTGTTCGCGCAAAAATTTATAATTATAAATAATAGAAAAGCGCTTTTTTTGTACGAAAAAAAGGATTTTATACATTCTGAAAAAATCTACGAATTTAAATAAAAAAAAACAGTTCGAACGCCATATTTTTTCAACACACTCGACATTCGGATTTCGAAATTAACACGACGAAAGAAAACAAAATAGTCTACTGCCTTATTTTTAAAATATATAATATTTCCTTACGTCCTATGATTATTAAGTATGATTATTCCTTAGTTCTATATTTCACAGGTAATATATTCAATGATTCATTATCAATTGGAACATTTTTCAATTTGAGTGAACTCAGGGCTCGGGTCTTAGGTCGCTAGTCGATCCTAAACCACGCAAATAATTATCTTATCCGATGATTGAATTGTCTTATTTTGCTGATTCTAAGTACTCCTTATATGCTAATAATATGACATGATTATTACACTAATTTCTCTAAATGTTTCATATCGTTATTTTATCATCTAAGTTTTTCTGATTGAATTCTGACCATTTTTTAAATATTATTTTAATCATTTTAAATCTATGGTTTTATTTATTTGAAAGAACAGATATTAAAAATGGAATAGAATCAAGTTAAAATAAGATAATATAATTTCCAATCTTGTTTCAAAATAAAAATTAGATTTATTTATTGATTCAAAGAATACGTATTCATATTTCTGTTGAACTAATAAAAGCATTTTAAACAAGTTAATGCGAAACGTTTGATAAATGTATTAAAAACGTATAGAAGTGTCAAACGGGTCTGTTGAATTGTGTCTAGAGACACTTATTAACCATCAAAAGATTAACGAATTTCTCATACATGTAATATTTCTTTGTAGGTATAATATATAAGAAAAAGTCAGACACTTTAATGAAAATATCACTTCAGAAATGTATAATGGTTACGGCACTTACATATAAACATAAACATCTAAAATGCACATGGTTAAGTAGACAAACAATCTTAAATAAACATAAAGTACAAGATGTTTTAAATAAAAAATGTGTATTGACCATTGAATACTGTCTAATTTAGCTTAAATAAGATTAAAAAAAACAACAATTCATAAATAGCAGTAATTGAATATTCGTATTTTAAACATTTTATTGTCTAGAAGATTATACGAAACAACATTATAAAATAATAATATTCGATTTTATTACATATATTTTATTCTATATTCGCCTTCAGTTCGTGCTGTGGATTCAAATATAAATAAATAGAATAGCCCTTTGTCTATTTCACAACACATGATGTTTCTTTTTACAGACATGTTTCGGTATTTTACACACCTTTTTCGATGTTTAAATTAATAATTTTGTTCATCAAGGTTGGGCCACAATCGAAACATGTCTGTATAAATAAAAATAAAGTGTTCTGAAAATAGTAAGTGAAATTATATTCATTTATTATTTACAATTTGGTAAAGTCGGGTTATTTTTTTTTTACTATTTGTGACAGTTTAGGTTAGGTTATGTTTATAAGTAAGTGCCGTAGAATCTACTTTGTTCTATGCATAATTATCTCACTCATCCTGGGTATGATTGTGAATTAATTTACATTAAAAACGAAATTTTGTACAAATTCTACAACGACATCAAATCTACTTGACATAAATATACCCCAAACAGCGATCGGGATGTTCGTACGCCTGTGAGACACCCAGCGACAAATTGGTGAACTTTATAATAAATTGTGTGTATGAGACTTTTGGCTACAAATCGGTGAATTTTAAAATAAATCAGCGTCAATCAAACATACTGAATTTCCATCAAACACCAATGACTTGAAAGCGGTTAATTGCAAATTTTATATCAAACTTATTACTTTACAATAGAAATACTCTCAGTTATTTGGTGATGTTCGGTTCATTATTATTGGTTTGTTTCTTGAATAATGATGTAAAACCTCACGTCAAATAATAATCAATATAAATAAAAATGTTCTTTTTCTAGAAAATTATTTGAGCGACACATTTATAAAATTTTGCCATTTTCATTCGTATTAAAAACATATTAATTTTGCACTTTTAAATTTTCTACAGAATACGTAAAACCGCTTTAATATTTAGGATTTTATTAATTAATATAAGATTTATTTAATGTTTATTGAACAATGATGTATTATAAAACATATTAATATGAATAAAAACGTATGTTATTACAAGTTTTATTTCATGAGAACGTTTCGTATGATAATTAATGTCACTTGTCATTCTCATGAAATATAATAAAACATCTAGAAAACACATCTTTTTATTCATATTATTTAAAATGAGATTTGACAGGAAATTCAAATAAGATATTGGCCAAGGTCTGACAGGCGTACGATTCACAACGACGTCTATTGGACACGCGAGCGCTGTTGAGGGTTAAGGGTATAAAAGTAATTTGGACCGCTTAGGAAATTATCACAATCAATTTTAATTTCAAGAATTGAAATACGATAAAAGTAATGCATTATATTTCGGTACAAGTATTGCTCCTTGATAGTACATTTATGTGCGTTTTGTTTATGTATTGTTAAACACTACCAACAGAAGAAAATCGCTGTTTTTCATAGACAATAAAAATCGTTTTAACTTCACAGATGGCTAGATTTAAATTTATTAAAGAACTGAACTTGAAATTCTATTGTATGCATATTTGAAATAAATAAATTACACATTATCTATAATGGTATGTATAAGCAGAAGAGTAAAAATTCAGAAGTATACCTTATTTGTTTGTTTGTTCTATGCTTTTAATAATTTCATTGATAAATGAATTATCTATGGTTAAGTTTAAACCTTGTCACTCTTGTAAACAACAAATAAAATGTCAAAGTAAAAATGGACATTAATTGAATGTTATTGACGTAAAACTTCACATTTCTAGAAGTTTTATTATATTATATGAAATGACATTTTTCGCCTTGTCGAGTCAGTATCAAATATCCACATTTGATGGCATTTAATAATGTAATAGAAAGGCGAAAGTACATAAATAAAACTTCTAGAAAACAAACATTTTCATTAATAATATTGCAAAATAAAAGGTTTTTAATATCAGCTTGGCTACTTGTTTACTTAAAATAATAATATAAACACATTATTAGATATATTAAAATACTTTTTTTCCCTCTTAGACATACCATTAAAACTATAATATATATGTGTTTTATAAAGCATAAGAAGAAAAAAAATTTCATGATAAAGACGTATTTTTGTAATATGAATTCATTATTGATTGTAAATGGATTGTCAAATATGTTCAATAAAATTTTAATATTCTATGACTTAAAAAAATGAATCTTTTACTTGGTAAACTCGGTTACGAGGGGCTGAAGAATATTCTCGAGACATAATGAAGTAGAAATAGAATCGGTTAGTTAAAAATTAAAAGGCTTTGTAACCGACATAAGAAATTTCCCAAACCACGTGTGGTAATAATAAAAAAGAAAATAACGAACCAAAACGATTAGAACACTGTGGGTGTTGAATTTTGGAAAAATTTCATTTAATTCTTCATAAAATTAAAAAAATAAGAGTTTTTATATTTCTTAGAATAGTGGTGTTCATGTTAAGAGACTCTCGTCGCTTTTATAATTAGTATTTTATTTATTTATTCATTTAATACGATAGGTCACAATTATCTGACGTAAAATTACATTCAATACACATTACCCGACAATCTATCGACTGTGAAAATATTTCAAAAGCGTTCGAAAAAAAACAATACTACTATTGTCCCAGTGCATAGATTTTAATTTTCAAATTCGGAACAGTCGTTGTATGACAACTTTTTTATATTTCGACCAGTTTCTGTCGCTTTAATTCCATCTTTTAGTGATGATTTCTCCTAAACTGGTTATGATCAATTTTGAAACTGTAAAATTGAATAATATATATTTTACTCTGTTTAAAAACGACTTTTTAATGAATATTATTTTTTTGTATATATTAAAATATGAAATATTAAATCAATCAAGAATCAAAAATTACTCAACGTAGATGAATGTTTTGTTTTTTACAATAAACAGTGAATAAGTTTTTCTGCATTTAATACACGAAAGAGGTTAGTCAAAATATACATTCACATTTTGATTTTTCAAAAACTGTTATGAGTTCACATTCTATACAAGAAATATGTTGGCCAAATAAAACTTTTATTTATTCACATACATTAGACATGTGAATCGACATTTTAGTCTTGTTTTTTCTGTATTTCGGTGTTGAGGTACATTATACATCTCATATGAACTGAAAACTGGGAATGTTTGCATTAGATACAAACGTCAACAAAGTCAAAGGTGAAGATTTTTAAATGTAATTTTGATAATATATTGTATTTAAATCTTTGATTGAAGAAGACTTGTTTTTAATAGCAATCAATACGTGAAACTTATTTCTTGAAATCTAATTTTATTATTATTGAATTTGATGATGTAATGTTTTTAAATTTGTTTTTTACAAAGACTTGGATATTTTCACATTAAATAGACAACATTTTTTCGAAACACTTGTTTACTTTTTTTTTACACTATTTTATTACAAATATTTTTCCGATTCTACGAGTTTTACTCCTGCTGTAGTTTTGTCAGGGTTGTAACAAAAACAGTTTGCTTTGTAACTGGTTGGTTCGAAAAAAAACAAAGCACACAAGTGTTTGAAATATTTTGTTAATAATGCCACACCAAAAATTAAGTGTTCACACGATGTATAATATTTTTCAGAAACTTTACATGTATTTATTTAAAATGTGAATTTTCATCGTATACTGATTCACTTAATTGTGTTTTTACACATTCAATACAAGAAAAGGGTTAGTCAAGGTTTAATTGTAATCTCAGCCACCTATTTCAACATATAAATACTACATATTGACTTTGATTCTGGTGTTGTATTTTTACGTCATCCATTTGACATTAGAGTCCATAATTGTGACCCTACCGCGGCGTTTAACTCCCTAAACTAACTGCATATTTCTAACTTTAGCAATAAGCAACTATTCTCTAAGCGAAGCGACTAAATTGTTCTATCTAGTTTCTTTTAAATCTAATGTACTCTTAGTACATATGGCATTTTTTAAATCAAATCTTTCGCCCTCGCATGTCTCGTCACAAAATTTTGACACCGTTTTAGCATACGCTGCAACTCTTTAAATATCTATTTCAAACACTTGCAATCGTCTGCACAACAAAGCCGTTATATCGGCGCTTATAAATAAATAAAACACAAAATTTTATATGCGCCTTCGTCATGCTTTATGCTTCGTTCCTTCGTTAACAATACAACCTTTAGGTTTTCGTTTCACTCTTCGTAGAGCGTTTAAAAACTTAAAATACATAATAATAAAAATCTCATTTTAAAATGAGAAGGAATCGTTTTTTTACATTCTTTCATTCCGCAATCGATCATCAAATTTAATGACAAAAGACTGCGTCACTTTAGAACGTTCCTCATTAGCGAAGAAGTTACAAAACAATTGCAATAAACATTAAAAGAACATCCCTCGAAATTCACTTTTTTTCCCCGCCACAATCTCTGCCGCATTTCAATCGCGTGGTATCTTAATATTTCAATCATTGTTTTTCTATCTAAGTTTATAAGTAAAGTATTACACGCATGTGGTAATAATAATTGATATAGTTATTATAATTTAAAGAGTACGTTAAGTGTCTCTTAACTGCGGTAGATATATTAAAAATACGCTAATTTTAATCATATTTCATTCATTTTCATGAACATTAATTATGCTTAAATTTTTCACGCACAACCTTCTTTACATAATATCATATTAAATTTTACATTTAAAGGCTAAGAACCATTTATAATGTTAGTAAATATGTTTCTATGGAATAGTTTACAGTACACATAAAGAACACGCAAGCAAGTACAGTTCCCTGACATCATTTTCAATCAATCTATTTCTCTTCGGCTACATGTCAACAGACATTTCACTCGATTCTTAACTGTCAACTCTGACAAGCTTTATTATAGGGTAAACTGCACTTGTACATCAAAACAATAAAATTATAATATAACACACAATAGCTATCTTCACACAAGTTCAAAACGGTTTTACATCCAAGTGGACTTGGCTTAGATCCTTGTGGCACTCCCCAAAAATAATCCAACATACAAAAGTTAACAATGTAACTTTATTCCTTTTTTAGATTAAAACAAAATCTTACCTTCTTCGAATTCAAAAAGAATTTTTATTTAACCATTTTGAACCAGTGGCGTAAAATAATAATTACAACTACATACTGATTTTTATACAAAACTTAGTCCGCTTCCACCTTGGGCGACTTAACTACATACTTACATATTTTAAGCTAAATATTTCTAAGTTTTATCTAGCATAAAAGAAAGCACAGTTAGTTGGTGTAGAAGATAATATAATATAATAGTATATTTTAACCGAAACATTCTCGGAACGTTAAAAAATCTATTCTTCACGAATTTCATCGATTCTTTCCTTGATCGCCCTTAGATTCCCGAGTCTGTTCAATAGACATATCTCAAAATCTAACTTCATTCAATGAACACCATCATTCCTCTGAAGAATGTGGATATCATGGGAGCACGGGGTTTCTGTGACAAAAGGGAGGAATTGGATTCACAATGTCACAGATCGTTGAAAATATTATCAATTTTGAGATATTCACACTTAAATACGTACTAAATTAAAACGCAGTATGCACTTGCAATCTTCTGCATAAATTACGTGTCTAGGATAATATGTTAATTGATTTTTCATTAAGTTTAGATATTTTAAGACTAGTCTAAGCCTATACTTATCCGAAGCATGCAATAGCATTCTGTCGTTAGCTTGAAGCATTGTTTAAAATACGCGCCATGTCGGGACGCGGCCGAGCAGAGCTCTGTGGTTGGGTATCAACGGCGCGGGCCGCCTGCTGTTGGCTGCGCGCTGGTCACGTGGCAGAGTGACGTCACGGGAAGCGCCATGATTGGCTGTCGGCTGCGCGAATGCGGGCTTCCTCAGACCAGTAATCCGGGGGTCAGCCACTCATCGTCTGACAGCTGTCAAAAATAAAACAATTAATAAACAAAAATAAACGTCATTAATTTGAAAAGCAATAGACAATGCAACAACAACGATTTTTGGTTATATCTATAAACTTTAACCATAAGGCACCTTGTTGTGAATTGATCGGCAAACTGCATAACACCTAGGGAATCCTTGTTGCCTAATGTGGAAAGAAAATTTAACACCGTAAAACCGCTTTTAATATACAAATAATGTATTTTTATTTGTTAAATATAAATAAATATACACCCCGTGTTCCAGAGATATGCTCCATCTTCATGTGTAACTAAAACTCTTATAGAGGATATCATCTGAAAATGAAGCATATCTCCAAAAAAAGTTTTGTTAATTTATTTAAATTTTTTAATAAATTAAAATACCTAAAAAGTGGTTTCTTATCCTTATTTTTTTCCAAATTAACAATTGAATTAAAACGCTTAAGTTTGAATATTGTCCTTGCTGCTTTATTTAAAGAAAAATGAAGAATTGTGAAAAATTAATTTGAATTTTTGAACCCAAAGTGCTACTGTAAAGTTAACGTGTTATTAATGCTGAGGAACGTCGATAAATGTTCACAATTTATGAACCCATGAAGAGCCACTCTAAAGTTAAGGTGTTATTAATGATTAATGTCTGTATTTATGCTGAATTGTTTTTTAAGTATTTATTTTTTTTTACTTACGTATATAATATAACATTGTGATTTAAGGGGGGTAAATATTTAAACAATAAATTATTGAATCGATTTATATTGAATAAACGAAACATTTTTTTACTATTTGTCTTAAGATTGATTAGAAAAATGTATAACAATGTATTATAGAACCTAACCCAACATTACCATTGAAAAAAGTTATAAATAGAAGGGAGGTATTGGCAACTTGAAATGAAAGCTATTACTACGTGAAATTAATTGAAAAAGTATCAGATAATTCCAAGAAATATGAAATTGTTTAAACAAATAAGATTTTGTTTTCATTTGAATAATTTTAAGAAAATTTTCATTTTTTGCACTTCTGCAAACATGTTTCGGGCCACAGCCCACTTCTGGGAATGCAATATTCCAACAAAAGCATGAGGGATCCCAGGCCATGGTAATGAATAATTATTAAAATATAGTTTTAAAGAGTACGTTGAAATAATTTTATATTGATTCCTGTGCAACGCCGAGTAACAATTCAATTTATCAAATGATACAGAATACAGAAGAAATTCTAAAACGTTGAGTGAATGTAGGAACAAATAAGCTAGTATGAAACGGTACAAAAATGCAGAAAATGTAACATATTATAAATGCATGAAAGGTTGAAAGAGAGAATGTTCAAATCAAAACTAACACAGAATAAAAAAAATCTAAGTAGAAAAAAAAATTACAAGGAAAAGATAACGCATGCATGATATAATACTTATATTATGGTAATAGAA